>CP136054.1:426435172-427821839 GCA_032464435.1 Aegilops umbellulata
CCACCCGCACGACCCTGCCACCCCGATCCCATCTCGACCTCCAGCCCGCTGCCACCTCCTGCCCCGCGCCACCTCACCGTGCGCTGCCCTCCGCCGCCGCGCTGAAAGGATCGATATAGTTGACTAGAGGGGGGGTGAATAGGCAACTAAGAATTTTTAGCTTTTCTTTGGCAATTTAAACTTTGCATCAAAGTAGGTTGTCTAGAAATTCAACTAGGTGAGAAACCTATATGATGCAACAACAATAGGAGCACAAGCAAGCAAGAGATACAACACAAATAAGCTTGCACGAGTAAAGGAGCGAGATAATCAAGAGTGGAGCCGGTGGAGACGAGGATGTGTTACCGAAGTTCCTTCCCTTTGAGGGGAAGTACGTCTCCGTTGGAGCGGTGTGGAGGCACAATGCTCCCCAAGAAGCCACTAGGGCCACCGTATTCTCCTCACGCCCTCACACAATGCGAGATGCCGTGAATCCACTATTGGTGCCCTTGGAGGAGGCAACCGAACCTTTACGAACAAGGTTGGGGCAATCTCCACAACTTAATTGGAGGCTCCCAACGACACCACGAAGCTTCACCACAATGGACTATGGCTCCGCGGCGACCTCAACCGTCTAGGGTGCTCAAACACCCAAGAGTAACAAGATCCGCAAGGGATTAGTGGGGGAATCAAATTTTCTCTTGGTGGAAGTGTAGATCGGGGCCTTCTCAACCAATCCCGACCAAATCAACTACTTTGATTGGCTAGGGAGAGAGATCGGGCGAAAATGGAGCTTGGAACAACAATGGAGTTTAAGGTTGGAAGAGGTGAGTCTTCTTGGGGAAGAAGACCCCCTTTTATAGTGGGGGGACATTTCCAACCGTTACCCACCACTCAGCCCGCGACCCACGGAACTACCGCACCAAAGGCGCGGTACTACCGCACGGGCCTGCGGTACTACCGCGGCGGACCGCGGTACTACCGTGGGCACAGCAGAGACCAGACCTGGCAAAAGGGAGCACCAACAGGGCGCGGTAGATCCGCAGAAGCGGTACTACCGCGACACCATACGGTACTTCCGCAAGACAGCCGCAGGCTAGGCTCGGTAGGCACAGATGTAAAAAATTACATCCGTGACTACCTCCGCTTGGGAAAATGTCGTGCAAACATCCGACACGGAACTACCACGACCCAGGGTGCGGTACTACCGTGAAAGGTGCGGATGTAAAAAATTACATCCGCCCTTACCTCCGCACTTGCTACTGAACCTGGCCTGGCGTCACGGTACTACCGCGCCGCAGCACGGTACTACCGGGGGAGCACGGATGTAAAAAATTACATCCGCGCGTACCACCGCTCGAGCAGCGGCACCAGACCAGAGGTCGTGGTACTACCGCTCTGAGGAGCGGTACTACCATGGGAGCCTACTGTACTACCGTGCCGGAGCCCGGTACTACCGCTGGCTCCTGCGGTAGTACCGCTCAGATGAGCAGTACTACCGCTAGCCTGAAAGGAGCAAGGCAGAGGCCTTCAGATCGCAGAGACAAGGTGAGACGGAGGAACACTCCAAGGAGCTCGAGGAAAGGCGGTGCAAACGGGAATGTGTACGTGAGATTCCACCCAAACCTTTCCAATGCGGACCCGTCTTAATAGTACGGCTCTCCTACGACTCAACTCCACCGAACCGAACTGTAGAGAAACGTTGTCTTCAATAATCTTCGAGGGGCATCAAATCGTCTTGTGTTTAGTCGTGATGAATCTGAAAAGCTCAATACACACGATTAGTCCGCAAAGGCATTGTCATCAATCAACAAAACTACTTAGGGACAAAAGTGCCCTTACAATCTCCCCCTTTTTGGTGGATTGATATCAATACGGGATTTGCACAAAGGAGATGAATATAGCACAAGAAACCCCACAACTCTAAAGTATGGATGAGATCCCCCTAGATTCGTGATAGAGAGGAAGGTGCTTTGGAATGCACGGCACGAATACTAGGATCACCACTCCCCCTATATTTTAGAAACAAAGCATATCTTGCAATGGTATGGCTGACACTAAGCAAGATAGTAGATAATGTTGGGGAACGTAGTAATTTCAAAAAAAAATCCTACGCACACGCAAGATAATGGTGATGCATAGCAATGAGAGGGGAGAGTGTTGTCCACGTACCCTCGTAGACCGAAAGCGGAAGCGTTATGACAACGCGGTTGATGTAGTCGTACGTCTTCGCGACCCGACCAATCAAGCACCAAAACTGCGGCACCTCCGAGTTCTAGCACACGTTCAGCTCGATGACGATCCCCGGACTCTGATCCAGCAAAGTGTCGGGGAAGAGTTCCGTCAGCACGATGGCGTGGTGACGATCTTGATGTTCTACCGTCGCAGGGCTTCGCCTAAGCACCGCTACAATATTATCGAGGATTATGGTGGAGAGGGGCACCGCACACGGCTAAGAGAAAGATCACAAAGATCAACTTGTGTGTCTATGGGGTGCCCCCTGCCCCCGTATATAAAGGAGTGGAGGAGGGGAGGGCCGACCCTCTCTATGGCGCGCCCTAGGGGAGTCCTACTCCCAGCGGGAGTAGGATTCCCCCTTTCTAGTCCAACTAGGAGTCCTTCCAAGTAGTAGGAGTAGGAGACAAGGAAGGGGAAGAGGGAAGAGAAGGAGGGAGGGGGCGCCGCCCCTCCCCCTAGTCCAGTTCGGACTAGTCAATGGGGGGCGCACGGCCTGCCTCTCCCTCTCCCCTAAAGCCCAATAAGGCCCATATACTTCTTCCCCCGTATTCCCGTAACTCCCTGGTACTTCGAAAAATACCCGAACCACTCGGAACCTTTCCGATGTCCGAATATAGTCGTCCAATATATCGATCTTTACGTCTCGACCATTTCGAGACTCCTCGTCATGTCCCCGATCTCATCCGGGACTCCGAACTCCTTTGGTACATCAAAAATCATAAACTCATAATATTACTGTCATCGAAACCTTAAGCGTACGGACACTACGGGTTCGAGAACAATGTAGACATGACCGAGACACGTCTCCAGCCAATAACCAATAGCGGAACCTGGATGCTCATATTGGCTCCCACATATTCTACGAAGATCTTTATTGGTCAGACCGCATAACAACATACGTTGTTCCCTTTCTCATCGGTATGTTACTTGCCTGAGATTCGATTGTTGGTATCCTAATACCTAGTTCAATCTCGTTACCGGCAAGTCTCTTTACTCGTTTTGTAATACATCATCTCGCAACTAACTCATTAGTTGCAATGCTTGCAAGGCTTATGTGATGTGCATTACTGAGAGGGCCCAGAGATACCTCTCCGACAATCGGAGTGACAAATCCTAATCTCAAAATACTCCAACCCAACATGGACCTTCGGAGACACCTGTAGAGCACCTTTATAATCACCGAGTTACGTTGTGACGTTTGGTAGCACACAAAGTGTTCCTCCGGTAAACGGGAGTTGCATAATCTAATAGTCATAGGAACATGTATAAGTCATGAAGAAAGCAATAGCAACATACTAAACGATCAAGTGCTAAGCTAACGAGATGGGTCAAGTCAATCACATCATTCTCCTAATGATGTGATCTCGTTAATCAAATGACAACTCATGTCTATGGTTAGGAAACTTAACCATCTTTGATCAACGAGCTAGTCAAGTAGAGGCATACTAGTGACATACTGTTTGTCTATGTATTCACACATGTATTATGTTTCCGGTTAATACAATTCTATCATGAATAACAAATATTTATCATGATATAAGGAAATAAATAATAACTTTATTATTGCCTCTAGGGCATATTTCCTTCAGTCTCCCACTTGCACTAGAGTCAATAATCTAGTTCACATCACCATGTGATTCAACACCAATAGTTCATATCACCATGTGATTAACACCCATAGTTCACATCGTCATGTGACCAACACCCAAATGGTTTACTAGAGTCGATAATCTAGTTCACATCGTTATGTGATTAACACCCAAAGAGTACTAAGGTGTGATCATGTTTTGCTTGTGAGAGAAGTTTAGTCAACGGGTCTGCCATATTCAGATTCGTATGTATCTACAAATTTCTATGTCAACAATGCTTTGCACGGAGCTACTCTAGCTAATTGCTCCCACTTTCAATATGCATCCAGATTGAGACTTAGAATCATCTGGATCAGTGTCAAAGTTTGCATCGACGTAACCCTTTACGACGAACCTTTTGTCACCTCCATAATCGAGAAATATATCCTTATTCAACTAAGGATAATTTTGACCGCTGTCCAGTGATCTACTCCTAGATCACTATTGTACTCCCTTGCCAAAATTAGTGTACGGTATACAATAGATCTGGTACACAGCATGGCATACTTTATAGAACCTATGGCTGAGGCATAGGGAATGACTTTCATTCTCTTTCTACCTTCTGTCGTGGTCGGGTTTTGAGTCTTACTCAATTTCACACCTTGTAACACAGGCAAGAACTCTTTCTTTGACTGTTCCATTTTGAACTACTTCAAAAATCTTGTCAAGGTATGTACTCATTGAAAAAACTTATCAAGCGTTTTGATCTATCTCTATAGATCTTGATGCTCAATATGTAAGCAGCTTCACCAAGGTCCTTCTTCGAAAAATTCCTTTCAAATACTCCTTTATGCTTTGCAGAATAATTCTACATTATTTCCGATCAACAATATGTCATTTACATATACTTATCAGAAATGTTGTAGTGCTCCCACTCACTTTCTTGTAAATACAGGCTTTACCGCAAGTCTGTATAAAACTATATGCTTTGATCAACTTATCAAAGTGTATATTCCAACTCCGAGATGCTTGCACAGTCCATAGATGGATCGCTGGAGCTTGCATATTTTGTTAACACCTTTAGGATCGACAAAACCTTCTAGTTGCATCGTATACAACTCTTCTTTAATAAATCCATTAAGGAATGCAGTTTTGTTTATCCATTTGCCAGATTTCATAAAATGCGGCAATTGCTAACATGATTCGGACACTTAAGCATAGATACGAGTGAGAAACTCTCATCGTAGTCAACACCTTGAACTTGTCAAAAACCTTTTGCGACAATTCTAGCTTTGTAGATAGTAACACTACTATCAGCGTCCGTCTTCCTCTTGAAGATCCATTTATTTTCTATGGCTTGCCGATCATCGGGCAAATCCATCAGAGTCCATATTTTGTTCTCATACATGGATCATATCTCAGATTTCATGGCCTCAAACCATTTCGCGGAATCTGGGCTCATCATCGCTTCCTCATAGTTCGCAAGTTCGTCATGGTCTAGTAACATGACTTCTAGAACAGGATTACCGTACCACTCTGGTGCGGATCTCACTCTGGTTTACCTACGAGATTCGGTAGTAACTTGATTTGAAGTTACATGATCATCATCATTAGCTTCCTCACTAATTGGTGTAGTAGTCACAAGAATAGATTTCTATGATGAACTACTTTCCAATAAGGGAGAAGGTACAATTACCTTATCAAGTTTTCTACTTTCCTCCCACTCACTTCTTTGGAGAGAAACTCCTTCTTTGGAAAGGATCCATTCTCAGCAACGAATATCTTGCCTTCGGATCTATGATAGAAGGTGTACCCAACATTTTCTTTTGGGTATCCTATGAAGACGCACTTCTCCGATTTGGGTTTGAGCTTATTAGGATGAAACTTTTTCATATAAGCATCGCAACCCCAAACTTTAAGAAACGACAACTTTGGTTTCTTGCCAAACCACAGTTCAGATTGTGTCGTCTCAACGGACTTAGATGGTGCCCTTTTTAACGTGAATGCAGCTGTCTTTAATGCATAACCCCAAAACAATAGAGGTAAATCGGTAAGAGACATCATAGATCGCACCATATCTAATAAAGTACGGTTATGACGTTCGGACACACCATTACATTGTGGTGTTCCAGGTGGCGTGAGTAGTGAAACTATTTCACATTATTTTAACTGAAGGCCAAACTCGTTAACTCAAATATTTTATTTCTGTGGTCATATCGTAGAAACTTTTATTTTCTTGTTACGATGATTCTCCACTTCACTCTGAAATTATATGAACTTTTCAAATGTTTTAGACTTCTATTTCATTAAGTAGATATACCCATATCTGCTCAAATCATCTGTGAAGATCAAAAAATAATGATACCCGCTACAAGCCTTAATATTCATCGGACCACGTACATCAGTATGTATGATTTCCAACAAATCTATTGCTTGCTCCATTGTTCCGGAGAATGGAGTTTTATTCATCTTGCCCAAGAGACATGGTTCGCAAGCATCAAGTGATTCATAATCAAGTGATTCCAAAATCCTATCAGCATGGAGTTTCTTCATGCGCTTTACACCAATATGACTTTAAACGGCAGTGCCACAAACAAGTTGCACCATCATTATTAATTTTGCATCTTTTGGCTTCAATATTATGAATATGTGTATCACTACGATCGAGATCCAACAAACCATTTTCGTTGGTGTGTATGACCATAGAAGGTTCTATTCATGTAAACAGAACAACAATTGTTCTCTAAAATGAATAACCGTATTGCAATAAACATGATCAGATCATATTTATGCTCAACGCAAACACCAAATAACACTTATTTAGGTTCAACACTAATCTCGAAAGTATAGGGAGTGCGCGATGATGATCATATCAATCTTGGAACCACTTCCAACACACATCGTCACTTCACCCTTAACTAGTCTCTGTTTATTTTGCAACTCCCGTTTCGAGTTACTAATCTTAGCAACTAAACTAGTATCAAATACTGATGGGTTGCTATAAACACTAGTAAAGTACACATCAATAACATGTATATCAAATATACTTATTTTCACTTTGCCATCCTTCTTATCCGCCAATCACTTGGGGTAGTTCCGCTTCCAGTGACCAGTCCCTTTGCAGTAGAAGCACTTAGTCTCAGGCTTAGGACCAGACTTGGGCTTCTTCACTTGAGCAACAACTTGCTTGTTGTTCTTCTTGAAGTTCCCCTTTTTCCCTTTGCCCTTTTCTTGAAACTAGTGGTCTTGTCTACCATCAACACTTGATGTTTTTCTCGATTTCTACCTTCGTCAATTTCGGCATTACGAAGAGCTTGGGAATCGTTTCCGTTATCCCATGCATATCATAGTTCATCACGAAGTTCTACTAACTTGGTGATGGTGACTAGAGAATTCTGTCAATCACTATTTTATCTGGAAGATTAACTCCCACTTGATTCAAGCGATTGTAGTACCCAGACAATCTGAGCACATGCTCACTAGTTGAGCGATTCTCCTCCATCTTTTAGCTATAGAACTTGTTGGAGACTTCATATCTCTCAACTCGGGTATTTGCTTGAAATATTAACTTCAACTCCTGGAACATCTCATATGGTCCATGACGTTCAAAACGTCTTTGAAGTCCCGATTCTAAGCCGTTAAGCATGGTGCACTAAACTATCAAGTAGTCATCATATTGAGCTAGCCAAACGTTCATAACGTCTGCATCTGCTCCTGCAATAGGTCTGTCACCTAGCAGTGCATCAAGGACATAATTCTTCTGTGAAGCAATGAGGATAAACCTCAGATCACGGATCCAATCCGCATCATTGCTACTAATATCTTTCAACACAATTTTCTCTAGGAACATATCAAAATAAACATATGAAAGCAACAACGCGAGCTATTGATCTATAACATTATTTGCAAAATACTATCAGGACTAAGTTCATGATAAATTAAAGTTCAATTAATCATATTACTTAAGAACTCCCACTTAGACAGACATCTCTCTAGTCATCTAAGTGATCACGTGATCCAAATCAACTAAACCATGTCCGATCATCACGTGAGATGGAGTAGTTTCAATGGTGAACATCAATATGTTGATCATATCTACTATATGATTCACGCTTGACCTTTCGGTCTCCGTGTTCTGAGGCCATATCTGTATATGCTAGGCTCGTCAAGTTTAACCTGAGTATTCCGCGTGTGCAACTGTTTTGTACCCGTTGTATTTGAACGTAGAGCCTATCACACCCGATCATCACGTGGTGTCTCAGCACGAAGAACTTTCACAATGGTGCATACTCAGGGAGAACACTTCTTGATAATTAGTGAGAGATCATCTTAAAATGCTACCGTCAAACTAAGCAAAATAAGATGTATAAAAGATAAACATCACATGCAAACAATATAAGTGATATGATATGGCCATCATCATCTTGTGCTTGCGATCTCCATCTTTGAAGCATCGTCATGATCACCATCGTCACCGGCGCGACACCTTGATTTCCATCGTAGCATTGTTGTCGTCTCGCCAATCTTATGCTTCTACGACTATCGCTACCGCTTAGTGATAAAGTAAAGCATTACAGGGCGATTGCATTGCATACAATAAAGCGACTACCATATGGCTCCTACTAGTTGCCGATAACTCGGTTACAAAACATGATCATCTCATACAATAAAATTTAGCATCATGTCTTGACCATATCATATCACAACATGCCCTGCAAAAACAAGTTAGACGTCCTCTACTTTGTTTGTTGCAAGTTTTACGTGGCTGCTACGGGCTTAAGCAAGAACCAATCTTACCTACGCATCAAAACAACAACGATAATTTGTCAAGTTGGTGCTGTTTTGACCTTCGCAAGGACCGGGCGTAGCCACACTCGGTTCAACTAAAGTTGGAGAAACTGACACCCGCCAGCCACCTGTGTGCAAAGCACGTCGGTAGAACCAGTCTCGCGTAAGCGTACGCGTAATGTCGGTCTAGGCCGCTTCATCCAACAATACCGCCGAACCAAAGTATGACATGCTGGTAAGCAGTATGACTTATATCGCCCACAACTCACTTGTGTTCTAATCGAGCATATAACATCAACACATAAAACCTAGGCTCTGATACCACTGTTGGGGACGTAGTAATTTCAAAAAAAATCCTACGCACACGCAAGATCATGGTGATGCATAGCAACGAGAGGGGAGAGTGTTGTCCACGTACCCTCGTAGACCGAAAGCGGAAGTGTCATGATAACGGGGTTGATGTAGTCGTACGTCTTCGCGACCCGACCGATCAAGCACCGAAACTACGGCACCTCCGAGTTCTAGCACACGTTCAGCTCGATGACGATCCCCAGACTCTGATCCAGCAAAGTGTCGGGGAAGAGTTCCGTCAGCACGATGGCGTGGTGACGGTCTTGATGTTCTACCGTCGCAGGGCTTCGCCTAAGCACCGCTACAATATTATCGAGGATTATGGTGGAGGGAGGCACCGCACACGGCTAAGAGAACGATCACGAAGATCAACTTGTGTGTCTATGGGGTGCCCCCTGCCCCCGTATATAAAGGAGTGGAGGAGGGGAGGGCCGACCCTCTCTATGGCGCGCCCTAGGGGAGTCCTACTCCCACCAGGAGTAGGATTCCCACTTTCCTAGTCCAACTAGGAGTCCTTCCAAGTAGTAGGAGTAGGAGACAAGGAAGGGGAAGAGGGAAGAGAAGGAAGGAGGGGGCGCCGCCCCTCCCCCTAGTCCAATTCGGACTAGTCAATGGGGGGGCGCGCGGCCTGCCTCTCCCTCTCCCCTAAAGCCCAATAAGGCCCATATACTTCTTCCCCCGTATTCCCGTAACACCCCGGTACTTCGAAAAATACCCGAACCACTCGGAACCTTTCCGATGTCCGAATATAGTCGTCCAATATATCGATCTTTACATCTCGACCATTTCGAGACTCCTCGTCATGTCCCCGATATCATCCGGGACTCCGAACTCCTTCGATACATGAAAACTCATAAACTCATAATATTACTGTCATCGAAACCTTAAGCGTGCGGACCCTACGGGTTCGAGAACAATGTAGACATGACCGAGACACATCTCCAGTCAATAACCAATAGCGGAACCTGGATGCTCATATTGGCTCCCACATATTCTACGAAGATCTTTATCGGTCAGACCGCATAACAACATACGTTGTTCCCTTTGTCATCGGTATGTTACTTGCCCAAGATTTGATCGTCGGTATCTTAATACCTAGTTCAATCTCGTTACCGGCAAGTCTCTTTACTCGTTCTGTAATACATCATCTCGCAACTAACTCATTAGTTGCAATTCTTGCAAGGCTTATGTGATGTGCATTTCCGAGAGGGCCCAGAGATACCTCTCCGACAATCGGAGTGACAAATCCTAATCTCGAAATACGCCAACCCAACATGTACCTTCGGAGACACCTGTAGAGCACCTTTATAATCACCCAGTTACGTTGTGACGTTTGGTAGCACACAAAGTGTTCCTCCGGTAAACGGGAGTTGCATAATCTAATAGTCATAGGAACATGTATAAGTCATGAAGAAAGCAATAGCAACATACTAAACGATCAAGTGCTAAGCTAACGAGATGGGTGAAGTCAATCACATCATTCTCCTAATGATGTGATCCCCTTAATCAAATGACAACTCATGTCTATGGTTAGGAAACTTAACCATCTTTGATCAACGAGCTAGTCAAGTAGAGGCATACTAGTGACATACTGTTTGTCTATGTATTCACACATGTATTATGTTTCCGGTTAATACAATTCTAGCATGAATAATAAACATTTATCATGATATAAGGAAATAAATAATAACTTTATTATTGCCTCTAGGGCATATTTGCTTCAGATAAGAGCATAACATGAATAGCATGATAATGCACAAGCTCAATAAGATGATAAGGTTTGATAGAGTGCATATGTCTTACACCATATGATAAACTTAGTCTCACAAGCACAACCAAAACAAAGCAAGCAAGTTAAACGACAAAGCAAGCAAGTTCAACGACGGAAAGCAAAGCAAACGATGAAACACACGACACGCACGCAAATCCTACACTCTCTCCCCCTTTGGCATCGAGACACCAAAAGTAGAGAGGACAGCTACAACAGAGGTGGTAGCTCAGGCGGAAAAGGGCTCCTCGTCTTCAGACTCTGTAGCAGGAACGGGCTCCTCCTCTGAATCGGTCCACTTGTAGCCCTGCTTCTCCATCCAGGCAGTCTCTGGGGTGATGTGCTTCTCAAAACCGCTGCCACATCCTCCGCGCAAGCCCTCAAGATCCTGATGTCGCGACGGTGACTCTCCTTCTGAGCAACATGGGCCTTGTACTGATCCTGAACCTGCATGCAGAACATCCTCTTCATCTTGTTCTTCAGCTTCTTTGCCCAAGAGGGCTCATCAGAGGGAGGCGAGAAAGCAGAACGGTCAGCAGCAGCTTCTTCCCTCCCAAGTTCCTCCTCATCCACAGCCTGCCTGGCAGCCTCAGCAGAAGTGGTGGTGTTAGCCCACTGTGGCTTGATGCGGAGCCTGATCGACTCATGACGAATCCACCCTGGAGCTTCAAACTCGTCCTGGGGAAACAGCCTCTCCCATGTCATGGAGATCAAGTGGAACAGGTAAGGCCCATAGATGGGGACCTTACGGTTGAACACGGCGAACTGAAGCTCACACCACATGATATGTGAGACATCAAGGGGTTGAGTCTGAGCCTTACGGGCCTCCTCGCAGATAAGCATCATGTCAACGAGGTAAGCATGTACCTGCCCATGTCCCCAATGTGTGGGAAGAGGGTGTTCCGAAAGAGCCTATGCATGATGTCAAGGAAGGGATTAGGCACCCACGCAGTCTTCTTGTCGGCAAAGTCTTCGGAACAAGGAATGGCAGGAGCTTGTTCTTATTGGCAGAGTCAGAGTTGGCATGAGGGCGAACTCCAACTGGCGTGTCGAGCCCTTCATCTGGAACATTAAGCAACTCCATGAACTCCTTCCAAGTAGCAGACAAACGACGACCATTAGTCATCCAAGTCAGGGTCCTTGCATCATCAATGCCGAAATGGACAGAAGCAAAGAACTGAGCGATGATCTCTGGATCAAAATCCTTGTGGAAGGTGAGAAAGTGCTCAATGGCGAACTGCTCGACTAGATCCAAGGCCTCTCCAAAATACTCACGGTGCTTGTCCTGCCTCATATGATGCATGTCAATGTAGTGAACTTCAACATAGTGATTCTGCTTGGCCTTGATCACATCCATGTAAATCAGATTCTGCTGCTTGTTCCAGAAGAGTTCATTGCCTCGCGTGCTAGCCCGGGGATTCACATAGGGATTGAGCTTCCTTCGAATGACAAACTCGGCCTGGGGCATCACATCCATGCCCATGACGGGCTCCTTCTGTTTGTTGGCGGTAGTCTTGGTCCTGCATTGGGGAGCAGCAGAGGAAGCCTCGGGAACATCATCTGGGTTGCGCAGATGCTTTGACCCTGTGTCTCGGCTGGGATTCGAGCGACGAGCAAAACCGGAGCCACCACCTAAACACAAAGACAGAAAGACACGCAAGGGAACAACACGGATCAAATCCAAACCGAGAGAAACACAAAACATGCAATTTGGACGAAGCAAATGAGCACAGGATGAATCTACGGTAGTACCGGGCTGGGTTGCGGAAGTAATACATTACATCTGCTCCAGCCGTGGTAGTACCGTGCCGGAGTAGCACGGTAGTACCGCGCTTGGGGCCGTAGTAATTTTTTACTTCCGGACGCCAAGCGGTAGTACCGCACCAAGGTGCGGAAGTACCGCTGAGCGCCAGATCCAGGTGAGGCTGCGGTAGTACCGCTCCAGGAGGAGCGGTAGTACCGCACGGTTTGAAAACCGCCACAGAGGACGCGGATCTGGATCTGGAACCTCCGCACGACAACTTCGGTACTACCGTTGATCAAACGAAACTAACTTGACTATCCAAAGAGCATGGGGCTACACTACCACTCTACAACGAATCCCACTTGCACAGATTTAGCCAAAAATCTCAAGAACACCACATGCATCTCCCCAAAACCTAAAAGCACAAGGAAGGACAAAAAGAAGAGGCACTTGGGGAAAAACATGGATCCATGGCAAGAGGGCGAGGTGGGGAACGATCCCACCGGTCGAATCCGTGGAGAGCGGCCGGAGACGGAGATCCGGCGAAGGCCTCCGGCGCCATTCTTGGTCAGGAGAGAGAGAGAGAGAGAGAGAGAGAGAGAGAGAGACGAGGTGGGGAATAGAGATGAATGGGTGTGGGGGAGTTAAACTCCCCCTGTCCCGCTCTTAACCCCCACCCGCTCGCGGGGGCGCGGAAGTACCGCGAGTCATCGCTGTAGTACCGCCCGGACGGAAGTACCGCACTCTGAGCGGTAGTACCGCTCGTTCAGCGGCAGTAAAAAATTACTGTCGCGGAGGTAGCGGTAGTACTGTACCCCTGGAGGGCCACACACAAAACCTAGAGCCACCAACTCCTGCGGTAGTACCGTGGCTCACCACGGTAGTACCGTAAAACCAAGAAAGTGTAAGAACACACAAGAGAGAAGAGAGAAAAAGGCACCAACCAACTCCGAAAGAGACACCAACCAACTAAGAGACGAACACACACGACGAGTGAGACCAACTACGGGACACAACTTCTCCGCGAGGAGAGCGGTGTCCGGAGCCACCTATGTTTGAGTCAATTGGTATGGCACCGTGAAGAATTATCCTTGGGCCCATGACCAAAACTCGTCTTTGAAGCACAAGTACCATCAAAAATGGCTAATGTGAAAGAGATGATTGATTTATGCATAATGGGGGGAGGGAGAGTTCATTGAGAGAACAACACTCCCCCTATGTCCATGCCTACACCTAAACAAGATATCAAGTTGAGTATGGTGGGGTGTGCAAGAGTTCAAGCCACATTGCTCGAATCAATGATATTTAGCTCATGCCTTAACTCGCGAAATCTTGCTTCATCCAAAGGCTTCGTGAAGATATCTGCAAGGTTATCATGAGTGTTGACGTAGTTGATTTTGATCTCTCCTCGCCTAATGTGATCCCGGATGAAGTGATACCAAATCTCAATATGCTTCGTCTTGAAGTGTTGCACCGGGTTGAGTGAAATCTTGATGGCACTTTCATTGTCACACCAAAGAAGCACTTTGTCATAAATGACACCATAATCCTTTAAAGTTTGCCGCATCCATAAGAGTTGTGCACAACAACTACCGGCCGCCACATACTCCGCTTCGGTGGACGAGAGAGACACACAACTTTGCTTCTTAGAAGAACAACTTACCAAAGAGCAACCAAGGAATTGGCACCCTCCGGAAGTGGACTTCCTATCCACTTTGTCTCCCGCCCAATCGGAATCCGAATATCCTACAAGCTTTAAATTTGCTCCTCTTGGGTACCATAAGCCAAAGTTTGGGGTATGAGCCAAATATCGAAAGATTCGCTTGACCGCCACAAAGTGGCTTTCCTTAGGTGCGGATTGAAACCGTGCACAAATTCCCACACTCAACATGATGTCCGGTCTAGATGCACAAAGGTAAAGCAAGGATCCAATCATGGAGCGATATACCTTTTGATCCACCGCTTTACCATTGGGATCAATGTCAAGTTGGCACTTGGTAGGCAATGGAGTGGAGGCCGGCTTGACATCGCTTAGCTTGAATCTCTTGAGCATGTCTTGAGTGTATTTGGCTTGGTTGATGAAGGTACCTTCTCTTCTTTGCTTCACTTTAAAACCTAAAAAGAACTTCAACTCTCCCATGGAAGACATCTTGAACTTGGAGGTCATTAGTGCGGCAAATTCCTCATTGAAAGCTTTGTTAGGGGAACCAAAAATAATGTCATCAACATATAGTTGGCACACAAACAACTCCCCTTTGACCTTCTTAGTAAAAAGAGTGGGGTCGATGAGCCCAACTTCAAATCCACGATCTTGTAACAACTCGGTAAGGTGGTCATACCATGCACGTGGGGCTTGTTTAAGGCCATAGAGCGCCTTATCGAGTTGATACACATGATCGGGAAAGTAGGGATCCTCGAACCCGGGGGGTTGCTTGACATAAACCAACTCATTAATGGGACCATTAAGAAAAGCACTCTTCACATCCATTTGTTGTAATTTAAAGTTATGATGAGAAGCATAGGCAATAAGCATGCGAATGGACTCAAGGCGAGCAACGGGAGCAAAGGTTTCACCGTAGTCGATACCCTCGACTTGGGAGTAGCCTTGTGCTACCAAGCGCACCTTGTTGCGAATGATAGTTCCATGAGAATCTTGCTTGTTCTTGAATATCCACTTGGTTCCAATGACATTGTGGTTCCCCGTTGGCCTTGGCACCAACCTCCACACCTTATTATACTCGAAGTTGTTGAGTTCTTCATGCATGGCATTAAGCCAATCCGGATCTTCGAGTGCTTCATATACCTTTTTGGGTTCAACACAAGAGACAAACGCGTGATGTTCACAATAGTTTGCCAATTTTCTACGAGTGCTTACCCCCTTTTGAATGCTTCCAAGTACATTTTTCATGAGATGACCCTTGGTGGAGAGCTTGGATGCAATCTTGGCGGCACGACGCTCCAATTCCTCCTCGGTGGTGAGTTGAGGAGCGGTTACTTGATCATCTTGAGCGCCGTCATGAACTTGTTCTTGATCTTGAACTTGTTCTTGATCTTGAACTTGCTCGGGGGAGAGAACTTGACATTGGGCATCACTTGGTGTGTCAACACCGTCTTGTGTATGATCTTGCCCTTGGTCTTGTTCACGATGTTGAGGACCTTCACTTTGTTCTTTGGAAGCGTGTGGGCTTGGGTTGGTGATGGCTCCACTTGAGTGGAGCATTGTCCTTATCCTTCGGCCACAAGGGGTTCCTCAACGGGTAGGATAAAACCAACACCCATTCTTCTTATGGCTTGAGGGGGAATTTCATCACCTACATCACAAGTGCCACTTTGCTCCACTTGGGAGCCGTTATTCTCATCAAACACCACGTTACATGTCTCCTCAATAAGTCTCGTGGATTTATTGAGGACACGGTAAGCATGAGAGTTTGTAGCATAACCAACAAATATGCCCTCATGAGCTCTAGTTTCAAACTTAGACAACCGAACACCTTTCTTGAGAATGAAACACTTACACCCGAACACCCGAAAGTACTTGAGGTTGGGCTTGTTGCCGGGGAGTATCTCATATGGAGTCTTGTTCAAGCCCTTGCGGAGGTAGAGCCGATTGGATGCATGACATGCGGTGTTGATGGATTCGGCCCAAAAGTTGTACGGAGACTTGAACTCCGCCATCATGGTCCTTGCCGCATCCATCAACGTCCGGTTCTTCCTCTCCGCAACACCGTTTTGTTGAGGGGTGTAGGGTGCAGAATATTGATGCTTGATCCCCTCATCACTAAGAAACTCATCCAAGGTGTAGTTCTTGAACTCGGTGCCGTTGTCACTTCTTATTGTCAGGATCTTTGCATTGTGTTGACGTTGTGCTTCACTTGCAAAGTCAATGACGGTTTGTTGGGTCTCGCTCTTCCTCTTGAAGAAATACACCCAAGTATATCTTGAATAGTCATCCACAATCACCAAGCAATACTTCCTACCCCCAAGACTATCAAAGAATGGAGGCCAAAAGAGATCCAAGTGAAGGAGCTCCAAAGGCCTCTTTGAGTAAATGACAGTCATGGGAGGGTGAGCCTTCTCATGTAGCTTTCCTTCGATACAGGCACTGCACACACGATCTTTAGCAAAACTAACATTCGTTAGTCCACGGACATGGTCCCCCTTGAGAAGAATTTGCAAAGATCTCATATTTACATGGGCTAAACGGCGATGCCAAAGCCATCCCACATCAACTTTAGCCGTTAGGCATGTCGCGGTCTTAGTGGGTCGCTCAGAAAAGTTAATCACATATAGACCGTTCTCGACATGCCCAACAAAGGCTACTTTAAGAGTCTTGCTCCACAAGAGGGCCACGGTATCAATATCAAAGAAGGTGGCAAATCCCATGATTGCAAGTTGACGAACGGAAAGTAAATTGTATGCAAGGGACTCTACAAGCATGACCTTCTCAATCGTGAGATCATGAGAAATGACAACCTTGCCGAGTCCCAATACCTTAGAGGACGAGGCATCACCCCACTCGACATTGGTGGGCATAGAGGAAATCTTGTGGACGTCCACCACCAAGTCCTTGCTTCCGATCATATGATTTGTAGCTCCACTATCGAGCAACCATGATCCCCCACCGAAAGCAAACACCTACAAGAGATCAATGCTTGGTTTTAGGTACCCATTTTGTAATGGGTCCTTTGATATTAGTAACAAGGGTCTTAGGAACCCAAATAGACCATTCAATGTATTCATAGGGAGAACCAACAAATTTGGCATAAACATTCCCATCACTAGCACGGCATAACACATAAGAAGGATTAAAGTCGCCGGCTTTGTTTGGAGGGGTGGCATTGCCCTTCTTGGCACCGCCACCCTTCGCATCGTTCTTATTCTCCTTGGATGCACCCTCTCCCTCCTTCACAAAAGTTTGCTTGAGAGGGGAGGTCGTTTGGCCTTGTCATTCTTCTTCTTGTTCTTGGGCTTGGGTGAGTACCCAATCCCTTTCTTGGCCACGACTTCCGTTTGACTACTCAAAAGGTCGTTGAGGTTCTTTTCACCTTGTATGCATGACACAAGGCCTTTCTCAAGCTGCTCCTTCAACTTAGCATTTTCCTCAACAAGATGTATATGCTCGCAACACGGGTTAGTAGCATTTGCATTATCAATTAAAACCATATGAGGAAATGTGGCTTTCTCCTTAGTTAGCTTCACTTGGAGTTGATCATGAGACTCCTTGAGACTAGAGTGAATACCCTTCAAGGCCTTGTGAAGTATATCAAACTCCTCTCTGAGTCTAGCAAGATCAACCCCAAGTTTGGCCTTCTTGGAATTTAGCACACGAGAAACAACAAGAGCATGATCAAGATCTTTCTTTAATTTAGCATGATCTTCGTTGTGAGACTCCCCAAGAGCCAAACGAAGACCACGCTCTTCCTCAAGAGCATTGGAAAGATCTGAAATCTCATCGGCATAGTCACGACTATGCCCTTCCATCTTAGAGATGGTATCTTCGTGAGCATCGATCATGTCATTGGCTTCACCAAGTTGTTCCAAGAGAACAACAAAGTGCTTCTTGGACTTGCCCTTGAGTTTACCCATAAAGGTCTCAAACTCATTCTCCTCCACATTAGTTCCCTCATGTTCATCAATGCAATCCGTTGAAGAAGGATGATTAATGATGGTAGTTTTGATGTTGGGGGTTACCTTGTTGGTGGCTTTAGCCATGAGGCACTTGGCGGTGATGCTTTCATTAGGGGAGTCGAAGAGAGACCCACGTGGAGTCATAGCAATGGCCATGGAGGCCATGGCAACCGTGTCACCATCTTCATCATCGTCGTCATCCTCATTGTACTCTTCTTGTACCACCAACGCCTTGTGGGGAGACTTCTTGGTGAAGTTGCTCTTGTTGGGGTAAGACTTAGCCTTGTCCTTTCGAATGAGCTTGCCACCGTTGTCTTCCCTCTTCTCATACGGGCACTCCGCAACAAAGTGGCTCACATTGCCACAATTGAAACAAGTCCTCACTCGTTGCTTGCCCTTTGTGCCACTTGAATTGTTCTTGTTGAAGTTGGGCCTTGAGTTCTCCTTGCTCCATAGTTGTCTTGAAGCAAGGGCCATGTGTTCATGATATTCATACTTCGTGTCTTTGAGGTTGCTCTCCTCTTCTTCCTCTTCATCCTCTTCCTCCATACTAACCTTGGCTTTTAGAGCAAGGTTGGGTTTCTTTCCTCTTTGAGAGCGAAGAACCGCATTGTCGGCGGTCTTGTCCAAGATGCTCATCGCAATGAACTCATCCAACACATCATTTGAGGACAATGTGTGGAAGTCCGGCCTTTGACGAATGACGGAGGACATGGCTTTGTGGTAGGGCATCATTGCCTTGAGGAATTTGCGCTTGATCCAATTGTCATCCGTGTCCTTGCTTCCATGATCTCTGAGAGAGACCGCGAGTTTGGTTACCCTCCGAAAGAGCTCACGGGGTTCTTCATCTTCTTTCATAGCAAACTCATCGGCTTCATCTTGCACCACTTCATAGTTGGAGCGTTGAATGCTTGCGCTTCCTCGATAGAGGGAGACCACTTTGAGCCAAGCATCTTTGGCCAATGAGTAGGGCCGGAGATGAGGAAGATCTTCGGGTGGGATAGCTTCTTGAATGATGAAGAGAGCATTCTCATTGAATTGATGGTCCACGACTTCTCTAGGAGTGAAGTTGCTTCGGTCATGCGGATAGAAACCTTCTTCAATAATTCTCCAAAGGTTAGTGTTCACATGATTTAAATGACGCTTAAAACGATAAATCCAAGAATCAAAGTCCTCCTTTTTATCAATCTTGGGAGGAGGACCGGCATGATTCAAGTGAGTAGATGGAAGCGGTCCACCATAGATAGGTGGAGGTTCCACATGGGCAAAGATGCCGGTGCCACTTTTACCACTAGAAGGAAGGGCTTTCTCGCTAGTAGCTTCCCCCTTGTCGGAGATAGCATCCGTCACCTTGTTGGCGGGATCACCCACTTGCAATGGTGCGGTGGAAAGTTTAAGCCCTTCTAAGAAATTCTTAAACATGCTTTTGACCTCGGTCGTCACAGAGTTTTTCAATGTGTCCAACGCCACATAGAACTCCTCACGAGAGACCGAGGTGGCCCCATCTCCCGAAGACGATCTCGGATTCGCACCGGAGTGCTCTCCCACATCGTCTTCGACGTCAAACATACTCTTCGGACGGTGAAGTCCTTAAAAAGAGACGAGGCTCTGATACCAATTGAAAGGATCGATATAGTTGACTAGAGGGGGGGTGAATAGGCAACTAACAATTTTTAGCTTTTCTTTGGCAATTTAAACTTTGCATCAAAGTAGGTTGTTTAGAAATGCAACTAGGTGAGCAACCTATATGATGGAACAACAATAGGAGCACAAGCAAGCAAGAGATACAACACAAATAAGCTTGCACGAGTAAAGGAGCGAGATAACCAAGAGTGGAGCCAGTGGAGACGAGGATGTGTTACCGAAATTCCTTCCCTTTGAGGGAAAGTACGTCTCCGTTGGAGCGGTGTGGAGGCACAATGCTCCCCAAGAAGCCACTAGGGCCACCGTATTCTCCTCACGCCCTCACACAATGCGATATGCCGTGAATCAACTATTGGTGCCCTTGGAGGCGGCGACCGAACCTTTATAAACAAGGTTGGGGCAATCTCCACAACTTAATTGGAGGCTCCCAACGACACCACGAAGCTTCACCACAATGGACTATGGCTCCGCGGCGACCTCAATCGTCTAGGGTGCTCAAACACCCAAGAATAACAAGATCCGCAAGGGATTAGTGGGGGAATCAAATTTTCTCTTGGTGGAAGTGTAGATCGGGGCCTTCTCAACCAATCCCGACCAAATCAACAAGTTTGATTGGCTAGGGAGAGAGATCGGGCGAAAATGAAGCTTGGAGCAACATTGGAGTTTAGGGTTGGAAGAGGTGAGTCTTCTTGGGGAAGAAGACCCCCTTTTATAGTGGGGGGACATTTCCAACCGTTACCCACCACTCAGCCCGCGACCCACGGAACTACCGCACCAAAGGCGCGGTACTACCGCACGGGCCTGCGGTACTACCGCGGCGGACCGCGGTACTACCGTGGGCACAACAGAGACCAGACCTGGCAAAAGGGAGCACCAACAGGGCGCGGTAGATCCGCAGAAGCGGTACTACCGCGACACCATACGGTACTTCTGCAAGACAGCCGCAGGCCAGGCTCGGTAGGCACAGATGTAAAAAATTACATCCGTGACTACCTCCGCTTGGAAAAATGTCGTGCAAACATCCGACACGGTACTACCGCGACCCAGGGTGCGGTACTACCATGAAAGGTGCGGATGTAAAAAATTACATCCGCCCTTACCTCCGCACTTGCTACTGAACCTGGCCTGGCGTCACGGTACTACCGCGCCGCAGCACGGTACTACCGCGGGGAGCGCGGATGTAAAAAATTACATCTGCGCGTACCACCGCTCGACCAGCAGCGCCAGACCAGAGCTCGTGGTACTACCGCTCTGAGGAGCGGTACTACCGTGAGAGCCTACGGTACTACCATGCCGGAGCCCGGTACAACCGCTGGCTCCTGCGGTAGTACCGCTCAGATGAGCAGTACTACCGCTAGCCTGAAAGGAGCAAGGCAGAGGCCTTCAAATCGCAGAGACAAGGTGAGACGGAGGAACACTCCAAGGAGCTCGAGGAAAGGCGGTGCAAACGGGAATGTGTACGTGAGATTCCACCCAAACCTTTACAATGCGGACCCCCTCTTAATAGTACGGCTCTCCTACGACTCAACTCCACCGAACCGAACCGTAAAGAAACGCCGTCTTCAATAATCTTCGAGGGGCATCAAATCGTCTTGTGTTTAGTCGTGATGAATCTGAAAAGCTCAATACACACGATTAGTCCGTAAAGGCATTGTCATCAATCAACAAAACTACTTAGGGACAAAAGTGCCCTTACACGCACGCCGCCCGCCCCCACCGCCGCCACCTCCCGCCCCGCCCCGCCCCGCGCCGCCTCGTCGCGCGCCGCCCGCCACTGCCGCGCGCCGCCTGCCCCGCCACCGCAGCTGTCCGAGATGGACTAGATACGCGGTGAGAGGCAGGTTCGGGCGGCGGAGGCCTGGATTCGGTAGATGGGGCGACCTGCAGGAGAGCGGCGGCGGCGGGGCTGGATCCGGTCGATGGGGTCTACCCGCCGGATCAGCTTGGTAGCCCGGCAACAGCAGCGCTCCGGCCACACCCCGCGCTAGACCGGCAGCAGCACCGCTCCCTCCCTCCTCACCCCGTTCTGGACCGGCAGCAGCAGCGCAGATGGATTCAACCGCCTGCTTAGCCATGGAGGGCTCCACCCCAGGACACGAATCGCCCCCTTCTAGAGTATGTTCTAATGTGTATGCTCAAGTTTGTCTTCTTGATTTTTCCTTGAAATCAGAACGCAAGTGGTCATAGCAGTTAGTACTAATTTCTAGAGTTGAGGTGATTCATTCGTTCCAGTCGGCCCCTGTTTTCAGCTCAATATTAACAGTTCTGTGTCTCCCACTCTCGAGATATATTTTTTAGTTTCATTGACGCCAACAAACTGAGACATGGAAAGATGTACTCATCTAACTAATGATGTCTGACTCTCGTACCATTCTGAATTTGTACACCAGCAGTAGATATGGGTTTTAAAAAATGGTCAATTAACACCTTCATTTTTGGGGATTGATTATGGAACAGTATGGACAGCGGCGAAGCTGCAACTCGAGCGGCACCATTGGTCCCTGTGCAGAGAAAACAAGACGAGGCGGAGGTCAGGGAGGAGCAGCAGGAGGAGTGAAGGAAAAGAAGGCGGCGGAGAAGGCCTTGCTCACCGGAGAGCTCAACTGGCAGCGATGAACTCCAAGGCGCACGTTCTGGCGACGGAGGGCTGGACTCGGTCGATGGGAAGACCTGTAGGCGAGCGGCAGCGGTGGTTTGGGATGGCCGCGAAGCTGCATCTCGGGCAGCGCCATGGCTCCTAAGCAGAGAAAACGAGACGAGGGGGAGGTCAGGGAGGAGCAGGAGCACAAGTGAAGGAAAAGAAAGCGGTGGAGAAGGCGACGAACTCCGAGGCGGCGGCGCTCGCTGTAGCAGGAGGAGGGTCGGGCGCACCGGCATGAGAGCTGTGGTCGGTGGGAACTGGCTGAGGGAACCGTGGATCGATCCCCATGTACACAGGTACTATAATTTTTTTGTATGCCTCTTCTAGATTTCGTTTTGAGCTGATGGGTGCGAGATGTGGCATCACTTCTCGGCTCTACAAAATACATGGCTCAAGTGCGTGTCCCGGGGTCCCAGCCTCCATCACTTCTTCAGTTCCTGGCTTCCTGTTTGTTTCAAGAACAAAAAAATTCAGTGTGGAAGACCACTAACAGAATTGGATGTTGTACGCACCTTCATCTTGCAGTCCAATTACTTGGATTGTTTGGGACAAATTCGTTTGTTTTTAACCGTACTATAGTTATATACTTTTATTATTCCTTCTTGGTTTTAAACAATAACAGTAGAGAATCTAGCAGTACCTGTAATAGAGCAACTCTTCCGTGAAAAAATATATAGTAAGTTTTCATATTATACCAGTTAGAAGAAATTTGGTACAGGAATTGCAACAATCTTGATCAAGTTTTTTTATTCCTTCTTGGTTCAACTTTGTAAAAATCTTGAATATGGTTTGAACAATATTACCGTAACATTTATCTTTTCTTATCATTGCAGAAAATGGATGACAACACTGAATTGACCATTGTTCAGGATTTCGATACCCGACCTTTAAAAAAGAGAGTATGGAATCCAGTATTTTGGACCAATCACCTTCATCACCAATCATCTCAACATTATCTCCAGTCTCTGAATGTTTTGAATCGATGGTTCCTGAGTTAGATAATCGGACAAATAGTGATCTATTGCCAGCACCTCGGTCACCAACCAGCTCGAAATTACCTCCTAATGTTGAATTGCGCCTGAGTGAAGGAAATGTTTCACTAGATGATATCTTAGGGAACTACATAGGTTTATACAATAGTAATGATTTGCTTTATGTACAAGATCTTAGTTAAAACAATATATATACTGCTTCTGATGCTTACATAGCATAGCCAAAAATTTGTTAAACGTTGGTAATTACCTTTGAGAGAGATACTGTGGCTTTAAGCTATTTTTCTATTTAAATTCACAGAGGCAAAGCTACAACGTCCTTTGATCCATGTATTGTTGCTATGCCAATATTTGATGAGAATTCTTATTCTTGGATGTTGAACCTGCCACCGGATCTAGCCTCCCTAACTCTGACGTGCTGATTGCTGTTGTGTGTTGGCTTGATCTAGCTTTAATAATTAGATAAAAAAGATAACCATGTAATATATATATATATATATATATATATATATATATATATACACACACACACACGAATAGCCATGCAATATTTTGTTCCAAATATTGACTATCTCACACCGGCAGAGTGGTGCTTTCGGTCGTGCCTGTACCGTGCACAACTCTAGCTTTAGAAAATCGATCCCAAATTGAAAAACCCCAGACGACCTAAAGGCAGTGCATACTTCAGATCAGAAGGACGGTAAGCAAAGGCCAGAGCTTTACGGGTGTTTATAAGCTTTAATCAGGAAAAAATACCAGTACATCTTGCAGGTACATGCTAAATGTTCTCATACTCATAATTTTCTTTTCAAACAATAAACCATGATTTTACAGAACTTCCTCTCAGCACATACCCACAATTGTCGAACATGTATCAAAAACAGACTATTAGACTCGAGCAATTTCATAAAAGATGCCTATTTAGTGAAGGTAGTGCGTGATCAAACTTTTATTTCTTCAAAATAAACCAAACAGTATATTACAAATCTATATGTACTCTCAGTCTTGTCAATCTTAAGAGCCCATTCGGAAGTCCTCCGCGTCCGCGCTTCTTGAGAAGCTGGCGAGAAGCTGGCCGAACGCGACGGCTCCTAGAAGCCAGTTTTTGGAGAAACAGAATGCCGCAGTGCAATTTTCTGGAGCAGCTGTCGAGCAGCTTTGCGGATATGAGAAGTAGGAGTTGGTTGTTATTACATCGATACTGCCCTTCCGAAGTGCTAGCCGAACCGTTTTCTTGCTACAGCTCTTGCACGTTGCTGGAAATTACATCGATACTGCCCTTCCGAACCGTTTTCTCGCTACAGCTCTCGCACGTTGCTGCCGAACGCTCGCCCAGCGCCACGAGAAGCTGGCTTTGGAGAAGCCAGCGGACATCCGAACGGGGCCTTAGTATCAAAACCACAAAAGTGCACACGTTTGTTACAAAAATAGGAATAAGAAACGTACTTAACAAAAGTGTAACCTTATTTCTGATGTTTGCCAAAATTGGATATAAGAAGTGTTGCGTAAAGCCACGCGGAGCATGTTTCAATTTTTTTCACCCGTTGCAACGCACGGGCATTTATACTAGTATAATTAATGTGGGTGTATTAGCTATATATGTTAATCCTATATAGAGAGGTATAGATTGATCGATGTGGACGTGGGAAAGAGGGTGAGACCTCACTGGATATATTAATTAATCGGTTTGTGTGGAAAACTATGAAAGACCTAGCTATATACACACATACATAGAGGAACATCGATCGTTGCGCATGCACGCGTGAGAGATAAAGAATGCCTGATATGATGGAGAGGGGGATGTGTGTGGGTGTGTGCCTTCATGGGAGACCGACCTAAAGAAAAAGATTGCATGCGTGCGATGGATAATGCCGACTGGTAGTGTGTGTGCATGCATGCACGAGAGAAAGTTAGTGGTACAATTATAAATAGAAGACTACTGTGTGGGTGTAAAAGAATAGGTGAGGTCATAATCAATGTAAAGTTGAATTCAAATATTTGAATAAGAGATCCTGATGTTTGAAACCCATGCATGCATGAATATAACTGAGATCTGCGCAGTGTGGTTTGGAAACGAGCATGTTGTAATGTATACACATTGAACAAGGTCAGACTAATTTGAATTTGAGATACCAATGGCAGACATCATTTGGCCACGTCGCATCCGTGCATGGACGCACTATTCTAATTGGAGATGATGGGGGGCTTTCGCATCACATATCTATATCTATACCCCTATATATATATATATATATATATATATATATATATATATATTATATTTTTTTATATTTTGTGCGGGTAACTTTAACTTTGAAAGATGGTCGTTGGATGAGACAAATCCGATGGTCCAAAGATGGCAAATTTGAGCACTACTGGCCGTTGGATATCATCTAGATTCCACCAGATTTCGCCACATGTATAATCTAGAAGACTCCATGGTTGAACTTAAGCATAATGCACAACACTACAAAAAAAGACACTTCCGTGATGATACGTGTTTGTCACAGTAGGTCACGTTTTCTGTCATGCATGTACATCCATGAAAAAATTATGACAGAATCAAGATAGTCATACTTGTGCTGTCGTATAAGTGTTCCATGACATTGCCAAAATTATCATCACGGAAGTGCCCACTTCCATGACGATAAATCGCGCGTCACAGAAGTGCTTTCGTCAAGGGTGACCGACACGTGGCATCCACCGTAACGGAACGCCGTTAAGCTACCGGGTCGGATTTTGGATCCGGTAACCCGTTAACAGCCACGACCAATGCCGATTTTCCACGTGTAAAATTCTCATTGGCTGACGGATCCACGCGTCAGCTCCGCGTTGGCACAGGTGTCACTCATCCAACGGTCAAGATGGGCCTATGATATGTTGACACGTGGACCGGCCCAAAAGTGGCCCACAAAGTTTAAATGGGCTGGCCCAACCGAAGTCCCATAAGATTTAGCGGACCATAATGGGACGACCCAGCTAAAGGCCCACAAAATTTAGTGAACCATAATGGGCCGGCCCAGCTAAAGGCCCATGCGATTTTGCAGACCATAATGGGCTAGCCCAGCTAAAGGCCCACAAAATTTTGCGGACCACAATGGGCCGGCCCAGCTAAAGGCCCACAAGATTCTACCGACCATAATGGGCCGGCCCAGCTAAAGGCCCAACATTCTGTGTCAAATCGGCCCGTCAACGGCCTGTCCTAAACTTGTCATCAACGCGGCCCATGGTCACTTCTGGCCCGTTAATAGTCCGATATGTAATTGGGTGGAATTATGGCCCGGTGTATTTCCGGCCTGTTAAAGGTCCGGCTTCATTTGGGCCCATTTACAGGCCATCAAAACTTTCGGCCCATAAACGACCGTGAAGGATTTGGGTCATATTCGGCCATGTCTGACATTAGGCCTGTTAGAGGCCCACTATAGCTTTGGGCCACCTTCGGCCTGTTGTCATTTTCGGCCTGTTAACGCCAGACGTAAACCATGGGCCATATGTGGCCCAACGTCATATCGAGCCCTTTAACGGCCCATATAAAAATGACGATAATCTAGACCGACCGAAGTTCCGGCCTGTTAAAGGCCCGTGTATTAGGTCGGCGCATTTACGGCCCGTCCGAATTTCAGCCTGTCAGATCCGCATCGTAAATGGGCCACCATTTCGGCCTGCCAAGTCCAGTGGGTTATTTGGCACAATCAGGGCCCAATCTCACTTTCGGTCTATTAAAGGCCCATGTTTTTTATGGGCTCGAGATATTTACACCTGTAAATGACCTATTTTTACTGAGGGCCCAAATTATGTTAGGCCTGTTAAAGGCCCACTATGGGCACAGGCCTACCAGAAAAATATGAAAGCTTATGCTGATTTAGGCCCAGATATTTTTAGTGGGCTACATGCCAATTTCGGCCCGTAATCGTTTTTAGCCCAATTGGAATGGGCCCGACGAATATTGGCATGTTGGGCTACTACGAAGCTTTCGGCCGAATACATTACTAAGATAAACCTACACTATACAAAAATAGCATCGTAATTACTGCAGCCTGAGGCAGCATCATAAATGTTGTATCACAACAAAATAAATTCCAACCATACAACAATGGTCCTGTTGACATAAAGTTTACAGTCCTTCCAGATAAAAGCACCATCAGATGTATAGAAGCACATATCATTTGACCTGAGTGCTAATGTTTCAGGCTGTAGAATCTGATGGAGCAGCACGATCTCCACCTTTTTTCCGCCATTGCTCTTGAACAACGAAGCGAATGTCTGATAGTCTGGTTTCAAAACCATTCATATCTTGACGATATTTCTCAACCACTATTCTTGTTTCCGAAACAACGTCCATTAGGGATTGGACTTGTGTCTGGAGCACAGATATATCACTCTGTCTAGCAGGAAGATTTTGTTCAGTAGGCGATTTGGACGAGGTTAGCTTGACAACCAACCCAGAATTACGCAGGAAGGTGCTTTTTGCACTGTTAGTGGAGAGATACTGACGCACTGCAGCAAGAGGTGACATTGTGCATGTAGTAGCCTCGTCACCTTCAGGTGGTTGTGGCTGTTCAATCATTTGTTCCATAGCTTCCTGAAAGTTTGAACTTGTAGATTAGTGTACCAGATAAGTTACTAATGAGACAAAAACAAACAAAGTAGGTTAAACGTTTACACATAACTTATTTTGGTGAACTAATGTAATACATTAGCATGTATTGTAGTGCCAACTACATAATAAAATCACTTTCGGAACATATGTCCATGTAGCATGCCTACTGTATTGTCTATTTCCTCACATTCGTTGACATCTAAGGATAAGACATGGTTTAAAGTAGGATGAACATAGTATGACATCATTCATATCATGGGCAAACAGATATAAAACAAACAGGATATTTTATCATTGTGTGCGCACGTGAACATAGCAACAAGATTACAGATCAAGACCAAAAGAATATCCTTCATCTCTTTTAAACCATGTAAGGTGAAATGATACGTTAAGACAACTATGAATAAAAGTGAACAGAGTAACTGACATTGGCTGCAAACCAAGTAGTTAAATGAACACATCACAGTATCAATCAGTTCAAGGCAGGAGGAGTAAGGACTTACAATAGTGGCTTGAACTGGTGTGCTCATGCCCTTCATCTTGCTGGTGTGGCAATCCTTGAAGATTTGCACTGCATTCGGTTCAGGTTCTTTTTGGTCCGCACGTGATTTCCTCTGTATTTGGAACAAGTCAATATAGATACGATAATATGGCACAAAAAAGAAGGAAGTAGCAGCTATTTACAAGAGCCTCGTAGTGTGCAATATAGCTACGACATCTTGTTATCTGTTGGAATTTCACTTTAGAACGGTTGGTTTTGTTCTTCAAACAGTTAGCCTAGAAGAAGATACACTTGTAAGGCACATACATAAATACAAGTTCAATATGTGGTCTGATCAAATACATATAGCCTACCTGATACTTTGGATTAGACCAGTGTTTAATGAGGGTTGTCCAGTCTTCATCTGTAATATATTCCACTCGAGATGTTTGGGCGATTTCATTGTTAGCCTTTCCTTTAAAGTGAGATTTTCTAAGGTGGTACCGATACTGTCGCAGAGCAGACTGAAAAACATGAGTGCATGCTTGTCTAGTTGCATCATCTTTCGGATCCAACTTGAACCTCATCTGTTGAAAAAAGAATGTGAGTCTTATTAGGAGGAAGCTAGAAAGTATGGGACAGAGCAAGACAATATTACTAATTGTGATGAATAACATTACTTACGGATAAATGGTCAAGGAAGGTGTTAAACTGGGTATTGTCTTTCTCATTCCTGTACTGGATCCACGTTGGGAGGATACGTGCATGACACCTAACGGCAACGGCTGCCTCTGATACTAACTTGGCTGACTCTGTAGCATCACATGGCCTTTTTAAACCTGCCTCCAAATGTATCTCCATTCTTCATCCTTTAGATTTTGTTAATCTGTCAAGCATTATCCCTGATGTCTGTTTCTGCTTGCGCCGTGGTGCTAGTTGAATATGGAAAGTGTTAGTGGACATCAAACTATGAGAGTACATATAAAGGAGCATGCAACTGCAACTTGACTCGGTCAGGTACCGTCTTGGTGTTGATGCTCATGAGGTTCATCTGATCTTGCCAAGTCCTGTTGTGTCAGCAGTGCTTCGGAAGTAGTGTTAGGCGTGAAGGTAGCTTGGGAACTGGCCAGTTCCAGAGCAAACGAACGAGTAACTGGTTGAGATGCTGGTACAGTTGAAGCGGATGCTGCAGCTGGTGGAGCAGGTGATACTGTGTTTGTAGATTTAGCCGGTGGACTTGGACCTTCTACTGCACTATAAGTACCAGTAGAATCTCAACGGCAGAACCTTTTCCGTTTCACCCGACGAGTAACAACACTCCCTACTATATTATTTTCCTTGCTCTTTTTTGACTTTGCCATTTCAAGCTGTACCCACAACACAAAAGAATAAAATCACTCTTCAGAACTCATTGATGCATGATACAGACAAGCAATACTTTGATGTAAGACAACTGTATGAGGATGGAATATGTAAGAAAAACAGGACGGCATGACATATTCACAGCTACGATGTGCAAACTAAGCAGAAGAATTTTCAAGAAAATAGAAGTAATGCAAGCTAGACACCATATGAAAGATGCAACCAATATTACTCTGCCAAGTTAAAAGTGTCTTGTCATAAGTGGCAATTCTAAAAATTAGAAGCAGTACAACATAGAAATCAATGCAAGATGCAACCACTATCAAACTGCCATGTTAAAAGCGTCCAATCATGAGTGACTGATGCGGGATACACAACAGCAGTACTTTGATGTAAGAACATGGTATGATAGATAGATGCAGTGTATTCTAGACACGAAAGCCATGTCATATGCACATGTATATCGTATAAACTCAGCAGGTGCAATTTAATCAAAATAGAAGAAATACAGGCTAGACAACATATGCAACATGAAACCAATTATCACACTGTCAACTTAGAGCAAGCACCTGCGATGGTGGAGTATGGGAGATGAACTCATCATGTAGACTTGGGACTTCAACTTCATTAGCAGTAGCAGTGGCAAATCTAGAGAGTCTCTGTTTGCGTCGGTGCGGAGGACCACCAACATCCCCTAACTTACTCTTTTCCTTCCTATTTTCTGATATTGCCTTATGAAGTCAAAACCACAAGAAGATGAATAAAATTAGCTCTGCATAACTGGTTGATGCATGATACACACGAACAGTACTTTAATGTAAGGCAAGCGCAGGATAGGAGGATGGAATATATACAAAAAAAGACAGCGTTTCATATTCACACGTGCGATAGGAGGATGGAATATGTATGAAAAAACAGTAAGCGGAAGGCATTTCAACAAAATTAGAAGAAATGAAAAAGCTAGGCACCATATGAACATGCAACCAATATCACTCTATCAGGTAAAAAGTGTCTCGTCGTAAGTGCCATTTCAAGAAATTAGAAGCAGTACAAGCTAGAAGACAATGCAAGATGCAACCTACATCACAGTCCCAAGTTAAATGTGTCTTATGGGTAAGTGATCGTTGCAGGTATAAGTTGTAAGCTACGCAGATGCAATTCAACATAATCAGAAGCAATACAAACTAGACATCATACGGAAAACGCAACCACGTATAACAGTTCCAAGTAAGAGCAAGCACCTGTGATGGTGGAGTAGGGGAGATGTGCTCATCATGTACACATATGTTCTAGAAATAGGAACACAGATCATATTCACAGGCATTATGTGTAAAGTAAGCAGATGTAATTCAAGTTAGAAGCAACACAAGCTAGACATCATACGCAACATGCAACCTCATATAATAGTGTCAAGTTAGAGCAAGCAACTGTGATGGTGGAGTAGGGGAGATGTGCTCATCATCTACACAGCTACGTTGACTGTCCAGCCTTGTGTTCTCTTGCGAATCTTGTTGGGAGGATGGCGGAGTAGAATATGTAGAGACCCCCTGTTTGAGTTGCTCCAAAGGACCACCATCATCCACTGTCGGACTAATTTCCTTCAGCTGTAATGATTTTGTATTGTGAAGTCAAACCAATAAGAAAAAGGAATAAAATTCGCTCTTCAGAACTCATTCATGCATGATACTGACGAACACTACTCGGATGAAAGGCAAACACATGATACGAGGATGGAATATGTATGAAAAACAGGATGGTGTGACATATTCACACCTATGATGTGGTAACTAAGCAGAAGGTATTTCAACAAATTAGAAGCACTGCAAGCTAGACACCATATGAAAGATGCAACCAATATCACTCTACCAAGTTCAAACTGTATGGCGTTTCAACAAATTAGACGCAGTACATGCTAGAAATCATATGCAAGACACAGCCAATATCACAGTGGCGACTTAAAGGTGCCTTATCATAAGATATAGTATGTACCAAAAACAGGAAAGCGTGGCATATTCACATGTATCATGTGTAAGTTAAGCAGATGGAGTTTACACTAATTAGGAGCAATACGAGCTAGACACCATATGCAACATGCAACCAGATATCACACTGCCAAGTTAGAGCAAGCACCTTGGATGGTGGAGTAGGGGAGCGGAGACTTGGACCTTGTAATGCACTATCAGTACAAGGAGAATCGGTACAGATGCTCCGTTTACGTTGCTGCAGAGGACCACCATCATCGCCTTCCTTACTCATTTCCTTCCTCTTTCTTGATTTTGCCTTGTCAAGTCAAACCCACAAGAAAAGGAATAAAATTTGCTCTTCAGAACTCATTGATGCATGATACTGACGAACACTACTTTCATGTAAGGCAGCCGCATGATAGGAGGATGGAATATGTATGAAAATTAGGACGGCGTGACATATTGACATGTATGATGTATAAAGTGTAAACTAAGCACAAGGTGCTTGAACTTGTTAGAATCGATGCAAGCTAGAAACCATAAAAAAGATGAAACCAATATGACTCTGCCAAATTAAAAGGGTGCCCTAACAAATGTATTTGACCAAACTAGAAGCAATACATGGCAACAGGCTAGAAATAATATGCAATATGCAACGAATAAAGGTGACTCATCGTAAGTGATTGATTGAGGATACAGAAGAGAGGTAGTTTCATGTAAGAACAAGGTTAACACATAGATGTAGTGTGTACCAAAAATAGGAAGGCATGTCATATTCACAGGTATAGTGTGTAAACTAAGCAGATGCAATTTACCCTAATTAGAAGCATTACAAGCTAGACACTGTATGCAACATGCAACCACATATCACACTGCGAAGTTAGAGCAAGCACCTATGATGGTGGTGTAGGGGAAGTGCGGTCTTCAGGTACAGAGATACATTCAATATCTTCGTTTAGGCTTGTTGTTTCTTGAGAATCATGTGGAGAGGATGAAATTGCATTATTTATAAGAGTATTGCGTCTCATATTAACCAACGCGCGTGACTGTCTCATCATAAGCGATAGACGCAGGATACACAAGAACAGTAGTTTGATGTAAGAACATGGTGTGATAGGCAGATGCAGTATGTACCAAAAACAGGAAGGTGTGTCATATTCACATGTATAATGTGTAAGCTAAGGAGATGCAATTTAATAAATTAGGAGCATTGATGAGGGATACACAAGAAAAGTAGTTTGATGTAAGAACATGGTTAATAGAAAGACGTAGTATGTACCGAAAACAGGAAGGCATGTCATATTCACAGGTATAATGTGTTAACTAAACAGATGCAATCTACCCTAATTAGAAGCATTACAAGGTAGACACCATATGCAACATGCAACCACATATCACACTGCCAAGTAAGAGCAAGCACCTGCGATGGTGGTGTGGGGGAATTGCGGTGATCAACTAGAGAGCTCCGTTGACTATCTTCATTTAGCCTTGCCGTTTCTTGAGAATCATGTGGGGAGGATGACACTGCACTCTTTAAACGAGTATGGCGTCTCACAGTAACCCACCCGGGTGACTGTCTCATCATAAGTGATTGACGAGGGATACAAAAGAGCATTAGTTTGATGTACGAACATGGTTAATAGACATATGTAGTATGTATCGAAAATAGGAAGGCATGTCATTATCAAAGGTATAATGTGTAAAGTAAGCAGATGCAATTTAACCAAATTGGAAGCAATACAAGCTAGACACCATATGCAACATGCAACCACATTTGACAGCGCGAAGTTAAAGCAAGCACCTGAGATGGTTGTGTGTGGCAATTGATATCATCAACTGCAAAGCTACGTTTATTGTCTCCAACTGCTGACACTGCACCCGTTAGAGCGCTGGAACGCTTAGTGCTTATCTTCGAATTACACTGGAGAAACTTCTGTCTTTTCTTTTCTGCATTCATCAACACTGCGTCAGAGTCTGAAATACCCATGCATAAAAAAACAATAGTGTGAGTATGGGTGAAGTGTGTGCACAATTAGTACAGTGTAAAGGTAGCAAATAGCAGGTCGGTGAGAAATAAATGACAGGAGACATATGATAGCTCTACAACATGCATGGCACACTAAATTACTACAGGATTCTATGAAAATAACAGTCGACTGAAAGCAAATAGGTCAGTCCATTTTTTCGGCACCGTCTGATGTACAAAGAACGTGCAGATCGTCTTCATCTACCTCCAGCCAGTCAGTGTTGACGATCTTCCTCGAAACGCCAGCAACCACCGACCCAGTATTCCTCCCTTACCTGCGCCCTCCCCTCGACCTCACCGCACCGCCGTGCTTGGCACCGCCCCCCGGCCATCCATTCAAGCCCCGCCGACCTCCAGATCGGGCGCAAGCAGCTCCTGTGCCCCACACCCAACTTCCCCAGGGAATAGGCAGAGTAGGTGCTCCGCGCGCCTAAGCGGGTACTGCTTCTTTTAATTGCGGTTTGACTGACCCTGAATTGAAATCCAGGCGGGCTACTGACCTCTAGCAAAGGTGAAATAGTAAAAGGGAGGAAACCTTGTGCATTTAGTATCACGAAGAAGATGCAGTAAGAAGCTCTCAACTAGTTTCTTTCGTGGGATGAATACGGTGTGAGCGAATACGTAAGATTTGCATGAATAAGGGAAGAGGAGTACCTCTTTCTGCTGGCAATGATGTGTCATCCTTCTGTTTTTTCGACGATCTTCTTGTTGTTCGCCGGGAACCAGAAGTTGTGGAGGACGGTGCAGCCTTGGACGAACCCATGGCCAAGTTGTTGAGTGTGGTGCGGTGGCCGTCTGTCGGCGGCAGGGAAGCAGATTCGAGGCGGCGAACGACGGCGTAGCGGGAACAGCTCCGGTGCGGTGGACGGTTGCGACAGTGAGGCGCAGGACGGAGTGTTCGGAGTGGTTCTGGTACAGCGCACGTCAGCGTCGGCGTCATGGAGGCAGCTCTGCCTCGGCTTCAGCTGCCAAGTCCTTGAGGGTGTTGCAGTTGCGGTTGCATTGGACGACGACGTCGGGGTACCGGCTCCGGCGTGATGGAGGAGGGCGGCGGTGGATTGGCCGCTATGGGGTGGAGGACGGAGGAGGCTGGGGTTTAGCGGCTGGAGGAGAGGGCGTTTTCGCGCCCACGGAGTATGAATGGGGAAATGGGGGGAGGCGGGGAACTAAGGGGGAACAATGTTTTGGTTTGAGACGCGCTTGTTTGAAATTTGGGGAAAGTTACAAACTTTCCCCCCATCTAAAATTTCGTACATATTGCGGGTTGGGGGTAGGACAGTCATGTCAGGTGTCCCATATGTGGGCGGGATAGATTTCGGCCGAGCGCATGGGTAGGCGCCCACGGCGTATGAATGCTTCTCTGGCGTCTGGGTGAAGTTATAAACCTACCTCGATTTAGACCTTTGGACATCGGGTCGATAGACTACACGGGCCAGAGTCAGGACAGTAATTTCCTACCACCAAAACATTAATCTCGCTCGGTTTCGGGTGACCAGAGGCCTATTTGGCGCTTCGTTCAATATTTGGGAGCAGAAGCATTAACGTTTTTGGTTCTCTTGAATTGAACTTTCAGGATTTATCAAACTTCACAAATCTTTACTCTTGAAAATCCTAAAGCTACGATTATTTTGGAATGGAGGGGGTACATTTGAATATACATTGTACACGAGTATATATTAAAAAATATGCAACTTACCTCAGTTCATGCATGGTTCCAGATATAATCTCCTTGGTTGCAAAAAAAAGTTAGATATGCGTATGAATACATATAGCATGTTCAAACTCACAACAAAGATTGATGCCCCTTTTACATCTGATTTACAAATGCCATTATCTTGGGTTCAAATAGATGAATGCACTTCCTATGAATTCGAATCTTCGAAACCCCCTTTATGTTGAATGCGACATGTATTCTATTTCGTAGCTAGCAATTTGGAATGTATCCATGCAAGTGACAAATGTATAAAGTGCTTCACACTAACAACATGGAGTGCACTAATTAATGTTTATATATGAATTGCAAAAGCATCCATTGCCTCTATTTCAAACCGCTCTCACTCTATGGATCGATAATATGAAATAAACACATGCACATGCTAGAATTCAATTGCAGTTGAAGAAAGAGCCTACTCCTGGTACTGTATATTAGTGATAGGGGTGTGTACAAAGTACACGTGAATACCAGACATTGTGCGTGTGTGTATACTACCGACGAACTAGCCCCCAAGCTTGTATAACATACTAAGGGCCTAGGGTTACAAATCATATATAGTCGGCTTATCACCAGTGGGGATAGAGTCCTCCGTGACTCTGGTAGCTTCGTGTTATACGTCGAGTCCTCCACATGGGTCTTCGTATAACACGTATCGGTCCAACCTATATGTGGCGCAGGATGGAACCGACCCATGAGTCTTCATGTTGACCCACCACAACTACAAATGATGTGCCCACTGCTACCTCTTGAGCTTGCGTTGGATTTCCCCGAAGAGGAGAGGATGATGCAGCAGAGAAGCGTAAGTATTTCCCTCAGTTTTTGAGAACCAAGGTATCAATCCAGTAGGAGGCTACACGCAAGTCCCTCGTACCTACACAAGAACAATAGATCAATGCAACCAGCGCGATTAGGGGTTGTCAATCCCTTCACGGTCACTTACAAGAGTGAGATCTGATTGAGATGATAGATAATATTTTTGGTATTTTTGATATAGAGATGCAAAGTGAAAAGTAAAAAGGCAAAGTAAAAACAAAGCAATAATAAAGTGATGGAGATTGATATGATGAGAATAGACCTAGGGGCCATAGGTTTCACTAGTGGCTTCTCTCAAGAGCATAAGTATTCTACGGTGGGTGAACAAATTACTGTTGAGCAATTGACAGAATTGAGCATAGTTATGAGAATATCTAGGTATGATCATGTATATAGGCATCACGTCCGAGACAAGTAGACCGACTCCTGCCTGCATCTACTACTATTACTCCACTCATCCACCGCTATCCAGCATGCATCTAGAGTATTAAGTTAAAAACAGAGTAACGCCTTAAGTAAGATGAGATGATGTAGAGGGATAGTTTCATGCAATATGATAAAAACCCCATCTTGTTATCCTCGATGGCAACGATGCAATACGTGCCTTGCTGCCCCTTCTGTCATTGGGAAAGGACACCACAAGATCGAACCCAAAGCTAAGCACTTCTCCCATGGCAAGAAAAACCAATCTAGTAGGCCAAACCAAACTGATAATTCGAAAAGACTTGCAAAGATAACCAATCATACATAAAAGAATTCAGAGAAGATTCAAATATTATTCATAGATAGACTTGATCATAAACCCACAATTCATCGGTCTCAACAAACACACCGCAAAAAGAAGTTACATCGAATAGATCTCCATGAGAGAGGGGGAGAACATTGTATTGAGATCCAAAAAGAGAGAATAAGCCATCTAGCTACTAACTATGGACCCGAAGGTCTGAGGTAAACTACTCACACTTCATCGGAGGGGCTATGATGATGTAGAAGCCCTCCGTGATGACGGCCCTCTCCGGCGGAGCTCCGGAACAGGCCCCAAGATGGGATCTCGTGGATACAGAAAGTTGCGGCGGTGGAATAAGGTTTTTGGCTCCGTATCTGATTGTTTGGGGGTACGTAGGTATATATAGGAGGAAGGAGTACGTCGGTGGAGCAAAAGGGGCCCCACGAGGGGGTGGCGCCCCCCACCCTCGTGACTGCCTCTATTACTTCTTGGAGTAGGGTCCAAGTCTCCTGGATCACGTTCGGTGAGAAAATCACGTTCCCGAAGGTTTCATTCCATTTGGACTCCGTTTGATATTTCTTTTCTTCGAAACACTGAAATAGGCAAAAAAAAACAGCAATTCTGGGTTGGGCCTCCGGTTAATAGGTTAGTCCCAAAAATAATATAAAAGTGGAAAATAAAGCCTAATATAGTCCAAAACAGTAGATAATATAGCACGGAGCAATCAAAAATTATAGATACGTTGGAGACGTATCAGGCATCCCCAAGCTTAATTCATGCTCGTCCTTGAGTAGGTAAATGATAGAAAAGGGAATTTTTGATGCGGAGTGCTACTTGGCATAATTTCAATGCAAATCTTCTTAATTGTGGTATGAATATTCAGATTCGAAAGATTCAAGACAAAAGTTTATATTGACATAAAAAATAATAATACTTCAAGCAAACCAACAAAGCAATTATGTCTTCTCAAAGTAACATGGCCAAAGAAAGTTCATCCCTACAAAATCATATAGTTTAGTCATGCTCCATTTTCGTCACACAAGAATGCTCTCATCATGCACAACCCCGATGACAAGCCAAGCAATTGTTTCATACCTTAATAATTTCAAACTCATAAACTTTCATGCAATATATGAGCGTGAGCCATGGATATAACACTATGGGTGGAATAGAATATAATGATGGGGGTTATGTGGAGACGAAAAAAAAGGAGAAAGTCTCACATCAACGAGGCTAATCAATGAGCTATGGAGATTCCCATCGATTGATGTTAATGCAAGGAGTAGGGATTGCCATGCAATGGATGCACTAGAGCTATAAATGTATGAAAGCTCAACAAAAGAAACTAAGTGGGTGTGCATCCAACTTGCTTGCTCACAAAGACCTAGGGCACTTGAGGAGGCCCATCGTTGGAATATACAAGCCAAGTTCTATAATGAAAAAATCCCACTAGTATATGAAAGTCACAAAACAAGAGACTCTCTATCATGAAGATTATGGTGCTACTTTGAAGCACAAGTGTGGAAAAAAAGGATAGTAGCATTGCCCCTTTTTATTTATTTTCTTTTTTTCTCTTTTTTTGGGCCCCCATTTTTTCTTTGGCCTTTCTCTTTTTTTTCTTTTTTTGGGACAATGCTCTATTGAATGATGATCATCACACTTCTATTTATTTACAACTCAATGATTACAACTCGATACTAGAACAAAGTATGACTCTATATGAATGCCTCCGGCGGTGTACCGGGATATGCAATGAATCAAGAGTGACAAGTATGAAAGAACTATGAACGGTGGATTTGCCACAAATACTATGTCAACTACATGATCATGCTAAGCAATATGACAATGATAGATATGTCATGAAGAACGGAATGGTGGAAAGTTGCATGGCAATATATCTTGGAATGGCTATGGAAATGCCATAATAGGTAGGTATGGTGGCTGTTTTGAGGAAGATATAGGGAGGTTTATGTGTGAAAGAGCGTATCATATCACGGGGTTTGGATGCACCGGCGAAATTTGCACCAACTCTCAATGTGAGAAAGGGCAATGCACGGTACCGAAGAGGCTAGCAATGATGGAAGGGTGAGAGTGTGGATAATCCATGGACTCAACATTAGTCATAAAGAACTCATATACTTATTGCAAAAATCTACAAGCCATCAAAAACCAAAGCATTACACGCATGCTCCTAGGGGGATAGATTGGTAGGAAAAGATCATCGCTCGTCCCCGACCGCCACTCATAAGGTGGACAATCAAATAACACCTCATGTTTCAAATTTGTTGCATAACGTTTACCATACGTGCATGCTACGGGACTTGCAAACTTTAACTCAAGCACTTCTCAAATTCACAATTACTCTACTAGCATGACTTTGATATTACTACCTCCATATCTCAAAACAATTATCAAGCATCCAACTTTTCTTAGTATTCAACGCACTCAAAAGAAAGTTTCACAAATCTTGAATATCAAGCATATTATTATTAAGCAAATTACCATGCTATTAATGACTCTCAAAATAATTTAAGTGAAGCATGAGAGATCAATATTTCTGTAAAACAAATCCACCACCGTGCTCTAAAAGATCTAAGTGAAGCACATAGAGCAAAACTACAACGCTCAAAAGATATAAGTGAAGCATATAGAGCAAAACTATCAAGCTCAAAAGATATAAGTGAAGCACATAGAGTATTCTATCAAATTCCAAGTCATGTATGGCTCTCTCAAAAGGTGTGTACAGCAAGGATGATTGTGGCACACTAACAAACAAAGACACAAATAATACAAGACGCTCCAAGCAAAACACATATCATGTGGTGAATAAAAATATTGCTCTAAGTAAAATTACCGATGGAAGTAGATGAAAGAGGGGATGCCTTCCGGGGCATCCCCAAGCTTTGACTTTTTGGTGTCCTTGGAATATCTTGGGGGTGCCATGGGAATCCCCAAGCTTAGGCTCTTGCCACTCCTTGTTCCATAATCCATCAAAAGATTTCACCCAAAACTTGAAAACTTCACAACACAAAACTCAATAGAAATCTGGTGAGCTCCGTTAGAGAAAGAAGACAAAAGACCACTTCAAGATACTGTAATGAACTCATTCTTTATTTATATTGGTGTTAAACCTACTGTATTCCAACTTCTCTATGGATTATAAACTATTTTACTAGCCATAGATTCATCAAAATAAGCAAACAACACACGAAAAACAGAATCTGTCAAAAACAGAATAGTCTGTAGCAATCTGTAACTAACGCAAACTTCTGGAACTCCAAAACATCTACCAAAATGGGAAGACCTAGAAATTTTTTTGATTGATCAGCAGCAATTGTAATCAGTACTTTATCACGTTCTGGTGATTTTTAACAATTGTTTTCGTGAACAGAAAGTTTCTGGAAATTACAGCAAAATCGAATAACTATCATCCAAGAAGATCCTATAGGTCTAACTTGGCACAAACACTAATTTAAACACAAAACCTCATCCAAACAGAAGGTAGATGGGTTATTTATTCCTAAACAGAAGAAAATACAAAAAAACTAAAAATAAAATTGGGTTGCCTCCCAACAAGCGCTATCGTTTAACGCCCCTAGCTAGGCATAAAAGCGAGGATAGATCTAGGTATTGCCATCTTTGGTAGGCAATCCATAAGTGGCTCTCATGATAGTTTCATATGGCAATTTTATTTTCTTTCTAGGAAAGTGTTCCATGCCCTTTTTTAATGGAAATTGAAATCTAATATTTCCTTCCTTCATATCAATAATCGCACCACTCGTTCTAAGGAAATGTCTACCAAGAATAAGAGGGCAAGAAGGATTGCAATCTATATCAAGAACGATAAAATCTACGGGAACATAATTCCTATTTGCAACAATAATAACATCATTAATCCTTCCCATAGGTTTCTTAATAGTGGAATCCGCAAGATGCAAGTTTAGAGAGCAGTCATCAAAGTCACGGAAATCTAGCAAATCACACAATGTTTTGGGGATAGTGGAGACACTAGCACCCAAATCACACAAAGCATAAAACTCATGATCTTTAATTTTAATTTTAATAGTTGGTTCCCACTCATCATAGAGTTTTCTAGGGATAGAAACTTTCAACTCAAGTTTTTCTTCATAAGATTGCATCAAGGCATCAACAATATGTTCGGTAAAGGCTTTCATAATTAATTAAGGAGCAACTTTCATAATTAAATTCCTTGAAATCCAATATAGTGGGTTTAGCAACATCTAGGGTTTTATTTCTTTCAATCCCACTTTCATCAATTTCATCATAAAGATCTAAATACTCCGAATTTTTGGAACGCCTTTTAGGTAAAGGAAGATCATATTCAGTTTCATCAAGATTCATAGTGCAAAACAAAGATTTGACAGGGGACACATCAATAAATTTTAGATCTTCATCTTGATTTTCATAGGAATTGGAAGAACACGCTTTAATAAAGGCATCTTTGGAAGCACGCATCCTAGCGGTTCTTTCCTTGCACTCATCAATGGAAATTCTCATTGATTTGAGAGACTCATTGATATCATGCTTAGGAGGAATAGATCTAAGCTTTAAAGAATCAACCTCGAGAGAAATTCTATCAACGTTCCTAGCCAAATCATCAACTTTAAGCAATTTCTCTTCAAGCAAAGCATTAAAATTCTTTTGTGAATTCATAAACTCTTTAACACTATTCTCAAATTCAGAGGGCATCTTATTAAAATTTCCATAAGAGTTGTTGTAGGAATTTCCATAATTATTAGAAGGATTACTAGGATAAGGCCTAGTATTAAAATTCCCTCTATACGCATTGTTACCAAAATTATTCGTACCAACAAAATTCACATCCATAGATTCATTGTTATTCTCAATCAAAGTAGACAAAGGCATATCATTAGGATCAGAAGAAACACTCTTAGCAGCAAATAATTTCATAAGTTCATCCATCTTTCCACTCAAAACATTAATATCTTCTATCGCATGCACTTTTTTATTAGAAGATCTTTCAGTATGCCATTGAGAATAATTAACCATAATATTATCTAGGAGTTTAGTAGCATCTCCTAAAGTGATTTCCATAAAAGTGCCTCCTGTGGCCGAATCTAAAAGATTTCTAGAAGAAAAATTCAATCCGGCATAAAAAATTTGTATAATCATCCAAAAATTCAAACCATGAGTAGGGCAATTACGTATCATTAATTTCATTCTCTCCCAAGCTTGTGCAACATGTTCATGATCAAGTTGCTTAAAATTCATAATATCGTTTCTAAGAGAGATGATCTTAGCGGGAGGAAAATACTTAGAGATAAAAGCATCTTTGCACTTGTTCCAAGAATCAATACTATTTTTAGGCAAAGACGAAAACCAAGCTTTAGCACGATCTCTAAGCGAAAAAGGAAATAGCTTCAATTTAATGACATCATTATCGACATCTTTTTTCTTTTGCATATCACATAAATCAATGAAGCAATTCAGATGAGTAGCGGCATCTTCACTAGGAAGGCCGGCGAATTGCTCTTTCATAACAAGATTCAACAAAGCAGTATTGATTTCACAAGATTCAGTATTGGCAAGAGGAGCAATCGGAGTGCTAAGGAAATTATTATTGTTGGTATTGGTGAAGTCACACAATTTGGTAGTATCTTGAGCCATCGCGACAAACAAGCAATCCAACACACGAGCAAACAAAAGGCAAGCGAGAAAAAGGCAAACGGAAAAAGAGAAGGAGAAGGAGAAGGAGATTGGGAAAGAGAGGGCGAATAAAACGGCAAGGGTGAAGTGGGGGAGAGGAAAACGAGAGGCAAATGGCAACTAATGTAATGCGAGAGATAGGGATTGTGATGGGTACTTGGTATGTTGACTTTTTGCGTAGAATCCCCAGCAACGGCGCCAGAAATTCTTCTTGCTACGTCTTGAGCTTGCGTTGGATTTCCCCGAAGAGGAGAGGATGATGCAGCAGAGTAGCGTAAGTATTTCCATTAGTTTTTTAGAACCAAGGTATCAATCCAGTAGGAGGCTACACGCAAGTCCCTCGTACCTACACAACAACCATAGATCAACGCAACCAACGCGATTAGGGGTTGTCAATCCCTTCACGGTCACTTACGAGAGTGAGATATGATAGAGATGATAGATAATATTTTTGGTATTTTTTATATAGAGAAGCAAAGTGAAAAGTAAAAATGCAAAGTAAAAACAAAGCAATAATAAAGTGATGGAGATTGATATGATGAGAATATACCCGGGGGCCATAGGTTTCACTAGTGGCTTCTCTCAAGAGCATAAGTATTCTACGGTGGGTGAACAAATTACTGTTGAGCAATTGACAGAATTGAGCATAGTTATGATAATATCTAGGTATAATCATGTATATAGGCATCACGTCCAAGACAAGTAGACCGACTCCTGCCTGCATCTACTACTATTACTCCACTCATCCACCGCTATCCAGCATGCATCTAGAGTATTAAGTTAAAAACAGAGTAACGCCTTAAGCAAGATGAGATGATGTAGAGGGATAGTTTCATGCAATATGATAAAAACTCCATCTTGTTATCCTCGATGGCAAAGATGCAATACGTGCCTTGCTGCCCCTTCTGTCATTGGGAAAGGACACCGCAAGATCGAACCCAAAGCTAAGCACTTCTCCCATGGCAAGAAAAACCAATCTAGTAGGCCAAACCAAACTGATAATTTGAAGAGACTTGCAAAGATAACCAATCATACATAAAAGAATTCAGAGAAGATTCAAATATTATTCATAGATAGACTTGATCATAAACCCACAATTCATCGGTCTCAACAAACCCACTGCAAAAAGAAGATTACATCAAATAGATCTCCACGAGAGAGGGGGAGAACATTGTATTGAGATCCAAAAAGAGAGAAGAAGCCATCTAGCTACTAACTATGGACCCGAAGGTTTGAGGTAAACTACTCACACTTCATCGGAGGGGCTATGATGATGTAGAAGACCTCCGTGATGACGGCCCTCTCCGGCGGAGCTCCGGAACAGGCCCCAAGATGGGATCTCGTGGATACAGAAAGTTGCGGCGGTGGAATTAGGTTTTTGGCTCCGTATCTGATCGTTTGGGGGTACGTAGGTATATATAGGGGGAAGGAGTACGTCTGTGGAGCAATAGGGGGCCCACGAGGCAGGGGGCGCGCCCTAGGGGGGGCGCCCCCCACCCTCGTGACCGCCTTTGTTAATTCTTGGAGTAGCGTCCAAGTCTCCTGGATCACGTTCGGTGAGAAAATCATGTCCCCGAAGGTTTCATTCCGTTTGGACTCCGTTTGCTATTACGTTTCTTCGAAACACTGAAATAGGCAAAAAACAGCAATTCTGGGCTGGGCCTCCGGTTAATAGGTTAGTCCTAAAAATACTATAAAAGTGGAAAATAAATCCCAATATAGTCCAATACAGTAGATAATATAGCATGGAGCAATCAAAAATTATAGATACGTTAGAGACGTATCACCCACCACACCACACACGCAATCGGCCACTAAGAAAATATAGATATGTTGATACGTCTCCATATTTTGTTGATGACACTGACAGACTTCGCATTTGATGCGTGCTCCGTATTTTGTTGACGACACTTACAGTCATTGTATTTTAAGCGAAAGCACGATATGGTCACTGGACTTCAGAATAAGCTCATCACGGTCACCACATACATTTTGTCGTGCTAACCAACATGTGGTTGGATGGTTAGAGGATAGTGGTTTCTCGAGCCCACCAAGGTTAAAGTCCCGGTGATCGCATTCAACTTGTGTTAATTTCAGTATTTTCCGGCGATGTACGTTCAGTGGAAGGAGACATTCCACTCCACTACGAGGCACCTATGGTGACTTCGTAAAATCTCAAGATCATATATGCTGGCCCACTCTCTCGAAGGTGCTCATAGGGGTAGGATTCGCGTGTGTGCGCTTATAGCGGTGAGTGCTTGCGCGTATATATGAGCCCTTGCGTCTATACCGTGTTAAACAAATACATATCATGATTATATGGTCACTGGCTCCGTATTTTGTTGATTACACAATCAATTGACCAGTCAAACGTTCCACGCGGCACAACTAGTGTTGCACCATCAGGGCGCGTAACCGTGGGGCCCACCTGTCAGCCCGTATATGAAAGAAAGAAATGGTAGTTTGAGTCTGTACTGTGTTAATAAAATAAGAGTACATTTTCGGGTGATCATACGGTCACTGGCTCACCATACAGCTCCGTAATTAGTTGATAACACGATCAATTGACAAGTCAAACGGTCCACATTCAGCAGCGCACATTACCATAGGGCCCACCCATCAGCACTTATATGAAGGACAGAAATGGTAATAAATTAGTGGTCGGTGTTTATTCGAAGTCGTGAGAACTCTGGTTGGCAGTCACCGGCCGTTGGGGGCGTTCATTGGGCGGTGGGGTGGGGATCCCCGGAGAAAAAGCTCGGCGGGGGGGGGGGGGGGGGGGCTAGAGGGATGGCCGGTGCGGCAACAGACCGGCGGTGGGGAGTGGTTTCGGGGAGGGCGGGCCAGCCACTGGCAGCGGGGGCTGGCGGTTCGGCCGGTGGTGGCTGGCGGCTCAGGGGGGTGAAGTTTGATGATAAACTGGAGGCCCTTGATTTCGTATCCAACGGCTGGAAAATCTATTGACTAGAGATGAAAAAGTCAGTCGACTGACGTGTAGCCTCACCCCGCACGTACACATGCACGCACACAAGACACGCATCCATGTAGGCGTGCAACACTGACACGTACACACACACGCATGCTGGCGTGCAACACTGACACGTACACACGCACGTACGCACCCATGCATGCAACACTGAAACGTACCCTTGCACGCACGCAACACTCGCACGCTTGCATGCACACAGCACACGACGCAAGACACATGCTCAACTTATACGTGCATGCACCCTTTGTTAAGGACATAGATTGTTACGGGTATTAATCAATCTTATCTGTGATAAGCAGAACATTGATGTTTGCAGCGGTCTTTATGAATCACAACGTATCGAATGGGCTATCAACATAGTAGGCTTATCTACATTAAAAAAGATGACATCACACTCAATGAACAATCATCGGTTTATGAAATGCCCACTTCTGACCGCCCTGGCCCACCAAAGGTTCCTCTGCTGTGCGCTGTCTGCGTTGGGTCACTGACATGCAGGCCATGCACCCAAGGAGCCCACACGTCAGTGGAAGAACGGCGCGTTGTCCTAGGTCAGAGTCGAGGGCGCCACTCGCGGCACGCCCGGCTGAACACGCCTCCGTGCCGCATTCAAACGCCTCCATGAAACCCGCCAGTGTGGAAGCCGAGAAACCCAGTCTGGACACACGTCCGTTCATGACCGGGCCGGCGTTAAACGCAACGCCGGCCGAGCTCCTCCCGTCCGCTGTCTATTTAATCTCCTATTTAAACGAGGCCAAACGCCGGCCAAGAATCACACACCTCCGCCGCTCCCCTATCTCCTCCACCATTTTGTCCACTCTTACAATGGCTTACAAAGAGTAGTTATTCCGCATCCAAGCCGGCTAGGTAGCCCGCCGGATACGAGCTATGCAGCTCGCTGATCCACCTCCCTCCCCTCGCCCGACGAAGCCAATTGCCGCCCCAAGCCGGCGCGCGGTTCAGCAACTCGTCGCTCCAGGCCAGCTCGACGAGGAGCGGCGAACGGGCGTCGTTGCTGCCGTCCACACCGCCGCCTTGTACCGCTTCTCTCGTTTCTGTGGTCGAGACTCCCATGCCGGCGGCCGCGCCATGCAAGCAGCGATAGAAGCCGGGTGCGCGAAGAGTGGCGAGTCGGTGGCCAGCGCCTCCGCGTCCGCCGCCATCATCGAGGAGAAGTAGAACACGGGAGGCCGCCGCCGCTTGGGTCCCATGAAGGCCACCGCGGAGGCGACGCCGGCGTACACAACAGGTGTCTTGCCGGATCCTTTTGTTGCGAGGACCTTAATAGAACCCGCATGGGCTCCACAGAAGAGGGTAATGTTAGGATGAACTCGAGCCGGTGCCGGCCATGGCGAAGTAGTCGCCAATATTTTGGCTACCCCGGGCAAGATCCAAACAGCCCCTCCCAACAGATTCAAATCCCTCGTTCGCCGTGGAATTTTGCCATGTGTTGTTTTCATGGACTAGCAAGATGCCCGTGCATTGCACGAACATCAAGATGCATTTTTTACAAACTCCCGCATGCATGCAAGGGATAATTAATGTCCTCCTTTGCTAGTACCACGAGGCAAACACCATTAATATTGCATCGATTAGTGTTAGTGGCCTTGTATATCTGCAAATTATAATTTTGATAGTGGCCCCTTGTATATAAAAATGGAGGGAGAAAGATGAGAGATAAGGTGAGGAGGAGTGGGGCGTGGTGGTGACTGGTGGTCGGACTGGGCGGAGGCATGGGGATGGACGGCGCATTATGCCTAGGTTTGTATCTCTCTCACACACGTCCACGTAGGTGGGGGACATGCACGAAGAGAAGAGGTGCACGCACGGCGCACGTACTCCCGTCTCTTTCCCAACCACACCTGCGCGGGTACACAATGGAGCTCATTTTTGTACGAAAAAGGCAGCCCACGTGGTAATTTGGCACGTGTACTGGTTGTCCACTTGGTGGAGGGAGGATCGTCTACCACAGGTGAACAAACGAATTGCGACTTGACGCGTTATGTTAAATTAAAAAAAGAGGCAAACCATGTGGGGCCTACCTTAGAGGCAAGCCTCTATACACTGGAGTACTTTTGATATGTCCCGTCAACTCGCAGAATGAGGAGAAGCTTGCTTACTACGCCGTCTCCCCTGCCCACGAGCGCGGTGGCTCGCAGGATGAGGTGAAGCTTGCTTACTATGCCTTACGCCCGCTCCCTCACCCACGAGCGCAGTGGCTCGCAGCACGAGGAGAAAATTTTACTAGTCCCTCTGTTTACTCCTCGTCCCTACTAGTACGTACTTTGGTAAGTACTCCCTCCATTTACTTATACAAGGCCACTATAAAAAAATACATTTTGCATCTATACAAGGCCACAAATAGTAATCGAGACAAAAGTTACTACTCCCTCCTTTCCAGTTTATGGCTCAATTTCAAAATCTCTCCAACCAAGGTAGACGGTGAGTGGTCGAATTAATTTCGTAGTTTGCATAAGTAATTAGTACGCTAGTTTTTCTCAAGAATTTATGTTTACCGAGGCATTAATTAGAACGAATGCATGAATGATCACTAAATTTCCATGAACTTGTACATGCATTGGTTAGTTTCCTCTTGACACTGCCTGCGTCGGGTGATCTAACGCACCTCGAAATCCAACATGTAATGGTACTACTACTAGTATAGTAGAATTGAGACTTATCAAATAGAAAAACGGATGGTTTTTAGATGAGCCATATAAACCCTAGTGGGTACGTACTCCGTAAAAACAGATTTTTCCAAAACTAAGTCACTCCCTTTCATGAATTCTGTAGTATACAACTCCGTCGACGCTCCCTTTCATGAATTCTATAATTCCTGTTGCCGACATGTGGAACATATAGCAACCGAGTCGACGTGTCAAGCACCAAATAACAGTGCAGAACAGCAGGGGGGATGCACCCCACTCGTACTGGCCCAGTAGTAGTAATGAGCAATGAGACGTCAAATCACAATGCCGCACCTTCCTAGACGGACGAAGCAACCATTATTTCACACTTCGGTTCGCCATCATCTCAAACCACGTACTAGTATTGCTTCTGCCTCAAGAGGCACACGCGCATCGCCTTGGTACATCATGACACGTGGGACCGCATGACAGGCCATGCTCCCCTACCGATCGCTCGGTAAAATCACCTCATTTTTACTATACTTCCTCCGTATCGGTTTACTACATGGCATGCACGTCGTTCTAGGTTGAGAATTTAACTGGCTATATATGTGATGAACAGTACTCTAGCCTTTTAAAAAATGTATACTTTTGTACAGTACTACTATCGATGGATTGCGCCATGGAGCAAAAATTGAAATTAAAAAAAAGGTGGTACATATAGAGAGCGCTCGTCGCCAAATATGCATATAGTACTATTAAAAAAGCTAGTACGTGCTTAATTGGGGTGCTAAATTCTATTAAAAAATACTAGTAGTATGTACATACTGAAGAGTTAAAGTAACGAGAAGAAACAAAACATAATTCTGCTCGGGGCTCAGCACAACACGCCCCTCAAATTAAACTAAGCACACCTGAAATTAAAGTATGCAACTAATCCGGTAGACACTGCATTAGAAGTTTAGAACCACCATGAGCAGCGACACTGCCACCTTACTCGGAGTCCTCGTCTACGTCCTCGACTTCGTCCTTGTCCCTCTTCCTCTTGGCCGATACTTCTTTGCTTGAACCGCACACTTGGCTGTTGCTCTTCATCCAACCCTTGTAGATATTGAAGCAAAGGTAGCCATCCATTGCAGCGTAGTGGATGTGGTCTATATCTAGTACATTCCGATGCCATGCATGACGATGAAACGTGTATGGAGGTTTCTTCGGTTTATCGTACGAAGGATCAACCATGGCTCCTGCCAGGGTCAGCATTGCAGGCTGACGAGAGGGCACCAGCCGATTCTTCTGGAGGTCGAAGGGGTTGCCTACAATGAGGCCGATCCGATCCAGGACTTCTTCGTCGTTCTTAAAGTCTACAGTAATGAATTTCACTGTTTTGTCCTTGAGGAAGTTCTCAAAATCCTGGCACTCAATGTCGGCATGGCATATGTGGTAGACCAAGCAAACGTTATGTACGCAAACCTGGATCATGGCGGGCTTCTTCCTCTCTTCGTCCTTTAGATCCTTCTCTCGTCCCAGGACTGTGGTGTACTCAACATCTAGCCCAGCGACCCACTCATCATCTGAGTTTTCGAACATGCGTCTAAAGCGAGAAAGGCATCCTTTCACTGTTGCGGAAGAACGGGTGTAGATGCCGTCGAACTCATCGCCGGTGATGGTTCTAACCTTGTACTCACCGCCGATCGTGGAGATTTGGGACGCCATGGATTTGGGAGGAGGGTTAGGATCAGTGGAATTGCCGTAATGTGAATGGACGGGATGACTAGGAGCGAACTGCCGTAGTATTGAAGGACATGCGGGGACGAGTAGGAGTGAACTGCCAGCGTGCGAATGGCAGGGTAGTGGCTTTCCATTCTCCCATGATACGGGCTTCCGAGAGCCCTTGGATCTGAGATCAAACGGTTGCATGGCGTGATTCTAGACCTATGGGTGAATATCCTATCCTGGAGGGTTATTCTGCAAATTTTCAGCAACTTAGCATGCAACCCTTTGATCTCAGATCCAAGGGCTTCCAGCAGCCCGTATCGTGGTCGCGCCTGCCACGACCGTCGCGTCGCTCGTGCGGTCGCGCCCTTGGAGATTTAACACGGTGCATTAGGCTATCTGATGTTGGCATGTCATACATAGTCATCACTTAGTCACTCATACTACAACAAGGTTTTGGCTATAAGGTTGGCTATAAGTGTATTTTTTTTACTTCTCTCTATCTCTTTCTTCGTACTCCCTCCGTCCCATAATATAAGAATGTTTTTGACACTAGTGTAGTGCCAAAAACGTTCTTATATTATGGGACACAGGGAGTACTAGTATTTATTGCATTTGCCAAGGAGTGACCACTTCCAATGAAATGGTGTTGCTAAGTTTGCTTCATTTAATTAGCTATAGACTCAAAATTGTCTTTTCACCTAGGTACACGTGCTTAGCACCATTTCTTCCTTGGGTCACCAAACTAGTCTCTCTCTTCTTGATTAACTTGCCACATCAGACTTTATGCCTATGTGGCAAGCTTAAGCACCTGTAGGAGCAAGTAAAAGTAAGTACAATAGTGCACTTTACATGGCATTTTTGCATATGTGGAGGAAAGAGAGGCAAGGAAAAAGTGGAGAAGTGGGCTCTCATGCAAGAGCCAGCCTCTACTACATGGTGGAGCATTGGGAGAGGCACCTGTATGGAGGTGGTCAGGAATCTGGGAGACTCATGCCGGTTGTAGCGCCACAGTTAAAATGATAATGGCAAGTCAAATCACGGGGCCCCACCTGTCCAGCAGTAACTCGCTGTCAAATCACACAGCCCTACGTTTGCAGCAGCCTACTCCCTCCTCTTCTCGCGTCTTTGTCGAACCGACTAGGCGGAACTGCCCCGCCTACCGCGCAGGAAAAGCCCCGCCCTCGACTTTTGAATACAACTACATCCGCTTAAGAATCCAATGATATACTTTTTGTGACATAGTAACTCATATTTAGTTAGTCAAATGGATGACCTAGAACTACGTGCAGACCCTATAAACCGAGACGCCTAAAAATAAAAAAACCGAGACGGAGAGGGTAGTTCAGCATGTATCTTTTTAGATTAATATAGTCGGGATTCACCAAGGAGCAAAACCAAGTGGTAGGCTGCTCCTGTCGTGTTGGCATAGCAACTAAAGCAGGGTCAGTCCGCACACGAAATGGCGACACACTTAACTGGACCCCTTTGGCCGACATCTGTCTCATCCACCGTCTTGTTCCACGTGCGATGCACCAAATTACAGTTCGGAGCAGCGGTTGGAATTGGAGGCACCCCGGTCGTAGCGCCGTAGTAGTAGAAAATGAGCGATGAGGGGTCAAATCACAAAGCCCCACCTTTCCCACATTAAGCTGGATGGACGAAGCAACCATCATTTCACTCTAGGGCACAAGAGCATAAAGAAAAGAGATAACAATGATGCGTGTGGCAGCTACCTAGGGCTCCCTAGGGTAGGGGTCTCCACTACAGATCCTTTTTTTAAAGCGCCTCCACCACAAATCGGCCTCTCCCTCATCCTCTTGAAGAAAACCGATGATGAGTGCGGCGGTAGGGTTTGTAGGAGTACTACGGCGTGCGGGGCCACGTCGTAGTAAATGGGTTCGAGTCGACGCCTTAAATATGTGTGGGCCGCTTGGTTTTACGGGAACAAGGCAGCATTTTGGGTTCGGGGACCAGTGGAGATATAGTACGTACAAAAAATTGTGGACGTAGGTTCGACCGAAAGGCAATGATGCATGGGCCCTGCATTTTGATATACCCGGGGCCCCATGAAATTTGCTACTCTACTCAAAACTAGTAAGGTACACATGTATTGAACGCATGAGATTTTGAAACCAAATTATGAATAAATACACACTATAGCATGTAAAGCTTTGAGTCATATATGCATGATGTAGATGTTCGTTTAGTTCTTATAGTTCATCTCATTCAAAATCAATTAGTTTTATAAAAAATTTAAGATTCATGGGGTTGTGCATTGTAAATCATAAAGTAAAAAACAAATAATGACAATTCATTTAGAAAACATAATCAATTATGATACAGAAGATTCTAGAACAAAGGAGAAGTGCTTGCGTTTTGAGGTTTGTGCATTATGCTTAAGTTCAACCATGGAGTCTTCTAAATTGTACATGTGGCAGATCTGGTGGAATGTTGATGATATCCAACGGCCAGTAGTGCTCGGATTTTCCTATCTCTGCACTGTCGGGTTATCTTCATCTAGCGACCATCTTTCAAAGTTATTGGCACACTATATAGTTCTTGTGCCATAGTTGCATGTTTTGGGAAAAAGCTACTAGTGGGTTGTACTATCTATTTAGGAATAGAAGATGTATACATGGAAGTTGTAGGGAAAGAGATGACATGGAGCATCTCAATTCCTATGAGTAGGGATTGGAAAAGAGATGTCATTTGGTTCATGTCGGTGTCAAAACCGGAGGATCTCGGGTAGGGGGTCTCGGACTATGCATCTAGGCGGATGGTAACAGGAGACAAGGGACACGATGTTTTTACCCAGGTTCGGTCCCTCTCGATGGAGGTAAAACCCTACTCCTGGTTGATTAATATTGATGATATGGGTGGTACAAGAGTAGATCTACCACGAGATCAGAGAGGCTAAACCCTAGAAGCTAGCCTATGGTATGATTGTTGTTTCTTGTGTCCTACGGACTAAACCCTCCGGTTTATATAGACACCGGAGGGGGCTAGGGTTACATAGAGTCAGTTACAATGGGAGGAGATCTACATATCTATATTGCCAAGCTTGCCTTCCGCACCAAGGAAAGTCCCATCCGGACACGGGACGAAGTCTTCAATCTTGTATCTTCATAGTCCAAGAGTCCGGCCAAAGGTTATAGTCCGGCTATCCGGACACCCCCTAATCCAGGACTCCCTCCGTAGCCCCTGAACCAGGCTTCAATGACGACGAGTCCGACGCGCAGATTGTCTTCGGCATTGCAAGGCGGGTTCCTCCTCCGAATACTTCATAGAATATTTTGAACACCAGGATAGTGCCCGGCTCTGCAAAATAAGTTCCACATACTGCCGTAGAGAGAATAATATTTACACAAATCTAATCTGCTGACGTATGCCGTAGCGTGACATCACACCACAACCAAGCCTTTATTCGAATCGTTTTTACTGTCCCACCTCAGCACGTTTTGTGAGGCGGTTTCCTTGGCACGTCTTGTCGAAGCAGAGATCGTGTCCCCTTATCACGGGATTCTCATCAATACGGACGTGGGTAACCCAATCGCAATTGATTACGGCGCTTGGGGAAAGTGAGTTTTACCAGGCTCGTGGGGACGCATAGTTTCGTCTGCCCATATAAGGGGATAAGGATCCACCTTTTCATCCATGCCTTCTTCCTCCTTTGCTTATCCATTTTCGCACACTCGAGCTCCAGCGCCCGAGTCCGCATCTCCCACCTCAACCTTATCCAACCATGTCCGGAGCGGGAGGCAGGTGGTTGGTTTCCTCCGTCACGGTGGGACACATCAAGAAGCTGAGGAAAGCCGGATACTTGTCTGACGACATCGCGCACCGGCTCATAGACGAGGGGCAGCTCATCCCCACCCCCAGTCCCCATGAGAGGGTGGTGTTTCTCACCCATTTCCTCCGCGGACTAGGCTTCCCTCTCCACCCATTCGTCTGGGGGCTCATGTTCTACTACGGCCTGGACTTCCACGATCTGGCCCCAAATTTTATCCTCAATATCTCGGTGTTTACCGTCGTGTGCGAGGCCTTCCTCTGCATCCAGACCCACTTCGGCTTATGGTTGAAGACCTTCAATATCAAGCCGAAGGTAGTGGGCGGCCGCCAGGCGGAGTGCGGAGGCGCCATGGTGGGCAAGATGCCCAATGTCCTATGGCTCGAGGGCTCCTTCGTGGAGTCCCTAAAGGGGTGGCAATCGGGGTGGTTCTACATCACCGAGCCGCGTGACCCTAAATGGGTCACAACCCCCGAGTTCCAATCCGGAACCCCTACGCAGCTCACCTCCTGGAAAGAGAAGGGCCTGCCGTGGGGTAGTTCGGGAGAGCTGACCGCACTCCAAACATGCGTCCAAAACCTGGTGAGCAAGAAGCTCAAACTTGTCAACGTAGTCCAGGTCATGCTCATCCGCTGGATCCTCCCGTCCCAACAACGGGCTTTCAGCTTGTGGGAGTTCGATCTGGCCCAGCACCGAACTCTGAACAGACTCTTCGATAAAACGTACGAAGATGCTTAGAAGGTGCTATTCAAGGGTGCCGAGGCTCCCGCTTCCGCCACCGAGGATCGCGGATTCAACGCACAGCGTCAAGCCAGCGCGGTAAGCTGTTTTACCTCTTACAGGATATTTTATCTTTCATAGTTTGACTCTATGTGGGATCTAAGCCCCCATACCTTTGACAGGATGGGCAGAGGACGGCCGGACAAATCAACTATCTGGCTCCTTTGCCCGAAGACCCAGCGGACGCCCGTTTGACGGAGCTGCTGGTTCCGGCACCTTACGTGGTGCCGGAGAAAAAGGCCAAGAAGAAGGCCACGGGAACCCGAAAGAGTTCCCGGCGCCCGGTGGTATCGGACTCGTCGTCCGATAACTCTGAGGCGCACTCCTCCCACGAAGATGAGGAGGAGGAAGAAGAGGCTTCTCCCCCTCCAGTGGGGAGAGAAAAGAAAAGGAAGGCCGCCCCAACTGGGGGGGGGGGCGGAGGGTCCAAGAAGGGAAGGACCCTTCCTCCGGACTACTCCACCAACGCCGCCGACAGCGAGGAGGAGTGGCCGCCCAGGGCCAGGCCCCTGGCGAAGTCGTAAGTATTCGGACACCAGAGTGACTCATAGTGTTCCTTCATTGCACAACCTCTCCTTACGCTGAATACGATTATGCAGTCCGCCCAAAGCCCGGCTTGACGTGTCGTCGATCGGTTCCTTGGGTCCTTCGGATGTGAACAACACTTCACTTCCAACCGCCTCCTCCCCTCATCCTACGGACTATGCCGAGGTGTTGTCTCAGGGGGTTCCCAACCGAGGGGAGGTAGTCCTGGAGGCACCGCAAGGCGACATCCCGGACTCCAGGCGCAAAGGGGGCAAGACCCCCAAGTTCGGCCTTGGGCCGGATACTGCGCCGGAACCTTCAGCGGTTCCGGACTCCGGCAGGCGGCCCCCTACTAAGAAGGGCAAGCCTACCGTGCCGGTGACCTCCGTCCAACTGGAGGCACCGGATAATTTACTGGAGGTGCTTAATGGCGCCTCCATCAACGAGGAGCACCGTACTGTAATGAGTACGGTGATCCAGAAGGTTCAGTCTGCCAAGAGCGGACTGACTGAAGTCTGTGCCAACCTTCGAACAGGCTTTTAGGTATGTATAAAATATATAAAATATTACCGCATAGACAGTAGCCCCTGATGCTCTGTTTGGCGTTCACAAGGAAAAGCCGAATAGAGGATCTAATAATATTCGCAGGAGTCTAATATAGTTATGTCGATATGCGTATGCAGGCTTCGCTGCTGGCCTCTGCCGCACTGACTGCGGAGGTGGATACGCTGAAGCAGAACCTCGAGCGGTCCGAGAACGAGCTCGGCCTTGCCAAGAAGCAGCTCGAGGAGAAGGAAGGTAAGTAATACCTTATGTAAGTATATAGAAAAGATGTGGTTGCAAAAAATGACAGGATCGCTATTGGTATTGTAGGGGCCACGACTAAGGTGGCGACCCTGAAGCAAGCGCTTTCTGAGGCCGAGAAGAAGGCGGCCACGGAGCGCACTGAGAAGGAGAAACAGGAGGCGCGAGTTGGCGAGGTACAGCGAGAGCTCCAGGCTCTAGTGAAGAAACATGAGAGTTTGATGCTTGACTCTAAGACGCGAGAGTCCGAGCTCGCAGCGGCCCTCGAAAACGCCAAGTCTGCCAAGGCCGAAGCCCAGAAAGCCCTCCAGGAAGTTGAACAGATGAAGAAGATAGCGGCGGGTAAGGCATTCTTTATGCAAAGCAAGCACGTGAAAGTGAATTACTTGTTACTTACCCGAGTCCGGAGCTCTCCAGGAGCATTCGCAGATTTGCCCAGTAGCATGTCAGATGCCGCCGCCTTCTATCGAGCCGAAGAGGGGAGCTCGACGGAGAAGGTGTTCTGGTCTCAGTATGCTGAGACCGGACACCCAGTGCCCTTGAGCGACCAGCTGAAGCAGCTGGTCGAGCTCCATAAGGTGGCCGAACAGGCCATGAAGGGTCTCATAGTCCGGCTGTGGCCTGGGGAGGCCATGCCTGGGAGCTACTTCAGGCTGGTGAGGCGGCTGGTGGATGCCTATCCACGGCTTGAAGTCATCAAGCGCTCTGTATGCATCGAGGGTGCCCGTAGGGCTCTTGCCCGTGCTAAAGTGCACTGGGGCAAGATGGATGTTGAGAAGCTTGTGAAGGACGGGCCACCGCAGGGCAAGGAGCATCGCAAGCCCGAGATGTATTATGAGGGCGTTCTGAAGGGTGCCCGCCTTATGGCGGATGAATTTTCCAAGGATGTATTTTTTGAGTAAACTTGCTCGTGTTATCCCGTGCGCTGAAAACTTATTCGTATGCGCTATGCAACGTTTGTTTTTAATTTAAAATATTACCTTCTATGCAGCCGTTTATAAAATCTGAGAGATGGCGAGTCGTCGGCTTCTGCCCCCATGCCACGAGTGTTGGGGTGTTCGGGATAAACCTGAGCACTCTTTTTCCGATTCTTGGGTCCTTCGAGGGAGGTGCTCAGCACAACGAACAAGGCAATCGGACTATAATGTGTTATCACTCTCACTTTAAATTTCGGCGAAGCCCCTAGTGTTCGGAAGACCGAGTTCGGGGCGCTATACACGCCTAGGCCGGACATAGCCGACTCCTCGCTCTAAGCGGCATAAGTCTTTAAGGACTCGAAACCTCTCGAACAGCGACCAGCTCTCGCCTCATGATGACAGTCAGTTTTAGCTTTCTCTACTGAGATGCTTAGCCCAGCTCAACCGGGGCACAATCGCAGTAGTTCTCCCAACGCTACCTTAGCTGATATAGCGGAACGTAAGGTACCAAAACATGGGAGCCGGGCAAACCCAACTATTGACCAAAGACATGATTCAGAGCCGATGCATATAATGCTATAAGTTCGGGGTACCGCACTTGTGAAAGTGTTCGGACTTCTCACACCATATTGTGGGGTACTTAAGCCCCTGGTGTATTGGCCGTACCAAAGTGTACGGGTGCAAAATGTCGTTAATGAACATATATACATAAAAGGGGAATGAATAGAGAATGCAATAATAAGCTGAAGCTAAGCATTGTTTATTCGAAAAGGCTGCAGTAAAAGCAGAACGATACAAATAGTGCAATAAGCAAGAGATGCGACTATTTGACAAGTCCCCCTCCAGGGGCGAGCTGCGGGACGGTATGTAAAATAGGTATTTTGCTCGTTATAGAGACCACCTGGGCATTCGACGTAGCTTTCTACCCCCATGATTGTTGCATCGTGTGCGCGGCGATTGTACTACCGGACAGGCCTTCCGGAGAGTGGAGTCCTGAAAGTAAGAAAAACTGACAAAATCGGGAGCCCCTAGTGCGGTTGAGCCGCATTTTGGGCGAGCCGTGGTCGTGCCCCTCCCCCTGTGCCCATGGTATTTCCAGAGCGTAATTATGTACGCGTAGTACTGGTTTCGCAATTTCGCGAGGGCTGGGGTTGGGGCCGCATTGCTACGCTTGCTCGGAACGTGCCAGGCGGTCTTGTTGTAGGTTACTCCGGGCGCGCTTGACGGTGTCCGGACGTTTTATTGCCGGACTGGAAAATTGCCTTGAGAGGCTGCTTTGTACTTCCGTTGCGAGGGCCGCCGTATGTTCCTCCATACGGAGAGAGCGTTCGGTGTTTCCATTGACCGTAATGACTCCTCGAGGTCCTAGCATCTTGAGCTTGAGGTATGCGTAGTGCGGCACCGCATTGAACTTTGCAAATGCGGTTCGTCCGAGTAGTGCGTGATAGCCACTGCGGAACGGGACTATGTCGAAGATTAACTCCTCGCTTCGGAAATTATCCGGGGATCCGAAGACCACTTCAAGTGTAATTGAGCCTGTGTAGTTGGCCTCTACTCCTGGTATGACGCCCTTGAAGGTCGTTTTTGTGGGTTTAATCCTTGAGGGTTCTATGCCCATTTTCCGCACTGTATCCTGATAAAGCAGGTTCAGGCTGCTGCCGCCATCCAGGACTCGAGTGAGGTGAAATCCGTCAACGATTGGGTCGAGAACCAATGCGGCGAATCCGCCGTGGCGGATACTAGTGGGGTGGTCCCTTCGATCAAAAGTGATCGGGCAGGAGGACCACGGGTTGAACTTTGGGGCGACTGGCTCCAACGCGTATACGTCCCTTAGCGCATGCTTGCGTTCCCTCTTGGGGATGTGAGTTGCGTATATCATGTTCATCGTCCGCACTTATGGGGGGAAACCCTTCTGTCCACTATTGTTCGGCGGCCGGGGCTCCTCCTTGTCGTCACTATGTAGCCCCTTGTCTCTGTTTTCGGCATTTAACTTGCCGGCCTGCTTGAACACCCAACAATCCATGTTGGTGTGATTGGCTGGTTTTTCGGGGGTGCCATGTATCTGGCACGAGCGATCGAGTATACGGTCCAAACTGGACGGGCCTGGGGTGTTTCTTTTGAATGGCTTTTTCCGCTGACCGGGTTAAGAGCCTCTGAATCCGGCATGAACTACCGTATCTTCAGCATTGTCGCTGTTAATGCGGCGCTTGTGCTTGTTGCGACGCGACCTGCCATTGCTGTCCTTGGTATCCGAATTACCAGGGCTCTTGGTCATGTTATTGCTACGAGCCAGCCAGCTGTCTTCTCCCGCGCAAAAGCGGGTCATGAGTGTCGTGAGGGCTGCCATCGATTTAGGCTTTTCCTGTCCAAGGTGTCGGGCGAGCCACTCGTCACGGATGTTATGCTTGAAGGTTGCTAGGGCCTCTGCGTCCGGACAGTCGACAATTTGATTTTTCTTGGTTAGGAACCGTGTCCAGAATTGTCTGGCAGATTCTTCTAGCTGTTGAATTATGTGGCTCAGGTCATCGGCGTATGGTGGTCGCACATAGGTGCCCTGGAAATTGTCGAGGAATGCAGCTTCCAGGTCCTCCCAACAACCAATTGATTCTGCTGGCAAGCTGTTAAGCCAATGCCGAGCTGGTCCTTTAAGCTTGAGTGGGAGGTATTTGATGGCGTGTAGATCATCGCCACGGGCCATGTGGATATGAAGGAGATAGTCCTCGATCCATACCGCAGGGTCTGTTGTGTCGTCGTATGATCCAATGTTTACGGGTTTGAAACCCTCCGGGATTTGATGATCCATTACTTCATCTGTGAAGCATAGTGGGTGTGCGGCACCTCTGTACTGGGCTATATTACGGCGTAGCTCAAATGAGCTTTGTCTGCTGTGTTCGGCCCAGCCGGATTTACTGTATCCGGCGTGACGGTTATCGACTCGTGTCGTGGGGCGCCCGCGTGATCCGTAGATCGATCTTGTTTGCCTTGCCTTGTCCTCCAGCATATCTCGCAGGTCTAGCGCGTTTCCCCGTGCCTTGGTATTTTTTGAGCGACGCCGGGGTGCGGCTTGAGTGGAGGGCCGAGAGGCCTCTCTATCGCGGCCGTGAGGTGGCCGGCCAGCCACATCATGCGCTAGTGATGTAGATTTGGGTGCTTCCTCCTCTAATCAGGGTAGCAACCGGCGCCTTGGGTAGCTCTTGGAGGGGCGTTCGAGTTCGTATTCCTCGGCCGCAAGGACTTCAGTCCATCTGTCGGCTAGCAAATCTTGATCAGCTCTAAGCTGTTGCTGTTTTTTCTTAAGGCTACTCGTCGTGGCCATAAGCCTGCGCTTAAAGCGCTCTTGTTCGACGGGATCCTCAGGCACGACAAAGTCGTTGTCGCCGAGGCTTGCCTCGTCTTCGGAGGGAGGCATGTAATTATCATCCTCTTCCTCTCTGCCTGCCGCTCTCTCAGGGGGTCTGGCTTCTCCATCCTCCTGCGCTGAATCTTGCTGGAGGGAGTTGTCTTCGGCACTGTCCGGGGTATTATTATCTCTTGTGCCGGTATCATCATTTTTGCTTTGGCGAGACTTAGAGCGGCGCTGCTGACGCCGGCTCTTAGGTTGCTTCTTGGAGGGGTCATCCCCCGCTGTTCCGTCGCCATTGCCTTCTTTGGGTGTATCCACCATATATATGACATATGACGAGGTGGCTTTCCATTGCCCTATAGGCGCTGGTTCCTGTTCGTCTCCTACATCGTCGTCCATGATGTCGATGTCATCGGAGTCGAAGTCTAGCATGTCGGTTAGATCATCGACAGTGGCTACAAAGTGGGTGGTGGGTGGGCGTCAAATTTCTTCATCGTCCGCATCCCAATCCCGCCGGTCATAATCCGGCCAAGACTCTCCTGACAAAGAGAGAGACCTTAGTGAATTTAGAATGTCGCCGAAGGGCGAGTGCTGAAAGATATCCGCGGCGGTGAATTCCATGATCGGCGCCCAATCGGATTCGATTGGCAGGGGCGCGGAGGGTTCGTAGTCCGGATAAGAGTACGACACTTTGGAGTCACGAGCTTCGCGAAGGATAAGGTTGGTGTTCGGCTCAATCGCCGTTGACACTGCAGCCCCTGCGGCGGGGTCTAGCCACCCGTCCTCGATTGGCGCAGTCGGCTCCGAGCTAAGGGTCGGAGCGGATGCGGGTGCGGCCTCCAGGGCACTGTTCGGCGGCAGAGCTAGATCATGCCCATCGTGACAGTGCGGCGCGTCCGGCTGTGGCTCGAATCCGTTGAAGATCAAGTCTCCGCGAATGTCAGTCGTGTAGTTTAGGCTTTCAAACCTGACCTGATGGCCAGGGGCGTAGCTTTCAATCTGCTCCAGATGGCCAAGCGAATTGGCCCGCGGTGCAAAGCCGCCGAATACGAAGATCTGTCCTAGGAGAAAAGTCTCACCCTGGACCACATCATTGTTGATGATCGAAGGAGCCATTGGGCCTAATGGTGACGACACAGAGGAACTCTCAATTGAAGCACCAATTTCGGTGTCAAAACCGGCGGATCTCGGGTAGGGGGTCCCGAACTATGCGTCTAGGCGGATGGTAACAGGAGACAAGGGACACGATGTTTTTACCCAGGTTCGGGCCCTCTCGATGGAGGTAAAACCCTACTCCTGCTTGATTAATATTTATGATATGGGTGGTACAAGAGTAGATCTACCACGAGATCAGAGAGGCTAAACCCTAGAAGCTAGCCTATGGTATGATTGTTGTTTCTTGTGTCCTACGGACTAAAGCCTCCGGCTTATATAGACACCGGAGGGGGCTAGGGTTACACAGAGTCGGTTACAATGGGAGGAGATCTACATATCCGTATTGCCAAGCTTGCCTTCCACGCCAAGGAAAGTCCCATCCGGACACGGGACGAAGTCTTCAATCTTGTATCTTCATAGTCCAAGAGTCCGGCCAAAGGTTATAGTCCGGCTATCCGGATACCCCCTAATCCAGGACTCCCTCAGTTCACATCATAGGAACTTTTCTATTGAATCTAGAGATGACATGTATCTCAATTCCTATGAGGAGGGATTAAAAAACAGATGTAATTTGGTTCATATCATAGGAACTTTCTATTGAATATACGCTAATGTTTATTTTCCTTTGAACCTAAGGGAGTATAGGAATCCATTCATATGAACCAAGTGGCTCTAAAGCTATAGAAATGATATCATGATTATTTCCTTTGAAATATGGAGTATATGAATCTATTCCTATGAACCAATTGGCTCTAAAGGAAAAAATACTATAAAAATCATATCATATAGAGTTCCTATGATATTCCTCGACACTAAAGGATGCTTGAAATTGCCGCGGGTGATACGATGGTCTTCCTTTGTAGACTCCTCACCCATCTTTATAGTTACCTCTCGAAGATGAATGAAATGATATATACATGGTATTCTACATGTGCAATTTGGTACATGAAAACTCGGTAAAAGTTTGCGAGGTTCGAATTTTCAATAAAGCTATATGCACTGCATTTCGGAACGGAGGGAGCATACGGCAATTGCTAAGACTCACGTGGAAGATTTGTGTGTAGGAGGAGTGGCTGTTCTGTTAAATGACATGGCAAAACTGACACTGTCGGATGCATCGTTCAGGCTGTCGTCGGCGGCGAGGGAGGAGACCAACGGCTGCCCGCGCATCTCGATCGGCGGCCGTGCCATTCTCTCCGAGAGAGCGCCGGCTCGGGAGGTCCTCCGACCCCTTCTTCCTCCCTGCGGTATTGTGGCCAAGATGTGGCCTCCCGACGCCGTCTTTGCCACATGCCGACGACCCTCAGGTATATATTCCTTCGAAACCTGCCTTGCTCTACTGCCCCAGCTCCCTTCGTGTGGATCCTTTTCTACTTCCGTCCGCTGTTCCAAAGCCACCTAGACTTCTACTATTATTAGAAGTAAAGCTAGTTCATACAGTCGACTCAAAGTGTTGGTTCAAACAGGGAAGAAAGTGGGAAAGCTGTAGCATGAATCTAGGACTTGGTTCTATGAGGAAACGGGGGAAAGTAGTAATATCTGTCACTGCTTAAATAACCGTATTTCGTAATTGCGCAAACAGGGATGTCTGTTGATGACCCACAAGTATAGGGGATCTATCGTAATCCTTTCGATAAGTAAGAGTGTCGAACCCAACGAGGAGCAGAAGGAAATGATAAGCGGTTTTCAGCAAGGTATTCTCTGCAAGTACTGAAATAAGTGGTAAAAGATAGTTTTGTGACAAGATAATTTGTAACGAGCAACAAGTAAAAAAATTAAATAAAGTGCAGCAAGGTGGCCCAATCCTTTTTGTAGCAAAGGACAAGCCGGAACAAACTCTTATATAAGGAAAAGCGCTCCCGAGGACACATGGGAATATCATCAAGATAGTTTTCATCACGTTCATATGATTCGCGTTCGGTACTTTGATAATTTGATATGTGGGTGGACCGGTGCTTGGGTGCTGTTCTTACTTGAACAAGCATCCCACTTATGATTAACCTATATTGCAAGCATCCGCAACTACAACAAAAGTATTAAGGTAAACCTAACCATAGCATGAAACATATGGATCCAAATCAGCCCCTTACGAAGCAACGCATAAACTAGGGTTTAAGCTTCTGTCACTCTAGCAACCCATCATCTACTTATTACTTCCAATGCCTTCCTCTAGGACCAAATAATGGTGAAGTGTTATGTAGTTGACGTTCACATAACACCACTAGAGGCTAGACAACATAGATCTCATCACAATATCGAACGAATACCAAATTCACATGACTACTAATAGCAAGACTTCTCCCGTGTCCTCAGGAACAAACGTAACTACTCACAAAGCATATTCATTTTCATAATCAGAGGGGTAATAATATGTATAAAGGATATGAACTTATGATCTTCCACCAAATAAACCAACTAGCATCAACTACAAGGAGTAATCAACACTACTAGCAACCTACTAGCACCAATCCCGGACTTGGAGACAAGAATTGGATACAAGAGATGAACTAGGGTTTGGAGATGAGATGGTGCTGGTGAAGATGTTGATGGAGATTTCCCTCTCCCGATGAGTGGAGCGTTGGTGATGACGATGGTGATGATTTCCCCCTCCCGGAGGGAAGTATCCTCGGCAGAACAACTCTGCCGGAGCTCTAGATTGGTTCCGCCAAGATTCTGCCTCGTGGCGGTGGAGTCTCGTCCCGAAAGGTTGCGTCTCGTTTTTTTCTCGACGAAAGACTTCATTGCACAACCAATTCATCATTAAGAGCATTCTTTTGTCAAAAAGCTACAAGCCTTCGTTCAAGAGGAAAACCTAGTCCATTATCTTGAATAGCAAAATCATCATTAAGCTCGGAAATTTTATCAACTAGAACATCGACAGGAACCTTTTTCCTAAGATTTTCATTATAAGCAATATGATCTAAGGATTGTAAACGCATCATGTCTTCTTGATTAAAAAGGATAGCTTCAATGGGAGGATGACTAGCATCAACCCTATAATGCGCAAAGATTTCTTTGGCCTCTTTTATTATAAATCTAAACTCATGAGCCAAAAAGATAGTGGAGGCACGCTTAATAGAAGAATGCTCAATATTAGATAATTCTAAGAAAATCCTTTCAAGTTCAACTATAAGCATGGCAATAGCGTCTGCAAGACTACTAGTTCGATGAAGAATAGAACCGCCCATAGAAGGCAAAGCACCGGCACAAGTAAAGAAATCTTGAATAACTCCTTTTCCAATAATATTACCACTACCAACTCGAATTTTTTTTGTATGTAAGATAGGGGGTTCTTCAGTAAGAGCATCAGAATTTTCCATGATATTATTATTGTCCATATCGGCAATAATTTCCCCAACTTCAGACATAACGACAAGCAAGCGAGAAAAAGGCAAACGGAAAAGAGAGGGCGAATAAAACGGCAAGGGTGAAGTGGGGGAGAGGAAAACGAGAGGAAAATGGCAAATAATGGAGTGCGAGAGATAAGGAATTGTGATAGGTACTTGGTATGTTGACTTTTGCGTATACTTCCCCGGCAACGGCGCAAGAAATTCTTCTTGCTACCTCTTGAGCACTGCGTTGGATTTCCCCGAAGAGGAGAGGATGATGCAGTAGAGTAGCGTAAGTATTTCCCTCAGTTTTTGAGAACCAAGGTATCAATCCAGTAGGAGGTTATGCGCAAGTCCCTCGTACCTACACAAAACAAATAGCTCAACGCAACCAACGCGATTAGGGGTTGTCAATCCCTTCACGGTCACTTACAAGAGTGAGATCTGATAGATAATATTTTTGGTATTTTTGATATAAAGATGCAAGGTAAAAAGTAAAAGGCAAAGTAAAAAAGCAAAGCAATAATAAAGTGATGGAGATTGATATGATGACAATAGACCCGGGGGCCATAGATTTCACTAGTGGCTTCTCTCAAGAGCATAAGTATTCTACGGTGGGTGAACAAATTACTGTTGAGCAATTGACAGAATTGAGCATAGTTATGAGAATATCTAGGTATGATCATGTATATAGGCATCACGTCCGAGACAAGTAGATCGACTCTTGTCTGCATCTACTACTATTACTCCACTCATCGACCGCTATCCAGCATGCATCTAGAGTATTAAGTTAAAAACAGAGTAACGCCTTAAGCAAGATGACATGATGTAGAGGGATAGTTTCATGCAATATGATAAAAACCCCATCTTGTTATCCTCGATGGCAACAATACAATACGTGCCTTGCTGCCCCTTCTGTCACTGGGAAAGGACACCACAAGATTGAACCCAAAGCTAAGCACTTCTCCCATTGCAAGAAAAACCAATCTAGTAGGCCAAACCAAACTGATAATTCGAAGAGACTTGCAAAGATAACCAATCATACATAAAAGAATTCAGAGAAGATTCAAATATTGTTCATAGATAGACTTGATCGTAAACCCACAATTCATCGGTCTCAACAAACACACCGCAAAAAGAAGATTACATCGAATAGATCTCCAGAGAGAGGGGGGGACATTGTATTGAGATCCAAAAAGAGAAAAGAAGCCATCTAGCTACTAACTATGGACCCGAAGGCCTGAGGTAAACTACTCACACTTCATCGGAGGGGCTATGATGATGTAGAAGCGCTCCGTGATGACGGCCCCGTCCAGCGGAGCTCCGGAACAGGCCCCAAGATGGGATCTCGTGGGTACAGAAGGTTGCGGCAGTGTAATTAGGTTTTTGGCTCCGTATCTGATCGTTTGAGGGTACGTACGTATATAGGAGGAAGGAGTATGTCGGTGGAGCTTCGAGGGGCCCATGAGGCAGGGGGGCGCGCCCTCCACGCTTGTGACCGCCTCGTGGTTTTCTTGACGAAGGGTCCAAGTCTCCTGGATCATATCTGATGAGAAAATCACGTTCCCGAAGGTTTCATTCCGTTTGGACTCCGTTTGATATTCTGTTTCTTTGAAACACTGAAATAGGCAAAAAAACGTCAATTCTGGGATGGGCCTCCGGTTAATAGGTTAGTCCCAAAAATAATATAAAAGTGGAAAATAAAGCCTAATATAGTCCAAAACAGTAGATAATATAGCATGGAGCAATCAAAAATTAGAGATACGTTGGAGACGTATCAAGCTTGTGCACTAGACTATGGAGCTAGCTGGGATGATAATTTGCACTACGCTGAGTTCTCATACAACAACAGCTATCAGACCAGTTTGAAGATGGCCCCTTTCGAAGCTCTATACGGAAGGAGGTGCAGAACACCATTGTTGTGGGATGGTATTGGAGACCAAAAAAGTTTTGGTCCCGATCATATCAGAGATTCCGAAGAGAAGGTCAAGTTGATTCATGACAGGCTGAAGATAGCTCAGTCCAGACAGAAGAGTTATGCCGATAGTAAACGCAAGGAGGTAACGTATGAAGTGGGACACTGAGCATATCTCCACATGTCTCCACTTCTACGAATCAAGAGCTTCAGTGCTGAAGGGAAGTTAGCACTCAGATTCATTGGCCCATATCAAATTCTTGAACGTAGAGGAGAAGTTGCATACAAGCTAGAATTGTCGGAGGGACTTTCAGGAGTTCATGATGTCTTTGACGTTTTCGAGCTGAAGAAATGCCATGCTGAGATGGCCGATATACCTTTGTGAGAAATATTTCCCCTAGAGGCCATCCATCTTGACAGTGATCTGACGTATGAGGAGAAAGCCGTCAGGATTCTTGAGACTGCGAACATAGTTACCCACAACAAAGTCTTCAAGTTTTGCAAGGTACTATGGAGTCACCACTCCGAGGAGGAAGCCACCTGGGAACGAGAAGAAGACCTCTGTCGAGACCACCCGCACCTATTTGCTAGCCAACACAAATATCGAGGGCGAGATTCATCTTAAGGTGGGTAGGTTTGTAACATCCAAAATTTTCAATTTGGAATGTTTTACAATTTTAGCAAAGCATCTATTGCATTGTGTTTGAATTGTGGTGGAATTTGAAAACTTCAGAGACATTTTAATATTTTGGTTTGAATTTGAATTCACCTCAGTTGGCATTTGAAATTATTTTCGAAAAGTTCCTGGCAGATACTTTGATCAAAAAGTATGAGAGAACATAACATGACACTCCAAAAAGTCAGAATAAAACAATGCCAAAAGTTTTGAATTCATATTGGAGTTTATTTGGAATTTTCAATAAAAAATAGAGTTTGCATTTTGCCTCTGAAAAAAAAGCTCATCATTTAGGGTTTATTTTTCTGATCATTTTGATATATATATATATATATATATATATATTGTCTATATAAAAGTATTTTCATTTTCTCTATTTATTTATTGGTTTCTTATGTCAAAATTTAAGAAGGGAAACCCTAGCCGGCGCCAGGCCAGCCAGCCCACTCCCGCAGCCCACCAGCGCCTCGGCCTGCCCCACCAGCGTCCGAAACCGCTACGGCTCGGCCGCCCGCAGCCGTGTCCCTCTCCCCGCACCGCTGACAAGTGGAGCCCACGCCCGTCTTCAACCCCGCAACCGCCACGCCTGAATCTCGCCAAATCGACGCCGCCACCGCCACGTTCGATTCTTCCGGGATCGCGCTCCGAGCACGCCTCCTTCTCCAAGCCATTGCCCTATAAATACCCCTCGTCCTCCTCTCTCGAACCCTGTTGGAATCGGGGCTCCGCGGACCCTTCAAGGTTCGAACACTAGGGTCACTACAAAAACACTTCCATGATGATACGTGTTTGTCGCAGTAGGTCACATTTTTTGTCATGCATGTACATCCATGACGATTTTATGACAGAATCAAGATAGTCATACCTGTGCTATCGTAGAAGTGTTCCATGACAATACCAAAATTGTCATCATGGAAGTGTTCACTTCCACGATGATAAATGGCGCGTCATGGAAGTGTTTTCGTCAAGGATAACCGACACGTGGCATCCACCGTAACGGCTCATCGTTAAGCTATCGGGTTCCGGTTTGGATCCTAGTTTTTTAATCATTTTATTAACAATCTCTCTACCAATCATAACTTGGCTTCGAGTGATCTCAATCTCACACCCTCTCACGAGAATAGAATCAACACATGTTCTAATCTCAATCCCCCCCCCCCATCTTCAGCAGCCAATCGTCGCTTTTTCTTTGTTTTAATTTTTGCCAAAATCCCCCACCGATGTAGGTTCGTTGAGATATTTGTTCAGAGGGAGAATCATACCTTGTAGATCCAACGGGAGCCTAGCCTCCTCGTCGAAAACCTCACCAGCGAGCAGCCAGAAACGGCCGCCCGCCGGCGAGGTCCCTACCCCCGTCCCTGGGAGTGAGCAAGGCTGAGCAGGCGCGGGGAGCGGCAGGGGAAGTGTGGCGATCTCCTCAGCACGAGCGGCATCTTCGCCTTCTTCTTCGCACCAGGCTTCACCCCCTCCATGGCCTTGCTGCTTTCTGGATCTGCCCGCATCTCCCTTGTCGTCGCAGGAACTAGTGCAGGGAGGCCCATCTCCGTGCCAACCACGTATTCCGACGGGTCCGCTAGAGCTCTGCGTCGCGAGCGAAAGGCCTTCCACTTCATAGCTTGCCTTGGGTCGTCCGACGCTGCCTCCTCCATTGCCCACAACAGCATCCTGAGTGCGCCCACCGGCTCGCCCGACGGCGTGAGGCGCCAATCCTTCGCTTCCGTGAGCTTCCTGTATGCCGCCCCCGCCACCTCCTTCGGATCTCTCTCCTCCGCGAACCAGGAGATGATCACCATCAGCTTCTCCATCTTCACTTAGTCTCCGTCGGCTATCACCCTTGCTCGCGCCTCGAGCCTCGGCTTCCAGGACGCCATGGTTTTCCAGAGGCGCCGCGCTCGTCTATGGGAGGAGAGGGGAATGGATCTCGTCGAGAGGGGAAGGAATGGCCGCTCCGCTTCGTGCCTCAGCTTTAATTCTCCGCCATTCCTGACACTCCCCCTCCTCCTCAACCTTGATCTGCGCGTCATGCCACGTCTCCGCACCAGCTCCCAGCGCTCTGCCCACCAGCACAACATGACAGGGGAAACGTACCTGCGTCCCCTCCTGCACCACTTCCTCCTCGTGTACCCGCCTCGTGTCAATCCGTGTGCTGCGGTCGTCGAGCATCGTCAACCACCGCGAGCCGCCTCGACGGAGAAGCATGCCTCGCCGGAATAGCATCAACGTCGGTGCGGACAGGTCGGAGACGAGGTGGACCGCCCACCTTCGATCAGGCGCGTCCGCCTCGCCCCGTGTCACCATCTCTCTCATGTGCTCCTGCCCTCTACGACAGCACATGTATGACTATCTTGATTATATAATAAAATGATCATATATGTACATGCATGACAAAAAACGTGACCTACTATGACAAACACGTATCATCACAGAAGTGTTATTTTTTCTAGTGGCTCAATAGATTGATCGAAAAAGATAACTTTGAGGTGGTTTCGTGCTCTACAGCAAATTTTATCTTATGTTCTCCGCGAATAGAAAATTTGGAGTGATTCTTTATCGCACGTTGAGGGATTGTTATATGATTCAATTATATTAGCACAATTGAGAGATTACATTAGTGAAAGTACGAATCCTAGACCTTATTTTTAAGCATTGTAATACCGTTTGTACTCACTTTCATCGTTTGCTACCTTGCTGTTTTTATTTATTCAGATAATAAAAATATATTTCTACTATCCATAGTACACTTGTATCAATATCTCTTCGCCGAACTAGTGCACATATACAAATTGTCATTGTGTTAGGTGTGTTGGTGACACAAGAGATTTCTTGTATTTGATTGCAGGGTTGTTTGAGAGAGACCATCTTCATTCTACGCCTCCCACGGATTGATAAATCTTAGGTCATCCACTTGAGAAAAAATTGCTACTATTTCTACAAAACTCTGGGCTTGGAGGCCCAACACGAATCTATAAGAATAAGTTGTGTAGTTGACATCGGGCACCTCCCTCTCGTTGGACCAAGTGAAGCGCCGTGCATATAGAGCTCCTTGAGCACACGAAAGATCTAAATTTGTTCATCATGTTTCGATTGAGGTTCATATTGTTCTTCTCGGAAGCGCAGAGAATCATGTTAAAGTCTCCTATAACCATCCACGGTCCATGGCAAGACGCTCTTCTCATGCATAGATCATCAAGGAACTTGGTCTTAAGCTCATCTCCTTGTGGTACGTATACCACAGTCATCCACCAGTCCATACCCGATTTGGGGTGCACCAAAACCGTGAGGAAATTATCATCCATCTGCACCATGTCGACGTGAAGCATGGTCGTGTCCCATGCAATGAGGATGCCTCCTCGAGTCTCAACCGCGGGGAGGCAAGTATAACCGTCAAACGACGAGCCCATGCATTGCATTACATATGATGTGCCTACCCTTTGGTCTAACTTGGTGTGTGGTGTGGGGCAACGCAGCGCCATGGTCAACGCACAGATGTTCACATGTTCGGGTCATCATCTCGCGGTGTATTTGTCTCCAAAGAGAACCAGCACCTCCCTGGCTCAAGGCCGATGTTGGAGCTGGGGACTATGCCACAATGGCGCCAAGCATGGCAGAAGCGGCCCATCAAGGGTGGGCATGGCCGCACGGAGGGAGAAGACATATACAGACGCATATATAGACCCAAATCTATGGTGCTTGTGTTGCACACGTATAGACCCATGGATTTGTTGATCACTACAGTCCTCTCGCCCAGCTCTGTTAGATTAATTCTTGGGCAAGTCTTGATGTCATATACTCCCTCCGTCTCAAAATGGCGACAGAAGCATCGAGTGGCCGCGGAAGGAGCAAGACTAGTAACACAACGATGGTCGCGGACAAGATGTACAGGATGGATGGGCGCCGCAGTCCGGCGGACGACCCAAAAATGGAAACGACGAGCAAATATAAATCATGCATAATTTTGGTCGTAGCACGGTTGAGCTACCATTGGGGTCGATCACATGACCTAAAGAGGAAATCATACACGCCTATGACCGAACCGTAGCAAAAGTGGTACAAATCCTGCACAAATGCTGGAAAACAGTAGCAAAGGGAACAATAGGAAAATAATCGGAGACTATATATATTGCGAAAAAGCAAGCAAAACCCACTGGCATTGATTCAACACAAATAGACAAATAACATAAATAAAGTTGCTTAATTCAACCGATTCCAAGTTCGTACATGCATATAACTTATAACATACTCCCTCCTTTCCGGTTTATAGGGCTTATCTCAAAATTTTAGTTTTTCCATTTTATAAGGCTCAATTTGGTTATTTTCCACCACATGTTCAGATTCAAAGGTGCATTAAATCATTGCATACAAGTACTAAGAGAAAATTGATCAATGCATGTAATTTATGAATGCATGCATTGCAATTAATGCATTGGTAAACATACTTTTTTGAAGAAAACAAGAGCATTAATTGGGTGCTTTTGCAAACTACCAAAAGTATTCCACCACTCACCATCTACCTTGGTTGGTGAGAATTTTGAATTGAGCCTTATAAACCGAAAAGGAGGGAGTAGTAGCTGACCGGAGCACCGGTAATAGATCTACTACAGATAAACGAGAGAACAAAGAACGAAGATAACTAAGCCATAGTCGGTGAGTCGGTGGTTACTGAGACTGAAGAAAACTGCATGCCTGAAACTAAACCCAGCACAATCTAAGCGGCTAGAGAGGCTACGGCGCGGCTTTGGTGGAACAGATCAAGACCAGAGTAAATCAAGCAGCTAAGCGGCTCTAACAGACGCAAACAGCATAGCGAGGTGGAAAACCGCCATGCCCAGTAAGAAGATTCCGAGCCCGATCACCCAGGTAGCATACCCGAACTCCCCCGGCTGCATCCCCCTGCATCCAAACCTGTACTTGGCGCTCCATGAGATAACGAATGAGGCGAGGACGCAGAGCAGAATCGACAGCATGACGGAGGAGAAGAGCATGGCGCGTACTCCCCGGCGAAGGCGAGGGCGAAGTCGGAAGATCCCCCTCTGTGGCTTGGTCGCGGCGTGGTCTTGCTGCCGCGCGTTGTAGATCGCTTCTGCAGCCACAAGAGCCTCCCTCGCCTGGACGACGGGCGGGTAGACATCGATCCTGGCCGAGCCCACATGCCCCGCCGCCCTCGCATCGGCCTTGGCCTGCCGTTCGTGCGCCTTCGCATCCTCCCACTCGTTGTAGGCCGTCAAGAGTGCGGTGCCGGCGGCCGCGTGAACGGAAGCCTCCAGCCCCGCCTCGCGAGCGCGGGCCTCGTCCAGGCTGGCTCTGTAGGCGAAGAACTTGGCGACCAGGGCGAGGGCGGCCGAGGCTGCCGAGGCGAACGTCATCACGTTCTGAAGAAAGACGATCTTCTGGAAGAACCTGTAGTCGCCCAGAGCTGAGCACCTGTCCACGACGCCCGGGCTTGGTGCACCTGCGGCGGCCTTGTCATCGAAGACGCTTCGGGTGACGGGCGAGACGACACCGTCAAGAAGAATGCCACAGCTTCGATGGTCTGGAGAAGGAACTGCCCCGTGGCCGCTTCCCCGAAGACGCCTGCCAGGGGCTCCCGCTCCCGCTACACGGTGCAAACAATGTCAGCAATGGTCACAAGAAATCGAAAGTGAAGAACAAACGCAACAAAAAGGCGTAAGACGAGCAAAAACATGTGCCTCGATGTCCTGGGCACCCGGCGCGCGGATAGCACGGGGCAGTGCGGCAGCGAGCTGAGCACCGCCGCCAGCGGCACCCTCGGCAATAGGGACGAGCTATGGAGCCCCGACGAGATCAGCAACGGGGCCGACGCCACCAGCACCCGCAGCAGCAGGGAGGAGCGCGGGATCGACTGGGAGACCGCCGTGAGGGAGCTGGCCGCCACCAGCAGCAACACCACGGAGGAACGCAGCGGCAGTGAGGAGCGCAGCGGGAGGAGAGAGGAGCGGGGGAGCAACTGGGAGAAGACCTGGAGGGAGCTGTCCGCCACCAGCAGCGGTAGCAGTGAGGAAAGCGGAGACGGCGAGGAGGGCAGCAGGAGGAGGACCAGCGAGAGAAGCCGCGCGGCCACCAGCAGCAGGAGCCGGAGGGAGCGGTGGGGCATCACTCAGACCAAGGACGGGGCGGACGACGGGGCGGACGACGGCGAGGGAGGTCTGACTGCCGACAGCAGCAAATGCAGCACCACCCAACATGGTGAACGGAGCTTTTTAGGAGGAAGAGATGGGTTCCGGAGGAAGAGGACGCCGGTGGGGTGGCTGGGAGGAGGAAGAGGATATGAAGAAAATGAAGCAGGGTATAGCAACGAGGGTTTAGTCTAGTGCTAATAAAGAAGAGAGAGCAGTGAGATTCCCATTTTACCCCAGCATCTAGGGTTTAGCCAAGAACGAGAGGGCAGTGAGATATTTCCCCTTTTACCCCCGGCGGTACTCACCCACGCGGAGGGCCAGCTGTCTATTTTACCCGGCCACACAGAGAGTTCAGTTCAACCTATTCTTTTGACCAGCGGTTCCTGGCAAGCTGTTCTACATGTGGTGTATCTGCCCACTACGGTCCGGGACAAGCTACCTTCGTCTCACATGACTGCTACGCTCCTTTGTTCTCTGTTAACAAAGAAACGGTGGCTACCTGAGGTTTTGGATTTCCTTACAAAATACCGAAATTGCGAATTCTCAGACACGTTGGATCCCCGCGCATGAATCCTAAAGTGTTCACTCCCGCACCCTCCTTGATCGAACTATCAGTTAACGGTAGTATATGACTCTATCATGATGTAAATTAATTTGATCCAACACATTCCGGGTGGCAAGTTATGTTGTTGGAGCATTGCATTTTTTTACAATTGTTGACGTACCATGGCAATTTTTTTAGCGACATGGCAAATCCTCAGCATGCAATTTTCACCATTTTTTTAGGCCGGCAATTATCAATGTTGCATCATGGCAAATACTTGAAACGCATGGCAATTACTCTCATGCAGCAGGCATTTTTTCGCTTTAGAACATGACAATCCTTATACAACAGAATGACAATTTTATTTGTTTTCGCATTACAATTTTGGAGCATTTGCTGAGAGTGATTTTCTTGAGCGAACGAAAACATCTGTTTGTACTTCCCGACTAGGGAAACAATCGTTCACTCAGATTACCTTCGTGAGGTAACGTCAGATGTATATTGGCGTCCTATAACTATGTTTGGAACCAGAATCCACCACAGCTCTGGGTCATATCACCATGGTAAGAAACATACACCATGTGGTGTCATAGTTATAACTCAACTCTTGGAACAGTTCTCCCCTTTTCTGTGTATATTTCAAACAATGTTTCTATAGAAAAAGTAAGAAATATAAGCAATTTATTTATCACTCAACACATGCATGTTATATACATGGATGCATGTTAGAGCATCAACAACCGGACCGTCAAACTCATCTCAAACGCCCGGTCGCTGCTCGGTCACGATTTTTTGACCCTGACGGGCCTCTCAAATAGTCCTCAAACGCCCGGGCTGACCAGCACCCCCCATATCTAGCCCAAATATGGGGCGGATATGGGGGCGCCCGGGCGCGTCCGGCCACGCCCGCCACCTCGGCCTGACGGCGTGGCCCCACATGGAACCGCTCGGAAATCCGGCGGTCCGACGGACGCCGCGGTGTGAACGCCACGTGGCGCCACTCCGGCTCGCCGCCCAAGACGAAATCCGGCTATTTAAGCCGGCTGGCGTCCCGCAACCCTAACCCAAACCCCTCCCCCCTCTCCTCGCCGCAAGTCCGAGCCCATCCGCCTCCTCCCTCTTTCGCTCCAGCGCTCTGTCCACTCTCCGGCACTCCGCCATGGTCCAGAGCAAGATCACGTACTATGCCATGCTGACGCTGGAGCGGCACTACGAGATCCAACAGCAAATCTGGGCGAGGGAAGCCGCGAGCGTCGCCTGCATCACTGTCGGGCTGCCTCCAAACTCGCCGGAGCCAGAGGAGGAGGAGTAGCCGGGGGAAGAGGAGGAGGAGGAGATGGCTCCGATGCAGGCGGAGGAGCCGGACCAGCAGGTGTCGGGCTTCAACATGGAGTAGGCGGAGGCGGAGTTCGCCATCGCCCAGTCCGACAAGATGGCTGAGCAGCATGCTATCTTGGAGTCCATCCAGGATGAGGCCTATGTGGAGGCCAACCGGGCGTTCCTTCGGCGGCAGCAGGCGGAGACCGACGCGCTCTTCGGCGAGCTCGACGCGGAGATAGAGGCGGAGGAGGCGAGAGCGGAGCAGCCGGAAGAGCCGGAGCTGCAGCTGCCGCCCATGTTGTCGGAGCCGGGCACGGAGATTGTGGTAATCTCCGATGAGGAGTAGCTATGGTCGACATAGTACGTAGGCTCTATTTCCTTTTGCATGTCTTTGTATGGATATAAGAATCTAGTATGAGATGTTTGGCTGCAACTGTGGAAATTTGAGGCATGCCCGGTCACTTCCCACGGACGCGCCCCGGGCGCGTCCACGGGCATTTGAGGGGCCGGATTTGCCATATGTGATTGTAGATGCTCTTATGTTGACTTATTTTTCCTTCATTGGTACAAATGACATGTTGTCAAACAAAACTTAGAACTAATAATTTTTGTTACCATTTGATATGTCATGTCTATACTAAATTTCAAACAATAAACTTCAACTATTTATATACGGACTTGAATCCTATATGGAAATATTTCGTCAACCAAAATGCTGGTTTTCCTTTCATTTCCTATCTTGGGTTCATCTAGAAATTTGGTTTGCATGTGAGATGGATTATATATTGGATATTTTTCCGCAAAAACCCATGACAGGGACCTTCGACATCCCATCGACTCCTATGTACAGCTTACTGGTAGAAGCCTCGTGGGGGCAAAATAGGAGTTTGACGAGACGAATGTGTAATCACAATAATCACCATGGCCGAGCACCAGCAAGAGGTGAAACACACGGAGGCACTGAACAATTACAAATGTGTGACTGCATGCACCGGAGTTAGGCTCGCAGGTGCCAAGATGAATGCCTGGTGTTTGATCGGTGGTCACGCGGAGCCAATGCCGTCTTGTAATGATGAAAGTAGTCTGGTGCTCCGTCTATGCGCGGGTGCGTTGGGAAACATGGTGAGGAGCATGCTGGCACTACGGTCCAAGCTTCGCCTGTGCCGCTCTCCCGTTTTACTTTCTCTACCTTCCTTCCTCCTCTCCTCTCCCCTCAAAAGCTGCCGCTGCTCCCAGCTCCTGCAGCGGCCGGCCAATACAGACTCCGCCAAAAGCATGCAAAGGGAAAAAGGAAAGCGTGGGCTGCCGCGCCTGCGCCCGAGCCGTAACGTGCCAGCGCTTGTAGATGCCAGAGAGAGAGCTGGCGTGGGTAGTGGGTCGTACGCCCAGCGCGCGTTGGTTTGTGTGGCGCGCGGGAGAGCGGGATCGATTGACCGATTGATATGGATGCATGGGTGCTGCGTGGCTGCGCGCTGGAGAGACAGAGGTGGCCTGCTAGAGCGTGGCGGAAGCTGGGAGAATTCGATCATGGAGGCATGGTGATCAAATCCATGGACGCGTGATGGCGGACGTAACAGCCCCGGCGCATACAACTGTATTATTACTACCTGCACCGCTCGGACGGACACTCGCAAAGCGCGGGGGAGTGGAGTTTGTTGTCTTCTGCGTCAAGAAAAAGCACAGCGCGAGTGCGGAACGGAGGGGAAGCAGCAAGTAACCGCCGGGCGGGGTGGGTGCGGGTCCCACTAACTCCAGTCCACCCCCGCACGCTGCCCCTGCCCTGCCCGCCTCTTGCATGCCCTTGCGGTGCGTCTTTTTGTCCATCCGATGCTTTCCCTTCCTGTGAGAAAAGAGGAGGGGTGGCAGGAGAGGATCGCGAGCAGGTGTTCCCTGTCTTTCTAGGATCTCCTGTCGCAAAAGACTGACAGTTCTTTTTTTGGGGACTATAAATTCATGACTTGATAAAAAGCATGTCTCGCAAGGGTTTATTTACTCCTTGAACCGACGTGCAAAATGCACCAAAAACACTTCAAAGTGGACTCGGTCAAAGCATCATTTCGTTCGGACGGGCGACGAAGGCTGTGGATCGGGAGGGGCGGCGGTTTTTGTTATTATTATTTTTGGCATGCGAGGGGCTGATAGGTAGGATAGCTAAATATAGGCCTATACATACAGCGTGTATGTTTTGGCGGGCAACACACGATAGTGGGTACATTTTGCCAAAGGCCTATATTGCCCTATCATGTTTTTTTGGGAGGGGGGGTGGGTGTACCTAAGTGGGGCTCTAATTACTTTTAGAGAAAATTTCACGTTTCACCCTGCGGTTGTACATTATGTCAGTATTTGTCGCATTTAGAATTTTCAAACATATTTACCCCAAAGTTGTTACATTGTGTCAAATTTTATCCTATTTAATGATTTCATCTGATTTTGATCCGGCTCCTTTTGTCAGGCTTACGCGCCTGATAACATAGGTGAAGCGCAAAGAAATTGAGTGTGACCTGCATAACCACATGACCTGGCATGAATCCCCGCCCTCCTGCACAACAACGTCGTTGTAAGTTACTTGAGCGCATATGTTCAGTGATTTCGTCTAGCCAGACCCACTATGTGAAGCCACGGGCGGTGGACTTGCGATAAACATAGGGCACCAAGGAGGAGTAGTTAGGCGAGAACCGAAAGTGTTCTTTTGATCCCGACCTCGTACGCATCCCCATAAACAGTAAAATCAAAAACTAGTAAAAAATCAAAAGGTTCTGATTTTTCTGTGATAAACATTGATGAAAGTTTTCACTGAGTGCAAAAATTTGTGATAAAATGGCATTCATGGAAATGTGAAAAAAATCAATGCTCCAAAATGCTTCCAACGATAGTCTTTTCGAAGCATCAATTTTGTTTTTTTACCACATTTCCACGAGTTTGCTAGCAATTCCTATTTTACGCATAGGTCCGGGAATAGCGAACACACACGTACCACCATGGCGCTCGTGGGCCAGCCACACTGCATTAGCGCCCTGGCGTTTTCCTTATTCTTTCCCTATTTTTCGTTGTTTTTAATTTTCTGTCTTTTATTTTTATTTTAGAGAGGTATAATGAATATTTTTGTAAGAAAGTGAATATTATAAAATTTTGAGATGATTATTTCATAAATTCATGAACAACTTTAATATTTTGGATAAAAATCTTAAATTGATGAAGAAATTTTAAAACCCATGAATATTTTAAAATTTTGTCGTTTTTCTAAAGTGTGAACATTTTTTAACACATGCATTTGCAAATTCATGAATATGTTTTCAAGCTGGTGAATACTTTTTTAAATTCTAGAACATATTTAAATATACGGGTTTTTCTTTTTGGAAAGTCCAATCTAGGAGGCTTTCCGGCTTCACAGCCGGCCAAGGAAAACCGTGAAAAAAGAAGCCAGGTGAAAGAACGAGATTGCTCGAGCAACAGACGAGCGAGCTACGCGACTGCTCCAACTACGAGAAGGGGCACTGGCTGGCTTGTACCAAGAATTGGCTGTTTGCACAGGACAGGAGGATATACTAGATGAGAAGAGCTACGTGAAGGTGAAAGTCACTGTGTGGGCACTTTCGAAGGCACTGTGTGGGTACTGTATGAAAAGAAATATCAAAGCCATTTTGCAATAGCTAGATTCCTTGAAAGTTCCGTTGGGGAACTTGAAGATCTTGAGAGGTCGAGTGTTGCTGCAGCTGGCTCAATCCGAGCGGCAGTACTAGAGAGGAGGATGCCAGCACCAGCAAGAAGAGCAAAAGCGAATGTAGATGCATGGTGCAGTCTCTGTGCAGAATCAGGAAGCGTCGCTGCTGCAATGACTGTGCTTAAACGATCGCGTCTAATTACGCATCCATGCAGAGAGAGAGAGAGAGAGAGAGAGAGAGGGAGAGAGAGAGAGAGAGCAGTACGTAGACTTGCATGAAGTAGTAGCTAGTAACGTACTTTCGTTGGCGCCAGGGCTAGGTTTGCATCCTTCGGGCATTGTGTGTTTCACGTCCGTGTGGTGTGTGCAGAAAAAAGGTGATCTCCCATCGATCCCTGGGCTTTGACATCGTTTCCTGGCGACCAAAAGGAACGGAACGGTCTTTCTTTCTTCGTTCGCTCGTCTTCGCACGGTGGGCCCACATGGCACCGATCGCGTGTGAGTGGCTGGCGGTCCTGCGGAGACGACCAGGGCCTATGATTGTGTTTCAGCTCGGTCAGACTGGAGACCACATTCCCCCCCCCCTTTTTCCTTTCATGAGCGACGCTTCAGCTGCTCCTGGCCTCTCCACACAGCATGCATGCCGTGACAAAAGGCACTCGCCTTTGGCATTTAAGGGTTGCAGGGAGGCCATGGGCATCTTTCCTTCCTTTTTGTGTTGGGAAAATGTACTACTGCTACTCCACAACGGACACAACCAACCAACCACTTCATCGCACGCGGCCGTGCTCGCCTCCCATCCACGCCCACTGTTTCCCCAGGTAAAACTAGTTGGCCCGCACGAACTCCGGATGGAATTTCAGGATGGGTGGTGGCCAGGGTGTGCCCACCTGTTGCTTTAAATAAGGTTCATGCATGCTTTGTGGTTCATGCATGCCACCGAGAGAGAGCAGCAGCAGCACCTGACGTGTGCTAGCCAGGCGAGCCTCCCTATGAGTATCCCCTGTTTAATGATCTGCCAGTGTCTCCTTTCGTATATATGCTGGAAAAAGTCAAGTCCCGCTCGATCCTGCAGCGTCCCCCGTTGCTCTAAATAAATAAGGGTCATGCATGCTTGAAAGCCTGAGACACTTGACACATCGAGAATTGGGGACACGCCATGTTACTGTTCCTTGCCTTTTTTGTGAGGGTTTCTGTTGCTTGCTAGTCTACCGCTCACACCTCAGGGTCAGGGCTGGCCCTGGCACTCTACAGCCCCTTGTGCGAGCTGCATACAATGGGCCTGTACAATAGTAACAAAAAAGTACTAAAAATGTTTATGCAAAGCACCCTTTTGAGATCTAGTGAACTCATCTGTAAGTTTCTTATTTTCTTCCTTTTCTCACGGCTGATAAATGTTTTTTTGGCAACATTGTTATGGAAGAAGGATAGAGGACACCTGAATTCTTGAATCTGACCTTTGGAGAAAATTTAAACAGATCCCGTGCTCCAGCCATGTTAAGAAAATACGCCTATTAGGTGACAGTTTTTTCCGAGAAATTGTTAGGTGACAGTACTCATGGCATGGGACGGATGCCTGCTTTTTCTTGGATTATTTCATGTAAGCACTGTGGCCTGCCATGTTACGTGCTTTTTTTCATGTTACATGGTGATAGTAGATGCGGTGAATGCAGACAAGATTTTTTCTAATGCGCGATGACGTATCATATTTTTATAGAAATCAAAAAGTTAAATTACAAGAGTCTAGATTGCATTGCAACCAAACACACCGCCCTCGCTTCTTGCCATTGCATTGCAACCAAACACACCGCCCTCGCTTCTTGCCAGTTCTTTAGTTTCGGAAAGATGTGCCCAAACAGACCTGTGGTTGTCAGCTATTGGGATAAATTGTTGAACTTTCTGGCATTACATTGTTTCCACATACTCCAAGCGATTAAAAGCACTAGCGAGTCAAAACCCTTTCGAACCTGACTCGGGAGGGGCACCCGCGATCGCAACCACAAATCCTCAAAAGTGGAAGTCTCAAAGAAGCGGTTGTCTGCACACTAAGAGCAACTCCAACGCGTCAACACAAACAGTCCACACGTGTACGTTTGAATCAAAACGGACACAAAAACTGGTCGAACACGCCGATGCAAATGGACCAGCATCCGCTTTTTGTCTGTGTGCGACCCATTTCACGCCTAAATTTAGGCCGCGTTTGCATCGGCGCGAACACGTGTGACGCCCGCCTTTGTCCTCCCCTGACCCGTCAGTCGGTGGCACATTGGCCATTCCCACTCCCTCCATCGATAGCCAGCACACCCGGTCGCCCCCACCTGTTGCCGCCACCGCCCAGTTCCGGTGCCCAGGCCAGCCGGTTGCACCGACATACCTCCCCCAGTAGCACGCCACCCCCCTTGACGGCCCCATACTCTGGTGTTTGGTAGACTGTTTTAACCGTCGTCAATCGCAGCATCCCGACGTCGACGCCACCACCCCCTCACCTCCCCTACCGGCAGCACAGAAGCGTTCCTACCTCGCTTGCTGGACGCCGCCACATTTGCCTCCACGCCCACAGGCCTGCTATCTGGTCTCAGAGAGTCGCAAGGCTGTTCACCTGCCGCCTTCTTCCACCATGTCCGCAAGGTGTGCGACGGTTTGCCTGCAAGGTACAAATGGACTCCAGCGACGAGTACTTTTTCCATAAAATTTCATTTGTGATTCAAATGATTCTTCAGCCAATGATGAGGAGATCGTGGTTGCTGCTTTGGTCGTCCATGACCACATTAGTAGGTAGTGGCCGATGTTCAGGGGCTCGATCCCGGGGCATACTCCGCATGGAATCACAACAGAGACAGCCGCCATTGCCTACTCTGGCAAGACTACTTTGAGTCGCCTCACCCGCTCTTCAAACACCACCTATTCTGGCGCCGTTTCCAGATGGCTAGACATGTGTTCAACCGTATCCGGGAGGGGGTGGTGGGAAAGATTGGATTCTCCTCTTATCAGAAATGCACTGCAACTATTCAGATGCTTGCATACTGAGTACCCTATGATCTCATTGATGAGTACGTCCTAATGAGCGATTTCACATGCCTAGACTCCATGTACATGTTTTGTAAGGCCATGGTAGCATTGTTTTGCCCGGAGTACTTGAGAGAGCCAACAGTTGAAGATACAACCCGGTTATTGGCGATCAATGTGGGAGGGGCTTTTCGGGAATGCTTGGTAGCACAAATTGTATGCACCGGGAGTGGAAGGACCGCCTTTTTGCTTAATGGGGGCAGTATAGGGGCCATGTCAAAGCTTGCACTATCATACTTGAGGCCGCAGCTTTACAAGATCTCTGGATTTGGCACACTTTCTTCCGCGTGGCCAGATTTCACAATGACATCAATGTGCTTCAGCGCTCTCCGGTGTTTGCAAGGCTTGGAGAAGGCAACTGCCCGGAGGTCAATGTTGAGATCAATGGCTACCACTACAGCAAAGGATACTACCTAGCTGACGGTATCTATCTTCAGTGGACTACTCTTGTGAAGACAATCCTCGACCCTGTAGGAGAGAAGAGAAAGAGATTTGCCCAAGCACAAGAGAGTGCTAGGAAGGATGTGGAGCTTGCCTTTGGTGTTCTTCAATCTCGATGCGGCATAGTTCGGTATCCTGGTAGAACTTGGAGCACCAAGAAGTTGTGAGAGGTGATGACTGCTTATGTGATCATGCACAACGTGATCGTAGAGGATGAGAGTCCGGATGAAATCTACAACCAAGGGTTACAATTTCAGGGTGATGATGTTGTGTCTGAGCATGGAGGAGTGACAACATTTGCACAGTTCACCGAACTTCATCATCAAATGGGCGATTGGAAAACTCCCATTCAACTACAAGATGATTTGGTTGAGTATATGTGGGCTCACGTTTGCAACCAGTGAATGTATCGGCCATTTTTTTTCTTTCAAATGTATTTGAGACAATTTAAATTTTATTTGTCTTGTAAATTATGGGATATTTTGGTTGTGAAATTATGAGATATTTGTATTTTGTTTGAATTATGTGAACTTGAACCAGATTTTGTTGATATGTCACAAAAAGAGCTTAAAACTGGCCGCGAGGATGAGAATGTGCGCGCGTTGGGCACTGCCGACCCAAACGCTGACGTAGGTGGACACGCTGACGCAAACAGACAAAACACGCGTCAACTTGAGTCGGCGCATTGGAGTTGCTCCGAGATCTGTGAAGCATTTGTGCCAAGTTTCCCGTGCACACACATATTGCACATGGAAATGGTACACCGTATCAAACTCTTGGCTGCAAACATAACAAGGAGGTGCTAGATCATGCCAGCCACGCCGCACGAGGATGCAGAAAAGATAGTAGGATATGTACGAGAAAGGTTTCATTGACGAAATAGGGTTTTTCCCGCTTTGTATTACAAAAGTAACCATCACCGAACAACCAACGATAGATGCTGGGGTGGAAGCAGCACAGACACGCTCAAAAGAAACGAAAGAGAAAAGACTGTAGGAGACTTCCTTCACTCCGGGAATTTTTTAACAAACAACATGATTCTTGTGTGTATTTTTATTGATTTTCCAATAAATAATAGAAAGAGAGGGTCAGAAACATAAATAAAACTATACATGCCCTAGGTTAAAATAAATAAAATAAATACAGCATGTGAAAGAAATAAAACATAATACAACAACATGTGGAACACATTGTCTCATCTAAGAGCATCTACAGCCATCGATGGCCAAATCCGCCCCTCATAAGCCGGCGGGAGCGTCCCCGGGCACTGACGGGCACGCCTCATATTTTCCACTCTACATCAGTGTCTCTCATATCCGGCGTCTTATATCCATACTGCATATGCAAGCGTTGATCTAACCTGTGTGATGAAACCACAGACAACAAAGATCGGCTGCAAAGGAACACAAAATCGGTTGTAAATGGACATTAACATACTTCACCACATCCTAAAGATCATAGTTCGTCCTCGGACAAGTTCTTAAACTTCTACAACTAAAAACGATATAAACATTGAGGAGGAGGGGGCGGAATCACCACTTCCTCGCCCGACCAGGAGGGTCCGGCTCCGGCGTCCGCACTGCGTCGGCACGGGAGCTGCGGTGATGCTCCAGATCCGGAGCTGCCGCCGATCTCCACCTTGGACCGCTCCAGCGCAATGCGAGGGCTATCTTCTGCTCGTAGTCAAGCCCCGAGCCGGAGTCGCTGCCGGAGCTGCTCATCGTGGTGGATGGGATCGGAACCGGAGAGGGAAAGGAGTGGACGGAGCGAGAGAGAGAGAGAGTGAGAGAGTAAGCTAGGGTTTGAGCTCGCCGCCCGGATTGGGTTTTTTTCTGGGGTCGGTGGTGGACCGAGCCTGTCAAGCGGACGCGCCCGGGCATGCCCAGACCGCCCCATATCTGCCATATATTTGGGCTGGATACGAGGGGTGCCGGTCAACCTGGGCGTTTCTCCGCGGTTTGAGAGGTCCGGTTGGATCGAATTTTTTTACCGATCAGTGACCGGACGGCCTGCCCAGGCGTTTGATACCGGTATGAGAGGCTTGCTTGTAGATGCTCTAAAAGCTTTGGCCCGGTCTTCAAAACCATTGTAGTCTTTCCTCTCGGCTCTGTGGATAATCCATTTGAGTTTCTCTTTAAATAAATCCTAAAGATATATAGATTTGGAGGAATGCCCTTAGAGGTGAAGTCATTCTTTGTAGTCCAAATAGCCCATGGGACCAATAGGATGATTTCCAGCGAAAAAGGCACATTGAGGAGCTGCTTGAGCTGAGAAATTAACTTCTGTATACGTAAGTAGTTGGGGATCCAGTTAGGACACATATAACTCCAACATAGCTGCGCAAAATTGCAGTACAAGAACATATGATCTCTTGTCTCCAATACCCGCCTATGACACATCACAGTACTGAAACACTAAATTCGTCCCTCCCGTCCCTCGCGTTGCCCCTAGGGCGACTCGGGGGAGTCTAGGGTTTTCCCTGCCGCCACCCCACCCCCCCACCCCCCTCGCCGCCACCGGAGACGACCGCCGGGAAAGTGAAGAACAAACGCAACAAAAAGGCGTAAGACGAGCAAAAACATGTGCCTCGATGTCCTGGGCACCCGGCGCGCGGATAGCACGGGGCAGTGCGGCAGCGAGCTGAGCACCGCCGCCAGCGGCACCCTCGGCAGCAGGGACGAGCTCTGGAGCCCCGACGAGATCAGCAACGGGGCCGACGCCACCAGCACCCGCAGCAGCAGGGAGGAGCGCGGGATCGACTGGGAGACCGCCGTGAGGGAGCTGGCCGCCACCAGCAGCAACACCACGGAGGAACGCAGCGGCAATGAGGAGCGCAACGGGAGGAGAGAGGAGCGGGGGAGCAACTGGGAGAAGACCTGGAGGGAGCTGTCCGCCACCAGCAGCGGCAGCAGTGAGGAAAGCGGAGACGGCGAGGAGGGCAGCGGGAGGAGGACCAGCGAGAGAAGCCGCGCGGCCACCAGCAGCAGGAGCCGGAGGGAGCGGTGGGGCATCACTCAGACCAAGGACGGGGCGGACGACGGCGAGGGAGGTCTGACTGCCGACAGCAGCAACTGCAGCACCACCCAACATGGTGAACGGAGCTTTTTTGGAGGAAGAGATGGGTTCCGGAGGAAGAGGACGCCGGTGGCTGGGAGGAGGAAGAAGATATGAAGAAAATGAAGCAGGGTATAGCAACGAGGGTTTGGTCTAGTGCTAATAAAGAAGAGAGAGCAGTGAGATTCCCATTTTACCCCAACATCTAGGGTTTAGCCAAGAACGAGAGGGCAGTGAGATATTTCCCCTTTTACCCCCGGCGGTACTCACCCACGCGGAGGGCCAGCTGTCTATTTTACCTGGCCACACAGAGAGTTTAGTTCAACCTATTCTTTTGACCAGCGGTTCCTGGCAAGCTGTTCTACATGTGGTGTATCTGCCCACTACGGTCCGGGACAAGCTACCTTCGTCTCACATGACTGCTACGCTCCTTTGTTCTTTGTTAACAAAGAAACGGTGGCTACCTGAGGTTTTGGATTTCCTTACAAAATACCGAAATTGCGAATTCTCAGACACGTTGGATCCCCGCGCATGAATCCTAAAGTGTTAACTCCCGCACCCTCCTTGATCGAACTATCAGTTAACGGTAGTATATGACTCTATCATGATGTAAATTAATTTGATCGAACACATTCCGGGTGGCAAGTTATGTTGTTGGAGCATTGCATTTTTTTACAATTGTTGACGTACCATGGCAATTTTTTTAGCGACATGGCAAATCCTCAGCATGCAATTTTCACCATTTTTTTAGGCCGGCAATTATCAATGTTGCATCATGGCAAATACTTGAAACGCATGGCAATTACTCTCATGCAGCAGGCATTTTTTCGCTTTAGAACATGACAATCCTTATACAACAGAATGACAATTTTATTTGTTTTCGCATTACAATTTTGGAGCATTTGCTGAGAGTGATTTTCTTGAGCGAACGAAAACATCTGTTTGTACTTCCCGACTAGGGAAACAATCGTTCACTCAGATTACCTTCCTGAGGTAACGTCAGATGTATATTGGCGTCCTATAACTATGTTTGGAACCAGAATCCACCACAGCTCTGGGTCATATCACCATGGTAAGAAACATACACCATGTGGTGTCATAGTTATAAATCAACTCTTGGAACAGTTCTCCCCTTTTCTGTATATATTTCAAACAATGTTTCTATAGAAAAAGTAAGAAATATAAGCAATTTATTTATCACTCAACACATGCATGTTATATACATGGATGCATGTTAGAGCATCAACAACCGGACCCCTCAAACCCATCTCAAACGCCCGGTCGCTGCTCGGTCACGATTTTTTGACCCTGACGGGCCTCTCAAATAGTCCTCAAACGCCCGGGCTGACCAGCACTCCCCATATCTAGCCTAAATATGGGGCGGATATGGGGGCGCCCGGGCGCGTCTGACCACGCCCGCCACCTCGGCCTGACGGCGTGGCCCCACATGGAACCGCTCGGAAATCTGGCGGTCCGACGGACGCCGCGGTGTGAACGCCACGTGGCGACGCTCCGGCTCGCCGCCCAAGACGAAATCCGGCTATTTAAGCCGGCTGGCGTCCCGCAACCCTAACCCAAACCCCTCCCCCCTCTCCTCGCCGCAAGTCCGAGCCCATCCGCCTCCTCCCTCTCTCGCTCCAGCGCTCTGTCCACTCGCCGGCACTCCGCCATGGTCCAGAGCAAGATCACGTATTATGCCATGCTGACGCTGGAGCGGCACTACGAGATCCAACAGCAAATCTGGGCGAGGGAAGCCGCGAGCGTCGCCTGCATCACTGTCGGGCTGCCTCCAAACTCGCCGGAGCTAGAGGAGGAGGAGTAGTCGAGGGAAGAGGAGGAAGAGGAGATGGCTCCGATGCAGGCGGAGGAGCCGGACCAGCAGGTGTCGGCCTTCAACATGGAGTAGGCGGAGGCGGAGTTCGCCATCGCCCAGTCCGACAAGATGGCTGAGCAGCATGCTATCTTGGAGTCCATCCAGGATGAGGCCTATGTGGAGGCCAACCGGACGTTCCTTCGGCGGCAGCAGGCGGAGACCGAGGCGCTCTTCGGCGAGCTCGATGCGGAGATAGAGGCGGAGGAGGCGAGAGCGGAGCAGCCGAAAGAGCCGGAGCTGCAGCTGCCGCCCATGTTGTCGGAGCCGGGCACGGAGATTGTGGTAATCTCTGATGAGGAGTAGCTATGGTCGACATAGTACGTAGGCTCTATTTCCTTTTGCATGTCTTTGTATGGATATAAGAATCTAGTATGAGATGTTTGGCTGCAACTGTGGAAATTTGAGGCATGCCTGGTCACTTCCCACGGACGCGCCCCGGGCGCGTCCACGGGCATTTGAGGGGCCGGATTTGCCATATGTGATTGTAGATGCTCTTATGTTGACTTATTTTTCCTTCATTGGTACAAATGACATGTTGTCAAACAAAACTTAGAACTAATAATTTTTGTTACCATTTGATATGTCATGTCTATACTAAATTTCAAACAATAAACTTCAACTATTTATATACGGACTTGAATCCTATATGGAAATATTTCGTCAACCAAAATGCTGGTTTTCCTTTCATTTCCTATCTTGGGTTCATCTAGAAATTTGGTTTGCATGTGAGATGGATTATATATTGGATATTTTTCCGCAAAAACCCATGACAGGGACCTTCAACATCCCATCGACTCCTATGTACAGTTTACTGGTAGAAGCCTCGTGGGGGCAAAATAGGAGTTTGACGAGACGAATGTGTAATCACAATAATCACCATGGCCGAGCACCAGCAAGAGGTGAAACACACGGAGGCACTGAACAATTACAAATGTGTGACTGCATGCACCGGAGTTAGGCTCGCAGGTGCCAAGATGAATGCCTGGTGTTTGACCGGTGGTCACGCGGAGCCAATGCCGTCTTGTAATGATGAAAGTAGTCTGGTGCTCCGTCTATGCGCGGGTGCGTTGGGAAACATGGTGAGGAGCATGCTGGCACTACGGTCCAAGCTTCGCCTGTGCCGCTCTCCCGTTTTACTTTCTCTACCTTCCTTCCTCCTCTCCTCTCCCCTCAAAAGCTGCCGCTGCTCCCAGCTCCTGCAGCGGCCGGCCAATACAGACTCCGCCAAAAGCATGCAAAGGGAAAAAGGAAAGCGTGGGCTGTCGCGCCTGCGCCCGAGCCGTAACGTGCCAGCGCTTGTAGATGCCAGAGAGAGAGCTGGCGTTGGTAGTGGGTCGTACGCCCAGCGCGCGTTGGTTTGTGTGGCGCGCGGGAGAGCGGGATCGATTGACCGATTGATATGGATGCATGGATGCTGCGTGGCTGCGCGCTGGAGAGACAGAGGTGGCCTGCTAGAGCGTGGCGGAAGCTGGGAGAATTCGATCATGGAGGCATGGTGATCAAATCCATGGACGCGTGATGGCGGACGTAACAGCCCCGGCGCATACAACTGTATTATTACTACCTGCACCACTCGGACGGACACTCGCAAAGCGCGGGGGAGTGGAGTTTGTTGTCTTCTGCGTCAAGAAAAAGCACAGCGCGAGTGCGGAACGGAGGGGAAGCAGCAAGTAACCGCCGGGCGGGGTGGGTGCGGGTCCCACTAACTCCAGTCCACCCCCGCACGCTGCCCCTGCCCTGCCCGCCTCTTGCATGCCCTTGCGGTGCGTCTTTTTGTCCATCCGATGCTTTCCCTTCCTGTGAGAAAAGAGGAGGGGTGGCAGGAGAGGATCGCGAGCAGGTGTTCCCTGTCTTTCTAGGATCTCCTGTCGCAAAAGACTGACAGTTCTTTTTTTGGGGACTATAAATTCATGACTTGATAAAAAGCATGTCTCGCAAGGGTTTATTTACTCCTTGAACCGACGTGCAAAATGCACCAAAAACACTTCAAAGTGGACTCGGTCAAAGCATCATTTCGTTCGGACGGGCGACGAAGGCTGTGGATCGGGAGGGGCGGCGGTTTTTGTTATTATTATTTTTGGCATGCGAGGGGCTGATAGGTAGGATAGCTAAATATAGGCCTATACATACAGCGTGTATGTTTTGGCGGGCAACACACGATAGTGGGTACATTTTGCCAAAGGCCTATATTGCCCTATCATGTTTTTTTGGGGGGGGTGGGTTGGTGTACCTAAGTGGGGCTCTAATTACTTTTAGAGAAAATTTCACGTTTCACCCTGCGGTTGTACATTATGTCAGTATTTGTCTCATTTAGAATTTTCAAACATATTTACCCCAAAGTTGTTACATTGTGTCAAATTTTATCCTATTTAATGATTTCATCTGATTTTGATCCGGCTCCTTTTGTCAGGCTTACGCGCCTGATAACATAGGTGAAGCGCAAAGAAATTGAGCGTGACCTGCATAACCACATGACCTGGCATGAATCCCCGCCCTCCTGCACAACAACGTCGTTGTAAGTTACTTGAGCGCATATGTTCAGTGATTTCGTCTAGCCAGACCCACTATGTGAACGCACGGGCGGTGGACTTGCGATAAACATAGGGCACCAAGGAGGAGTAGTCAGGCGAGAACCGAAAGTGTTCTTTTGATCCCGACCTCGTACGCACCCCCATAAACAGTAAAATCAAAAACTAGTAAAAAATCAAAAGGTTCTGATTTTTCTGTGATAAACATTGATGAAAGTTTTCACTGAGTGCAAAAATTTGTGATAAAATGGCATTCATGGAAATGTGAAAAAAATCAATGCTCCAAAATGCTTCCAACGATAGTCTTTTCGAAGCATCAATTTTGTATTTTTTACCACATTTCCACGAGTTTGCTAGCAATTCCTATTTTACGCATAGGTCCGGGAATAGCGAACACACACGTACCACCATGGCGCTCGTGGGCCAGCCACACTGCATTAGCGCCCTGGCGTTTTCCTTATTCTTTCCCTATTTTTCGTTGTTTTTAATTTTCTGTCTTTTATTTTTATTTTAGAGAGGTATAATGAATATTTTTGTAAGAAAGTGAATATTATAAAATTTTGAGATGATTATTTCATAAATTCATGAACAACTTTAATATTTTGGATAAAAATCTTAAATTGATGAAGAAATTTTAAAACCCATGAATATTTTAAAATTTTGTCGTTTTTCTAAAGTGTGAACATTTTTTAACACATGCATTTGCAAATTCATGAATATGTTTTCAAGCTGGTGAATACTTTTTTAAATTCTAGAACATATTTAAATATACGAGTTTTTCTTTTTGGAAAGTCCAATCTAGGAGGCTTTCCGGCTTCACAGCCGGCCAAGGAAAACCGTGAAAAAAGAAGCCAGGTGAAAGAACGAGATTGCTCGAGCAACAGACGAGCGAGCTACGCGACTGCTCCAACTACGAGAAGGGGCACTGGCTGGCTTGTACCAAGAATTGGCTGTTTGCACACGACAGGAGGATATACTAGATGAGAAGAGCTACGTGAAGGTGAAAGTCACTGTGTGGGCACTTTCGAAGGCACTGTGTGGGTACTGTATGAAAAGAAATATCAAAGCCATTTTGCAATAGCTAGATTCCTTGAAAGTTCCGTTGGGGAACTTGAAGATCTTGAGAGGTCGAGTGTTGCTGCAGCTGGCTCAATCCGAGCGGCAGTACTAAAGAGGAGGATGCCAGCACCAGCAAGAAGAGCAAAAGCGAATGTAGATGCATGGTGCAGTCTCTGTGCAGAATCAGGAAGCGTCGCTGCTGCAATGACTGTGCTTAAACGATCGCGTCTAATTACGCATCCATGCAGAGAGAGAGAGAGAGAGAGAGAGAGAGGGAGAGAGAGAGAGCAGTACGTAGACTTGCATGAAGTAGTAGCTAGTAACGTACTTTCGTTGGCGCCAGGGCTAGGTTTGCATCCTTCGGGCATTGTGTGTTTCACGTCCGTGTGGTGTGTGCAGAAAAAAGGTGATCTCCCATCGATCCCTGGGCTTTGACATCGTTTCCTGGCGACCAAAAGGAACGGAACGGTCTTTCTTTCTTCGTTCGCTCGTCTTCGCACGGTGGGCCCACATGGCACCGATCGCGTGTGAGTGGCTGGCGGTCCTGCGGAGACGACCAGGGCCTATGATTGTGTTTCAGCTCGGTCAGACTGGAGACCACATTCCCCCCCCCCTTTTTCCTTTCACGAGCGACGCTTCAGCTGCTCCTGGCCTCTCCACACAGCATGCATGCCGTGACAAAAGGCACTCGCCTTTGGCATTTAAGGGTTGCAGGGAGGCCATGGGCATCTTTCCTTCCTTTTTGTGTTGGGAAAATGTACTACTGCTACTCCACAACGGACACAACCAACCAACCACTTCATCGCACGCGGCCGTGCTCGCCTCCCATCCACGCCCACTGTTTCCCCAGGTAAAACTAGTTGGCCCGCACGAACTCCGGATGGAATTTCAGGATGGGTGGTGGCCAGGGTGTGCCCACCTGTTGCTTTAAATAAGGTTCATGCATGCTTTGTGGTTCATGCATGCCACCGAGAGAGAGCAGCAGCAGCACCTGACGTGTGCTAGCCAGGCGAGCCTCCCTATGAGTATCCCCTGTTTAATGATCTGCCAGTGTCTCCTTTCGTATATATGCTGGAAAAAGTCAAGTCCCGCTCGATCCTGCAGCGTCCCCCGTTGCTCTAAATAAATAAGGGTCATGCATGCTTGAAAGCCTGAGACACTTGACACATCGAGAATTGGGGACACGCCATGTTACTGTTCCTTGCCTTTTTTGTGAGGGTTTCTGTTGCTTGCTAGTCTACCGCTCACACCTCAGGGTCAGGGCTGGCCCTGGCACTCTACAGCCCCTTGTGCGAGCTGCATACAATGGGCCTGTACAATAGTAACAAAAAAGTACTAAAAATGTTTATGCAAAGCACCCTTTTGAGATCTAGTGAACTCATCTGTAAGTTTCTTATTTTCTTCCTTTTCTCACGGCTGATAAATGTTTTTTTGGCAACATTGTTATGGAAGAAGGATAGAGGACACCTGAATTCTTGAATCTGACCTTTGGAGAAAATTTAAACAGATCCCGTGCTCCAGCCATGTTAAGAAAATACGCCTATTAGGTGACAGTTTTTTCCGAGAAATTGTTAGGTGACAGTACTCATGGCATGGGACGGATGCCTGCTTTTTCTTGGATTATTTCATGTAAGCACTGTGGCCTGCCATGTTACGTGCTTTTTTTCATGTTACATGGTGATAGTAGATGCGGTGAATGCAGACAAGATTTTTTCTAATGCGCGATGACGTATCATATTTTTATAGAAATCAAAAAGTTAAATTGCAAGAGTCTAGATTGCATTGCAACCAAACACACCGCCCTCGCTTCTTGCCATTGCATTGCAACCAAACACACCGCCCTCGCTTCTTGCCAGTTCTTTAGTTTCGGAAAGATGTGCCCAAACAGACCTGTGGTTGTCAGCTATTGGGATAAATTGTTGAACTTTCTGGCATTACATTGTTTCCACATACTCCAAGCGATTAAAAGCACTAGCGAGTCAAAACCCTTTCGAACCTGACTCGGGAGGGGCACCCGCGATCGCAACCACAAATCCTCAAAAGTGGAAGTCTCAAAGAAGCGGTTGTCTGCACACTAAGAGCAACTCCAACGCGTCAACACAAACAGTCCACACATGTACGTTTGAATCAAAACGGACACAAAAACTGGTCCAACACGCCGATGCAAATGGACCAGCATCCGCTTTTTGTCTGTGTGCGACCCATTTCACGCCTAAATTTAGGCCGCGTTTGCATCGGCGCGAACACGTGTGACGCCCGCCTTTGTCCTCCCCTGACCCGTCAGTCGGTGGCACATTGGCCATTCCCACTTCCTCCATCGATAGCCAGCACACCCGGTCGCCCCCACCTGTTGCCGCCACCGCCCAGTTCCGGTGCCCAGGCCAGCCGGTTGCACCGACATACCTCCCCCAGTAGCACGCCACCCCCCCTGACGGCCCCATACTCTGGTGTTTGGTAGACTGTTTTAACCGTCGTCAATCGCAGCATCCCGACGTCGACGCCACCACCCCCTCACCTCCCCTACCGGCAGCACAGAAGCGTGCCTACCTCGCTTGCTGGACGCCGCCACATTTGCCTCCACGCCCACAGGCCTGCTATCTGGTCTCAGAGAGTCGCAAGGCTGTTCACCTGCCGCCTTCTTCCACCATGTCCGCAAGGTGTGCGACGGTTTGCCTGCAAGGTACAAATGGACTCCAGCGACGAGTACTTTTTCCATAAAATTTCATTTGTGATTCAAATGATTCTTCAGCCAATGATGAGGAGATCGTGGTTGCTGCTTTGGTCGTCCATGACCACATTAGTAGGTAGCGGCCGATGTTCAGGGGCTCGATCCCGGGGCATACTCGGCATGGAATCACAACAGAGACAGCCGCCATTGCCTACTCTGGCAAGACTACTTTGAGTCGCCTCACCCGCTCTTCAAACACCACCTATTCTGGCGCCGTTTCCAGATGGCTAGACATGTGTTCAACCGTATCCGGGAGGGGGTGGTGGGAAAGATTGGATTCTCCTCTTATCAGAAATGCACTGCAACTATTCAGATGCTTGCATACTGAGTACCCTATGATCTCATTGATGAGTACGTCCTAATGAGCGATTTCACATGCCTAGACTCCATGTACATGTTTTGTAAGGCCATGGTAGCATTGTTTTGCCCGGAGTACTTGAGAGAGCCAACAGTTGAAGATACAACCCGGTTATTGGCGATCAATGTGGGAGGGGCTTTTCGGGAATGTTTGGTAGCACAAATTGTATGCACCGGGAGTGGAAGGACCGCCTTTTTGCTTAATGGGGGCAGTATAGGGGCCATGTCAAAGCTTGCACTATCATACTTGAGGCCGCAGCTTTACAAGATCTCTGGATTTGGCACACTTTCTTCCGCGTGGCCAGATTTCACAATGACATCAATGTGCTTCAGCGCTCTCCGGTGTTTGCAAGGCTTGGAGAAGGCAACTGCCCGGAGGTCAATGTTGAGATCAATGGCTACCACTACAGCAAAGGATACTACCTAGCTGACGGTATCTATCTTCAGTGGACTACTCTTGTGAAGAAAATCCTCGACCCTGTAGGAGAGAAGAGAAAGAGATTTGCCCAAGCACAAGAGAGTGCTAGGAAGGATGTGGAGCTTGCCATTGGTGTTCTTCAATCTCGATGCGGCATAGTTCGGTATCCTGGTAGAACTTGGAGCACCAAGAAGTTGTGAGAGGTGATGACTGCTTATGTGATCATGCACAACGTGATCGTAGAGGATGAGAGTCCGGATGAAATCTACAACCAAGGGTTACAATTTCAGGGTGATGATGTTGTGTCTGAGCATGGAGGAGTGACAACATTTGCACAGTTCACCGAACTTCATCATCAAATGGGCGATTGGAAAACTCCCATTCAACTACAAGATGATTTGGTTGAGTATATGTGGGCTCACATTTGCAACCAGTGAATGTATCGGCCATTTTTTTTCTTTCAAATGTATTTGAGACAATTTAAATTTTATTTGTCTTGTAAATTATGGGATATTTTGGTTGTGAAATTATGAGATATTTGTATTTTGTTTGAATTATGTGAACTTGAACCAGATTTTGTTGATATGTCACAAAAAGAGCTTAAAACTGGCCGCGAGGATGAGAATGTGCGCGCGTTGGGCACTGCCGACCCAAACGCTGACGTAGGTGGACACGCTGACGCAAACAGACAAAACACGCGTCAACTTGAGTCGGCGCATTGGAGTTGCTCCGAGATCTGTGAAGCATTTGTGCCAAGTTTCCCGTGCACACACATATTGCACATGGAAATGGTACACCGTATCAAACTCTTGGCTGCAAACATAACAAGGAGGTGCTAGATCATGCCAGCCACGCCGCACGAGGATGCAGAAAAGATAGTAGGATATGTACGAGAAAGGTTTCATTGACGAAATAGGGTTTTTCCCGCTTTGTATTACAAAAGTAACCATCACCGAACAACCAACGATAGATGCTGGGGTGGAAGCAGCACAGACACGCTCAAAAGAAACGAAAGAGAAAAGACTGTAGGAGACTTCCTTCACTCCGGGAATTTTTTAACAAACAACATGATTCTTGTGTGTATTTTTATTGATTTTCCAATAAATAATAGAAAGAGAGGGTCAGAAACATAAATAAAACTATACATGCCCTAGGTTAAAATAAATAAAATAAATACAGCATGTGAAAGAAATAAAACATAATACAACAACATGTGGAACACATTGTCTCATCTAAGAGCATCTACAGCCATCGATGGCCAAATCCGCCCCTCATAAGCCGGCGGGAGCGTCCCCGGGCACTGACGGGCACGCCTCATATTTTCCACTCTACATCAGTGTCTCTCATATCCGGCGTCTTATATCCATACTGCATATGCAAGCGTTGATCTAACCTGTGTGATGAAACCACAGACAACAAAGATCGGCTGCAAAGGAACACAAAATCGGTTGTAAATGGACATTAACATACTTCACCACATCCTAAAGATCATAGTTCGTCCTCGGACAAGTTCTTAAACTTCTACAACTAAAAACGATATAAACATTGAGGAGGAGGGGGCGGAATCACCACTTCCTCGCCCGACCAGGAGGGTCCGGCTCCGGCGTCCGCACTGCGTCGGCACGGGAGCTGCGGTGATGCTCCAGATCCGGAGCTGCCGCCGATCTCCACCTTGGACCACTCCAGCGCAATGCGAGGGCTATCTTCTGCTCGTAGTCAAGCCCCGAGCCGGAGTCGCTGCCGGAGCTGCTCATCGTGGTGGATGGGATCGGAACCGGAGAGGGAAAGGAGTGGACGGAGCGAGAGAGAGAGAGAGTGAGAGAGTAAGCTAGGGTTTGAGCTCGCCGCCCGGATTGGGTTTTTTTCTGGGGTCGGTGGTGGACCGAGCCTGTCAAGCGGACGCGCCCGGGCATGCCCAGACCGCCCCATATCTGCCATATATTTGGGCTGGATACGAGGGGTGCCGGTCAACCTGGGCGTTTCTCCGCGGTTTGAGAGGTCCGGTTGGATCGAATTTTTTTACCGATCAGTGACCGGACGGCCTGCCCAGGCGTTTGATACCGGTATGAGAGGCTTGCTTGTAGATGCTCTAAAAGCTTTGGCCCGGTCTTCAAAACCATTGTAGTCTTTCCTCTCGGCTCTGTGGATAATCCATTTGAGTTTCTCTTTAAATAAATCCTAAAGATATATAGATTTGGAGGAATGCCCTTAGAGGTGAAGTCATTCTTTGTAGTCCAAATAGCCCATGGGACCAATAGGATGATTTCCAGCGAAAAAGGCACATTGAGGAGCTGCTTGAGCTGAGAAATTAACTTCTGTATACGTAAGTAGTTGGGGATCCAGTTAGGACACATATAACTCCAACATAGCTGCGCAAAATTGCAGTACAAGAACATATGATCTCTTGTCTCCAATACCCGCCTATGACACATCACAGTACTGAAACACTAAATTCGTCCCTCCCGTCCCTCGCGTTGCCCCTAGGGCGACTCGGGGGAGTCTAGGGTTTTCCCTGCCGCCACCCCACCCCCCCACCCCCCTCGCCGCCACCGGAGACGACCGCCAGGAAAGTGAAGAACAAACGCAACAAAAAGGCGTAAGACGAGCAAAAACATGTGCCTCGATGTCCTGGGCACCCGGCGCGCGGATAGCACGGGGCAGTGCGGCAGCGAGCTGAGCACCGCCGCCAGCGGCACCCTCGGCAGCAGGGACGAGCTCTGGAGCCCCGACGAGATCAGCAACGGGGCCGACGCCACCAGCACCCGCAGCAGCAGGGAGGAGCGCGGGATCGACTGGGAGACCGCCGTGAGGGAGCTGGCCGCCACCAGCAGCAACACCACGGAGGAACGCAGCAGCAATGAGGAGCGCAACGGGAGGACAGAGGAGCGGGGGAGCAACTGGGAGAAGACCTGGAGGGAGCTGTCCGCCACCAGCAGCGGCAGCAGTGAGGAAAGCGGAGACGGCGAGGAGGGCAGCGGGAGGAGGACCAGCGAGAGAAGCCGCGCGGCCACCAGCAGCAGGAGCCGGAGGGAGCGGTGGGGCATCACTCAGACCAAGGACGGGGCGGACGACGGCGAGGGAGGTCTGACTGCCGACAGCAGCAACTGCAGCACCACCCAACATGGTGAACGGAGCTTTTTTGGAGGAAGAGATGGGTTCCGGAGGAAGAGGACGCCGGTGGCTGGGAGGAGGAAGAAGATATGAAGAAAATGAAGCATGGTATAGCAACGAGGGTTTGGTCTAGTGCTAATAAAGAAGAGAGAGCAGTGAGATTCCCATTTTACCCCAGCATCTAGGGTTTAGCCAAGAACGAGAGGGCAGTGAGATATTTCCCCTTTTACCCCCGGCGGTACTCACCCACGCGGAGGGCCAGCTGTCTATTTTACCTGGCCACACAGAGAGTTTAGTTCAACCTATTCTTTTGACCAGCGGTTCCTGGCAAGTTGTTCTACATGTGGTGTATCTGCCCACTACGGTCCGGGACAAGCTACCTTCGTCTCACATGACTGCTACGCTCCTTTGTTCTTTGTTAACAAATAAACGGTGGCTACCTGAGGTTTTGGATTTCCTTACAAAATACCGAAATTGCGAATTCTCAGACACGTTGGATCCCCGCGCATGAATCCTAAAGTGTTCACTCCCGCACCCTCCTTGATCGAACTATCAGTTAACGGTAGTATATGACTCTATCATGATGTAAATTAATTTGATCCAACACATTCCGGGTGGCAAGTTATGTTGTTGGAGCATTGCATTTTTTTACAATTGTTGACGTACCATGGCAATTTTTTTAGCGACATGGCAAATCCTCAGCATGCAATTTTCACCATTTTTTTAGGCCGGCAATTATCAATGTTGCATCATGGCAAATACTTGAAACGCATGGCAATTACTCTCATGCAGCGGGCATTTTTTCGCTTTAGAACATGACAATCCTTATACAACAGAATGACAATTTTATTTGTTTTCGCATTACAATTTTGGAGCATTTGCTGAGAGTGATTTTCTTGAGCGAACGAAAACATCTGTTTGTACTTCCCGACTAGGGAAACAATCGTTCACTCAGATTACCTTCCTGACGTAACGTCAGATGTATATTGGCGTCCTATAACTATGTTTGGAACCAGAATCCACCATAGCTCTGGGTCATATCACCATGGTAAGAAACATACACCATGTGGTGTCATAGTTATAAATCAACTCTTGGAACAGTTCTCCCCTTTTCTGTATATATTTCAAACAATGTTTCTATAGAAAAAGTAAGAAATATAAGCAATTTATTTATCACTCAACACATGCATGTTATATACATGGATGCATGTTAGAGCATCAACAACCGGACCCCTCAAACCCATCTCAAACGCCCGGTCGCTGCTCGGTCACGATTTTTTGACCCTGACGGGCCTCTCAAATAGTCCTCAAACGCCCGGGCTGACCAGCACCCCCCATATCTAGCCCAAATATGGGGCGGATATGGGGGCGCCCGGGCGCGTCCGACCACGCCCGCCACCTCGGCCTGACGGCGTGGCCCCACATGGAACCGCTCGGAAATCTGGCGGTCCGACGGACGCCGCGGTGTGAACGCCACGTGGCGACGCTCCGGCTCGCCGCCCAAGACGAAATCCGGCTATTTAAGCCGGCTGGCGTCCCGCAACCCTAACCCAAACCCCTCCCCCCTCTCCTCGCCGCAAGTCCGAGCCCATCCGCCTCCTCCCTCTCTCGCTCCAGCGCTCTGTCCACTCTCCGGCACTCCGCCATGGTCCAGAGCAAGATCACGTACTATGCCATGCTGACGCTGGAGCGGCACTACGAGATCCAACAGCAAATCTGGGCGAGGGAAGCCGCGAGCGTCGCCTGCATCACTGTCGGGCCGCCTCCAAACTCGCCGGAGCCAGAGGAGGAGGAGTAGCCGGGGGAAGAGGAGGAGGAGGAGATGGCTCCGATGCAGGCGGAGGAGCCGGACCAGCAGGTGTCGGCCTTCAACATGGAGTAGGCGGAGGCGGAGTTCGCCATCGCCCAGTCCGACAAGATGGCTGAGCAGCATGCTATCTTGGAGTCCATCCAGGATGAGGCCTATGTGGAGGCCAACCGGGCGTTCCTTCGGCGGCAGCAGGCGGAGACCGACGCGCTCTTCGGCGAGCTCGACGCGGAGATAGAGGCGGAGGAGGCGAGAGCGGAGCAGCCGGAAGAGCCGGAGCTGCAGCTGCCGCCCATGTTGTCGGAGCCGGGCACGGAGATTGTGGTAATCTCCGATGAGGAGTAGCTATGGTCGACATAGTACGTAGGCTCTATTTCCTTTTGCATGTCTTTATATGGATATAAGAATCTAGTATGAGATGTTTGGTTGCAACTGTGGAAATTTGAGGCATGCCCGGTCACTTCCCAAGGACGCGCCCCGGGCGCGTCCACGGGCATTTGAGGGGCCGGATTTGCCATATGTGATTGTAGATGCTCTTATGTTGACTTATTTTTCCTTCATTGGTACAAATGACATGTTGTCAAACAAAACTTAGAACTAATAATTTTTGTTACCATTTGATATGTCATGTCTATACTAAATTTCAAACAATAAACTTCAACTATTTATATACGGACTTGAATCCTATATGGAAATATTTCGTCAACCAAAATGCTGGTTTTCCTTTCATTTCCTATCTTGGGTTCATCTAGAAATTTGGTTTGCATGTGAGATGGATTATATATTGGATATTTTTCCGCAAAAACCCATGACAGGGACCTTCGACATCCCATCGACTCCTCTGTACAGTTTACTGGTAGAAGCCTCATGGGGGCAAAATAGGAGTTTGACGAGACGAATGTGTAATCACAATAATCACCATGGCCGAGCACCAGCAAGAGGTGAAACACACGGAGGCACTGAACAATTACAAATGTGTGACTGCATGCACCGGAGTTAGGCTCGCAGGTGCCAAGATGAATGCCTGGTGTTTGATCGGTGGTCACGCGGAGCCAATGCCGTCTTGTAATGATGAAAGTAGTCTGGTGCTCCGTCTATGCGCGGGTGCGTTGGGAAACATGGTGAGGAGCATGCTGGCACTATGGTCCAAGCTTCGCCTGTGCCGCTCTCCCGTTTTACTTTCTCTACGTTCCTTCCTCCTCTCCTCTCCCCTCAAAAGCTGCCGCTGCTCCCAGCTCCTGCAGCGGCCGGCCAATACAGACTCCGCCAAAAGCATGCAAAGGGAAAAAGGAAAGCGTGGGCTGCCGCGCCTGCGCCCGAGCCATAACGTGCCAGCGCTTGTAGATGCCAGAGAGAGAGCTGGCGTGGGTAGTTGGTCGTACGCCCAGCGCGCGTTGGTTTGTGTGGCGCGCGGGAGGGCGGGATCGATTGACCGATTGATATGGATGCATGGATGCTGCGTGGCTGCGCGCTGGAGAGACAGAGGTGGCCTGCTAGAGCGTGGCGGAAGCTGGGAGAATTCGATCATGGAGGCATGGTGATCAAATCCATGGGCGCGTGATGGCGGACGTAACAGCCCCGGCGCATACAACTGTATTATTACTACCTGCACCGCTCGGACGGACACTCGCAAAGCGCGGGGGAGTGGAGTTTGTTGTCTTCTGCGTCAAGAAAAAGCACAGCGCGAGTGCGGAACGGAGGGGAAGCAGCAAGTAACCGCCGGGCGGGGTGGGTGCGGGTTCCACTAACTCCAGTCCACCCCCGCACGCTGCCCCTGCCCTGCCCGCCTCTTGCATGCCCTTGCGGTGCGTCTTTTTCTCCATCCGATGCTTTCCCTTCCTGTGAGAAAAGAGGAGGGGTGGCAGGAGAGGATCGCGAGCAGGTGTTCCCTGTCTTTCTTGGATCTCCTGTCGCAAAAGACTGACAGTTCTTTTTTTGGGGACTATAAATTCATGACTTGATAAAAAGCATGTCTCGCAAGGGTTTATTTACTCCTTGAACCGACGTGCAAAATGCACCAAAAACACTTCAAAGTGGACTCGGTCAAAGCATCATTTCGTTGGATAGATTATACACCTGGTTCAGTCCACAAGACTCCCATGCGCTTGTCAGATGTAGATCGTTGGTCGACGTTTCTTGCTCCACCTTGTTCCCGGACACTCTGACCTCCTTTGCCTCGCACCACATCTGACCACGTCCCCATCTTTCGCGCCTACCAATATACTGTATATGAAGACCCATCTGTTTTTACGCTTAAATAATGGCTTGCCGGCCGCTAAACAGTTCGTTCCTCCAACAAGTTTCCGCGAATTTGTCCAGTGTGGGAGCTCCTCATGGCAACTTGGGATCTGCTGCACGCAAGCCCAGGCCCGGACAGATTCGAGCCCGTGTTCTTCCAACATGGATGTGGTAAAAAATGACCTCCTGACTCTCATGCACGATTTTCATGATGGTTCCGTTGATCTTAAGAGAATTAACAAGGCCAACGTAGCTCGTCTACCCAAAAATAATAATGCTACCTTTCTGGATTATTATTGACCAGTTTCCTTGCAAACTATGTCGTCAACAGTAGCTCAAATTGCCTTTCCACTAGAGATCAATCATTCATCCCCTACATCGTTCATCATGACCAATCTGCCTTCATTAAAGGTAGGGGATGCATATAATTTTGTGTATGCAGCAGACATCGTTTCAAACTTGTTACGAGCGCAAAAACTAAGATATCGTTCTTAAGTTAGACTTTCAAAAGGCCTTCGACTCTGTTTCTTGGAAAGGTTTGTCTTATATTATGCGGGCCAAAGGCTTCCGCCTATTTGGTGCGAATGGATCCAAAACCTTAACCTCTCTAGTCAATTCGTCGTCATTCTTAATGGTGAATCAGGTTCGTGGATCAACTGTCATAGGGGCCTCCTTCAGGAAGACCCTCTTTCCCCATATTTGTTAATAATCTTCGCCGACATTCTTCAATGCTTAATTCCACAAGCCTCCTCTAATGGCCTTCTCTCACGCCCTATCGACAATTCTATCTCATGCCAAGTTCTTCAATATGCCAATGATATGCTTATTATCCTTCAGAATGATCTGGGACAACTTCTTGCTCTAAAATCTATTTTGTTGCGATTCTCAGATGCCACTGGTCTTAACAACAACTTTCACAAAAGCACATTCACTCCCATATATTCATGTTCTTTTGGTTGAACTAACGTTATTAGCCGATGTTCTTGGTCTGGCTCAATTCCCTCAATCTTAACTAGGACTACCTCTACCCACACACAAAATATGCTTATTAGATTTCTTCATCTTCATTGACAAAATTCATATGCCGCTAGGCACGCTTCAAGTGATTGACAAATGTTCGCTAGAAAAATTTAAAAAAACAAACGTTCGCTAGAAAAATTCAAAAAAGAACAAATGTTCGCTAGCATAAGATTCCTTGTCCTCGTCCTCCTCATTGTCAACATCGACATCTAGCTATAGAGTTTTAAAACCGAGACATGTAAGTTCCCATGTAGTTGCTTGCCACATAGTAATTTGTCAACGTAAATGTCGCTCATGTTAGCAATGTCTGCTCCATCCTCACTGATATGGAACTCCTCGGGAGGTAGGTTTCCGTATGACGACTACTTGATTCATCTCCGACATATCATGTTTCATGCTCCATCCAAACACCTTCAGTTGGAGTTTCTTATTAATCCGAACACTACAGAACAATTATATTCAGTTCAAATGCAAAGTCAGTAACGTTATGTGATGCGCAAAAAAACATGTACATAACCAAAGACATGGTAGCGATGATAGTTCAGAAGAATATTTTTGCGCCATTACAATGTGCGGAAACACACTGTCCAATGTTTCAAGTGTACCAATAGAGCGGCGGATTATTTTTAGCACCATTTCATTGTGCACAAGAACAAAACTTGTGTTGATCCAACGCAGGCCAGGCGTGGACGTCGTCCTTGTCTTGGTCGACGACGTCGGAGAGACGGAAGTGCCTCGCTGGCTGGAAGGCCTTCCACGAGGGGCGGTGATGCGTGCGGGGAGGAGCGTCGAGGACGGCGTGCAGCCCCCAATTGCGGGGAGGGCGGCGACCACGACGCTACGCGCAAGGAGGGAGAGTGGACAGCGTCGCGTTCAACGATGTCGATGTGGTCAATGCTGACGTGTACTCACAAGTGGGGTCCACACGAGGACCGCCACCCATAGGAGATGGCAGCTTGTCGGACGGGCGACGAAGGCTGTGGATCGGGAGGGGCGGCGGTTTTTGTTATTATTATTTTTGGCATGCGAGGGGCTGATAGGTAGGATAGCTAAATATAGGCCTATACATACGGCGTGTATGTTTTGGCGGGCAACACACGATAGTGGGTACATTTTGCCAAAGGCCTATATTGCCCTATCGTGTTTTTTTTGGGGGGGTGGGTGTACCTAAGTGGGGCTCTAATTACTTTTAGAGCAAATTTCACGTTTCACCCTGCGGTTGTACATTATGTCAGTGTTTGTCTCATTTAGAATTTTTAAACATATTTACCCCAAAGTTGTTACATTGTGTCAAATTTTATCCTATTTAATGATCTCATCTGATTTTGATCCGGCTCCTTTTGTCAGGCTTACGCGCCTGATAACATAGGTGAAGCGCAAAGAAATTGAGTGTGACCTGCATAACCACATGACCTGGCATGAATCCCCGCCCTCCTGCACAACAACGTCGTTGTAAGTTACTTGAGCGCATATGTTCAGTGATTTCGTCTAGCCAGACCCACTATGTGAAGCCACGGGCGGTGGACTTGCGATAAACATAGGGCACCAAGGAGGAGTAGTCAGGCGAGAACCGAAAGTGTTCTTTTGATCCCGACCTCGTATGCACCCCCATAAACAGTAAAATCAAAAACTAGTAAAAAAATCAAAAGGTTCTGATTTTTTTGTGATAAACATTGATGAAAGTTTTCACTGAGTGCAAAAATTTGTGATAAAATGGCATTCATGGAAATGTGAAAAAAATCAATGCTCCAAAATGCTTCCAACGATAGTCTTTTCGAAGCATCAATTTTGTTTTTTTACCACATTTCCACGAGTTTGCTAGCAATTCCTATTTTACGCATAGGTCCGGGAATAGCGAACACACACGTACCACCATGGCGCTCGTGGGCCAGCCACACTGCATTAGCGCCCCGGCGTTTTCCTTATTCTTTCCCTATTTTTCGTTGTTTTTAATTTTCTGTCTTTTATTTTTATTTTAGAGAGGTATAATGAATATTTTTGTAAGAAAGTGAATATTATAAAATTTTGAGATGATTATTTCATAAATTCATGAACAACTTTAATATTTTGGATAAAAATCTTAAATTGATGAAGAAATTTTAAAACCCATGAATATTTTAAAATTTTGTCGTTTTTCTAAAGTGTGAACATTTTTTAACACATGCATTTGCAAATTCATGAATATGTTTTCAAACTCGTGAATACTTTTTTAAATTCTAGAACATATTTAAATATACGGGTTTTTCTTTTTGGAAAGTCCAATCTAGGAGGCTTTCCTGCTTCGCAGCCGGCCAACGAAAACCGTGAAAAAAGAAGCCAGGTGAAAAAACGAGATTGGTCGAGCAACAGACGAGCGAGCTACGCGACTGCTCCAACTACGAGAAGGGGCACTGGCTGGCTTGTACCAAGAATTGGCTGTTTGCACAGGACAGGAGGATATACTAGATGAGAAGAGCTACGTGAAGGTGAAAGTCACTGTGTGGGCACTTTTCGAAGGCACTGTGTGGGTACTGTATGAAAAGAAATATCAAAGCCATTTTGCAACAGCTAGATTCCTTGAAAGTTCCGTTGGGGAACTTGAAGATCTTGAGAGGTCGAGTGTTGCTGCAGCTGGCTCAATCCGAGTGGCAGTACTAGAGAGGAGGATGCCAGCACCAGCAAGAAGAGCAAAAGCGAATGTAGATGCATGGTGCAGTCTCTGTGCAGAATCAGGAAGCGTCGCTGCTGCAATGACTGTGCTTAAGTGATCGCGTCTAATTACGCATCCATGCAGAGAGAGAGAGAGAGAGAGAGACAGACAGACAGACAGAGAGAGAGAGAGAGAGAGCGCAGTACGTACACTTGCATGAAGTAGTAGCTAGTAACGTACTTTCGTTGGCGCCAGGGCTACGTTTGCATCCTTCGGGCATTGCGTGTTTCACGTCCGTGTGGTGTGTGCAGAAAAAAGGTGATCTCCCATCGATCCCTCGGCTTTGACATCGTTTCCTGGCGACCAAAAGGAACGGAACAGTCTTTCTTTCTTCGTTCGCTCGTCTTCGCACGATGGGCCCACATGGCACCGATCGCGTGTGAGTGGCTGGCGGTCCTGCGGAGACGACCAGGGCCTATGATTGTGTTTCCGTTCGGTCAGACTGGAGACCACATTCCCCCCCCCCCTTTCCTTTCACGAGGGACGCTTCAGCTGCTCCTGGCCTCTCCACACAGCATGCATGCCGTGACAAAAGGCACTCGCCTTTGGCATTTAAGGGTTGCAGGGAGGCCATGGGCAGAACGAATCTTTCCTTCCTTTTTGTGTTGGGAAAATGTACTACTGCTACTCCACAACGGACACAACCAACCAACCACTTCATCGCACGCGGCCGTGCTCGCCTCCCATCCACGCCCACTGTTTCCCCAGGTAAAACTAGTTGGCCGCACGAACTCCGGATGGAATTTCAGGATGGGTGGTGGCCAGGGTGTGCCCACCCGTTGCTTTAAATAAGGTTCATGCATGCTTTGTGGTTCATGCATGCCACCGAGAGAGAGAGAGAGAGAGAGAGAGAGAGAGAGAGAGAGAGAGAGCAGCAGCAGCAGCAGCACCTGACGTGTGCTAGCCAGGCGAGCCTCCCTTTGAGTATCCCCTGTTTAATGATCTGCCAGTGTCTCCTTTCGTATATATGCTAGAAAAAGTCAAGTCCCGCTCGATCCTGCAGCGTCCCCCGTTGCTCTAAATAAATAAGGGTCATGCATGCTTGAAAGCCTGAGACACTTGACACATGGAGAATTGGGGACACGCCATGTTACTGTTGCTTGCCTTTTTTTGTGAGGGTTTCTGTTGCTTGCTAGTCTACCGCTCACACCTCAGGGTCAGGGCTGGCCCTGGCACTCTACAGCCCCTTGTGCGAGCTGCATACAATGGGCCTGTACAATAGTAACAAAAAAGTACTAAAAATGTTTATGCAAAGCACCCTTTGAGATCCAGTGAACTCATCTGTAAGTTTCTTATTTTCTTCCTTTTCTCACGGCTGATAAATGTTTTTTTGGCAACATTGTTATGGAAAAAGGATAGAGGACACCTGAATTCTTGAATCTGAGCTTTGGAGAAAATTTAAACAGATCCCGTGCTCCAGCCATGTTAAGAAAATACGCCTATTAGGTGACAGTTTTTTCCGAGAAATTGTTAGGTGACAGTACTCATGGCATGGGACGGATGCCTGCTTTTTCTTGGATTATTTCGTGTAAGCACTGTGGCCTGCCATGTTACGTGCTTTTTTTTTCATGTTACATGGTGATAGTAGGTGCGGTGAATGCAGACAAGATTTTTTCTAATGTGCGATGACGTATCATATTTTTATAGAAATCAAAAAGTTAAATTACAAGAGTCCAGATTGCATTGCAACCAAACACACCGCCCTCGCTTCTTTTTTTTAGAAAAGGAGGATGACCCCCGGCCTCTGCATCTGGGAGATGCATACGGCCACTTTATTGATTATTCTCGAGGACCTTACAAAGTATTACAACAATTTGCCTGAATCCACCATCTTGGCAACATATGCCGCTACTCCTATCCAAAATGATGAAGGGGTGCTAGCTGGGCCACTACCCAAACCACTCACCTAAGCCTAACACCAAAAGCCAGAAGCCGAAACTCATTCGGAGGCCCCAGCCGAGCCACATACCGGGTCTGGGGCACAATCCGGTCAGACGCACTCATGTGTCGTCGCCGCCATCTTCCACAGGTCTTCAGATCAAATTGAGGCTTCTACCTTGTCTGGCCACTCAGCCATCGACGTCACCATGACGCCAGACAGCAACCTCCTCCTGCGCGAGCCCATCTCCGCACATCGGATGCCGAGTCTCCACAGCGCCATGCCATCGATCTCCGCCGCCATCAAAGTGCGAGATGAAACACCGCTCCACCATCCCTCCAGCCAGCACTTGCTCCAAGACGATGCCCCCAGAAGGGTAAGCGATAGAACGCCATCATCATCCGATCCAGAAGACCCAGATCTGGGGTTTCCCCCTGAGCACCCCGAACCTGACGGTGCAGATTGCCGACGATGCCTCGACCATCGGCAGTAGCTCCACCAGGCGAGCTTCGCCTACATCGACGCAGCCTCCGAGATGAAGCTGACCCGAATGCATGTGTCGACACCGAACCGCCGCCACTTCCACCCCCACTTGAGCAGCCCCCTAGCAACGCCTTCAGGAAGGAGTACGGCACCGTGGTGTCGTCGTCGCTTGGAAAAGGGGGTTCTGAGGTTTTCACCTGAGCTCCTGGGAGGGGTGGAAGGAAGGAGGTCCTCTCCGAAGCCTCCAACGAGGGAAGCAACACCCAAAGGCACTGCCATCGGAGTGGCCGCCACGCCGGCCAAGAGATTCCCCCGGAACCCTTCCAGCCACCGGATCTGCAAGGCCAGCACCCAAGAACGGTGACCGAAGCCACCAAGGGCTGGATCTGCTGCAGATCGGAGTAGATCGGGGTCGAGGACGAACATCACCATCGCCACCAACATCCAGCGAGGAACCGCCGCCGCAGCCGAAGCCCACCACTTCCCCGCCATCCACATGGCCAGGGACGTGGTCCACCCGTCCACGCCGGCGCCGCCCGCCGCCAAGCTGCGCCGCGTGCCACCAGACATGGCCGCCGCCATGGATCCGAGCCGCAGGCGGGCCGCCAGCCGCGGGGCCCCGCGGGCACACTAGATCCGGGCCACCAGAGCCACGGCGCAGCATCCAGGCGCCAGATCTGGATCCCCGGCGCGCAAGCACGGCGCCTCCGCGCGCGCCCTCGACGCCAGAGCCACGCGGGCTGGAGACCTCTTGCGCCCACGTCTCCTACACCGCGACCATGGCGTGCCGAGCCGCGCCGGCCCACGCACAGCCACACGCCGCAGCGCCTCACACCTGCCTCCTCCGCTTGGCGCAGCTGCCTCACGCAGCCCACCTCGCGAGCGGGAGTGGAAGAGCCTGCACCGCCCTCGCTTCTTGCCATTGCATTGCAACCAAACACACCGCCCTCGCTTCTTGCCAGTTCTTTAATTTCGGAAAGATGTGCCCAACCAGACCTGTGGTTGTCAGCTATTGGGATAAATTGTTGAACTTTCTGGCATTACATTGTTTCCACATACTCCAAGCGATTAAAAGCACTAGCGGGTCAAAACCCTTTCGAACCTGACTCGAGAGGGGCACCCGCGATCGCAACCACAAATCCTTAAAAGTGGAAGTCTCAAAGAAGCGGTTGTCTGCACACTAAGAGCAACTCCAACGCGTCAACACAAACAGTCCACACGTGTATGTTTGAATCAAAACGGACACAAAAACTGGTCCAACACACCGATGCAAATGGACCAGCATCCGCTTTTTGTCTGTGTGCGACCCATTTCACGCCCAAATTTAGGCCGCGTTTGCATCGACGCGAACACGTGTGACGCCCGCCTTTGTCCTCCCCTGGCCCGTCAGTCGGTGGCACATTGGCCATTCCCACTTCCTCCATCGATAGCCAGCACACCCGGTCGCCCCCACCTGTTGCTGCCACCACCTAGTTCCGGTGCCCAGGCCAGCCGGTTGCACCGACATACCTCCCCCAGTAGCACGCCACCCCCCCTGACGGCCCCATACTCTGGTGTTTGGTAGACTGTTTTAACCGTCGTCAATCGCAGCATCCCGACGTCGACGCCACCACCCCCTCACCTCCCCTACCGGCAGCACAGAAGCGTGCCTACCTCGCTTGCCGGACGCCGCCACATTTGCCTCCACGCCCACAGGCCTACTATCTGGTCTCGGAGAGTCGCAAGGCTGTTCACCTGCCGCCTTCTTCCACCATGCCCGCAAGGTGTGCGACGGTTTGCCTGCAAGGTACAAATGGACTCCAACGACGAGTACTTTTTCCATAAAATTTCATTTGTGATTCGAATGATTCTTCAGCCAATGATGAGGAGATCGTGGTTGCTGCTTTGGTCGTCCATGACCACATTAGTAGGTAGCGGCCGATGTTCAGGGGCTCGATCCCGGGGCATACTCCGCATGGAATCACAACAAAGACAGCCGCCATTGCCTACTCTGGCAAGACTACTTTGAGTCGCCTCACCCGCTCTTCAAACACCACCTATTCTGGCGCCAATTCCGGATGGCTAGACATGTGTTCAACCGTATCCGGGAGGGGGTGGTGGGAAAGATTGGATTCTCCTCTTATCAGAAATGCACTGCAACTATTCAGATGCTTGCATACTGAGTACCCTATGATCTCATTGATGAGTACGTCCTAATGAGCGATTTCACATGCCTAGACTCCATGTACAAGTTTTGTAAGGCCATGGTAGCAGTGTTTGGCCCGGAGTACTTGAGAGAGCCAACAGTTGAAGATACAGCCCGGTTATTGGCGATCAATGTGGGAGGGGCTTTTCGGGAATGCTTGGTAGCATAAATTGTATGCACTGGGAGTGGAAGGACCGCCCTTCTGCTTGATGGGGGCAGTATAGGGGCCATGTCAAAGCTTGCACTATCATACTTGAGGTCGCAGCTTTACAAGATCTCTGGATTTGGCACACTTTCTTCCGCGTGGCCAGATTTCACAATGACATCAATGTGCTTCAGCGCTCTCCGGTGTTTGCAAGGCTTGGAGAAGGCAACTGCCCGGAGGATACTACCTAGCTGACGGTATCTATCTTCAGTGGACTACTCTTGTGAAGACAATCCTCAACCCTGTAGGAGAGAAGAGAAAGAGATTTGCCCAAGCACAAGAGAGTGCTAGGAAGGATGTGGAGCTTGCCTTTGGTGTTCTTCAATCTCGATGCGGCATAGTTCGGTATCCTGGTAGAACTTGGAGCACCAAGAAGTTGTGAGAGGTGATGACTGCTTATGTGATCATGCACAACGTGATCGTAGAGGATGAGAGTCCGGATGAAATCTACAACCAAGGGTTACAATTTCAGGGTGATGATGTTGTGTCTGAGCATGGAGGAGTGACAACATTTGCACAGTTCACCGAACTTCATCATCAAATGGGCGATTGGAAAACTCCCATTCAACTACAAGATGATTTGGTTGAGTATATGTGGGCTCACGTTTGCAACCAGTGAATGTATCAGCTATTTTTTTTCTTTCAAATTTATTTGAGACAATTTAAATTTTATTTGTCTTGTAAATTATGGGATATTTTGGTTGTGAAATTATGAGATATTTGTATTTTGTTTGAATTATGTGAACTTGAACCAGATTTTGTTGATATGTCACAAAAAGAGCTTAAAATTGGCCGCGAGGATGAGAATGTGCGCGCGTTGGGCACTGCCGACCCAAACGCTGACGTAGGTGGACACGCTGACGCAAACAGACAAAACACGCATCAACTTGAGTCGGCGCATTGGAGTTGCTCCGAGATCTGTGAAGCATTTGTGCCAAGTTTCCCGTGCACACACATGTTGCACATGGAAATGGTACACCGTATCAAACTCTTGGCTGCAAACATAACAAGGAGGTGCTAGATCATGCAAGCCACGCCGCACGAGGATGCAGAAAAGATAGTAGGATAGGTACGAGAAAGGTTTCATTGACGAAATTGGGTTTTTCCCGCTTTGTATTACAAAAGTAACCATCACCGAACAACCAACGATAGATGCTGGGGTGGAAGCAGCACAGACACGCTCAAAAGAAACGAAAGAGAAAAGACTGTAGGAGACTTCCTTCACTCCGGGAATTTTTTAACAAACAACATGATTCTTGTGTGTATTTTTATTGATTTTCCAATAAATAATAGAAAGAGAGGGTCAGAAACATAAATAAAACTATACATGCCCTAGGTTAAAATAAATAAAATAAATACAACATGTGAAAGAAATAAAACATAATACAACAACATGTGGAATACATTGTCTCATCTAAGAGCATCTACAGCCATCGATGGCCAAATCCGCCCCTCATAAGCCGGCGGGAGCGTCCCCGGGCACTGACGGGCACGCCTCATATTTGCCACTCTACATCAGTGTCTCTCATATCCGGCGTCTTATATCCATACTGCATATGCAAGCGTTGATCTACCCTGCGTGATGAAACCACAGACAACAAAGATCGGCTGCAAAGGAACACAAAATCGGTTGTAAATGGACATTAACATACTTCACCACATCCAAAAGATCATAGTTCGTCCTCGGAAAAGTTCTTAAACTTCTACAACTAAAAACGATATAAACATTGAGGAGGAGGGGGCGGAATCACGACTTCCTTGCCCGACCAGGAGGGTCCGGCTCCGGCGTCCGCACTGCGTCGGCACGGGAGCTGCGGTGATGCTCCAGATCCGGAGCTGCCGCCGATCTCCACCTTGGACCGCTCCAGCGCAATGCGGAGGGCTATCTTCAGCTCGTAGTCAAGCCCCGAGCCGGAGTCACTTCCGGAGCTGCTCATCGTGGTGGATGGGATCGGAACCGGAGAGGGAAAGGAGTGGACGGAGCGAGAGAGAGAGAGTGAGAGAGTAAGCTAGGGTTTGAGCTCGCCGCCCGGATTGGGTTTTTTTCTGGGGTCGGTGGTGGACCGAGCCTGTCAAGCGGACGCGCCCGGGCGTGCCCAGACCGCCCCATATCTGCCATATATTTGGGCTGGATACGAGTGGTGCCGGTCAACCTGGGCGTTTCTCCGCGGTTTGAGAGGTCCGGTTGGATCGAATTTTTTTACCGATCAGTGACCGGACGGCCTGCCCAGGCGTTTGATACCGGTATGAGAGGCTTGCTTGTAGATGCTCTAAAAGCTTTGTCCCGGTCTTCAAAACCATTGTAGTCTTTCCTCTCGGCTCTGTGGATAATCCATTTGAGTTTCTCTTTAAATAAATCCTAAAGATATATAGATTTGGAGGAATGCCCTTAGAGGTGAAGTCATTCTTTGTAGTCCAAATAGCCCATGGGACCAATAGGATGATTTCCAGTGAAAAAGGCACATTGAGGAGCTGCTTGAGCTGAGAAATTAACTTCTGTATACGTAAGTAGTTGGGGATCCAGTTAGGACACATATAACTCCAACATAGCTGCGCAAAATTGCAGTACAAGAACATATGATCTCTTGTCTCCAATACCCGCCTATGACACATCACAGTACTGAAACACTAAATTCGTCCCTCCCGTCCCTCGCGTTGCCCCTAGGGCGACTCGGGGGAGTCTAGGGTTTTCCCTGCCGCCACCCCCACCCCCCCACCCCCCCCCCCACCCCCCTCGCCGCCACCGGAGACGACCGCCGGGAAAGTGAAGAACAAACGCAACAAAAAGGCGTAAGACGAGCAAAACCATGTGCCTCGATGTCCTGGGCACCCGGCGCGCGGATAGCACGGGGCAGTGCGGCAGCGAGCTGAGCACCGCCGCCAGCGGCACCCTCGGCAGCAGGGACGAGCTCTGGAGCCCCGACGAGATCAGCAACGGGGCCGACGCCACCAGCACCCGCAGCAGTAGGGAGGAGCGCGGGATCGACTGGGAGACCGCCGTGAGGGAGCTGGCCTCCACCAGCAGCAACACCACGGAGGAACGCAGCGGCAGTGAGGAGCGCAACGGGAGGAGAGAGGAGCGGGGGAGCAACTGGGAGAAGACCTGGAGGGAGCTGTCCGCCACCAGCAGCGGCAGCAGTGAGGAAAGCGGAGACGGTGAGGAGGGCAGCGGGAGGAGGACCAGCGAGAGAAGCCGCGCGGCCACCAGCAGCAGGAGCCGGAGGGAGCGGTGGGGCATCACTCAGACCAAGGACGGGGCGGACGACGGCGAGGGAGGTCTGACTGCCGACAGCAGCAACTGCAGCACCACCCAACATGGTGAACGGAGCTTTTTTGGAGGAAGAGATGGGTTCCGGAGGAAGAGGACGCCGGTGGCTGGGAGGAGGAAGAGGATATGAAGAAAATGAAGCAGGGTATAGCAACGAGGGTTTGGTCTAGTGCTAATAAAGAAGAGAGAGCAGTGAGATTCCCATTTTACCCCAGCATCTAGGGTTTAGCCAAGAACGAGAGGGCAGTGAGATATTTCCCCTTTTACCCCCGGCGGTACTCACCCACGCGGAGGGCAGCTGTCTATTTTACCCGGCCACACAGAGAGTTCAGTTCAACCTATTCTTTTGACCAACGGTTCCTGGCAAGCTGTTCTACATCTGGTGTATCTGCCCACTACGGTCCGGGACAAGCTACCTTCGTCTCACATGACTGCTACGCTCCTTTGTTCTCTGTTAACAAAGAAACGGTGGCTACCTGAGGTTTTGGATTTCCTTACAAAATACCGAAATTGCGAATTCTCAGACACGTTGGATCCCCGCGCATGAATCCTAAAGTGTTCACTCCCGCACCCTCCTTGATCGAACTATCAGTTAATGGTAGTATATGACTCTATCATGATGTAAATTAATTTGATCGAACACATTCCGGGTGGCAAGTTATGTTGTTGGAGCATTGCATTTTTTTATAATTGTTGACGTACTATGGCAATTTTTTTAGCGACATGGCAAATCCTCAGCATGCAATTTTCACCATTTTTTTAGGCCGGCAATTATCAATGTTGCATCATGGCAAATACTTGAAACGCATGGCAATTACTCTCATGCAGCAGGCATTTTTTCGCTTTAGAACATGACAATCCTTATACAACAGAATGACAATTTTATTTGTTTTCGCATTACAATTTTGGAGCATTTGCCGAGAGTGATTTTCTTGAGCGAACGAAAACATCTGTTTGTACTTCCCGACTAGGGAAACAATCGTTCACTCAGATTACCTTCCTGAGGTAACGTCAGATGTATATTGGCGTCCTATAACTATGTTTGGAACCAGAATCCACCACAGCTCTGGGTCATATCACCATGGTAAGAAACATACACCATGTGGTGTCATAGTTATAACTCAACTCTTGGAACAGTTCTCCCCTTTTCTGTATATATTTCAAACAATGTTTCTATAGAAAAAGTAAGAAATATAAGCAATTTATTTATCACTCAACACATGCATGTTATATACATGGATGCATGTTAGAGCATCAACAACCGGACCCCTCAAACCCATCTCAAACGCCCGGTCGCTGCTCGGTCACGATTTTTTGACCCTGACGGGCCTCTCAAATAGTCCTCAAACGCCCGGGCTGACCAGCACCCCCCATATCTAGCCCAAATATGGGGCGGATATGGGGGCGCCCGGGCGCGTCCGGCCACGCCCGCCACCTCGGCCTGGCGGCGTGGCCCCACATGGAACCGCTCGGAAATCCGGCGGTCCGACGGACGCCGCGGTGTGAACGCCACGTGGCGACGCTCCGGCTCGCCGCCCAAGACGAAATCCGGCTATTTAAGCCGGCTGGCGTCCCGCAACCCTAACCCAAACCCCTCCCCCCTCTCCTCGCCGCAAGTCCGAGCCCATCCGCCTCCTCCCTCTCTCGCTCCAGCGCTCTGTCCACTCTCCGGCACTCCGCCATGGTCCAGAGCAAGATCACGTACTATGCCATGCTGACGCTGGAGCGGCACTACGAGATCCAACAGCAAATCTGGGCGAGGGAAGCCGCGAGCGTCGCCTGCATCACTGTCGGGCTGCCTCCAAACTCGCCGGAGCCAGAGGAGGAGGAGTAGCCGGGGGAAGAGGAGGAGGAGGAGATGGCTCCGATGCAGGCGGAGGAGCCGGACCAGCAGGTGTCGGCCTTCAACATGGAGTAGGCGGAGGCGGAGTTCGCCATCGCCCAGTCCGACAAGATGGCTGAGCAGCATGCTATCTTGGAGTCCATCCAGGATGAGGCCTATGTGGAGGCCAACCGGGCGTTCCTTCGGCGGCAGCAGGCGGAGACCGACGCGCTCTTCGGCGAGCTCGACGCGGAGATAGAGGCGGAGGAGGCGAGAGCGGAGCAGCCGGAAGAGCCGGAGCTGCAGCTGCCGCCCATGTTGTCGGAGCCGGGCACGGAGATTGTGGTAATCTCCGATGAGGAGTAGCTATGGTCGACATAGTACGTAGGCTCTATTTCCTTTTGCATGTCTTTATATGGATATAAGAATCTAGTATGAGATGTTTGGTTGCAACTGTGGAAATTTGAGGCATGCCCGGTCACTTCCCAAGGACGCGCCCCGGGCGCGTCCACGGGCATTTGAGGGGCCGGATTTGCCATATGTGATTGTAGATGCTCTTATGTTGACTTATTTTTCCTTCATTGGTACAAATGACATGTTGTCAAACAAAACTTAGAACTAATAATTTTTGTTACCATTTGATATGTCATGTCTATACTAAATTTCAAACAATAAACTTCAACTATTTATATACGGACTTGAATCCTATATGGAAATATTTCGTCAACCAAAATGCTGGTTTTCCTTTCATTTCCTATCTTGGGTTCATCTAGAAATTTGGTTTGCATGTGAGATGGATTATATATTGGATATTTTTCCGCAAAAACCCATGACAGGGACCTTCGACATCCCATCGACTCCTCTGTACAGTTTACTGGTAGAAGCCTCATGGGGGCAAAATAGGAGTTTGACGAGACGAATGTGTAATCACAATAATCACCATGGCCGAGCACCAGCAAGAGGTGAAACACACGGAGGCACTGAACAATTACAAATGTGTGACTGCATGCACCGGAGTTAGGCTCGCAGGTGCCAAGATGAATGCCTGGTGTTTGATCGGTGGTCACGCGGAGCCAATGCCGTCTTGTAATGATGAAAGTAGTCTGGTGCTCCGTCTATGCGCGGGTGCGTTGGGAAACATGGTGAGGAGCATGCTGGCACTATGGTCCAAGCTTCGCCTGTGCCGCTCTCCCGTTTTACTTTCTCTACGTTCCTTCCTCCTCTCCTCTCCCCTCAAAAGCTGCCGCTGCTCCCAGCTCCTGCAGCGGCCGGCCAATACAGACTCCGCCAAAAGCATGCAAAGGGAAAAAGGAAAGCGTGGGCTGCCGCGCCTGCGCCCGAGCCATAACGTGCCAGCGCTTGTAGATGCCAGAGAGAGAGCTGGCGTGGGTAGTTGGTCGTACGCCCAGCGCGCGTTGGTTTGTGTGGCGCGCGGGAGGGCGGGATCGATTGACCGATTGATATGGATGCATGGATGCTGCGTGGCTGCGCGCTGGAGAGACAGAGGTGGCCTGCTAGAGCGTGGCGGAAGCTGGGAGAATTCGATCATGGAGGCATGGTGATCAAATCCATGGGCGCGTGATGGCGGACGTAACAGCCCCGGCACATACAACTGTATTGTTACTACCTGCACCGCTCGGACGGACACTCGCAAAGCGCGGGGGAGTGGAGTTTGTTGTCTTCTGCGTCAAGAAAAAGCACAGCGCGAGTGCGGAACGGAGGGGAAGCAGCAAGTAACCGCCGGGCGGGGTGGGTGCGGGTTCCACTAACTCCAGTCCACCCCCGCACGCTGCCCCTGCCCTGCCCGCCTCTTGCATGCCCTTGCGGTGCGTCTTTTTGTCCATCCGATGCTTTCCCTTCCTGTGAGAAAAGAGGAGGGGTGGCAGGAGAGGATCGCGAGCAGGTGTTCCCTGTCTTTCTTGGATCTCCTGTCGCAAAAGACTGACAGTTCTTTTTTTGGGGACTATAAATTCATGACTTGATAAAAAGCATGTCTCGCAAGGGTTTATTTACTCCTTGAACCGACGTGCAAAATGCACCAAAAACACTTCAAAGTGGACTCGGTCAAAGCATCATTTCGTTGGATAGATTATACACCTGGTTCAGTCCACAAGACTCCCATGCGCTTGTCAGATGTAGATCGTTGGTCGACGTTTCTTGCTCCACCTTGTTCCCGGACACTCTGACCTCCTTTGCCTCGCACCACATCTGACCACGTCCCCATCTTTCGCGCCTACCAATATACTGTATATGAAGACCCATCTGTTTTTACGCTTAAATAATGGCTTGCCGGCCGCTAAACAGTTCGTTCCTCCAACAAGTTTCCGCGAATTTGTCCAGTGTGGGAGCTCCTCATGGCAACTTGGGATCTGCTGCACGCAAGCCCAGGCCCGGACAGATTCGAGCCCGTGTTCTTCCAACATGGATGTGGTAAAAAATGACCTCCTGACTCTCATGCACGATTTTCATGATGGTTCCGTTGATCTTAAGAGAATTAACAAGGCCAACGTAGCTCGTCTACCCAAAAATAATAATGCTACCTTTCTGGATTATTATTGACCAGTTTCCTTGCAAACTATGTCGTCAACAGTAGCTCAAATTGCCTTTCCACTAGAGATCAATCATTCATCCCCTACATCGTTCATCATGACCAATCTGCCTTCATTAAAGGTAGGGGATGCATATAATTTTGTGTATGCAGCAGACATCGTTTCAAACTTGTTACGAGCGCAAAAACTAAGATATCGTTCTTAAGTTAGACTTTTAAAAGGCCTTCGACTTTGTTTCTTGGAAAGGTTTGTCTTATATTATGCGGGCCAAAGGCTTCCGCCTATTTGGTGCGAATGGATCCAAAACCTTAACCTCTCTAGTCAATTCGTCGTCATTCTTAATGGTGAATCAGGTTCGTGGATCAACTGTCATAGGGGCCTCCTTCAGGAAGACCCTCTTTCCCCATATTTGTTAATAATCTTCGCCGACATTCTTCAATGCTTAATTCCACAAGCCTCCTCTAATGGCCTTCTCTCACGCCCTATCGACAATTCTATCTCATGCCAAGTTCTTCAATATGCCAATGATATGCTTATTATCCTTCAGAATGATCTGGGACAACTTCTTGCTCTAAAATCTATTTTGTTGCGATTCTCAGATGCCACTGGTCTTAACAACAACTTTCACAAAAGCACATTCACTCCCACATATTCATGTTCTTTTGGTTGAACTAACGTTATTAGCCGATGTTCTTGGTCTGGCTCAATTCCCTCAATCTTAACTAGGACTACCTCTACCCACACACAAAATATGCTTATTAGATTTCTTCATCTTCATTGACAAAATTCATATGCCGCTAGGCACGCTTCAAGTGATTGACAAATGTTCGCTAGAAAAATTTAAAAAAACAAACGTTCGCTAGAAAAATTCAAAAAAGAACAAATGTTCGCTAGCATAAGATTCCTTGTCCTCGTCCTCCTCATTGTCAACATCGACATCTAGCTATAGAGTTTTAAAACCGAGACATGTAAGTTCCCATGTAGTTGCTTGCCACATAGTAATTTGTCAACGTAAATGTCGCTCATGTTAGCAATGTCTGCTCCATCCTCACTGATATGGAACTCCTCGGGAGGTAGGTTTCCGTATGACGACTACTTGATTCATCTCCGACATATCATGTTTCATGCTCCATCCAAACACCTTCAGTTGGAGTTTCTTATTAATCCGAACACTACAGAACAATTATATTCAGTTCAAATGCAAAGTCAGTAACGTTATGTGATGCGCAAAAAAACATGTACATAACCAAAGACATGGTAGCGATGATAGTTCAGAAGAATATTTTTGCGCCATTACAATGTGCGGAAACACACTGTCCAATGTTTCAAGTGTACCAATAGAGCGGCGGATTATTTTTAGCACCATTTCATTGTGCACAAGAACAAAACTTGTGTTGATCCAACGCAGGCCAGGCGTGGACGTCGTCCTTGTCTTGGTCGACGACGTCGGAGAGACGGAAGTGCCTCGCTGGCTGGAAGGCCTTCCACGAGGGGCGGTGATGCGTGCGGGGAGGAGCGTCGAGGACGGCGTGCAGCCCCCAATTGCGGGGAGGGCGGCGACCACGACGCTACGCGCAAGGAGGGAGAGTGGACAGCGTCGCGTTCAACGATGTCGATGTGGTCAATGCTGACGTGTACTCACAAGTGGGGTCCACACGAGGACCGCCACCCATAGGAGATGGCAGCTTGTCGGACGGGCGACGAAGGCTGTGGATCGGGAGGGGCGGCGGTTTTTGTTATTATTATTTTTGGCATGCGTGGGGCTGATAGGTAGGATAGCTAAATATAGGCCTATACATACGGCGTGTATGTTTTGGCGGGCAACACACGATAGTGGGTACATTTTGCCAAAGGCCTATATTGCCCTATCGTGTTTTTTTGGGGGGGTGGGTGTACCTAAGTGGGGCTCTAATTACTTTTAGAGCAAATTTCACGTTTCACCCTGCGGTTGTACATTATGTCAGTGTTTGTCTCATTTAGAATTTTTAAACATATTTACCCCAAAGTTGTTACATTGTGTCAAATTTTATCCTATTTAATGATCTCATCTGATTTTGATCCGGCTCCTTTTGTCAGGCTTACGCGCCTGATTACATAGGTGAAGCGCAAAGAAATTGAGTGTGACCTGCATAACCACATGACCTGGCATGAATCCCCGCCCTCCTGCACAACAACGTCGTTGTAAGTTACTTGAGCGCATATGTTCAGTGATTTCGTCTAGCCAGACCCACTATGTGAAGCCACGGGCGGTGGACTTGCGATAAACATAGGGCACCAAGGAGGAGTAGTCAGGCGAGAACCGAAAGTGTTCTTTTGATCCCGACCTCGTATGCACCCCCATAAACAGTAAAATCAAAAACTAGTAAAAAAATCAAAAGGTTCTGATTTTTTTGTGATAAACATTGATGAAAGTTTTCACTGAGTGCAAAAATTTGTGATAAAATGGCATTCATGGAAATGTGAAAAAAATCAATGCTCCAAAATGCTTCCAACGATAGTCTTTTCGAAGCATCAATTTTGTTTTTTTACCACATTTCCACGAGTTTGCTAGCAATTCCTATTTTACGCATAGGTCCGGGAATAGCGAACACACACGTACCACCATGGCGCTCGTGGGCCAGCCACACTGCATTAGCGCCCCGGCGTTTTCCTTATTCTTTCCCTATTTTTCGTTGTTTTTAATTTTCTGTCTTTTATTTTTATTTTAGAGAGGTATAATGAATATTTTTGTAAGAAAGTGAATATTATAAAATTTTGAGATGATTATTTCATAAATTCATGAACAACTTTAATATTTTGGATAAAAATCTTAAATTGATGAAGAAATTTTAAAACCCATGAATATTTTAAAATTTTGTCGTTTTTCTAAAGTGTGAACATTTTTTAACACATGCATTTGCAAATTCATGAATATGTTTTCAAACTGGTGAATACTTTTTTAAATTCTAGAACATATTTAAATATACGGCTTTTTCTTTTTGGAAAGTCCAATCTAGGAGGCTTTCCTGCTTCGCAGCCGGCCAACGAAAACCGTGAAAAAAGAAGCCAGGTGAAAAAACGAGATTGGTCGAGCAACAGACGAGCGAGCTACGCGACTGCTCCAACTACGAGAAGGGGCACTGGCTGGCTTGTACCAAGAATTGGTTGTTTGCACAGGACAGGAGGATATACTAGATGAGAAGAGCTACGTGAAGGTGAAAGTCACTGTGTGGGCACTTTTCGAAGGCACTGTGTGGGTACTGTATGAAAAGAAATATCAAAGCCATTTTGCAACAGCTAGATTCCTTGAAAGTTCCGTTGGGGAACTGGAAGATCTTGAGAGGTCGAGTGTTGCTGCAGCTGGCTCAATCCGAGTGGCAGTACTAGAGAGGAGAATGCCAGCACCAGCAAGAAGAGCAAAAGCGAATGTAGATGCATGGTGCAGTCTCTGTGCAGAATCAGGAAGTGTCGCTGCTGCAATGACTGTGCTTAAGCGATCGCGTCTAATTACGCATCCATGCAGAGAGAGAGAGAGAGAGAGAGAGAGCAGTACGTAGACTTGCATGAAGTAGTAGCTAGTAGCGTACTTTCGTTGGCGCCAGGGCTACGTTTGCATCCTTCGGGCATTGCGTGTTTCACGTCCGTGTGGTGTGTGCAGAAAAAAGGTGATCTCCCATCGATCCCTGGGCTTTGACATCGTTTCCTGGCGACCAAAAGGAACGGAACGGTCTTTCTTTCTTCGTTCGCTCGTCTTCGCACGGTGGGCCCACATGGCACCGATCGCGTGTGAGTGGCTGGCGGTCCTGCGGAGACGACCAGGGCCTATGATTGTGTTTCCGTTCGGTCAGACTGGAGACCACATTCCCCCCCCCCTTTCCTTTCACGAGGGACGCTTCAGCTGCTCCTGGCCTCTCCACACAGCATGCATGCCGTGACAAAAGGCACTCGCCTTTGGCATTTAAGGGTTGCAGGGAGGCCATGGGCAGAACGAATCTTTCCTTCCTTTTTGTGTTGGGAAATGTACTACTGCTACTCCACAACGGACACAACCAACCAACCACTTCATCGCACGCGGCCGTGCTCGCCTCCCATCCACGCCCACTGTTTCCCCAGGTAAAACTAGTTGGCCCGCACGAACTCCGGATGGAATTTCAGGATGGGTGGTGGCCAGGGTGTGCCCACCCGTTGCTTTAAATAAGGTTCATGCATGCTTTGTGGTTCATGCATGCCACCGAGAGAGAGAGAGAGAGAGAGAGAGAGAGAGAGAGAGAGAGAGAGAGAGAGAGAGAGAGAGAGAGAGAGAGAGAGAGAGAGAGAGAGAGAGAGAGAGAGAGAGAGAGCAGCAGCAGCAGCAGCACCTGACGTGTGCTAGCCAGGCGAGCCTCCCTTTGAGTATCCCCTGTTTAATGATCTGCCAGTGTCTCCTTTCGTATATATGCTGGAAAAAGTCAAGTCCTGCTCGATCCTGCAGCGTCCCCCGTTGCTCTAAATAAATAAGGGTCATGCATGCTTGAAAGCCTGAGACACTTGACACATGGAGAATTGGGGACACGCCATGTTACTGTTGCTTGCCTTTTTTTGTGAGGGTTTCTGTTGCTTGCTAGTCTACCGCTCACACCTCAGGGTCAGGGCTAGCCCTGGCACTCTACAGCCCCTTGTGCGAGCTGCATACAATGAGCCTGTACAATAGTAACAAAAAAGTACTAAAAATGTTTATGCAAAGCACCCTTTTGAGATCCAGTGAACTCATCTGTAAGTTTCTTATTTTCTTCCTTTTCTCACGGCTGATAAATGTTTTTTTGGCAACATTTTTATGGAAAAAGGATAGAGGACACCTGAAATCTTGAATCTGAGCTTTGGAGAAAATTTAAACAGATCCCGTGCTCCAGCCATGTTAAGAAAATACGCCTATTAGGTGAAAGTTTTTTCCGAGAAATTGTTAGGTGACAGTACTCATTGCATGGGACGGATGCCTGCTTTTTCTTGGATTATTTCGTGTAAGCACTGTGGCCTGCCATGTTACGTGCTTTTTTTTCATGTTACATGGTGATAGTAGGTGCGGTGAATGCAGACAAGATTTTTTCTAATGCGCGATGACGTATCATATTTTTATAGAAATCAAAAAGTTAAATTACAAGAGTCCAGATTGCATTGCAACCAAACACACCGCCCTCGCTTCTTTTTTTTAGAAAAGGAGGATGACCCCCGGCCTCTGCATCTGGGAGATGCATACGGCCACTTTATTGATTATTCTCGAGGACCTTACAAAGTATTACAACAATTTGCCTGAATCCACCATCTTGGCAACATATGCCGCTACTCCTATCCAAAATGATGAAGGGGTGCTAGCTGGGCCACTACCCAAACCACTCACCTAAGCCTAACACCAAAAGCCGGAAGCCGAAACTCATTCGGAGGCCCCAGCCGAGCCACATACCGGGTCTGGGGCACAATCCGGTCAGACGCACTCGTGTGTCGTCGCCGCCATCTTCCACAGGTCTTCAGATCAAATTGAGGCTTCTACCTTGTCTGGCCACTCAGCCATCGACGTCACCATGACGCCAGACAGCAACCTCCTCCTACGCGAGCCCATCTCCGCACATCGGATGCCGAGTCTCCACAGCGCCATGCCATCGATCTCCGCCGCCATCAAAGTGTGAGATGAAACACCGCTCCACCATCCCTCCAGCCAGCACTTGCTCCAAGACGATGCCCCCAGAAGGGTAAGCGATAGAACGCCATCATCATCCGATCCGGAAGACCCAGATCTGGGGTTTCCCCCTGAGCACCCCGAACCTGACGGTGCAGATTGCCGACGATGCCTCGACCATCGGCAGTAGCTCCACCAGGCGAGCTTCGCCTACACCACCGCAGCCTCCGAGATGAAGCTGACCCGAATGCATGTGTCGACACCGAACCGCCGCCACTTCCACCGCCACTTGAGCAGCCCCCGAGCAACGCCTTCAGGAAGGAGTACGGCACCGTGGTGTCGTCGTCGCTTGGAACAGGGGGTTCTGAGGTTTTCACCTGAGCTCCTGGGAGGGGTGGAAGGAAGGAGGTCCTCTCCGAAGCCTCCAACGAGGGAAGCAACACCGAAAGGCACTGCCATCGGAGTGGCCGCCACGCCGGCCAAGAGATTCCCCCGGAACCCTTCCAGCCACCGGATCTGCAAGGCCAGCACCCAAGAACGGTGACCGAAGCCACCAAGGGCTGGATCCGCTGCAGATCGGAGTAGATCGGGGTCGAGGACGAACATCACCATGGCCACCAACATCCAGCGAGGAACCGCCGCCGTAGCCGAAGCCCACCACTTCCCCGCCATCCACATGGCCAGGGACGTGGTCCACCCGTCCACGCCGGCGCCGCCCGCCGCCAAGCTGCGCCGCGTGCCACCAGCCATGGCCGTCGCCATGGATCCGAGCCGCAGGCGGGCCGCCAGCCGCGGGGCCCCGCGGGCACACTAGATCCGGGCCACCAGAGCCACGGAGCGCGAGCACGGCGCCTCCGCGCGCGCCCTCGACGCTAGAGCCACGCGGGCTGGAGACCTCTTGCGCCAACGGCTCCTACACCACGACCATGGCGTGCCGAGCCGCGCCGGCCCACGCACAGCCACACGCCGCCGCGCCTCACACCTGCCTCCTCCGCTTGGCGCAGCTGTCTCACGCAGCCCACCTCGCGAGCGGGAGCGGAAGAGCCCGCACCGCCCTCGCTTCTTTCCATTGCATTGCAACCAAACACACCGCCCTCGCTTCTTGCCAGTTCTTTAATTTCGGAAAGATGTGCCCAACCAGACCTGTGGTTGTCAGCTATTGGGATAAATTGTTGAACTTTCTGGCATTACATTGTTTCCACATACTCCAAGCGATTAAAAGCACTAGCGAGTCCAAACCCTTTCGAACGTGACTCAAGAGGGGCACCCGCGATCGCAACCACAAATCCTTAAAAGTGGAAGTCTCAAAGAAGCGGTTGTCTGCACACTAAGAGCAACTCCAACGCGTCAACACAAACAGTCCACACGTGTACGTTTGAATCAAAACGGACACAAAAACTGGTCCAACACACCGATGCAAATGGACCAGCATCCGCTTTTTATCTGTGTGCGACCCATTTCACGCCCAAATTTAGGCCGCGTTTGCATCGACGCGAACACGTGTGACGCCCGCCTTTGTCCTCCCCTGACCCGTCAGTCGGTGGCACATTGGCCATTCCCACTTCCTCCATTGATAGCCAGCACACCCGGTCGCCCCCACCTGTTGCTGCCACCACCTAGTTCCGGTGCCCAGGCCAGCCGGTTGCACCGACATACCTCCCCCAGTAGCACGCCACCCCCCCTGACGGCCCCATACTCTGGTGTTTGGTAGACTGTTTTAACCGTCGTCAATCGCAGCATCCCGACGTCGACGCCACCACCCCCTCACCTCCCCTACCGGCAGCACAGAAGCGTGCCTACCTTGCTTGCCGGACGCCGCCACATTTGCCTCCACGCCCACGGGCCTGCTATCTGGTCTCGGAGAGTCGCAAGGCTGTTCACCTGCCGCCTTCTTCCACCATGCCCGCAAGGTGTGCGACGGTTTGCCTGCAAGGTACAAATGGACTCCAACGACGAGTACTTTTTCCATAAAATTTCATTTGTGATTCGAATGATTCTTCAGCCAATGATGAGGAGATCGTGGTTGCTGCTTTGGTCGTCCATGACCACATTAGTAGGTAGCGGCCGATGTTCAGGGGCTCGATCCCGGGGCATACTCCGCATGGAATCACAACAGAGACAGCCGCCATTGCCTACTCTGGCAAGACTACTTTGAGTCGCCTCACCCGCTCTTAAAACACCACCTATTCTGGCGCCGTTTCCGGATGGCTAGACATGTGTTCAACCGTATCCGGGAGGGGGTGGTGGGAAAGATTGGATTCTCCTCTTATCAGAAATGCACTGCAACTATTCGGATGCTTGCATACTGAGTACCCTATGATCTCATTGATGAGTACGTCCTAATGAGCGATTTCACATGCCTAGACTCCATGTACAAGTTTTGCAAGGCCATGGTAGTAGTGTTTGTCCCGGAGTACTTGAGAGAGCCAACAGTTGAAGATACAGCCCGGTTATTGGCGATCAATGTGGGAGGGGCTTTTCGGGAATGCTTGGTAGCATAAATTGTATGCACTGGGAGTGGAAGGACCGCCCTTCTGCTTGATGGGGGCAGTATAGGGGCCATGTCAAAGCTTGCACTATCATACTTGAGGCCGCAGCTTTACAAGATCTCTGGATTTGGCACACTTTCTTCCGCGTGGCCAGATTTCACAATGACATCAATGTGCTTCAGCGCTCTCCGGTGTTTGCAAGGCTTGGAGAAGGCAACTGCCCGAAGGATACTACCTAGCTGACGGTATCTATCTTCAGTGGACTACTCTTGTGAAGACAATCCTCAACCCTGTAGGAGAGAAGAGAAAGAGATTTGCCCAAGCACAAGAGAGTGCTAGGAAGGATGTGGAGCTTGCCTTTGGTGTTCTTCAATCTCGATGCGGCATAGTTCAGTATCCTGGTAGAACTTGGAGCACCAAGAAGTTGTGAGAGGTGATGACTGCTTATGTGATCATGCACAACGTGATCGTAGAGGATGAGAGTCCGGATGAAATCTACAACCAAGGGTTACAATTTCAGGGTGATGATGTTGTGTCTGAGCATGGAGGAGTGACAACATTTGCACAGTTCACCGAACTTCATCATCAAATGGGCGATTGGAAAACTCCCATTCAACTACAAGATGATTTGGTTGAGTATATGTGGGCTCACGTTTGCAACCAGTGAATGTATCGGCTATTTTTTTCTTTCAAATGTATTTGAGACAATTTAAATTTTATTTTTCTTGTAAATTATGGGATATTTTGGTTGTGAAATTATGAGATATTTGTATTTTGTTTGAATTATGTGAACTTGAACCAGATTTTGTTGATATGTCACAAAAAGAGCTTAAAACTGGCCGCGAGGATGAGAATGTGCGCGCGTTGGGCACTGCCGACCCAAACGCTGACGTAGGTGGACACGCTGACGCAAACAGACAAAACACGCGTCAACTTGAGTCGGCGCATTGGAGTTGCTCCGAGATCTGTGAAGCATTTGTGCCAAGTTTCCCGTGCACACACATGTTGCACATGGAAATGGTACACCGTATCAAACTCCTGGCTGCAAACATAACAAGGAGGTGCTAGATCATGCAAGCCACGCCGCACGAGGATGCAGAAAAGATAGTAGGATATGTACGAGAAAGGTTTCATTGACGAAATAGGGTTTTTCCCGCTTTGTATTACAAAAGTAACCATCACCGAACAACCAACGATAGATGCTGGGGTAGAAGCAGCACAGACACGCTCAAAAGAAACGAAAGAGAAAAGACTGTAGGAGACTTCCTTCACTCCGGGAATTTTTTAACAAACAACATGATTCTTGTGTGTATTTTTATTGATTTTCCAATAAATAATAGAAAGAGAGGGTCAGAAACATAAATAAAACTATAAATGCCCTAGGTTAAAAAAAATAAAAAAAATACAACATGTGAAAGAAATAAAACATAATACAACAACATGTGGAACACATTGTCTCACCTAAGAGCATCTACAGCCATCGATGGCCAAATCCGCCCCTCATAAGCCGGCGGGAGCGTCCGCGGGCACTGACGGGCACGCCTCATATTTGCCACTCTACATCAGTGTCTCTCATATCCGGCGTCTTATATCCATACTGCATATGCAAGCGTTGATCTACCCTGCGTGATAAAACCACAGACAACAAAAATCGGCTGCAAAGAAACACAAAATCGGTTGTAAATGGACATTAACATACTTCACCACATCCAAAAGATCATAGTTCTTCCTCGGACAAGTTCTTAAACTTCTACAACTAAAAACGATATAAACATTGAGGAGGAGGGGGCGGAATCACCACTTCCTTGCCCGACCAGGAGGGTCCGGCTCCGGCGTCCGCACTGCGTCGGCACGGGAGCTGCGGTGATGCTCCAGATCCGGAGCTGCCGCCGATCTCCACCTTGGACCGCTCCAGCGCAGTGCGGAGGGCTATCTTCTGCTCGTAGTCAAGCCCCGAGCCGGAGTCGCTGCCGAAGCTACTCATCGTGGTGGATGGGATCGGAACCGGAGAGGGAAAGGAGTGGACGGAGCGAGAGAGAGAGAGAGAGAGAGAGAGAGAGAGAGAGAGAGAGTGAACTAGGGTTTGAGCTCGCCGCCCGGATTGGGTTTTTTTTTGGGGTCGTTGGTGGGCCGAGCCTGTCAAGCGGACGCGCCCGGGCGTGCCCAGACCGCCCCATATCTGCCATATATTTGGGCTGGATACGAGGGGTGCCGATCAACCTGGGCGTTTCTCCGCGGTTTGAGAGGTCCGGTTGGATCGAATTTTTTTACCGATCAGTGACCGGACGGCCTGCCCAGGCGTTTGATACCGGTATGAGAGGCTTGCTTGTAGATGCTCTCAAAGCTTTGGCCCGGTCTTCAAAACCATCGTGGTCTTTCCTCTCGACTCTGGGGATAATCCATTTGAGTTTCTCTTTAAATAAATCCTAAAGATATATAGATTTGGAGGAATGCCCTTAGAGGTGAAGTCATTCTTTGTAGTCCAAATAGCCCATGGGACCAATAGGATGATTTCCAGCGAAAAAGGCACATTGAGGAGCTGCTTGAGCTGAGAAATTAACTTCTATATACGTAAGTAGTTGGGGGTCCAGGTAGGACACATATAACTCCAACATAGCTGTGCAAAATGGCAGTACAAGAACATATGATCTCTTGTCTCCAATACCCGCCTATGACACATCACAGTACTGAAACACTAAATTCGTCCCTCCCGTCCCTCGCGTTGCCTCTAGGGCGACTCGGGGGAGTCTAGGGTTTTCCCTGCCGCCACCCCCACCCCCCACCCCCCTCGCCGCCATCGGAGACGACCGCCGGGAAAGCCCGCGCGGGCGCCGGGGAAGGTGGCGGCGGGGTCTTCGGTGCTCCTCTCTCGCGGAGGCCCTCGGATCCACGGGCGGTGGCCCCTGCTGGCGTGGCGTGCGACGTGCCTGGGTGTTCGGCCGTGAGGACGGCGAGCCGCAGGTGGTGGGCGAGCCCGACGCGGATCTTCCCGTGCCTGATCTGGAGGTATTACCCCCCTCCCTTCCATGCATCCCTTCCCAGTCCCCGGTTTGGCTTTGGATCTTGTCGGATCCACCTCCGGTGTGTTCTGGTGGAGCAGATCGGTGTCCGAGGAAAACCTTGGCTGTCTTGGCTGGCCGGCAGCGGCGACGCCGCCTTTTGGCGCCGCTTTCCTCCTTGGGGGCGCTGCTGAGGACACCATCTCTCCACTCCGACCCATGTCCAGGCGAAAGCCCAAGATCCGTTGCGGATCGGGCGTCGGCGGCGCCCCGTGCACCGTAACCTTCCTGGAGACGGCGCCAAGGACATTGGGATCGGATGGGAAGGTCTGCAGGTGAGGGGTGGGGTGTGCTGCCTCCCTTTCGGTGGAGCGGTGTTTCGTTCTACATATTCTTGGCGGCGGCTCTTGGCGGCATGGAGCAGCGGAGACTTGGCGTCAGATGTGTGATGACGGACACGCGCAGGAGGTCGACGCTGTCTGGCGTCGTGGTGGCGTCGGCGACAGCGAGACCGGGAAAGGCCGATGCAGCAGTATAACCCTGAAGATGGATATGTGGCAGGTGGCTGTGGCGGCCTCATACCCGGCAGGCGTCCTGGTTGAGGAGCACGCCGGACTGGTGGGTGCCCATACCCGGCAGGCGTCCTGGTTGGGACCTTAGGTTTTAGATGTTAGGTTTGGCTGCGAGGTCTGTTTGATATTAGGCCCAGACCATCAGCGCCCCTTCATCAGCTAGATAGGAGTAGCGACAGAGGTTGCTCAGATGGTGGGTTTGATCTTACTGTTGTACGACTTTGTAAGGTCTTGTGTTAATAATTAATAAATTGGCCGTATGCATCGTCCAGATGCAGAGGCCGGGGGTATTCATCCTTTTTCTAAAAAAAATGACACATCACAGAAGTGTAATTTTGAATGAAGAAGGCCTTCCTCTGTAAAAGCGCTCTAGTATTTAGTCTGCTATTTATCAAATAAAAGAACATTTTATGCTTAATTTGACAACATATTTTTCAAAGCCCCCACCCATAAAAAGAAGTTTTTCAAAGCCACTTGATTACTGGTAAAACCTCTGGATATATTGATAAATAGTTTGTATGCCTTGGATACCTGGCAATTACTAGAACGAGAAGGCAGTTGACAGTAATATGAGTCATTAGCCAGATGCAAGTCATGCATGATTTGCTACATATCCTGAAAAGCATTGAAAACTATGAGAGGGATGAAACATTAGGAGCTTTCATGTTCCTTTGGCGCATGCTTCAAAAGGGAATTTGGTATCACTCACCGATGTATATCCGGAGCACTATGTCGAGTTTCTTTTTCTTTGCAAAAGGGCCCGGGGCTGGCAATGCAGTTTTCTCACAACAAAACGAAACAACTAAAAACAACTGCAAAGCCCAACAACAAGGCTGTGTCATGATGGATTTTGTCATAGGACGTGCGTGAGAGCTATACATCGCTTGCACTCTGTCTGTTCCTATATGCGGAGAAAAATGAATAAATATACACTCTAAAGTATGTCTATATACATCCATATATAGTTTTTATTAAAATCTCTAAAAAGACTTATATTTAGAAACAGAGGGAGTGCTAAGTTTCAATATGGCTCGGCTCAAGTTTTCGGTGTTGAAGCGTTTTCCGGGTTGGCCCATTAGCGCGTTCTAAATCATTGTAGTCGCTGCGTTCACCAGTTTGGGTTGCTATAGATGTTTTTTTTTCTCTTTCTTTTGTTTTACACTGGCTGGAGTTGTCTGGTTTTATTGGTTTTTATTTATTCTTTCTTTCTTTTCATGTGTTTCTGTTTTACATATTTCTTTGTTTTTAATGTTTTTTCTTTTCCTCCTTTTTCTGTGTATTTTCTTTACATTTGCATTGCTTTTTCATTCATTTTAATTTGTTTTTAATTCTGTCTTTTCCTGTGTTTTCTTTTTGTATTCACCGGATTTATAGGATTTTTTACTTCAACATATTTTCTTTATAATTTTCATCGGTTTTCATAGTATTTTGTTTCTATTGTCTTCTGTGTGTTTTGTTTACGGTTTTTCATCGGCTTTCTTTTTTGGTTTTTGATATTTTTTCCTGTGCATCTTACCAGTTTTCTTCACTTTTTTGGTATTTCTATTTATCTTTTTTCACTTTTTTTATCAACACATGTAACCTTTTTCATACACATTGTACAATTTCCGTATACAATAGGAAACCTTTTATATATGTTAAACATAATTAAATTCATGATTAATATCTTTTTGAATATATGTTTTGATGTCTAATTTTATTCATAGCTATTGCACATTTTTGTCGTGTACAAGGAACATTTTTTATACAAGTTTAATATACTCCATACAAGATTAACATTTCCTTATGTTTATGTTTTGATATCTAATTTTTACATTTTTTCCTATGTATATTTAACATTTTTATACAAGATTACATTTTCAAATACATTATTTACAATTTTACTATATTTTTTGACTTTTACTTTTTCATACACATTGTTTATTTTTTATTCACCAGAAAAAAGAATTATACATGTTTAAATTTACAAATACATGACTAACATATTTGTAAACACTTGTTTTTGAACATTCTTCCGAATATGTGCTGAAAATTTGAAGTAGAAGTTGAAACATTTTTAATGTGACAAAACATTTTACTTAAACTATGCTGACATTTTTATATTGTAATTTTTCTAAAAAAAGGTCACAAACATACATTTTGAAACTTGTGAATATTTTTCTAAAGGCAACATACATATTTTTGAATGGGACAAAACATTTTTTTATTACACGAACATTTGCTTTTACCTTGTATAAACACTTACTAAATATTGCACGTGTTTGATACGCGTGAACATTTTGTTAATGTAACAAATATTTTAATGTTATATCAAGATTTTTTTTACCACATAAAAGAGAGTTTTGTTCCAAATAACAGTATTACAGTCCACTAAAACAAGGCTATGAATGAGGCCGTTGCAACTAGCAGGCAGTGCTACGAGCTGTACAGGCATAATTAGCACGACAATGTGAAACTGTGCTCTATGAGCTCAAGATCTTCACGGATTTGAACTTCCTCGGCAGCATAAAGCTCATGATCTACTTGACCAATTGACCATTGGGTGATTTGTCGAGTGAGGCATCCGTCATAAGAAAGACGGCTGTTGGAGATATGCCCTAGAGGCAATCATGTATAATGATATTTTCTATGTGTTTATGAATAAAGATAGTCCTTGAACATTATCAGTGATGTGTATCAGCAAGTACGTGACTTATTTGTGGAACTATGCATTGTATGATGACTGTCCTAAAAGGTCTCTAGTCGAAAGGGCTGTGTGGACGCGCAGCCGACTAGACTAGCATATGACACGGTCGATGGCTTGGTCTCACTAGCCATGGAGCATTGGATGCTAACCGGATAATATAGACTTGGAAAGGTCTGGTCGGATTCGACGTAGTCGGATCCGAGTCAAGATAAGGTCCGAGTCGGACATACCCAACTATGAGACTCAGCGATATGTCATCTGTGAGTCTCTAGTACAACATACGTTCTATGTCCTAAGACCTGAGCTGGCACATGTACTCGGGATGGTGATAGACTTTCTTTGGGCCGACCAAACGCTACTCCGTGACTGGGTAGTTACAAAGGTAGGTTTCGGGCTTGTCCATACCCATGCTGCGAGACGTGGTCGAGCAAGATGTGATTTGCCCCTCCGATCAGGAGAGATATACTCTGGGCCCCTCGTGTGATCCGACCAGGATAAGCATGGCCATGCGACAAGGATTATGAGATAATCCGGATAGTGGTCGGCATCACTGGAACGAGAAAGAGGTCGGGCTAGCACAAGGATGACAGACTCGCCTTGAGCAAAAGGAATGGAAGTGTGATGTACAGGTTCGCTAACCAGCTTCATAGTCTTCTTGGTGTTCGGCATGCCTTGCTGGAGGCCGCTGCCAACCGTGCAGTTCGGAGGTGATCCGAATTGCGACCAAGCCGGCTTGAACCTAAGGGGTCGCGCGCTTAAGGGAAGGAACCTACGAGGTCGGATCCGAGGACACTGATCGGACGTGATCCGAGCTGTATTCGGATTGTGGCTGAGTAGACTTATGGCTTTAGGGTCCGTGCGAGGCCCAAGTGTTGAGCCCGCGATGGACGCCTATATAAAGTGGAGGTGCGGCACACTCATGCGATTGATCGCTTCGGCATTGTCACTAGGGTTTGCATGTGTTGCGAATAGACACCTCCACTCGCCGCTGATTGTGTATTCGGACCTAGCAGCCCGCCGCACGATGTTCCTCCTGCACGCGCGGATACCGTTAGAGGCGGTGCACTTGCGCCGCTCCGGCAAACCTGTACGAGGGATCTGACGGCTGGCTATTCATGTGAGATCGGACGAGGAGGAGACGAACCACGCGGACGCGCTGCCCCAACTCTTCTTCCGCTGCACGACACTGCGCGTCAAGTGGTAACGAACTGTGATCCATCTCCCGTAGCATGTTCTTGGCTGTTCTGCGCGTAGGAAATTTTAATTTGCAGTCGACACACCCTACCGTAGAACCCAACAGTGGTATGAGAGCCTCTGCTATAGGATTTGGATTCAAATCGTATGCATATTAGATATGTGGAGGCGGCAGATGAGATCTGTTGTCGTTGAAGAGATCGGCTATGTGCACGGTTGATGAGATCAACTGCACACGGGGAATGATGTGGCTATGTTTTCTGTCAATTGGGATTGATGAGGTCGTGATACGATCTACCCCTACCGGTCGGGTATCCGCCATCGGGGTTAACAGTGAAATGTAAATCCGAATCGGATTCGCGATGATCGATAAGATCGGTCAGATCAGAAAATTCGGCGTGATGTGCAGATGTGATATGTGATTTTCGAAAACGTCGTGTGCGTAGCGCCTTGTATTTCGTACCCGACACACAAACCGGTAGAATGCAATTTTATGCATAACTTTGTTTTGCAGGGTTTGATGTGAATAGTATGGCTCATGTGTATGTGATGCATGTCTGTAATTTATACATGGCATGCGCATCATGTTTGTCAGCCGGCAGGAGCCAAAGTGCTGTCATTATGATGTATAACGACCTGCGTGTCGACTTGTGATTCTCTATGTAAAATTCATTACAAGTTGTAGTAGTTGGATAATAGAGATCAGGTTGATGGCTTGGCGTCCCGGCGTGACAAACAAGATGGAGTTCCTAGATGGTCATCGGAGTCGGAGCCGACCTGGAAGAACGTCCATGAAGGAGCCATACTAATTTCACAATATATGTTTATTTGTGATTGTTATGCTTCTTGTTTTCTATGCATGTCAGAATGGTAGAAAGATCCCTTATGAATATCAAGCGAATTGTCATCCCCGATGTTGCACCTTCGCACGTCAAGTACGTCTAGTAGTGGGCTCATAAAATTGGGGTGCTGTTGGGTGTCCATGAACTGAAGGGTTCATGTCGGACATGGACATGCATTGCATCAGGTTAACTTGGCAAGGTTATCAAAACGGTTTTGGGCCTTGTGGCAAAGAAGGTTGGGGCCGGGGTATGAGATACCTTCCCGACCGACAGGAGTCGTATAGAGATACGATTAGCAAGGAGTTCCTTGCTGGATAGGCATGTTGTCTAGCAGTGATGCTAAAGCTCACTAGTCGCATGTGCTAGTCGGATCCTTTATCACTGAGAGTTTGCGGAGGGATGCTGACTTCAATGGGAGTATTTCTGTTTAAGGCTAGAATTACTCTACATAAACACATTGCTTAGTGATTGCATATTTTCTGTTGTAGATCTATGGCACCACCTGCTCAACCCAACTTTGCATTGAAATCAATTCTGGAAAAGGATAAACTTAATGGAACAAACATTACCACCTGATATAGAAATTTGAAAATTGTTCTCAAGCATGATAAAAAGGAACATGTTCTAGAGGATCCACTTCCAGAGGAACCTGCCGATAATGCTGGTGCCACAGCTAAGAATGCCTACCAGAAACTCGTTGATGAATCAACGGAGATCAGCTGTCTGATGTTGGCTTGTATGAAGCCCGATTTGCAACAGCATTTTGAAAATGTTGAGGCTTACGATATGATTGAGAGTCTCAAGAGCATGTTTCAGACACAGGCTAGGATCGAAAGGTTCAACTCTGGCGATCCTTGATGGATTGTAAGCTGAAGGAAGGTGATCCACTGAGCCCACATGTGATCAAGATGATCGGATATGTGCAAGCTTTGGATCGGCTGGGCTTCTCGCTCTTGGATGAGCTGGCTACTGATGCAGTTCTGGGTTCTGTTCCACCCAGCTATGGGACGTTCATCTCAAACTATCATATGCATGGCATGGATAAGAAGCTCACTGAATTGCATGGGATGCTCAAAGTGGCAGAGCAAGATATTAAGAAAGGCACGCATCAAGTGTTGATGGTGCAGAAATCGGCTAAGTTCAAGAAGAGTTGGTCTAAGAAAAAGGCTAAGGCAAAGGGCACGGAGACGGTAACCTCCGCTGATGCGCCAAAGTCTGGACCGGACTCGAAGACCATTTGCTATCATTGCAAGGAGACCGGTCACTGGAAGAGGAACTGTAGCAGGTGGCTTGCAGAGCATGGCAAGAAGGCCGGGAATGCTGCTTCAGGCAAAGGTACACTTGTTGCATATGTTATAGACATTTACCTTGCTGACATACCTAGTAGCTCTTGGGTATTTGATACCGGATCGGCTGTTCATATTTGCAACTCGATGCAGGGGCTGGTAAGAACTAGGCGTGTGTCGCAAGGGGAGATTGACATCAGGGTCGGCAACAAAGAAAGAGTTGTTGCGTTGGAGGTCGGCACGATGCTGCTCGAGCTTCCTTCTGGATTTATTTTGGAATTGAATAATTGTTATTACATTCCTGCACTTAGTCGAAACATTATTTCTGCCTCATGCTTGATGAGTCAGGGTTATGAATTCAATTTAAAGGACAATGGTTGTTTGTTTTATTTGAATGGTATGTTCCACGGCTATGCACCCATTGTTGATGGGCTATTTGTATTTAATCTAGAACAGGAACCGGTCTATAACGTGAATGTCAAGAGGCATAAGCCTAATGTGATAAATCCGACATACTTCTGGCATTGTCGGCTTGGACACATTAGTCTGAAACGCATGAAGAAGCTCCATGATGATGGGCTCCTAACTTCGTCCGACTTCGGGTCGTTCGAGACATGCGAATCATGCTTGCTCGGCAAGATGACTAAATCTCCTTTCGCAAAGAGTTGCGAGAGGGCGTCTGAGCTGTTGGAACTGATACACGGTGATGTGTGTGGACCAATGAGCACAACTGCCAGAGGTGGCTATCAGTACTTCGTGACTTTTACCGACGACTTGAGTAGATATGGATATATCTATTTGATGAGGCACAAGTCGGAAACTTTTGAAAAGTTCAAAGAGTTTCAGAACGAGGTTGAGAATCAGCTCGGCAAGACTATAAAACTTCTATGATCAGTTCGTGGAGGTGAGTACATGAGCCAGGAGTTTGATGATCATCTGAAAAGTCGAGGTATAGTACATCAGCTCAGACCTCCGGGTATGCCACAGAGAAACGGCGTGTTGGAACCAAGGAATAGGACCTTGTTGGACATGGTCCGGCCTATGATGAGCAAATCGGATTTACCCTTGTCATTTTGGGGATACGCTCTAGAAACTGCAGCTTTCACACTTAACAGGGTACCATCGATATCCGTAGATAAGACACCACATGAGATGTGGGCCGGGAAGACTCCCAGTTTGTCTTTTCTAAAGATTTGGGGTTGTGAAGCATATGTCAAGCGACTTATGTTAGACAAGCTTACACGGTTACACCCAAGTCGGACAAATGCATATTCGTGGGATATCCGAGGGAAACCTTGGGATATAGCTTCTACAACCGGGAAGAGAACAAAGTGTTTGTTGCTCGGAACGAGGTTTTCCTTGAGAAAGAGTTTCTCAGTCGGGAAGCCAGTGGGAGGACGACCCGACTCGAAGAAATTCAAGGACCACTCGGGGACGGCTCGGTTGGTGATGAGATCATACCGGAGTCAATCAGGGAACCCGTAGTGGAAGCGGCACCAGAACCACGGAGGTCGGAGAGATTGCACAGAGTGTGTGATGTATTGTTGCTAGAAAGTGACGAGCCGGCCACGTATGCGAAAGCAATGGTGAGCCCAGATTCTGTGGCATGGCTGGAGGCCATGAGATCCGAGTTAAAGTCCATGGATGAGAATCAAGTCTGGGACTTGGTTGATCCGCCGCCTGGCGTAACAGCCATTGGTTGCAAATGAGTCTTTAAGAAGAAAAACCGATGTGGATGGAAATGTTCAGATCCACAAACCTCGGCTTGTCGCTAAGGGTTATGGACAAGTTCAAGGAATTGACTACGACGAGACTTACTCGCCGGTAGAGATGCTGAAATCGGTGAGGATCGTACTAGCTATAGCTGCATATTTTGATTACGAGATATGGCAGATGGATGTCAAGACGGCTTTCCTTCATGGAAATTTAACCGAGGACGTGTATATGATATATCCCGAGGGTTTTGTCGATCCGACTAGCACTAGTAAGGTATGCAAGCTCAAGAGATCCATTTATGGGTTGAGGCAAGCATCTCGGAGCTAGAACATTCATTTTGATGAGGTCGTCACTGGTTTCGGCTTCATCAAAAGCGAAGAGGACTCTTGTTTATACAAGAAGTTAAGTGGGAGCTCAATAGTGTTTTTGATCTTGTATGTGGATGACATACTACTGATCGGAAATGATGTTTCGATGCTGAACTCGGTCAAGGAGTCATTGAATGGCAAGTTTTCGATGAAAGACCTTGGTGAGGCAATGTATATTTTAGGCATTAAGATCTATAGAGATAAATCGAGGAGGCTGCTCGGCTTAAGCCAGAGCACGTACATAGATAAAGTGTTGAAGCGGTTCAACATGAGTAGGCGAAGAAAGGGTTCTTGCCACTCTCACATGGTATAAAGCTAAGCGAGACTCAGAGTCCTTCGACATCTGATGAGCGAAGCAGGATGAGTAGGATTCCGTATGCATCGGCAATCAGATCCATCATGTATGCCATGATATGTACGCGGCCTGATGTTTCTTTGCAATAAGCCTAACAAGTAGGTACCAGGCCAACCCAGGTGAGAGCCACTGGGCAGTGGTAAAGACTATTTTGAAGTACTTGAAAAGGACTAAAGAGATGTTCCTAATTTATGGAGGTGAGGAAGAGCTCGTAGTAAGGGGTTACACCGATGCTTGTTTCCAAACCGACAGAGATGATTATCTATCATAGTACGGATTCGTGCATCATGAACGGAGGAGCAGTGAGCTGGATGAGTTCCAAGCAAGATACGGTGGCCGATTCTACCACAGAAGCCGAATACATTGCGGCTTGTGAAGCTGCAAAGGAAGGTGTTTGGATCCGGAACTTTCGGGATGATCTTGATATTTTCCCAGCCTCGGTAAAACTGTTGGACCTTTATTGTGATAATTCTAGTGCCATCGCACAAGCCAAGGAGCCGAGAATCACCACAAGGTCAGACACATAGATCGGAAATATCACCTGATATGAAAGATTGTAAAGAATAGTGATGTAGAGTTATGCAAGATTCACACGGATGCAAATGTTGCAGATCCGTTGACTAAGCCGCTTCCACAACCCAAGCATGAGGGGCATGTTAGAGCTATGGGCATTCGATGTCTATTTGATTGACTCTAGTGCAAGTGGGAGACTGTTGGAGATATGCCCTAGAGGCAATCATGTATGATGATATTTCCTATGTGTTTATGAATAAAGATAGTCCTTGGACATTATCAATGATGTGTATCAGCAAGTACGTGACTTGTTTGTGGGACTATGCATTGTATGATGACTGTCCTAAAGGTCCCTAGTCGAAAGGGCTGTGTGGACGCGCAGCCGACTAGACTAGCATATGACACGATCGATGGCTTGGTCTTATTAGCCATGGAGCATTGGATGCTAACCGGATAATATGGACTTGGAAAGGTTTGGTCGGATTAGACGTAGTCGGATCCGAGTCAAGATAAGGTCTGAGTCGGACAGACCCAACTATGAGACGCAACGATATGTCATCTGTGAGTCTCTAGTACAACATACGTTCTATGTCCTAAGATCTGAGCTGACACATGTACTCGGGATGGTGACAGACTTGCTTTGGGCCGACCAAACGCTACTCCGTGACTGGGTAGTTACAAAGGTAGGTTTTGGGCTTGTCTAAACCCATGCTGCGAGACGTGGTCGAGCAAGCTGGGATTTGCCCCTCCGATCAAGAGAGATATACTCTGGGCCCCTCGTGTGATCTGACCAGGATAAGCATGGCCATGCGACAAGGATTATGAGATAATCCAAATAGTGGTCGGCATCACTGGAACGAGAAAGAGGTCGGGCTAGCACAAGGATGACAGACTCGCCTTGAACCCGACAACATATATTGTGTAGCAAAAGGAATGGAAGTGCGATGTACATGTTCGCTAACCAGCTTCATAGTCTGTTTGGTGCTCGACATGCCTTGCTAGAGGCCGCTACCAACCGTGGAGTTCGGAGGTGATCCGAACTGCGACCAAGCCGGCTTGAACCTAAGGGGTCGCGCGCTTAAGGGAAGGAACCTACGAGGTCGGATCCGAGGACACTGGTCGGATATGATCCGAACTGTATTCGGATTGTGGCCGAGTAGACTTATGGGCTTTAGGGTCCGTGCGAGGTCCAAGTGTTGAGCCCGCGATGGACGCCTATATAAAGTGGAAGTGCGGCATACTCATGCGATTGATCGCTTCGGCGCTGTCACTAGGGTTTGCATGTGTTGCGAATAGACACCTCCACTCGCCGCTGGTTGTGTAATCGGACCTAGAAGTCCACCGCACGACGTTCCCCCTGCATGCGCGGATACCATTAGAGGCGGTGCACTTGCGCCGCTCCGGCGAACCTGTACTAGGGATCTGACGGCCGGCTGTTCGTGGGAGATCGAACGAGGAGGAGACGAACCACGCGGACGCGTTGCCCCAACTCTTCTTCCGCTGCACGGCACTGCGCGTCAAGTGGTAACGAACTGTGATCCATCTCCCGTAGCATGTTCTTGGCTGTTCTGCGCGTAGAAAATTTTAGTTTGCAGTCGACGCACCCTACCGTAGAACCCAACAACGGCTACCGCCGAATCTGATTGCATTAAGGCCGGTAAACTAGGCCATTCAATAGTCAGAGAACTGATCCTCATAGGTTGAATTTCCGCCTCGAAAGCTTTGTTGCTGAAGAACAATAATTGGCATGAGGAGAAATTGACAGAACCCATGTTATCACGTAGGATCATGCCTGCTCCCACTGATCCATCCTGTGTTGAATAGGAGCCATCCACCGACAAGGCAAGACAGCCAACCGGCGGCGGCTACCATGGTAGTTTTTACAGCCTTAACTTGATCATCTCTGGCTGCATTGCACCCTCTAGTAGGGACTTGCCTCTACTAATTTGTTTCGTTGTAAGATGAGCCCCATTGCACACAGAACGTAAATAGCTGCACATGAATAATTTAGACGTCTCTACAGGACGAATTTCTTTTCCATGCGATAGTTCATTTTGCAAGTATCAAATCCTCCAAAATAACATGATAATCATATCCTGCACCTCACTAGCATAATTTAGATGGTAACAACTGTTTTATGCTGCGTTAACATTTGTCAAATTCATGCATTTTAATTTTGATAAACAAAATTTTAGTTTTTGAATATATCTATTTTGGACCATTTTTTAAAATATGAACAAAAAATAAATGAATTATATTTCTAACAGAAGGTCATGTACATATTTGACTTTTTCCTAACATACACAAGATTACTAGTACTCCCTTCCTTCCTAAATATAAGTCTTTTTAGAGATTCTAATATGGACTACATACGAAGCAAAATAAATGAATCTGCACTCTGAAATATGACTATATACATCCGTATATAGTTTATATTGGAATCTCTAAAAATACTTATATTTAGGAACGGAGGAAATTGCTATTCAACAATTCAGATGCTACGTGTCTAGTTCTGTTTTTTTTTCTGAGCTGACGTCAACGTGCCCCATTCAGACATCTTTTTGAGGAAAACGTGCCCAGATCAGAGTTTTTTTCTTTGAGACATACGTGCCCAGATCAGACGCAAGCGAGTGATTTCTATTTTAATGGGCTGGCTGGGAAGAGCGGACGTGCGCGAGAGATGAACGAATCGACAGGGGGACGCGGTAGCGGGCCAGCCCAGTAACATGCACCCGTCAAATAAATGAGAGCAATTCTGATAGTTGGATGGGAAGAACTTGACGGCCTGGTACGACAACCACAAGGCCGAACTCACTTGCTTGTCTACTAAAAGGAAAACAGTGCTATTTGATCTGTATAAACTATTTCAGAAAGAAAAACGTAAATTGCAAAAATAATTCCCAATAAACTAAATGAAGCGCGAAATTGAATAAGGTTCATACAAATTGACAAAAATTGGCAGATTTGAGAAAAAAAATACGAAATTGAAAAGGCTCATACAAAATTCTACTCCCACCGATCCTAAATATAAGTTTTTGTAGAGATTTCAATGTGGACTACATTCGGATGAATATAGATGTAGCTTTGGAGTGTAGATTCACTCATTTTGCTCCGTATGTAGTACATATAGAAATATCTAAAAAGACCTATATTTAGGAACGGAGGGAGGGAGTAAAAGTTAGCAAATTTGAAAAAAAATCATGGATTTAGAAACAATTCATCAAATTAAAAAAACATTAATTTTAAAAATAATCACTGATTTTGAAAATAGTTCATTGAATTTGAAAAAAAAAGCTCATCAATTTTAAAAAATCATCAAATTTTGAAAAATATTCATCCAAATTAAAAAAAGTTCATTGATTTTAAAAAATAGTTCATCAAATTAGGTAAAAAGATTCATTAATTTTGAATAAAATTTTATTGATTTTGAAAAAATATTCATCTAATTTCAAAAATATCATCGGTTTTGAAATAAAAGTTCATTGATTTAAAAAAAATCATCGATTTTGAAATTTTTTGTGCATTTTGAAAAGAAGTTTCATCGATTTTCTTTTTAAGTTCACGCATTTAGCAAAAAAAATAGAAAATGAAAATGAAAAAAGGGGAACAAAACCGTTACAAAAAAGGGAAAAGAGAAAACAATAACTAGTTTGGAAAGCTTCTGGCCGGGGGCTTCGGTAGTTGGAGAGAGAATAAAAGAAAACAAACAATGTTAGTAAGCAAAAGTCGTTCGATTGCATAGTGGTAGGTGCACTGCTCTGTGAAGGGTGACGTCCCGAGTTCGAGTCTGGCTCACGGCAAAAAGATAAGCAGCAAATGGGCCAGCCCAAGCTTGGAGGGTTGTGTGCATCGGTTTGGAAAATGCACAGTAATGGACACTTAAGGCGCCAAATAGGAAATGCCCGAGACCGGATCGAACTGCCGACCTCATCCCTCGATGGGAGGGGCAGCAACTGCGGGGCTAGTCACCAAGCACACCCCTTTTACTTTTATTTTGTTTATTATAGTCCGTTTGTGCTTTTTATTTTTTATTGTCCTTTTTATATTTTTCCTTTGATTCATGGTTTTTAATTAGTTAAAATTTTCAAAATTGTGGAACTTTTTTCAATTAGATGAACTTATTTTCAAATTCGGTGAACTCTTTTTAAATTAAATTAACTTTTTCAAATTCGATGAACTCTTTTCCAATTTTTATGAAGTTTTTTCCAAATTTGATTAACTATTTTTCAATTAGATGGTTTTTTTCAGAAACTATTTTTTTTCAAATTTGATGGATTTTTTAAAAGTTCAATGCAAATTTCAGCTTTGTGATTTATTTCAAAATGGATGAACTTTTTTTCAAAATTGATGAACTTTTTCCATTTTTTTGAACTTTTCTTAAAAAATTGATGAACATTATTGAAAATCGATGGACTTTCCAACTAATTTTCATATTTTTGTTAATGTTTTACTAAAAGTAAGGTTAACTAGCACTGTTTTCTGGTAGGAAACAATAGAACGAGATTGGTCCGATGGTTGTTGCGTTAGTCTACAAGATGTCTGGTGCCGAGTTCAAAACCCAGCTTACCCACTATTTTCTCCACGTTTCCCTTTTGTTCTTTTCGAGCAGGTGTCGGGCCGGCCCGCTACGCATCGCTTGTGAGCGCCTGTAATGCCAACCAACGCTTAGAGCGCAGATTAGGAGGTCCCATCATAGTTAGGGATACATTTAGCCGTGCCCCTCAGGCGTGGGCGTGCAGGGAAGGGGAAACTGGGTTGGACTATCAAACAGAAAAAACAAACAAAGCAACGGGAGAGCCCCAAACATGGGTGATGTCTTTGGGAGGTCTGGGATTCCAGGATATCGAGCTTTTTAATCTATCTCTCTCCCAGCAAGACAAGCATGGCGCCTAATACAAGATCTATTGACATTAAGCGCATGAATTTGGAAGCAAAATATTTTCGCAATGTTTCTTTTCTTTAGGCCCACTTGGGTCCTAATCCATCATAGATATGGAGGTCAGTGTTAGATGGAATACATGCTTTGGCACTAGTTCTAATAAGAAGAATCGGGATTGGTGACAATACAAGCGTTTGGGAGAACAACTAAATTCCTCGGTTTAGAATGATAAGACCAATTGTCTCTTTGGTAAATGACAAGGCTGAGTTCGTTTCAATCTTCAGAATTGATAGATAGCTCTTTGGCCTCGTGGAGAGAGGACAAGGTCCGAGAAGTTCTCCTCCCAGTTGATGCTGATTTGATTTTGAGAATTCCACTTTGAACTAAAAGAGTAGAGGATTTCCAGGCATGGGAAGAGGATGGTCGAGGCATATTTTCAGTAAGCACACTTTATGTTTTTCTGTTGCTGAGGAAGTTGCAAATGTTGGGGAACGTAGTAATAATTCAAAATTTTCTTACGTGTCACCAAGATCAATCTAGGAGATGCTAGCAACGAGAGAGCGGGAGTGCATCTTCATACCCTTGAAGATCGCTAAGCGGAAGCGTTACAAGAACGCGGTTGATGGAGTCGTACTCGCGGTGATTCAAATCGCGGAAGATCCGATCCAAGCGCCGAACGGACGGCGCCTCCGCGTTCAACACACGTACAGCCCGGGGACGTCTCCTCCTTCTTGATCCAGCAAGGGGAGAGGAGAAGTTAAGGGAGAACTCCGGCAGCACGATGGCATGGTGGCGGTGGAGCTCGTGGTTCTCCAGCAGAGCTTTGCTAAGCACTACGGAGGAGGAGGTGTAGGAGGAGGGAGGGGCTGCGCCAGGGAAGGGGTGCGACTGCCCTCCCAACCCCTCCACTATTTATAGGGGGAAGGGAAGAGGAGCCCGACCCCCCTAGATGCATCTAGAGGGGGGCGGCGGCGAGGGGGGAGACTTGCCCCCCAAGCAAGGTGGGAGGCGCCCCCTTCCCTCAAGGTTTCCAACCCTAGGCGCCTTGGGCCCTTGGGGGCGCACCAGCCCACTAGGGGGCTGGTTCCCTCCCATATTCAGCCCATTAAGTCCTCCGGGGCAGGTGGCCCCACCCGGTGGACCCCCGGACACCTTTCGGTGGTCCGGTACAATACTGATAACCCCCGAAACCATTCTGGTGACTGAAACTGGACTTCCCATATATAAATATTCATCTCCGAACCATTCTGGAACTCCTCGTGACGTCCGGGATCTCATCCAGCACTCTGAACAACCTTCGGTAACCACATACAATTTCCCATAACAACTCTAGCGTCACCGAACCTTAAGTGTGTAGACCCTACGGGTTCGGGAACCATGCAGACATGACCGAGACATCTCTCCGACCAATAAACAATAGCAGGATCTGGATACCCATGTTGGCTCCCACATGTTCCACGATGATCTCATCGGATGAACCACGATGTCGGGGATTCAATCAATCCCGTATACAATTCCCTTTGTCCTTCGGTATGTTACTTGCGCGAGATTCGATCATCGGTATCTCTATACCTCGTTCAATCTCGTTACCGGCAAGTCTCTTTACTCGTTCCGTAACGCATGATCCCGTGGCTAACTCTTTAGTCACATTGAGCTCATTATGATGATGCATTACCAAGTGGGCCCAGAGATACCTCTCCGTCATACGGAGTGACAAATCCCAGTCTTGATTCATGCCAACCCAACAGACACTTCCGGAGATACCTGTAGTGCACCTTTATAGCCACCCAGTTACATTGTGACTTTTGATACACCCAAAGCATTCCCACGGTATCCGGGAATTGCACAATCTCATGGTCGAAGGAAATGATACTTGACATTAGAAAAGCTCTAGCAAACGAACTACACGATCTTGTGTTATGCTCAGGATTGGGTTTTGTCCATCACATCATTCTCCCAATGATCCCGTTATTAACGACATCCAATGTCCATGGTTAGGAAACTATGACCATCTATTGATCAACGAGCTAGTCAACTAGAGGCTTACTAGGGACATATTACGGTCTATGTATTCACACATGTATTACGGTTTCCGGTTAATACAATTATAGCAAGAACAATAGACAATTATCGTGAGCAAGGAAATATATAATAACTATTTTATTATTGCCTCTAGGGCATATTTCCAATAGTCTCCCACTTGCTCTAGAGTCAATAATCTAGTTACATTGTGATGAATCGAACACCCATAGAGTTCTGGTGTTGATCATGTTTTGCTCGTGGAAGAGGTTTAGTCAACGGATCTGCGACATTCAGATCCATGTGCACTTTACAAATATCTATGTCTCCATCTTGAATATTTTCACGAATCGAGTTGAAGCGACGCTTGATGTGTCTGGTCTTCTTGTGAAACCTGGGCTCCTTGGCAAGGGCAATAGCTCCAGTGTTGTCACAGAAGAGAGTCATCGGGCCCGACGCATTGGGAATTACTCCTAGGTCGGTGATGAACTCCTTCATCCAGACTGCTTCCTGCACTGCCTCCGAGGCAACTATGTGCTCCGCTTCACATGTAGATCCCGCCACGACACTTTGCTTGCAGCTACACCAGCTGACTGCCCCACCATTCAAAATGTACACATATCCGGTTTGTGACTTGGAGTCATCCAGATCTGTGTCGAAGCTAACATCGACATAACCCTTTACGACGAGCTCTTCGTCACCTACATAAACGAGAAACATATCCTTAGTCCTTTTCAGGTACTTCAGGATATTCTTGACCGTTGTCCAGTGTTCCATACCGAGATCACTTTGGTACCTCCCTACCAAACTTACGACAAGGTTCACATCAGGTCTGGTACACAGCATGGCATACATAATAGAGCCTATGGCTAAGGCATAGGGGATGACACTCATCTTTTCTCTATCTTCTGCCGAGGTCGGGCATTGAGCCGTGCTCAATCTCACACCTTGCAATACAGGCAAGAACCCCTTCTTGGACTGATCCATATAGAACTTCTTCAATATCTTGTCAAGGTATGTGCTTTGTGAAAGTCCAATGAGACGTCTCGATCTATCTCTATAGATCTTAATGCCTAATATGTAAGCAGCTTCTCCAAGGTCCTTCATTGAAAAACACTTATTCAAGTAGGCCTTTATGCTTTCCAAAAGTTCTATATCATTTCCCATCAATAGTATGTCATCCACATATAATATGAGAAATGCTACAGAGCTCCCACTCACTTTGTTGTAAATACAGGCTTCTCCATAAGTCTGTACAAACCCAAACGCTTTGATCATTTCATCAAAGTGAATGTTCCAACTCTGAGATGCTTGCACCAGCCCATAAATGGAGCGCTGGTGCTTGCATACCTTGTCAGCATTCTTAGGATCGATAAAACCTTCCGGTTGTATCATATATAACTCTTCATTAAGGAAACCATAAAATAATGCCGTTTGACGTCCATTTACCATATCTCATAATCATAGAATGCGGCAATTGCTAACATGATTCGGACGGACTTCAGCTTCGCTACGGGTGAGAAGGTCTCATCGTAGTCAACCCCTTGAACTTGTCGATAACCCTTAGCGACAAGCCGAGACTTATAGACGGTCACATTACCATCTGTGTCAGTCTTCTTCTTAAAGATCCACTTATTCTCTATGGCTTGTCAATCATCGGGAAAGTCTGTCAAAGTCCATACTTTGTTTTCATACATGGATCCTATCTCGGATTTCATGGCTTCAAGCCATTTGTTGGAATGCAGACCCGCCATCGCTTCTTCATAGTTCGAAGGTTCACCGTTGTCTAACAACATGATTTCCAGGACAGGGTTGTCGTACCACTCTGGTGCGGAACGTGTCCTTGTGGACCTACGAAGTTTAGTAGCAACTTGATCCGAAGTTTCATGATCATCATCATTAATTTCCTCCCTAGTCGGTGCAGGCACCATAGAAACATCTTCCTGAGCTGCGCTACTCTCCGGTTCAAGAGGCAATACCACATCAAGTTCTACTTTCCTCCCACTTACTTCTTTCGAGAGAAACTCCTTCTCTAGAAAGGATCCATTCTTGGAAACAAAGATCTTGCCTTCGGATTTGAGGTACAAGGTATACCCAATAGTTTCCTTAGGGTATCCTATGAAGACGCATTTTTCCGATTGGGTTCGAGCTTTTCAGGTTGAAGTTTCTTGACATAAGCATCGCATCCCCAAAATTTTAGAAACGACAGCTTAGGTTTCTTCCCAAACCATAATTCATACGGTGTTGTCTCAACGGATTTAGATGGTGCCCTATTTAAAGTGAATGCGGTTGTCTCTAAAGCATAACCCCAAAATGATAGCGGTAGATCGATAAGAGACATCATAGATCGCACCATATCCAATAGAGTGCGATTACGACGTTCGGACATGCCATTACGCTGAGGTGTTCCAGGAGGCGTGAGTTGTGAAACAATTCCACATTTCCTTAAGTGTGTGCCAAACTCGTGACTCAAGTATTCTCCTCCACGATCTGATCGTGAGAACTTTATTTTCCTGTCACGTTGATTCTCTACCTCGCTCTGAAATTCCTTGAACTTTTCAAAGGTCTGAGACTTGTGTTTCATTAAGTAGACATGCCTATATCTACTTAAGTCATCATTGAGGATGAGAACATAATGATAGCCACCGCGAGCCTCAACACTCATTGGACCGCACACATCAGTATGTATGATTCCCAACAAGTTGGTTGCTCGCTCCATTGTTCGAGAGAACGGAGTCTTGGTCATTTTTCCCATGAGGCATGGTTCGCACGTGTCAAATGATTCATAATCAAGAGACTCCAAAAGTCCATCTGCATGGAGTTTCTCACGTGTTTGACACCAATGTGACCAAGGCGGCAGTGCCACAAGTATGTGGGACTATCATTATCAACCTTACATCTTTCGGCATTCACACTATGAATATGTGTAACACCACGTTCAAGATTCAATAAAATAAACCATTGACCAGCGGGGCATGACCATAAAACATATCTCTCATATAAATAGAACAACCATTATTCTCGGATTTAAATGAGTAGCCATCTCTCATTAAAGGAGATCCAGATACAATGTTCATGCTCAAAGATGGCACTAAATAACAATTATTGAGGTTTAAAACTAATCCCGTAGGTAACTGTAGAGGTAGCGTGCCGACGACGATCACATCGACCTTGGAACCATTCCCGACGTGCATCGTCACCTCGTCCTTCGCCAGTCTCCGCTTATTCCGCAGCTCCTGTTTTGAATTACAAATATGAGCAACCGCACTGGTATCAAATACCCAGGAGCTACTACGAGCGCTGGTAAGGTACACATCAATTACATGTATATCACATATTCATTTGGTGTTGCCGGCCTTCTTATCCGCTAAGTACTTGGGGCAGTTCCGTTTCTAATGACCATTTCCCTTGCAATAAAAGCACTGAGTCTCAGGCTTGGGTCCATTCTTTGACTTCTTCCTGGCAACTGACTTACCGGGCGCGGCAACTCCCTTGCCGTCCTTCTTAAAGTTCTTCTTACCCTTGCTTTTCTTGAAACTAGTGGTCTTGTTCACCATCAACACTTGATGTTCCTTTTTGATTTCCACCTCCGCTGATTTCAGCATTGAATATAACTCACGAATGGACTTCTCCATCCCTTGCATATTGTAGTTCATCACAAAGATCTTGTAGCTAGGTGGAAGCGACTGGAGAATCCTGTCAATGACCGAGTCATCTGGAAGATTAACTCCCAGCTGAGACAAGCGGTTGTGCAACCCAGACATTTTGAGTATATGCTCACTGACAGAACTGTTTTCCTCCATCTTAAAACTATAGAACTTGTTGGAGACTTCATATCTCTCGACCCGGGCATGAGCTTGGAAAACCATTTTCAGCTCTTTGAACATCTCATATGCTCCGTGTTGCTCAAAACGCTTTTGGAACCCCGATTCTAAGTTGTAAAGCATGTCGCACTGAACCAGGGAGTAATCATCACTACGCGACTGCCAGGCGTTCATAACGCCTCGAGTTGCTGGGAAAATGGGTGTGTCACCTAGCAGTGCTTCAAGGACATATGCTTTCTTGGCAGCTATGAGCATGACCCTCAAGTTACGGACCCAGTCCGTATAGTTGGTACCATCGTCTTTTAGCTTGGTTTTCTCTAGGAACGCGTTGAAGTTGAGGGCAACATTAGCCCGGGCCATTTGATCTACAAGACATATTGTAAAGATATTTTAGACTAAGTTAATCATAATTAAGTTCATCTAATCAAATTATTTAAGGAACTCCCATTTAGATAGACATCCCTCTAGTCATCTAAGTGATACATGATCCGAATCGACTAGGTCGTGTCCGATCATCACGTGAAACGGACTAGTCATCAACGGTGAACATCTCCATGTTGATCGCATCTACTATACGACTCATGTTCGACCTTTCGGTCTCTCATGTTCCGAGGCCATGTTTGTACATGCTAGGCTCGTCAAGTCAACCTAAGTATTTTGCATGTGTAAATCTGGCTTACACCCATTGTATGCGAATGTTAGAATCTATCACACCCGATCATTAGTTGGTGCTTCGAAACAACGAACCTTCGCAATGGTGAACAGTTAGGGTGAACACATCTCTTGAAATTTTAGTGAGGGATCATCTTATTTATGCTACTGTCGTTCTAAGCAAATAAGATGTAAACATGACAAACATCACATGAAAATCATAAAGTGACATTATATGGCCAATATCATCTTGCGCCTTTGATCTCCATCTTCGAGGCGCGGCATGATCACCTTCGTCACCGGCATGACACCATGATCTCCATCATCATGATCTCCATCATCGTGTCTTCATGAGGTTGTCTCGCCAACTATTACTTCTACTACTATGGCTAACGGTTAGCAATAAAGTAAAGTAATTACATGGCGTTTATATTGACTCGCAGGTCATACAATAAATTAAGACAACTCCTATGGCTCCTGCCGGTTGTCATACTCATCGACATGCAAGTCATGATTCCTATTACAACAACATGATCAATCTCATACATCACATATATCATTCATCACATCTTTTTGGCCATATCACATCACATAACATACCCTGCAAAAACAAGTTAGACGTCCTCTAATTGTTGTTTGCATGTTTTACATGGCTGCTATGGGTTTCTAGCAAGAACATTTCTTACCTACGCAAATGCCACAACGGTGATATGCCAATTGCTATTTACCCTTCATAAGGACCCTCTTCGTCGAATCCGATCTGACTAAAGTAGGAGAGACAGACACCCGCTAGCCACCTTATGCATCAAGTGCATGTTAGTCGGTGGAACCAGTCTCACGTAAGCGTACGTGTAAGGTCGGTCCGGGCCGCTTCATCCCACAATGTCGCCGAATCAAGATAAGACTAGTAAGGGTAAGCAAATTAAACAAATCATCGCCCACCACTACTTTGTGCTCTACTCGTGCATAGAATCTACGAATAGACCTAGCTCATGGTGTCACTGTTGGGGAACGTAGTAATAATTCAAAATTTTCCTACGTGTCACCAAGATAAATCTAGTAGATGCTAGAAACGAGAGAGCGGGAGTGCATCTTCATACCCTTGAAGATCGCTAAGCGGAAGCGTTACAAGAACGCTGTTGCTGGAGTCGTACTCGCGGCGATTCAAATCATGGAAGATCCGATCCAAGCGTCGAACGGACGGCGCCTCCGCATTCAACACACGTACAGCCTGGGGACGTCTCCTCCTTCTTGATCCAGCAAGGGGAGAGGAGAAGTTGAGGGAGAACTCCGGCAGCATGACGGCGTGGTGGCAGTGGAGCTCGTGGTTCTCCAACAGAGCTTCGCTAAGCACTACGGAGGAGGAGGTGTAGGAGGAGGGAGGGGCTGCGCCAGGGAAGGGGTGCGACTGCCCTCCCCCCCCCCACTATTTATAGGGGGAGGGAAGAGGGGGCTGGCCCCCTAGATGCATCTAGAGGGGGGGGGCGGCCAGGGGGAGACTTGCCCCCCAAGCAAGGTGGGAGGCGCCCCTCCCCTCAGGGTTTCCAACCCTAGGCTCCTTGGGCCCTTGGGGGCGCACCAGCCCACTAGGGGGCTGATTCCCTCCATATTCAGCCCATTAAGTCTCAGTACAATACCGATAACCCCCGAAACCATTCAGGCAACTGAAACTGGACTTCCCATATATAAATCTTCATCTCCGGACCATTACAGAACTCCTCGTGATGTCCGGGATCTCATCCGGAACTCCGAATAAACTTCGGTAACCACATACAATTTCCCATAACAACTCTAGCGTCACCGAACCTTAAGTGTGTAGACCCTATGGGTTCGGGAACCATGCGGACATGACCGAGACATCTCTCCGGCCAATAACCAACAGCGGGATCTGGATACCCATGTTGGTTCCCACATGTTCCACGATGATCTCATCGGATGAACCACGATGTCGGGAATTCAATCAATCTCATATACAATTCCCTTTGTCATTCAGTATGTTACTTGCCCGAGATTCGATCGTTGGTATCTCTATACCTTGTTCAATCTATTTACTGGCAAGTCTCTTTACTTGTTCCGTAACGCATGATCCCGTGGCTAACTCCTTAGTCACATTGAGCTCGTTATGATGATGCATTATCGAGTGGGCCCAGAGATACCTCTCCGTCATATGGAGTGACAAATCCCAGTCTCGATTCGTGCCAACCCAACAGACACTTTCGGAGATACCTGTAGTGCACCTTTATAGCCACCCAGTTACGTTGTGATGTTTGATACACCCGAAGCATTCCAACGATATCCGGGAGTTGCACAATCTCATGGTCGAAGGAAATGGTACTTGACATTAGGAAAGCTCTAGCAAACGAACTACACGATCTTGTGCTATGCTTAGGATTGGGTCTTGTCCATCACATCATTCTCCCAATGATGTGATCCCGTTATCAACGACATCCAATGTCCATGGTCAGGAAACCACGACCATCTATTAATCAACGAGCTAGTCAACTAGAGGCTTACTAGGGATATATTACGGTCTATGTATTCACACATGTATTACGGTTTCCGGTTAATACAATTATAGCATGAACAATAGATAATTATCATGAACAAGGAAATATAATAATACTATTTTATTATTGCCTCTAGGGCATATTTCCAACAGCAAAGGGAGTCTCTATTTCAACATACGGAAGGCCAGTCGGATACGACAAAATAGGAAAGGGCATGGACATCAATTTGCAATATAAATGTCCCTTACAAGTTGAAGAATTTCCTTTGGTGGTTGTTTCATGAATCCCTCCCAACAGGAGACTTACTACATCATCGCAATATGTCTACCAGTCTAGTGTGTCCTCTCTGTGCAGCGCAGGACAATTGGAAGCATGCTCTTATCGATTGTATGATGGCGGGGAGTGTATGATCTCTATCTTCAGATGATATGGTGTAGTGCATGTGTGATACTTTGTCCGTGAACGCAAAAGTTTGGTTGTCTACAATGCATGACAAATTATCGCATGATGAGTTTACTCGTGTGGTAGTAACCCTATGGGCATTTGATGAGCTAGAAGGACAGCTATCCATGAAGAGCTATTCGAGAGTCCTTTTGCTACAAACTCTTTCATAAATTTCTTTCTCAAGGTCCTCCATATTATCGCCAAACAAGCACCAGTGATGATCAGGGCTGCTTGCGTTCGCCCTGCAGTCTAGATACCTCCACTAGAGGGTTTAGTCAAGATAAACAATGATGCGGCTGTTACACATGATGGCACTTATGGAGCAGCAATAGTGGTGTGTAGAAATCATGTTGGAAAGTTTCTTGGAGCATCTTGGGTTACATTTAGATTCATCTCTAAACCCATAGCTCTTGAAGCTTTGTTTGTTCGCGAAGGGCAAGCACTTGTAGATGATCTTTATGTCCATCAAATTCATATTGCAACTGACTGCAAAACGATGGTGAACAATGTCAAGCAGAATTCGTCAGCAAAGCATGTAGCCATAGTATGTTAAATCATAGAACACTCTAGGGGTTTTGCTGCTTGTAATATCGTTCACGGGTTTAGGATCTCGAATTTTGAGGCTCGCAATCTCGCTAAGCATTCTTTAATACTTGGGTTTGGCCGTTATGTTTGGTTAGGCCAACCCGGGAACTTCAGTTTTACCTGTAAACGTTATGGAGATGAATAGAGCTTGATGAGAGTGTCTCAAAGGAAATTCTTAGATGTGATATAATTATATCACATCTAGATGAGCCCTAATCACACCTTTTAAATAAAGAGTAAGGTTGATTTAAAAATATATCATTGCTGACAAGTGTTAGAATACATATATGTGTACGACTTAGAGATAGAATAGGATTGCAGAGTCATTTCGCATTCCACGTCATAGGCTTCTTACCCTCCAAATTTTGTACTTGTACTTCATATATACCCTACGAGGATCTAATCAATAGTTCAATACAACTAACAATTCTATAGTTCTATATTTTCTCACGTGGTATTTGCGTAGTATAAGTTTCACAACGTCAAATCTTATTCCTCACCACTTTTGGAGCATGCCGCCCAAGGGGAGATTAATCCCCCTCGGGGGCACGTCACCCGATTTGGAAATTTTAGTTAGATTGATTTTTGTTGGTAGCCACAAATAAATCGTACCAATCTGTTGTCTCGTGAAAACATCCAGCAGAAAATCGGTGGTTCAAGCCGCGGCGAGCTCGCCCTCTACTCCCTGACATCGTTTGCCAGGAACCGGACAAAATCGCCACGCGATGGAGCCGGCTCTAGTCAAGCTGTCGGCCGACCTGATCATCCATGCGCGCATGGCTGGTGCGGGCACCAGCGCGTTGGGCGTTCACTCAGGCGCTCCACAAGGAAGGCATAGAAGCAAACTTCACGTGGCGTCTCCAGCATGAGGCGGAACCCGGCCACGACACCGGGAAGGGGGCACGCTGGTCCGATCTAATCATCATAGATTTGCGTATATATGCAGAAGCAGAACGGTTGAAGGGCACGCTGGTCCCCTCAAAAAAGAAAAAAAGAAGGGCACACTAGTAGGGTAGGAGATATACACGCACAAGGCTTGCACTGTTGTGCACGCATGCACCAGGGGACTAGGAGATGCATGCGTACAGAAAGCATCAGCGCCGCGCCACGGGCTCCTGCATCCACCACGGGCGCAGACTCCATCGACCGGGTTTTCTTTCTTTTTTCCGGTTTTTTCTCCTTTTCAATTTTTTTTCATTTTGTTTTTTCTTTTTAGTTTTCTTTTTAGATTTTCATTTTAGAGCAACTCCAATGGGGCGACCCATTTCGCTCGCGGCCGTCCGATTGGGTCGGCGCGGACAGAAAAGGCGGCCCAACGCGCCGACCCAAACGGACGCGCGTCCGTTTTTCGTCCGCGGGCGACCCATTCCGGGCCCATTTTTTAGCCTGATTTGCGTTGGCGCGGACACGCGACGGACGCGCGCGCGGTCGCCTACTCCTGTTCCCGGGCCCGCTGGTCTGTGGCACATTGGCCTCCTTCCCGCCGGCCAACAAGCAACACTCGCCCCCCGCCTCCTCCGTCACCGACGCCGCCGCCCATTTTTGCGGCGACTCTTTCAGCTGCTGCCGCCTCCACATCCGCCCAGCAACGCCGCCTCTGCCCCAGTCACCCGCCGCCGCCGGGGAGCAAACTAGTTCCCGCCGCCGCTTCCCCCACCGCACAACCGCCCGCGACCAAGAAGACGCCTCGCCGCCCCCGCCACATACGACCGACACGGTCGTCGGATGCCGTCACACTCATCGGACGCGGGCAGGGCAGCTAGCTGGTCTGTGGGCGCTGCGTCTCCCCTCGTCGGCCGTCTCCTTCTTCGACTCCCGCAAGCTGTTCGACAGTTTGCCAAGGTACGAAAATGGACTCTGCCGACGAGTTCTTTTTCCACAATTTCATTTGCGACTCCGACGATTCGTCGTCCGACGACGAGTTGGAGATATTGGCTGCCGTGATGGTCCGTCACCACCTCAACAACCAGCGGCCGTTGTTCCGTGGCTCCATTTTGGGCCACCTTCCGGCGTTGAATCGTAACCGAGAGAGCGGGCATTTCCTTCTCTGGAAGGACTACTTTGATACAACAAACTCGTTGTTCAAACATCACAAATTGGGAAACTCACGTGCAACTGCAAAATGATTTGGTTGAGCATATGTGGACTCATGTTGGCAACCAATAGATGTATCTTCTTTTATTCGTTTACAAAACTATGTGAAACATTTTTATTTTTATTTGGCTTGTAAAACTATACTATTTATTTGGGCGGACTATGTTAGATTTTCATTTCACAATATGTTGAATGCAATGCAAAATTGGGCGGCCGGCCACGCCTGCACATGTGGGTCGGCGCGTTGGGCACGCTGCCGACCCATATGAAAAACAGGGCGGACGCCGGGCGGGCGGCCGACCCAAATAGACAAAAAGCGGACGAAATCGCCGTCCGTTTGGGTCGGCCCGTTGGAGTTGCTCTTATTCCTCATTTCCTTTTTCTTTTTCTTCTTCTTTGTTTCTATTTTTCTCATTTTTGTGAACATATTTTTAAATCTGAACATTTTTTTGTTCACTGAATTCAAAAACTGTTCATGAAATTCAAAATTTGTTAATCGTATTAAAAAAATGTTCACCATAATTTTTTTTAAATAATCAAATTCATAAAATGTTCATCCATTTTAAAAGGTTCATCCAGTTTCAGAAAAGTGTTCTTGAATTTAGAATTTGTTCATCAAGTTAAAAAAAACAAAAATGTTCATTGTATTCAAAATTTGTTCCCCATCGTTTTTAAAAATGTGCATCAAATTCAAATAAAATCATCCATTTTTCAAAAATGTTCTTAAAATTCATCGTATTCAAAAATTGTTCTTTGATTGAGAATTTATCATCAAATTCACAAAATGTTCATCAAATTCAAAATTTATTCATCTGATAAAAAAATTCTTATCAATACCCAAATTCATGATCATTTTTTAAAATCAAAAACATTTTTCAAATTCGTGAATATCATTCAAATTCAGGGACATTTTTTGGCTCCAAGAACTTTTTCAAAATTAACATTTTTTAATTATGTAACTTATTCAAAATTCTGAATTATTTAATAAAGAAGAGAAGCAAAAACCGGAAGCAAAAATGAAACAATAAAATAGGGTGGGTGGGGAGCAAGGGGTGCTCACGCGTCAACCTCTCGGCGGGGTACTCCTAATTGGCGCTTCAGGCGCCAGGGAAGCTCTCTGGCGCCCACATGCGTGTCAGTTAGGCCGGCCCATTAGCGCCTTGTGGTCTTCGCTCGCTCTTTCGAGCCGCTCTGGTCTTCCGAGAGCAACTAGTTGACGAACGCTCCTTCGCGAGCGTCCCAACAATCACTTGGGGTGGGCAGAGAGGGCGCCACTTGGCACGCTCTCAGCCGCCGCAATGTGTCGCGCTCTGGGCACTCCCTCGAAATTTTGTTTATTTATTTATTTCTTCACAAGCGCTTTTGACTTTTTAGATGGTTTTTTCCGGGGTTTTTTTGGCTTTTGGTTTTTCACCGATCTTTCTTAGCTTTTGGACGAAACAAATCCTACAAAATATTTTTTTGCACGAAAAAACGTGTTTGTTTGCTTCCGCGAGAGGCATTGTCACAGCCTAGATTTTTCCCAAATCTGGTATGTTCAAAATTTCAGAGGGAATTAAACATTTTCTAGGAAATACTCATGACTGCCTAGGATTGTTCGTGATTGACTTTGATTTGCTTGATTGATTACCTAGAGGGATGAAAATCCAAAAGCAACCAGTGAAACCCTAGCAAGCCCTGATGGGAACCCAAGCCACTTTGAAAATATTATTTGGGCAAAACTATTCTTAAATAAGTCCCAAGTAATATTCAAAGCCAAATTAGATTCCCAAAAGAATTGAGTTTGATTCAATTTGGAACCAAGTCAAAATCAAGAGGGAATTATTCAAAAATGATTTTTTGCAAAAACAATTGGCAGGAAAATGAATTCCACAAGTCCAAATAATATTCTTGGCCCTCTACCAATTTTCTAAAATGAATTTTAAACACATTTGGTTTTGAAACCAAATTCAAATTCAAAAAGGAAATATAAGTGAGTAAATATATGTCCAAAATGCCCCAATGAAATGTTCAAACTTTCATAAATATTCCATTTGGAATTTAGAAAATGTTCTCTGTTGGAAGAAAATTCAAATTCAAAATGAAATAAAAAATATCGAAGAAACAAAAAAAACAGAAACAAGAAATGAAATAAAAAAAAGGAAAAACCCATGACCCAACTAACGTAGCTGGCCCAGCTAGCGCGCGCACCCGCAGCCCAGCTCGCCCGCACCCACTCTCTTCCCTCGCCCGAGCCACTCGCAGGCAGAGCCCACCTGCCAGGGTCGTCCCCCACCTCCCGCGCAACCGCTCGCCCACCCCGAGCACCCATGTCACGCATGTCGCCCACGCCCGCCTGCCCTCTGGCCATGCCAGCCCCAGCGGCCATGTCTTTTAAATAGGCCAGGACTCTCTCGTCCATTAGCCCCAACATATTTGCCCCGACGCTGTCAGGCTGCTCCCCCGCGTACCCTCGCCGTCTGCCTCTGACCTGACCGCTCTGCGCGAGGATTCCGACGAGCGCAACCGTTCCCGAGCCCTGCAGCGACCACTGTCCTTCGAGTTCGTGCACACCTCCTAGACATCCGAAGTGCGAATAGAGCCCCCTAGAGCCCCAAGCTCCTTGGAGGCTGAAGCTCTCCGCCACGTCGTCGACATCTCGGCGAGGTGAGCAAGCCCCGAACCCGCGCACGGTGTCCCTCGTCTTTTTCGCGGTCGTGCACACCTCCTGATCTTTTTGGTGCATATCCAGAGCCGCACCGGAACGCCGTCCGAGTCATCACCCGAGGAGCTACGCCACCGTGCGAACTTCGGCGAGCCCCTGGACGCCGCCACCATCGTCCCCAGCCACGGCGAAGCCCACCATCGACGTCTTCGTGTAGCCCCGCATCCACCTATGGCCTCCACCGTCTCCGGCGACCCCTGGAGCATCTTCCTCGTCAAGCCAAAGGCCATCGCCGTCGTCCGTCGCCGTCTCCAGTCACTCTCAGGTGATCTAGCTCCGGTGAGGACCCCCTCTAATCTAATCTACACCATTTGTTTTGATCCAACGACATGTACATGATCACTTAATGTGAGTCGGTACCAGCCAATCACAGAATGCCATGTCAGCAACCTTATCTGAAACATTATCCAAATCATCTTCTGTTAAATTGATTAAATGGGAATTTTGTAGAAAAGCCCCTGAACTTAGAATGCTCATTACTAATTATCTACAAGTCCAAATTGAGTGATTCTTTTTGCAAAATGATCCTTATGAAATTTGGAATTTGAATAATTTATAAATTTATTTCAAATAGAATGAATTCAAACTGGGCATAACTTGCAATTTATAAATCCAAATAAATTGATTCTTTTTGCAAATTGAACCTAGTGAAATATTGTTTCATCTCATAACACTTTAGATCAAATTTGAATTATTTAAAACTACATTTTAAACAAAATACAATAGGGGTCAGAAATCAAATAGAAATAAAACCTAAATTGGTCTAACTTTGAAATAAAAATTGTTTAATAAAACAAATATGATAGAAATGAGTTCAAAAAACTATAATATGAACTTTAGTAATTATCCTTGGATTATTATTTGAGTTTAGGAAATTTTAAATAAATTTTGAATTAAATTCAAACATATTTTGAATATAACATTGAAACCCTGGGTTTAATTTGAATAAAACAAATGCAATATGATGTAGTGAATTGAACCTAGTAATATTTTGGACTTAATATTTGACTATAGGGTAAGATGACCTCAAATTAAATTAAATTATATAAGGTTTGAAACTGTTTACACTTAGTAAATCATTTGGATTTAGAGTTGACTTTAGTTAAACTAAAGATCAAATAAATAAACCTTAGTAACCACATTGTATTGGTACTTGACTTTAGTTGAACCAAATTGAGTAAATGAACTTTGGTAATAAATTGGATCTATATTTGACTTTAGTTAAACTAAAATCAAATAAATAAACTATATTAATCATATTGAGATTATAATTGACTTTAAGTTGAACTTGAACTAAGAAAATGAACTATAGTAAGCATATGTAATTTGTATTTGACTTTACGAAAAACATTAATTGAATTTGAATTAGATGAACCCTAATTCCACTTCTAATTTAACTTAATGAAACATTTCATAATTCAGTTTAACTTAGTGAAACCAAATCAAATGGTGAACTCAGTTCAATTTGAATTCAAATAAGATGAACCCTAATTCCAATTCTAATTGAATTGGAGGCCAAGCCAAGTTATCATTTGCAGACACTAGTGTATTCAAACTCATGAAAGGCCAACAAGTTTGAATTGTCATTCAAACTTGAACATGAACTTGGCTATCCAGAATTCATAGACCATGACTCTGTTGTTAAGATTCTTTTGATTGGGTCTGACAACCACAACTTGACATCACATACTACTTATATGATGAACCCTATTACCTGAAACTGCATGTGAACCCTTATGTCACATGTATTCCAATTAACAACCACTATGTTTTTTTCCAAACTCTTATGAGTTAACTGTGACACATGATGTCACAGCACAATGACACTGACACCATGCACGACACTTGTTATATGTTTGATTGCTTTGTATGGTTGTTTATGATTGTTGTTTACTTACGTTAGATTGTACGGAGAGCAAAGAGTAACTTTACCAAGGTTGTGAGAGATCGACGAATCGTGAATACCAAGCAAGTACCACTTTGATCATATCACCCAGTATCTTCTTGCATAGTAGTTTTGCCATGATAGGTGTCTGAGTTTAGGATGCTAAGTTCTGTACAACCTAGTAGTTGACAACTTAGTTCCAAACTTACCCTGACCTTGTAACCATCGAGTAGATGCTTAAGATGCTATGACATGGATTGGGAAACATTAATTAACTTCCACCATACAATCTTATGGTTGAGTAGATAATTACAACTTAATTAATGAACTGATCTGGGTGGACTGGCTTTGATTGGGTCATCAGAACGTAGTCACTAGTGCAGAAAAACCTAACTATGGTGTTCTAAAAACAACCTTGCTCGCGTGGACACCGGAAGCCACCAATATGGCGCCATTGCTAAAAAGTGGAGGTGGCGTTGCAACCATGCCAGCAGTATTCTACGTGCTGCTGGCGTGTCATATGTCCCATGTCAGTAGTAAGTTCATCTTAACACTGTCGTTCATTGTTGGCCAACTCCAGCAAATGGATTTTTTGGCAATAGAAAAAGTTTACTTCACAAACTAAATAATTGTACTCAATAGATACTCATTAACACAACACAATCATCAACACTAGCTACTTACTCAATAGATACTCATTAACACAAGATGCTCATGAACTTAACAAGTTAATTAAACTTTACAAAAGTTACTCATCAACTCTAGTTACTCATCATCAACTAAGATGGGCTAGCTAGTTAAAAGAAACTACTATTCATCAAGGATTACGCTAAGCTTGCTAAGCTTATTTCTATTCCCCTCTCCATCTTTTTTGAAATGAGCTATGTCCATCTTGAGATCATTCCTATCTGCCCCAAGGAGTTTTCTCTCCTGCTTCAGCACATGCCTCTCCTCGATCATCTTATCCCTCTCGCCCCTCAACTTATTAGTCTTCTTAACGAATTGAACAGTCTCATGTGTAGCTCTTTAATCTTCGCCTTTAGCGAGGCATTCACCCGTTGCACGTTGTTCATAGTATACCGATGAGCCTTTAGGAGATCTTTGTTGAGCAAGTCCACATTGTGTTGGGGAACGTAGCATGCAATTTCAAAAAAATTCCTATGCTCACGCAAGATCTATCTAGGAGATGCATAGAAATGAGAGGGGGAGAGTGTGTGTCCATGTACCCTCGTAGACCGAAAGCGGAAGCGTTAGCTTAACGCGGTTGATGTAGTCGAAGGTCTTCTCAATCCAACCGATCAAGCACCGAACATACGGCACCTCTGAGTTCTGCACAAGTTCAGCTCGATGACGTCCCTCGAACTCTTGATCCAGCAAAGTGTCGAGGGAGAGTTCCATCAGCACGACGGCGTGGTGACGATGATGGTGAAGTGATATGCACAGGGCTTCGCCTAAGCACTACGTGAATATGACCGGAGGCGTAAACTGTGGAGGAGGCACCGCACACGGCTTGGAACAATTGACGTGTGTTAGAGGCGCCCCCACCCCCGTATATAAAGGAGGGAGAGGGGGAAGAGGGAGAATGAAAGGGGGGCGCCGCACCTCCCCTAGCCCAATTCGGACTCCTCCCTTGTGGGGGGCGCGCCACCCCTATGTGGACTGGTGTGCCTCCCTCCTATGGCCCATATGGCCCCTATCTTCCCTCGGGGGGTTCCTGTAACCCCCCGGTACTCCGATATGTACCCGACACAATCCGAAACACTTTTGGTGTCTAAAAACTATCATCCAATATATCAATATTTACGTCTTGACCATTTTGAGACTCCTCGTCATGTCGGTGATCTCATCCGGGACTCCGAACAACATTCGGTCACCAAATCACATAACTCATATAATATAAATCGTCATCGAACGTTAAACGTACGGACCCTGAGGGTTCGAGAACTATGTAGAATGACCGAAACACCTCTTTGGTCAATAACTAATAGTGGAACGTGGATGCTCATATTGGTTCCTACATATTCTACGAAGATCTTTACCGGTCAAACCGTAATGACAACATACGTCATTCCCTTTGTCAACGGTATGTTACTTGCCCGAGATTCGATCGTCGATAACTTCGTACCTAGTTCAATCTCATTACTGGCAAGTCTCTTTACTCGTTCCATAATACATCATCCCGTAACTAACTCATTAGTCACACTGCTTGCAAGGCTTATTATGATGTGTATTACCGAGAGGGCCCAAAGATACCTCTCCGATACTCAGAGTGACAAATCCTAATCTCGATCTATGCCAACCCAACAAACACCTTCGGAGATACCTGTAGAGCATCTTTATAATCACCCAGTTACGTTGTGACATTTGATAGCTGCTACCTCTTGAGCTTGCGTTGGTTTTCCCCGAAGAGGAGAGGATGATGCAGCAGAGTAGCGTACGTATTTCCCTCAGTTTTTGAGAACCAAGGTATCAATCCAGTAGGAGGCCACGCTCAAGTCCCTCATACCTACACAAAAACAATAGCTCCTCGTAACCAATGCGATTAGGGGTTGTCAATCCCTTCACGGTCACTTACGAGAGTGATATCTGATAGAGGTGATAGATAATATTTTTTGGTATTTTTGGTATAGAGATGCAAAGTGAAAAGTAAAAGACAAAGTAAAAAAGCAAAGCAAGGTTAAAGTGATGGAGATTGATATGATGAGAATAGACTCGGGGGCCATAGGTTTCACTAGTGGCTTCTCTCAAGAGCATAAGTATTCTACGGTGGGTGAACAAATTACTGTTGAGCAATTGACAAAATTGAGCATAGTTATGAGAATATCTAGGTATGATCATGTATATAGGCATCACGTCCGTGACAAGTAGACCGACTCCTGCCTGCATCTACTACTATTACTCCACTCATCAACCGCTATCCAGCATGCATCTAGAGTATTAAGTTAAAAACAGAGTAACGCCTTAAGCAAGATGACATGATGTAGAGAGATAAATTCATGCAATATGAAATAAATCCCATCTTTTTATCCTCGATGGCAACGATGCAATACGTGCCTTGCTGCCCCTTCTGTCACTGGGAAAGGACACCGCAAGATCGAACTCAAAGCTAAGCACTTCTCCCATGGCAAGAACTACCAATCTAGTTAGCCAAACCAAACGGATAATTCGAAGAGACTTGCAAAGATAACCAATCATACATAAAAGAATTCAAAGAAGATTCAAATATTATTCATAGATAGACTTGATCATAAACCCACAATTCATCGGTCTCAACAAACACACCGCAAAAAGAAGATTACATCGAATAGATCTCCACAAGAGAGGGGGAGAACTTTGTATTGAGATCCAAAAAGAGAGAAGAAGCCATCTAGCTACTAACTATGGAACCGAAGGTCTGAGGTAAACTACTCACACTTCATCGGAGAGGCTATGATGATGTAGAAGCCCTCCGTGATGACGGCCCTCTCCAGCGGAGCTCCGGAACAGGCCCCAAGATGGGATCTCGTGGATACAGAAAGTTGCGGTGGTGGAATTAGGTTTTTGGCTCCGTATCTATTCGTTTGGGGGTACGTAGGTATATATAGGAGAAGAAGTATGTCGGTGGAGCTCCAAGGGGCCCACGAGGCAGGGGGCGCGCCCTAAGGGGGGGGCGCCCCCACCCTCGTGACCGCCTCTCTGATGCCTTGGCATAGGGTCCAAGTCTCCTGGATCACGTTCGGTGAGAAAATCACGTTCCCGAAGGTTTCATTCCGTTTGGACTCCGTTTGATATTCCGTTTCTTCGAAACACTGAAATAGGCAAAAAAACAACAATTCTGGGCTGGGCCTCCGGTTAATAGGTTAGTCCCAAAAATAATATAAAAGTGGAAAATAAAGCCCAATATAGTCCAAAACAGTAGATAATATAGCATGGAGCAATCAAAAATTATAGATACGTTGGAGACGTATCAGGCATCCCCAAGCTTAATTCCTGCTCGTCCTCGAGTAGGTAAATGATAAAAAGAGAATTTTTTATGCGGAGTGCTACTTGGCATAATTTCAATGCAAATCTTCTTAATTGTGGTATGAATATTCAGATTCGAAAGATTCAAGACAAAAGTTTATATTGACATAAAAATAACAATACTTCAAGTATACTAACAAAGCAATTATGTCTTCTCAAAATAACATGGCCAAAGAAAGTTATCCCTACAAAATCATATAGTCTGGCTATGCTCTATCTTTACCACACAAAGTATTTAAATCATGCACAACCCCGATGACAAGCCAAGCAATTGTTTCATACTCTAACTTTTTCAAAACTTTTTCGATCTTCACGCAATACATGAGCGTGAGCCATGGATATAGCACTATATGTGGAATAGAATGGTGGTTGTGGAGAAGACAAAAAGAAGGGAAGATAGTCTCACATCAACTAGGCGTATCAACGGGCTATGGAGATGACCATCAATAGATATCAATGTGACTGAGTAGGGATTGCCATGCAACGGATGCACTAGAGCTATAAGTATATGAAATCTCAACAAAAGAAACTAAGTGGGTGTGCATCCAATTCGCTTGCTCACGAAGACCTAGGGCAATTTTGAGGAAGCCCATCATTGGAATATACAAGCCAAGTTCTATAATGTAAAATTCCCACTAGTATATGAAAGTTACATAACGAGAGACTCTCTATCATGAAGATCATGGTGCTACTTTGAAGCACAACGGTGGTAAAAGGATAGTAACATTGTCCCTTCTCTCTTTTTCTCTCATTTTTTTTATTTGGGCCTTTTCTCTTTTTTTATGGCCTCTTTTTTCTTCTTATTTTTCGTCCGGAGTCTCATCCCGACTTATGGGGGAATCATAGTCTCCATCATTCTTTCCTCACTGGGGACAATGCTCCAAAAATGATGATCATCACACTTTTATTTTTCTTACAACTCAATAATTACAACTCGATACTTAGAACAAAATATGACTCTATATGAATGCCTCCGGCGGTGTACCGGGATGTGCAATGAAGCAAGAGTGACATGTATGAAAGAATTATGAACGGTGGCTTTGCCACAAATACGATGTCAACTACATGATCATGCTAGCAATATGACAATGATGGAGCGTGTCATAATAAACAGAACGGTGGAAAGTTGCATGGAAATATATCTCGGAATGGCTATGGAAATGCCATGATAGGTAGGTATGGTGGCTGTTTTGAGGAAGGTATATGGTGGGTGTATGATACGGCGAAAAGTGCGCGGTATTAGAGAGGCTAGCAATGGTGGAAGGATGGGAAAAGGTGCATATAATCCATGGACTCAACATTAGTCAATAAGAACTCATATACTTATTGCAAAAATCTAGAAGTTATCAAAGCAAAGTATTACGCGCATGCTCCTAGGGGGATAGATTGGTAGGAAAAGACCATCGCTTGTCTCTGACCACCACTCATAAGGAAGACAATCAATAAATAAATCATGCTCCGCCTTCATCACATAACGGTTCACCATACGTGCATGCTATGAGAATTACTAGCTTTAACACAAGTATTCTTTAAATTCCCAACTACTCAACTAGCATGACTCTAATATCACCATCTTCATATCTCAAAACAATTATCAAGCATCAATCTTTTCTTAGTATTCCACGCACTCAAAAGAAAGTTTCACAAATCTTGAATACCAAGCATATTATTATTAAGCAAATTACCATGCTATTAAGACTCTCAAAATAATCTAAGTGAAGCATGAGAGATCAATAGTTTCTTTAAAACAAATCCACCACCGTGCTCTAAAAGATCTAAGTGAAGCACATGGAGCAAAATTATAAGGCTCAAAAGGTATATGTGAAGCACATAGAGCAAAACTACATAGCTCAAAAGATATAAGTGAAGCACATAGAGTATTCTATCAAATTCCAATTCATGTATGGCTCTCTCAAAAGGTGTGTACAGCAAGGATGATTGTGGCACGCTAACAAACAAAGACACAAATAATGCAAGACGCTCCAAGCAAAACACATATCATGTTGGTCAATAAAAATATAGCTCCAAGTAAATTACCGATGGAAGTAGACGAAAGAGGGGATGCCTTCTGGGGCATCCCCAATCTTAGACTTTTTGGTGTCCTTAGATTATCTTGGGGGTGCCATGGGAATCCCCAATCTTAGGCTCTTGCCACTCCTTGTTCCATAATCCATCAAAAGATTTCACCCAAAACTTGAAAACTTCACAACACAAAACTCAATAGAAATCTCGTGAGCTCCGTTAGAGAAAGAAAACAAAAGACCACTTCAAGGTACTGTAATGAACTCATTCTTTATTTATATTTTTGTTAAACCTACTGTATTCAAACTTCTCTATGGATTATAAACTATTTTAATAGCCATAGGTTCGTCAAAATAAGCAAACAACACACGAAAAACAGAATCTGTCAAAAACAGAACAGTCTGTAGTAATCTATAACTACCGCAAACTTCTGGAACTCCAAAAAATCTACCAAAATTGGATGACCTAGCAATTTGTTTATTGATCAGCAGCAATTGTAATCAGTGTTTTATCATGTTCTGATGATTTTTAATAATTCGGGCACTGAGCGCAAAGTTCCTGGAAATTACAGCAAGATCAAATAACTGTCATCCAAGAAGATCCAATAGGTCTAACTTGGCACAAACACGAATTTAAACACAAAACCACATCCAAACAGAAGGTAGATGGGTTATTTATTCCCTAACAGAAGAAAAACACAAAAAAAACTAAAAATAAAATTGGGTTGCCTCCCAACAAGCGCTATCGTTTAACGCCCCTAGCTAGGCATAAAAGCGAGGATAGATCAAGGTATTGCCATCTTTGGTGGGCAATCCGTAAGTGGCTCTGTCAGGACCCCGATCCTAAGCCACATCGATCTAGCATGTAACACATCATATCACTTTGCGGCCTCACGCACGGTATTCCCACGGGTGCCACCTTACCTGGCCCGGGACCGTTTGCGCCTTTTGGCTCACGTATATGATAGTGTCGCTAGCATCCATATGACAGAGAACCCGGGCCAACATGGCTAGTCGTGAACCCAAGGCGGCACTAACCCATGAGGACAGGCATACATGAATCACATCGAGCATGTCGGTCAACAACGTATAAATCCGGGCTGTAGCACTGGGCTAACAGGACTCCGGATAACACCGCGTGACATTTCCGCAAAGGGACAGACACAGGAACGAAGTGAAACACATGCCGGCCAGTCAAGTGTTCCAAGCAGTAGTGCTGGGCTAGCAGGACTCCGGTGAACCGGGTTGTAGCGGACTACTATCGCTCAAAAGCACTAGACTACATTTCCCCATATGATAGGCTGCCAAGGATAAACAACCAGATTGTCGGATCCCACACATAGCAGCATTTCAATCATACACACAATATGCTCGATATGTGTAAATACAACATGGCATCACAACAAGACTCTACAACTCAAGTATTTATTCATTAGGCTCCGAAGAGCCAGATATTACAAACATGGGTCTCATGACCCAACATTCAGAGCATACAAGTCAAAGCACATGCGGAAGCTTAACATGTCTGAGTACAGACATCTACAAATGAAAAAGGCTGAGAAGCCTGACTATCTACCAGATCATGCCGAGGGCACAAGATCGTAGCTGAGGTATCAAGCTAAACGTCGAAGTCCACACGGAACTACTAGCGAGACTGACGTCTCTCTGCAAAAACATAAAATAGGCAAACGTGAGTACAAATGTACCCAGCAAGACTTACATCAGAACTAGCTACATATGCATCAGTATCAAAGGGGGTGGTGGAGTTTAACTGCAGCAAGCCAGCTTTGACTCGGTGGCTATCCTGAACTACGACTGCAAGTAACTCTTTTGAGGTGGCGCACACGAGTCCACATATTCACCATATCAATACACCACCATGGATCCGCTCCCGTCTCCCTACGAGAACGCCATCCATAGCACTCACGCTTATCTTGCGCATTTTAGGGTATCCACTTTCACTTGTCTATGAACTGTTATAGGCAACCCAGAAGTCCATTACCACGGACACGGCTATTCGAATAGATGATGTTAACCCTGCAGGGGTGTACTTCTTCACACACGCTTTCACCACTTACCGCCGTTTACACGACATGTACTCGGCAACCTTCAAGCGGAAGCCCATCGAGGGTGTCGGCCACGGCCTACCTAAACACTCAAGTCTCTAGTCCAGGTTTATCGCCTATTCAGGTTCCATCCACAGGGAGTCCGGCCAAGGTTTCCACATACAGCCCCGAACGATGTGTACAGGGTTCCGAGACACCAAACGGGCGCCCGGCTAGCCTAGCCACGTGCCTACCGCAACACAGCCCACCCCTACGGTCAGCGCTGCATGCGGCCCCCAGCATACTACAAACACCAGAAACTACTTGCAACTCCTGGACAGAGGACAAGGGTGATCAAGAAGCCGAGAGGGTCTATTGGTTTCGGGCCCAATGCATGGTAGTAACTGTTTCATGGATCACAAACACAGAACTCAGTTCCTGAGGACGGCTGCAATGAGACAACCCACCATGTACTCCTACATGGCCTCTCACCGCTACCTTTACCAAATCGTATTCACACACTTAGCTCACACACAGTAGGACATGTTCATCACTATTCTAGTTCATCCCCGATGAATCAGACCCGACTCAACTCTAAGCAGTAGCAGGCATGACAACAAACATGAATGAGTAGGCACATCAGGGCTCAAACAACTCCTACTCATACTAGTCGGTTTCATCTATTTACTGTGGCAATGACAGGTCATGCAGAGGATAAGGGGTTCAACTACCGCAGCATGTAACAGTTGAATCGTTGTTATCCTAATGCAGTAAAAGAGAGCAGGAGCGAGAGAGTGGGATTGTATCGGAATGAACAAGGGGGTTTTGCTTGCCTGGCACTTCTGAAGATAATATAGTTCTTCATCGGTGTCATCGATCTCATCGTCGGCACCACGTCTATCGAGAGGGGTCGAATACCGACAAACAAGGAAGAATACAATCAATGCAATGCAACAATATGATGCATGATCATGACATGGCAATATGTTGTGGTTTAAGCTAATGCAACTAGCAACATGTTAAATGGAGTTGGTTTGAACCCTAGGTTGTTCAAACATGCATGCAAATGCAATAAACAGATTCCTTGAATTTTTCTGATAATTTTTCATATATAAATCTTTGCATTTGGAGCTACGGTTGATTTTCTATGATTTTTAGAAGTTTAGGGCATTTTCTGAAATTTCCTGAATAAGATTAAATCTAGAAAATGTATTACTGCGTCAGCATGACGTCACACTAACGTCAGCAGGTCAAAGGCACGGTCCAGGTCAACTCTAACATGTGGGTCCCGCGTGTCAGGGTCATTAGTTTAACTAATTTAATTTAATTCTAAACCTGGTTCATTAGTGGCCTGGGGCCCACACGTTAGTGACCCAGGGGGTCAACTGGGCCCACCCAGTCAACGGTCAACCGGGTCAAACCCGGGTCAACTCGTCGGAGTTGACCGTCGCTCGTCACCGGCGACGCCAGGGACGGCGGAGGGCATCGGGATTCCTCTACAAGGCGCGGTTTGGCGCGCGGAGCATAGCTACGGGATGCGGACGCTCGTCCGCATCCAACCGGGGTGGTGGTGCGGCCGGGGGGGTGGCCGGAGTGGCGCCGGCGACGGCGAGGAGCTCGACCGCGGCGGCCGGAGCTCGGGGGTGAGCGCGGCGGCGCTGTGGTGCGCGAGCAAGCAAGCTGAGGCGCTAGCGGGGTCCTACGCGACGCGGTGAGTGGGTTGGACGCGCCGGACGGACCATTTGGTCGCCGGAGTCGCGTCAGCGGTGAGCGCTGGCGGCGGCGGGTTTGGGCGCAGATGGTCCGGTGGCTACGGCGGTCTATGAGGAAGAAAAGAGGGATGGACGGGGTCAGGGGCTCACGGCGAGTAGGACGAGCAGGTCGGCGAGCTCGGAGATGGTCCGAAGCAGTTGGGGCGGCGAGGGGGATCTCTGGCGATCTCGGCGACTCGAGGAAGAAGAAGATGTTGGGGGCGGAGCTTCGGGGGTCTTCCAGTCGCGTGGCTCGATGAGGGGGCTGGCGATGAGGTGCGGGAGCTCGGGAGCAGCTCAGGGCATCGTCGGGACGGCGGTGGTCACGGCAACGGCGAACGGCGGCGATGGGCGTGTTCGGTGGCGTCATATGGAGAGAGCAGAGGAGGGAGAGAGACCCAGGGAGAGAGGATAGGGGTGCAGGGGGTCCCGAGCGGCGCCGGGGAGGGGCTTCGAGGCGCCCGGTGAGGCAGGCGAGCAGGGAGGAGGCGTGTCGCCACGGCACGCGCGTGCGTTGTCTCCCTCCTCTGCCTACTGGCAGAGGTAGGTGATGACTGGCACGGCCAGATGGGCCGGGCCATGCTGGGCCTAGCCAGGTAAGCAACAGGTAAAACCCTCTCTCTCTCTTTCTGTTTTAGTTTTCTATTTATTTTGTTTTGTTTTGATTTGATTCACAGCTCAAATCATTTAGTAGCTTCTGAAAATATTTATGTGGCTTGATGCAATATATTCAAGCCACTCATAGGGTTTTTTTCAGAATTGTTGGACTTGCAATTCTTTTATAGAAGAATTAAATCCAACTCAAATATTTATTGATTTAAATCCAAATGGCCAAAATAATTCCTCAAAAATGTTCCATATTTTTTTGGTTTGGACCAAAACCCTTGCCAAAAATATTAAACATCATTGAAGAGCATTTTGGAAACATTGGATGCATTTTCCAGGGTTATTTGCCCTTCTTTCAATTAAAATTTTGAGGCTTTCAAATTTCCTCAATTCAAGTTTTCTTGAATTTAAACACGATGCAAGATGCTCTCAAATGCAACTAATACAAGCAAAGTCTAGGGTCGTGACAGGCTCTCATGATAGTTTCATATGGAAATTTTATTTTCTTTCTAGGAAAGTGTTCCATGCCCTTTTTTAATGGAAATTGGAATCTAATATTCCCTTCCTTCATATCAATAATCGCACCAACCGTTCTAAGGAAAGGTTTACCAAGAATAATAGGGCAAGAAGGATTGCAACCTATATCAAGAACAATGAAATCTATTGGCACATAATTCCTATTTGCAACAATAAGAACATCATTAATCCTTCCCATAGGTTTCTTAATAGTGGAATCCGCAAGATGCAAGTTTAGAGAGCAATCATCAAAGTCACGGAAATCTAGCAAATCACACAAAGTTTTGGGGATAGTGGAGACACTAGCACCCAAATCACACAAAGCATAAAACTCATGATCCTTAATTTTAATTTTAATAGTTTGTTCCCACTCATCATAGAGTTTTCTAGGGATAGAAACTTTCAACTCAAGTTTTTCTTCATAAGATTGCATCAAGGCATCAACAATATGTTTGGTAAAGGCTTTCTTTTGACTATAAGCATGAGGAGAATTTAGCACGGATTGCAACAAGGAAATACAATCAATTAAAGAGCAACTTTCATAATTAAATTTCTTGAAGTCCAATATAGTGGGTTTAGCAACATCTAGGGTTTTATTTCTTTCAATCCCACTTTCATCAATTTCATCATACATATCTAAATACTCCGATTTTTTGGAACGCCTTCTAGGTAAAGGAAGATCATATTCAGTTTCATCAAGATTCATATTGAAAAACAAAGATTTGATAGGGGATACATCAATAACTTTTAGATCTTCATCTTGATTTTCATAGGAATTGGAAGAACACGCTTTAATAAAGGCATCTTTGGAAGCACGCATCCTAGCGGTTCTTTCCTTGCACTCATCAATGGAAATTCTCATGGCTTTGAGAGACTCATTGATATCATGCTTAGGAGGAATAGATCTAAGCTTTAAAGAATCAACCTCAAGAGAAATTCTATCAACGTTCCTAGCCAAATCATCAACCTTAAGCAATTTCTCTTCAAGCAAAGCATTAAAATTCTTTTGTGAATTCATAAACTCTTTAACACTATTCTCAAATTCAGAGGGCATCTTATTAAAATTTTCATAAGAGTTGTTGTAGGAATTTTCATAATTATTAGAAGGATTACTAGGATAAGGCGTAGGATTAAAATTCCCTCTATAAGCGTTGTTACCAAAATTATTCCTACCAACAAAATTCACATCCATAGATTCATTGTTATTCTCAATCAAAGTAGACAAAGGCATATCATTAGGATCAGAAGAAACTCTTAGTAGCAAATAATTTCATAAGTTCATCCATCTTTCCACTCAAAACATTGATTTCTTCTATCGCATGCACTTTTTTATTAGAAGATCTTTCAGTATGCCATTGAGAATAATTAACCATAATATTATCTAGGAGTTTAGTAGCATATCCTAAAGTGATTTCCATAAAAGTGCCTCCCGCGGCCGAATCTAAAAGATTTCTAGAAGAAAAATTCAATCCGGCATAAAAAATTTGTATAATCATCCACAAATTCAAACCATGAGTAGGGCAATTACGTATCATTAATTTCATTCTCTCCCAAGCTTGTGCAACATGTTCATGATCAAGTTGCTTAAAATTCATAATGTCGTTTCTAAGAGAGATGATCTTAGCGGGAGGAAAATACTTAGAGATAAAAGCATCTTTGCACTTGTTCCAAGAATCAATACTATTTTTAGGCAAAGACGAAAACCAAGCTTTAGCACGAACTCTAAGCGAAAAAGGAAATAGATTCAATTTAACGACATCATTATCGACATCTTTTTTCTTTTGCACATCACATAAATTAACGAAGCTATTCAGATGAGTAGCGGCATCTTCACTAGGAAGGCCGGTGAATTGATCTTTCATAACAAGATTCAACAAAGCAGTATTGATTTCACAATATGCAGTATTGGCAAGAGGAGCAATCGGAGTGCTAAGGAAATCATTATTATTGGTATTGGAGAAGTCACACAATTTGGTAGTATCTTGAGCCATCGCGACAAACAAGCAATCCAACACACGAGCAAACAAAAGGCAAGCGAGAAAAAGGCAAACGGAAAAAGAGAAGGAGAAGGAGGAGGAGAAGGAGAAGGAGAAGAGAGGGCGAATAAAACAGCAGGGGTGAAGTAGGGGAGAGGAAAACAAGAGGCAAATGACAACTAATGTAATGCGGGAGATAGGGATTGTGATGGGTACTTGGTATGTTAACTTTTTGCGTAGACTCCCCGGCAACGGCGATAGAAATTCTTCTTGCTACCTCTTGAGCTTGTGTTGGTTTTCCCCGAAGAGGAGAGGATGATGCAGCAGAGTAGCGTAAGTATTTCCCTTAGTTTTTGAGAACCAAGGTATCAATCCAGTAGGAGGCCACGCTCAAGTTCCTCGTACGTACACAAAAACAATAGCTCATCGCAACCAACGCGATTAGGGGTTGTCAATCCCTTCACGGTCACTTACGAGAGTGAGATCTGATAGAGGTGATAGATAATATTTTTTGGTATTTTTGGTATAGAGATGCAAAGTGAAAAGTAAAAGGCAAAGTAAAAAAGCAAAGCAAGATTAAAGTGATGGAGATTGATATGATGAGAATAGACCCGGGGGGCATAGGTTTCACTAGTGGCTTCTTTCAAGAGCATAAGTATTCTACGGTGGGTGAACAAATTACTGTTGAGCAATTGACTGAATTGAGCATAGTTATGAGAATATCTAGGTATGATCATGTATATAGGCATCACGTCTGTGACAAGTCGACTGACTCCTGCCTGCATCTACTACTATTACTCCACTCACCGACCGCTATCCAGCATGCATCTAGAGTATTAAGTTAAAAACAGAGTAACGCCTTAAGCAAGATGACATGATGTAGAGAGATAAATTCATGCAATATGAAATAAACCCCATCTTTTTATCCTCGATGGCAACGATGCAATACGTGCCTTGCTGCCCCTTCTGTCACCGGGAAAGGACACCGCAAGATCGAACCCAAAGCTAAGCACTTCTCCCATGGCAAGAACTACAAATCTAGTTGGCCAAACCAAACGGATAATTCGAAGAGACTTGCAAAGATAACCAATCATACATAAAAGAATTCAGAGAAGATTCAAATATTATTCATAGATAGACTTGATCATAAACCCACAATTCATCGGTCTCAACAAACACACCGCAAAAAGAAGATTACATTGAATATATCTCCACAAGAGAGGGGGAGAACTTTGTATTGAGATCCAAAAAGAGAGAAGAAGCCATATAGCTACTAACTGTGGACCCGAAGGTCTGAGGTAAACTACTCACACTTCATCGGAGAGGCTATGATGATGTAGAAGCCCTCCGTGATGACGGCCCTCTCCGGCGGAGCTCCGGAACACGCCCCAAGATGGGATCTCGTGGATACAGAAAGTTGCGGCGGTGGAATTAGGTTTTTGGCTCCGTATCTATTCGTTTGGGGGTACGTAGGTATATATAGGAGGAAGAAGTATGTCGGTTGAGCTCCGAGGGGCCCACAAGGCAGGGGTGCGCGCCCTAAGGGGGCCCACCCTCGTGACCACCTCTCTGATGCATTGGCGTAGGGTCCAAGTCTCCTGGATCACGTTTGGTGAGAAAATCACGTTCCCGAAGGTTTCATTCCGTTTGGACTCCGTTTGATATTCCGTTTCTTCGAAACACTGAAATAGGCAAAAAAAAATAGCAATTCTGGGCTGGGCCTCCGGTTAATAGGGTAGTCCCAAAAATAATATAAAAGTGGAAAATAAAGCCCAATATAGTCCAAAACAGTAGATAATATAGCATGGAGCAATCAAAAATTATAGATACGTTGGAGACGTATCAATAGCACACAAGGTATTCCTCCGGTATCCGGGAGTTGCATAATCTCATAGTCAAAGGAATATGTATATGACATGAAGAAAGCTATAACAATAAAACTGAACGATCAACATACTAAGCTAATGGGTGGGTCTTGTCCATCACATCATTATCCTAATGATATCCTAATGATGTGATCCCGTTCATCAAATGTCAACACATGTCTATGGTTAGGAAACTTAACCATCTTTGATTAACGAGCTAGTCTAGTAGAGGCTTACTAGGGACACAGTGTTTTGTCTTTGTATCCACACATGTATCAAGTTTCCGGTTAATACGATTCTAGCATTAATAATAAACATTTATCATGATATAAGGAAATATAAAATAACAACTTTATTATTGCCTCTAGGGCATATTTCCTTCAATCTCCCACTTGCACTAGAGTCAATAACCTAGTTCACATCTCCATGTGATTTAACACCAATAGTTCACATCTTTATGTGATTAATACCCATAGTTCACATCGCCATGTGACCAACACCCAAAGGGTTTACTAGAGTCAATAATCTAGTTCACATTGCTATGTGATTAACACCCAAAGAGCACTAAGGTGTGGTCATGTTTTGCTTGTGAGAGAAGTTTAGTCAACGGGTCTGCCATATTCAGATCCGTATGTATTTTGCAAATTTCTATGTCTACAATGCTCCGCATGGAGCTAGTCTAGCTAATTGCTCCCACTTTCAATATGTATCCACACCAAGACTCAGAATTATCCAGATCGGTGTCAAAGCTTGCATCGACGTAACTCTTTATGACGAACTCTTTATCACCTCCATAACCGAGAAACATTTCCTAAGTCCTCTTTAGGTACCTAAGGATAATTTTGACCGTTGTCAAGTGATCTACTCCTGGATCACTATTGTACCCCCTTGCCAAACTCATGGCAAGGCACACAACAAGTCTGGTACACAGCATGGCATACTTTATAGAACCTATGGCTGAGGCATAGGGAATGACTTTCATTCTCTCTATATATTATGCCGTGGTCGGGTTTTTTGAGTCTTACTCAAGTTCACACCTTGTAACACGGCAAGAACCGTTTCTTTGACTGATCCATTTTGAACTGCTTCAAAACTTTATCAAGGCATGTGCTTTGTGAAAGTCCTATCAAGCGTCTTGATCTATCTCTATAGATCTTGATGCCCAATATATAAGCAGCTTCACCGAGGTCTTTCATTGAAAAAAACTTCAAGTATCCTTTTATGCTATCCAATTTTTTTATATCATTTCCGATCAACAATATGTCATCCACATATAATATCAGAAATGCTACAGGGCTCCCACTCACTTTCTTGTAAATATAGGCTTCACCATAAGTCTGTCTAAAACCATATGCTTTGATCACCTCATCAAAGCGTATATTCCAACTCCGAGATGCTTGCACCAGTCCATAGATGGATCGCTGGAGTTTGCACACTTTGTTAGCACCTTTAGGATCGACAAAACCTTCTGGTTTCATCATATACAACTCTTCTTTAAGAAATCCATTAAGGAATGCAGTTTTCACATTCGTTTGCCAGATTTCATAAAATGTGGCAATTTCTAACATGATTCGAAACAGACTTAAGCACCGCTATGAGTGAGAAAATCTCATCGTAGTCAACAACTTCAACTTGTTGAAAACCTTTTGTGACAAGTCGAGCTTTGTAGATCGTAACACTACCATCAACGTCTGTCTTCCTCTTAAAGATCCATTTATTCTTAATGGCTTGCCGATCATTGGGCAAGTCCACAAAAGTTGACATTTGTTCTCATATATGGATCCTATGTCAGATTTCATGGCATCAAGCCATTATCGGAATCTGGGACTCATCATAGCTTCTTCATAGTTCATAGGTTTGTCATGGTCTAGTAACATGACTTCCAGAATAGTATTACCGTACCACTCTGGTGTGGAACGTGCTCTGTTCGACCTACGAGGTCTAGTAGTAACTTGATCTAAAGTTTCATGATCATCATCATTAGCTTCCTCTCAAGTTGGTGTAGGTATCATGAGAACGGATTTCTCTGATGAGTTACTTTCCAATTTGAGGGAAGGTAGAATAACCTCATCAAGTTCTACTTTCCTCCTACTCACTTCTTTCGAGAGAAACTCCTTCTCTAGAAAGGATCCATTTTTAGCAACAAAGATCTTGCCTTCGGATCTATGATAGAAGGTGTACCCAACAGTTTCCTTAGGTATCCTATGAAGACGCATTTTTCCGATTGGGTTCGAGCTTTTCAGGTTGAAGTTTCTTGGCATAAGCATCACATCCCCAAAATTTTAGAAACGACAGCTTAGGTTTCTTCCCAAACCATAATTCATATGGTGTCATCTCAACGGATTTAGACGGTCCCCTATTTAATGTGAATGCAGCTGTCTCTAATGCATAACCCCAAAACGATAGTGGTAAATCGGTAAGAGACATCATAGATCGCACCATATCTAATAAAGTACGGTTACGACATTCGGACACACCATTATGATGTGGTGTTCCAGGTGGCGTGAGTTGTGAAACTATTCCACATTGTTTTAAATGAAGGCCAAACTCGTAAATCAAATATTCGCCTCCGCGATCAGATCGTAGAAACTTTATTTTCTTGTTACGATTGTTCTCCGCTTCACTCTAAAAATCTTTGAACTTTTCAAATGTTTCAGACTTGTGTTTGATCATCTAGATATACCCATATCTACTCAAATCATCTGTGAAGGTTAGAAAATAATGATACCCGCCACGAGCCTCAACAGTCATCGGACTGCATACATCGGCATGTATTATTTCCAATAAGTCAGTGGCTCGCTCCATTGTTCCAGAGAACGGAGTTTTAGTCATCTTTCCCATGAGGCGTGGTTCGCAAGTATCAAATGATTCATAATCAAGTGAGTCCAAAAATCCATCCGTATGGAGTTTCTTCGTGCGCTTTACAATAATATGATCTAAACGGCAGTGCCATAAATATGTTGCACTATCATTATCAACTTTGCAACTTTTGTCATCAATATTATGAATATGTGTATCACTATGATCGAGATTCAATAAACCATTTACATTGGGTGTATGACCGTAGAAGGTTTTATTCATGTAAACAGAACAACAATTATTCTCTGACTTAAATGAATAACCGTATCGCAATAAACATGATCCAGTCATATTCATGCTCAACGTAAACACCAAATAACATTTATTTTAGTCCAACACTAATCTCTAAGGTAGAGGGAGTGTGCGATGGTGATCTTATCAACCTTGGAATCACTTTGCCCTTAACTAGTCTTTGTTCATTTTGCAATTCCTGTTTCGAGTTACTAATCTTAGCAACTGAACCGTTATCAAATACCCTGGGGTTACTATGAACACTAGTAAAGTACACATCATTAACATGTATATCAAATATACCTTTGTTCACTTTTCCATCCTTCTTATCCGCCATGTATTTGGGGTAGTTCTGCTTCTAGTGACCATTCCCTTTGCAGTAGAAGCACTCAGTTTCAGGCTTAGGTCTACCTTTGGGTTTCTTCACGGGAGTGGCAACTTGCTTGGCATTCTTTCTTGAAGTTCCCTTTCTTTTCCTTTGCCCCTTTTCTTGAAACTAGTGGTCTTGTTAACCATCAACACTTGATGCTCTTTCTTGATTTCTACCTTCGCCGATTTTAGCATTGCGAAGAGCTCGGGAATCATTTTCGTTATCCCTTGCATATTATAGTTCATCACGAAGTTCCAATAACTTGGTGATAGTGACTAGAGAACTATGTCATTCACTATCTTATCTGGAAGATTAACTCCCACTTGATTAAAGCGATTGTAGTACTCAGACATTCTGAGCACATGCTCACTGGTTGAGCTATTCTGCTCCATCTTGTAGGCAAAGTACTTGTCAGAGGTCTCATACCTCTCGAATCGGGCATGAGTCTGAAATACCAATTTCATCTCTTGGAACATATTATATGCTCCGTGCCGTTCAAAAATGTTTTTGAAGTCCCGGTTCTAAGCCGTAAAGCATGGCGCACTAAACTATCAAGTAGTCATCATACCGAGCATGCCAAACATTCGTAATGTCTGCATCTGCTCCTACAATAGGTCTGTCACCTAGTGGTGCATCAAGGACATAATTCTTCTGTGCAGCAATGAGGATAATCCTCAGATCATGGATTCTGTCCGCATCATTTTCTACTATCATCTTTCAACTTAGTTTTCTCTAGGAACATATCAAAAATTAATCAGGGGAGCTATACACGAGCTATTGATCTATAACATAGATATGCAAATACTATCAGGACTAAGTTCATGATAAATTAAGTTCAATTAATCATATTACTTAAGAACTCCGACTTAGATAGACATCCCTCGAGTCATCAAAATGATCATGTGATCCATATCAACTAAACCATGTCCGATCATCACGTGAGATGGAGTAGTTTCCAATGGTGAACATCTCTATGTTGATCATATCACCTATATGATTCACGTTTGACCTTTCGGTCTCTAGTGTTCCGAGGCCATGTCTGTACATGCTAGGCTCGTCAAGTTTAACCCAAGTATTCCACACGTGCAAAGCTTTCTTGCACCCGTTGTATGTGAACGTAGAGCTTATCACACCTGATCATCACATGGTGTCTCGGCACGACGAACTGTCGCAACGGTGCATACTCAGGGAGAACACTTATACCTTGAAATTTTTAGTGCGAGATCATCTTATAATGCTACCGCCATACTAAGAAAAATAAGATGCATAAAAGATAACCATCACATGCAATCAAAATATGTGACATGATATGGCCATCATCATCTTGTGCCTTTGATCTCCATCTCCAAAGCACCGTCATGATTACCATCGTCACTGGCGTGACACCTTGATCTCCATCGTAGCATCGTCATCGTCTCACCAACTATTGCTTCTACAACTATCGCTAACGCATAGTGATAAAGTAAAGCAATTACATGGCGATTGCATTTCATATAATACAGCGACAAACATAAGGCTCCTGCCAGTTCTGATAACTTTTACAAAACATGATCATCTCATGCCTTGACCATATCACATCACAACAAGCCCTACGAAAACAAGTTAGACATCCTCTACTTTGTTGTTGCAAGTTTTATGTGGCTGCTATGGGCTTCTAGTAAGAACCGTTCTTACCTACGCATCAAAACCACAACGGTGTTTCGTCAAGTTTGCTGTTTTAACCTTCAACAAGGACCGGCCATAGTCAAATTCGATTCAACTAAAGTTGGAGAAACAGACACCCGCCAGCCACCTTTATGCAAAACTAGTTGCATGTTTGTCGGTGTAACCAGTCTCATGTACGTGGTCATGTAAGGTTGGTCCGGACCGCTTCATCCAACAATACCGCCGAATCAAAATAAGGCATTGGTGGTAAGCAGTATGACTATTACCATCCACAACTCTTTGTGTTCTACTCGTGCATATCATTTACGCATAGACCTGGCTCGGATGCCACTGTTGGGGAACGTAGCAAGCAATTTCAAAAAAATTCCTACACTCACGCAAGATCTATCTAGGAGATGCATAGCAACAAGAGGGGAGAGTGTGTCCACATACCCTCGTAGACCGAAAGCGGAAGCGTTAGCTTAACGCGGTTGATGTAGTCGAACGTCTTCTTCATCCAACCGATCAAGCACCGAACGTACGACACCTCCGAGTTCTGCACACGTTCAGCTCGATGGCGTCCCTCGAACTCTTGATCCATCAAAGTGTTGAGGGAGAGTTCCGTCAGCACGATGGCGTGGTGACGGTGATGGTGAAGTGATCCGCGCAGGGCTACGCCTAAGCACTACGAATATGATCGGCGGCATAAACTGTGGAGGGGGCGCCGCACACGGCTTGGAACAATTGATGTGTGTTAGAGGCGCCCGAACCCCCGTATATAAAGTAGGGAGAGGGGAGGAGGCCGGCCCTAGGCGTGCCCCAAGTAGGAGGAGTCCCACTTGGGCTCCTAGTAGGATTCGGCCCCCTTCCTTTTATCGGAGGGGAAAAGGGGGAAGGAGAGAGAGAGAGGGGGAGAAGGAAAGGGGGGCGCCTGTTGGAAATATGCCCTAGAGGCAATAATAAAAGCATTATTATTATATTTCCTTATTCATGATAATTGTCTTTATTCGTGCTATAATTGTGTTAACCGGAAATGGTAATACATGTGTGAATAACAGACAACAACATGTCCCTAGTGAGCCTCTAGTTGACTAGCTCGTTGATCGACAGATAGTCATGGTTTCCTGACTATGGACATTGGATGTCATCGATAACGGGGTCACATCATTAGGAGAATGATGTGATGGACAAGACCCAATCCTAAACATAGCATAAGATCGCATAGTTCGTTTGCTAGAGTTATCCAATGTCAAGTATCCTTTCCTTAGACCATGAGATCGTGTAACTCCCGGATACCGTAGGAGTGCTTTGGGTGTGCCAAACGTCACAACGTAACTGGGTGACTATAAAGGTACACTACGGGTATCTCTGAAAGTGTCTGTTGGGTTGACATGGATCGAGACTGGGATTTGTCACTCCGCTTGACGGAGAGGTATCACCGGGCCCTCTCGGTAATGCATCATCACAATGAGCTCAATGTGATCAAAGTGTTTGATCACGGGATCATGCATTACGGAACGAGAAAAGTGACTTGCCGGTAACGAGATTGAACGAGGTATTGGTATACCGACGATCGAATCTCGGGCAAGTAAAATACCGATTGACAAAGGGAATCGTATACGGGATTAATTGAATCCTTGACATCGTGGTTCATCCGATGAGATCATCGTGGAGCATGTGGGAGCCAACATGGGTATCCAGATCCCGCTGTTGGTTATTGCCCGAGAGCCGTCTCGGTCATGTCTGCATGTCTCCCGAACCCGTAGGGTCTACACACTTAAAGTTCGGTGACGCTAGGGTTGTGAAGATATGTATGTGCAGTAACCCGAATGTTGTTCGGAGTCCCGGATGAGATCCTGGACGTCACGAGGAGTTCCGGAATGGTCCGGAGGTAAAGAATTATATATAGGAAGTGCTATTTTGGCCATCGGGACAAGTTTCGGTGTTATCGGTATTGTACCGGGACCACCGGAGGGGTCCCGGGGGTCCACCAGGTGGGGCCACCTGCCTTGGTGGGCCACATGGGCCTTAGGGGGTGCGCCTTGGCCTGCTTGGGCCAAGGGGAACCAGCCCCAAGGGCCCATGCGCCAAGAGAGAAAAAAAAGGGGAGAGTCCTACAAGGGGAAGGCACCTCCGAGGTGCCTTGGGGAGGATGGACTCCTCCCCACCCTTGGCCGCACCCTTCCTTGGAGGAAGGGGCAAAGGGCTGCGCCTCCCCCTCTCCCTTGGCCCTATATATAGTGGGGAAAAGGAGGAGCAAACTAACCCTAATGCCCTGGCACTCCCTCCTCCCTGCAACACCTCCTCCTCCTCCCGTAGTTGCTTAGCGAAGCCCTGCCGGAGTTCTGCTGCATCCACCACCACACCGTCGTGCTGGATCTTCCTCAACCTCTCCTTCCCCCTTGCTGGATCAAGAAGGAGGAGACGTCTCCCGTCCCGTACGTGTGTTGAACGCGGAGGTGCCGTCCGTTCGGTACTAGATCATCGGTGAATTGGATCACGGCAAGTACGACTACCTCATCCACGTTCACTCGAACGCTTCCGTTGCGATCTACAAAGTGGTATGTAGATGCTATCTAATCTGAATACTCGTTGCTAGATGAACTCATAGATGGATCTTGGTGAAACCGTAGGAAAAATTTTAATTTTCTGCAACGTTCCCCAACAGTGGCATCATGAGCTAGGCCTATGCATAGTTCTTCTTGTGCGAGTAGAACACAATTTGTTGTGGGCGTAGATGTTGTCAATTCTTCTTGCCGTTACTAGTCAATCTTGATTCAGCGGTATTGTGGGATGAAGCGGCCCGGACCAACCTTACACGTACGCTTACGTGAGACCGGTTCCACCGACTAACATGCACTAGTTGCATAAGGTGGCTGGCGGGTGTCTGTCTCTCCTACTTTAGTTGGATCGGATTCGATGAACAGGGTCCTTATGAAGGGTAAATAGAGATTGACAAATCACGTTGTGGTTTGAACGTAGGTAAGAAAACGTTCTTGCTAGAACCCTAATTCAGCCACGTAAAACTTGCAATAACAATTAGAGGACGTCTAACTTGTTTTTGCAGAAAGTGCTTTGTGATATGATATGGCCAAAGTTGTGATGTATGATGAATGATCTATATGTGATGTATGAGATGTTCATGCTATTGTAATAGGAATCACGACTTGCATGTCGATGAGTATGACAACCGGCAGGAGCCATAGGAGTTGTCTTTATTTTTTGTATGACCTGCGTGTCATTGAGAATCGCCATGTAAGTTACTTTACTTTATTGCTAAACGCGTTAGCCATAGTAGTAGAAGTAATAGTTGGCGAGCAACTTCATGGAGACACGATGATGAAGATCATGATGATGAAGATCATGGTGTCAAGCCGGTGACAAGATGATCATGGAGCCCCAAGATGGAGATCAAAGGAGCTATGTGATATTGGCCATATCATGTCACGTTTATTATTTGATTGCATGTGATGTTTATCATGTTTTGCATCTTGTTTACTTAGAACGACGGTAGTAAATAAGATGATCCCTCATAATAATTTCAAGAAAGTGTTCTCCCTAACTGTGCACCGTTGCTAAGGTTCGTCGTTCCGAAGCACCACGTGATGATCGGGTGTGATAGTTCCTTACGTTCGCATACAACGGGTGTAAGCCAGATTTACACACGCAAAACACTTAGGTTGACTTGACGAGCCTAGCATGTACAGACATGGCCTCGGAACACAGAAGACCGAAAGGTCGAGCATGAGTCGTATAGAAGATACGATCAACATGAAGATGTTCACCGATGTTGGCTAGTCCGTCTCACGTGATGATCGGACACGGCCTAGTTGACTCGGATCATGTAATACTTAGATGACTAGAAGAGGGATGTCTATCTAAGTGGGAGTTCATTAAATAATTTGATTAAATGAACTTTATTATCATGAACTTAGTCTAAATATTTACAATATGTCTTGTAGATCAAATGGCCAACGTAGTCCTCAACTTCAACGCGTTCCTAGAGAAAACCAAGCTGAAAGACAATGGTAGCAACTATACGGACTGGGTCCGGAACCTGAGGATTATCCTCATAGCTGCCAAGAAAGATTATGTCCTAAGAGCACCGCTGGGTGACGCACCTATTCTCCCTGTAGAACAAGACGTTATGAACGCTTGGCAGTCACGCTGCGATGATTACTCCCTCGTTCAGTGCGGCATGCTTTACAGCTTAGAGCCGGGGCTCCAAAAACGTTTTGAGAGACATGGAGCATATGAGATGTTCGAAGAGCTGAAAATGGTTTTCCAAGCTCATGCCCGGGTCGAGAGATATGAAGTCTCCGATAAATTCTTTAGCTGTAAGATGGAGGAAAATGGCTCTGTCAGTGAGCACATACTCAAAATGTGTGGGTTGCACAACCGCTTGACTCAACTGGAAGTTAATCTCCCGGATGAAGCGGTCATTGACAGAATCCTCCAGTCGCTTCCACCTAGCTACAAGAGCTTTGTGATGAACTACAATATGCAAGGGATGGTAAAGACCATTCCTGAAGTATATGCTATGCTGAAAACAGCAGAGGTAGAAATCAAGAAGGAGCATCAAGTGTTGATGGTGAATAAAACCACTAAGTTCAAGAAGGGCAAGGGTAAAAAGAACTTCAAGAAAGACGGCAGGGATATTGCCGCGCCCGGTAAGCAAGTTGCCAAGAAGAAGCCAAAGAATGGACCCAAGCCCGAAACTGAGTGTTTTTATTGCAAGGGAAGTGGTCACTGGAAGCGGAACTGCCCCAAATACTTAGCGGACAAGAAGGCCGGCAAAACCAAAGGTATATGTGATATACATGTAATTGATGTGTACCTTACCAGTACTCGTAGTAGCTGTTGGGTATTTGATACCGGTGCAGTTGCTCACATTTGTAACTCAAAGCAGGAGCTGCGGAATAAACGGAGACTGGCGAAGGACGAGGTGACGATGCGCGTCGGGAATGGTTCAAAGGTCGATGTGATCACCGTCGGCACGCTGCCTCTACATTTACCTACGGGATTAGTTTTAAACCTCAATAATTGTTATTTAGTGCCGAGTTTGAGCATGAACATTGTATCTGGATCTCGTTTAATTCGAGATGGCTACTCATTTAAATCTAAGAATAATGGTTGTTCTATTTATATGAGAGATATGTTTTATGGTCATGCTCCGATGGTTAATGGTTTATTCTTAATGAATCTCGTACGTGATGATACACATATTCATAGTGTGAATACCAAAAGAGTTAAAGTTGATAACAATAGTCCCACATATTTGTGGCACTGCCGCCTTGGTCACATAGGTGTCAAACGCATGAAGAAGCTCCATGCAGATGGACTTTTAGAGTCTCTTGATTATGAATCATTTGACACGTGCGAACCATGTCTCATGGGTAAAATGACCAAGACTCCGTTCTCAGGAACAATGGAGCGAGCAACTAACTTATTGGAAATCATACATACCGATGTGTGTGGTCCAATGAGTGTTGAGGCTCGCGGTGGCTATCGTTATGTTCTCACCCTCACTGATGACTTGAGTAGATATGGGTATATCTACTTAATGAAACACAAGTCTGAGACCTTTGAAAAGTTCAAGGAATTTCAGAGTGAGGTTGAAAATCAACGTGATAGAAAGATCAAGTTTCTACGATCAGATCGTGGAGGAGAATACTTGAGTCACGAATTTGGCACACACTTAAGAAAATGTGGAATAGTTTCACAACTCACGCCGCCTGGAACACCTCAGCGTAATGGTGTGTCCGAACGTCGTAATCGCACTCTATTAGATATGGTGCGATCTATGATGTCTCTTACCAATTTACCGCTATCTTTTTGGGGCTATGCTTTAGAGACTGCCGCATTCACTTTAAATAGGGCTCCGTCGAAATCCGTTGAGACGACACCGTATGAATTATGGTTTGGGAAGAAACCTAAGCTGTCGTTTCTAAAAGTTTGGGGATGCGATGCTTATGTCAAGAAACTTCAACCTGAAAAGCTCGAACCCAAGTCGGAAAAATGCGTCTTCATAGGATACCCTAAAGAAACTGTTGGGTATACCTTCTACCTCAGATCCGAAGGCAAGATCTTTGTTGCCAAGAATGGATCCTTTCTAGAGAAAGAGTTTCTCTTGAAAGAAGTAAGTGGGAGGAAAGTAGAACTTGATGAAGTGTTACCTCTTGAACCGGAAAATGGCGAAACTCAAGAAAACGTTTCTGAGGTGCCTGCACCGACTAGAGAGGAAATTAATGATGATGATCAAGATGCTTCTGATCAAGCTCCTACTGAAATTCGAAGGTCCACAAGGACACGTTCCGCACCAGAGTGGTACGGCAACCCTGTCTTGGAAATCATGTTGTTAGACAACGGTGAACCTTCGAACTATGAGGAAGCAATGGCGGGCCCGGATTCCGACAAATGGCTAGAAGCCATGAAATCCGAGATAGGATCCATGTATGAAAACGAAGTATGGACTTTGACTGACTTGCCCATTGAACGGCGAGCCATAGAAAATAAATGGATCTTTAAGAAGAAGACAGACGCGGATGGTAATGTGACCATCTATAAAGCTCGGCTTGTCGCTAAGGGTTATCGACAAGTTCAAGGGGCTGACTACGATGAGACTTTCTCACCAGTAGCGAAGCTGAAGTCCGTCCGAATCATGTTAGCAATTGCCGCATACTATGATTATGAGATATGGAAAATGGACGTCAAAACGGCATTCCTTAATGGTTTCCTTAAGGAAGAATTGTATATGATGCAGCCGGAAGGTTTTGTCGATCCTAAGAATGCTGACAAGGTGTGCAAGCTCCAACGCTCGATTTATGGGATGGTGCAAGCATCTCGGAGTTGGAACATTCGCTTTGATGAGATGATCAAAGCGTTCGGGTTTACACAGACTTATGGAGAAGCCTGTGTTTACAAGAAAGTGAGTGGGAGCTCTGTAGCATTTCTCATATTATATGTAGACGACATACTTTTGATGGGAAATGATATAGAACTCTTGGACAGCATCAAGGCCTATTTGAATAAAAGTTTTTCAATGAAGGACCTTGGAGAAGCTGCTTATATATTAGGCATCAAGATCTATAGAGATAGATCGAGACGCCTCATAGGTCTTTCACAAAGCACATACCTTGATAAAATATTGAAGAAGTTCAATATGGATCAATCTAAGAAAGGGTTCTTACCTGTATTACAAGGTGTGAAATTGAGCTCAGCTCAATGTCCGACCACGGCAGAAGATATAGAAGAGATGAGTGTCATCCCCTATGCCTCAGCCATAGGTTCTATTATGTATGCCATGCTGTGTACCAGACCTGATGTAAACCTTGCCGTAAGTTTGGTAGGAAGGTACCAAAGTAATCCCGGCAAGGAACACTGGACAGCGGTCAAGAATATCCTGAAGTACCTGAAAAGGACTAAGGAAATGTTTCTCGTTTATGGAGGTGACGAAGAGCTCGTCGTAAAAGGTTACGTCGACGCTAGCTTCGACACAGATCTGGATGACTCTAAGTCACAAACCGGATACGTGTATATTTTGAATGGTGGGGCAGTAAGCTGGTGCAGTTGCAAGCAAAGCGTCGTGGCGGGATCTACATGTGAAGCGGAGTACATGGCAGCCTCGGAGGCAGCGCATGAAGCAATTTGGGTGAAGGAGTTCATCACCGACCTCGGAGTCATACCCAATGCGTCGGGGCCAATCAAGCTCTTCTGTGACAACACTGGAGCTATTGCACTTGCAAAGGAGCCCAGGTTTCACAAGAAGACTAGGCACATCAAGCGTCGCTTCAACACCATTCGTGAAAATGTTCAAGATGGAGACATAGAAATTTGTAAAGTGCACACGGATCTGAATGTCGCAGATCCGTTGACTAAACCTCTCCCTAAGGCAAAACATGATCAGCACCAGAACTCTATGGGTGTTCGATTCATCACAATGTAACTAGATTATTGACTCTAGTGCAAGTGGGAGACTGTTGGAAATATGCCCTAGAGGCAATAATAAAAGCATTATTATTATATTTCCTTATTCATGATAATTGTCTTTATTCGTGCTATAATTGTGTTAACCGGAAATGGTAATACATGTGTGAATAACAGACAACAACATGTCCCTAGTGAGCCTCTAGTTGACTAGCTCGTTGATCGACAGATAGTCATGGTTTCCTGACTATGGACATTGGATGTCATCGATAACGGGGTCACATCATTAGGAGAATGATGTGATGGACAAGACCCAATCCTAAACATAGCATAAGATTGCATAGTTCGTTTGCTAGAGTTATCCAATGTCAAGTATCCTTTCCTTAGACCATGAGATCGTGTAACTCCCGGATACCGTAGGAGTGCTTTGGGTGTGCCAAACGTCACAACGTAACTGGGTGACTATAAAGGTACACTACGGGTATCTCTGAAAGTGTCTGTTGGGTTGACATGGATCGAGACTGGGATTTGTCACTCCGCTTGACGGAGAGGTATCACCGGGCCCTCTCGGTAATGCATCATCACAATGAGCTCAATGTGATCAAAGTGTTTGATCACGGGATCATGCATTACGGAACGAGAAAAGTGACTTGCCGGTAACGAGATTGAACGAGGTATTGGTATACCGACGATCGAATCTCGGGCAAGTAAAATACCGATTGACAAAGGGAATCGTATACGGGATTAATTGAATCCTTGACATCGTGGTTCATCCGATGAGATCATCGTGGAGCATGTGGGAGCCAACATGGGTATCCAGATCCCGCTGTTGGTTATTGCCCGAGAGCCGTCTCGGTCATGTCTGCATGTCTCCCGAACCCGTAGGGTCTACACACTTAAAGTTCGGTGACGCTAGGGTTGTGAAGATATGTATGTGCAGTAACCCGAATGTTGTTCGGAGTCCCGGATGAGATCCTGGACGTCACGAGGAGTTCCGGAATGGTCCGGAGGTAAAGAATTATATATAGGAAGTGCTATTTTGGCCATCGGGACAAGTTTCGGTGTTATCGGTATTGTACCGGGACCACCGGAGGGGTCCCGGGGGTCCACCAGGTGGGGCCACCTGCCTTGGTGGGCCACATGGGCCTTAGGGGGTGCGCCTTGGCCTGCTTGGGCCAAGGGGAACCAGCCCCAAGGGCCCATGCGCCAAGAGAGAAAAAAAAGGGGAGAGTCCTACAAGGGGAAGGCACCTCCGAGGTGCCTTGGGGAGGATGGACTCCTCCCCACCCTTGGCCGCACCCTTCCTTGGAGGAAGGGGCAAAGGGCTGCGCCTCCCCCTCTCCCTTGGCCCTATATATAGTGGGGAAAAGGAGGAGCAAACTAACCCTAATGCCCTGGCACTCCCTCCTCCCTGCAACACCTCCTCCTCCTCCCGTAGTTGCTTAGCGAAGCCCTGCCGGAGTTCTGCTGCATCCACCACCACACCGTCGTGCTGGATCTTCCTCAACCTCTCCTTCCCCCTTGCTGGATCAAGAAGGAGGAGACGTCTCCCGTCCCGTACGTGTGTTGAACGCGGAGGTGCCGTCCGTTCGGTACTAGATCATCGGTGAATTGGATCACGGCAAGTACGACTACCTCATCCACGTTCACTCGAACGCTTCCGTTGCGATCTACAAAGTGGTATGTAGATGCTATCTAATCTGAATACTCGTTGCTAGATGAACTCATAGATGGATCTTGGTGAAACCGTAGGAAAAATTTTAATTTTCTGCAACGTTCCCCAATAGGGCCGCCCCTCCGTAGTCCAATTCGGACCTCCCTTGTGGGGGTCGCGTCACCCCTATGTGGGCTGGTGAGCCTCCCTCCTATGGCCCATATCTTCCCCTGGGGGGTTCCGGTAACCCCACCGGTACTCCGATATGTACCCGACACAATCCAAAACACTTTTGGTGTCTGAAAACTATCATCCAATATATCAATATTTACGTCTCGACCATTTCGAGACTCCTCGTCATGTCGGTGATCTCATCCGGGACTCCGAACAACATTCGGTCACCAAATCACATAACTCATATAATATAAATCGTCATCGAACATTAAACGTACGGACCCTACGGGTTCGAGAACTATGTAGAATGACCGAGACACCTCTCTGGTCAATAACCAATAGTGGAACGTGGATGCTCATATTGGTTCCTACATATTCTATGAAGATCTTTATCGGTCAAACTGTAATGACAACATACGTCATTCCCTTTGTCATCGGTATGCTACTTGCCCGAGATTCGATCGCCGATATCTTCGTACCTAGTTCAATCTCGTTACCGGTAAGTCTCTTTACTCGTTCCGTAATACATCATCCCGTAACTAAAGTCACACTGCTTGCAAGGCTTATTATGATGTGTATTACCGAGAGGGCCCAGAGATACCTCTCCGATACTCAGAGTGACAAATCCTAATCTCGATCTATGCCAACCCAACAAACACCTTCGGAGATACCTGTAGAGCATCTTTATAATCACCCAGTTACGTTGTGATGTTTGATAGCACACAAGGTATTCCTCCGGTATCCGGGAGTTGCATAATCTCATAGTCAAAGGAATATGTATATGACATGAAGAAAGCTATAGAAAAAAACTAAACGATCAACATGCTAAGCTAACGAATGGGTCTTGTCCATCACATCATTCTCCTAATGATGTGTTCCCATTCTTCAAATGACAACGCATGTCTATTGTTAGGAAACTTAACCATCTTTGATTAACGAGCTAGTCTAGTAGAGGCTTACTAGGGACACGGTGTTTTGTCTATGTATCCATGATGACCCACAAGTATAGGGGATCAATTGTAGCTCTTTTCGATAATTAAGAGTGTCGAACCAAACAAGGAGTAGAAGGAAATGACAAGTGGATTTCAGCAAGGTAATGTCTGCAAGGGCTAAAATTGTAAGTAGCAGAGTAGTTTTATAGCAAGATAACTTGTAATGAGCAAGTAACAACAGTAGTAATAAAAGTGCAGCAAGGTAGCCCAATCCTTTTGAGGAAAAGGACAGGCCAAAACGGTCTCTTATGATAAGCAAAGTGTTCTTGAGGGTACACGGGATTTTCATCTAGTCACTTTCACCATGTTGGTTTGATTCGTGTTCGGTACTTTGATAATTTGATAGGTGGGTGGACCGGTGCTTAGGTGATGTTCTTACTTGAACAAACCTCCTACTTATGATTAACCCTCCCGCAAGCATCCGCAACTACGAGAAAAGTATTAAGAATAAATTCTAACCATAACATTAAACTTTTGGATCCAATCGGTCCCTTACGGAATAGCGCATGAACTGGGGTTTAAGCTTCTGTCACTCTCGCAACCCATCATCTAATTTCTACTCCCCAATGCATTCCCTTAGGCCCAAATATGGCAAAGTGTCATGTAGTCGACGTTCACATGACACCACTAAGGGAATCACAACATACATACTATCAAAATATGGAACACATATCAAGTTCACATGATTACTTGCAACATGATTTCTCCCATGACCTCAAGAACAAAAGTAACTACTCACAAATGATAATAATGCTCAAGATAAGTGGGGTATTAAATAGCATATTGGATCTGAACATATAATCTTCCACCAAATAAACCATATAGTAATCAACTGAAGATGTAATCAACACTACTAGTCACCCACAAGCATCAATCTATAGTTTCGGTAACAAGATTGAACACAAGAGATGAACTAGGGTTTGAGATGAGATGGTGATGTTGAAGATGTTGATGGTGATTGCCCTCCTCAAGATGGGAGAGTTGTTGGTGATGGTGATGACGATGATTTCCCCCTCCCGCAGGGAAGTTCCCCCGGAGGGCAAAAGTGCTCCTGCCCAAGTTCCGCCTCGAGACGGTAGCGCTCCGTCCCGAAAATCCTCTCCTTATTTTTTTTCTAGGTCAAAATGACCTATATACCAGAAGATGGGCACCGGAGCTGGGCCTGGGTGAGCACAACCCACCAGGGTGCGCCTGTGCTCCCTGGCGCGCCCAGGTGGGTTGTGCCCACTTGGTGGGCCCGCTCTGGTAGTTGTTTGCTCCAATAATTCTAAAATATTCCATAAAAATCCTTGTTAAGTTTCATCTTGTTTGGAATTGTGCAGAATAGGTGGCTTGACGTAGCTTTTCCAGGTCCAGATTTCCAGCTGCCGGAATTCTCCCTCTTTGTGTATACCTTGCATATTATGAGAGAAAAGGCGTTAGAATTACTCCAAAAAGCATTATTATGGATAAAAACATCATAAATAATAGTAAAAAGACATGATGCAAAATGGACGTATCAACTCCCCCAAGCTTAGACGTGCTTGTCCTCAAGCGAAAACCAAAATCGAAAAACATGTCCACATGCTTTGAGAGAGAGGTGTCGATAAAAACAAAATACGGACATAGAAGCATCATGTTCATTATTATAACAACAACAAACTTAAACATAAGACTCTTATCATAGAACATTTATCATAGACTTATCATGAATAAGTGACAATTCATCACACTATTGAAGTATAAAGCAAAAACTCTATTAAAAACCGACAAACTATGTTCTCAGTCAACTTTGCAACTACAATTCATCATCTTTTCAGGAAGGGTCATGTATCGGAGACTTTAGGCAAGTCCACATACTCAACCATCATATAGTATTCTATGATTGCTAACACTCACCGCGTACACATGAGCAAAACGTTTCAATCGGACACATAGAAAGATAGGGGCTTATAGTTTCGCCTCCCAACGTATTCACCTCAAGGGTGATGTCAACAATAATAACTCATGCTATCTATATTCAACTGGACATATGTGCCTAGATCTTTCCTCACCACATGATGCTTGCCAAATGAGAAAAACAAAAAGGAATAGAAGGAAAACTTTGACTCTTTGCATAAAAGTAAATACATAAAAGTAAAAGATAGGCCCTTCGCAGAGGGAAGCAGGGGTTGCCATGCGCTTATTTGTTTGTATGCTCAATCCCTTAGTGCAAAAGAACGTCACGTTGCATTGCCCCTTGTGATAGCGACCTTTATTATGCAGTCTGTCGCTTTTATTCTTAACCATCACAAGTTCGTGCAACGCTCAATTTTCTCTTACACTAAATGATCTCACATATTTAGAAGCAATTTGTATTGCCTTTTTGCACCGATGACAACTTACTTGAGGGATCTTGCTCAATCCCTAGGTAGGTATCGTGGACTCTTGAAAATAAGATTTGGGTTTAAGGATTTTTGGATGCACAAGTAGTATCTCTACTTAGTGCGGAATTTTTGGCTAGCAAAGATAGGGGGGCAAGCACCGCATGTTAAAGGATCCATGACAATGTGACTTCTATGTGAATATAAACAAACATAAATCATTAAGTTTTCTTCCTTGTCCAACGTCAACAATTTTGGCATATAATATTTTGATGAGGGCTCACAATCACAAAAGATTTCTAGGATAGTATATTTATATGTGAATCTTATCTTCCCTTATTAATTCTTTCATGAGTTGCATCATTGATGAATGCTATGTTTGTCAATCTCTAATAACATTTTCTACCTATACTTTGCCTTATGTGGTGTCATCACCTACCATAAGATTAGTATATGATCTTTTTCATTATTTCTTTCCTTTTATTTATTTTCTTTCTCTTTTTCTTCCTTATTTCTTTATATTGCAACATGAAAGTAAAGAAAGCAAAAACTCAAACTAACTTTATTATATATCTTGCACACGATTACAAGGATAGATCACTAAGCAAGCTCACAAAGAAGAAAGGATCGAACTAAAATTTTATTCATCTAAAGCAAAAGATCAAACTAAAATACTGGGGCACCTCCCCCAAGCTTGGCGGAAGCCAAGGGGAGTGCCCATACCCGATACTTAATTCTCCTTTGGTGATGAAGAAGAAGGTGGTGGTGAAGGGATCTTGTCCTCGGATTTCCATGGCAATAGTCCACCATCATAGGATGAGGAGTGAGTCTCACGGGTCCTGCAACTAGCAGCCAAACTCATACCTTTAAACCTCGCCTCATATTCAAAGACTTGGTTTCGGAGATCATAGATCTGCCTTTGAAGGAAGTTGATTTGCTCGTTGAGGGTGAAGACGATGTCCTTCATGGGCTTGCCATCCACCTTGAGATCACGGGAGAGGTCCGTGATCATGAGGTGATTGGCGTTGAGTCCACGCTCCACCATCCCCTTGCACCAGAAGACGTCCTGGTCCATAGCTTCGAGCCTGACCTCCATGGTTCCCGTCCCCTTGGGACATGGCACATCGCGGAGGTGAAGCACCCCCTCATGCATCTGGATGACCTGTGGGTGCTGCACCACCTCCCGCAGATATGGGTTGATGACGTTCTTGAAGAACTTGTCCTTGGAGGAGCTTGAAGCAGCCATGGTAGATGGGATCTGACAGAAAATAGCAAGGAAAAGAAAACAGAGGATTTCTCTGTGATACGGTGATCAACAGGTACGGGGAGTATATATAGATTTTTTATCTTGGGAAACAAGCAAGCTCTAGAAAAATGGAGTCCGGAAGGTGTCCCAAGTGGGCATAACGCACTTGGGCACGCCAGGCCTGGTGTGCCCTGGTGTCTTGTGCCCACCAGGGTACGCTTCCTAGAAGTTTCTTATTTTTTCTATTTTTTTGAATATTCCAAAACTGACAAAAAATATTTTTGCGGATTTTTCAGAGTCCGTTTACTTACCGTATCACATACCTCCTTATTTTCACGATTTTGGAGTGTTCCGGAAGGACTCTTTTATGTGTTCTTCCGGTGTCAAAGTTTGGATAATATGTTGAGGAACGCAGTATTTCAAAAAATTTACCTATGATCACGCAAGATCTATCTAGGAGATGCATAGTAATGAGCGGGGAGAGAGTGTCTACGTACCCTCGTAGACCAAAAGCGGAAGCATTTAGTAACGCAGTTGATGTAGTCGAACGTCTTCGCGATCCAACCGATCCAAGCATCGAACGTACGACACCTCCGCGATCAGCACACGTTCAGCTCAATGACGTCCCTTGAACTCTTGATCCAGTTGAGGCCGGGGGAGAGTTCTGTCAGCACGACGGCGTGGCGACGGTGATGATGAAGTTACCGGCGCAGGGCTTCGCCTAAGCACTACGACGATATGACCGAGGTCTGTAACTGTGGAAGGGGGCACCGCACACGGTTAAGAGAAACTTGTGCGTTCTAGGGTGCCCCTGCCCCCGTATATAAAGGAGGGGAGGGGGAGGCCGGCCGACCCTCTAGGGCGCGCTAGGAGAGGGGAGTCCTACTAGGACTCCAAGTCCTAGTAGGATTCCACCTAAGAATGAGGAGGAAGAAGGAAGGGAGAGGGGGAATGGAAAGAAAGGGGGCGCCGCCCCCTTCCCCTAGTCCAGTTTGGACCCAAGGGGGGTGCGTGGCCAGCCCCTTGTGGCCCTTCCTCTCTCCCCACTAAGGCCCGCCTAGGCCCATTAGTTCCCCCGGGGGCTTCCGATAACCCTCCGGCACTTCGATAATTATCCAGTACCTCTCGGAACTCATCCGGTGTCCGAATAACATCGTCCAATATATCAATCTTTATGTCTCGACCATTTCGAGACTCCTCGTCATGTTTTTGATCTCATACGGGACTCCGAACAATCTTCAGTTATCAAATCACATAACTCATAATACAAATCGCCATTGAACGTTAAGCGTGCGGACCCAACGGGTTCGAGAACTATGTAGACATGACCGAGACACATATCCGGCCAATAACCAATAGCGGAACCTCTATGCTCATATTGGCTCCTAAATATACTACGAAGATCTTTATCGGTCAAACCGCATAACAACATACGTTGTTCCCTTTGTCATCGGTATGTTACTTGCCCGAGATTCGATTGTCGGTATCATCATACCTAGTTCAATCTCGTTACCGGCAAGTCTATTTACTCGTTCCGTAATGCATCATCCTGCAACTAACTCATTAGTCACATTGCTTGCAAGGCTTATAGTGATGATCATTACTGAGAGGGCCCAGAGATACGTCTCCGATACAGGAATGACAAATCCTAATCTCGATCTATGCCAACTCAACAAACACTATCGGAGACACCTGTAGAGCATCTTTATAATCACCCAGTTACGTTGTGATGTTTGATAGCACACAAGGTATTCCTCCGGTATTTGGGAGTTGCATAATCTCATAGTCAGAGGAACATGTATAAGTCATGATGAAAGCACTAGCAATAAAACTAAACGATCGTTTATGCTAAGCTAACAGATGGGTCTTGTCCATCACATCCATCTTTGATTAACAGGCTAGACTAGTAGAGGCATACTAGGGACACTCTGTTTCTCTATGTATCCACACATGTACTAAGTTTCCGGTTAATACAATTCTAGAATGAATAATAAACATTTATCAGGATATAAGGAAATATAAATAACAACTTTATTATTGCCTCTAGGGCATATTTCCTTCAGTCTCCCACTTGCACTAGAGTCAGTAATCTAGATTACATAGTAATGATTCTAACATCCATGGAGTCTTGGTGTTGATCATGTTTTCCTCGTGAGAGAGGCTTAGTCAACTGGTCTGCAACATTCAGATCCGTATGTATCTTGCAAATCTCTGTCTCCCTCCTTGATTTGATCGCGGATGGAATTGAAGCGTCTCTTGATGTGTTTGGTTCTCTTGTGAAATCTGATTCCTTCGCCAAGGCTATTGCTCCAGTATTGTCACAAAAGATTTTCATTGGATCCGATGCACTAGGTATGACACCTAGATCGGATATGAACTCCTTCATCCAGACTCCTTCATTTGCTGCTCCCGAAGCAGCTATGTACTCTGCTTCACACGTAGATCCCGCCACGACGCTCTGTTTGGAACTGCACCAACTGACAGCTCCACCATTCAATATAGATTCGTATCCGGTTTGTGACTTAGAGTCATCCAGATCAGTGTTAAAGCTTGCATCGACGTAACCGTTTACGACGAGCTCTTTGTCACCTCCATGAATGAGAAACATATCCTTAGTCCTTTTCAGGTATTTCAGGATGTTCTTAACCGCTGTCCAGTGATCCATTCTTGGATTACTTTGGTACCTCCCTGCTAAACTAATAGCAAGGCACACATCAGGTCTGGTACACAGCATTGCATACATGATAGAACCTATGGCTGAGGCATAGGGAATGACTTTCATTTTCTCTCTATCTTCTGTAGTGGTCGGACATTGAGTTTGACTCAACTTCACACCTTGTAACACAGGCAAGAACCCTTTCTTTGAATGATCCATTTTGAACTTCTTCAGAACTTTATCAAGGTATGTGCTTTGTGAAAGTCCAATTAAGCGACTTGATCTATCTCTATAGATCTTGATGCCCAGTATATAAGAAGCTTCACCGAGGTCTTTCATTGAAAAATTCTTATTCAAGTATCCTTTTCTGCTATTAAGAAATTCAATATCATTTCTGATCAACAATATGTCGTCCACATATAATATCAGAAATGCTACAGAGCTCCCACTCACTTTCTTGTAAATACAGACTTCTCCAAAAGTCTGTATAAAACCATATGCTTTGATCACACTATCAAAGCATATATCCCAACTCCGAGAGGCTTGCACCAGTCCATAAATGGATTGCTGGAGCTTGCACACTTTGTTAGCACCTTTTGGATCAACAAAACCTTCTGGTTGCATCATATACAACTCTTCTTTAAGATATCCATTAAGGAATGCAGTTTTGACATCCATTTGCCAAATTTCATAATCATAAAATGCGGCAATTGCTAACATGATTCGGATAGACTTAAGCATCGCTACGATTGAGAAGGTCTCATCGTAGTCAACTCCTTGAACTTGTCGAAAACCTTTCGCAACAATTCGAGCTTTGTAGACAGTAACATTACCGTCAGCGTCAGTCATCTTCTTGAAGATCCATTTATTCTCTATTGCTTGCCGATCATCGGGCAAGTCAACCGAAGTCCACACTTTGTTCTCATACATGGATCCCATCTCAGATTTCATGGCCTCAAGCCATTTTGCGGAATCTGGGCTCATCATCACTTCCTCATAGTTCGTAGGTTCGTCATGGTCAAGTAACATGACCTCCAGAATAGGATTACCGTATGCACTCTGGTGTGGATCTTACTCTGGTTGACCTACGAGGTTCGGTAGTAACTTGATCAGAAGTTTCATGATCATCATCATTAGCTTCCTCACTAATTGGTGTAGGAATCACTGGAACTAATTTCTGTGATGAACTACTCTCCAATTCGTGAGAAGGTACAATTACCTCATCAAGTTCTACTTTCCTCCCACTCACTTCTTTCGAGACAAACTCCTTCTCTAGAAAGGATCCATTCTTAGCAACGAATATCTTGCCTTCGGAATTGTGATAGAAGGTGTACCCAACAGCCTCCTTTGGGTATCCTATGAATACACATTTCTCCGATTTGGGTTCGAGCTTATCAGGTTGAAGCTTTTTCACATAAGCATCGCAGCCCCAAATTTTAAGAAATGACAACTTGGGTTTCTTGCCAAACCATAGTTCATATGGTGTCATCTCAACGGATTTAGATGGTGCCCTATTTAACATGAATGCATTCGTCTCTAAAGCATAACCCCAAAACGATAGCGGTAAATCAGTAAGAGACATCATAGATCACACCATATATATTTAATAAAGTATGATTACGACGTTCGGACAGACCATTACGCTGTGGTGTTCCAGGTGGTGTAAGTTGCGAAACTATTCCACATTGTTTCAAATGAAGACCAAACTCGTAACTCAAATATTCACCTCCATGATCATATCATAGAAACTTTATTTTCTTGTTACGATGATTTTCCACTTCACTCTAAAATTCTTTGAACTTCTCAAATGTTCCAGACTTATGTTTCATCAAGTAGATATACCCATATCTGCTCAAATCATCTGTGAAGGTCAGAAAATAATAATACCCACCGCGAGCCTCAACACTCATCGGACCGCATACATCAGTATGTATTATTTCCAACAAGTCTGTTGCTCGCTCCATTGTTCCAGAGAACGGAGTTTTAGTCATCTTGCCCATGAGGCATGTTCGCAAGCATCAAGTGATTACAAAAGTCTATCAGCATGGAGTTTCTTCATGCGCTTTACACCAATATGACCTAAATGGCAGTGCCACAAATAAGTTGCACTATCATTATTAAACTTATATCTTTTGGCTTCAATACTATGAATATGTGTATCACTACTATCGAGATTCAACAAAAATAGACAACTCATCAAGGGTGCATGACCATAAAAGATATTACTCATATAAATAGAACAACCATTATTCTTTGATTTAAATGAATAACCGTCTCGCATCAAACAAGATCCAGATATAATGTTCATGCTGGCACCAAATAACAATTATTCAGGTCTAAAACTAATCCCGAAGGTAGATGTAGAGGTAGCGTGCCGATGGCGATCACATCGACTTTGGAACCATTTCCCACACGCATTGTCACCTCGTCCTTAGCCAATCTTCGTTTAATCCATAGCCCCTGTTTCGAGTTGCAAATATGAGCAACAGAACCAGTATCAAATACCCAGGTGCTACTATGAGCATTAGTAAGGTACACATCAATAACATGTATATCAAATATACCTTTCACTTTGCCATCCTTCTTATCCGCCAAATACCTTGGGCAGTTCGTCTTCCAGTGACCAGTCCCTTTGCAGTAGAAGCACTCAGTCTCAGGCTTAGGTCGATACTTGGGCTTCTTCACTTGAGCAGCAACTTGCTTGCCGTTTTTCTTGAAGTTCCCCTTCTTCCCTTTGCCCTTCTTCTTGAAACTAGTGGTCTTGTCAACCATCAACACTTGATGCTCCTTCTTGATTTCTACCTCCGCAGCCTTTAGCATTGCGAAGAGCTCAGGAATTGTCTTATCCATCCCTTGCATGTTATAATTCATCACGAAGCTTTTGTAGCTTGGTGGTAGTGATTGAAGAACTCTGTCAATGACACTATCATCAAGAAGATTAACTCCCAGTTGAGTCAAGTGGTTGTGGTACCCAGACATTATGAGTATATGTTCACTGGCAGAACTATTCTCCTCCATTTTGTAGCTGCAGAACTTATTGGAGACTTCATATCTCTCAATCTGGGCATTTGCTTGAAACATTAACTTCAACTCCTGGAACATCTCATATGCTCCATGACGTTCAAAACGTCGTTGAAGTCCTGGTTCTAAGTCGTAAAGCATGGCACACTGAACTATCGAGTAGTCATCAGCTTTGCTCTGCCAGACGTTCATAACGTCCGGAGTTGCTCCTGCAGCGGGTATTGCACCTAGCGGTCCTTCCAGGACGTAATTCTTCTGTGCAGCAATGAGGATAATCCTCAAGTTACGGACCCAGTCCATGTAGTTGCTACCATTATCTTTCAACTTAGCTTTCTCTAGAAACGCATTAAAATTCAAGGGAACGGTAGTACGTGCCATTGATTTACAACAACATAGACATGAAAAATACTATCAGGTACTAAGTTCATGATAAATTAAAGTTCAATTAATCATATTACTTAAGAACTCCCACTTAGATAGACATCTCTATAGTCATCTAAATGATCACGTGATCCATATCAACTAAACCATGTCCGATCATCACGTGAGATGGAGTAGTTTTCAATGGTGAACATCACTATGTTTATCATATCTACTATATGATTCACGCTCGACCTTTCGGTCATAGTGTTCCGAGGCCATATTTGCATATGCTAGGCTCGTCAAGTTTAACCCGAGTATTCTGTGTGTGCAAAATTGGCTTGCACCCATTGTATGTGAACGTAGAGCTTATCACATCCGATCATCACGTGGTCTCTCAGCACGACGAACTGTAGCAATGGTGCATATTCAGGGAGAACACTTATACCTTGAAATTTAGTGAGAGATCATCTTATAATGCTACCGACGTACTAAGAAAAATAAGATGCATAAAAGATAAACATCACATGCAATCAAAATAAGTGATATGATATGGCCATCATCATCTTGTGCCTTTGATCCAAAGCACCGTCATGATCACCATCGTCACCGGCTTGACACCTTGATCTCCATCGTAGCATCGTTGTCGTCTCACCAACTATTGCTTCTACGACTACCGCTTAGTGATAAAGTAAATCAATTATATGGCAATTGCATTTCATACAATAAAGCAACAACCATAAGGCTCCTGCCAGTTGCCGATAACTTTTACAAAACATGATCATCTCATACAACAATTTATATATCATCACGTCTTGACCATATCACATCACAACAAGCCCCGCAAAAACAAGTTAGACGTCCTCTACTTTGTTGTTGCAAGTTTTACGTGGCTGCTACGGGCTTCTAGCAAGAACCGTTCTTACCTACACATCAAAACCACAACATTTTTTTATCAAGTGTGTTGTTTTAACCTTCAACAAGGACCGAGCGTAGTCAAACTCGATTCAACTAAATTTGGAGAAACAGAGACCCGCTAGCCACCTGTGTGCGAAGCACGTCGGTAGAACAAGTCTCATGAACGTGGTCATGTAATGTTGGTCCGGGCCGCTTCATCCAACAATACCGACGAATCAAAGTAAGACGTTGTTGTTAAGCAGTATGACTATTATCGCCCACAACTCATTGTGTTCTACTCATGCATATAACATCTACGCATAGACCTGGCTCGGATGCCATTGTTGGGGAATGCGGTATTTCAAAAAATTTACCTACGATCACGCAAGATCTATCTAGGAGATGCATAACAACGAGTGGGGAGAGTGTGTCTACGTACCCACGTAGACCGAAAGCGGAAGCGTCTAGTAACGCGGTTGATGTAGTCAAATGTCTTCGCGATCCAACCGATCCAAGCACCGAATGTATGGCACCTTCGCGATCAGCACACGTTCAGCTCGATGACGTCCCTCGAACTCTTGATCCAGTTGAGGCCAAGTGAGGGAGTCCTGGACTAAGGGGTCCACGGGCGTCCGGCAAGTTGGACACGGGCCGGACTGATGGGCTGTGAAGATACAAGACCGAAGACTCTCACCCGTGTCTGGATGGGACTCTCCTTGGCATGGAAGGCAAGCTTGGCGTCCGGATATGAAGATTCCTTCCTCTGTAACCGACTTTTTACAACCCTAGTCCCCTCAGGTGTCTATATAAACCAGAGGGTTTAGTTCCTAGAACAACCATAATCATATAGGCTAGGCTTCTATGGTTTTAGCCATTACGATCTCGTGGTAGATCAACTCTTGTAATACTCATATTCATCAAGACCAATTAAGCAGGAAGTAGGGTATTACCTCCATAGAGAGGGCCCGAACCTGGGTAAACATCGTGTCCCTGTCTCCTGTTACCATCGACCTTAGACGCATAGTTCGGGACCCCCTACCCGAGATCCGCCGGTTTTGACACCGACATTGGTGCTTTCATTGAGAGTTCCGCTGTGTCGTGTTTCAAAGGTTCGATGGCCCCGTCAATCATCTACAACAATGCTGTCCAGGGGGAAGTTTTTCTCCCCAGACAGATATATGTATTTGGCGGCTTCGCACTGCAGGACAACTCGCTTGGCCATCTAGAGCAGATCGACAGCTACGCCCCTGGCCATCAAATCGGGTTTGGAAGCTTGAACTACATTGCTGATACCCGTGGAGACTTGATCTTCGATAGATTTGAGCCCATGGTAGCCGCTCCCTGCCACCGCGATGAGCACAACCTAAATCTGTTATCGGACTATACCCAGGAGATAGCACATGTAAGTGCTTCGGCCCTAGATCCGGAGCAGATTGCGCCATCCGAGGACGGGAAGCTCAACCCCGCCACGGGAGCCGCAGACTCAGCGACGCTGGAGCCGCACAAAGACCCAACCTCGAGCATGACCTATGTCACCGGAACCTCGGATTCGTCTCCGGCCATAGGTTTCGAACCACGCACGTCCGTGTTCGTCGAGCCCGATCAGGCCCCGGTCATCGAATTCAGCATCGCGGACATCTTCCAGCACTCGCCTTTAGGCAACATGCTGAACTCATTAAAAACCCACTCCTTAGCAGGGGACTCATAGCCGAATTATATCCAGTTTGAACTAGGGGTTGATGACGAGGAATTTGCTTCTCACCCACCTCCCACTTCATAGCCACTTTCTAGGACTTAACCGACATGCTCGATTACGGCTCCGAAGACATCGACGGTATGGACAACGATGCCGAAGAAGAAGAGGCCCAAAACCCGCCGTTTATCGGACGCTGGACGACCACTTCCTCGTATGATGTGTACATGGTGGGTACACCCAAAGAGAATAGCGGCGACGACAAGGAACACCCAGTCGAGGATAAACCTCCTGAGATACAGCCAAAGCGCTGACTTCAGCGGCGCCGCTCCAAGTCACGCCGTGGAAAAGACAGCAATACCGGCACATGAGAAAATAATACTCCGGACGATTTCGAAGACAATGAAGACCCCGTTGAGCCAACTCCCGAACAGGATGAACGGGAAGATGGGAAAGTCAGCCCTAATGAACAGGCCGTAAACAAAGATTCGGAGGACAGTAATTATCTTCCACTCTTCGAGGATGAGGTGAGCCTCGGCAACGAGGATTTCATCATACCTGAGGAACCTCTCGAGCAGGAGCGCTTTAAGCGCCGGCTAATAGCCACTGCAAGGAGCCTGAAAAAGAAGCAGCACCAGCTTCAAGCTGATCAAGACCTGTTTAACGATGGATGGACTAATGTCCTGGCAGCCGAGGAATACGGCCTCAAGCGCCCAGCCAAAAGTTATCCAAAGCGCGAATTGCTACCTCAGTTCGATGACGAGGTGCTGGAGCCTGTACCATCATCGTGCAAGGCGGCTGACCGACCACCACGTGGCCGGGACAAAGCAGCAACTCAAGCAGAACACCAGCCTGTACTACCTCACTGTAAAGGCAGAGATAAAACAACTTGGGGACATACATATGACCTGTGGCAGGACCTGGACAGTAGAGCAGGTCAGAACAGATGGATCTATGGATCGCGGGGGCGTGCCCCGACACGCGACAATGCTACCTAGCCGGACGCAACAATGATAATCACGCCCGGGCCGAGAACCGCAGACGGACTCCATCCGAGCTAGTCGCGACGTGGCTCGATATAGAGGCGCCGCACACCCCCTGTGCTTCACTGACGAGGTAATGAAGCACATATTCCCAGAAGGGTTTAAACCTGTAAATATCGAATCATATGATGGGACAACAGACCCTGCGGTATGGATCGAGGATTTTCTTCTCCATATTCATATGGCCCACGGTGATGATGTCCATGCCATCAAATACCTCCCACTAAAACTCAAAGGACCAGCTCGACACTGGTTGAACAGCCTGCCTGAAAACTCCATTGGCAGCTGGGAAGACTTGGAAGAAGCCTTCCTTGACAACTTCCAAGGTACATATGTTCGACCCCCGGATGTCGATGACTTAAGTCACATAATTCAACAGCCCGGAGAGTCAGCCAGGAAATTCTGGACTAGGTTCTTAACCAAAAAGAACCAGATCATCGACTGTCTGGATGCCGAAGCACTAGCGGCCTTTAAACATAGCATCCGGGACGAATGGCTCGCCCGACACCTCGGCCAAGAAAAGCCGAAGTCCATGGCAGCCCTCAGGGCGCTTATGACCCACTTTTGCGCGGGCGAAGATAGTTGGCTAGCCTGTAGCAGTAACAATTCAACGAACCTGGCACTTTGGAAGCCAGAAATAGCAACGGCAAGCCCCGACGCAACAGACACAAGCGTCGAGGCAACGGTGATAGTACCGATGACACGGCGGTCAACGCCGGACTCAGTGGCTCCAAGTCCGGCCAGCATAAGAAGCTGTTCAAAAGGAACAATTCAGGCTCATCCAGCTTGGACCGCATACTCGATCGCCCATGCCAGATACACGGCACCCCCGATAAACCAGCCAATCACACCAACAGAAGTTGCTGGTTTTTTAAACAGGCCGGCAAGACAAATGCCGAGAACAAGGAGAAGGGGTCGCAAAGCGAGGACGATGATGAGGAGCCCCGTCCACCGAACACAGGAGGACAGAAGAAGTTTCCCCCTTAGGTCAAAATGGTGAACATGATATACGCCACCCACATCCCTAAGAGGGAGCGCAAACGCGCTCAGGGACGTCTTTGCGATAGAGCCAGTTGCCCCAAAATTTAATCCATGGTCATCATGCCCGATCACCTTCGATCGCAGGGATCATCTGACCATTATCCGTCATGGCGGTTTTCAGCCGCACTGGTTCTCGACCCAATAATTGATGGATTCCACCTGACGCGAGTCCTCATGGACGGTGGAAGCAGCCTCAACCTGCTCTATCAGGATACAGTGCGCAAAATGGGCATCGATCCATCAAGGATCAAGCCCACCAAAACTACCTTTAAAGGAGTTATACCAGGTGTAGAGGCTCGTTGTACGGGCTCAGTCACACTGGAAGTTGTCTTCGGGCCACCGGACAACTTCAGAAGTGAAGAGTTGATCTTCGATATCGTCCCCTTCCGCAGTGGCTATCACGCACTGCTTGGACGAACCGCATTCGTTGAATTTAATGCGGTGCCACACTACGCTTATCTCAAGCTCAAGATGCCCGGACCACGCGGGGTCATAACAGTCAATGGAAACACGAAGCGCTTCCTCCGTACTGAAGAACACACCGCGGCCCTGGCAGCGGAAGTATAGAGCGGCCTGTTAAGGAATAATTTTAATTCAGCGGCCGAGCTCCCGGACACTGTCAAACGAGTCTGTACTACTCCGCAGCTTGACAGTCTGGCTCGTCAGGAGTCAGACTAGCAATTCGGCCTCCATCTCAGTCCTGACCAAATGGCGACATATGTACCGCGCGCACATAACTACGCACTCAAAATACCATGGGCCAAGACGGAGGCATAACCAGAATGTGGTCCACAATATGGCTTTGACCTTCCCCAGACACACATACTTTCACTTTCCCTTTTATATCTTTTTCAGGTTTCTTTTTCTCATACCCCTAGCGGTGGCCTGATCATCGACCCTTTCGAGGGACGGATACACCAAGGCGGCAGGCAGCACAGAAGTGTGGGGGAATTTCTAGACATACTCCTCGATGATCGTCCTACCTGTTTTCAGGACCCGCACGCAGCTCCCCCTTGGTCTTGGCATGTTAAATAGCCAGGTTGCTTATCGCACCACTTGTACAAATACGTTTTGACGTATCAATCAAATTACAACGAGAATTATTTGCGGCCCAACTTACGTGGCACTAGCTTACAATCTCATTGTATTTCGTCATTATTATCGATTGCACACGTACACTTTGGTACGCTTTAAGGCCAGCGGCTTCACTACGCTCCGTACTATGGCAACAAAGTCCGAACACTTTTACAGTACAGTTCAGCACTCCGAATTTTAGCATTATATGCATTGGCTCCGAATCATGTCTTTGGTCAATAGTTGGGTTGCCCAGCTCCTATGCTTACTACCTTACATTCTGCTCTATCAGCTAGGGTAGTAAAGGGAGAACTATTGGATTGTGTCCTGATTTGTCCAGATGAGCACCTTAGTAGAGAAAGCCGAAAACTGACTGTCATGATGCAGCGAGAGCCGGTCAGCTATTCGAAGGTTACAAATCTTTTTGTGATTTTTTCCGCATTATGCGACGGATCGGCCTTAGTCCGATCAGGTGTTTATAGCACCCTATTCCGGATTAAAATGCTAACTAGGGGTTGCGCCTTCATTTTTATGGTCAAACTCCTATGGCTAAGTGAGGGTGATAAAGCCACATAGTCCGATTGCCTGGTTCGTTGCGCTAAACACCTCCTTCAAGGACCAAATTTTTGGATCAAGAGTGTTTAGATTCCATCCCGAACACCCCCGTACTACCTACGTGGGGGCTGAAGCCGACGACTGGCCAACTCTCAGATTTGATAAAAAATGGCCGCACAGGAGGTAAAATTTTAATAATAACAAGCATTATATTACATAACAGCTTTGTTCCACCATACAGGACAGGATAACATGAAAGTATGTCATTCAAAAATAATGTCCTTAGCACATTGCTCCGCTATAGTGCGGGATCCCTCCAGGACATCTTCAAAATACCGCTTGAGCGTGCGGTGCTCCTTGACAGCGGGCGACCCCTCGGTCGCGAGCTTCATGGCGTTCATCTTCGCCCACTGCACCTTGACACAGGCGAAGGCCATCCGCGCACCCTCGGTGCAGACCGACGGCTTGATGACGTCAAGCCGGAGGCAGGCATTAACCAGCCCCTTCACGAGCCTAAAGTAGCTGCTCGGAATAGCTTCGGCGGGCCACAGCCAGATTATTAAATCCTTCATGGCTAGTTCGGCCACCCTATGCAGTTCGACCAACTGTTTGAGCTGGTCGCTAAAGGACACCGGATGTTCTGGCGCAAGGTATTGTGACCATAACAGCTTCTCCGTCGAGCTCCCCTCTTCGGCTCGGAAGAACTCTGCAGCGTCGGCTACACTGCGCGGAAAATCCGCAAACGCTCCTGGAGAACTCCAAATCCGGGTTAGTAAGAGATACCTCTTCTTCACATATTTGCTCTGCATAATGAACGCCTTACCAGCCGCGATCTTCTTGGCCTCTTGAATCTCCTGGAGAGTGCCCTGGGCTTCAACCCAGGCATCTTGTGCACTTTGGCGAGCCTTGGCGAGTTCGGTCTCTTGATCCACAATATTGCGCTCCAAGGACTCGCATTTCTTCACGACATGTTGGAGCTCTTGCCGGACTTCACCGACCCTGGCCTCGTGCTTTTCATCGCTTGTTCCTTGGCAGCTCTCTCCTTGGCATCGGTCAACGCCTTCTTGAGGGTCCCTACCTTGGTCGCCGCTCCTGACAAATGTCACAACACTTTGGTCAACACAAATCATTTATCCTTTCTGAATATACAGCAGGTCATTACATACCTTGCTTATCCTCCAGCCAATTCCTTGCTTGGCTGAGCTCCTCCTCGGCCCGCTCCAGCCTCTGCTTCAGTCCGGAGACTTCGGCAGCATGAGAGGTCGCAGCCAGCAGTGACGCCTGTTTATTCACATAGACATGTCTAGTTAGTCTCCTGCGAAAGTTATTTGATCCTCTGTCCGGCTTTTCTTTCTGATCACCGGACAGAGTCTCAGGGGCTACTGTCTACAGTGTGACATACTTCTTACACAATTACACCGCTTACCTCAAAGCCTGTCAGCAAGCTAGTGCAGGCTTCGGTCAGTCCGCTTTTAACAAACTGAACCTTCCCAATCACCGTACCCATAAGGATACAGTGTTCCTCAACAATGGAAGCACCTCGTGGTGCTTCTAGTAGAGTGTCTGGTGCCTCTGGTTGGACAGAGGTCACCGGCGGAACAGATGCACCTCCTTCTTTTGAAGGAGGTTGCTTGCTTGAATCCAAGGCCGCACTGGCTTCCCGAATGATATTCGGCTGGGGGTCACACTGGATACGGTCCCCATCGCCAGTTTCCAGGGGGACTTGCTCCCCCCGGTGTCCGGCGGCCAAAGTTTCGCCCTCCGGCGCCATCCTAACGGCCCTCTGCGTCTCTCCCTGGCCCGTGAGGGTCCTTCGGGACACTGCCTCGGCGTCGTCGGTGGCCTAGGGAGAGGTGGCTGTTGGCAGCGAGTCACTGTCCATAGCCTTTGGATCCAATGAATCCCCCAATGAGGATCGCTGGGAGCTGTCGTGGGCGGGACTGCAACACGTGATTCAACGCATTGAGAATTACGAGGTAAAGGAGTCGGACATATAAGTGCGTTAGAGCCCTCGAATACTTATGATCCGGCAGGGGGCTTACCCTGGGGCGCCACTCCGAGCTGTTGTCGGTATCCGGCACGGTGTCATCCGCAAAGGAGGCTCTCCCCCTCTTGGACGCTTTGGCCTCCAGACGCGTGGAGGCCGCCCTTTTCTTCCTTCCCCTCTCCGGGGGGATTGCTTTATTCCTCCTCCTCCTCCTCCTCGTCGGTGGTGCGTGAGGACTGGGTCTCGGCGTCTTCGGACGCCACGTCCGAAGTGCCCTTGTGGCGGAGACCACCTCTGGTCCCCATGGCCTTCTTTTTGGCCTTCTTCTCCGACGCCTGGTAAGGTGCTGGAACCAGCATCTTTGTTAGAAGTGGAATTGCTGGGTCTTCGGGTAGCGGAGCCGGACTCTTTACCAGCTCCGCCTTCTTTGTCCAGCCCTGAAAAAAGTAAGATGGAGAGGCTCGGACATTTTCCTTGAAGTATTTAAGCAAAGGATACACTTTGAAAACGCTAAAAAACTTACCGGACTGGCGGGGTGGGTCAGGTTGTACCCACGGTCTTCGCTCTCCTTCGGCCACGTCTCGTTGGCCTTGAAGAGCACCTTCCAAATACCTTCGTGCGTAACGCCGAAGAAGTGTTGCAGGGTGAGGGAGTCCTGGATTAGGGGGTGTTCGGATAGCCGGACTATACCTTCAGCCGGACTCCAGGACTATGAAGATACAAGATTGAAGACTTCGTCCCGTGTCCGGAAGGGACTTTCCTTGGCGTGGAAGGCAAGCTAGGCAATGCGGATATTCAAGATCTCCTACCATTGTAACCGACTTTGTGTAACCCTAACCCTATCCGGTGTCTATATAAACCGGAGGGTTCTAGTATGTAGGACAACTCCATCATACAACAATCATACCATAGGCTAGCTTCTAGGGTTTAGCCTCCTTGATCTCGTGGTAGATCTACTCTGTACTACCCATATCATCAATATTAATCAAGCAGGAGTAGGGTTTTACCTCCATCGAGAGGGCCCGAACCTGGGTAAAAACATCGTGTCCCTTGTCTCCTGTTACCATCCGGCCTTGACGCATAGTTCCGGACCCCCTACCCGAGATCCACCGGTTTTGACACCGACATTGGTGCTTTCATTGAGAGTTCCTCTGTGTCGTCGCTTTTGGGCTCGATGGCTCCTTTGATCATCAAAAACGATGCGGTCCAGGGTGAGACTTTTCTCCCCGGACAGATCTTCGTCTTCGGCAGCTTCGCACTGCGGGCCAATTCGCTTGGCCATCTGGAGCAGATCGAAAGCTACGCCCCTGGCCATCAGGTCAGGTTTGGAAGCTAAACTACACGGCAGACATCCACGGAGATTTGATCTTCGACGGATTTGAGCCATAGCCAAGCGCGCCGCACTGTCTCGTGGGGGATGATCTAGCTCTGCCGCCGGACAGTACCCTGGAGGCCGCAAGCGCACCGGCTCTGACCCTTAATTCAGAGCCAGTTGTGCCGATCGAGGATGATCGGTTGGAAGTCACCTCGGGGGCTGTGATCTCAAAGGCGATCGAGCCGAACGCCAGCCCCGCACTCTGCAGGACCCGTGACTCCGAGGATCCGGACTCCTTTCTGGACTCCGAACCCCCCGCGCCCCTGCTGATCGAATCCGATTGGGCGCCGATCATGGAGTTCACTGCCGCGGACATCTTTCAGCACTCGCCTTTTGGCGACATCCTGAATTCCCTCAAGCCTCTCTCTTTATCAGGAGAGCCCTGGCCGAACTACGGTCAACGAGGATGGGATGCGGACGAAGAAGAAATTCAAAGCCCACCCACCACCCACTTTGTAGCCGCTGTCGACGATTTAACCGACATGCTTGACTTCGACTCCGAAGACATCGACGGTATGAACGACGATGCAGGAGACGAACAGGAACCAGCACCTATAGGGCGCTGGAAGGCCACCTCGTCATATGACATATATATGGTGGATACTCCAAAAGATGGAGATGGCGACGGGACAGCGGAGGATGACACCTCCAAGAAACAGCCAAAGCGCCGGCGTCAGCGGCGCCGCTCTAAATCGCGCCAAAGCAAAAACGGTGATTCCGGCACGGGAGACAATACTACCCCGGATAGCACCGAAGAACACCACCTCCAGAAAGATTCGGCACAGGAAGATGGAGAAGCTAGCCCTCATGAAAGAGCGGCAGACCGAGTGGTTGAGGATGATAACTACATGCCTCCCTCCGAAGACGAGGCAAGCCTCGACGACGACGAATTCGTCGTGCCATCAGACCCCGCCGAACAAGAGCGTTCCAAACGCAGGCTTTTAGCCACGGCAAACAGCCTCAAGAAAAAGCAGCAACAGCTTAGAGCTGATCAAGATCTGCTAGCTGACAGATGGACTGAAGTCCTTGCGGCCGAAGAGTATGAACTCGAACGCCCCTCCAAGTACTACCCAAAGCGCAGGCCGCTACCCCGATCAGAGGAGGAAGCACCCACATCACCAGCGCACGACATGGCCGACCGGCCACCACGCGGCCGCGACAGAGAGGCTTCTCGACCCTCCACTCAAGCCATGCCCCGATGTCGTTCAACTAAGGCACGGGAAAACGCGCCAGGCCTGTGAGACGTATTGGAGGATAAGGCAAGACAAACAAGATCGATCTACGGATCGCGCAGGCGCCCTACGGCACGTGACGGAGATATTCATTCCGGATACAACAAATCCGGCTGGGCCGAACACAACAGGCATAGCTCTTCTGAGCTGCGTCGTGATATAGCCCAGTATAGAGGCGCCGCACACCCACTATGCTTCACAGATGAAGTAATGGATCATAAAATCCTAGAGGGCTTTAAACCCGTAAACATCGAATCATACGATGGCACAACAGATCCCGCGGTCTAGATCGAGGATTTTCTCCTCCATATCCACATGGCCCGTGGTGATGATCTACACGCCGTCAAATACCTCCCACTCAAGCTCAAGGGACCGGCCCGGCATTGGCTCGACAGCTTGCCAGCAGACTTAATCGGTTCTTGGGAGGACCTGGAAGCCGCATTCCTCGACAACTTCCAGGGCACTTATGTGCGACCACCGGATGCCGATGACCTAAGACACATAATTCAGCGGCCAGAGGAATCGGCCATGCAATTCTGGACACGGTTCTTAACAAAGAAAAACCAGATAGTCGACTGTCCGGACGCTGAGGCCCTAGCAGCCTTCAAGCATAATATCCGCGACGAATGGCTTGCCCGGCACCTGGGACAGGAAAAGCCGAAATCTATGGCAGCCCTCATGACACTCATGACCCGCTTTTGCGCGGGAGAAGACAGCTGGCTAGCTCGCAGTAACAACTTATCAAAGAACCCTGGTAGTTCGGATACCAAGGATAAAAGTGGCAGGACACGCCGGAACAAACAAAAGCGCCGTGTTAAAAGCGCCAGCAACGAGGATACGGCAGTAAATGCCGGATTCAGAGGCTATAAATCCGGTCAGCGGAAAAAGCCATTCAAAAAGAATACTCAGGGCCCGTCCAGTTTGGACCGAATACTCGACCGCTTGTGCCAGATACATGGCACCTCCGAAAGGCCAGCCAATCACACCAACAGGGATTGTTGGGTGTTCAAGCAGCCAGGCAAGCTAAGAGCCGAAAACAAAGACAAGGGGCTGCATAGCGATGATGAGGAGGAGCCCAGGCCGCCGAACAACAGTGGACAGAAGGGTTTCCCCACACAAGTGTGGACGGTGAACATGATATACGCAACCCACATTCCCAAGAAGGAACGGAAGCGTGCGCTACGGGACGTATACGCGATGGAGCCAGTCGCCCCAAAGTTCAACCCATGATCCTCCTGCCCGATCACCTTTGATCGAAGGGACCACCCCACTAGCATCCGTCACGGCGGTTTCACCGCATTGGTTCTCGACCCAATCATCGACGGATTTCATCTCACAAGATTCCTCATGGACGGCGGAAGTAGCCTCAACCTGCTTTATCAGGATAGAGTGCGAAAATGGGCATAGATCCCTCGAGGATTAAGCCCACAAAAACGACCTTTAAAGGCGTTATACCAGGTGTAGAGGCCAACTATACAGGCTCAGTAACACTTGAAGTGGTCTTCGGATCTCTGGATAACTTCCGAAGCGAAGAGTTAATCTTCGATATAGTCCCGTTTCGCAGTGGCTATCACGCCCTGCTCGGGCGAACCGCATTTGCAAAGTTCAATGCGGTGCCGCACTACGCGTATCTCAAGCTCAAGATGCTAGGCCCTCGAGGTGTAATTACGATCAAAGGAAACACCGAACGCTCTCTCCGTACGGAGGAGCACACGGCGGCTCTCGCAGCGGAAGTACAAAGCAGCCTTCTCAAGCAATTCTCCAGTCCGGCCGTTAAAAAGCCAGACACCGCCAAGCGCACCCGGAGTAACCTACAACAAGACCGCCTGGCACGTTTGGTGCAGGCGTAGCAATGCGGCCCCAACCCCAGCCCTCGCAACATAGCAAAACCAGTGCTTCGCGTACATAACTACGCTCTCGAAATACCATGGGCGCAGGGGAAGGGGCACAATAATGGCAAGCCCAAAATACGGCCTAAAATGTACTAGGGGCTGCCGAATTCCTTTTTCTTACTTTCAGGACTCCACACTTCGGACGACCTGTTCGGCAATTCAACTGCCACACGAACGATGCAAGATTCGGGGAAGCAGACAAGCCATGCCGCACTATGGAACTCCCAGGTGGTCTCTGTTACGAGCAGTATACCTGTTTTAAATACAATTCCGCGGCCTGCCCCCGCCCAGGACATGTTAAATAGTCCAGTATCTTTTACTTATCGCACTATTTGTATCGTCCCGCTTTGATAGCAGCCTCTTTATAAACAATGCATAGCTTTTTGTCTGTTTTTCTGCATTATCCCGTTTTTTATATATATGTTCATCAATGACATGTGGCACCCGTACACTGTGGTACGGCAAATACGCCAGGGGCTTCAGTACCCCTTAATATGGCGTAAGAAGACCGAACACTTCATAAGTGCGACACCCCGAACTTATAGCACTATATGCATCGGCTCCGAATCATGATTTTGGTCAATAGTTGGGTTTGCCCGGCTCCTATGTTTTGGTGCCTTACGTTCTGCTATATCGGCTAAGGTAGCACTAGGAGAACCACTGCGATTGTGCCCCGGTTGAGCTGGGTTAAGCACCTCAGTGGAGAAAGCTAAAACTGACTGTCATGATGAGCCGCGAGACCGGTCGCTGTTCGAGAGGTTTTTCGAGTCCCTAAAGACTTATGCCGCTTCGAGCGAGGAGCCGGCTCTGTCCGGCCAAGGCATGGATAGCGCCCCGAACTCGGCCTTCCGAACTAGGGGCTTCGCCGAAATTTAAAATTATAAAGTTCTATGGCTAAGTGAGAGTGTTCAAGCATTATAGTCCGATTGCCTGGTTCGTTGTGCTGAGCGCCTCCCTCGAAGGACCCAAATATGGGGAAAAGAGCGCTCAGGTTTATCCCGAACACCCCAGCACTAGTGGCATGGGGGCGGAAGCCGACGACTCGCCATATCTCAATTTTTTGATAAACGGCCGCACAGAAAATAATATTTTAAATTCAACAAGCATTGCTTAGCGCATATGAACAAGTTTTCAGCACAGAGGATAAACACGAGCGAGTTCATTCAAAAATTACATCCTTGGTACATTCATCCGCCACAAGGCGGGCACCCGCAAGAACATCCTTATAGTAGTTCTCGGGCTTGCTATGCTCCTTCCCCGGCGGCGGCCCGTCCCTCACAAGCTTCTCACCGTCTAGCTTACCCCAGTGCACCTTTGCACGGGCAAGGGCCCTACGGGCACCTTCGATGCAGACGGAGCGCTTGATGACATCAAGCCTTAGACAGGCCTCCACCAGCCGCCGCACCAGCCTGAAGTAGCTCCCAGGCAGGGCCTCTCCGGGCCACAGCTGAACTACGATGCCCTTCATGGTCTGTTAGGCCGCCTTGTGGAGCTCGACCAGCTGTTTCAGCTGGTCGCTCAAGGGCATAGTGTGTCCGGCCTCAGCATACTGAGACCAGAACACCTTCTCCGTCGAGCTGCCCTCTTCAGCTCGGTAGAATGCGGCGGCGTTGGATACGCTGTGGGGAAGATCTGCGAATGCCCCTGGAGAGCTCCGGATTCGGGTAAGTAACAAGTAGTTTACTTTTATATTTCTGCTTTGCATAAAGAATGTCTTACCCACTGCTATCTTTTTCATCTCCTCCAACTCTTGGAGGGCCTTTTGGGCTTCGGCCTTGGCGGACTTGGCAGCCTCAGAGGCCGTCGTGAGCTCGGACGCTTGCGTTTTTGACTCAAGCTCCAAACTCTCATGTTTTTTCATAAGAGTCTGAAGCTCCTGCTGCACCTCGCCGACCTGGGCCTCAAGTTTCTCTCGCTCGGTGCGCTCCACGGCCGTTTTCTTTTCGGCCTCAGATAGCGCCTGCTTGAGGGTTGCCACCTCAGTCGTGGCCCCTACAATAGGCAGTACAATCCTGTTAATTTTTGCAATCACGTCTTTTTATAGGCATTTCTTCTGTAAGGTATTTCTTACCTTCTTTCTCCTCGAGCTGCCGCTTGGCAAGGCCGAGCTCTTGCTCGGTCTGCTCGAGGCCCTGTTTCAGGGCATCCACTTCCGCAGTCAGCGCGGTAGTGGCTAGCAGCGAAGCCTGCATACGCATATTTTGACTCCTTTTTGTTAGACTCCTGCAAAATTTAATAGATCCTCTATTCGGCTTTTCTTTCCGAATGCCAAACAGAGCATCAGGGGCTACTGTCTATGCGGTTATATTCTTGTATATTTTTTACTTACCTCGAAGCCTGTTAGAAGGCTAGCGCAAGCTTCGTTCAGTCCGCTCTTGGCAGACTGAACCTTCCGGATCACCGTACTCATAATAGTACGATGCTCCTCGTCGGTCGAGGCGCCGTCAAGCACCTCCAGCAGATTGTCCGGCACCTCCGGTTGGACGGAGGCCGCCGGCTCAGAAGGCTTGCTCCTCTTGGAAGGAGTTCGCCTACCGCGGTCCGGAACTGTTGAAGATTCCGGCGCGGTGTCCGGCACAAAGCCGGACTCGGAGCCCTGGGGGGTCTTGTCCCCTTTACTCCTGGGGTCCGGGAGGTCGCCTTTCGGCTCCTCCAGGACCACCTCCTCCTGCCACGGAGCTTGTTGCGATGCCACTTCGGCGTCGTCTGCAGTGCGGGGGGAGACAGCGGGTGGAACTGAGTTCACGTCCGACGTATCCAGGGAGCCGCTCGACGAATCGTCGAGTTCGGCCCGGGGCGGGCTGCACAATTATGTTCGGCATTAGGAAGAGCTGAATGACAAAAGAATATCATGAGTCACTCTGGTATCCGAATACTTACGATTTCGCCGGGCGCTTGGCCCTGTCCGGCCACTCCTCGTCATCCTCGTCGGCGTCGGGGGAGTAGTCCGGCGGAGGGGTCTTCCTCTTCCTGGACCGGGGAGGCCTTCCTTTTCTTTCCTCCCCCCGCTGGAGGGGGAGAGGTCTCTTCTTCCTCCTCCTTGTTTTAACGGGAGGAGAGCGTCTCGGACTCGACAGATGATGAATCCGACACCGCCATGTTGCGGGCACTCTTTCGAGTCCCTGTGGCCTTCTTCTTCTTGGCCTTCTTCTCCGGCACCACATAAGGCGCCGCGGCCAGCAGCTTCACTAAGAGAGCAGGGGCTGGGTCTTCGGGCAAGGGAGCCGGACAGTTAATCGGTCCGGATATCGCCTGCCAAGCCTGTTAAAGGTAAGGGAGTTTAGATCCCGCATAGAGTCAAACTATGAAAAAGAGCTTAAATGTCCTATGAAGGGTAGAAATAGCTTACCTCGCTAGCGTGACGCTGCGAGCTGTATCCGTGGTCCTCGGAGGCGGATGTGGGAGCCTCGGTGCCTTTGGTTAGCACCTTCCAGACGTCTTCATACATCGTGTCGAAGAGCCTGTTGAGGGTTTGGTGCTGCGCCGGGTTGAACTCCCACAGAGTAAAGTCCCGTTGTTGACACGGGAGGATCCGGCGGACGAGCATAACTTGGACCACGTTGACGAGCCTGATCAGTTTGTTCACCAGGGACTGGATGCATGTTTGCAGTCCGGTCACCTCTTTCTTGTCGCCCCACGACAGGCCCGTCTCTTTCCAGGACATAAGCCGCGTGGGGGGTCCGGATCGGAACTCAGGGGCTGCGACCCATTTTGGATCGCGTGGCTCGGTGATGTAAAACCACCCGAATTGCCACCCCTTTAGGGTCTCCACGAAGGAGCCCTCGAGCCATAGGACGTTGGCCATCTTGCCCGCCATGGCGCCTCCGCACTCCGCCTGGCTGCCGCGCACCACCTTGGCCTTGACGTTGAAGGTCTTGAGCCAGAGGACGAAATGGGGCGGACGCGGAGGAAAGCCTCGCACACGACGATAAACGCCGAGATGTTGAGGACGAAGTTTGGGGCCAGATCGTGGAAATCCAGGCCATAGTAGAACATGAGCCCCCGGACGAATGGGTGGAGTGGAAAACCCAGTCCGCGGAGGAAGTGGGGAAGGAAAACTACCCTCTCATGGGGCCTTGGGGTGGGGAGAAGCTGCCCCTCCTCGAGAAGCCGGTGCGCGATGTCCTTGGACAAGTATCCGGCCTTTCTTAGCTTCTTGACATGGCCCTCCGTGACGGAGGAGACCATCCACCTGCCTCCCGCTCCGGACATTGCTGGAGAAGGTTGAGGTGGGAAGTGCGGGCTTGGGCGCTGGAGCTCGGGTGCGCAGAAAATGGATAGGCAAAGGAGGAAGAAGGCGTAGATAAAAGGTGGATCCTTATCCTCTTATATGGGTGGATGCGGCTATGCGTCCCCACCAGCCTGGTAAAACTCGCTTGCCTCCCAAGCGTCGTGATAAATGGCGCGGTTGGGTTACCCACGTCCGTATTGATGAGAATCCCGTAAAAGGGGGACACGATCTCTGCTTTGACAAGACATGCCAAGGAAATCGCCTCGCAAGACGTGCTGAGGCGGAAAAGCAAAAACTATCCGAGTAAAGGACTTGGCCGCCGTGTAATGACGCACTGCGGAATACGTCAGCAGATCTGATTGGTGTTAATATTATTCTCTCTATGGCACTATGTGGAAACTTATTTTGCAGAGCCGGACACTACTCTTGGTGTTTAGAATCTTCTATGAAGGACTTGGGGGAGGAACCCGCCTTGCAATGTCGAAGACAATCTGCGCGCCGGACTCGTCGTCATTGAAGCCTGGTTCAGGGGCTACTGAGGGAGTCCTGGATTAGGGGGTGTTCGGATAGCCGGACTATACCTTCAGCCAGACTCCAGGACTATGAAGATACAAGATTGAAGACTTCGTCCCGTGTCCGGAAGGGACTTTCCTTGGCGTGGAAGGCAAGCTAGGCGATGCGGATATTCAAGATATCCTACCATTGTAACCGACTTTGTGTAACCCTAACCCTATCCGGTGTCTATATAAACCAGAGGGTTCTAGTCCGTAGGACAACTCCATCATACAACAATCATACCATAGGCTAGCTTCTAGGGTTTAGCCTCCTTGATCTCGTGGTAGATCTACTCTTGTACTACCCATATCATCAATATTAATCAAGCAGTAGGGTTTTACCTCCATCGAGAGGGCCCGAACCTGGGTAAAAACATCGTGTCCCTTGTCTCCTGTTACCATCCGGCCTTGACGCACAGTTCGGGATCACCTACCCGAGATCCGCCGGTTTTGACACCGACACAGGGTCTGGTGCTTGGCCGGATCGAACTCCCACAAATTGCAGGACCGGCTTTGGCATGGAAGGATCCGGCGAAAGAGCATCACCTGGATCACATTGACGAGCTTAATGTTCCTGATGCGCGTCTGCAGCGCCGCTAGCTCGTCCGACGAGGCCCAGTCTAGGCCCTTCTCTAGCCAGGAGGTGAGCCGCATCGGGGCCCCGGACCTGAACTCGGGATCCTCGGCCCAGGTGGTGTCGCGGGGCTCTGTGACATAGAACCCCTGCTTTTGCCATCCTTTGACGGTCTCCACAAAAGTACCTTTGGGCCATATGACGTTGGGCATCTTGCTCACCATGGCGCCTCCGCACTCTGCGTGTTGGCCGTCCACCACCTTCGGCTTCACATTGAAGATCTTCAGCCACAATCCGAAGTGGGGTGAGATGCGGAGGAAGGCCTCGCACACGACAATAAATGCCGAGATGTTGAGGAAGGAATTGGGGGCCAGATCATGGAAATCCAGCCCGTAGTAGAACATGAGTCCGCGGGCGAATGGGTGGAGTGGAAATCCCAGCCCGCGGACAAAGTGGGGGATGAACACTACCCTCTCATGGGGCTCCGAGGTAGGGATGATCTGTCCCTTGGTCGGAAGCCGGTGGGCGACTTCCTTGGCCAAATATCCGGCCTCCTGGAGCTTGGTGATGTCCTTCTCCTTGATGGAGGAGACCATCCACTTGCCCTGCGCTCCAGATCCGGACATGATCGGAGTGCTTTCTTGAGGCAGAAAGGATAAGAACTTGGCCGCTGGAGCTCTTGAATGGGTGGCCAGAGAGAAAGAAGGTGTGGGTGAAAGGGTGAATCCTTATCTCCTTATAAAGGCAGCGAATATCAAGCGCCTCCCCACTCGCCTTAAAACTTGCCTATTCCCCAAGGGCCGCATAGATGGCACAGTTGGATTACCCATGCCCGTATTGATGAGAATCCCGCAATAAGGGGACACGATCTCTGATTTGACAAGACGTGCCAATAAAACCGCATCTCGAAATATGGAGCAGGAGGCTAAAAAAACGGTTCGAAATAATGACTGGGCTGGGACATGATGTCATGCTACAAAACTTGTCAGCAGATTGGACTCGTGAAATATTATGCTCTCTACGGTTATGTATGGTACTTGTTTTGTAGAGCCGGACACGTTTTCGGTGTTCGAAGGATGCTTTGGAGTGATCAGAGGAGGAACCTGCCTTGCAATGCTGAAGATAATCTGCGCGTCGGACACCTCGTCATTGAAGCTTGGTTCAGGGGCTATTGAGGGAGTCGTGGACTAAGGGGTCCTCGGGCGTCCGGCCTGTTGGACATGGGACGGACTGATGGGCTGTGAAGATAAAAGACCAAAGACTCTCACCCGTGTCCGGATGGGACTCTCCTTGGCGTGGAAGGCATGCTTGGCGTCCGGATATGAATATTCCTTCCTCTGTAACCGACTTTGTACAACCCTAGTCCCCTCCGGTGTCTATATAAATCGGAGGGTTTAGTTCCTAGAACAATCATAATCATATAGGCTAGGATTCTAGGGTTTTAGCCATTACGATCTCATGGTAGATCAACTCTCGTAATACTCATATTCATCAAGATCAATCAAGCAGGAAGTAGGGTATTACCTCCATAGAGAGGGCCCAAACCTGGGTAAGCATCATGTCCCCTATCTCCTGTTACCATCGACTTAGACGCACAGTTCGGGACCCCCTACCCGAGATCCACCGGTTTTGACACCGACACCGAGGGAGAGTTCCGTCAGCACGACGGCGTGGCGATGGTGATGATGAAGTTACCGGCGCAGGGATTCTCCTAAGCACTACGACGATATGACCAAGGTGTGTAACTGTGGAGGGGGCACCGCACACGGTTAAGAGAAACTTGTGCATTCTAGGGTGCCCCTGCCCCCGTATATAAAGGAGGGGAGGGGGAGGCCGGCCGTCCCTCTAGGGCACGCCAGGAGAGGGGAGTCCTACTAGGACTCCAAGTCCTAGTAGGATTCCACCTAAGGAAGAGGGGGAAGAAGGAAGGGAGAGGGGGAAGGGAAGGAAAGGGGGGCGCCGCCCGCTTCCCCTAGTCCAATTCAGACCCAAGGGGGGCGCACGGCCAGCCCCTTGTGGCCCTTCCTCTCTCTCCCCATTAAGGCCCATTAGTTCCCTCGGGGGTTCTGATAACCCTCTGGCACTCTGATAATTATCCGGTACCTCTCGGAACTCATCCGGTGTCCGAATAACATCGTCCAATATATCAACCTTTATGTATCGACCATTTCGAGACTCCTCGTCATGTTCGTGATCTCATCCGGGGCTCCGAACAATCTTCGGTCATCAAATCACATATCTCATAATACAAATCGTCATCGAACGTTAAGCGTGCGGACCCTACGGGTTCGAGAACTATGTAGACATGACCAAGAAACATCTCCGGTCAATAACCAATGGCGGAACCTGGATGCTCATATTGGCTCCTACATATTCTACGAAGATCTTTATCAGTAAAACCGCATAATGCTACCTCTTGAGCTTGCGTTGGATTTCCCTGAAGAGGAAAGGATGATGCAGCAGAGTAGCGTAAGTATTTCCCTTAGTTTTTGAGAACCAAGGTATCAATCCAGTAGGAGGCTACACGCAAGTCCCCCGTACCTACACAAAAACAATAGCTCAACGCAACCAGCGCGATTAGGGGTTGTCAATCCCTTCACGGTCACTTACGAGAGTGAGATCTGATAGAGAAGATAGATAATATTTTTGGTATTTTTGATATAGAGATGCAAAGTGAAAAGTAAAAGACAAAGTAAAAAAGCAAAGCAAGATTAAAGTGATGGAGATTGATATGACGAGAATAGACCCGGGGGCCATAGGTTTCACTAGTGGCTTCTCTCGAGAGCATAAGTATTCTACGGTGGGTGAACAAATTACTATTGAGCAATTGACAGAATTGAGCATAGTTATGAGAATATCTAGGTATGATCATGTATATAGGCATCACGTCCGAGACAAGTAGACCGACTCCTGCCTGCATCTACTACTATTACTCCACTCACCAACCGCTATCCAGCATGCATCCAGAGTATTAAGTTAAAAACAGAGTAACGCCTTAAGCAAGATGACATGATGTAGAGGGATAAATTCATGCAATATGATATAGACCCCATCTTTTTATCCTCGATGGCAACGATACAATACGTGCCTTGCTGCCCGTTCTGTCACTGGGAAAGGACACCGCAAGATCGAACCCAGAGCTAAGCACTTCTCCCATGGCAAGAAAAACCAATCTAGTAGGCCAAACCAAACTGATAATTCGAAGAGACTTGCAAAGATAACCAATCATACATAAAAGAATTCAGAGAAGATTCAAATATTATTCATAGATAGACTTGATCATAAACCCACAATTCATCGATCTCAACAAACACACCGCAAAAAGAAGATTACATCGAATAGATCTCCACGAGAGAGGGGGAGAACTTTGTATTGAGATCCAAAAAGAGAGAAGAAGCCATCTAGCTAGTAACTATGGACCCGAAGGTCTGAGGTAAACTACTCACACTTCATCGGAGGGGCTATGATGATGTAGAAGCCCTCCGTGATGATGGCCCTCTCCGGTGGAGCTCCAGAACAGGCCCCAAGATGGGACCTCGTGGATACAGAAAGTTGCGGCGGTGGAATTAGGTTTTTGGCTCCGTATCTGATCGTTTGGGGGTACGTAGGTATATAGGAGGAAGGAGTACGTCGGTGGAGCAACAGGGGGGGCCACGAGGCAGGGGGGCGCCCCCCACCCTCGTGACCGCCTCTTTTGTGCCTTGGCGTAGGGTCCAAGTCTCCTGGATCACGTTTGGTGAGAAAATCACGTTCCCAAAGGTTTCATTCCGTTTGGACTCCGTTTGATATTCCGTTTCTTCGAAACACTGAAATAGGCAAAAAAAACAGCAATTCTGGGTTGGGCCTCCGGTTAATAGGTTAGTCCCAAAAATAATATAAAAGTGGAAAATAAAGCCGAACATAGTCCAAAACAGTAGATAATATAGCATGGAGCAATCAAAAATTATAGATACGTTGGAGACGTATCACATAACAACATACGTTGTTCCCTTTATCATCGGTATGTTACTTGCCCGAGATTCGATCATCGGTATCATCATACCTAGTTCAATCTCGTTACCGGCAAGTCTCTTTACTCGTTCCGTAATGCATCATCCCGCAACTAACTCATTAGTCACATTGCTTGCAAGGCTTGTAGTGATGATCATTACCGAGAGGGCCCAGAGATACCTCTCTGATACACGGAGTGACAAACCCTAATCTCAATCTATGCCAACTCAACAAACACCATCGGAGACACCTGTAGAGCATCTTTATAATCACCCAGTTACGTTGTGACGCCCCCGGTTCAATCGTACACTAATCATGCACGCAAATGTGTACGATCAAGATCAGGGACTCACGGGAAGATATCACAACACAACTCTAAAACATAAATAAGTCATACAAGCATCATAATACAAGCCAGGGGCCTCGAGGGCTCGAATACAAGTGCTCGATCATAGACGAGTCAGCGGAAGCAACAATATCTGAGTACAGACATAAGTTAAACAAGTTTTCCTTAAGAAGGCTAGCACAAACTGGGATACAGATCGAACGAGGCGCAGGCCTCCTGCCTGGGATCCTCCTAACTACTCCTGGTCGTCATCAGCGGGCTGCACGTAGTAGTAGGCACCTCCAGTGTGGTAGGAGTCGTCGTCGACGGTGGCGTCTGGATCCTGAGCTCCAACATCTGGTTGCGACAACTAGAAGAAAGGAAAGGGGGAAAAGGGGGAAGAAAGCAACCGTGAGTACTCATCCAAAGTACTCGCAAGCAAGGAGCTACACTACATATGCATGGATATATGTGTAAAGGGCCATATCAGTGGACTGAACTGCAGAATGCCAGAATAAGAGGGGGATAGCTAGTCTTATCGAAGACTACGCTTCTGGTCGCCTCCGTCTTGCAGCATATAGAAGAGAGTAAACTGAATTCCTCCCAAATAGCATCGCATAGCATAATCCTACCCGGCGATCCCCTCCTCGATGCCCTGTTGGAGAGCAATCACCGGGTTGTATCTGGCACTTGGAAGGGTGTGTTTTATTAAGTATCCGGTTCTAGTTGTCATAAGGTCAAGGTACAACTCCGGGTCGTCCTTTTACCGAGGGACACGGCTATTCGAATAGATAAACTTCCCTGCAGGGGTGCACCACATAGCCCAACATGCTTGATCCCATTTGGCCGGACACACTTTCCTGGGTCATGCCCGGCCTCGGAAGATCAACACGTCGCAGCCCCACCTAGGCACAACAGAGCGGTCAGCACGCCGGTCTAAACCTATGCGCGCAGGGGTCTGGGCCCATCGCCCTGAGCACACCTGCACGTTGCGAACGCGGCCGGTGAGCAGACCTAGTAACCTCCAGTACAACGGAAGTCACGTTACGCGGTCCAACCCGGCGCGCGCCACTCAGTCGCTGACGTCAAGAAGTGCTTCGGCTGATACCACGACGTCGGGATACCCATAACTACTCCCGCGTAGGTGGTTAGTGCGTATAGACCAAATGGCCAGACTCAGATCAAATACCCAGATCTCGTTAAGCGTGTTAAGTATCGCGAACGCCGACTAGGGCCAGGCCCACCTCTCTCCTAGGTGGTCCGAACCTGCCCTGTCGCTCCGCCTCAAAGTAACAGTCGGGGGCCGTCGGGAACCCAGGCCCACCTCTACCGGGATGGAGCCACCTGCCCCTTCAGCCCCCATCTCCTAACAGTATCACATGTAATGTAACAGTGTAAAGTATAAAGTATATGCCCGTGATCGCTTCCCGAAGTGATCACGGCCCAGTAGTATAGCATGGCAGACGGACAAGAGTGTAGGGCCACTGATGGAACACTAGCATCCTATACTAAGCAGTAGGATAGCAGGTAAAGGTAACAACAGTAGTAGCAAGGACAGGCTATGCAGCAGTATAGGATTAACTGAAAGCAGTAACATGCTACACTACTCTAATGCAAGCAGTATAGAGAAGAGTAGGCGATATCTGGTGATCAAGGGGAGGGCTTGCCTGGTTGCTCTGGCAAGAGAGAGGGATCGTCAACTCCGTAGTCGAACTGGGTAGCAGCAGCGTCGGTCTCGGTGTCTAGCGAGAGAAGAGGGGGAAGAAACAATAAATACTTAAGCAAGCAGATGCATAATGATGCATGACATGACAAGTAACGGCGTTAGGGGTGCCCTAACGCGGTATGGGATGATACCGGTGAAGGGGGGAACCATCCGGGAAAGTTTCCCCGGGGTTCCGCGTTTTCGGGCAGAGGAGCCGGAGGGGGAAAGTTGCGAGTTTGATATGTTAGGGGTGTGTGGCGGATGAACGGGCTGCGTATCCGGGTTCGTCTCGTCGTTCTGAGCAACTTTCATGTTGAAAACATTTTAATCCGAGTTACGGATTAAAAGATATGATTTTCTAAAGATTTTATTAATTTCTGGAATTTAATTAATTATTTAAATATAACATTATCCAAAACAGTGCACGCTGACGTCAGCATGACGTCAGCAGTCAACAGGGGCGTTGACTGGTCAATTCTGACGTGTGGGTCCCACCGGTCATTCTGTGATTAAGCTAATCAGAGATTAACTAACTACTCATTGTTTAATTAGACTAATTAGATAATTAGGTTAATCTAAATATGATTAATTAGATTAATTAATTCCTTAATTAATAATTAATTAATTAATTAATTAATTACTTATTCAATTATTTATTTATTTATTTTTATTATTATATTTTAATTCCTTCTTTTTTTTGGGGGGGGGGGGCGGGGCCCCCATGTCAGTGGCCCAGGGCCTAACGGGGCGGGCTAAACGGGCGCGGGCGCTAGCCCGCTGGGCGCTGTTGCGGGCAACGGGCGCCAGGGCGCGCGCTCGCCGGCGGGGAGTGCTGCGGGGCGAGGCCAGCGGTCAGGGTGCTGATGGCCGCGGTGGCCGACGGGGTGGCCGTGGGCGGTCCTGAGGAGAGGAGGCAAGCGGGGCGACATACGCGCGGCGGCGCGTTCGGGCGTTGACGGGGCGATGCAGAGTAGCGGCAGGGGCGCGTTTGTGCGCGGACGAGGCCAGGCGCGGTTCAGGAGGATGGGCGCGCGCGGGGTGGCACGTGCGCTGGCGGGGGTGAGGGCAGCAGCGGCAAACAGCAGGCAGAGTCGGCGCGACGCGCGGCTTGCGGCGGCCAAGCAGCCAGCGAGGCTGCGGCGGATTCGTGGACGCGATGCGAGGAGCAGGGGCATGGAAGACGGCGAACGCGGCGAGTCCAGAAGGGGCGCGACCGAGCATGCTCGTGGACGCGCAGTGAGCGGGGAGGGGGCGTATCGGTGCGGTGAACGCGGGAAAAGAGGGAAACAGGGGCGGCTCACAGCGTTGCCGAGAAGGGGGGTCGACGTGGCTTGTGGAGGAGGACGAGGACGCGAGATCCGGCGATGACGGAGGAGCTCGGCGAATGGTGCTCGGTGATGGCGGTTCGGGGCGGCGTCGAGCTTGGGGTCCGGGGATGAGTAGGAGGAGGTCGGGGACGAGTGACGCAGGAGGGGAGGCGGCTCCGACGATGGAGGGCGGCGGGCGTCTCTGGTGGGGATCCCGGGCGGTGGCGGCGAACGCCCCCGATCCGATCTGGATCGGGGAGGAAGACAGAGGAGGAGTGGAGCGAGTGGGGGAGGATGGGGGCGACGTGGGGGTGGGGGGGAAGTGGAGTGGTGGCGGCTAGGGTTTCGGCCACTCGGGGGGGGATACGGAGCGCGGGGGCGGGCCGGCCTGGCGGCCCGGTGGCCGTTGGCTGGGCCGGGTGGCCCAGCGGGGGGGGTGTTCCCCCTTCTTTCTTTTTTTTTATTTTTTTTATTTTATGTTTGTATTTTCTTTTATACTTTCTTTTCTGTTTTAATCATTTAAAATTGCTTAGGCATTTTCTAAAAATGTGGTTACTTCACCACAATTACCTTTGTAATATTTAGCAACCTCCGAACAATTTTGTTTTAATTTTTGAAAACTTTTATTGTTAACTGCAATTTGAATTTGAATTTGAACGGTTTCGGATTATTGCGAGGTTAGTAACAGTATTCGGGATGACGTGGCATGATTAGCGCAGGATTACTGTAGCACGATTATCCGGGTGTTACAAATCTCCTCCACTACAAGAAATCTCGTCCCGAGATTTAGGAGGTAGAAGGAAACAGTGCGGGGTATTCTTCACGAAGACGATCCTCGCGTTCCCAGGTGGCTTCGTCTTCAGAGTGATTCGACCACTGGACCTTGAGGAACTTGATCGCCTTCTGACGTGTGCGGCGTTCAGCTTGGTCGAGAATGCGGACCGGATGCTGTTTATAGGAGAGGTCCTGTTGCAATTCGAGCACTTCATGATCCACAGCTCGGATTGGGTCCTTGAAGCAACGGCGGAGTTGTGACACATGGAACACATCGTGAACCTGAGAAAGGTTCGGCGGAAGCTCCAATTGATAGGCCACTTTTCCACGCTTTTCGAGAATAGTGAATGGGCCAATATAGCGAGGAGCTAGTTTGCCTTTGATCCCGAAGCGGTGAGCACCCTTCATTGGTGTAACTCGAAGATAGGCCTTTTCGCCAGGTTGATAGACCATGTCTTTATGATGACGGTCATAGTTACTCTTTTGGCGTGACTGAGCAGTCTTGAGATTCTCGCGAATAATGCGGACTTGTTCTTCGGCATGTTGGATAATATCCGGACCAAAGAATGGACGTTCCCCAGTTTCTGACCAGTTCAGAGGGGTTCGACACTTTCGTCCATATAACACTTCGAAGGGGGCCATCTTCAGACTAGCTTGATAGCTATTATTATAAGAGAACTCAGCATACGGGAGAGATTCCTCCCATTTCTTGCCAAAGGAAATAACACAAGCTCGAAGCATGTCTTCGAGAACTTGGTTGACACGTTCAACTTGTCCTTGAGACTGCGGATGAAAAGCAGTACTGAACGATAGATGAGTTCCCATAGCTTCTTGGAAACTTGCCCAGAATCTTGAAGTGAATAAGCTGCCACGGTCCGAACTGATAACCAGTGGAATACCGTGAAGTGAAACAATTCTGGACATGTAGAGAGTTGCAAGCTGGCTAGCAGTGATCGTTTCCTTGACCGCCAGAAAATGTGCAACTTTAGAAAGCCGGTCAATGACGACAAGAATAGCATCATTACCTTTCTGAGATTTGGGAAATCCAGTGACGAAGTCCATTTCAACATGGTCCCATTTCCATTCCGGAATAGAGATAGGTTGCAGAGTTCCAGCAGGCCTTTGATGTTCTGCTTTGATACGACGGCAAACGTCACACTCGGCAACATAGCGAGCAATGTCTTGCTTCATATTAGACCACCAGAATCTTTGACGAATGTCCTGGTACATCTTAGTACTACCAGGATGGATACACAGAGGCGTATCATGAGCTTCTTTCATAACTTTCCGAGTCATATTCAGGTTTTCCTCCTTACACGGCACCACTAGGCGGCCTTTGAAGTACAAGGCGCCATCACCAGCAATAGTGAAGTATGAGGGCTTTCCTTCCTTGAGATCGCGCTTAATCTTGTGGACTTCAGAGTCGTATCCTTGTATTGTCTTGATGGAGCTCACGAGATCGGGTTCGACAGCCAGGGTATAGAGGGAACCCTTGGGAATAACACGGAGGTTCATCTTCTGAAACTCCTCAGGAGGGGGAGCGAGTGCACCCGGAGGGACAATATGGAGGTTCAGCTTTCTGAATTCTTCAACGAGCGAGGGCTGAACTTTATGAACCTGGAGGTGGTTGCAGTAAGACTTGCGGCTCAAGGCATCTGCCATTACATTCGCCTTGCCTGGTGTATAGGAAATACCCAAGTCAAAGTCTGCAACAGTCTCCATCCATCTCTGCTGACGGAGGTTCAGGTCTGGCTGAGTAAACAGATACTTCAGACTTTGATGGTCAGTGAATATCTCGCAACGATTACCGAGAAGGTAATGCCGCCACTGCTTCAATGCATGAATGACAGCAGCAAGCTCGAGATCGTGAACTGGGTAGTTCTCTTCATGAGGGCGCAATTGACGAGAGGCATAGGCAATCACTCTGCGCTCTTGCATTAGGACACAGCCTAATCCTTGACGGGAAGCGTCGCAGTAAATGACGAAGTCCTTCTTTGTATCAGGTGGAGCTAGCACTGGGGCAGAAGTCAACTTGTCTTTAAGTGCCTGGAAGCTTTCCTGACATTTGTCTGTCCATTGGAACTTGACGCCCTTATGCAGCAAGTTAGTCAGAGGCCTGGCAATCTTGGAGAAGTTCTCGACGAATCGACGGCAATAGCTGGCGAGACCGAGAAAACTTCTGACTTGCTTGACATTCTTTGGAGGAGTCCAATCAAGAATAGCCTGAACTCGTTCAGGGTTAACGGCAATACCATCCTTAGAGATGACATGTCCAAGATAGGTTACTTCAGGAAGCCAGAATTCACATTTGGAGAACTTGGCGTATAGCTGATGCTCTCGTAGCTTTTCCAGCACAAGACGAAGATGTTCAGCATGTTCTTCTTCGTTCTTGGAAAATACCAGGATATCATCCAGATAAACCACGACGAACTTGTCGAGGTAATCCATGAATATATAGTTCATCAGGCGAGAGAAGGTGGCTGGGGCATTGGTTAAGCCGAAGGACATAACAGTGTACTCGTATGAACCATAACGAGTCACAAAGGCGGTTTTTGGGATATCCTCTTCACGAACACGGATCTGGTGGTAACCCAATCTCAAGTCGAGTTTAGAGAACACTGATGAACCAGCCAGTTGATCATACAGATCATTGATCCGAGGAAGAGGATACTTGTTCTGAATGGTAGCTTGGTTAAGGACGGTAGTCTTGGACCAGTCGGTTTGTCCCATCCTTCTTCTTGACAAAGAGAGAAGGTGCTCCCCAAGGAGAGCAACTTGGGCGAATGAAACCACTTTGAAGAGATTTGTCGATTTCCTCCTTAAGCTCAAGGAGTTCATGTGGTGGCATCTTGTAGGGTCGCTTGGCAATAGGAGTGGTGCCTGGTTTCAAGTCAATGACGAATTCGACAGCTCTAGCTGGGGGAATCCCTGGAAGTTCTTCAGGAAAGACATCGAGGAAGTCACGCACGACGGGGATGTTTTCGATGCCCTCGAGTGGTGCAGAGTTCAATGCATTCAAGGCATAAAGCCTTGCCTCGGCATTTTGCACCAGGCGAGCGTGGTATGTAACTATTTCATCTGAAGGATGTAGCAGATGGACGATCTTAGTGGCGCAAACTATGGAAGCAGTATGCGCTTTCAACCAATCCATCCCCAGAATGAGGTCGATGTTAGACGTCTTCAGGATAATGGGCGCGGCATAGAATTCCAGCCCTTCGATTTCCACGGGGACGTCGACGCCAACCATGGAGGTTTGACATTGTCCCACGGGGGTTTTTACCACTACCGAAGTGTTCATCTCCTCGTATTTAATGCCATGCTTGAATGCAAAATCTTCTGACATGAATGAATGCGATGCTCCTGTATCGAATAAGACAGATGCAGGTACTGAATTTACGAGGAGTGTACCCATCACAGTAGAAGGCTGGTCTTGAGCTTCGTTCAGATCAACGTGGTTGGCATGAACACGGCCATAGGACTTGGCTTTGCTGTTACGGTTCTGGTTGTTCCCACGACCAGCTGCAGGAAGGGCCAGCTGATTCTGATTCTGATTCTGATAGCAGTTCCTGGCAAGGTGACCTGGTTGACCACACTTGTAGCACAGACCATTATTGGGAGTGGGGACCGGAGCTTGGGGTGGTGGAGCTGGAAGTTTTGGCTGCCTAGCAGGAGCATTAGGCAGACGAGGTGTAGCATAGGACTGCCTTGGGACAGGTGCATTCGACTGGTACATGCTGTTGGGAATCCATATCCTGCGCTTCTGCGAGGACGGGCCCGAAGATGAGCCCGTGTCACGGCTGCGCCTGTGAGAGCTCTGGTATTCCTGCAGACCAGTTTCGACGTTGATGGCTTTGTTCACCAAGGTGGCGAAATCATCAAAGTCGTGCACTAGAAGTGCGAACTTGATGTCAGCTTGAAGGCCGTCACGGAACTTCTCCTGTCTACGTGAATCAGTAGCAATGTCCTCTTCAGCATAGCGGGACAAGTCCAGAAACTCCCGCTGATAAGCTTCAACAGTTTTGTTGCCTTGGATGAGGTTGCGGAACTCACGCTTCTTCCGGTCCATGACTCCCTGAGGAATGAAGCGGGCACGGAAAGCAGTTTGGAAGTCTGGCCAGGTGATGATTGTTCCAGCTGGCAGAGTACGCCTGTGGCTGTCCCACCATTGAGCTGCGGGTCCCTTCAAGAAGAAGGAAGCAAACGTGACATAGCTGGCAGGGGCTACATCAGCAGACTCCATCTCATAGGTGATGTCACGGAGCCAGTCATCAGCATCCAGAGGCTGAGTTGAGCTGCGGTACACAGTTGGGTTCAGGCGTATGAAATCCTGCAGAGTCACTTTGTTTGGCTGCTGGTTCATATTGGGGCGAGGAAACTACGCCATCATGTTCTCCATGAACTGGCGATTCATCTCAAGCTGTTGGATCATACCAGCCATGTACTCAGGCGGTGGTGGGAAGTTACCACCACGACCACGACCAGCTGGTCTAACCATCCTGCTAATGTATAACAGGGGTATTTCAGTATTTGAGAAATTGGCAAATACAAGAATCATTTCAGAGGAAACATGCATAATGAAAGCAGCACGATAGATACCACATAACAGTTGGCATATCTTACAAAAGGGATCATGCATAGGGTTCGGTACATAGAGTTCAGTACATAGACTAAGACATCATAGGCGGCACGCAGGCTCGCGGCGAACGCAGCTAACACTAATAAGCAAGTCTACATCAGTCCCACACGACACTGCGGAGGTAGGTGTAGCCTGAAAGCTGGTAGTGTGGCAACGGGTACACCACGTCGGCAATCTGGGGTCCGCGGGGGCTCTGGTGCTGAACCCGACGCTCAGGCGGCAGAAGAGGACCAAGTGCGGGAGAGTAGCCTCCCACCTCTGGCCAACCGACACCCTGAGGCATCACGGTCCTGGCTGGATAGATAGCAGAACGCGGCAGCTCCCCAGATCCAACAAAGGGGTGTAACATCGTCAAAGCACGGTAGAGGTGCTGGCGAGTGGTGTACAACTCGTGGCGAAGTGCTCGGTTAGCTCGATCCAGACCATCAGCATGCAGAACAAAGTTCTGATGGTGGAAGGGCTCGCGGGTGACAGTGGAGTAGGCAGCAGTGTAGTAACCCTCCGCACCAATATCAGATGCGATAGAAATGTGCCTGAAGGGGGAGGTGTCCAACTCCCGGTACTCCCTACGAAGGCGTGTCAGAGCAGCATAGGCAGCATCGTGAACTGCCATATCGATGGTCACTCCAACACCATAAGCGGTGTGCAGCACAGTAGTGGAGTCATACTCCCGAGAGTAGAGGTGGACGGTGGCACGGTACTGCACCTGGTTAAAATCCTGGTACTCCTCGGTGATGGTGTACTCGGGGTGCCAGCGATAACCCAGATAGGTCATCATCTCAGCTAGCACAGCCGGTGATCCCGAGGCACCCATGGCCGTCGTGTGGCGCACGACCTGCCTCGTGGGTTCCATCTGAAAACAAAGATGTTTCCAAGGAGTCAAATGACAGTGTGGAAATTGTTCAAAATACTATAGTAAGGAATAGCTATGGCTTTTATCCAACTTTGGGGTGAATGTCGTAACGGGACCCTAGTGTCAGAGTTAGTAAATTCGTTTATCCCGAGTAGAAGAGAGTTCGGAGTCCCAGAGTAAGGGTCGAGAAGTAAAAGATCCTAGTACCACCCGATGGCGACGTGGGCCCGTAAGGCACACAGCCAAGTTAGTAAAAGTTTTTGTAAAGTCTAGACTCGACTTCGGCCAAGGAGTGTGGAAGGGGGATTCCTACAGGCAGTCGGCTCTGATACCAACTTGTGACGCCCCCGGTTCAATCGTACACTAATCATGCACGCAAATGTGTACGATCAAGATCAGGGACTCACGGGAAGATATCACAACACAACTCTAAAACATAAATAAGTCATACAAGCATCATAATACAAGCCAGGGGCCTCGAGGGCTCGAATACAAGTGCTCGATCATAGACGAGTCAGCGGAAGCAACAATATCTGAGTACAGACATAAGTTAAACAAGTTTTCCTTAAGAAGGCTAGCACAAACTGGGATACAGATCGAACGAGGCGCAGGCCTCCTGCCTGGGATCCTCCTAACTACTCCTGGTCGTCATCAGCGGGCTGCACGTAGTAGTAGGCACCTCCAGTGTGGTAGGAGTCGTCGTCGACGGTGGCGTCTGGATCCTGAGCTCCAACATCTGGTTGCGACAACTAGAAGAAAGGAAAGGGGGAAAAGGGGGAAGAAAGCAACCGTGAGTACTCATCCAAAGTACTCGCAAGCAAGGAGCTACACTACATATGCATGGATATATGTGTAAAGGGCCATATCAGTGGACTGAACTGCAGAATGCCAGAATAAGAGGGGGATAGCTAGTCTTATCGAAGACTACGCTTCTGGTCGCCTCCGTCTTGCAGCATATAGAAGAGAGTAAACTGAATTCCTCCCAAATAGCATCGCATAGCATAATCCTACCCGGCGATCCCCTCCTCGATGCCCTGTTGGAGAGCAATCACCGGGTTGTATCTGGCACTTGGAAGGGTGTGTTTTATTAAGTATCCGGTTCTAGTTGTCATAAGGTCAAGGTACAACTCCGGGTCGTCCTTTTACCGAGGGACACGGCTATTCGAATAGATAAACTTCCCTGCAGGGGTGCACCACATAGCCCAACACGCTTGATCCCATTTGGCCGGACACACTTTCCTGGGTCATGCCCGGCCTCGGAAGATCAACACGTCGCAGCCCCACCTAGGCACAACAGAGCGGTCAGCACGCCGGTCTAAACCTATGCGCGCAGGGGTCTGGGCCCATCGCCCTGAGCACACCTGCACGTTGCGAACGCGGCCGGTGAGCAGACCTAGTAACCTCCAGTACAACGGAAGTCACGTTACGCGGTCCAACCCGGCGCGCGCCACTCAGTCGCTGACGTCAAGAAGTGCTTCGGCTGATACCACGACGTCGGGATACCCATAACTACTCCCGCGTAGGTGGTTAGTGCGTATAGACCAAATGGCCAGACTCAGATCAAATACCCAGATCTCGTTAAGCGTGTTAAGTATCGCGAACGCCGACTAGGGCCAGGCCCACCTCTCTCCTAGGTGGTCCGAACCTGCCCTGTCGCTCCGCCTCAAAGTAACAGTCGGGGGCCGTCGGGAACCCAGGCCCACCTCTACCGGGATGGAGCCACCTGCCCCTTCAGCCCCCATCTCCTAACAGTATCACATGTAATGTAACAGTGTAAAGTATAAAGTATATGCCCGTGATCGCTTCCCGAAGTGATCACGGCCCAGTAGTATAGCATGGCAGACGGACAAGAGTGTAGGGCCACTGATGGAACACTAGCATCCTATACTAAGCAGTAGGATAGCAGGTAAAGGTAACAACAGTAGTAGCAAGGACAGGCTATGCAGCAGTATAGGATTAACTGAAAGCAGTAACATGCTACACTACTCTAATGCAAGCAGTATAGAGAAGAGTAGGCGATATCTGGTGATCAAGGGGAGGGCTTGCCTGGTTGCTCTGGCAAGAGAGAGGGATCGTCAACTCCGTAGTCGAACTGGGTAGCAGCAGCGTCGGTCTCGGTGTCTAGCGAGAGAAGAGGGGGAAGAAACAATAAATACTTAAGCAAGCAGATGCATAATGATGCATGACATGACAAGTAACGGCGTTAGGGGTGCCCTAACGCGGTATGGGATGATACCGGTGAAGGGGGGAACCATCCGGGAAAGTTTCCCCGGGGTTCCGCGTTTTCGGGCAGAGGAGCCGGAGGGGGAAAGTTGCGAGTTTGATATGTTAGGGGTGTGTGGCGGATGAACGGGCTGCGTATCCGGGTTCGTCTCGTCGTTCTGAGCAACTTTCATGTTGAAAACATTTTAATCCGAGTTACGGATTAAAAGATATGATTTTCTAAAGATTTTATTAATTTCTGGAATTTAATTAATTATTTAAATATAACATTATCCAAAACAGTGCACGCTGACGTCAGCATGACGTCAGCATGACGTCAGCAGTCAACAGGGGCGTTGACTGGTCAATTCTGACGTGTGGGTCCCACCGGTCATTCTGTGATTAAGCTAATCAGAGATTAACTAACTACTCATTGTTTAATTAGACTAATTAGATAATTAGGTTAATCTAAATATGATTAATTAGATTAATTAATTCCTTAATTAATAATTAATTAATTAATTAATTAATTAATTACTTATTCAATTATTTATTTATTTATTTTTATTATTATATTTTAATTCCTTCTTTTTTTGGGGGGGGGGGGGCGGGGCCCCCATGTCAGTGGCCCAGGGCCTAACGGGGCGTGCTAAACGGGCGCGGGCGCTAGCCCGCTGGGCGCTGTTGCGGGCAACGGGCGCCAGGGCGCGCGCTCGCCGGCGGGGAGTGCTGCGGGGCGAGGCCAGCGGTCAGGGTGCTGATGGCCGCGGTGGCCGACGGGGTGGCCGTGGGCGGTCCTGAGGAGAGGAGGCAAGCGGGGCGACATACGCGCGGCGGCGCGTTCGGGCGTTGACGGGGCGATGCAGAGTAGCGGCAGGGGCGCGTTTGTGCGCGGACGAGGCCAGGCGCGGTTCAGGAGGATGGGCGCGCGCGGGGTGGCACGTGCGCTGGCGGGGGTGAGGGCAGCAGCGGCAAACAGCAGGCAGAGTCGGCGCGACGCGCGGCTTGCGGCGGCCAAGCAGCCAGCGAGGCTGCGGCGGATTCGTGGACGCGATGCGAGGAGCAGGGGCATGGAAGACGGCGAACGCGGCGAGTCCAGAAGGGGCGCGACCGAGCATGCTCGTGGACGCGCAGTGAGCGGGGAGGGGGCGTATCGGTGCGGTGAACGCGGGAAAAGAGGGAAACAGGGGCGGCTCACAGCGTTGCCGAGAAGGGGGGTCGACGTGGCTTGTGGAGGAGGACGAGGACGCGAGATCCGGCGATGACGGAGGAGCTCGGCGAATGGTGCTCGGTGATGGCGGTTCGGGGCGGCGTCGAGCTTGGGGTCCGGGGATGAGTAGGAGGAGGTCGGGGACGAGTGACGCAGGAGGGGAGGCGGCTCCGACGATGGAGGGCGGCGGGCGTCTCTGGTGGGGATCCCGGGCGGTGGCGGCGAACGCCCCCGATCCGATCTGGATCGGGGAGGAAGACAGAGGAGGAGTGGAGCGAGTGGGGGAGGATGGGGGCGACGTGGGGGTGGGGGGGGGAAGTGGAGTGGTGGCGGCTAGGGTTTCGGCCACTCGGGGGGGGATACGGAGCGCGGGGGCGGGCCGGCCTGGCGGCCCGGTGGCCGTTGGCTGGGCCGGGTGGCCCAGCGGGGGGGGGGGTGTTCCCCCTTCTTTCTTTTTTTTTATTTTATGTTTGTATTTTCTTTTATACTTTCTTTTCTGTTTTAATCATTTAAAATTGCTTAGGCATTTTCTAAAAATGTGGTTACTTCACCACAATTACCTTTGTAATATTTAGCAACCTCCGAACAATTTTGTTTTAATTTTTGAAAACTTTTATTGTTAACTGCAATTTGAATTTGAATTTGAACGGTTTCGGATTATTGCGAGGTTAGTAACAGTATTCGGGATGACGTGGCATGATTAGCGCAGGATTACTGTAGCACGATTATCCGGGTGTTACATACGTTGTGATGTTTGATAGCACACAAGGTGTTCCTCAGGTATTCGGGAGTTGCATAATCTCATAGTGAGAGGAACATGTATAAGTCATGATGAAAGCACTAGCAATAAAACTAAACGATCATTTATGCTAAGCTAACGGATGGGTCTTGTCCATCACATCATTCTCTAATGATGTGATCCCGTTCATCAAATCACAACACATGTCTATGGTCAAGAAACTTAAGCATCTTTGATTAACGAGATACTCTAGTAGAGGCATACTAGGGACACTCTGTTTGTCTATGTATCCACACATGTACTAAGTTTCCGGTTAATACAATTCTAGCATGAATAATAAACATTTATCATGATATAAGGAAATATAAATAACAACTTTATTATTGCCTCTAGGGCATATTTCCTTCATAATATTACTTTCAACATTAATGGGTGTACCTGAGATATAATATTTTATTCGTTGCCCATTAACAACCTTCGGGTAAGTACTTTCGGCATTATTTATTTTGATGGCTCCAGACCGATAATCCTCCTCGATAATGTAGGGGCCTTCCCATTTTGAGAGGAATTTTCCTGCAAAGAATCTGAAACGAGAGTTGTACAAAAGAACATATTCTCCAACTTTAAACTCACGCTTTCGGATTCTTTTGTCATGCCATTTTTTAACTTTTTCTTTGAATAATTTTGCATTTTCATAAGCTTGGGTTCTCCATTCATCTAAAGAACTAATATCAAATAACCTCTTTTCACCAGCAAGTTTGAAATCATAGTTGAGCTCTTTGATGGCCCAATATGCTTTATGTTCTAACTCAAGAGGAAAATGACAAACTTTTCCATAAACCATTTTATAAGGAGACATAACCATAGGATTTTTATATGTTGTTCTATAAGCCCAAAGTGCATCATCTAATTTCTTAGACCAATTCTTCCTGGACCTATTGACAGTCTTTTGCAAAATTAATTTTTATTTCTCTATTACTAAGTTCAACTTGACCACTAGACTGAGGATGATAAGGTGATGCATTCTATGGTTAACGTCATACTTGGCAAGCATTTTATGGAAAACACCATGAATGAAGTGTGAACCACCATCAGTCATTAAATATCTAGGGACTCCAAACCTTGGGAAAATAACTTCCTTGAGCATTTTAACAGAGGTGTTGTGATCAGCACTACTGGTTGGAATAGCTTCTACCCATTTAGTAACATAATCAACAACAACCAAAATATGTGTATATCCATTAGAGGAAGAAAAATGTCCCATGTAATCAAATCCCCAAACACCAAATGGTTCAACAACAAGTGAATAATTCATGGGCATTTCTTGACGCTTACTGATATTACCTATTCTTTGACATTCATCACAAGATAAGACGAACTTACGGGCATCCTTGAAGAGAGTAAGCCAATAAAATCAAGATTGCAATACCTTGTGAGCAGTTTTATCTCCAGCATGATGCCCTCCATAAGCTTCAGAGTGACATTTCCGTAGGATTTGTCCCTTTTCATGCTCAGGTACACAACGTCTAATAATATCATCTACTCCTTTATAAAGATGTGGGTCATCGCAAAAGTAATGTCTTAAATCATAGAAGATTTTTTTTCTTTTGCTGGTATGTAAAGCTAGGTGGTAAATATTTAGCGACAATATAATTAGCATAGTCGGCATACCAAGGAGTACTATAAGCAACATTTATTGCAGCTAACTACTAATCAGGAAAACTATCATCAATAGGTAGTGGGTCATCAGGCACATTTTCAAACCTAGATAAATTATCAGCTACGGGGTTCTCAACTCCTTTTCTATCAGTGATATGTAAATCAAATTCTTGTAACAAGAGAACCCATTCAATAAGTCTTGGTTTAGCATCTTTATTTTCCATAAGATATTTAATAGCAGCATGATCAGTGTGAACAATTACTTTGGAATCAACAATATAAGGTCTAAGTTTATCACCAGCAAACACCGCTGCTAAGAAATCTTTTTCAGTAGTAGCATAGTTTCGTTGAGCACTGTCTAGAGTTTTACTAGCATAATGAGTAACATTCAATTTCTTATCAACTCTTTGTCCTAAAACAGCACCAACAGCATAATCACTAGCATCACACATAATTTCAAAAGGCAAGTTCCAATCAGGTAGTTGAACAATAGGTGCAGAAATTAAGGCTTTCTTGAGTGTTTCAAAGGCTTCTAAACAATCATCATCAAAAACAAAAGGAATATCTTTTTGCAAAAGACTCGTAAGAGGCCTAGAAATTTTATAAAAGTATTTGATAAATCTCCTATAAAAACCAGCATGACCTAAGAAACTACGAATACCTTTTATATCTTTAGGACATGGCATTTTCTCAATTGCATCAACCTTAGCTTTGTCCACTTCAATACCTCTTTCAGAAATTTTATGACCCAAGACAATACCTTCATTAACCATAAAGTGGCACTTCTCCCAATTCAAGACAAGATTTGTTTGTTCACATCTCTGCAAAACTCGATCAAGATTGCTCAAACAATCATCAAAAGACTTCCCATAAACAGATTAATTGTCCATGGAAACCTCAACAATATTTTCACAAAAGTCAGAGGATATAGCAGTCATACATCTTTGAAAGGTAGCAGGTGCATTACATAAACTAAAAGGCATACGTCTATAAGCATAAGTTCCAAAGGTACAAGTAAAAGTGTATTTTCTTGATCAGGTTGAGAAACAGGTATTTGTGAAAAACCAGAATATCCATCAAGGAAGCAAAAAATGTGTGTGCTTAAATAATCTTTCTAGCATTTGATAATAAAAAGTAGAGGGTAATGATCTTTTCTAGTTGCTTTGCTTAATTTTCTAAAATCAGTTATCATTCTATAGCCTATAACAATTCTTTGTGGAATAAGTTCATTCTTATCATTAGGAACAACAGTAATGCCTCATTTCTTAGGAACACAATGAACAGGACTTACCCATCTACTATCAGCTATGGGATAGATTATACCTGCTTCCATAAGTTTAAATATTTCTGTTCTTACCACTTCTTTCATCTTCGGATTTAACCGATGTTGGTGATCAACAATGGGTTTAGCATCAGGTTCCATATTAATTTTGTGCTGACGTAGAGTGGGACTAATGCCCTTTAAATCATCAAGAGTATATCCAATAGCAACTCGGTGCATCCTTAGAACTTTCAAATCTTTCTTATTCATGTTCTGAAAGGTTAGCACTAATAATAACAGGATATATCTTTTTTTAATCAAGATAAGCATATTTCAAAGTGACTGGCAATTGTTTAATTTCAAACACAGGATCACCTTTAGATGGAGGAGGACCTCCTAGAGTTTCAATAGGCAAGTTGTGTTTAAGCAGAGGATGTTGTTCAAAGAAAATCTTATCTATTTCATTTATTTCATGCATATGTAAATCATTTTCATGGTCTAGCAAATATTGTTCTAAAGGATCAGTAGATGGCACAGCAATAGAAGCAAGACCAATTAATTCATCTTTACTAGGCAGTTCTTTTTCATGAAGCTTTCTACTAAACTTGGAAAAATTAAACTCATGAGACTCATCACCAAAACTAACGCCGACAATTTGTTTCTCACAATCTATTTTAGCATTAACGATGTTCAAGAAAGGTCTACCAAAGATAATCGGACAAAAATCATCTTGTGGGGAACCGAGAACAAGAAAATCAGTAGGGTATTTTATTTTCCACACAAGGCTTCAACATCTCTAACAATCCCAATTGGTGATATAGTGTCTCTATTAGCAAGTTTAATAGTAACATATATGTCTTCTATCTCTGCGGGTGTTATGTCATTCATAATTTCTTGATATAAGGTGTAAGGAATAGCACTCACACTAGCACCTATGTCACACAAACCATGATAGCAATGATCTCCTATTTTAACTGAGACAACCGGCATGCCAACAATAGGTCTATGTTTATCTATTTTATCAGGTTTGGCAATTCTAGCAGCTTCTTCACAAAAGTAAATAACATGCCCATCCATATCTTCTTCCAAGAGATCTTTAACCATAGCAATACTAGGTTCTACTTTGATTTGTTCATTAGGTTTACGCTCGCGGACGCGTCCGGTCAGTGATCGGACAGGAGAGATAAGGAAAAACGTGATCCACCCTTCATATCATCCCTATGCATCCGGGCTATCCGCAAACCCTCATATTCATCTCAAATATGAGGAGGATATGAGGGCTCGTGGACACGCCCGGGTGCACCCGGGCAGTCCGCCACATAGGACGCGGCCCCACCCCAGACCACCTTTTCTCTTGCTTTATTCATTCTTTTATTTCTCTCTCTTCGTCTCCACCAATCACGTGCAAGTGACCGGACATATGAAAAGAAAAAATGAGAAGTGTGGTTGCGCAGGCGGATAAATGAGGGCACAAAACAGACACGCTCGGGCACTGACCGAGCACGTTCGCGGATGTTTAAGGGGTCATATTTGCTATGTCCGGTTGTAGATGCTCTTAGATACTAGACCCATATATGTAGGTTCTGACGGACAAAAGCATATTAAAAGTTGCCACATAGTAATTAATAAAATTGTGATGATATCTTTCCCTAATCTATATATATACCTACTATTAAAGGGAATAGGTATTCTTGGTTTGATTTAGTCTGTTTGGTTTGGTTTGAGTGCACGCTACGCTAAAATTTCGTAATGTTGGCTCGTACACAGGCTAAGCGATCTGAGTCAGGTACTTGTACGTTAATGGAACTTTTAATGGTCTTTCATAGAGACCGTGAAAATAATTAGGTCAAAATAAATCAAATTGTGGGAATTGATCATAGGACCTATGCGCCATTCACATTTACTAATCCCAACTCCCTCTAAATATACGAGTGGTAGTCCTCGTGTTTAGGGCGAGCTAATTAAGCAAATGAGCTAATTAAAGGAAGGATTATGGGCTTAAATAAAAAATTTAAATGAATGTGACTAATTAAAGAAAGGATTATGGGTAAACTGGTGAAATAATTAAAAAAAGATTGTGGTCTTAATAAATATAATATTCAAATAGATTAGGCTAATTAAAGGAAGGACTTGAGGTAAAAAGGTAGGATAATTGAAGGGAAAGATCTGTAGGCTTCAATGTGTTGAGATACTAAATTAGAAAAGAAAGAATTTAATTCCCGACTAAAACAGGTGAGGACATCATGGTAATTAAAGAAAGGATTATACTTAAATGGAATCAGTGGAAGATTATGCCCGGCAAAGAAAATATAACACAACTAAATTGCATAGTATTTTTATGTTCATTTTGTAGAAGGATGTTGTGTTGCAACATGTTCTTCATAGTGAATCCGGTGTTGTGGGACATTATGCTTGCACAAGACATCAATTTTCCCATTGCAACGCACGGGCATATGTGCTAGTAATAATAAAGCACGGAGTGCTTCTGGTCGTCCGTCGCTTCTTTTTACAGAAAACCCTGTGTCTTTTCTATTAATTAACCCGGGGTCCATCTTTAAGTGAGAACGAACCGTTTTTCACATGTTACACAAAACCCCCTGCCTTTTATATTAATCAACCCGTGGTCTGTATTTAAGTCAGCCGAATCATTTTTTATTTTAGCACAAAACCCCCTGACTTTTCGGTTAGTCAATCCCCAGTTTATTAAAAAAAATTATACATATCTTTTAAACCGTAACTCGATTCTAACATGTTATATATGAAATTTGATTAGAAAAAATATGTATAATCTAAATATGATGTTATTTTTAACTGTTAAATATTTCTACAGTGTCATTTTTAGTGCAAACTTAATATATAGTGCACGATATGTTTTTCTTTCGTACCAGCGGCGATCCGAATTGCAAATAAACACCCATTAAAACTAGATTGAGAGAAAACAAAACATCGATAACCACGCATGCACACCCCTGAAAAACCTCGTGGCGGAAACAACATATTTCTCATCTTATTCTGAGTGAGTGTGCGTGCGCGTGCGAGAGAGACGCCTTAGGACTGACCACATTCAAACGTGTTTTCATTGTGTGAGCACTGAGGCTACCGTCGGCAACACAAATGTGATGTCATGTGAAAATGAAGGACATGAACCTGTTAGTGTATTGAGTCATGATTATTGGGTTAAGAGCGTGTGTTATCCTCTCCTGTTGCTACGCATGGGCCACCTAGTAATTAATAAAATGGTGATGATATTGGTATCAAATTCGCGACCTAGTAACTTTGGTGCGAACACAGTGACAAACTTTTTATTGTGGGATAGGAAAAATATCAATCTTAAAAGTTGTCCATCTAGTAGGTAATGAAGTTGTCATTGTATTGATATCAAACTTGCCACATGATAACTTCAATACCGACACGACGCGAACTTTGACAACAATATGGCACTTTTGCCTATAGCCCACTTATGTGACACTTTTGCTTATGTGAAGAAGAGAGACGTGAAAAAATGACGAGAAGTATCAAATATCATGCATATCATATTAGTGTAGGATACTACCTCTAATGCATAATATCATAGGTTAGTATCTTAGATAAATTTATTTATTGTATTTCAAGATATGTCGTAGTATAGTATTTATTATGATATGGTATCATAATATGATACGGTATCATAATATGATACTCAACACTCTTTTTCATTGTTTAATTTTATGTCACCTCATAAAAATTACGTAGTTGGCATATATGATACTAGCTGCAACAGCCTCATGCAAGAGTCCAATAACTATGCGCGTGCTCCTAGGCAAAAATAATAAATACAATGAAAGAAAAACGGAGTAGGTGAAAAAAGAGTTTTAGTCTAATAATCAACCTTATGACCAAACTTACTATATAAGTGACTATACATACTCCCTCTGATCCAGACTATACATACTCCCTCTGATCCATATACTACTCACGGATCAGAGGGAGTATGTATAGTCACTTATATAGTAAGACACATTCGCATCGAAACAAATTTAAGACAAGTAAATAGATCGAAGGGAGTAAGGGTATCTTCATGGCGGACCCGCAAACCGTCCGCATCTCTTTGGACCGCGGAAGCCATCCACTCGGTCCTGCGTCGCGGTCCGAACGCGTTTTCGCCCGCAAACTGGAGACAGACATGGAGGAGGTTTGTGGGAGTCCGATACCGATCCCAAGCCCGCTCCTGACCGCCCTGACCCACCAAAAATCCCTCCTTCTCCCGCGCACGCTTCCTGCCTGACGCCAGCTGCCCGCATTCATGCCATTGTAGAGCACGCCGCTCCACATTGAAGGCGGCTCATGACGGACGCGACCTCTCACTGCCTCCGCCGTTGAAGCGGCGCGCCGGCTGAGAGCACCGCCCGCTGCACGCTCGGCTGAACACGCCTTCTCGCCTCATTCAAACGCCTCCACTAAACCCGCCTGGAAGCCGAGAAAACCTACTCCGGTCACACGTCCGTTCATGAGCGGGCCGACCGTAGACTAGTGTAGTGTATCCGTGTCGTGGGAAGCTTCACGCAACCATACGTGCACATAGTTTCAGCTTTTTACTCCGTCGTGTTTATATGAAATCCGCCATGTTTGCACGAATTTCATCCAAAAATTTGCGGGTTGCCGTTGGAGATGCCCTAATGATTTTAGATGACATGACAACTACATACTATTAACCATCCTATTAAAAAGAAGTAAAACAGCTGAATTAAATTGTGATATGGTCAAGAATTAGCCAATATTAGTATACTATCAGCTGATCTCATGAGCCATGCATGTTGGCACAAACTGAACTATCGGTTAGTGACCAATCACAATAGCTAAATGCCTAAATATACGTGTGGATGGTGATTACAAGAGAAATGCTGCAAGCAGGACAACGACCCCCACCGGAAAAGACATCTGCAACTGCAACAGCAAACAGACGCAAAGAAAATTGTGAGCTTAGAAACAGCGACGGAACCATGGTCACGGCGATGTACCTACTGTTATTCTCAACAGCTCAAAGTACTTCGAGTGCAGTTTTTCCACCTTGTTAGGTTTTGTAAAGTTTTCTTTTTCGACATCAATGTAGTTGAGAAAATAGTGTCTTTTTGGAACAGTTTTGGTCCGATTTGAAAGTGAAATTTGCATTCAAGCGTAAGTAAGATAACCGGTCAGCTTTCATACTTACCGTCGGTTTGGAGGAAGAGGAGAACCCCGATGCCGTCGGCAACGACGGGCCGAACGACGCCCCGTCGAACCCGAGGTCGTACACCGACGTGCCGTTAGGGTAGAACAGCCCGTAGTTCCTCTCGGACGCCTGCCCCTGCTTCATGTTCTCGTTGAACAGGGCGAAGACGAGCACGTCCACGGGCACATCCGGCCTCAGCGGCGTCCCCTGGCCCGCCGCGACCCGCTTCATCAGGTTCCCGTTGTACGTGGCGGCGTTCTGTATGGTGGCGCCCACCTCGTCGGCGTCCCCCGCGGACGGCCACCCGGTCTCGGAGATCCGCACGGCGATGTCCTTGTGCCCCATGGCCTTCATGGCCGCGTACACGGCGTCGATCTGGGCGTAGAGCATGTTGTCGTAGGTGAGATTGGTGCCGGGGTCGTGCGCGCCGGGGTTGGGCTCGAACAGCACGTACGGCAGCGACACGCTCCCGGGGCTGGCCTTGTAGGCGAAGAACGGGTACGCGTTGATCAGGAACGGCGAGCCGACCTCGGCGAGGAAGTCCAGCAGCGGCCGCATGTACAGCGCGAGCTCCTCCCGGAACGCGCCGGCCGATGGCGGGTAGCTGCTGGCGAGTACGTTGACGGACTGGGACGTCGACACGTTCACCTGGCCGTCGAGGCCCAGGTCCACCAGCGCCTGGTGCACGGCCTGCATGGCGGGGAGGAGGCTCTGCATGGCGGCCGCGTCGGTGCCGGAGAGCACCTCGTTGCCGAGGATGACGCAGGTGATGCGGGTGTCCGGGAGGAAGGCCTGCACGTTCTGCGCCACCCAGGCGCGCGCGTTGCGGGCGTCGGACATGTTGAGGAGGTCACCGTTGCTGATGGTGAACTCGACGCCCGTGCCGGCGAAGGCCGTGAGGACGGCCGGGTCGGCGTCGTAGAGCTTGACCCTGTTGACGTTGAGCGACCGGAGGAGGCCGGACACCTGCGTCGGGCGAGGGAGGTTGTTCGCTATCTGCCCGTAGTTGATGCCGAACTTGAGTGGCGCCATGGCCGCCGATACAATGCCATTGTTGGCTGCCGTCAGCGTAGGTGCGGCGACACGTCCAAAAGAGAAGGTCAATATGATTGGCAAGAAAATATCAACTGATAACAACATGAAAAAAAATTATATATACAAAACTAAAACAAGTTCCGTTGTCATGTAAACTGGCTCGTAGCAATGCTTTCGGCTAAGAGGTCGTACTTGACCGAAAATACACAAAAATAGTGTTGCACGCAACACAACATGATGAAAATATCAAACGGAGTGTCAATATCGGATGTGCATGTTTTCAAAGGGGGGTCACAGGGATGATGTGGAAAATTTATTGTTTCCACAGGACAACGTGGAGAACTTCGTCGTCTTCCCTGTCAAAACACAGCGAACAGCCGACTGAAAATACGGTAAGCTGATCGTTGGAGACGACCTCATAGAAGAACTATCGTTCGCTACAATTCATCTACAATAACATACCAAGACAGCTGTTTTGCATGATACAGTATATACGGTCAACGCGTCTCGTTTTCTCCATGCTTGTGTTTGCAAACTTGTATTCCCTCTATCCCATAATGTAGAACATTTTTTAGGCACTAGTGTAGTGTCAAAAACATTATGAAACAGAGAGAGTATTAATTAAAGTTGTATTAAAGCAGCGTCAATTAATTTGGATTGGAGGAGTATATGTTTTTCGCATCAATGTTCAAACTGGGAACACAAAATTTGAGCAACAGCTTTTAATTAAAAAAAACTGTACCATGCAGGTAATCACGCGCGAAAGATGGAAGGGAAGCGAGGGACGGAGGTATCGCCGGCCGTACCTGAGAGGAGCGAGAGCAGGAGGCAGAGCAGAAGCGAGGAAGAAGACGAGTCGAAGAAGCGACGGCCGGCAGCGATCATCCTCCTCTCCATTGGCGCGTCGTCCCTTGCTCGCATCTCTCCTTCGCGTCCGCTCTGTCCTTCAGAGCGACACGGAAGGAAGAAGGGAAGGAAGGCCTCCGGCCGCCCCCGTTTCCCCGCGCGTTTATATGGGAGCAGTTGCAGGCTCGGGGCGGCAGGTCAGATTACGCACGCGACGTACTATCCTCCTGCAAGCGCTAGCTTCCAAAGTCCAAATCGCGATAGGCCAACGAAACATCCGTCTCTCAGACGGCCACTCCTTCCCAAACGACTACTAGCCATGCAAGATTATAAACCGGCAAAATCCAGTTTTTTTCAACACAAATATCAAATATGGTCCAAGTGATGTCTGAATATTTTTGAAGTCCAAAACCTCCCCTAACTTATGTGAAAACCGCCGTTCGTGCTGCGGCCGCTCGTCGATTGCGCCGCAGCCTCGCTGGAGCTGGCGACAGAAACAAGTCGGCCGGTGAAAGTCGCTGAGCAGTATTAAAACTTGCGCGTCAGCACGTCACACCAGATAGGGAGCTGGGGGCTTCATGGCCCCAGAAGGTAGGAGAGACCGGTCGTCAGCGAGACTACAGTTTTGGAACCGAACCGGGCCTAACCATCTTTTCATATTGAGTTTGATCACTTGCCTCTTGCAGAAACTTCAGAGCCGGAATTGTGGCGTGGTTTCCTTTGATGAGAGCGCCCTAAATGGAAAGGTCAGTTAAATTCCTTTGTTGGTGAAGGAATTTCCGAGTTTGGTTTGTTTCCAAAAATCAAGAAGGGGAGACGAAATAGGAGTGCTCTTGATGCTCTCAATGTTTTTTTTATCTTTAACCATGCCATTTTATGCTACATATATAAGGGGTAAAAAACTCTAGCTTGATTGGGACAACTCCAACGGGATACCCCTCAAACATGCTTCCCTACTTGTCCGCAAACACAATGGGCTTGTCAATCAGCTTGTCCGCCACCGAAGAGTTATCCAACGGTATCCCCTACGTGACCATGTTTATCAAAAAGTAACCAAAATTGCATAAACATAAACTTAAAAAGTGTCTCATCGATCGCGGCGGGGAGGTATCCTGGCGGCGTAGGAAGCCCGATATGCCGTCACACTGGGACAGTGGTTGCTCGGGCCGGTAGGCATTGAGCAGACACACTGTTCGGTGATGAGTGCATTTTGTATAATTTTCATGGATTTTAATAGTGAGCCTAGCAAGTGCCCCGCTGTCAGGCAGGTGCACGAAGACATCCAGGCTGTCATCGACAAGGTCAAGTTGGCTCCAGTAAGGGAGTGATGACAGCGGCACATCGCCGGCTTGTTCTGGTGGTAGTAATGGTCGTCTGAGACAGCCTCCGAAAGTGATCAAATAGTGGAATCGGTAGAAGGGCATCCACCTCGCCATGGCTTCGATCACGGGGGCCACAACAACGAAATCCATCCTCATGTCACCATCCACGCTCATCATCGACTCTTCCATCAATATCATTGTAATCCAAAAACCTATAATCATTCATCTGCTATTAATACGAACACCTCGGTGATGTCTAGTGTCCCCGTGTCTGAGTAGTTTTCCTAGTTCTCGGTGATATGAAGGGACCCTAGTATTTCTATGAACTGAATGCAGTAAGATATTTGATATATGTAATATGGTTATGATAATGTTCTTCATGATATTGTTTATTTGTTTTTTTTATTTCTTCTTCTCTTTTTATTTTTATTTTATTTTTCACATGCTAATTCATGGATATTTATTAAAAGTTGTGAGAATTTTAAAAATACATTTTTTGGAATTAATGGTCATTTTTTTGAATCCAGAAACATTTGTAAAATTCATGTATATTTTTAAAATTCTATGAGAATTTTTAAATTCTTTAAAAAAATCAAATTCACAAAAATTAAATCCATGAGCATATTTTAATTCATGAGCATTTTACCGAAATTCATGTTTTGCACATCATTTTTCAAAATTCAGGAGTTATTAAAATACACAAACTCTTTTAGTTTAATGAACTTCTTAATATTTAGGACAATAAAACTGAACCTAAAGGCAACCCTCTCACGCTAGCCGTCTGATCTCCTGGTTCGCCGTCGTAGACCATCAGATCTGAGTGCACTTCCGCATGGGCTAACTGTGCATGGGCCGAATGTCCTATAGAGCCGCTACTCCGGGAGAAAAATCTGAGCCCCCTGGTTAACTGGGCCTATTTGTCCCAGCCCAATTCGCAAAACTGTTTTTTTCTGGTTGACTGGACTATTTTGGGCCATCCGACGGTGAGAACAGACTGCTTGGGACCCTTGCGAGTTGTGTTTAGCTACCTGTGTCAAAGTTCTACATCAACATGTGTGCTTTGCGGTGCCAGAGACTCATGGAGGCATGCTTTCCTTGAGTGCCCGATGGCAAGCAGCGTGTGGGCCCTATCTGACGATTCTCTGGTCGAAAATATGAGTCAGCATGATGGTGAGAATGCAAGGGAATGGATTTTCGCACTGAAGGATGCTCTCTCGCATGAACATTTTGTTCGTATGACCGTTACCTTGTGGGCAGTGTGGGTTGCTAGAAGGAAAGCTATATATAAAGATATCTTCCAGAGCCCGTCCTCAACACACTCTTTTATTAACTCCTTTCTGAGTGATCTTCAAGTGGTCAAGAACATGAGCAGTGTTGTGGTGCAGGCCAGAACGGCGCGACCGACTCAGTGGCTGCAGCCGCCATTGGGCACGTCCAAAATAAATGTTGATGCGGCATGCATGGGAAGTTCAAGTGTTGGCGCGGTAGCAGCAGTGTGCAGGAGCAGGGAAGGTCTTTTTCTGGGTGCGTACACTGTTGTGTTTAAGGGTATCTCCGATCCTACAACACTTGAAGCGATGGGAGTCAGAGAATCGATGGCACTAGCTGAGGATCTCCAGTTGCAAGCGATTCACGTGGCGACGGACTGCATGGAAGTGGTGAACGATATCAAGCAGAAGAGTAGCCCGAGCTATGGGACCATTATACATGAAATCATAGAGTACTCTAGTAGTTTTAATTCTTGTGCTTTTGTTCATGAGTTTAGGAGCTCGAATGTCGAAGCTCATAATCTAGCGAAGCATGCTTTGGGACTGGGGACCGGTCGCCATGTCTGGTTAGGCCATCCCGGTGATCTTTCTTTCGTCCCTGTAAACATTGTGATGGGTTAAATTAAAAGCTTCGCGTGATTGTCTCAAAAAAAAAAACCTGTGTCAAAGTTTCTCAAAAAAAAAAAAAAGAGGCTAGCTCTGTCAAAAAAAATGTTTTCTCAAGAAAAAACAAATAGCAGCAAGTACCCGGAGGTGCTGCTCTCGTTGCTCGCTGTCTCCGGCTTCAGGTTACGAGCTCCTACCCGTTAGTCTTAGTTTTTTTTTTACGGGTGTTAGTCTTAGTTCGTTCTGCATCAACAGTCATCCGCTGCCCTTCCGTTTCTTTGGTCCCTGGTATAATATAATCCAGGACCCACAAAAAAAAAGATAATCCACGTTGCTTTTTTTCAAAAAGTAGGTTCAAACCCCGTCCTCGGCATCAATTAATGCACACAGCCATTTTATTAAAAAAATACAATAGCCAGTTTTTTTCTGAGCTAGCAGTGGAGCAAACAAAAAACGGCTAAGCGAGTGAGCGGGGAGGCAGTTGAGCTGAGAAGCAAGAGCTTCATGTGCTAGCCCATGTGAGCGCTATAACGACAATTCCATGGTTTAAATGTGAAATAAAAGCTCCCAAGGGACTCACATAATCAACACCGACTGACATCAAGACCGAAATGTGTAACGACTCCACAACCATGCACATAATGACTCCACTCTTCTCTCAGAAGCCCAACTTGATATACAAATGAAAAGAAGACATCGATCTACAAAACGTAATAAAACCCAAGCTAGCGTAGATAAACCAAAATGTAATAACAAACATTGTAACCTGCTAGAGAAAAAAAGAGTAGATCGCATGAATGAAGAACGGCGTGATAAAGCACACGTTAGCCTCTAGTATAAATTATGTGGGCTGGATTACTGGAAGGAACCTTCATCAAATCTTTTCAGTTAGTAGTAGTTTATATTTAACTGAAAGATGCGCAAACTGGAAGCGCGCTGGACTCATCAAGGACGGCTTGGACCATCTTTTAGTGGAGCTGCGTAGGTGGGTAGATATGCAAGTAGGATAGGACTTGTAATGCCGGCCGTGGCCGGGTAGAGTAGTGCTTGCCTGTATCACATGTAACGCTACTTGTGGAGGGTTTCTCTAACCCTACTCCTTCTATTAATAGATGATATGCACTCTAGTGCATATTCCAGAAAAAAAGATAGAGCATGAGCAGAGCCACCTTAGTCTGAATCACTGTGTTAAGATGAAATTCTTTGCTTGGCTGGCAATCCAAAACCAAGTCTGGATGGCGGATAGATTGGAGAGGAGAGGGTGGCCGAACTGCGGCCTATGTCCACTCCGCAAGCAGACGTTGGAATCGGTGAGCCACATCTTCTTCAAGTGTCAGTACTCCATTAGACTATGGGGCATGATCAAAGGCTGGCTCAAACTCGACTACCTCGACATCTCCTCCTGGATCACGATGCGCTCCATCAAGGACTGGTGGCTCAACATGTCCAACTCCAGCATGCCCAACCGGAAGGCGATGGCTTCTCTTGCTATGCTGACCTGCTGGACCATTTGGTGCGAGAGAAATGCACGGGTGTTTCATCACAAGTCCACGCTTCCGTCTGTATTGTTGTCAAACATTCAGAGCGACGCCAACCTTTGGGTAATTGCGGGTGCTAAGCACTTGGGTCAAATTATGCCGGGAGAGTAGTGGCATTGTAATATTTTCTTTCGCTTTTCTTGTAAAAGCAACTCTAAACTCCTTGATTAATGGATGAGGCAAAGTTTTTGCCTCCATTTCGAAAAGAAAAAAACTGTGTTAACTGAACTGACCAAATTGACCTGGAAAGTTGGAATTGGCAAAGACAAGTTAAATAACAATGAGATGGGGCAGAGGCCAGAGGAAAGGCTAACAAAATAATGCTACTCGTCATTTTCCATTTTAGTGAGGGAACACAATATCAAAATTCATAAGATGCCTTCCTATGGAGTATCGGCTCACGGTTTCCCGCGCTAGGACCAAGCTATTTAGTTATCTAAAATGCAAAGACTAAAAAGTTCAGACTTCTGACTCCTGACATCCATTCAAGTAACCAAAACAGAGTGCAAACAGAGGAGTGGCCAAATAATTCCGAAAGGAAGTGACCCACAAGTACAACATGTTTTCAAGACTTCTGACAGTATGGTAGTTCGAATTGCTGCAATCTGAACAAATGCAGTTTGAACTGATAAACCATTTTACATCAATTATTGTCACAACTCATATATCACGATCTCATCAAAAGACCGAACTGATCGCCAGGAAGATACACCCACCTAGCCATCTCTCTAGATAATAACAGAAGGCAACTGAACAACGAATCCGCCATGGAACTTCAACAATTGTGCCACACAAGCACATGTGAGACAACTAGTAGAGTTCCTCCTCTTGGTGGGTTTGAATGACGCAATCCGCCTTGGGGTATGAAATGCAGGTCAGAAGGTATCCCTCACCCATCTGGTTCTCATCGAGGAAGGAGCCCTCTGACTGATCAACCTCCCCGGTAGTCATCTTGCCCGCGCATGTGGAGCACGATCCGGCGCGGCAGGAGAATGGCAGCTCCACTCCGGCATTTTCAGCTGCCTCGAGAATGTAGGTGTCCTCAGGGGCCTCAAACTCGTGCTCTTCACCGTCCGGGCTGATGAGCTTCACCTTGTGCACGGCCGCGGCAGACACCCTGAACTTGTTTGACATCCTTAGGCCTGACAAGTTTGCTGTCTGCTTTGCGTAACCAATGAAGGAAGCGCTCCTGATCGCTGGAGCAATGGCCCGGGAACCAGCCCCGGATTTAGCAAAGGACACTCCTGGAGCAGTGGCAGTTGACATCTTGCTGACACTGAAGAAAACACAAAATTAGGTCGAAATAAAAGTATAACAGCAAAATTAAAAGTATCACAACTCTGTAAACTTGTAATCATATACTGCTATTATGATCACCAAAATTCCTAGCTGCAAAGCTTTTAGGTTGTAATCATGCGTATGATCAACATTAGTCCTATGTGCAAAGCCTAAGAGTGGTCCATTTCCCGGATGGCACATTCACAGGTACAGCAGAGTATGTGGTTGTCTGGTAGAACAACACCAAGACCAAATCACTGTCCCGGTTGACACCGGTTCAAATTAGAAGCCCCTAATAACTTGGCAAGTGGATTTCTTGTACAAAAGCCAGTTCTGTCCCCAGAGTTCAGCATGATATGGACAGTAGTATGGTGCTAAGGGCCAAAAACCTATTGACCGGGCACAGATCCGGCGAGCGCGTGGACTCGCCGGTCGCCGGCTCGCCGCGACATGACAGGATGACACTGGAGCCGGGGGGCGCATCACAACCAAGGCGGCGATCTACAGCTAGAAACAACGGGGCAGCCGAGCGGGGCGCGGCGTGCGATCGATCAGTAATCGGTGAAGCGAAGAAGGGGGTGGATCGACGGGCGGGGTGCGTACCTCCTCCGACGAAACAGACGGGGGAGAAGGCGGCGCTGATCTCGCAGGCGGGGAGAGGCGGCGGAGGCTGGTTGGACTTCGGGATCGCGAGATGCTGTGGGGGGTGGTGAGGTGGCCGGCACGCGCACGGCGCCTTATTAATAGGGGGGAGGGGTGGCAGACTCTCTGCTGCAGTGCTCGGCTCCGTCTGTCTGCCCGCTGGCCCTGGCTGCCGGGGCACGCGCCTCTTCCGCCCTCGCGCTGGGTGGGCCGTGGGTCGCCTCCCCGCGGCTGGCGGCTTGGGCGAAAGGCCGCGGCTGGCCGGTGTGGAGTGCCAAAGCATCGCGCCAGGGCGACCTACACCAATTTTTCCTCTTATTTCGAGAGAGATCATCACTGGAGTAGTTTAGTTCACGGCCGTGATGAGGGCCCTGATTAGATCGGGCGGCCGCTCTCGGCGTGGGGCGCGCCGCTTGGCAGGGCTCAGGGGCCGGAAATGGCAAGCGGGTAGGTGGGCAGGGCACGCAGCCCCTGCTGACACCGCGGACCCACGCGCCGGTTCCACTTAAAAAGGAGAATCAAAGGCGCATCAAGCAGACAAACTCAAAGCGGACCAGCGCAGTGCCGCGCATCTGATACGGGTCAAATCACGCAGAACATAGCACAACAGAGACTGGGCACCATGAGCAAAGCAGATTTATTTTATTTATTAATCACCAGGCAGAGGCAGGCAGTTTACAACTCAGCATATGGTACAATGAATCAGCTCCGTTCAAGTGGACTTTTCATTTCGCGAGAAATATATTAACATTGAGGTTGCCACAATCAATCAAAATCTGCAGTAACTGTTCATCTCACCGATCTGGCAATCGTTGATTAGCACAATGGCATCGGCATGGTACAGTGGTTTTGGAGCCAGAAAATGACACTTAGCGGGAGTATCGCTGCATCCTCTGGTGCCAGGTCATGCCACCGAGGAGCCAACCACAGTTATCAACTGCGCAAAAACGTCGGCAAACCTCTGTCTGTGTCATGCCGCGATCAGAAGCCTATGGATCCTTCTTCATAGGGAACCATCCATCAGACAGACTGATTGGTGCGATGCAACGCAGCGGCTGATACATACGTACACAACGGTGATTGTTACATGCACAGGGACCAAAATTAGATACATGTCGCAGCATTCACCTCACTTGACATGCAAAACCAGCAAGCCTGCAACATGGACGAAATCATATCAGCTGAAGACGCTTACAGAGAGATACATCTTATGGAGAATACTAGCTTGGTTTGATGCAGGTAAAGAACTAATTGCTGCCCGTTAGGTTATGTAAATATATGATCTGAGGTATAAGATATGTGAACAGTAGTAACAGCTGGCAACAATATACGTTGCCTACTACTCCCTCCGTTCCTCTTTTCTTTGCGTATAACTCTCAGCCAAATACCAAGGAGCTCTTTGGATTAGATGTTTTGGACTATTTTGCCCTTAAGCTGGTGCTATCTGCATGAGATACGGGGAGCAGGCGTGATTAATGTGCATGCGAGGATTGGCTCGCTCCTGCTGCTGCTTCGTTTGACTCACTCTACCGCGCACACGGCCAATCTCCTCTCTGCATGCAGCTGTCATCAATGCAGAGTACTAATTGCTAGGAAACGGAAGGGTAGAGTAGGAAAGTAGCGCTTGTTTCGGCTAATGCGCAGAGTAAATAGGGAAAACCCATAGAAAGTTATACGCAGACTATTTAGGATCGGAGGGAGTACTACCAAAGAACGTTAAATTGATAAACTTGACCGATCAACAGTCTGTGAGCAATAATGGGTGTTGCCTACAAAAGAACGTTGTCATCATCATGGATGCTTTGGTCCAATCTTTTCTATTGTCTTGATTCACATAGAGTGAGAGCGCGTGTCTGTGAGCTTGCCCACCCATGTTTGAGGCACAGCCTTCACAGGGTGCCTCACTTACTATTAAAAAACACCTTGGGTGCTAATGTCTATTGGTCGAGTTGTTTTAGTTTATATAAGAAAAAAGTCCATTTTACTACTCTGAAGAAAATGGTTGGTTCATATAACCCCCTGATCTTTCTTTTTTTGTTCCCTTGACCCCCTGATCTATCCGATACCATTCAGAAATAGTTATGGGTGGTTTGCTCAGGTGGTTTGCTGACATGGACGTAGTCAAAGCAGTTTGTTGACCAGTGTTGACGTGGACGTACTCTCTGTGGCATTAATTTTACAGGAAAGCCCCTAAAAGCTAGAAACTCTATCAGCCGGCCACACCAAGCCTCGTGGCCGAACGACGGCGAGCGTGGGCGCAGAGCAGAGGAGGCCCAACCAGGCAACCAGCATCTTATGCAGTTTGGTCCCCAGCATGGTGGTGCACGCCAGTCTTGCTGATGCCCTGCCTCCGCTGCAATTTTCTTCCGACAAGGAACGAGCAAGCCAGCGGCGGGACGCAGCATGTGGCGCAGCTCCATGGCGGTGCAACCTAGGCTAGCGGACTGGTCAGTCAGCCGGTGGCGGTGCGCCAACCACAACGGTGACGGAGCTCCGGGCTCACCTAGCGCTAGCGCGTGAACTTTGGAGGAGGCTGTGGAGCACCGGAGGCAGTTTGACTCCTGGCCATGATGCGCCTCGCCTGTGCGCGCGCCCAGACCACATGGTCGCCGGAGCGGGCCTGGACAGCGCCAGGGAGCGACGGCGAGGAGGGGCTGCGCGCAGGCGCACACGGTTGTGGGGCCGCGCTGGCCGGTGGTAGCGGTGAAGCGTGGCTTTCCCGGAGCGGCGCCTGCAGAGGCTCACACGGCAGCCATGGTTGGTGCTTTGCAGGGGCGACCGCGGGTGCTCGGGGAGCTCCGGACTTGTGTCTATGGTGGCAGCTGGGGATGCTGTCGACTGAAGCAGTCCCGTGGTGGCCTCGTCTAGAGGAGAGCCTCGTCCCCATCGGCCGGGAGAGAAAGGAGGGGTAGTCGTGGAGTCCCGACTGGAGAGCCGGGCCGTAGGAAAGCACGACGGGAGAACTGGTGGCCATGAAGTAGACGCTGGAGGTCGTCCCCAAGCCCACGACGGCGTGGTCGGCCGTGGCGCTGCTGGGGCAGCCGGCCAGGGGGAGAACCCACCGTAGGCGGCCGAGGATGAGGACTGAGCGCCGGCTGCCCTCTTCACCTGACAACAGGGCCCTACTGGTCAACAAACCACTTTGACCACATCCACATCAGCAAACCACTTAAACAAACCAACCCAAGACTATTTTTAAACGGTATTGGACAGATCAGGGGGTTAAGGGAGCAGAAAAAATGATCAGGGGGTTATGTGAACCAACCATTTTCTTCAGGGTAGTAAAATGGACTTTTTTCTTTATATAATGCAGCTTATCTTCTGTGTTCTCTTAATTGACATAATGCAATGGTAAATAAAAAAGAGAGTGAATGTTGAGGATATTAAACTATTAAAGAGCATACAACCTTGGTGCTTTCCAGGTGTTTTCACACTAGCTAAGTATTTGTGATGGAACATAATGGATGCCAACAGAAGAAGAACACACAAACTAAAAAACTGTTCCATTCCTACTCAAGTCTTTGATGTGACAGCTGCAAATATAGTGTGCTTACATGAATCAAATATCTGCTTGTTCCTAAGGGATATGGTCGATTGATCTGAAGTTCTGAACGTGTAAAAAGAGATATGAAACATAGCAGCATGCACAGAAATACTCACCAAGGACAGCAAGTGCAACTAGTAGTGATGTTGCTACAAAAAGTTGGGGGTGATTGTAGCGTGTAGAATATTCAGATCTACTTAATGTTCTCTTGATAAGTTCAGGCCAGCAATACATAGTCTGCAAGGAGTAACAATAGAAGGTCATTACTGGGGAAATTAGTATACTACAAGATCATATTCAAAGAACTAACAAGCTGAAACGATGTCTGGATTGTAATATAGAAACAAACAGAGAATATTGTAGATCATAGCATACCCTTCCTGATGTACGTAGGTTGAAGGGAGGCAATACATTTCCATTTCTCAAGCTATCAACAACTTCTCCATCTTTTCTCCTCTTTGTAAAGCTCTCATGGTCTCTATTCGTAAACCATAAGTTTCTCATAAAACTGCGGTACTGACTGCTCAGTTTGTTCTTGTAATGATGGCTCGTACCTAGCGAATCATCAGCATCCAAACTACACAAAGTGCTACCGTTATGATCTACTTCAGATGCACTTTCTCCATGTGAACATTGCAATTTGGATGCTCCTTCGACATCATTTCCTGAATATCTGAGTTCACGTGTTGTATGTTCTTGGGCAGAATGATAACCATTCATCATAGGTGCACTGTCGAGCTTAAGTTCAGTAATTTCATTTGTATCAGTGGAGTAGTATGCATGACTATGATTGTTGCCACCAGAAAGAAAAGATGCCAGCCCATCTCCATCCTGTTCACTTGAGGAGTATGGAGATTTCGGAGTTCTACTGAAATCTGTCCTAAGAGTCTTCAAGCTTTCTTCCACCTCAGAAATTTGCTCAGCTATAGCTCTAATGAATTGCCTGAATTTTAAGATTGCATTTTCCCTTGAAGTTGACTTATCAGAGAATGCAGCTGCATTCACCTCCCTCTCAAATTGCTCCAACTGCCAGAGTTAGGAAAATAAAAGTCTTAGAAGAAATCCAGAAAGAAGCAGATAACTCAGAAACATGGATAAATGGACTAGCATGGTCAAATATGGAAAGCTTGATTGTTTCAACCTGCCACTTGGTAGTTCCGAGAGCAGTAGCCACATCTCTCTCATACTGTATCGGTGCATGAAGTTTTGCGTCTGAAGTGTCATCTTGTATAACTTTCTTTTCATGCAAAAGCAAGCGGTAGACACCGTCCATCCTGTACAGCAACCCACCCAAAATTAAATCCAACGAGTACAGTCAGCAAACTGCACAACACACGCTCCATCCTAATTAAAAAATATAAGTACACTGGAGGAACCCTTAACACTGTACGTGCTTGCATACTACATAACCTCTAGGAAACTGGGGGAACTCTTAATACTGTACGTGCTTGCATACTACATAATTCTGAGGCAGCATTAAAAAAATATAAGTCTCTCTTTATGAGAAAGCATAATATTTTCAGGTATGATGACTGGGTCAAAGCTTGGTGTGTTTTTGTGCTTATATTTTTGCTATAATAACCTTTTCTAACAAGAGATTCCTAATTGTAGGATTGCCAGCTGCTCCCATGCTGAGTGGAACAGACCATCCATGCTAATTGTAGGATTGCCAGCTGCTCTCATGCTAACTGGAACAGACCAAGCATGGAAATTCAGAGATTATATTTTAAGAGACCGTACTTAAAATATCATGTTAGTTGGGAGAAAAACAAAAAAACTGTAACGTTTAGTTAGATATTATAATTTCTTTAGATCGGTGTGATACACAGTAATTGCAGGATACAAGAAGCATATGGAATTATGGAGAAAGAACTACTCCCTCTGTAAAGGAATATAAGACCTTACAGAGGGAGTACTTATCAAGAGAAATCCTAAAGGTACTAGAGAACATTACTCAACCTCGGTAAATGTGGAGGCACAGGCTGATGGCTAGCTTGTACCACATTAGCAAAGCTGTTTCGCTTTCTGTTATAAGGTAAGCTATATACTATCGAACAGAAGGCGTGCACCAAAGCCTAATTTGACAGCAATAAACTGTTGCAGGTGCATCTAACTCAATAGATAAGCTACAGCCTACAGAAACCTGCCAGTAATTTTCTCATCGAAGGCAGCCATGATACTTTGGGAATTCACCAAAAACATGGACCTAGCCGATTGGTCGCAAATGCCAATCCACGCAGAAACAATCACACCCAGAGATTCCCGAGCTCCGGAACTCGCACCACATGCTCAGAACCCGCACCGAATTCTCCACAATGCGGCAGCGAATCCCGCGAAACAAGCAACCGAAGCTCCTACGCGCAGAATTCCACCAGCAGGCGGCAGATCACAAGAGGAGACGAGGAGAAGGAGCCGAACCTGTCGGCGGAGTCCTGCACGCACTCGGCCGCGGGGAAGAGCGGATCCGACTCCCAGCGCCCGAAGCCCTCCGCCATGGGGCGAGCGGGATCCGGCTGGCCCGCGACGAGCGGATTCGAATCCGCCGGAGCGGGGGGAGGAAGACGGGCGCTGGAGCGCGGAGGGAGAGAGAGATTCTCTTCTCCGGTTGGTGGATTTCTGGCTCTGGACTGGTTTTCTGTTGCGTTCCTCCTGCTTCCCCCTTCCCTTTTCCTCTTTCGTGCGCCGTCTAATGGGTGGCTGCTTTGCGGATGAGCCCTCGTGACAGCGCAAAATTGCGCGTTTGCAAAGACCAATGAGTTGCGCGTGTTGCGTGCGCGTCAGTTGCGGCTTAAAATAGGCACCTGACCAGGGCTGAGCTGCCTCACACTTGGGTCGTGCCAAAGCAAGAGAAAATGTCGAGACAATGCTACATACACATACAGTAGTTCAAAACCTCGTCGTCTATGAATTCTTCATCTGATCTTATTTGAACACAACACGAGATCAAAGCTCGATGTAACCCAGCCATCCAGGCGCGTTTCGAACACGAGAATTTCAAAAGAATCAGCTTATTTCCTGCAGGAACAAGCAAAGCTCCAAACAGGGCCATCGGATGGCTGAGAGGAGACCGCCATGAATGGTTTACACACTGAAAAGATACAGTTTCACACACGGTCTATCACCTAAAGCTTTTGCAACGGAAGGAAACAAAGAAGAAAGGCATAACTAAGAGTCCGCTACAAGAACTGAGAAGCTCATGACACTGGAAAGATGAGCTAGACTACTTGGGGGGTCTTCAGCCTCTGGAAAACCCTGGACGCCCTTTCCGTTGTAGGAACTCGGGAATCTGCAGCTTCGGGCCTTCGTCCTGGGAGGATGAAGAGAACCGAGAGCTGCGGCCGCGGTTCACGTCGCCTCCAGCCTGAGCATCCAGGATTTACATTAGAACACTGGGCGCGAAAGTGAACAGAAAGTAGTCGGTGGGACGCAAGAGGGTGTACCTGCGCGGGTCGGACTTCACTTTCCTCCTGGCGCTTGAATCCGGTTGCAATCAAGGTTATGCTCACCTGAAAGGGGTTCCATGTTATTAGCATGTGCGATGATGCCATGCGTTTGTTTACCAGGGTGTGTTTTAATGGTCTTTGAATTGTGAAATATGGTTTACTTGATTAAAAGTAAATGCAATTTTATATCTCTCGCTGGGCGAGAAGACTCTTGTGACGGGCGTTGATTACTTACCTGACCAGTATATGATGGGTCTATGACAGACCCAAATATTAGATTTGCACCAGGATCGACGAGATCATATATCACTTCAGCTGCTGCATTCACCTACAAAGAGGATGACCAAATATATGATGGGTTCAGGCCAAAAGTATTTCAAAAATTTAGTGACGCTCTTTCATGTTAGCAGCAGGCTCAGTGCAAGCTCAAAGTTACAAAGGAATCAGGCCTGATTTAGAAATGAGGCCTTCTAAATTAACTTAGCTTATAAAAACAAATGGATTTGCTTAGCTTCTTATGCAGGTCACAATATAAACTATTAAGCATATAACTTCAACAAGCCGTTCTGTCTAACAGAGATTGTGCGTATGATACCTCTGTCAATGTTAGGTCACTCCCTCCGGTGATATTCCACACAATTCCTGTTGCCCTTTCAATACCAATATCAAGTAGAGGAGACTGTATGGCATTGAGTGCAGCATCTCTTGCTCGTGTCTTACCTGCAGATAGGCCAACAGAAACAGCAGGACAAAAGAGAGAGGGTAAGCGGTTGTTGGTGTGGCTGTGGGCATGCTCTGATTTCCAGAAATGCAGTCTAAGCACGATTAGGAGTCAATATAACTGCATAAAGCCACACAAAAATGACAGCAATATATTTACTGCTGTAAAAGTAATAGTGAAACTTGTGGTTAGCCACATGACTTTTTTTTACCATGTACTGCAGGGTAAAGCACCACACAGCTCTTCATTTTATTCATAGGATACAGAACAATATTTACAAGGCCTAGACCCAAAGAAAAGGTAAAAAGAAGATGTACAAAGAAAATAAAGTAATTAACTACATTCCACTTATGTTATTAGCACAATATCCTTAGGAGTTTCACAACAAGCATTAACTCTATATGATGAATGCAAGGCATTATACATGTGCATGCAGCATTTGATGTTGAACAGGGTTCCCTGAAATTTAACCTGTTGCTGTTCCAATCCCCATCAAGGATGAACCTGCATCTGACATAACTGATCGTACATCAGCAAAGTCAACATTGACCAAACCTGGCACCTGCAAGCAAAAGAAGGTAGCAGCAAATCACATCTTAAGCTGCATATATCAGGCAACTCTAGTCAGAGTGAATATGTTGACAAAAACATAAGCGAAAGATATATGAACTTTCAGACTCATGACTTGGCATTGCAAATGGCATAACAAGCAGACAGGCAGTGAATGTTGTGTAAAGATGAACTTTCAGACTCATGAATTGGCATTGCAAATGGCATAACAAGCAGACAGTGAATTTTGTCTCTGGCTAGAAACAATGGAGGGATGAAGTGCAATAGTCAGTCAACAATGGCAATCTACTTTTATCCTGTTGCAGCTAACTTGGTATAGATAATGGTCAAAATTAAGATACAATGATGTAGTTTGGATATTCCAAAGAAATGCATATAATGTTAGATCAGGATAGAACTAGGAACCAGAGACAAACTAATAATAATTTATACCCGCTGCATAGTGTGAAGGTGATGCTTTTGGAACATTAAAAAAATGGTGAACAAGGAAATGGTCAAGGGAGATTGTTAATCCATAATTACATGTGTGTAAATTGTAAACCAAACTTTATTTTCTTAAGACACGCAAATGCCACTTCTTTGAAATCATACTCGTGAAATGTAAAATAACTAACATGGGTTATAGCATAGTAACATATTATCTTACAGTGATGATATCTGAGATTCCACGGACACCTTGCCGGAGAATATCATCTGCCAAATTAAAGGCTTCTGTCACAGGAGTATTTGGAGAAACAGCAGTCAGTAACTTATCATTTGGGATTACGATCAGTGTATCAACATTGCTCCTCAAGGCCGCAATTCCTTCTTGTGCCTGGAGTGCCCGTCTTCTTCCCTCAAATGAAAACGGAGTAGTCACGATTCCGACAGTTAATATACCCATAGACTTTGCAATCCCTGCTATAACAGGCGCCCCGCCAGTGCCTGTTCCACCTCCCATTCCAGCCTGTAAAATGAATTTGAAGGTTCAAAGGCGACCAATAGAGCATATCAATTATCATACCCCCCCCCCCCCCCCCCCGCAATTTTTTTATCATATTCCTTTCAGTCAAAGCACAGAAATGATTATATTTGGGTAAACTAATAAGTACTCCAACTTAACATGTCTATCTTGGATATCATTACTCTCAAATAAGATCAATTCCTGATGTGTTCTAAAATCTCTACATCAATTAAGCAACAGCAAAAGCGCAACTTGCACGAGCAGCTGGACGTACCGTGACAAAAACCATATCAGCTCCAGACACTGCCTTTTCTACCAACTCCTGGCTTTCCTTGGCTGCATTCATGCCGATTTCTGGGTTCCCACCAGCACCAAGACCTCTTGTCAGTTCCTGGCCAATCGGCAGCCTATTTGCCGGGTCAATGGGCGACATCCTCATAGCCTGGAAGTCAGTGTTCACGATCCAGAACTCCACCCCCTTCATGGAGCTCTCAATCATCCTGTTCACGGCGTTGGAGCCGGCGCCTCCAACCCCAATGACTTTAATCCGGGGCTCATTGTAGCGGTACGCGATAGAAGCATCTGCTAGCGGTAAGGTCTCAATTGCTTTCCCGATACCCTGCTCCTTGCTGGGCGCAGCAATTGCGCCATTATCCTCTCCATAGAGCATGGAGATCTCGGGGTGGAGGTCGTACATGGTGTCCTTGGGGGTGCGCCGCGGCCCAGATTGGCGCGAGTTTGCGGAGCATTCGAATCGACCAGGGCAACCGGCAAGCCGCCTCTTCCTCAGGAAGTGCGTCGCGCTGACACCACGAAATGTCTTCCCGGCCGGCGGCGGATCCAGATGGCGTGCCGGGTGCGCACCGGCACACCCGAAACTTGTGGAGAAGCTCATACCTCAGAACCGATGCCCGAGATTGCGGACGGGGTGGAGACGGCGGGGACGCGGGGAGGTGGAGCGCGGACGGCGATGGAGGCGGCGCGGGGGACAGGCGGACGGTGCGGCGGCAGGCCGGCGGCTCTAGGGCACGGGCCGCCTTTGGGTCGGCCGGCAGCTTGGGGTAAGTCAGAGGAGCAAAGGTGATGGTGGTGGGGGCGGAAAACCCTTTGCTGTTTTCAGCGAAAATAAAATGGAGAGGGTCGCCGCGGAAGCGATAGGTTTTGATGGTTCGGATTCGTTGGCTGGGTGAACGGAGGGCGCAGATTTGATGATTTCGAATCAATCCAAAGAAACACGTGATTACCGAATCCATGGAGATGGGTGCCCTAACAGCATACCAAATCCGATTCAAAGACATCTTAAAAGAATCGATGTCAAGAGATGTTTTTGATGCGAACTACTAATATAAAAACGTTAATTACACTAACATAGTGTCAAAAACGTTCTTATATTTTGGGACAGAGAGAGTAGCTCGTACTGAGATGAATGAATAAGTTCCTTGGGGTAGAGCCATGCCACCAGGGTTTAAATTCTAGATTTGTCGCTGGTGTGCATAATTTTTGAATTTTATTTTTCAGATTTTCCTGTGATGTTTGTTCGATGGGAAGAGATGTTCTCGTCGACTTACGAGGCGCCTATGATGACTTCTTCAATTTTAAAATGTTGTGTCGGCTCAGTATCACGGAGGTGCTCATATGGGTGGATGTGTGTGCGTGCATTCATAAGGATGAGTGTATGTGAGTGTCTGCGATTGTACTGTGTTTAAAAATATATTTTTTGTGCATCTTTTCTTTTGAGAAAAACATACATATATGTGATTGATTATCATGGGTGTGGTTAATTTCCGTGCAAGGATCTAGCAGTTCGATTAAACATTGATTCTTAACTAAGTGAAATGTTTTCTATTGTTGTGTTACATCACCATTTCTCTTCGGAAAAATCCAACAACTTCTACGGGGGTAGCTGCTAGCAAGCACAATATCATATAAGTAAAGACAATAGACAAATAATCATGAGTAGAGAGTTAGGGTTAAGGATAACCGAAACTCCGAAGAGAAGAATGTATCCCGATGTTCACTTTCTTGGAGGGCATGTAGTCACCGTTGGAGGGGCGAATGTTACCATGAAGGCACACCAACGCCACGAAGGCTCACTCTATTCTCCTTGAGGCAACACCACGAAGGCGCTTCTCAAGTGGCAGACCTTGAGGTGGTCTTCAAACATTCACAAACTTTCCAAGAGTAATCACAATGAACGATTCATCTCTGAAGAACTCCTACCGCATAGGAGTGTCCAACCTCCAAGAGTAAGAAGATCGAGGGGGAAAATGCTCAAGACTTGCTCAAATCATGATTTTCTTTGTTCAAAAGAGGGAAAGGGAATGGATCTATCACTTGGTGGGATTTCTCTCAAGAACTCTCACAAACGCCTCCGGAATCTAGGATTTGGTGTAGAGGAGAGTGAGAGGGAGCACTTTAGGGTTCTTGGGTGTTTTCAAATGAAGTGGACAACCCTCTTCCAAAGTATGAGAGGACTATATATATAACCCTAAATGTGGTTGTTGGAACTATCGGTGCATTGCGAGTACCGGACACCCGATTGTTGAAGCAAGTGCACCATGTAGAAACTAGAGCAAATGGCCAAGTGCGAGATGTACCAGGAATCTGGTGCATCCAGATATCCGGTGGCTCAGAGAGCACCGAACATCCGGTAGACGCTAGAAGTCTAGTAATATTTGATTAAAAAGCTTCTGTATAGATCCACCAGGCATTCCGTGGCTCAAGGAGCACCAGATGTTCGGTGGTTACAAGAAGCCCGTGGGTTTCAGCTTTGTATTGGTATACTAGACATCCGGTATTGACCGAACATCTGGTGGTATGGTGAGCCACCAGACATCCGGCAGTCACCAAAAGTCCGGATGTCTGGTGGGTACCGGATATCCCATGAAGCAGTGAAAACCAGTATATTTTGTAAGCTACCCTATGAGTGTATATTGTAAACATCTATCCTAGGGCACTATTGCAGGTGTCTGTGTGTGTCACAAGTACGTGATGTGAGTGGAGAATATTTGCAAGGAATCATGTGTTTGAGAAAATCTTCCAACGGCCCCGATGATCCTCTCTTCATAGTGTGGGATCCCTATCATCAAGAACACACCAAAAAGCATGTGTTTCATATCTTTGTTTCTCCGTTCTTAAGCAATATCAAATCTAGTGGGTCCATGATCCACACACATATGTTTCCACTGGGACTAAAACTTGTGATATACTTAACAAACATGATTAGTCCCCTGTATGTATATTATTGTCATCAACATCAAAATATAATTAAGGGTATGATTGCACTTTCAACCACTAAATTGAGTTCTAGAACCGAACACCTACCAACACTACTTGTAGCGAAATCTAGCAGAGTTATCAAGCTAACCTGCTACCAAAATACAAAGTCTCCAAGCAACAGTTCAAGCCTATTGCAAGTTACTTATTATACAAACTTTCTTGGTCGATTCTACATACAAAAAGGAAGATCAAATGGAGCTATATTAGGGAGTAAATCTGCTAGAGTGAGTAGTAAGGGAGTGTTGGAAATATGCCCTAGAGGCAATACTATTGTATTATTTATTTCCATGTTTATAATTAAGAGTTTATATTCTATGCTATAACTGCTATGATCCTGGAATATGCGATTCAGTGGAAAGTCATGCACATGTGGAATGATAATGGTAAAACCCGATTCATAGTCTTGCCTCTAGGACTGTAATGGCGGAATGTAAAGCATGCAACTTGCAAGAATGTAAAGGGAAGGGTTTGGAGAATTCAAACGCAATTGGAGACACGGATGTTTTTCCCATGGTTCGGATAGGTGGTGCTATCCTACATCCACGTTGATGGAGACTTCAACCCACAAAGGGTAACGGTTGCGCGAGTCCACAGAGGGCTCCACCCACGAAGGGTCCACGAAGAAGCAACCTTGTCTATCCCACCATGGCCATCGCCCACGAAGGACTTGCCTCACTAGCGGTAGATCTTCACAAAGTAGGCGATCTCCTTGCCCTTACAAACTCCTTGGTTCAACTCCACAATCTTGTCGGAGGCTCCCAAGTGACACCTAGCCAATCTAGGAGACAACACTCTCCAAGAAGTAACAAATGGTGTGTTGATGATGAACTCCTTGCTCTTGTGCTTCAAATGATAGTCTCCCCAACACTCAACTCTCTCTCATAGGATTTGGATTTGGTGGAAAGAAGATTTGAGTGGAAAGCAACTTGGGGAAGGCTAGAGATCAAGATTCATATGGTAGGAATGGAATATCTTGGCCTCAACACAAGGGTAGGTGGTTCTCTCTCAGAACATATAATTTGGAAGTGTAGATGTGTTCTGATGGCTCTCTCCACGAATGAAGAGGAGGTGGAGGGGTATATATAGCCTCCACACAAAATCCAACCGTTACACACAATTTACCAATCTCGGTGGGACCGAATCAACAAACTCGGTCGGACCGAAAAGGTAAACCTAGTGACCGTTAGATATTTTCGGTGGGACTGACATGCAACTCGGTAGGACCGATATGGTTAGGGTTAGGGCATAACATAATCTCGATGAGACCGATTACACAAACTCGGTGAGACCGATTTTGGTAATAAGCTAACCAGAGAGTTGGTCAGGCAAACTCGGTGGGACCGATTACTAAACTCGGTTGGACCGATTTTGGTAATGAGTTAACCAGAGAGTTTGCATTGTAATCTCGGTAGTACCGATTGCCTAAACTCGGTGAGACCAATTTTGACAATGGATATACACAGTGAGATTGCAATCCCATCTCGGTGAGACCGAGATCCCTATCGGTAGAACCGATTTGCTAGGGTTTGGCAATGGCTTATGACATGTGAAACTCGGTGGCGCCGGATAGAAAGAATCGGTAGGACCGAGTTTGACTTTGGGTTTAGGTCATATGTGGAAATGGGAAAGTAGCTGAGGGTTTTGGAGCATATCATCAAGCACATGGAGCAAAAGGCTCATTAAGCAACACCTCATCCCTTCTTAATAGTATTGGCTTTTCCTATGGACTCAATGTGATCTTGGATCACTAAAAGTGTAAAATGAAGAGTCCTGAGCTTGAAGCTTTAGCCAATCCTTTGTCCTTAGCATCTTGAAGGATTTCCCACAACCTTTAGTCCATGCCACTCCATTGTTGAACTTATCTGAAATATACTAGATAAAAGTATTAGTCCAACAAGAGATATGTTGACATTAATTACCAAAACCACCTGGAGAGCACTTGTGCTTTCAGCCTGTCTTGGGGTTCACCGGTGGAGCTGACCGGACTCCAAAAATGCATCCGGAACATGATAAGCAAGAAACTCAAGCTTGTCAACGTAGTCCAGGTCATGCTCTTCCGTCAGATCCTCCCGTGTCAATGACGGGCATTTAATTTGTGGGAGTTCGACCCGGCCGAGCACCAGACGCTGTCAGAGCTCTTCGACATGATGCACAAGGACGTCTGGAAGGTGTTGTTCAAGGGCGCCGAGGTACCTCCTCCCCTTACCGAGGACCGCGGACTTAGCGTGAAGCGCCCAGTGAATCCGGTAAGTCTTTTATAAGATGTTTATTTTTTCCCATATGATCGTGTGCGGGATCTAAGCTTCCATGCCTTTAACAGGACTGGGTGGAGATAGCGGAGCAGGTTGACTGCCCAGCCCCCCTGCCCGAAGATCCAGCGGATGCTCTCCTAACGCAGATGCTAGTTCCGGCACCTTATGAGGTGCCGGAGAAGAAGACCAAGAAGACCACGGGGACCCAAAAGGGTCTCCGGCGCGCGGTCGTGTTGGACTCATCGTCCGAACACTCAGAGGCGCACTCCTCCCACGAAAACGAGGAGGAGGAGGAAAGTTCTCCCCCCCAACCGGGGGATATAAGAAAAGGAAGGCCGCCCCAACCGGGGAGGCCGAAGGGTCCAAGAAGAGAAGGACCCCCCCTTCCGGACTGCTCCACGACCACCTCCCATAGCGACAACGAGTGGTTGCCCAGGGACAAGCCCCTGGCGAGGTCGTAAGTATCCGGATACCAGAGTAATTCAATATGTTTCTATTGCACTGCTTCACCTTACACCGAACATGATTATGCAGTCCGTCCTGAGCCCACATCGACGTATCTTCGTCGGACGGTTCTGTGGACCCGTCGGATATGAGTAGCGGCTCTCTTCCGACCGCCTCCACCCCTCGCCCCACGGACAACATCGAGGTGTTGTCTTAGAAGGCACCAAGCCGAGGGGAGGTAGTCCTAGAGGCGCCTCGAGGCGACCTTCCGGACCCCGGGCGCAAAGGGAGCAAGATCCCCACGGGCTCCAAGTTCGGCCCTCATCCGAACACTGTGCCAGAACCTCCTGTGGTTCCGGACTCCGGCAGGCGACCCCCTGCTAAGAGGGGCAGGCCGCCCGTGCCGGTGACCTCTGTCCATCCAGAGGCACCGAACAACTTGTTGGAAGCGCTTCAAGGCGCTTCCATCGACGAAGAGCACCGCACTATCATGAGTGCGGTGATCGAGAAGGTTTAGTCCGCCAAAAGCGGACTAACTGAAGCTTGTGCCAGCCTCCTAACAGGCTTTCAGGTATGTAATATAAATATGGGAAATATTATCGCATAGACAGTAGCCCCTGATGCTCTGTTTGGCGTTCGCGAAGAAAGGCTGAATAGAGGATCGAATAATAATCACATGAGTCTAATTATAATATGTCTATGTGAACATGCAGGCTTCACTGCTGGCCGCTGCCGCACGTACTGTGGAGGTCGCTGCACTGAAGCAGGACCTTGAGCGGTCCGTGGAAGAGCTCGGCCTTGCCAAGAGGCAGCTCGAGGAGAACAAAGGTAAGCAATACCTTGTCTATATGAAAAAAGATTTGGTTGCAGAATAATAGGATCATCATGAATTTTGCCGGGGGCCATGACCGAAGTGGCGACCCTGAAGAAGGCGTTGTCCAAGGCTGAAAACAAAGTGGCCCAGGAGCGCACCGAGCGAGAAAAACAAGAGGCCCGAGTAGGCGAGGTACATCAAGAGCTCCAGGCTCTTGTCAAGAAGCACGAGGCCCTGGAGCTTGACTCGAAGACGCGAGAGTCCGAGCTTGCCAAGGCGCTCGACAGCGCGAAACATGCCAAGGCCGAAGCCCAAAAGGCCCTCCAGGAAATTGAGGCGGTTAAGAAGATAGCGGCGGGTAAGGCATTCAATATGCAAAGCAAGCATGTGAGAGAAAGTTTATTTTTACTTACCCGAGTTCGGAGCTCTCCAGGAGCGTTCGCAGATCTGCCCAGCAGTGTGTCTGATGCCGCGGAGTTCTACCGGGCCGAGGAGGGGAGCTCGACGGAGAAGCTGTTTTGGTCCCTATATACTGGGACCGAACACCCGATGCCCTTGAGCGACCAGCTAAAGCAATTGGTCGAGCTTCACAAGGCCGTCGAACAGGCCATGAAGCGTCTCATAGTCCGGCTGTGGCCTGGCGAGCCCCTGCGGAACAGCTACTTCAGCCTGGTGGGGCGACTTGTGGATGCCTGCCACGGCTGGAAGACATAAAGCGGTCCATCTGCATCGAAGGTGCACGCAAGGCTTTTGCCCGTGCGAAGGTGCACTGGGCGAAGATGGACGCCGAGAAGCTGGTGAAGGAGGGGCCGCCGCAAGGCAAGGAGCATCGCCACCCCGAAATGTATTATGACGGTGTCCTGAAGGGTGCCCGCCTTGTGGCGGAGGAGTGTACCAAAGATGTAATTTTTGAATGAACTTGCTCATGTGATCCTGTAATATGAAAAACTAGTTCATTTGCGCTATGCAACGCTCTTTGAATTTAAAATATTACCTTCTGTGCGGCCGTTTATAAAATCTGAGAGTTGGCCAGTCATCGGCTTCTGCCACCATGCAGCTAGTGCTGGGGTGTTTGGGATAAATCTGAGCACTCTTTTTCCCATTTTTGGGTCCTTCGAGGGAGGTTCTCAGCGCAACGAACCAGGCAATCGGACTATAATGCTTTATTGCTCTCACTTAGCCATAGAAGTCTACAATTTTAAATTTTGGCGAAGCCCCTAGTATTCGGAAGGCCGAATTTGGGGCGCTATATACACCTAAGTCGGACAAGGCCGACTCCTCACCCGAAGCGGAAAAAGTCTTTAAGGACTTGAGACCTCTCGAACAGCGACCAGCTCTCGCCTCATCATGATAGTCAGTTTTGGCTTTTCTCTACTGAGGTGCTCGTCCGGAAGAACCGGGACACAATCGCAGTAGTTCTCCCAGTGCTACCTTAGCCGATATAGCGGAACATAAGGTACCAAAACATGGGAGCCGGGCAAACCCAACTATTGACCCAAGACATGATTCGGAGCTGATGCATATAATGCTATAAGTTCGGGGTGCCGCACTGTTGAAAGTGTTCGGACTTCTCAAGTCGTATTGTGGGCTATACAAAATCCCCTGGCGTACCGGCCGTACCAGAATGTACGGGTGCTGATTGTCATAAATAAACATATATAAAAAAGAATAGGCAATGCAATAATAGACTAATGTTGTGCTTTGTTATCTAAAGAATACGTCGAAACGTACTGATACAAGTAGTGCAAGAAGCAAAAAAATAGGACTATTTGACATGTCCTATCCAAGGGCAAGCTGTGAATTGGTATTTAAAGCAGGTATTTCGCTCGTTATCAGAGACCACCTAGGGATTCCATTGTACGACGTAGCTTCCTGCCTTGGTTGTTGTATTATGTGTCCGGCAATCGCACTGCCGGATAGGGCTTCCAGAGAGTAAGGTCCTGAAAGAAAGAAAATGATAACTGTATTCAGCCCCTAGGGCGGTTGAGCCGCACCGTGGGACGTGCCATGGTCGTGCGCCCGCCTATGCTCATGGTATTTTCAATGCGTAATTATGTACGCGCGGCACGGATTTCGCCGTTTGACTGGGAATGGGGTGGGGGCCGAATTGCTAGGCGAGCTCTGAACGTGCCAGGCGATCCTATTGCAGGTTACTCCGGACTCGCTTGATGGCGTCCGGGGGCTTTATCACCGAATTGCTGGATTGCCTTAAGAGGCTGCTTTGTGCTTCTGCTGCGAGGGCCGCAGTGTGCTCCTCCGTGCGGAGCGAGCGCTCTGTCTTTCCATTGACTGTTATGACCCCCTTGGGTCCTGGCATCTTGAGCTTGAGGTATGCGTAGTGCGGTACCGCGTTGAATTTTGCAAATGTGGTTCGCCCGAGCAGTGCGTGATAGCCACTGTGGAACGGGACGATATCAAAGATTAACTCCTCGCTTCGGAAGTTGTCCGGAGATCCAAAGACCACTTCCGTGTGATTGAGCCCGTGCAATGGGCCTCTACACCTGGGATGACGCCTTTAAAGGTCGTTTTTGTGGGTTTGATCCTCGAGGGGTCTATGCCCATTTTGCGCACTGTATCCTGATAGAGCAGGTTCAGGCTGCTGCCGCCGTCCATAAGGACTCGAGTGAGATGAAACCCGTCAATGATGGGGTCTAAGACCAATGCGGCAGATCCGCCATGACGGATACTAGTGGGGTGGTCCCTGCGATCGAAGGTGATCGGGCAAGAGGACCATGGGTTGAACTTTGGGGCGACGGGCTCCATCGCATAGACGTCCCTTAGTGCACGCTTCCGTTCCCTCTTGGGGATGTGGGTTGCGTATAACATGTTCACCGTCCTTACTTGTGGGGGAAACCTCTTCTATCCTCCCGTGTTCGGCGGCCGGGGCTCCTCCTCGTCGTCACTATGCAGCCCCTTGTCCTTGTTTTCGGCATTTAACTTGCCGGCCTGTTTGAACACCCAGCATTCTCTGTTGGTGTGATTGGCTGGCTTATCGGGGGTGCCGTGTATTTTACACGAGCAGTCAAGTATGCGGTCCATACTGGACGGGCCCGAAGTACTTCTTTTAAATGGCTTTTTCCGCTAACCGGATTTAGAGCCACTGAATCCGGCATTGACTGTCGTATCCTCGGCGTTATCGCCGTTGTTGCGGCGCTTGTGTCTGCTACGACGTGGTCTGCCGTTACTATCCTTGGTAGCCGAAGTGCCAAGGTTTCTTGATATGTTGTTGCTGCGAGCCAGCCAGCTATCCTCTCCCGCGCAAAAGCGGGTCACGAGTGTCGTGAGGGCTGCCATAGACTTTGGCTTCTCCTGGCCGAGGTGCCGGGCGAGCCACTCATCTCGGATGTTATGCTTAAATGCCGCTAAGGCCTCTACATCCGGACAGTCGACAATTTTATTTTTCTTGGTTAGGAATCGTGTCCAGAATTGCCTGGCCGATTCCCCCGGCTGCTGATTCATATGGCTCAAGTCATCGACATCCGATGGTCGCACATAAGTGCCCTGGAAGTTGTTAAGGAATGCATCTTCCAGATCCTCCCAACAACTAATGGAGTCTGCTGGCAAGCTATTGATCCAATGCCGAGCTGGTCCTTTGAGTTTTAGTGGGAGATACTTGATGGCATGTAGATCATCACCGCGGGCCATGTGGATGTGGAGGAGGAAATCCTCGATCCATACCGCGAGATCTGTTGTACCATCATATGATTCGATATTTACGGGTTTAAAACCCTCTGGGAATTCATGATCCATTACTTCGTCAGTGAAGCAAAGGGGGTGTGCAGCGCCTCTGTGCTGAGTTATATCACGACGCAGTTCGTATGAGTCTTGTCTGCTGAGTTCGGCTCGGCCGGATTTACCTTTACTGTATCCGGCGTGACGGTCATCGTCCCGCGTAGGTGTGCGCCCCCGTGATCTGTAGATCGATCTTGCGTATTTTGCCATGTTTTCCAATACGTCTCGCAGGTCTCGCGTGTTTCCCTGGGCCTTGGTATTTTTATTTGAGCGGCGGCGGGGTGCAGGTTGAGCTTCAGGCTGAACTGCCTCCCTGTCTCGGCCATGAGGTGGCCGATCAGCCGCATCGTACGCTGGTGATGTAGGTTTTAATGCTTCCTCCTTGAGTCGGGGTAGCAACATGCGCTTTGGGTAACCCTTGGAGGGGCGTTCGAGTTCATATTCCTCGGCCGCAAGGACTTCAGTCCATCTGTCTGCTAGCAAATCTTGATCAGCTCGAAGTTGTTGTTGCTTTTTCTTTAGGCTATTTGTTGTGGCTATAAGCCAGCGCTTAAAGCGCTCCTGCTCGACGGGATCCTCAGGCACAATAAATTCTTCGTTGCCGAGGCTCACCTCGTCTTCGGAGAGAGGCATGTAATTGTCATCCTCTGCTTCTCCGTCTGTTGCCCGCTCAGGAGGGCTGGCCTGGTCATCCTCCCGCTCTAATTCTTGCTGGAGGGGATTGTCATCGTCTTCGGCACTGTCCGGAGTGTTACTGTCTCTTGTGCCGGTATCACTACTTTTGCTATGGAGAGACTTAGGGTGGCGCCACTGACGTCGGCGCTTGGGTTGCTTCTTGGAGGGGTCATCCTCCGCTGTCTTATCGCCATTGCCTTCTTTGGGTGTATCCACCATGTATATATCATATGATGAGGTGGCGGTCTAGTGCCCTGTGGGCAGTGGTTCCTGTTCGTCTCCTGCATCGTCGTCCATACCATCGATGTCTTCGGAGTTGAAGTCAAGCATGTCGGTTAAATCGTCGACAGTGGCTACTAAGTGGGTGGTGGGTGGGGAGCGAATTTCTTCGTCGTCCGCATCCCATCCTAGCCGGACATAGTTCGGCCAAGGTTCTCCTGACAGGGAGAGAGATCTTAACGAGTTTAGCACATCGTCGAAGGGCGAGTGCTGAAAGATATCCGCGGAGGTGAACTCCATGATCGGCGCCCAATCGGATTCGATAGGCATAGGCGCAGGCGACTCGGAGTCCGTGGCCGGAGATGAATCCAGTGGTTCGACATCACGGCTCTTATGAGGGGTAAGGTCAGTATCCGGCTCTATCGCCGCTGAGAGTACGGCCTCCATGGCAGGGTCTATCCACCCATCCTCAGTTGGCGCAATTTGTTTCGGATTAGAGGCCGGAGTAATTGCCGGTGCGATCTCCCGGACACTATCCGACGGCAGAGCTATATCATGCTCGTCGTGATCGTGTGGTGCATGTGTGTGACGCCCCCGATTCAATCGTACACTAATCATACACGCAAACGTGTACGATCAAGATCAGGGACTCACGGGAAGATATCACAACACAACTCTAAAAATAAATAAGTCATACAAGCACCATAATACAAGCCAGGGGCCTCGAGGGCTCGAATACAAGTGCTCGATCATAGACGAGTCAGCAGAAGCAACAATATCTGAGTACAGACATAAGTTAAGCAAGATGGCTAGCACAAATGGGGATACAGATCGAACGAGGCGCAAGCCTTCTGCCTGGTATCCTCCTAACTACTCCTGGTCGTCGTCAGTGGGCTGCACGTAGTAGTAGGCACCTCTGGTGTAGTAGGAGTCGTCGTCAACGGTGGCGTCTGGCTCCTGGACTCCATCGTCTGGTTGCAGCAATCGAGTAAAGAAAAGGGGAAAAGGGGGAACAAGGCAACCATGAGTACTCATCCAAAGTACTCGCAAGCAAGGAGCTACACTACATATGCATGGGTATATGTATAAAGGGCCATATCAGTGGACTGAACTGCAGAATGCCAGAATAAGAGGGGGATAGCTAATCCTGTTGAAGACTGCGCTTCTGGCAGCCTCCGTCTTGCAGCATGTAGAAGGGAGTAGACCGAAGTCCTCCAAGTAGCATCGCATAGCATAATCCTACCCGGCTATCCCCTCCTCGTCGCCCTGTTAGAGAGCGATCACCAGGTTGTATCTGGCACTTGGAAGGGTGTGTTTTATTAAGTATCAGGTTCTAGTTGTCATAAGGTCAAGCTACAACTCCAAGTCGTCCTGTTACCGAAGATCACAACTATTCTAATAGATTAACTTCCTTGCAGGGGTGCACCACATAACCCAACATGCTTCATCCCATTTGGCCGGACACACTTTCCTGGGTCATGCCCGGCCTCGGAAGATCAACATGTCGTAGCCCTACCTAGGCACAACAGAGAGGTCAGCACGTCGGTCTAAATCCTATGGCGCAGGGGTCTGGGCCCATCGCCCATTGCACACTTGCATGTTGCGAGGGCGGCCGGAAGCAGAACTAGCCCCCTTAATACAAGAGCAGGTGAGGGAGTCCTGGATTAGGGGGTGTTCGGATAGCTGAACTATACCTTCTGCCGGACTCCAGGACTATGAAGATACAAAGTTGAAGACTCCGTCCCGTGTCCGGAAGGATCTTTTCTTGGCATGTAAGGCAAGCTAGGTGTGCGGATATTCGAGATCTCCTGCTATTGTAACCGACTTTGTGTAACCCTAACCCTATCCGGTGTCTATATAAACCGGAGGGTTGTAGTCCGTAGGACAACCATCATCATACACAATCATACCATAGGCTAGCTTCTAGGGTTTAGCCTCCTTGATCTCGTGGTAGATCCACTCTTGTACTACCCTTATCATCAATATTAATCTAGCAGGAGTAGGGTTTTACCTCCATCGAGAGGGCTTGAACCTGGGTAAAATAAAGTGTCCCTTGTCTCCTGTTGCCATCCGACCTTGACGCATAGTTCGGGACCCCCTACCCGAGATCCGCCGGTTTTGACACCGACATTGGTGCTTTCATTGAGAGTTCCTCTGTGCCGTCGCGATCAGGAAGGATGCCTCTTCTCGTCTTTAAAGACGGCGCCATTACAAAGGGAGCCTTGGCTGTCGGCCAAACTCTCCGTCTAGGTGGTTTTCTCGCAACCGCCTGTTCGGCTGTTGCGCCGACGGTGACCGCCCGGGTCATCAAAAGCAACCTTCACGTCGGCTCAGAACTCGCTGAGCAATTGGATCCGATGGAGCTCTCCTCTGTAAACGAGCTCCTGGATCGTATCGCCGCACTGGGTGTCGCCACAAATTATGACCAGGTTGGGATTAAACCCGATCTGAGAGAAATTAACTCTCCCCAGGTCACCCACCACGTTGCTGTGGTGGAGACACAATGCGGCGATCCATCGTCTATCCTAAGGACTAGTTACGTCCGAATTCCCGAACCCTCCATGCCGGACATCCGTGGAGGGGAGGAAACAATCCAAGACCCGAGCTTAAAATCAGGCAAATCGGATAACATCCAAGACTCCGGATCTCAGAATCCGGAAGTTCCTCGGCCTCCGAACAACAAACTGGGCGAGCCCTCAGATTCAACGACACCCGCCCACCCGATCTTAAGTGATCTTTCCCAAATCAGGCAAATGCCCGAAGAATCAGTACATCATTACCGGGCCAGATTCCTCCTGGTTATGAACAGGATAAAGGACTGCCGCAAGGGAGACGCAATTTCAATCTTTTGCAGTAACTGCACGGACAGGGGAATACTCAACGCCATAAGTCGTCGTAATATTACACGCTTTGCTGACCTGGCGTCCATAGTACAAAAATACTGTGCCATGGAAAGTGCTTGGAAAACCGAAATTGAATTTTGGGATAATCCGGCCCTGAATAACAATCCCGTCCGAATCAAGAGGGCGCACTGCAGTAAGGCGCCCGGATTAAATGCTAAAAAAATCAAAACCCTCCAGGGGGCATGGAACTGTACTGGAGAAGTGGCTAGATGGACCCTGCAAGATTCACAGTGCAGAGGACGCCACCCCAACCCACAGCCTCAGGGCATGTTGGATACTCCGGCAGGTGGCCAAAATTGGCGAGGACCTCCTAATTCCAGAGGTCGAAGGAAACCAGCCCGACAATTTCAGTTCAGTTCTCACAGTCTTTGAGACTTTCGCATCAAATAACATGCGAAAAAGAACACTCCGCAGCCTCACTGAAGTCTATCAAGTAGCGACAATAAACCCATGGAGTAATACTGCTATCACCTTCGACGCAAGTGACGATCCTAAAATTCGAGCAGCCAGGGCACCAGCCGCACTGGTCCTAAGTCCCATAGTGGACGGCTGTCGCCTCACAAAGGTACTCATGGATGGAGGCAGTGGATTGAACCTCATTTACGAGGAGACCCTCCAAAAGATGGAAATAGACTGGAACCGCATTGAGCGAAGCAGCACAACCTTTAGAGGAATAATCCCCAGTCAGGAAGCGCGCTGCCCCGGAAAGATCACACTAGATGTGGTATTCGGCACGCCGGATAATTACAGGTCCGAACAGATCACGTTCCAGGTGGCCCCGTTCAAAAGCGGATATCACGCTATACTAGGACGGGAGACTTTCACAATTTTTCAAGCCATACCCCATTACGGGTACATGAAGCTTAAAATGCCTGGGCCAAACGGAATTATCACCCTCGCTAGTGACACGGACACAGCACTTCGCGCCGAGAACAAGACAGCCGCACTGGCCCTTGAGGCACTATCCGAAACCTTAGCAGCCGAAGAACTGACCGCGCTGCGATCCACGGTAAATAGGGATGACGTGATACTCGATAAGAGATCCAAATCCACATCCTTCAAACCAGCAGACGAAATAGTCAAATTCCAGGTCCACCCAACGGACCCCAATAAAACAGCCTCCATCGGGGCACGACTGAACCCTGATGTAGACGCCGCACTGTGAGAGTTCCTACGAGAGAACTGGGACATTTTCGCTTGGCATCCCTCAGACATGCCCGGAATCCCACGCAGTTTGGCCGAACACAGCCTAAACATCCAGAAAGGATTCAAACCTGTTAAACAGGCTCTTCGGCGTTTCTCCGAACCAAAGAGACAGGCTATGGGAGAGGAGCTAGCCAACATATTGGAAGCCGGATTCATTAGAGACATAAAACACCCGGACTGGCTAGCAAACCTGGTGATGGTACCAAAGAAGGACAAATCCTGGTGCCTGTGTGTCGATTTCAAAGACCTTAATAAGGCTTGCCCAAAGGATCCCTTCCCCCTCCCTCGAATAGATCAAATCATCGATGCCACTGCAGGACACAATTCTTTGTGCTTCCTCGACGCATACTCCAGTTACCATCAAATCAAGATGGCAAAATCAGACCAAGCCGCAACAGCATTCATCACACCATACGGCCCATTCTGCTTCAATACAATGCCCTTTGGGCTAAAAAACACCGGCGCAACATATCAGCGCATGATTCAAACATGTCTGGCAAACCAGATTGGCAAAACAGTGGAGGCGTATGTAGACGATGTGGTCGTTAAATCAAGACATGTCGAATCTCTAGTAGATGACTTGAGGCTCACATTCGACAACCTCCGAAAATACGACATTAAGCTCAATCCGGAAAAATGCGTTTTCAGCATTCCAGCCGGAAAGCTCCTGGGATTCATTGTATTCGGTAGAGGAATTGAAGCAAATCCAGCTAAAATCCGAGCTCTGTCACAATTGGATGTCCCAAAAGACCTCAAACAAATACAGAAACTCACTGGATGCGTGGCGGCTTTAAGCCGCTTTATCTCCCGCCTGGGAGAAAAGGCATTGCCCCTTTACCGCCTCCTTAGGCGCACCGAACACTTCGAGTGGACAGACGCCGCCACAGTCGGACTCGAGGAAATAAAGGCCATCTTGGCAACAAACCCAGTCCTGGCCACGCCGAACAATGACGAACCCATGCTATTGTACATTGCCGCACCCCATCATGTTGTTAGCGCAGTACTCGTCATTGAGCGGGCAACGGACGGACACAAACTCCCCTTCAAAGGCCGGTCTACTACGTGTCCACTGTCCTCACACCATGCAAATCACGGTACCCGCATTACCAAAAGATCGTGTACGCGGTGTTTATGGCATCCCGAAAGCTACGACACTACTTTCAAGAGTGTTCTATAACAGTAGCCTCGGAAGTACCACTCAACGATATTATCAACAACCGCGATGCAACGGGCCGGATAGCAAAATGGGCCATAGAGCTCCTCCCATTCGACATAACCTACAAACTACGGCGAGCCATTAAATCGCAAGTTCTAGCTAACTTCGTCGCCGAATGGACAGAGGCCGAACTCCCTAAAGAGTACGGCACATATTCAAACTGGATTATGCATTTCGACGGCTCCAAAATGTTGGCCGGACTAGGGGCCGGCGTCGTTTTGACGTCCCCTACAGGGGACACAGTCCAATATGTACTCCAAATTATGTACACGGACTCCAACAATGCAGCCGAATACGAGGCCCTTCTACATGGTCTCCGGATGGCAGTATCCATGGGCATTCAACGCCTGGAAGTACGCGGGGACTCAAACCTCGCGATATCCCAAATAAATGGCGACTTCGACGCCAAAGACCCAAAAATGGCAGCTTATCGCAATGCCGTTCTAAAAATGTCAGTTCGGTTCGAGGGACTGGAGTTTCACCATATAGCCCGAGAAAATAATCAGGTAGACGTCCTGGCACGCATCGGAGCAAAACGAGATGCGGTCCCCCCAATATCTTCTTAGAAAGATTATTCAAGCCATTTGTAGCATGGGAGGGGGAGCCCTTGGACAACAGTCCGGACATAACCGCACAACCCGACGCCGAACAATCCGACATAATCGGAGGCCCTGCCACCGAATCCACACCTTCAGCCCACGTAGTAATGGCGGTCATCGCCCCGTGGACAGAACCATTCCTAGCCTACCTTACTAGGCAGGAACTCCCAGAGGACCAAAACAAGGCACGCTGCATAGTGCGGCGATCTAAATCCTATAAAATCCATGAGGGAGAGCTATATAAGAAAAGCACTACAGGAGTCCTTCAAAGATGTATCTCCGAGGAGGAGGGGCGGAGTCTGTTGGCTGAAATTCATGCCGGACTCGGCGGCCACCACGCTGCAGCTCGGTCCCTTGTAAGCAAGGCTTTCCGTACGGGCTTTTATTGGCCGACGGCCCGAGCAGACGCTCATGACTTAGTCAAACGATGCGTCGGTTGCCAGCTCTTTGCAAATCAAAGTCATATGCCGCCCAACGCCCTCCGAACCATCCCCATCACTTGGCCTTTTGCGGTATGGGGGCTTGATATGGTGGGACCCCTTAAGGGTGGAACCCATAAGAAAAAATACCTATTGGTCATGGTGGATAAATTCACCAAATGGATAGAAGCCAAGCCTGTTAAGACAACCGAATCCGGACCCGTGATAGACTTCATATCCGGGGTCGTACACCGTTACGGTGTCCCCCACAGCATTATCACCGATAACGGCACAAACTTCACCTCTGATGAAGTAAAGCTGTGGTGCAAAAACATGGGCATTAAGCTCGATTTTGCTTCTGTCTATCATCCACAAACTAACGGTCAGGTCGAACGTGCAAATGGTCTCATCATGAGCGGTATCAAACCCAGACTAGTGCGGTCCCTAAAGGAATCAAATACGCACTGGGTAGAGGAGCTCGACTCCGTACTCTGGGGGCTGCGAACCACGCCGAATCGTACCACCGGATTCACACCATTCTTTATGGTATACGGCGCAGAGGCAGTTCTGCCCTGCGATATAATTCATGACTCACCTCGAGTGCGCATGTACGAAGAAAGAGAAGCTGAGCTTGATCGGCAGGACAACTTGGACGCCTTAGAGGAGGAGCGCGACGTGGTTAAAGCCCGTTCCGCATTTTACCAACAGCAGGCTCGAAGATATCAAAGCAGAGAAGTACGAGCCAAAAATTACAACGTTGGCGAACTAGTCCTGTGCCTGCCGGATAAGAAAAAGGACAAACTCAAGCCCAAATGGGAAGGTCCCTTCATAATTTACCAAGTCCTGACTGGTGGAGCCTACCGCCTGTGAGATGCGTCGGATAACCGACTCGAGCCGAACCCATGGAACGCCGCACGTCTCCGAAGATTCTATGCCTAGCACCGGACTCGGGGTTTGTCTCCTTCCTCTGTCCACTTATATATATATTTTTTCTGTTTTTATCTCCCCCCACTCTTTCTTTTTATAGCCCTTAAAGGCTCATCATGTGACGCGCCACTCGCGCTCCTTAAACCTGGGGGCTTCTCTAACAGAAGCTTGTTTATATGGGTTTCACGCCCAACGCATGCGTCAGACTTCCGCATGCACCTTTTTTTTCACCACTATATGCATCGATATGACTTAAGTTTTGGCCAAGCTGGGTTGCCTGGCTCCTGTGCTTACCCCTACGTTCCCGATTGTTCGGCTAGGCGGTAAAGGGAGCACCTCTGCGATTGTTACTGCCGGATAAGCCGGATGTGTACCTCAGACTGGGTGAAGCCGAAAGCTAGCGTTCTTAAGGGAATATTCGGTCTGTGAACTAAAGATGAACCTTTTTTACTTATACATGCCCCCAGATGTTTTCCTGCACTTGCAGTCCGGACGTGCACTTCAGGGCACGCCACCCCAACGAAAGGAACCCTTAACGGAACTATTCTCTCTGGAAGATGTTTCTTACTAACCATGTAATATAACATAACTAGTTGGGCACTTGTCTGATAAAGCAATAATGACCCCTACGCCTGGTCTCCATGCATACCTCGGTTCTTATATAACCGTTATGGTATTCGGACACACTCCGGATCGTCAGGTCCCGAGGTCGAAGCGAAAAGGTCGGCAACGACAAACGATCTACAATCCGGCTAGAAGGCATTACACATGTCAATTATAAATTACATAGTCATTAAGACTGATTGTATTCCTCTTCTATACCATCTAACAGGCTGTCTAATTTACAGTCCTGCTGGGAATACTTTGAGGCCAATTCTACCTGGCCATACACTAAGCTCACAGGGATCTCCTTCCCGTCAGGCCCCACCGGTCCAACCTCGGCCATATGATTGGGGTCAGACTTCGTAAAGCGGGTCTTCACCATGGCCCAAGCCTCCCTAGCGCCCTGCCGGCATGCCGATATCTTCCACAACCGGAAGCGCCGCCGAGCTCCCTTCAACTTCTCCGCAAGTTCTCCAAGGCCCTCGGGTATGGAGTGGGCAGGCCACAAGGCTTGGGCAATACCTCGCATCGCCTGCCGAACTCGTTCGTGCAGTTGCAAGAGTTCGGGAAGAAGATCGCCCGTTGAATTGGCATCTCCTCTGCAGGACGACCTGTAAGCATACCTACAAACATAACTCAGTTAGTTGTGTTCCTCGCCGAACTCCTTTTTCAAGAGTTCGCTTAAGCACGTACTAAAAATGCCGCGTCGAAGTCACTGATTCTCCTTATTGGAGTCCGACAGCTGGCCACGAACATCTTTTAGTTCAACATCCAGCTTGGTGTTGGCATCCTGGAGATCATTCTTCTCCCGCCTCACCTTTGTTAGCACGCTTTCACCAGACTCTAACCGGTGTAGAAGCTGTTGCCTGTCCGGATCGAGTCCGACGCCATCTGCAATACAATTTGTCAGATTGGCACTCAAATCCGTACAATACTAATTATTCTAGAGTATTGTTTACCTGCAGGGGTCTCTTTAGACCCTCCTGCTGCCGATCGTGCGGCCTCTAGTTGGGCCCTGCACCTTTCCAGCTCCTGGGACAGCGCGGTATTCTTCTCGGTTAGAAACTGCATGTTATATGATTCTCGAATCAGTTATTTCCACTACTTCAAGTCTCAGGGGCTACTGGCATATCTATATTTACCAAAAATTTCTTACCCGTATGTCCTTTACATACTGCTCCGTGGCTCTGGCTAAACCATTTTGAGCAGCACGGAGGTACGCGTCTCCTGAATTAAAGGCATTTAAAGCCTCCTGGGAGAAACAAGCGTCGCGAAGAACCGTCCGGCAATGCCTGTGGTTCATGGCACTCGGAATTGGTGGCAGACAGCCTATCCGCATCCTCTGATGGAGGAGCATCCGGTGCGTGCCTTGTGCTGACCTCAGCCTCCGGGCCGGGCGTTGGAGTCTGGCTGGTGGAGGCCCGATTGGCAACCTCTCCGGGTATAGTCTGGCGAGGTCTCTTCGTCCTGAAGATAGCACGAATGTTAATATACCCTGGAGGAGTAAAGCACCAGGGAAAAAGAGAGGGTACGCCATACCTTTGTTCTGGCACCTCAGACCGGACTACGTTCCTTTTTGCCCCACGGGGCCCTATGGCCCCCCGCCGGCTAGCTGCAGCAGGGTCGGCTTCCCCCCTCGGGAATCTCCCCTACAAAGCACGGTTGTTGTCAGAACGACCAAGCCCATGAAAACGGAACCCCTCTTAAGGGAGTAAAGCTTCGGTATTTGTCACCTGGGAGGCCGAGATTAACCCTGGGTAATCAGCTATAATAGCTACCAAGGTATCATCCTTGCTTAGATGATGAAACACTCCGTCAATGAAGTCCACCGCTAAGTTCAGATCCTCTTCGAAGTCCGGATCGAGGGGCCGGTCTGGGTCCTCTGGCTGTGGAGGACGGCTGTTTATGTTTTTTACCTCCTGACGCAGGTCCTGCATTAAAGTCGTTAGACTGCCTATTTAATCATGGGAATGTAAAATGAACAGACAAGTACGACTGTCCGCTTACCCAATTCGGAGGATTGTACATGGAAAATCCGCCCTGCGGATCGACGCGGAGGAATTCCTCTTCTTCTCCCTTGTATAAAGAGGATAAGATCTTCATTAGAGCGGCAGGCGAGTCCAGCCCCTTACGACCGTAACGGGTGGTGTCATCCTCCCCGTTAAACTCCCACATGGGGTGGCTTCTGTATTGGAGCGGCTGCACCCCTCGCATAATGCATATGGCCATGACTTTAATCATGGTCAGTCCGGAATGAGCCAGTAGCTTAATCCGGCCCATTAAGTAAAGGACGTCTCTGTCATTCTCTCTCTGAGGGTTCCAAGGGCGCCAGCTCAGGCGTTTCTTCAGGGGAGCATTGTCGAACTCAGGGAGACCGGCCCGGATAGGGTCCGGCAGGGGGACGTCGTCTATGTAGAACCATTCTGAAGGCCAGTCCTCGGACGCCTTCTTCGGGGTTCCGGACGGGTATCCGGTCCCGGCGATACGCCATACTTCGGCTCCGCCCACTTGATATATAGACCCCTTTTGGGAACGGGGCACTAGGCAGAATATCTTCTTCCATAGCGCAAAATGAGCCTTGACGCCTAAAAATAGCTCGCAAAGAGCTACGAAGCCCGCAATGTGTAACACGGAACCAGGCGTAAGGTGGTGCAGCTGGAGGCCATAGAACTCCAAAAGCCCGCGGAGAAAGGGATGAATTGGAAATCCCAGTCCCCTTACTAGATAAGGGACCAGGCACACCCGCTCCCCTTTAGAGGGACTAGGTGAGTTCTCCGCTTGTTTTCCGCCTTGATAAGTGGCGAGTCCGGCTCGGACCGAGACCATGTAGGCTTCAGGGAGGAATCCCTTGGCTTGGAGCGACACTAACTCACTGTGTGGGATGGTGCATCTCTCCCAGTCTCTGGGTTTAGGACTGGAGGGTCGAGGGGAGGAGCTGCGGCGGCTGGCCATGTCCAAATGGACCTTTGCTGGAGACGCTCTGATGATAACTTGCAGAGAGGAGAATATGTGGTTTGGATCTAGATCCCCATCCCGTTAAATAGGCGGCTCGTTTATATGACTAAGGGTGTGGATGTAAAAAACACCCCAAGCTCTTCGCATTCGTTCAGCACGTGGAAGACGACCATTATTGGGCACTGAAGCCGAGGAGTGCTACATTACAAATAGCGGACATTATTCGTACAGGTACATAGGATTCGGAGGAGGAACCCGCCTTGCAATGCCGAAGACGATTTGCGCGCCGGACTCGTCGTCATTGAAGCCTGGTTCGAGGGCTACTGAGGGAGTCCTGGATTAGGGGGTGTTCGGATAGCCGAACTATACCTTCTGCCGGACTCCAGGACTATGAAGATACAAAGTTGAAGACTTCGTCCCGTGTCCGGAAGGATCTTTTCTTGGCGTGGAAGGCAAGCTAGGTGTGCGGATATTCGAGATCTTCTACTATTGTAACCGACTTTGTGTAACCCTAACCCTATCCGGTGTCTATATAAACCGGAGGGTTGTAGTCCGTAGGACAACCATCATCATACACAATCATACCATAGGCTAGCTTCTAGGGTTTAGCCTCCTTGATCTCGTGGTAGATCCACTCTTGTACTACCCTTATCATCAATATTAATCTAGCAGGAGTAGGCTTTTACCTCCATCGAGAGGGCCTGAACCTGGGTAAAATAAAGTGTCCCTTGTCTCCTGTTACCATCCGACCTTGACGCACAGTTCGGGACCCCCTACCCGAGATCCGCTGGTTTTGACACCGACAGCAGGCTTACGTTCCAATCCGGCGCGCGCCGCTCAGTCGCTGATGTCACGAAGTGCTTCGGCTGATACCACGACATCGAGTGCCCATAACTGTCCCCGCGTAGTTGGTTAGTGCGTATAGGCCAGTAGCCAGACTCAGATCAAATACCAAGATCTCGTTAAGCGTGTTAAGTATCCGCGAACGCCGAACAGGGCCAGGCCCACCTCTCTCCTAGGTGGTCTCAACCTGCCCTGTCGCTCCGCCTCAAAGATCCACTCGCGGGTACTCCTACGAGCCGACCCATCTTTTAGTCACTACAGGTATCATGTATAAAGTATATAGTATATACCCGTGATCACCTCCCGAGTGATCACGGCCCGATAGAATAGCACAGCAGACGGACAAGAATGTAGGGACACTAATGGAAAACTAGCATCCTATACTAGGCATGTAGGATTGCAGGTAAGGTAACAACAGTAGTAGCAAGGACATGCTATGCATCAGGATAGGATAAACTGAAAGCAGTAACAGGTTACACTACTCTAATGCAAGCAGTAGAGAGTCGAGTAGGCGATATCTGGTGATCAAGGGGGGGGGGGCTTGCCTGGTTGCTCTGGCAAGAGAGAGGGGTCGTCAACTCCGTAGTCGTACTGGGTAGCAGCGGCGTCGGTCTCGGTGTCTAGCGGAAGAAGAGGGGGAAGAAACAATGAATACAATGCAACAGATGCATAACAATGCATGACAAAGCAAAGCGTGATGCTAGGCGTGCCCTAACGCGGTATGAGGTGATATCGGTGAAGGGGGGAAACATCCGGGAAAGTATCCCCGATGTTTCACGTTTTCGGGCAAAGGAGCTGGAGGGGGAAAGTTGCAAGTTCGATAGGTTAGGGATGTGTGGCGGATAAACGAGCTGCGTATCCGGGTTCGTCTCGTCATTCTGAGCAACTTTCATGTTGAAAATAATTTAATCCGAGTTACGGATTAAAAGATATGATTTTCTAAAGATTTTATTAATTTCTAGAATTTAATTAATTATTTAATTTATCTCGAAAATAGATTTATGACATCAGCATGATGTCATGCTGACGTCAACAGTCAACAGGGTTGACTGGTTAACCTAACAAGTGGGTCCCACTGGTCAGTGACACATTTTAATTAAACATATTTATTAACCTAATCAGGATTAATTAGGGGGATGGGCCCCACTGTCATTGACTAATTAATTAGCTAATTAACTAACTAGCTAGGTTAATTAGATAACTAATGTTTAATTAGTTGTTTAGTTTAGTTAATCAAAATTAATTAAGTTGATTAATTCTTTAATTAATTAATTAATTAATTAATTAATTAATTTAATTAATTCTTTTTTTACAAAAACGTTCCGTAGGGGCGCGGGCCCCGTTTGGCAGTGGCCCAGGGCCATAGCGGGTGGGTACCGGGCGCGCGAAGCTAGGCGGCCCCAGGCGCTGGCGCCTGCACCCGGGACGCGCGCAGGAGGGCCGGTGGCCACGACTCACAGTCGGCCGGCCGGGACAGCGCAACGCGGGGGGAGAAGGCGAGGCCAGGGCCGTTGTGTGCCCGCGCGGGCACAGGGGCGAGGCCATGGCCGCGAGGCCAGCGCAGGTGGGGGATGGCCGTGGGGTGAGGACGGCGGGCGAGGCCACCACGGGGAGAAAGGCGCGGTGAGCACGCCGACGGCGGGCGGGGACGGCGGTGACTAGGCCGACGAGGTCGAAAGGGGGACAAGGGACGGCGCGTTCGGCGCAGAAGCTCACCGCGGGAGCGTGGGGTCTAGGCAGAGGGCTCGGGAAGGTTCGAGGAGGTCCGACGAGGGAGAGGACGAGGCGGCGGCAGTCGGGCGACGACGGGCGAAGACGCAGGGGATGGGCGTCGGCGTCGAGGCGCGTTGGGGAGGCGCGGGATCTGGCCCCTCCCCGATCCAGTCGAGTGGGAGGCGCCTGGGAGGAGGCAGGGGTGGCGTTAGACGGGGTGGAGGTCTGGGCGGCGGGCGTCATCAGGGAGGCGGGATGGGTCGTTCCCCTTCCCGATCCAGATCTGGATCAGGGGAAGGAGAGGGCGATGTGGGGGGGGAAGTGGGGTGCGGGGTAGGTTAGGGTTTCATGTCCAGGGGGGTTAAGGGAGTGGGGTGTGGGGCGGTTGGGTCGGCCCGTTCGGGCGGCGGAGGCCAGCTGGGCCACTTGGCCCAGCGGGGGGGGGGGGGGGTTCTGTTGTTTTACTTTTGTTTTGTTTTCCTTTCATTTTTTATTTTTATTTATCTTCCTTTCTGTTTTAATTCACTTTAAAATATTTAGGCATTTTAAAAATGTTTTCTTTACCATAATTACCTATGTAATTTTTGGCACTAACCAAACATTTTAGTTTTAGTGTTTGAAAAAATTTGTCGTTTGACTTATTTAGGATTTTAAATTTGAAAAGGTTTCGAATTAACCCGAGGTTAATTAACGTGAGATTACTGTAGCATGATTATCCGGGCGTTACAAATCTCCTCCACTACAAGAAATCTCGTCCCGAGGTTTAGGAGGTAGAAGGAAACAGTGCAGGGTATTCATCACGTAGGCGATCCTCGCGTTCCCAGGTGGCTTCATCTTCAGAATGGTGCGACCACTGGACTTTGAGGAACTTGATCGCCTTCTGACGTGTGCGGCATTCAGCTTGGTCGAGAATGCGGACCGGATGCTCTTTATAGGAGAGGTCCTGCTGCAATTCGAGCACTTCATGATCCACTGCTCGGATTGGGTCCTTGAAGCAATGTCGGAGTTGTGACACGTGGAACACATCGTGAACCTGAGAAAGGTTCGGTGGAAGCTCCAGTTGATATGCCACTTTTCCACGCCTCTCGAGAATAGTGAAAGGACCAATATAACGGGAGCTAGCTTTCCCTTGATCCCGAAGCGGTGAGCACCCTTCATTGGTGTGACGCGAAGATAGGCCTTTTCGCCAGGTTGATAGACCATGTCTTTATGATGATGGTCATAATTACTCTTTTGACGTGACTGAGCAGTCTTGAGATTCTCGCGAATAATGCAGACTTGTTCTTCGGCATGTTGGATAATATCCGGACCAAAGAGTGGACGTTCCCAGTTTCTGACCAGTTCAGAGGGGTTCGACACTTTTGTCCATATAACACTTCGAAGGGGGCCATCTTTAGACTAGCTTGATATATATTATTATAAGAGAACTCAGCATACGGGAGAGATTCCTCCCATTTCTTGCCAAAGGAAATAACACAAGCTCGAAGCATGTCTTTGAGAACTTGGTTGACACGTTAAACTTGCCCTTGCGACTGAGGGTGAAACGCAGTACTGAATGACAAATGAGTTCGCATAGCTTCTTGGAAACTTGTCCAGAATCTTGAAGTGAATAAGCTGCCACGGTCTGAGGTTATAACCAATGGAATACCATGAAGTGAAACGATTCTGTACATGTAGAGAGTTGCAACCTGACTAGTAGTGATCGTTGCACTCTGTCTAGCAGGAAGATTTTGTTCAGTAGGCGATTTGGACGAGGTTACCTTGACAACCAACCCAGAATTGCGCAGGAAGGTGCTTTTTGCACTGTTAGTGGAGAGATACTGACGCACTGCAGCAAGAGGTGACATTGTGCCTGTAGTAGCCTCGTCACCTTCAGGTGGTTGTGGCTGTTCAATCATTTGTTCCATAGCTTCCTGAAAGTTTGAACTTGTAGATTAGTGTACCAGATAAGTTACTAATGAGACAAAAACAAACAAAGTAGGTTAAACGTTTATACATAACTTATTTTGGTGAACTACTGTAATACATTAGCATGTATTGTAGTGCCAACTACATAATAAAATCACTTTCGGAACATATGACCATGTAGCATGCCTACTGTATTGTCTATTTCCTCACATTCGTTGACATCTAAGGATAAAGAGACATGGTTTAAAGTAGGATGAACATAGTATGACATCATTCATATCATGGGAAAACAGATATAAAACAAACATGCTATTTTATCATTGTGTGCGCACGTGAACATAACAACTAGACTACAGATCAAGACCAAAAGAATATCCTTCATCTCTTTTAAACCATGTAAGGTGAAATGATACGCTAAGACAACTGTGAATAAAAGTGAATAGAGTAACTGACATTGGCTGCAAACCAAGTAGTTAAATGAACACATCATAGTACCAATCAGTTCAAGGCAGGAGGAGTAAGGACTTACAACAACAGCTTGAACTGGTGTGCTCATGCCCTTCATCTTGCTGGTGTGGCAATCCTTGAAGATTTGCACTGCATTCGGTTCAGGTTCTTTTTGGTCCGCACAAGATTTCCTCTGTATTTGGAACAAGTCAATATAGATACGATAATATGGCACAAAAAAAAGAAGGAAGTAGCATCTATTTACAAGAGCCTCGCAGTGTGCAATATAGCTACGAGATCCTGTTGTCTGTTGGAATTTCACTTTAGAACGGTTGGTTTTGTTCTTCAAACAGTTAGCCTAGAAGAAGATACACTTGTAAGGCACATACATAAATACAAGTTCAATATGTGGTCTGATAAAATACATATAGCCTACCTGATACTTTGGATCAGACCAGTGTTTAACGAGGGCTGTCCAGTCTTCATCTGTAATATATTCCACTGGAGATGTTTGGGTGATTTCATTGTTAGCCTTGCCTTCAAAGTGAGATTTTCTAAGGTGGTACCGATACTGTCGCAGAGCAGACTGAAAAACATGAGTGCATGCTTGTCTAGTTGCATCATCTTTCAGATCCAACTTGAACCTCATCTGTTGAAAAAAGAATGTGAGTCTTATTAGGAGGAAGCTAGAAAGTATGGGACAGAGCAAGACAATATTACTAATTGTGATGAATAACATTACTTACGGATAAATGGTTAAGGAAGGTGTTAAACTGGGTATTGTCTTTCTCATTCCTGTACTGGATCCACGTTGGGAGGATACGTGCATGACACCTAATGGCAACGGCTGCCTCTGATACTAACTTGGCTGACTCTGTAGCATCACGTGGCCTTTTTAAACCTGCCTCAAAATGGATCTCCATTCTTCCTCCTTTAGATTTTGTTAACCTGTCAAGCATTATCCCTAATGTCTGTTTCCGCTTGCGCCGTGGTGCTAGTTCAACAACGAATATGGAAAGTGTTAGTGCACATCAAACTGTGAGAGTACATATAAAGGAGCATGCAACTGCAACTTGACTCGGTCAGGTACCGTCTTGGTGTTGATGCTCATGAGGTTCATTTGATCTTGCCAAGTCCTGTTGTGTTAGCAGTACTTCGAAAGTAGTGTTAGGTGTGAAGGCAGCTTGGGAACTGGCCAGTTTCGGAGCAAACGAACGAGTAACTGGTTGAGATGCTGGTACAGTTGAAGCGGATGCTGCAGCTGGGGGAGCAGGTGATACTATGTTTGTAGATTTAGCCGGTGGACTTGGACCTTCTACTACACTATAAGTACGAGCAGAATCTCGATGGCAGAACCTTTTCCGTTTCACCCGACGAGTAACAACACTCCCTGCTATATTATTTTCCTTGCTCTTTTTTGACTTTGCCATGTCAAGCTGTACCAACAACACAAAATAATAAAATCACTCTTCAGAACTCATTGATGCATGATACAGACAAGCAATACTTTGATGTAAGACAACCGTATGAGGATGGAATATGTAAGAAAAACAGGACGACATTACATATTCACAGCTACGATGTGCAAACTAAGCAAAAGGATTTTCAAGAAAATAGAAGTAATGCAAGCTAGACACCATATGAAAGATGCAACCAATATTACTGCCAAGTTAAAAGTGTCTTGTCATAAGTGGCAATTCGAAAAATTAGAAGCAGTACAACGTAGAAATCAATGCAAGATGCAACCACTATCAAACTGCCATGTTAAAAGCGTCCAATCATGAGTGACTGATGCAGGATACACAACAGCAGTACTTTGATGTAAGAACATGGTATGATAGACAGATGCAATGTATTCTAGACACAGAAAGCCATGTCATATGCACATGTATAACGTATAAACTCAGCAGGTGCAATTTAATCAAAATAGAAGAAATACAAGCTAGACAACATATGCAACATGAAACCAATTATCACACTGTCAACTTAGAGCAAGCACATGCGATGGTGGAGTACGGGAGATGAACTCATCATGTAGACTTGGGACTTCAACTTCATTAGCAGTAGAAGTGGCAAATCTAGAGAGTCTCTGTTTGCGTCGGTGCGGAGGACCACCAACATCCCCTAAGTTACTCGTTTCCTTCCTATTTTCTGATATTGCCTTATGAAGTCAAAACCACAAGAAGATGAATAAAATTAGCTCTGCATAACTGGTTGATGCATGATACAGACGAACACTACTTTGATGTAAGGCAAGCGCAGGATAGGAGGATCGAATATATACAAAAAAAGACAGTGTTTCATATTCACACGTACGATAGCGTGTCTTATGGGTAAGTGATCGTTGCAGGTATAAGTTGTAAGCTATGCAGATGCAATTCAACATAATCAGAAGCAATACAAACTAGACATCATACGGAAAACGCAACCACGTATAACAGTTCCAAGTAAGAGCAAGCACCTGTGATGGTGGAGTAGGGGAGATGTGCTCATCATGTATGTTCTAGAAACAGGAACACGTGTCATATTCATAGGCATTATGTGTAAAGTAAGCAGATGCAATTCAAGTTAGAAGAAATACAAGCTAGACATCATACGCAACATGCAACCACATATAATAGTGTCAAGTTAGAGCAAGCACCTGTGATGGTGGAGTAGGGGAGATGTGGTCATCATCTACACAACTACGTTGACTGCCCAACCTTGTGTTGTCTTGTGAATCTTGTTGGGAGCATGGCGGAGTAGAATCTGTAGAGACCCCCTATTTGAGTTGCTCCGAAGGACCACCATCATCCACTCCCGGACTAATTTCCTTCAGCTGTAATGATTTTGCATTGTGAAGTCAAACCGATAAGAAAAAGGAATTAGAAACACTGCAAGACACCATATGGAAGGTGCAATCAATATCACTCTGCCAAGTTAAAACTGTCTCGTCATAGGTGGCGTTCATCAAACTAGAAGCAATACATGCTAGAAATCATATTCAAGACGCAAACCAATATCACACTGCCAACTTAAAGGTGTCCCATCATAAGTGATTGATGCAGGATACACAAGAAGAGTAGTTTCATGTAAGAACATGGTGTGATAGACAGATATAGTATGTACCAAAAACAGGAAAGCGTGTCATATTCACATGTATCATGTGTAAGCTAAGCAGATGCAGTTTACACTAATTAGGAGCAATACGAGCTAGACACCATATGCAACATGCAACCAGATATCACACTGCCAAGTTAGAGCAAGCACCTTGGATGGTGGAGTAGGGGAGCGGAGACTTGGACCTTGTAATGCACTATCAATACAAGGAGAATCGGTACATATGCTCCGTTTACGTTGCTGCAAAGGACCACCATCATCGCCTTCCTTACTCTTTTCCTTCCTCTTTCTTGATTTTGCCTTGTCAAGTCAAACCCACAAGAAAAAGGAATAAAATTTGCTCTTTAGAACTCATTGATGCATGATACCGACGGACGCTACTTTCATGTAAGGCAGCCGCATGATAGGAGGATGGAATATGTATGAAAAGGAGGATGGTGTGACATATTGACATGTATGATGTATAAAGTGTAACTAAGCACAAGGTGCTTCAACTTGTTAGAATCGATGCAAGCTAGAAACCATATGAATGATGAAACCAATATCACTCTGCCAAATTAAAAGGGTGCCCTAACAAATGTATTTGACCAAATTAGAAGCAATACATGGCAATAGGCTAGAAATAATATGCAATATGCAACGAATAAAGGTGACTCATTGTAAGTGATTGATGCAGTATACAGAAGAGAGGTAGTTTCATGTAAGAACAAGGTTAACACATAGATGTAGTGTGTACCAAAAATAGGAAGGCACGTCATATTCACAGGTATAGTGTGTAAACTAAGAAGATGCAATTTACCCTAATTAGAAGCATTACAAGCTAGACACCGTATGCAACATGCAACCACATATCACACTGCGAAGTTAGAGCAAGCACCTGTGATGATGGTGTAGGGGAAGTGCGGTCTTCAGGTACAGAGCTATGTTCAATATCTTCATTTAGGCTTGCTGTTTCTTGAGAATCATGTGGAGAGGATGAAATTGCATTCTTTATAAGAGTATTGCATCTCATATTAACCAACGCGCGTGTCTGTCTCATCATAAGCGATAGACACAGGATACACAAGAACAATAGTTTGATGTAAGAACATGGTGTGATAGGCAGATGTAGTATGTACCAAAAACAGGAAGGCGTGTCATATTCACATGTATAATGTGTAAGCTAAGGAGATGCAATTTAACAAATTAGGAGCATTGATGAGGGATACACAAGAAAAGTAGTTTGGTGTAAGAACATGGTTAACAGAAAGACGTAGTATGTACCGAAAACAGGAAGGCATGTCATATTCACAGGTATAATGTGTTAAATAAGTAGATGCAATTTACCCTAATTAGAAGCATTACAAGGTAGACACCATATGCAACATGCAACCACATATCACACTGCCAAGTAAGAGCAAGCACCTGCGATGGTGGTGTGGGGGAATTGCGGTGATCAACTAGAGAGCTACGTTGACTATCTTCATTTAGCCTTGTTGTTTCTTGAGAATCATGTGGGGAGGATGACACTGCACTCTTTAAACGAGTATGGCATCTCACAGTAACCCACCCGGGTGACTGTCTCATCATAAGTGATTGACGAGGGATACAAAAGAGCATTAGTTTGATGTACGAACATGGTTAATAGACATATGTAGTATGTATCGAAAACAGGAAGGCATGTCATTATCAAAGGTATAATGTGTAAAGTAAGCAGATGCAATTTAACCAAATTGGAAGCAATACAAGCTAGACACCATATGCAACATGCAACCACATTTGACAGCGCGAAGTTAAAGCAAGCACCTAGGATGGTTGTATGTGGAAATTGAGATCATCAACTGCAGAGCTACGTTTACTGTCTCCAACTGCCGACATTGCACCCGTTAGAGCGCTGGAACGCTTAGTGCTTATCTTCGAATTACACTGGAGCGACTTCTGTCTTTTCTTTTCTGCATTCATCAACACTGCGTCAGAGTCTGAAATACCCATGCATAAAAAACAATAGTGTGAGTATGGGTGAAGTGTGTGCACAATTAGTACAGTGTAAAGGTAGCAGATAGCAGGTCGGTGAGAAATAAATGACGGGAGACATATGATAGCTCTACAACATGCATGGCACACTAAATTACTACAGGATTCTATGAAAATAACAGTCGACTGAAAGCAAATAGGTCAGTCCATTTTTTCTGCACCGTCCGATGTACAAAGCACGGGCAGATCGCCTTCATCTACCTCCAGCCAGTCAGTGTTGACAATCTTCCTCGAAACGCCAGCGACCACCGGCCCAGTATTCCTCCCCTGCCTGCGCCCTCCCCTCGATCTCACCGCACCGCCGTGCTTGGCACCGCCCCGGCCATCCATTCAAGCCCCGCCGACCTCCAGATCGGGCGCAAGCAGCTCCTCCGCCCCACACCCCGCTTCCCCGGGGAACAGGCGGACTAGGTGCTCCGCGCGCCTAAGCGGGTGTTGCTTCTTTTAATTGCGGTTCGACTGACCCTGAATTGAAATCCAGGCGGGCTACCGACCTCTAGCAAAGGTGAAATAGTAAAAGGGAGGAAACCTTGTGCATTTAGTATCACGAAGAAGATGCAGTAAGAAGCGCTCAACTAGTTTCTTTCGTGGGATGAATACGGTGTGAGCGGAGACGTAAGATTTGCATGAATAAGGGAAGAGGAGTACCTCTTTCTGCTGGCAGTGCTGTGTCCTCCTTTTGTTTTTTCAACGATCTTCTTGTTGTTCGCCGGAAACCAGAAATTGTGGAGGACGGTGCAGCCTTGGACGAACCCATGGACAAGTTGTTGAGTGTGTTGCGGTGGCCGTCTGTCGGCGACGGGGAAGCAGATCCGAGGCGGCGAACGACGGCGTAGCGGGAACAGCTCCGGTGCGGTGGACGGTTGCGACAGTGGAGCCGCAGCAGTGAGGCGCAGGACGGCGTGGTCGGAGTGGTTCTGGTACGGCGCACGTCGGCGTCGACGTCATGGAGGCAGCTCTGCCTCGGCTTCAGCTGCTAAGTCCTTGAGGGCGTTGCGGTTGCGTTGGACGACGACGTTGGGGTACCGACTCTGGCGTGATGGAGGAGGGTGCCGGTGGATTGGCCGCTATGGGGTGGAGGACGGAGGAGGCTGGGGTTTCGTGGCTGGTGGAGAGGGCGTTTTCGCGCCCACGGAGTATGAATGGGGAAACGGAGGGAGGCGGGGAACTAAGGGGGAACAATGTTTCAGTTTGAGACGCGCTTGTTTGAAATTTGGGGAAAGTTACAAACTCCCCCCATCTAAAATTTCGGACATATTGCGGGTTGGGGGTAGGACAGTCATGTCAGGTGTCCCAAATGTGGGCGGGATAGATTTCGGCCGAGCGCATGGGTAGGCGCCCATGGCGTATGAATCCTTCTCTAGCGTCTTGGTGAAGTTACAAACCTACCCTGGTTTAGACCTTTGGACATCGGGCCGATAGGTTACACGGGCCAGAGTCAGGACAGTAATTTCCTACCACCAAAACATTAATCTCGCGCGGTTTTGGGTGACCAGAGGCCTATTTGGCGCTTTGTTCAATATTTGGGAGCAGAAGCATTAGTGTTTTCAGTTCTCTTGAATTGAACTTTCAGGATTTGTCAAACTTCACAAATCTTTACTCTTGAAAATCCTAAAGCTACAATTATTTTGGAATGGAGGGGGTACATTTGAATATACATTGTACACGAGTATATATTAAAAAATATGCAACTTACCTCAGTTCATGCATGGTTCCAGATATAATCTCCTTGGTTGCAAAAAAAGAGTTAGATATGCGTATGAATATATATAGCATGTTCAAACTCACAACAAAGATTGATGCCCCCCTTTACATCTGATTTACAAATGCCATTATCTCGGGTTCAAATAGATGAATGCACTTCCTATGAATTCGAATCTTCGAAACCCCCTTTATGTTGAATTCGACATGTATTCTATTTCGTAGCTAGCAATTTGGAATGTATCCATGCAAGTGACAAATGTATAAAGTGCTTCACACTATCAACATGGAGTGCACTAATTAATGTATATATATGAATTGCAAAAGCATCCATTGCCTGTATTTTAAACCGCTCTCACTCTATGGATCGATAATATGAAATAAACACATGCACATGCTAGAATTCAATTGCAGTTGAAGAAAGAGCCTACTCCTGGTATTGTATATTAGTGATAGGGGTGTGTACAAAGTACACGTGAATACCAGGCATTGTGCGTGTGTGTATACTATCGACGAACTAGCCCCCAAGCTTGTATAACATACTAAGGGCCTAGGGTTACAAATCATATATAGTATGCTTATCACCAGTGGGGATAGAGTCCTCCGCGACTCTGGTAGCTTCGTATTGTACGCCGAGTCCTCCACATGGGTCTTCGTATAACACGTCTCGGTCCAACCTATATGTGGCGCAGCATTGAACCGAACCATGAGTCTTCATGTTGACCCACCACAACTAGAAATGATGTGCCCACCACACCACACACGCAATCGGCCACTAAGAAAATAAGCATATACAATATTACAACGGTATCTAGCTCACGATACGTCTCCATATTTTGTTGATGACACTGACGGAGTTTGCATTTGATGCGTGCTCCGTATTTTGTTGACGACACTTACGGTCATTGTATTTGAAGCGAAAGCACGATATGGTCACTGGACTTCAGAATAAGCTCATCACGGTCACCACATACATTTTGTCGTGCTAACCAACATGTGGTTGGATGGTTAGAGGACAGTGGTTTCTCGAGCCCACCAAGGTTATAGTCCCGGTGCTCGCATTTATCTTGTGTTAATTTCAGTATTTTCCTGCGACGTACGTTCAGTGGGAGGAGACATTCCACTCGACTACGAGGCACCTATGGTGACTTCATAAAATCTCAAGATCATATATGCTGGCCCACTCTCTCGAAGGTGCTCATAGGGGTAGGGTTCGCATGTGTGCGCTTATAGCGGTGAGTGCTTGCGCGTATATATGAGCCCTTGCATCTGTACCATGTTAAACAAATACATATCATGATTATACGGTCACTGGCTCACCCGTACAACTCCGTATTTTGTTGATGACACAATCAATTGACCAGTCAAACGTTCCACGCGGCGCAACTAGTGTTGCACCATCGGGGCGCGTAACCATGGGGCCCACCTGTCAGCCCGTATATGAAAGAAAGAAATGGTAGTTTGAGTCTGTACTGTGTTAATAAAACAGGAGTACATTTTAGGGTGATCATACGGTCACTGACTCACCATACAGCTCCGTAATTTGTTGATAACACGATCAATTGACCAGTCAAACGGTCCACATTCAGTAGCGCACATTACCATAGGGCCCACCCGTCAGCGCATATATGAAGGACAGAAATGGTAATAAATTAGTGGTCGGTGGGTATTCGAAGTCGTGAGATCTCTGGTTGGCAGTCACCGATGGTTGGGGGCGTTCATTGGGCGGTGGGGTGGGGATCCCCGGAGAAAAAGCTCGGCGGGGTGGGGGGGGGGGGGGGCTGAGGGATGGCCGGTGCGGCGGTGGACCGGCGGTGGGGAGTGGTCTCGGGGAGGGCGGGCCGGCCGCGGGCGGTGGGGGCTGGCGGTTCAGCCGGTGGTGGCTGGCGGCTCAGGAGGGTGGAGTTTGATGATAAACTGGAGGCCCTTGATTTCATATCCAATGGCTGGAAAATCTAATGACCAGAGATGAAAAAGTCAGTCGACTGATGTGTAGCCTCACCCTGCACGTACACATGCACGCACGCAAGACACGCATGCATGTAGGCGTGCGACACTGACACGTACACACGCACACATGCTGGCGTGCAACACTGACACGTACACATGCACTCACGAACACACGCACGTACGCACCCATGCATGCAACATTGAAACGTACCCTTGCACGCACGCAACACTCGCACGCCTGCATGCACACAACACACGACGCAAGACACATGTTCAACCTATACGTGCATGCACCCTTTGTTAAGGACATGGATTGTTACGGGTATTAATCAATCTTATCTGTGATAAGCAGAACATTGATGTTTGCAGCGGTCTTTATGAATCACAACGTATCGATTGGGCTATCACCATAGTAGGCTTAGAGCAGGTACAATAGTACATAGTCAGCAGGCTATTAGCAGTTCCACGTCATCAAATTCATAGCTGGAAGAGAGAGAATGAAGAGAAAAGGAGGGAGCGGGCGCTTGAGCTATCGCCGGCTCGAGCGCATGAAACAAGAAATCGAACCTGCATGCAGCCCGCATGCAGCCGTGTGAGCCTGCGCGCCTCTCCTTTCCACCAATGAGCATGTGCCTTCTTTTCTTCTTTCACATGCAAGCATTAAATACTAGTAGCTAGTTTACAGCCCATCTATTATATTAGCTGGCTATTATAAAGGCTCCGAGTGACATGGCATTGGTATATAGCCAGCAGCTGGCTTTCTTATTAACCATGCCCTTATCTACACGAAAAAGATGACGTCACACTCAATGAACAATCATCGGTTTATGAAATGCCCGCTTCTGACCGCCCTGGCCCACCAAAGGTTCCTTTGCTGTGCGCTGCCTGCGTTGGGTCATTGACATGCATGCCATGCACCCAAAGAGCCCACATGTCAGTGGAAGAATGGCGCGGTGTCCTAGGTCAGAGTCGAGGGCGCCACTCGTGGCACGCCCGGCTGAACACGCCTCCGTGCCGCATTCAAACGCCTCCATGAAACTCGCCCGTGTGGAAGCCGAGAAACCCACTCTGGACACACGTTCGTTCATGACCGGGCCGACGTTAAACGCAACGCCGGCCGAGCTCCTCCCGTTCGCCATCTATTTAATCTCGTATTTAAACGAGGCCAAACGCCGGCCAAGAATCGCACACCTCCGCCGCTCCCCTATCTCCTCCACCATTTTGTCCACTCTTACAATGGCTTACGAAGAGTAGTTATTCCGCATCCAAGCCGGCTGGGTAGCCCGCCGGATACGAGCTATGCAGCTCGCTGATCCACCTCCCTCCCCTCGCCCGACGGAACCAGTTGCCGCCCCAAGCCGGCGCGCGGTTCAGCAACTCGCCGCTCGAGGCCAGCTCGACAAGGAGCGGCGCTCGGGCGTCGTTGCTGCCGTCCACGCCGCCACCTCGTATCGCGTCTCTCGTTTCTGTGGCCGAGACTCCCATGCCGGCGGCTGCGCCATGCAAGCAACGACAGAAGCCGGGTGCGCGGAGAGCGACGAGTCGGTGGCCAGCGCCTCCATGTCCACCGCCATCATCAAGGAGAAGTAGAACACGGGAGGCCGCCGCCGCTTGGGTCCCATGGAGGCCACCACGGAGGCGACGCCGGCGTACACAACAGGTGTCTTGCCAGATCCTTTTGTTGCGAGGACCTTCGTCGACCCCGCATGGGCTCCACAGAAGAGGGCAATGTTAGGATGAACTCGAGCCGGTGCCGGCCATGGCGAAGTAGTCGCCAATATTTTGGCTACCCCGGGAAAGATCCAAACAGCCCCTCCCAACAGATTCAAATCCCTCGTTCGCCATGGAATTTTGCCATGTGTTGTTTTCATGGACTAGCAAGATGCCCGTGCATTGCACGGGACATCAAGATGCATTTTTTTACAAACTCCCGCATGCATGCAAGGGATAATTAATGTCCTCCTTTGCTAGTACCACGAGGAAAACACCATTAATATTGCATTGATTAGTGTTAGTGGCCTTGTATATCTGCAAATTGTAATTTTGATAGTGGCCCCTTGTATATAAAAATGTAGGGAGAAAGATGAGAGATAAGGGGAGGAGGAGTGGGGCGTGGTGGTGACTGGTGGTCGGACTGGGCGGAGGCATGGGGATGGACGACGCATTATGTCTAGGTTTGTATCTCTCTCACACACGCCCACGTAGGTGGGGGACGTGCACGAAGAGAAGAGGTGCACGCACGACGCACGTACTCCCGTCTCTTTCCCAACCATACCCGCGCGGGTACATGGTGGAGCTCATTTCTGTACAAAAAAGACAACCCACGTGGTAATTTGGCACGTGTACTGGTTGTCCACTTGGTGGAGGGAGGATCGTCTACCACGGATGAATAAACAAATTGCGACTTGACGCATTATGTTAAATTAAAAAAAAGAGGCAAACCATGTGGGGCCTACCTTAGAGGCAAGGCTCTATACACTAGAGTACTTTTGATGTGTCCCATCAACTCGCAGAACGAGGAGAATCTTGCTTAGTACGCCGTCTCCCCCGCCCACGGGCGCGGTGGCTCGCAGGATGAGGTGAAGCTTGCTTACTACGCCTTACCCGCTCCCTCGCCCACGAGCGCAGTGGCTCGCAGCACGAGGAGAAAATTTTACTACTCCCTCCGTTTACTCCTCGTCCCTACTAGTACGTACTTTGGTTAGTACTCCCTCCATTTACTTATACAAGGCCACAAATAGTAATCGAGACAAAAGTTACTACTCCCTCCTTTCCAGTTTATGGCTCAATTTCAAAATCTCTCCAACCAAGGTAGACGGTGAGTGGTCGAATTAATTTCGTAGTTTGCACAAATAATTAGTACGCTAGTTTTTCTCAAGAAGTTATGTTTACCGAGGCATTAATTAGAATGAATGCATGAATGACCACTAAATTTCCATGAACTTGTACATGCATTGGTTAGTTTCCTCTTGACACTGCTTGCGTCGGGTGATCTAACGCACCTCAAAATCCAACATGTAATTGCACTACTACTAGTATAGTAGAATTGAGACTTATCAAACGAAAAAATGGATGTTTTTTAGATGATCCCTATAAACCCTAATGGGTAAGTACTCCGTAAAAACAGATTTTTCCAAAACTAAGTCGCTCCCTTTCATGAATTCTGTAGTATACTCCTCCGTCGACGCTCCCTTCCATGAATTATGTACTTCCTGTCGCCGACATGTGGGACATATAGCAACCGGGTCGACGTGTCAAGCACCAAATAACAGTGCAGAATAGTAGGGGGGACGCACCCCACTCGTACTGGCCCAGTAGTAGTCATGAGCAATGAGACGTCAAATCACAATGCCGCACTTTCCCAGACGGACGAAGCAACCATTATTTCACACTTCGGTTCGCCATCATCTCAAACCACGTACTAGTATTGCTTCTGCCCCAAGAGGGACACGCGCATCGCCTTGGTACATCATGACACATGGGACCGCATGACAGGCCATGCTCCCCCGCCGATCGCTCGGTAAAATCACCTCATTTTTACTATACTTCCTCCGTATCGGTTTACTACATGGCATGCACGTCGTTCTAGGTTGAGAATTTAACTAGCTATATATGTGATGAACAGTACTCTAGCCTTTAAAAAAATGTATACTTTTGTACAGTAGTACTATCGATGGATTGCGCCATGGAGCAAAAATTGAAATTAAAAAAGGTGGTACATATAGAGAGCGCCCGTCGCCAAATTATGCATATAGTACTATTAAAAAAGCTAGTACGTGCTTAATTGGGGTGCTAAATTCTATTAAAGAAATACTAGTGGTATGTACATACTGAAGAGTTAAAGTAACGAGAAGAAACATAACATAGTTCTACTGGGGGCTCAGCACAACACACCCCTCAAATTAAACTAAGCACACCTGAAATTAAACTATGCAACTAATCCGGTAGACACTGCATTAGAAGTTTAGAACCACCATGAGCAACAACACTGCCACATTACTCGGAGTCCTCGTCCATGTCCTCAACTTCGTCCTTGTCCCTATTCCTCTTGGCCGATACTTCTTTGCTTGAACTACACACTTGGCTGTTGCTCTTCATCCAACCCTTGTAGATATTGAAACAAAGGTATCCATCCATTGCAGCGTAGTGGATGTGGTCTATATCTAGTACATTCCGCTGCCATGCATGACGATGAAACATGTATGGAGGTTTCACCAGTTTACCGTACGAAGGATGAACCATGACTCCTGCCAGGGTCAGCATTGAAGGCTGACGAGAGGGCACCAGCTGATTCTTATGGAGGTCGAAGGGGTTGCCTACAGCGAGGCCTATTCGACCCAGGATTTCTTCGTCGTTCGTAAAGTCTACAGTAACGAATTTCACTGTTTTGTCCTTGAGGAAGTTCTTAAAATCCTGGCACTCAACGTTGCCATGGCATATGTGGTAGAACAAGCAAACGTTATGTACGCAAATCTAGATCACGGCAGGCTTCTTCCTCTCTTCGTCCTTTAGATCCTTCTCTCGTCCCAGGACTGTGGTGTACTCAACATTTAGCCCAGCGACCCACTCATCATTTGAGTTTTCGAACATGCGTCTGAAGCGAGAAAGGCATCCTTTCACCGTCGTGGAAGAACGGGTGTAGATGACGTCGAACTCATCGCCGATGATGGTTCTAACCTTGTACTCACTGCTGATCATGGATATTTGGGACGCCATGGATTTGGGAGGAGGGTTAGGATTAGTGGAACTGCCGTAATGTGAATGGACGGGACGACTAGGAGCGAACCGCCATAGTATTGAAGGACGTGCGGGGACGAGTAGGAGCAAACTGCCAGCGTGCGAACGGCAGGGTAGTGGCTTTCCATTCTCCCATGATACGGGCTTCCGAGAGCCCTTGGATCTAAGATTGAACGGTTGCATGGCGTGATTCTAGACCTATGGGTGAATATCCTATCATGGAGGGTTATTCTGCAAATTTCAGCAACTTAGCATGCGACCATTTGATCTCAGATCCAAGGGCTGCCAGCAGCCCGTATCATGGTCGCGCCTACCATGACCGTCGCGTCGCTCGCGCGGTCGCGCCCTTGGAGATTTAACACGGTGCGTTAGGCTATCTGATGTTGGCATGTCATACATAGTCATCACTTGGTCACTCATACTACAACAAGGTTGGCTATAAGTGTATTTTTTTACTCCTCTCTATCTCTTTCTTAGTACTCAAGGAAGAAATGGTGCTAGTAAGCGCGTGTATTTATTGCATTTGCCAAGGAGTGACCTCTTCCAATGAAATGGTGTTGCTAAGTTTGCTTCATTTAATTAGCTATAGACTCAAAATTGTCCTTTCACCTAGGTACACGCGCTTAGCATCGTTTCTTCCTTGGGTCACCAAACTAATATCTCTCTTCTTGATTAACTTGCCACATCAGACTTTATGCCTATGTGGCAAGCTTAAGCACCTGTAGGACCAAGTAAAAGTAAGTACAATAGTGCACTTTACATGGCATTTTTGCATATGGTGGAGGAAATAGAGGCAAGGTAAAAGTGGAGAAGTGGGCTCTCATGCAAGAGCCAGCCTCTACTACATGGTGGAGCATTGGGAGAGGCACCTGTATGGAGGTGGTCAGGAATCTGGGAGACTCACACCGGTCGTGGCGCCGCAGTTAAAATGATAATGGCAAGTCAAATCACGGGCCCCCACCTGTCGAGCAGTAACTCGCTGTCAAATCACACAACCCTACATTTGTAGCAGCCTACTCCCTCGTCTTCTCGCGTCTCTGTCGAACCGACTAGGCGGAACTGCCCCGCTGCCTACCGCGCAGCAAAAGCCCCGCCCTCGACTTTTAAATACAACTACATCCGCTTAAGAATCCAATGATATACTTTTTGTGACATAGTAACTCATATTTATTTAGTCAAATGGATGACCTAGAACTACGTGCAGGCCCTATAAACCGAGGCGCCTAAAAATAAAAAAACCGAGACAGAGAGGGTAGTTCAGCACGTATCTTTTTTAGATCAATATATAGTCGGGATTCACCAAGGAGCAAAACCAAGTGGTAGGCTGCTCCTGTGGTGTTGGCGTAGCAACTCAAGCAGGGTCAGTCCACACATGAAATGGCGACACACTTAACAGGACCCCTTTGGCCGACATGTGGCTCATCCACCGTCTTGTTCCACGTGCAATGCACCAAATTACAGTTCGGAGTAGCGGTTGGAACTGGAGGCACCCCGGTCGTAGCGCCGCAGTAGTAGAAATGGAGCAACGAGGGGTCAAATCACAAAGCCCCACCTTTTCGGCATTAAGCTGGACGGACGAAGCAACCATCATTTCACTCTAGGGCGCAAGAGCATAAAGAAAAGAGAAAACAATGATGCGTGCGGCAGCTACCTAGGGCACCCTAGGGTAGGGGTCTCCACTACAGATCCTTTTTTTTCAAAGCGCCTCCACTACAAATCGGCTTCTCCCTCATCCTCTTGAAGAAAACCGATGATGAGTGCGGCGGTAGGGTTTGTAGGAGTACTACGGCGTGCGGGGCCACGTCATAGTAAACGGGTTCGAGCCGACACCTTAAATATGTGTGGGCCGCTTGGTTTTACTGGAACGAGGCAGCATTTTGGGTTCAGGGACCAGTGGAGATATAGTACGTACAAAAAATTGTGGATGTAGGTTTGACCAAAAGGCAATGATGCATGGGCCCTGCATTTTGATATACTCGGGGCCGCATGAAATTTGCTACTCTACTCAAAACTAGTAAGGTACACATGTATTGAACGCATGAGATTTCGAAACCAAATTATGAATAAATACACACTATAGCATGTAAAGCTTTGAGTCATATATGCATGATGTAGATGTTCGTTTAGTTCTTATAGTTCATCTCATTCAAAATCAATAAGTTTTATAAAAATGTTAAGATTCATGGGGTTGTGCATTGTACTCCCTTCGTTCCAAAATAGATGACCCAACTTTGCACTAACTTTGTGCAAAGTTGGGTCATCTATTTTGGAACGGAGGGAGTAAATCATAAAGTAAAAAACAAATAATGGCAATTCATTTAGAAAAAAATAATCAATTATGATGAGAAGATTCTAGAACAAAGGAGAAGTGCTTGTGTTTTGAGGTTTGTGCATTATGCTTAAGTTCAACCATGGAGTCTTCTAAATTGTACATGTGGCAGATCTGGTGGAATGTTGATGATATCCAACGGCCAGTAGTGCTCGGATTTGCCTATCTCTGCATTGTCAGGTTAGCTTCATCCAGCGACCATCTTTCAAAGTTATTGGCACACTATATAGTTCTTGTGCCATAGTTGCATGTTTTGGAAAAAAGCTACTGGTGGGTTGTACTATCTATTTAGGAATAGAAGATGTATACATGGAAGTTGTAGGGAAAGAGATGACATGGAGCATCTCAATTCCTATGAGTTGGGATTGGAGAAGAGATGTCATTTGGTTCACATCATAGGAACTTTTCTATTGAATCTAGAGATGACATGTATCTCAATTCCTATGAGGAGGGATTAGAAAAGAGATGTAATTTGGTTCATATCATAGGAACTTTTCTATTGAATATACGCTAATGTTTATTTTCCTTTGAAATTAAGGGGGTATAGGAATCCATTCATATGAACCAAGTGGCTCTAAAGCTAAAGAAATGATATCATGTTTATTTCCTTTGAAATGTGTAGTATATGAATCTATTCCTATGAATCAATTGGCTCTAAAGGAAAAAATCCTATAAAAATCATATCATATAGAGTTCCTATGATATTCCTCGACACTAAAGGATGCTTGAAATTGCTGCGGGTGATACGATGGTCTTTCTTTGTAGAATGCTCACCCAACTTTATAGTTACCTCTCAAGATGAATGAAATGATATATACATGGTATTCTACATGTGCAATTTGGTACACGAAAACTCGGTAAAAGTTTGCAAGGTTCGAATTTTCAATAAAGCTATATGCACTGCATTTCGGAACGGAGGGAGCATACGGCAATTGCTAACACTCACGTGGAAGATTTGTGTGTAGGAGGAGTGGCTGTTCTGTTAAATGACATGGCAAAACTGACACTGTCGGATGCCGATCTAACGGTTCTTACGGCGTTCGTCAGGAAAAGGCTTGTGGCGAACGTTTGTCGGATAATGATTTACGGACACATGCATTGCATTGATACGAGCCCTCCTCTCTCTCACGCACACGCACCCTCACGAGTCACGACTCTCCCGAGTCCTCTCGCAGACTCGCACGTCGCACCCACCGTCTATGTGCAGGTAGACGTCACGCACATATGTGCTCTTCACACCCTACCCTCAGAACTTCTAAAAAAACAAAAGACGGCGCACACATTTTATTTTAGCTCACACGTCACACACTTGTACTATTACTCTTGCGGCGAACGTTCTTTGGGCATAGTATATTGTACTCTCACGAAGAGAAGCGGTGCACGCATGCACTAGTTCTCTCACACCCACTCGCGGGTACATGTAGGAGCGCATTTTTTTGAATCTGGTACAACAAAATCACTCCACTATATATAAAGCAGGAGCTTTAGCGCTTGCTTTACTAGGGTTCCTCTCGTTCACTCTCTCATGCTCTCTAGATCTAAGCAACACATAGGTGGCCACACTCTCTCTCAGCTCATAGCTGGTCACAAATCTGGCCAGACAACCTCGACCGGGGTAGGGGTGTAGGTCCATCGTTCACGCTGTCGTCGGCGGCGAGGGAGGAGACCAACGGCTGCCTGCGCGTCCCGTTGGGCCGTGCCGTTCTCTCCGAGAGAGCGCCGGCTCGGGAGGTCCTTCGACCCCTTCTTCCTCCCTGCGGTATTGTGGCCAAGATGCGGCCTCCCGACGCCGTCTTTGCGACATGCCGACGACCCTTAGGTATATATTCCTTCGAAACCTGCCTTGCTCTACTGCCCCAGCCCCCTTCATGTGGATCCTTTTCTACTTCCGTCCGCTGTTCCAAAGCCACCTAGACTTCTACTATTATTAGAAGTAAAGCTATTTCATACAGTCGACTCAAAGCGTTGGTTCAAACAGGGAAGAAAGTGGGAAAGCTGTAGCATGAATCTAGGACTTGGTTCTAAGAGGAAACGAGGGAAAGTAGTAATATATGTCACTGTTTAAATAACCGTATTTCTTATTTGCGCAAACAGGGATGTCTGTCTCCATATCGTTTTGGGATGTCCGTCTCCGTATCGTTTCTATCCGCGCAATCAAAAGCACACACCTCAGTTTTAGTACAACTGCGCAAAATGAGATGGCTATCCCTCGCTGCCGTCGTCTAACCTCCCGTCTTCAAGGTATCCCTACATTGGTAGTAACTAAGGTAGAATGACCAACGCAATCTAAAAGAAGCTGATTCGTACATTTTACTTCCTGATTGCAGTGCAGGGACAAGCGAAAACAACTGCATCCTAGTGCGGAATGCACTTTCAACCAGTTCATCCATGGACCAAGGACTAGATGGCACGGCTGCACGGCGTTTTTTTGGACAGGTGCGCGGACAAGAGGCAGTGTGGTCTGCTTATTTCTGCAAATAGCGGTGCTTAAATTTAGTGGAATGCACAAGACTTTCAGCTGGTCAGTACACTGCATGGTTCAGTTCAGCATTCCAGCTGAGACCACAATTATAATTGGTTATTCTGGAATGAGAGAACCTAACCCTGAATGGTGGCAACAAGAAAAAACCAGAGTGAACTCCAGGAAATTTAAGCCTGCCGGGAGGCCCTTTGCTCAGAGAGAAGCCTTGCTTGTTTTTTCCTGATTTGTAAACCTTCTCACAACTTTGTCTTTTACTGTGAACTAGTATATGTTTGTTATGTTCTATGAATCATTGAGATGTATAAAATTGCTTAACTTATGCTTTTCAAGTTTTTTATGAAGACGAGTTTAATGTGAGTGTTCCACATGAGCGCTGGACTAGCGTGTGAACGTTTGGAATTTATTACATTGTGGCCTCAATTAACTGCATGAACCACTGTAACAAGATACATAGTTGCTTATATGTCAGACAGCAGATTGTTGATTGTTAGTTGGTCGATAGCCTAGTGTTGAAGCGAGCTGAGCCAATGTGCCGTGTTTTGCACAACTGCTTACAAGCGGGGTAGCACCAACAGTGTTTACAAGTACTTATGTATACGTCGGCGCATGGTTCTCGAACGAGTGCTCTATTTCATCAAAACACACACTGCTCGTATGATAAACCGTGACAACTTATGTCTTACCATGCCATATTCATGAAAAAACTAGTGAGGACGTGTCTGTTTCGGCAACAATTACGATGGTTCTCACATGATTCATGGGGACACAAAAGTAGCAGCAGTTCCCATAGACGGACTCAAACATAGTACTAGCCCCAGAGGGGTCGATAACAGGCAAGGTTCGGATAATTAGACACAATGCAAACTACTATTAAACACTAGCTGGGGCAACTATTTCATGCCTCGATCTAATTTGGGCTGGACACAAGACGAACCTTGCCATGAACATCATCGAGGACGTCCCGCAGCAGCTCAATCCTGTGAACCTTCATGAAGACAACCTTGTGGCCTTGCCAATGACAAACTTGTTTGTGGAGGCATGCCACGTCATCTTCCTGCGTAAGCTTGACAAGAACAGTATTCCTCACAAACGAAGGAGTAGCTTTGAACTTCTTGTGCTTCAGTACACCCTGGACAACACGCCTGACAACAGTGAGGTTGGAATACAACTCTTCATTGGTATAACCGCAAATGGCTTCCAGGATCCAACAGCCTAAGAACTCTGTTTTCCCAGTGCATATATTCAGGTCGTCCGCCTCATAGTGAGTGACATGTACAACCACACAATCCTTGTCTGCATCAGGGCTCTAATTGAAACAGAAACAAATTCTGAATTACTTTTCAGTATAAGAAACACAAGTTATTTAAACCACTACGTATACCATCGCATCGAAGCTAATAAAATTTTGCATTATTAATCACCACATACTTCCTTTTCTAAAAAAATCACCACATACTTAGATGAAAAACCACAATCGAGATCGGCAAAGAAGGAAATCACCTTGGGCAGCTCAGCGGGGGGGGGGGGGGGGCACATCCTCGAAGGGGGAAAACTGCTCCTGCAGTGCCACGGGGGCTGTAACCTCAAACGGGGCATTGACCATCTCAGTATTTGGGGTCGCCTCGGTGGTTTGCTCCATCTTCTTGGAGCTCTCTGTCTCGTGGGGATCACCCTCCCGCGTCTGCTCCAACATCGGCAGATCTTTGCCTGGTTCTCCTTGGTCCATCATGAAACTGACGAATACTAGGAGACCACTGAAAGGAAAACACAATCGCAATGACAATGGAACAAAAAAGAGAGTGAGGATCGGTTACTGCTTTGCAAAAGTTCTTTTTTCCTCTGAACGAAAATATACCAACATCACGGATCCGCTTACCTTCCCTTCGTTCGGAGAGAAGAACAGTGGCAGATGCAAGTGTTGCCTTTCTTAAAGACGGTGAGGGAGAAGGGGATTCAGTGAAGTGTGAAATGATGGTTGCTTCGTCCGTCAACCTTAGACTGCGGGGAGGTGGGGTTTTGTGATACGACGGCTCGTTACTGCCGCGCTACGACCGGGGTGACTCTCCGCCTGCATACTGCCTTCTAATTTGGTGGATGGCATTTGGGCCCGCGTGCTGCATGGCCCGCATGTCGGTGAACAAAAGTATAACGACATTCAGTAGAGGGAGACGTTTCAATGACCTCGGAGGAGCCAGAAGCGGTAGAGTGTCTCCACTGTACTAGTAGTAATTGTTTTTCTGGGTAGCTGTAGAGTGTCTCCACTTTACTAGTAGTAATTGTTTCTTGGGTCCCAAGACAAAACAGCCCATCCACACTAGTAAATAGTAAAATCAATTCAAAAGCCCATATATTTACTGAATGAGAGGCGCTATCCACACCCAGCACACCGCCCCCCCAAAAAAACCTAGGTGCTCTTCTTCCTCCTCGCTCCCACCCACCTCACATCAGCTTGCTCCACTCGTACCCCCAAATTCCTCACCTCACTCCTACAGAAAACCCCAGCTCCCCTTCTTCCTCACTCCTACAGAAAATCCCCAGCTCCCCTTCTTCTTCGCTCGCACTACAACTAGGCTCGTCATTCGTTACTCTGCTCAAATCCGTGAGCGGGACACGATGCCCTCGAGGAAAATGGAGTCGGCTGACCCCAGCGCAAAGAAGATGAGGCTCCCGCCAGCGGCGACGCCTGTTGTAGATCCCGCACCCAGCAGCGCGGGGAGAAGCGGCGACCCCGCCCCCACCGGATCCCAGGAACCTGTAGAATCTCGGGTGGACCGCATCAGCGATCTCCCGGACGCCATCCTTGGGGAGATCATCTCGCTTCTCCCCACCAAGGATTGCTGCCGCACCCAAGTCCTCTCAATTCGGTGGCGCCCTCTATGGCGCGCCGTTCCCCTTAATCTCGACTATCGTCAGCTATCTCTCTTCAATAATTTTGAAATCCCCAGAGCCATCATATCCTCCCACCAGGGCTCCATTCAAAGCCTCTGCATCCCATCATGCTACCTGAGCGAGCATACCATGCCCTACATGGTGGACGCCTGGCTGGAATCCCCTGAATTCACAGAACTACAACTGCTTGAGTTCTACTATTCCCCTGGAATCCTCTCTCCACACCGCCACCTTTGCGTAGTGCTACCTACCAGACAATCTGGTACTAAACCTTCGACTCCCATTTCTCAAGAAACTTTCACTTGTGCGGGTTTGTATATCGGAGGACTCATTGCACATCATCATCCACTCCAGTTGCCCTGCGCTGGAGTGCTTGGTGCTTGTTTTCACAGTTAGAATCGGTTATCTCCAAATAAAGTCGCCTAACCTTGTAAGAATTGGAATTTCTTTTGACGGAAGGCAACTCATCATCCAAGATGCCCCTTCACTTCAAAGGTTGATCCTTGATTCTAGTTATTCACTGTTGCAAATAACTGTCCTCTCTGCGCCTAAACTGGAGACCTTGGGTGTGATACATGATCTCTGTGCTCATTTCAATATGGTGTTTGGCTCCACAGTTCTTCAGGTACTTTATATTATCATCTACACTTGTAACCATAAGCTGCATTTTAAATTTCTGCGCATAATTTATATATCATCTTGGAGTACAAATTTTGTACTAATATTATGTTCTATGCTCAATGAAGAGTTTATCCATGGATGGCCTATCAATGGTGCTGGATTCTGTCAAGATCTTATATATTCAAATGAATAGTTTTGATCTGAACAAGATTATTGGCTTGCTGCAATGCTTTCCATGTCTGGAGAAGTTGTATATAAAGGTGATAATTCCACGCACATTGGAAGCCCGCATATAGTGTACTAGAATCAACCGTTCAGTTGTTGCTCTTTTGACACTCTTCTTTTAGACCTTAACTGTTTTCAATCTTCATGTCTAGTTAGGCAACAGGACGGGGTAAGAAAGTTATAACCAATCGGTGGATTCAAAAGCATCGGGATTTTCTCACTTCTCATGAGATTCGATTGAAGACAATAACGGTGGAATGATATGTAGCCAACCGTGCAAACAAAAGATTTGTCACATTCTTCCTGCTGAATGCGAGGTTACTATTGTCCATCAGGCTTAAGTTTATCAGCAGCATGGTTTTGATGGATGGGTATGTCGAAGAGCAAAAAAAGGAGTTCCAGGTGGGAAAAAGAGCTTCTGAACGTGCCGGGCTTCTATTTACAACATATTGTGGTCATAATCCAGTAAATTTTACGACCCAGGATGTTCATTCTATGGACCTGACCGATCCATTTGACTGTGAATGCCGAAAACAGTGCTGGAGTTAGATGTTGTTGCCCTTTTCAATCTGTTTTTTGTAAACCTGATGAACAATTAACCCTCGTGCTTTTGTATAGTTTGTAAGCTGGAGTTAGATGTTCCTGCCCTTTTCAACTCGGCTGTGACTGTCATATTTTCTTTGAAACAAGGCAAATGGCTTGCCATTCGTTTAATTTAGAGTGAAATATTGTAACAAATCCAAACCAAGGGAAATAACATCACTCTCGCTGGCTGCTTGAGCTCATTGTGCATTACAGAAGCCAAGTGATTAGCCCCCACCAGCACCCACAAACTTATTTCGAACTAGCACATCAAATGGTTTGTAAATTTTCATAGGAAAGGCTGGACATCTAGGGCTCATGCCATTGTCAATGTAGTCAATAAACGAGAGAATTACACTACGAGCGGCTGACTCCAGGGACCCAGCAAGTCGCATAGTTTTTTTTGAGGAACAAGCAGTTATTATTTATACTAGTTTTAGCGACGGATCAGGGTAACAACGGGGCTGTGCGGGGGCTGTGGCCCATCTAGCCAGAGTTTTATTTATGTTAACCACATCATGAGCCCAATTGTGTTTTTTCTTGCTGAAAATGGCTAGTTCAGTTCTATTTTTTTAAAGAAATACCCAAACAAGGCCTACTTGCTTTACCGGCCCTGCTGGGCTGCAAATCTTTCAAGACGAGGAGAGTTTCATTCGGTTTACCCAGAAATGGGATGTACATTTTTAAAACACATCAAACCGGGAATTAGTTTCAATTTTTTTTTCATTACAACATCTTAAATTCCATTGATTTTTATGCGTGGACAATTATTTGGATTTATATTTATATAAATTATTTTTCAAAATAGTTTGAATGTGAATCAATATTTCTGGATTAAAAACAGTTGAGCGCACCAAAATATGCAAAATTTCGTATACTTTTTAACCATGGCCACAATATGGGGTGTGATGCTAACAAAAAGAAGATGGGCTCCAAAAAAATTCTTAAGAATTAGCAAATGGGGTGTATATTATTAGAAATAATGGCAGATGGGCTGTATGCTATTTTCCACAGATTTGAGGCTGACTTGTGTGCCTACTACATGTTGACGCGTATGCTTTCATAAAAAAAAGGTTGACGCACACGCAACGCCCTGTCAACTTAACACACAAGAGCAGTGACTGTTGGATGTCCATCCAACGGCTGTCGTGCTTCTTCAATCTATGCTCTTCATGCTCAAGCCGCTCAAACAAGCGCTGGTGGGACTGCCTGCTCCCTCCTCCCGCGGCCGGCTATGCTGCCACGCAGGCCTCACGGCCCCATCGTACTCCCATCGCTGGCCTAGCCATCCCTCTACTCACCCACACATGCTGTTATTCTTCAGCGACGGCAGACGAACCAGTAAACCCTCGTACTCCTACGCGTGGGAAACAACTGCTGAGTATTCCCCGGCTCCGTGTCATTCCCTTCCTAGGCCCCGCCGCCGTCCACCGCCCTGGTGCTCTCGGCGTGGCCTGGTCAACGTGGTCAATGAATGACATCCATAGAAAGTGGACTGTACGTGGAGAGGCTGACAACTAGGTCCACGCCCGCACACAAGGAAATGCCTCCTTATTACGCGCAAAATAATGATTCCTCCACCTGATAGCTAGGACCCATAGGAAGGGCCTCTGTATTTCACGAAAAAATGTTCCCCCCGCTGACAGGTCGGACCCACCAGCTATATCTTCGCACGCAAGGAAGTGCCTCCTTATTACGCCCCAAAAATGAATACCCCCTGCTAGCTGGGACCCACCATATTGTTGGGCTGACTTGTGGGACTACTAGGTTGACAGGGACGGAGAGCTTTGTCAACTTAGTCAATACTCCAGTGACCGTATGATGTCCATCCAACGGCCATAGTGCTTCTTCAACCTCTGGTCTTCTTTCTCCAGCCGCCCAAAGCAGCGCCGGTCGTGCCACCTGCTCCTGCCTCCCATGGCCGGCTGTGCTACCGCGAAGGCCTCACCGCCCCCATACTACTTCCACCACTGGCCAGGCCATCCCTCCACTCACCCACACCCCCTATTATTCTGCGGCGACGATAGCCTCACACCGTAGCCGAACCAGTGAACGCTCGTACTCCTCTCCGCGTGGGCATCCTCTGCCGCGTCTTGCACGGCTCCGCGTCGTCCCCTTCCTAGGCCTTGCCGTCGTCCACCGCCGTGGTGCTCTTGGCGCGGCGTGGTCAATGTGGTCAACGACCGACTTCCATCGGAAGAGTACTGTACGTGGAGAGGCTGACAGCTGGGTCCACGGCAGCCGCAAGGAAGTGCCTCCTTATTACACAAAAAATAATTATTCCTCCACCTGACAACAGGGACCCACCGGACGGGCCACCAGTATTTTGCAAAAAAAATCGTTTCCCCCTGACTGCTGGGACCCACCAGACGGGCCACCGTATTTTGCGAAAAAAACATTCCCCCCGCTGTCTGCTCGGACCCACCGGAAGTGCCTCCTTATTACGCACAAAAAATGAATACTCCCCCGGCTAGGTGGGACCCATCTTGCTGGGAGGCTTACTTGTGGGCCTACTAAGTTGACGGGGACGAAGGGCTTTGTCAACTTAGTCAATATGAATGATTCTAGCTCCAGTGACCGTACGATGTCCATCCAACGGCCGTAGTGCTTCTTCAACCTCTGGTCTTCTTGCTCCAGCCGCCCAAAGCAGCGCTGGTCGTGCCGCATGCTCCTGCCTCCCGTGGCCGGCTGTGCTGCCACAGAGGCCTCACCGCCCCCTACTATTCCCACCGCTGGCCAGGCCCTGCGGCAACGACAGCCTCACACAGCAGCCGAACCAGTGAACCCTCGTAGTCCTCTCCGCGGGGGCTTCCACTGCCGCATCGTCCCCTTCCTAGGCCTCGCCAACGTCCACCGCCGTGGTGCTCTCCACGCGGTGTGGTCAACATGGTCAAGGAACGACTTCCATCGGAAGAGTACTGTATGTGGAGAGGCTGACAGCTGGGTCCACGGCCACAACCCAGTTTTTTTGTGATTTGCCAAGTAAGTCGCTTTGTCACGCCTGTTGGGCTGCAAATCTTTCAAGACGAGGAGAGCTTTCATTCGGCTTGCCGAGAAAATGGCCCATCAGTAATGAGAAATGGGTTGTACATTTTTAAAACACATCAAACCGACAATTAGTTTGAAATATCTTTTTTTTCATTTCAAGATTTTAAATTACATTAATTTTTATGCGTGGAGAATTTGTTGGATTTTATATTGATATACATTTATTTTTAAAGTCAGTTTGAATGTGAGTCAAAATTTCGGGATTAAAAACAGTTCGGACCGCACCAAAATATGCAAAATTTCGTATAGTTTTTTAACCGTTGCCACAATATGGGCTGCAATGCTAACAAAAAGAATATGGGCTCCAAAAAAACCTTAAGAATTAGCAAATGGGATGTAAATTATTAGAAATAATGGCAGATGAGATGTATGCTGTTTTCCATAGATTTGAGGCTTTCCTAAAAAAAGGTTGACGCACAAGCAGTGACTGTTGGATGTCCATCCAACGGCCGTCGTGCTTCTTCAATCTCTGCTCTTCCTGCTCCAGCCGCTCAAACAAGCGCCGGTGGGACTGCCTGCTCCCTCCTCCTCGCGGCCGGCTGTGCTGCCGCGCAGGCCTCACCGCCTGACCATAGTCCCATCGCTGGCCTAGCCATCCCTCTACTCACCCACACCTGCTATTATTCTCCGGCGATGGCAGACGAACCAGTAAACCCTCGTACAGTCGTACTCCCCTCCGCATGGGAAACAACTGCCGAGTCTTCCCGGCCTCCGTGTCGTCCCCTTCCTAGGCCTCGCCGTCATCCACCGCCCTGGTGCTCTCGGCGCGGCGTGGTCAACGTGGTCAAGGAACGACTTCCATCGGACGTGGACTGTACGTGGAGAGGCTGACAGCTGGGTCCACGACGGCAGCAAGGAAGTGCCTCCTTATTACGCGGAAAATAATGATTCCTCCACTTGACAGCAGGGACCCACTAGACGGGCCACCGTATTTTGCAAAAAAAACGTTTCCCCCCTTACTGCTGGGACCCACCAGCTACACCTTCGCACGCAAGGAAGTGCGTCCGAGCAAAAAAAAAACGATTCGCCCCCCTAACTGCTGGGACCCACCAGCTACATCTTCGCACGCAAGGAAGTGCATCCGGGCAAAAAAAACAAAAACGATTCGCCCCCCTGACTGCTGGGACCCACCAGCTACATCTTTGCAGGCAAGGAAGTGCCTGACAGTCAGGACCCACCTGGTCGAAGCGTACGTAGCGTTGTCATTCTGGTCGTGAACGTGTACGTACATACTGGTCGATGTAGAGGCGCGCACGTGTCGTAGTAGAGGCGCGCACGTAGCATGTACACGTACGTACATCAACCAGGGTGCAAGAAAGAAAATACGGCCACATATGTGTACATACGGGCAGGGTCTCGAACGCCAACTCGCGCATACGTACGACCAGGGCTCGTGTACATGGCTGGGTCGGAACGGAGAAACAGCGTCGTTGTCGTGTTCATGGGGAGGCAATGGAATGCGTCATGTTCATGGGGAGGCAACGGAATGTGCCGTGTCCATGGGGAGGCAACGGAATGCGTCGTGTTCATCGGGAGGCAACGGAACGCGTGGGAGCCAACTGGCTGGGTTGGAACGGAATGCGTGGTCGTGTTCATCCGGAGGGCTTGGACGGAACAGGCGATGGAAACGAGGCCTAGCGTACCGCACAACGGAGGAAACGGACCTCCTACATTCGGAACGGGGTCCTGTTGATCGAGAGGGGTCTGGCGTACCGCAAAACGGAGGAAACGGACCTCCTACGGTCGAAACGGGGGTCCTGTTGATCGGGAGGGGTGTGGCGTACCGCAAAACGGATGAAACAGACTTGTGTTGGAGCACTACGGTCGAAACGGGGGTCCTGTTCATCGAGAGGGGTGTGGCGTACCGCAAAACAGGACTCCACGGGATACTGTTCATCTCCACCGTCGACCCCCTCCAGCCTCCACGAGCTACTGTTCATCCACCGTCGACCTCCTCCAGCCTCCACGGGCTCCTGTTCATCCAGCCTCCACCGCGCGCTACTCCACCGGCTACTGTTCAACCACCCCTCCACCGTCTACTGTTCATCCAGCCCTCCACACCACGGGGTCCTATTCAACCACCCCTCCACAGGCACCCCTCCACCGTCTACTGTTCATCCAGCCCTCCACACCACCGGGTCCTGTTCAACCACCCCTCCACGGGCACCCCTCCATCGTCTACTGTTCATCCAACCCTCCACACCACGGGGTCCTGTTCATCCACCCCTCCACGGGCACTCCTCCACCGTCTACTGTTCATCCAGCCCTCCACCACACCATGGGGTCCTGTTCATCAAGAGGCAACGCCACCGCTCACTGTTCATCCAAACCCCCCGCAACGCTCACTGTTCATCCCATCGATCGGCTTCAGTTAGCAGCAGTAGCGAAGGAATCGCTCGATCGGGTTCTGTTAAGAGCCATCGATCGATCGCTTGGGTTCAGTAACGCGTAGCCTATAGTGCAATCACTCGGGTTCAGTTAGAGCCCAACGCCTCGCTCGGGTTCAGTTAGAGCCAACGCCTCACACACACGCGCGTATGTGTACGAGAGAAACGCGCATCGCTTGGCCCCCGACCTCCCACCGTAACCGGGAACTCCCCGAAATTTTTCTCCCCCTCGCTTCTACCACGGTTTTTTCCGTCATGGACGGCCCAAAGAATGTCATGCAGCTGCGTCTCCGGCCCGCCCAAGATGAAAAGCCCATTTTCTGTCATGATTTTTTGTCATAGAAGTAGGAGCGCACCACATCTATGATGATACCGGGTTTTGTCACAATTATCATCATAGAAGTGTCATATGTATGACAGAAAAAAAATTTGTTCAGCCAAAAATGTCACGGATGTGTCTTTTTTTGTAGTGAATATATGTGAGTTCTTGATCCTATCTTGCAAGTCTATAGTCACCTATTATGTGCTATGATCCGTTAACCCCGAAGTGACAATAATCGGGATACTTGCCGGCGATGACCGTAGTTTGAGGAGTTCATGTATTCACTAAGTGTTAATGCTTTGGTCCGGTACTCTATTAAAAGGATGCCTTAATATCTCTTAGTTTCCATTAGGACCCCGCTGCCACGAGAGGGTAGGACAAAAGATGTCATGCAAGTTCTTTTCCATAAGCACGTATGACTATATTCGGAATACATGCCTACATTACATTGATGAACTGGAGCTAGTTCTGTGTCACCCTATGTTATAACTATTGCATGAGGAATCACATCCGGCATAATTCTCCATCACCGATCTAATGCCTACGAGCTTTTCACATATTGCTCTTTGCTTAGTTACTTTTCCGTTGCCACTGTTACAATTACTACAAAACTACTACTGTTACTTTTGCCACTGTTACCGTTACTTCCATACTACTTTGCTACTAAATACTTTGCTGCAGATATTAAGTTATCCAGGTGTGGTTGAATTGACAACTCAACCGCTAATACTTGAGAATATTCTTTGGCTCCCCTTGTGTCGAATCAATAAATTTGGGTTGAATACTCTACCCTCGAAAACTGTTGCAATCCCCTATACTTGTGGGTTATCAAGACTATTTTCTGGCGCCATTGCCGGGGAGCATAGCTCTATTCTTTGAGTCACTTGGGATTTATATCTGCTGGTCATTATGAGGAACTTGAAAGACGAAAGAACTAATATTTTCCCCTCAACTATGAGGGAAGGTAAAGAACTGCCATCTAGCTCTGCACTTGATTCACCTTTTGTTTTTAGTAAGCTTGCGACACCTAAACCTGCTTCTGCTATTAATTCTGATATGTCGCATGTTATTGATGATGCCACTTCTGCTATGCATGATACTTATGATGAAACTACTTCTATGCTTGATACTACTGTGCCACTAGGTGAATTTCTTGATGAACAACTTGCTAGGGCTAGAGAGAAGGAAATTATTGAAACTGGTAATATTGATGAAAGTGATGATGAAGATTCTCCACCTAGATATGAATTGTCTGTTGTGCCTAAGGGTTATGTTATGGATGAAGAAACTGCTAGAGACTTTCTTGCTTGCAATGATAGGAATGATCTTAAGAAATTATTAGTTAAGCTGAAAGAAAACTCTTTGAATGCTAGAATGAAATATGACACTGCTTTTGCTACTTCACCTATCTGTGTTACTGATAAGGATTATGATTTCTCTGTTGATCCTAATATAATTACTTTGGTTGAATCTAATCCTTTTTATGGCTATAAATCTGAAACTGTTGTGGCACATCTTACTAAATTAAATGATATAGCTACCCTGTTCACTAATGATGAGAAAACTCGTGTGGCACCCCAGCTCAGAGCAACCGGTTTACCATGCATTACCAGGCTAGAGACCATGTCTTCTGGCAACACACAACATCTTGGTACAGAAAACAACCGCTTTATTGATGCTAGCGGATCATAGTTTATATTACAACAGGTGGCGAGGCCAAGCGGCACACACGGTGCGGCTGAACAATATGTACATTATTTAGTGAACATAAAGGGGCCTTGATCATAAAAACTACGTGGCAGCAGAACAACATCATAGCAGAACTCCATAGCACAGGGACACCGATGTGGACACGATCTAGACTCGATCGACACTCCTTTCCAACGAGACTTTCCTGAAAGCTGGCGTGACACGCCAGGTCAGTACATTGAATGTACTTGCAAGCTCACAACAAACATAAACATAATGACAAACAATATCATGATACTTAACCAATTAGCAATGCAACAACATATCATACATGCTGTGATCATGATCACGTGATAAAATTCCCTCGGACTTGCTTACCAATGGTGATCGCTCTTGGATCACAAACGGACCAACCTCGTGGTCTTGGATCGGGTTACCTTGTAAACAAACAGTGATCTTTCTGGCGATCACAACCATGACCAACACTTGGTCTCCAATATCAAAATGGTTTACCCACCATCATCTTCTCAACAGTGCAACATTCATAACTTAGTGTGCAAGATTAATTTAAACGTTGACCCATGGTGTGACCTACTTTCGAGCGTGTCCGTAACCGTGGACTCGGCTATCGATAGATTTAATACACTCTGCAGAGGTAGCGCACTATACCCACACCACGAAACCCATGGCCTCACACTCCCATTCGGGTGGACCAATGGCATTCCGACGAAACCCCTCCACTGCCATGACACTCTCTCAGCCACTCCGACTCACTCCCCACTGGGCTAGTCCTGGGTGGCCCCGTGTCTACCAAAGACACCAACGGCCACCGTCGTGGCAAAACATAAACGGTCCCAAACTGGGACAAGGTACCATAACATCAACAACGGGCACACAAGGTTATGTCTGCTTACCGGGCCAGGGTACCGCACACCCATAACCTTCCCTCGTTGGAGGCACCGACCAGAGGCATGACAACAGACCGAATAAAGGCCTTCCCATAAAGGAAAATGTGGTTGCACTGGGAAAACTCGATTCAGTGGCACCATGACCTGGTCAACTATATATTCAAGTTGAGTTATTAGCAGGTTCAACTTAACGTGAAAGTAACTGGTGTCATAACATGCCATGAAAGTGCAACACAAATATAGGCATCATATATCATCGGAAATAACTGGGTCAACTATATCCACACTAAGCATAGACATCAACAACTCATAACACTTCCCTGGTTATGATTAATCATCACTTTAAATAGACTCTTCACTTAGCAAATTTATCATTTTTCTCCTCCAAGAAAATAACTCAAAATAATTACTTATATCCATAACCATATTACTTATTCTTAACAAATATTACTTCTAGTTACTTAACCAACTTAGTTAGCTTCAAACTTTTTGTAAACTAAGCATATCAACTTAAACAAGCAACCAATCAGAATATAAATAATATACTAGTGATTTAAATGCATGGATTAAATCATTAATTCAAGTTGAAAAAACACAAATATTGTAATGGCACCATGAAAATATTGTCGTGGCTTGCCTTAGTGCAGATGAGGTTCACAATCCTCCTGGTGATCCTCAAGACAAGCTTCACTTTCTGAAAATAATTATAAACACCAAAAGAAAACATCAAGAACCCTTCTGAAATTCACCAGAAAATCTAGACAGCAGAGAAGAATCTCATTTTTGTTGAGCTGCTAGATTTCTTCATAAAGAACATAATGCAAAAAGAATCAATTCATTTGGACTTATGGTTAAAAAGTTTTGGCTGTTTGAAGCTCTCTGGATAGAATTAAACTTGAATTTAAATAAAACAGAACTGAGGGGGGTGACGTCAAAGGCATAAACCTCGCGGGCGCCACCACTCGTACCGCTTCGCGTGCGTACATAGTGGCTGACTAGCGGGCCCCGTTAGTCAGGTGAGAGGGAGGGGAGAGGGAACAGAGGACGGCGCGGCTTCGTCGGAGCACACGCCGGCGAGGAGGGCTTCTTGGCCCGAACTAGAGGGATGGATCAAAAGAGAGACGAAGGCACACCTGCCCATACCCGTAGGTTAGCTAGGGGTGGTCGGACGACGTCAGAAACGACCTGTCCAGCAGCGACAGGAAGCAGAGGTCACCAGAGTTGAAGACGACGGCGACTAGAGGCGACACCAGGGGCTTCAACCGGGCGGAACGGCACCACCGAGGCACGGCGGAGGCCCTGGAATCGTGGCCCGAGCCTGGGAGGGGTTGGAGCTGCGGAGACGATCCGACGGGATCGCCGACAAGCTCGAGCTCGGGGACGGCGGCCCGCGGCCTGCCCGACCGGGCTACAACTTTCTACGAGATCGTGGAGTGTGTGTGAGGAGTGGATGATGCTCGATGAGGCTGGGGAGGGCTCTATTTATAGCCGAGCGATAAGAGGGGATCGGGCTCCGTCAGTGAGCGAGGGGGAAGGCAACGCAGCTCACGCGGGAACTGTGAGCGAGCGGAGACGAGCACAGGGGCGAGAGGGTGGCGACGAACACAGTGCACAGCGCACTGTTGTGTTGGCTGGACCGCGCCCATGCTCGCTGCGGCGAGCTCCGGCGTCAGCGAGCGCCAGGAGGGAGTTAAGAAGGTCGGGACGAAGATCATGGCGAAGTTTGGCAAGGCTTGGCAGTCGGGGAAGCAAGCACACGCGCAACAGAGCGCTCGGTGGCACTCAGAGCGCAGCGACATGCAGGTTGTCATCATGCACTCGCGTGGTCACCGCGTGAACTCTGACCTCAGGCTGACCTAAGCCCAAACTTCATGTCTTGCGTGTAGTTCGTGATAGATTGAGAGGTTACCACGCTTTGGTTTGAGCTCAGACGCAGTAGAATGGATTTCAACTTCCTGGTAAGTTTCTGGTCAGTAACTTTGAGAGCTTACTGTGGTCAAACTACTAAGAGTTGGGAGCTGGGCTTTGGAGGTTAGCAATCATCTACTAAGGTGATGATGCACAAGAAAAATCAGCCACAATAGAGCAAGTAAAATGGTAGTTTCTGTTGAACCTACCATTTCTGTCCAGAACAGAAAATATTTTCTGTAGCAAAAATATTCCAAAAAATGATGAAATATTTTTGCTCAGGAAGGTGCCCTAGGGTTCAAAGAATATTTGGGAATTTTCTCATATTTTTATGGGCAAGAAAAATTGGGGTTGCTTTGGAGCACATTGAGCTAGCTAGGGTTTTAGAGAGGGAAATGAATATTTTCCTTTAAGAAAAATATTCAAAATATTATTTTGAGGTGAACCAGAGAGGAAATGATAGTTAGAGAGGGAAATGAGGCACTTGGGTGAAAGTCAAGGGGTACCCAAGTGTTTAAGTCCATCTGAAAAGATTCAGAACTCCAAATTTTAGAACCAAACCAACTGAAAATTAGACAAAGAGAAGAGGGCAAAAACCAGTCTGTCACAACTCGCTACTACTATATCCTTAAACTATTTCCATTATCATTAAAGGGCGTTGCTAAAACATGGTTTAATTCTCTTGATCCTGGTTGTGTGCGTAGTCCCTAGGATATGATTTATCACTTCTCTGCTAAATATTTCCCCGCTCATAAGAAACAAGCTGCTTTAAGGGAAATATATAATTTTGTGCAAATTGAAGAAGAGAGTCTCCCACAAGCTTGGGGGAGGCTTCTCCAATTACTTAATGCCTTGCCTAATCATCCTCTCAAGAAAAATGAAATACTTGATATCTTTTATAATGGACTAACCGATGCTTCCAGAGACCACCTGGATAGTTGTGCCGGTTGTGTTTTCAGGGAAATAATAGTTACTTAATGCTTTGCCTAATCATCCTCTCAAGAAAAATGAAATACTTGATATCTTTTATAATGGACTAACCGATGCTTCCAGAGACCACCTGGATAGTTGTACCGGTTGTGTTTTCAGGGAAAGAACAGTTGATCAAGCTGAATTGCTATTGAATAATATGTTGACTAATTAAAATAATTGGGCACTTCCTGAACCAACTCCTAATCCAACTCCGAAGAAGAGGGGTATTCTATTCCTCAGTCCTAAAGATATGCAAGAGGCAAAGAAATCTATGAAAGAAAAGGGTATTAAAGCTGAAGATGTTAAGAATTTACCTCTTATTAAAGAAATACATGGTCTTAATTTGCCACCTGTTAAATAAATACATGGTCTTGATAACCCGACATAGGTAGTAAAGGTAAATTATCTCTATAGATTTGATGAAGGTGATATCCCTTGTTATAAGTCTGCTAGCCAATGCTTAGATGAGTTTGATAATTTTATTGTTAAACAAGAAAACTTCAATGCTTATGTTGGTAGACAATTGAAACGTAATGCTTATATGATTGAACACTTGAGTGATTATATGATTAGAGTTAAAGGTGAACTTAAACTCATTAGTAAACATGCTTCTATGGTTACCACTCAAGTAGAACAAGTGCTTAAAGCTCAAATGATTTGCTCAATAAATTAAATAATAAGAAGAATGATAATGCTGTTAGAGTTATGACTAGAGGGGGTAAAATGACTCAGGAACCTGTAGCGACCCGACCCGAATGGATCAAGTTTTTGTGCTTAAGTGTCATCCCTAGATCGGTATGCTGACACACACAATACTCGAGGATTTATAACAGAGGTAAATCACATGCACCAAGTAACGTAAAAGTATTACCTCAATCCAAATAGCGGAAGTAACAAGGTTGTGGATTCCCATCAACACCAACGGCAAAGTGGGATGGTTTGGGTGCGGGATGGATTGATCACCATACCGACTTACTCTTATTATTCGCCTTGCTATGTGGGATGGTAAATCTGAGTGACTTACCTATAGTAGAGAGACGACGATCAAAACCTTATTTAAAACCTTAGAATGGTATAAGAATTTTCCCCTTGTACAAGGCAACTTTTGCCAACCGTAGGTTATACGGTGAGGATCAACCAGACCCATTTCCTGCAGGAGAAACCCTAAATTGTTAACCACCATGAGATATCGATAGTCAGTTAGTATTGGCGCCAGACCCGTCAGCTAAAAAGACCCAATCTCGGAATAACCTTACCAAGAGGAAAGGACAGAAGATTTGAGGAAAAGGTTATGCCACTACCGGAAGAGCCAGAGAAGGAACTATCTTTACGATCTGAGAAGACTGACACTGTCAAAGATAAGGATGGAGTATATGAGTTTTGATGGAACCGTAACAATGTTTCTAAGGGTGGTAGCACCCCAGACCCCCTGTGATGATCGATGGATTTTGAGAAGACCCCAAACCTAACCTATTTCTTTCTAGCCTCTCCGAATTTCGAGGACGAGATTCATTTTAAGGGTGGTAGGTTTGTAATTCCCCAAAATTCTAAATTTTGGAATGTTATAATAAATGGATAGATTTGGTTGATTGTTTGATTGTTGAGTGATGATTGAGTGAAATTCGAAAATCTTTGAAAGTTAAATGAGAGGGAATAAAAGGACTTTCCCAAACTTTCATTTTGCATTCTGATCTCCATGAATTCAAATTCTTTTCAAATACAAAACCCTTGAGCGAAGATGATATGACTTCTTCCATTTAATTAAATGAAAGGGTATTTGAAAATATTTGAATTTCATTCGGAAATATTTCAATTCATAAACTTCATGCAACTCAATGATTTTCATGAGAGGAGATAAAATGACTTCTTCAAATTATATGAAATATGAGTTGGGAGTTTCAAAGAATTATATTCAACGTTCTTTTGAATTTATTTTCAATTTGGAGTTATTTGAGTTTCATTCAAATTATTTTTCTCCAAAAATAAAATATATGGAAATTAGGGTAACATGATTCCCTATAATAGAAAATAGGAGAGAAATAAATTTGAATTCATTTTGGTATTTTAAAATGATTTTTATTGGATTTTAATAGGGTAGTAGCACTCTTTAAATTATCTGAATTTGTGTGGGTTTTATTTGGCGTTATAAAAATGTTCATGTTGTAGAAAATCTTTTTCTGCAAATTTTGGTATATTATATGCCTATATAATATTTTAATTATTTCGTTTTTATTATTTTAATTGTCTTGGAAATGTTTTTTAACTCTTCACCGCCGAACTGGGCCGGCCCAACAGGCCGCGGCCCAGCCCAGCCGCCCTCTCCCGCACGGGAGCGCCGCCGCCGGAGTCCGGCAGGACACCGCGTCCGCCTCCTTTGCCTCCTCCCCACGCCTCCCCGCCTATATAAGGCGAGGCCGGGCCCCTCTCTGTCCTCTTGAGCCGCGCCGCCGCCCTCACGCCAGCGCCACCACCGCTGCATCTCGCCGCCGCTGTTGCCGCTCCGCCGCCTCCCCTGCACCGCACCCCACCGCCGCCTCCGACCGCCGCCGGCGCCCCCAGCGCACCCGCCGCCCCGCGCCGCCTCTCCCCTGCACCCCACCGCCGCCTCCGACCGCCGCCGGCGCCCCCAGTGCACCCGCCGCCCCGCGCCGCCTCTCCCCTGCGCCTCGCCATCTCCTCCGACGACCGGAGCTGCCCGCCGGAGATCGCCGGTCCGATCCGCTCCGGGAACCGCCGGTTTTCTTTGAACCGCCGCGAACCGGTATAAAACCAACCCCGGTCTTTTTAGGTTCGGTTTTTCTTTAAAACCCTAGACTAGAACTGTTTTTTTTGGGTTTTATTAAATAGTGAACGTCCACTGTTTAGACCTTCTAAGCGAACGTTCATTATTTAGTCTTTTCGCTTTCTGTTTATTTACGTTAGGGACCTATACGTAATTATCTTTCTTACAGATTAGTCCCTATTTTTGCAAACAACCACTGCTTTTTACTCGTTTGTCCAAATCGAATGAAACCAACACCCACTTCTTCGTTATGATATCCTCTATCTAGTAAAAAAACTTGAACATGTTTTTTAAAGTTTTAAAATTTGAATTCAAATAATTTTGTATTTGAACTTCGTTTGATCATAACTTGAGTTTCGTAGCTCCGTTTGAGTTGATTCTTTTTGCAAATCGAAGCTATTGATCTAAACTTTTTGATAAGGCTAAATTCACATAATTTTGGTACTGTTAGAAATTGTTTTATGTTGCAAGAGTTATTTGCTTGGTTTTGATGTTTTTCGAATCGTCTTCTTCGATCTTTCTGATCTGTTGCATGATTGCTTATGTGTGGTTACTATTGCTTGCTTACGATAGATTGACCAGAGTGTGAAGAGTAGAACTATCAAGAGTTTTGAGTGTAAATCATCTTCATCAACATTGCAGGCAAGTTCACACTTTGATCATATTCCTTTCATACCCAGTTTTTATGCATTAGTTTCAACCATCAAACATTGCATGAGTAGGATTGACAACATGTGGGTATTGGAAGTAGTTGATGAGGTAGGAACCTATTGCCCTGCCTTCAAACCTTGGGAGTTACTATTACGTTATGCTTATACTGCTATGCTATGCTCGTAGACATGGATTGGGTTTGAGAGTATTCATGACAGGTGTGAGATTGTTAATTAATGGTTTACTTAAGGTGGCAACTTTAACACACATCTGGGTGGACTGAGGCACCTGGGTACTCCAGCGATTGCTTGTTTAGGCACCTGGGTATTCCAACAATTGCATGTTTTTCTTTATGGACCGCCACCCGGGCTCAAAGGGATCATGAGATTATTCATACTAGAAACTTCCGTGTGCAGCCACAAGCTACTATGGGCTCTAGCATAGTTGACTAAGTCGTGCGAACTCTTACAGTGGTAGACTAGCAGATGTAGGGGATGTAGGTGGTACGGTCTACCCGATCGTAAGGTGCTATCGCTTCTGAAAGACTATGTCTCGGTCATCCGTTTCTCAAACACCATGTAGTGCGAGAATCCCAACGGAGGAGATCGAGTCTTGTGGGGAAAAGTGCGCAAACCTCTGCAAAGTGTATAAACTAATCATGATTAGCCGTGTCCTCGGTTATGGACGTCTTGAGTATCTAGTACTTGGATTATCATGTGAATCTCATCATGTGACTTTAATAAATTTTTGTTGGGTTTTAATGATGATGCTTAATCGGGATTGAGAATGCTGTCAACCATTCTCAATGTTCAACAACCACCATGATAGTTAAATAAAATTTATTCCTTTGTAGTAGGGAACAATTGATTTTTCGCAAAAACCTTATAACCATAGAGCTTTTCCACCAGCCATATATGCATGTAGTGATAGCCATTGTTCATCATTCTCTATGGTGTGAATTTGCCAGTACATTCAATGTACTGACCCTTTGTTGCTGCAACGTCTCATGTTGCAGGACTTCTTATGACGAGTAAGTGATACGTTAGGGTTACGATTTCTACACTCAACTTTGTCGTTGGTGTTGATGGGAATCCACAACCTTGTTACTTCCGCTATTTGGATTGAGGTAATACTTTTACGTTACTTGATGCATGTGATTTACCTCTGTTATAAATCCTCGAGTACTGTGTGTGTCAGCATACCGATCCAGGGATGACACTTAAGCATAGAGACTTGATCCATTCGGGTCGGGTCGCTACAGAACCTTTGTATCCCGAGGGCCACCCTTAAAGAATTGAGCAAGATTCTCAGAGAACTAATGTTGATGCACCTAGTCCTTCTAAAAAGAAGAAAAAGAAAAACGATAGGACTTTGCATGCTTCTAGTGAACCTGTTGTAGACACACCTGAGAACCCCAATGATATTTCTATCTCTGATGCTGAAACACAATCAGGTGATGAATATGAACCTAGTGATAATGTTAATGATGATGTTCATGTTGATGCTCAACATAGTAATGACAATGATGTAGAAATTGAATCTGCTATTGATCTTGATAACCCACAATCAAAGAATCAACATTATGATAAGAGAGTGTGGGGGGAAACGACACCTATGGAATCACTGGGATTCCTTCTATGTTTGGCGGGCGCGGGTTTGTGCAAAGAGCGGGTCTGGCAGGAAGCACACAGATCGTTTACCTAGGTTCGGGCCGCGAGGATGCGTAAAACCCTAGTCCTGCTTTGGTGTATGTATTTGAGTGTTCTTGAGTTATTGAACTAGCTCCGGTGTGTCTCTAGTCCAAAAGATCTGAATCCTTCTCCTAGTCACCTCGGGCCTCCTTTTATAGACAAAAGGGGTTGCCACAGTGGCACACAGGAGGTGGAAAGGTGTACAATGGGTGAGTTTATCCTCTGGCACCATCGGACAAACACATTTAATGCTCTGCCGACATGCCCCTCTCACTTTATCGGGGACGACAAGGAAGCACGTCCCAGCTGTCGCCGCCTCGCCTGGCTTCGACACGCGTCCGGGCTAACGAGGCGTTGTAGCGCCACATTGGCTGGCTGCTGGGCTGGCGCTGTGGTGGAGCCTTCAAGAATACCTGCATGTCACCATGCAGGTGCTTGCTGAGTAGGTCGTGGAGGCCGCTTGCCGCCACGCAGGTGCCTGCCCAGCTGGTCGAGCTGGCAGCTGCATGGGGACGGCGGTGGATTCTTGGCAGACGCGGGCCCTGCTGCTGCCCCGTAGGTGTCTCCGGCAAGGGCCTTGCCGGGGCCCCGGCAAGGGTCTTGCCGCGACATCGTGGTCTTCCTCGGCAAGCCCCTTGCCGGGGGTCTCGTGGATTTCCTCGGCTAGGATCCCGCCGAGGATCGTCGTCTTCTGGTCCTCATCTGATCTCGTATGTTTATGATCTTGACGAAGATCTGCATGCCACCACAAAGGCGCCTCCCGAGCCTTGGTTCCAATGTGGATGGTTGGTGGTGTTGGAACCCGCGGGCTCAAGGGTGGCTTGCTCTGCTGGCATCGGGCAAGTTGCCCCGGCAAGGGCCTTGCCATGGGAGTCCACCTCGCCCTCTTGCTCTTCGTGTCTCTTGGTCTTGGCGTTGCTCTGATCGCTTCGTGTTTCGGCTCCCCTTCCCTGCCCTGCTTAGTGTGGCCGTGGGCATGGCTCCGACTATCCGCGCACAACGAAAAGGGTCAAAAGGAGAGCCCCTACTTTTGTACACCAACAGGAGCCCCTGGGCCTGGGCCACACATAAGCGTGACACGTTGTTAGGCCATGCCCAGAACGGTGCGCGGGCAGGTGGGGCGGATTTTTACCGCGGTAACTTTTTGCTCGCTAGCGCTTCCCCACGACCCGCATTGAATGCGCTTCATGGAGGGTCGTGCATGACATGGGGGCATGCATGGGGCGGTTCCTGCACACATGCGTCACATCACAGCAAATGGGAAAGAGGCGGCCCGTGCCTTCCCCATAAAAAGGAATAACCGCAGGCGCGCTGCTCATTTACCCTCCGTGCCCTCTCCAATCTCGGAAACCGCCATCCTCTTCTTCCTCCCTCTCAAGATTTTGCCTTTGTGTGCCGCCGCCGCACCTTCGTCGTCCTGCATCCTTCACCTCTCGCAGCCGCCATGGCACCCAAAACCAGCAAAAGCAAGGGAGTGACCAAGGACGTCGGGGCGAACGAGCCGCCGGAGAGCGAGTTGGCGGTGCGGCAGACGCAGTCCGCCTACTTCCCCACGATGGTTGACGCGGTCCATCTCCGAGACTACTTCAAGCACCTGTGGGGGTGCAAGACGGGGGGGGGGGGGGGGGGACGACCGGGCATCCGGCCACGCGCGTCATCCCTGCCGCTTCTGCCGAAGCTGGCCCGAATCGGTACCCATTCTTCGTCAACTACTTTTCCTGTGGCCTCTGCCCCCCTTCTCTGATTTCTTCAATGATATCATGCACACCTACGGCTTTCACCTTCTAGATTTTACCCCAAATGCCGTGGCGTGCATGGCTCTTTTTGCACATCTCTGGGAGGGCTTCGCCGGGGTGCATCCCAACACGGTGCTCTTCTGCCATTACTTGTTCCCTCGGATCCAAAAGGGGGGCGCCATTTCCGGTTGTGTCGCCTGGATCCCATGTTCCAAGGGGGCATACCTGGAGGGCGCTCAGAAGGAGAGGTGGGAGGAGTGGCGGGGCCGGTGGTGCTGGATTGACGAGGAGGATCCACAGGAATTCTGCCAGGTTCGCCAGGCGCTGCCAGTTCGCAGAAATGACTGGAGCAATGTTGACGCCGATGACACGAAGCTCACGGTCGCCACCACCAGGATTCTTCGCCTCACCGATGTCGGGCTCACCGTTGAGATGATCGGGGCGGATTTCATCCGTCGCCGAATCACTCCGCTGCATAACAAGGGGAGGCCTGCCTGGCTCTTCACGAATGCGGCCGACATCATGAGGCTTTGCCCCGGCCTGGACCATAACCTCACGGTGATGGGGCATGCCCACTTCTGCCAGTGGCTCTTTCAGCTCGACGTGAACCGCGACGGCAAGGTCGAGCGGTCCGGCAAGGTCGCCAAGGGGCCCTTGTTTGGGTTGCCGGCAGGGTGGTCCTGCTGAGCAATAACTCGTGCCGAAACGACATCATTGCCATGATGCTGGAGTTCAATGCGCATGACCTCGTCCCAAATTAGGCCGAGCCGCCGGAGGATCAAGTGCAGGAGTTCTTTGATACCTTGGAGGAGAAGTGCGTCCGCAACGAGCCGCTGCTCATCCAGGACACCACCCAGGCAGAGCTGGACTACATCGCCGCCAGGGTCGCGGAGGCGGAGCTCGCCAAGGAGGCCGGCAGCGCCGGTGGCGTGGAGGATGAGGTCGCGGCGGCCAAAGAGGAGAGGAAGCTTGCCAAGTGGGCAGAGTCCGCTAGGGTGGCCGGCAACGCTGGCACCGGGGCCCCTCTTATTGAAGATGTGGTCGACGAGTCGTCGGAGGAGGAGGTCGAGACTGTCGACCCTCCGGCCAAGGGGAGGGGGCAAGTCCTGCGGCGGGTCAGCTCTGGCGAGCCGGTCCGGCCTAGCAGGGCCATGCAGCCGCAGCAAACCCAGGAGGCGTCCGTGCGCCAGACGAGGGCCGTGGCAGCGAGGAAGGTGGTGAAGGCCGCGGTGGCGAAGAAGAAGGCAATTGCCTCTTCTTCGTCCAAGCGTCCTCAGACTCCATCCACTTCCCCTCCTCCCGCGGATGACGACACGGAGGTTATCTTCGATTTTGGGTCCCTCAGCCCAAGGAGGAAGAGGAAGGCAGCAGAAGAGGAGGTGGGGAATGAGTAAGTGTCTTGTTCCTTTTTTGTCATCTCCGTTTCCTCAGATTGTGCCGCTTATCTTGATTTGTTTTCATCTTTGCAGGGACGCGGAGACGCTGGCCCAAAGGGTGAAGAGGGCCCAGGCCTTGACAGGCGGCCAGCCCCCGGCGGGCACTTCGAGTACGTCGCTGGTGGTGGTGAGCAGCCCGGACAGCAGCCCCCCGCGTAAGATCACCACTCGCCCCCCTCAACGCGTGCCGGGGTATGATCCCTTGGTGCTGACCTTGCCGCGTTTGCAGGAGGAGGACAGCAGCAGGAGGAGCCACTTGGGGCCCACCCCGAACACACCGCCCCGAGGGGCGTCCTCGGTAAGGGCGCCAAGTGTCGAGCCCATGTGCATGGAGGAGGAGAACCCAGGTGCTGGTGGCTCCGTCTCGGCGCCAGATGTTGGCGGGGAAGGGGCTACTTCTTCCCGGCCCGACACGGGTAAGTGTTTCGCCTTCTGTCCCTGCTCCTTCTTTTCTTCTTCTTCTTTTGGATCTTGGTCTTGGTTTCGCCTCATCCCCTTCTCGATATCCAGATCCTCCCTCGATGGACCGGGAGGACATAGACACCGTCATCGAGGATGTCGCCAAGGACACCGCGGCGGAGGCCGAGAAGATCGCCGCCGAGGAGGCCGCCAAGGATGCTGCTGAGGACGCCAAGGGGTCTGCTAGGGAGCCTGGCAAGGCTGCTGCCGAGGAGGCCAACAAGGGGCTTGCCGGGGAGGCCGGCAAGGCCGCTGCCGAGGAGGAGGTGGTTGGCGACCAACCTTCCTCCTCCGCTGCCTCTAGCTCGGGCAGGTACCTGAGGGTGAGCGACGACCTGTTCGTCCACCTCCCAGGGGCGGCGAGCACCGGGGCACCCATCGAGGGGGAGGTGTTTGATGACGAAGTGCTCGCCGCCGCCGGGCTTGAGGTTGTTGAGGAGCCGAGTGCCGGTGGCGGTGGTTCTCAGGAAGAGCAGCTCCTCCAGGCCATGTGCGCCAACTTCCAGAAGCTCCAGGCCCTCCACCGCGCCCGCCTGGACAAGGCCAAGTCCAGGATGGCGATGGTGGACAAGGCGGAGGCGGACCTTGAGGAGCGCATCGCCGAGGCGCAGGCTTGGTTTCGCTAGGCCCACAAGGACTTGAAGGCCTCCCAGGACGCACTGGCTTAGCGCAACCTGGTGCTCGTCATGAAGCAGGCCCACATCAAGAAGGCTTAGGAACTGGCGAAGCAGGAGGCCGCCCAGGCCGAGGCTGCTCGGCACCAGCAGCAGGCCGCGCTAAACTCCCATGAGGAGGACCTTGCCGCGCGCGAGGAGAAGCTCGCCGCAATGCTCCGCGGCAAGGACGAGGAGGTGGAGAAGCTCGTCGTGCAGCAGACCCAGGAGCTGGAGCAGAGGCACAAGGAGGCACTCAATGCCCAAGCTCTGGTTCACGCCGGCAAGGTGAAGGAGATGGAGGTGGAGCGGGACGGTCTGAAAGACCAGGTCCTGAAGCTGTCAAAGGAGAAGGCCACACTCAACATTGCTCTGGTTGAGGCGCAAGGCGTGGTCCTCGGCAAGGCTGGGCAGCTTTCCGAGGCCAACAACTCCATCAAAGACCTCAAGCTGAAGCTGGAGGGCCTCGAGGGAGTGTTGTCGGAGGCCAAGGCCCAGGAGGAGACCCTGACCAAGGATCTGGAGGCCGAGAAGCAGCTGCGGAGGAACGACGCCGCCACCCACAAGGAGCACGAGGAGGGCGAAAACAGCTGGCTCAAGCGCCTCGCCGCCGTTGCCGACAGGGCCACCATGTAGTTAGCCACCATGGGATGTCGGATGTGAGGTACGCCCCGGAGCCGCACTTGAGCACCAACTGTAGCCTGACCCTGTTCTTCGAGAGGGTTGTTGGTGCCCTAGAGCGGCTCCACTCCAACCGGGCGGCCTCTCTAGCCGATGAGGCCCGCAGGCTTTGCCGGGGCGCCATGACCAAGGCCCTCACCAAGGTGGCGCACTGGAATCCCAACCTCGACTTCGTCGCCGCACTGGAGAGCTTGCCGGAGGATGCGGACCTCGTAGCGCTCAAGGAGCATATCAAGCCCATCATCAACCACATCGATGGAATCCAGTGGATAGAGGGCCAACGCCGGGATTAGGCACCCCGTATCTCACCACCGCTACATGGTTCATGACCAAGAATTTTTTTATCTTTAGTTAGAACCGCGACAACAATTGATGTAATATAACTCTGCAGCACTTTTGATATTATGCATGCTATCTTCCTGTTTGATCTTCCTTTGTATGTTCTCCCTATGTTAATTGGGTAGGCTTGCTAGTGCGTAAACCCAGGCCGCGGCACCTTGAGGACGGATCCCCAATGGCTTGCCGGTGTGCTTGATGCCAGGCGAACCACCTTACCGCTCTCAACATGGCCGCTCGAACTATCAAGCTTGACTTGAGCGAGAGTCGAGAGCGTTGCCAATTGCGGAAGGCTACCCTGCCGTTCTCGACGCGGCCGCTTGAGCTGTTGAGCGGACTCGAAACAGAGCAAGGGCATTGCCAATAGCGAAAGGGCCCCTTTGCGTGTAGGTTTTCCATACATAGGGCAGGACCTTCGAGGACGGTAACCTTATATATAAAAAGAAATTGCTTAAAGTTTCACATGACTTAGCTTTTCTGTCGTTGCACGGGCGTGCACCGCACCCGCAGGTGACGCCGCCCGTTTGGTCATCTTCTTCCTTGGAGTGACGATCACCATGAAGCCGCTGCTCCAACCAGAACAGATTTCCTCAACCACGCCCCCTACCTGGCGCGCCAAAGATGTCGGGGGAAACGACACCTATGGAATCACTGGGATTCCTTCTACAGTTGGCGGGCGTGGGGTTCTGCAAAGAGCGGGTCTGGCAGGAAGCACACAGATCATTTACCCAGGTTTGGGATGCGAGGATGCATAGAACCCTAGTCCTGCTTTGGTGTATGTATTTGAGTGTTCTTGAGTTCTTGAACTAGCTCCGGTGTGTCCCTAGTCCAAAAGATCCGAATCCTTCTCCTGGTTGCCTCCGGCCTCCTTTTATAGACAAAAGGGGTTGCCACAGTGGCACACAGGAGGTGGAAAGGTGTACAATGGGTGAGTTTATCCTCTGGCACCGTTGGACAACTGCATTTAATGCGCTGCCGACGTGCCCCTCTCACTTTATCAGGGACGGCAAGGAAGCACGTCGCAGGTGTCGCCGCCTCGCCTGGCTTTGACACGCGTCCGGGCTGACGAGGTGTTGTAGCGCCACGTTGGCTGGCTGCTGGGCTGGTGCGGTGGTGGAGCCTTCAAGAATACCTGCATGTCACCATGCAGGTGCTTGCTGAGTCGGTCGTGGAGGCCGCTCGTCGCCACGCAGGTGCCTGCCCAGCTGGTCAAGCTGGCAGGTGCATGGGGACGGCGGTGGAGTCTTGGCAGACGCAGGCCCTGCTGCTGCCCCGTAGATGTCTCCGGCAAGGGCCTTGCCGGGGCCCCGACAAGGGTCTTGCCATGGCATCGTGGTCTTCCCCGGCAAGCCCCTTGCCAGGGGTCTCATGGATTTCCTCGGCAAGGATCCTGCCGAGGATCGTCGTCTTCTGATCCTCATCTGATCTCGTATGTTTATGATCTTGACGAAGATCTGCATGCCACCACAGAGGCGCCTCCCGAGCCTTGGTTCCAATGTGCATGGTTGGTGGTGTTGGAACCCACGGGCTCAAGGGTGGCTTGCTCTGCTGGCATCGGGCAAGTTGCCCCGGCAAGGCTCTCGCCAGGGCTGCGGAGGCTGCCCCGGCAAGGGCCTTGCCGAGGGAGTCCACCTCGCCCTCTTGCTCTTCGTGTCTCTTGGTCTTGGCGTTTCTCTGATCGCTTCATGTTTCGGCTCCCCTTCCCTGTCCTGCTTAGTGTGGCCGTGGGCGCGGCTCCGACTGTCCGTGCACAAGTAAAGGGGTCAAAAGGAGAGCCCCTACTTTTGTACACCGACAGAGAGACTTTGTTTCTAGGAAGCATGGCAAAGAAAGAGAACCATGGGTTCAGAAACCCATGCCTTTTCCTCCTAAACCATCCAAGAAAAAGGATGATGAGGATTTTGAGCGCTTTGCTGAAATGATTAGACATATCTTTATGCGTATGCGTTTGACTGATATGCTTAAACTGAATCCTTATGCTAAGTACGTGAAGGATATTGTTACAAATAAGAGAAAGATACCGGAAGCTGAAATTTCCACCATGCTTGCTAATTATACCTTTAAGGGTGGAATACTAAGAAACTAGGAGATCTAGGAGTACCAACTATACCATGCTCCATTAAAAGAAACTATGTTAAAACTGCTTTATGTGATCTTGGAGCCGGTGTTAGTGTTATGCCTCTCTCTTTATATCGTTGACTTGATTTGAATAAGTTGACACCTATTGAAATATCTTTGCAAATGGCTGATAAATCAACTGCTATACCTGTCGGTATTTGTGAGGACGTGCCTGTTGTGGTTGCAAAAGTTACTATTTTAACGGACTTTGTTATTCTTGATATTCCCGAGGACGATAGTATGTCGATTATCCTTGGTAGACCCCTTTTGAATACTGCAAGGTCTGTTATTGATTGCAACAAAGGCAATGTCACTTTTCATGTTAATGGTAATGAGCATACGGTACACTTTCCAAGGAAACAACCCCAAGTCCACAGTATCAATTCTACTGGAAAATTTCAACGATTACTATTAGAGGTTTTGAATTTCCCCTTCCTACTGTTAAGAAGAAATATGATATTCTTATTATTGGGGACGTGCATATCCCCGTTGAGGTAACCTAGTGCTATTTGAAATTTCTCCGCTTCCATGTTATTCGAAAAGAGTTGTTAACAAGACTTGATCAACCTTGTTAGTGGATTCCTTTTGATGAGCATGAGATGTATAAAGTTAGAAAGCACAACCTTCTGTACCCTCCTTTTACTTTCTGTTATTTAGATTAAACTAGTCAATGTGTACGGGCAATGCACTTTAATTTGGAAGTATATTTAGTGCATGTGGATATTAAGTAGGATATTATTTGCGTGTTATTATGTGATTAACACTATTTTTTGCATGAAATTAACTGCAGGCTAAACGTATTGAGCGCCTTTATTAACTGCAGGTTTTGAATTTCAACAATTTTTTATGGGTATAGATAAAGCAAAAATAGTATTTTCTGTCTGTTTTCTGAATTATCCATGCAATAAAAAATACCCCGAAAATAAAAGTTCTCCAAATGCCCTGAAAATGAAATATGATTTTTTCTAGAATATTTGAGAATATCTGGCACTCAGAACACATCAGGGGGAGCAAGCACTTGGCCACGAGGGTCCAGGGCGCGCCCCCTGCCTCGTGGGCCCTTGGTGGCCCCCTCCACTTATTCGAGCCACCACACACTCCTTCCTCCCAAAAAAATCACCAACCAGTTCAAGTACAAGTTCTAGCTCATCTTGCTGCCATTTTTGATCTCCTTGCTCAAAGCCCCTTTCACAAAACTGCTTTGGGGGATTGTTCTTTCGTATGTGACCCCTCCAATGGTCCAATTAGTTTTTGTTCTAGTGCTTTATTCATTGCAAAAAATTTCTGCCTAGTTGACCCTATTCTTGAGCTTGCATGTCAAATTTATATGGTCCCAAGTAGTTCTAATGCATGATATAGTCTCTAGGCACTTGTGGGAGTAGTTGCTATCAATTTTGTTGAGTTTGATTCACTTTTATTTTAAGTTACTAAAAATTTAAGAAATTTTCAAAAAATGATGAAGAGATTTTTGAGGAGCTCTTTGAGCCGAAGCTCGAAGGATAAGCAAAGTGAAGAGGATAAGAGGCCCAAATATAATCTCCCTCGCACCACGGAGTTTAGCCATGTGAGTGGCCTTGTGATGAGTTCTCAACAGCAGCCGGGATTCATGATGATTTTTATTATTTGGCTAAGAATGTGGGCCTCACTGACTTCCTCCGCAACCAGCGCGAATAGTATCTCCTACTCACTAATATTTTTGTGATTTTTTTTCATTTGCATGCTAGGAGATCACCACCCTTGGTGGATTTTTATTTATATGATGAGTATAAGGAGATGTCCCTTTTTGATTTCTACCGGGTCTGTAAGATACCCTTTACGGGCAGCATAGAGGAACCACATCGTAATGATGTGGAAGGGTTTATTGATATGATTGCTGTATGGGAAACGAGGGAAGTTTCTGATGCAAGAATTACTAGCATACATTTTCCGGTTCTGTGTTACTTTGCGATATTTGCTAGTAGATGTTTAATTGGTCGCGGAAACTGTGGAAACCTTAGTGCCCCTGATATTGTTATTTTGTGCCATGCCTTGTTTCGTGACAACACTTTTAGTCTAGGTGCTATTATTGCCAAGCGGTTAAATCTGAACCGTACGAAGGGTCCCATCTTGGGAGGTATCTTCGCCTCGCGCCTCACTGCACACTTTAACATACCTATTAGGCATTATGAGAAAGAAGAAAAGTTGTTGCCTCCGGTCTTTCTAGATTATAAGAGTATGGTAGCACACGAATTTATTGTTAAGAATAAGAAAAAGATGCTTAACTACAGACTGATATTTGATAAAAATCACCCTGAGACTATTACTTTGCCTGCTCCTTCTTTGTTTAACTTATTTTCAGGCAAGTATCTTGTTCTGCCGGAGGCATTTCATGCCTACCAGAACCTCACATCAGCTCCAGAGCCAGAGCCGGAGCCACAACCTGATTCTCCCCGTTAGTTTGTTTATCAGTGGGATCCGGAGGAGATCGCCAATCAGTGGCACCCGAGGCTCCATCTCAGTACGACCCCAGCTACGACTTTGGATATCCGCCAGGCCAGCCGTGGCCCTAGACCAACTTAGGCCAAAAGCCTAAGCTTGGGGGAGTACGTATTTCTCACCGACATTACATTCATGTTCACACACTCATTCTAGTTGTCGGTGCTCATACTTTTTCACTGTACTATCCATGCTAGTTTATTTTCTTTTTATCGCCTTCTTCCTGTGTGTTTGAAAAACCTTAAGAAAAAACAAAAAAAATTAGTTGTAGCTTTTACCTAGTTTACTTTCCATGCTTGTAGTAGTAATAATTAAAAAGAAAACCCAAAAAGATTTCTTTTTCTTCTTTTGCTTGTTGGGAGCTTTCCCGTGTAAATAGTTTTATTTCTTTTCTTTTCTTTGGGGGTCAAGAGGAGAAGACCATGATGAAAATGTTAAGCGGCTCTTATATGCATTATTGTTGATTTAACAAAGAGCCCATATTACCTTGTCTTCTCCTTTGTATAAGATGCTTGCAGATTCCAGCTTAGTCTAATGCACGTGCACTATTATTATTATCCACACCGTTCGGTTGTGCAAGTGAAAGGCAATAATGACGATATATGATGGACTTATTGAGATGAGAGAAGCTGGTATGAACTCGACCTCTCTTGTTTTTGTAAATATGATTAGTTCATCGTTCTTGATTCAGCCTATTATGAATGAAACATGTTTGCAATGACAATTAGAGATTATAGTTGCTTATGCCATGCTTAATTTGCTAGGAGTTTATAATGGTTTACCTTGCGTGCCAACATGCTATTAAAATGGTTGTGATGTGGTATGATGGGATGGTATCCTCCTTTGAACGATTCAAGTGACTTGACTTGGCACATGTTCACGCATGTAGTTGAAACAAAATCAACATAGCCTCCACGATATTTATGTTCATGGTGGATTATATCCTACTCATGCTTGCACTCAATGTTTATTAGTTTTAATGCATGTTCATGACTGTTGTCGCTCTCTAGTTGGTCGCTTCCCAGTCTTTTTCTAGCCTTCACTTGTACTAAGCGGGAATACTGCTTGTGCATCCACTTCCATAAACCCCAAAGTTATCCCATATGAGTCCACTATACCTTCCTATATGTTGTATCTACCTGCCGTTCCAAGTAAATTTGTATGTGCCAAACTCTAAACCTTCAAATGAAATTCTGTTTTGCATGCTCGAATAGCTCATGTATCAACTAAGGCTGTTTGTATCTTCCATGCTAGGCAGGTTATTCTCAAGAGGAGTGGACTTCGCTCCTCACTCACGAGAAAATGGCTGGTCACCGGGATGCCCAGTCCCATGCTCTAAGCAAATCAAATCGAAATAATTGCAAACAAAACCCCCCAGGACTGTTGTTAGTTGGACGGTACCCGTTGTTTCAGACCAGCCATGGAGTGTTCTTGTTGGTGGTGGGGGAGTATAAACTTTACCATTCTGTTTGGGAACCGCTTATAATGTGTGTAGCATGGAAGATATCGAGATCTCTCGGCTGTTATGTTGACACTGAAAGTATGGCGCTCAAAATATTATTCATCTCTGCTTTAAAATCGAGCTCTAGCACCTCTACAAATCCCTGCTTCCCTCTGCGAAGGGCCTATCTATTTACTTTTATGTTGAGTCATAAACCTCTTATTAAAAAGCACCAGCTGGAGAGCACCACTCTCATTTGCATCCATTACTATTAATTTATATTGGGTATGACTATGAATGGATCTCTTTCACCATGAATTACAATGTTTAGTCAGTCCTTGATCTTCAGAGGTGCCCTGCATTTATGTTTTGCGGTCTCAGAAAGGGCTAGCGAGATACCATCTTGTTATATCATATTATGATTGTTTTGAGAAAGTGTTTTCATCCGAGATTTATTATTATTGCTCGCTAGTTGGTTATGCCATTGATATGAGTAAACATGAGATCTAAATGTTATTGTGAATATGGTTAGTTCATAATCTTTTGCTGAAAACTTGAATGCTGGCTTTACATATTTACAACAACAAGAGAAAATAGAGTTTGTAAAAGTTTTTCTTTATCACTTTCAGTTTGTCAACTGAATTGCTTGAGGACAAGCAAAGGTTTAAGCTTGGGGTAATTGATACGTCTCCATCGTATCTACTTTTTCCAAACACTTTTGCCCTTGTTTTGGACTCTAACTTGCATGATTTGAATGGAACTAACCCGGACTGACGCTGTTTTCAGCAGAATTGCCATGGTGTTATTTTTGTGCAGAAATAAAAGTTCTCGGAATGACCTGAAACTTCACGGAGAATATTTTTGGAATTAATAAAAAATATTGGTGAAAGAATCAAGGCCAGGGGGCTCACACCCTGTCCACGAGGGTGGGGGCGCGCCTACCCCCTGGGCGCTCCCCCCTGCCTCGTGGGCCCCCTGGTGCTCCACCGACCTCAACTCCAACTCTATATATTCACGTTCGGCGAGAAAAAAATCAGAGAGAAGGATTCATCGCGTTTTACGATACAGAGCCACCGCAAAGCCCTAATCTCTCTCGGTAGGGCTGATCTGGAGTCCGTTCGGGGCTCCGAAGAGGGGAATTCGTCGCCATCGTCACCATCAACCTTCCTCCATCACCAATTTCATGATGCTCACCGCCGTGCGTGAGTAATTCCATCGTAGGCTTGCTGGACGGTGATGGGTTGGATGAGATTTACCATGTAATCGAGTTAGTTTTGTTAGGGTTTGACCCCTAGTATCCACTATGTTCTGAGATTGATGTTGCTATGACTTTGTTATGCTTAATGCTTGTCACTAGGGCCCGAGTGCCATGATTTCAGATCTGAACCTATTGTGTTTTCATGAATATATGTGAGTTCTTGATCCTATCTTACACGTATATAGTCACCTATTATGTGTTACGATCCGTTAACCCCGAAGTGACAATAATCGGGATACTTACCGGTGATGACCGTAGTTTGAGGAGTTCATGTATTCACTAAGTGTTAATGCTTTGGTCTGGTACTCTATTAAAAGGAGGCCTTAATATCCCTTAGTTTCCATTAGGACCCCGCTGCCATGGGAGTAGAGAGGGCAATGGGGACAATCCCTATGGGGATACCTACAACATCCCCATCCCCATCTATTCGCTATCATCCCATCCCCATCCCCGTTTACATGACTGGGGATGAAATTTTCCCATACCCATGCCCCACTGGGGAACGGGGCCCCATTAGGGTCCCCATCCCCATAAACAAATACTCATATACATAATATGACACCCTATAATCAACAAACATAAATGGTGTTGTCCTTGTCCTGCTAATGCCTATCTAGGTCGTACTTACTTCTTGGTCATGGCGGCAGTTGAGGTGAGGATGTGAGATAGGTTTAAGGTTTTTTCAGAGCTTTTTTTTTGTTTTCGCAAGTTTGTTTTTGAATATTTTAAGGTTGACCGTTGTGTCACGGTTACTAACCGGGTCCCCGATGGGTATTGGGTCTGGGGAATAGGATATCGTCCCCATCCCCGTTGTACCCTATGGGGAATAAATTAGTTCTTTAAATATCCCCATGGGGATGTTTTTCGCCCATCCCCACCCCCTAAAAGATGAAATCCCCATGGGTTTGGCGGGTATGGGGCCCCATTGCCATCCCTACATGGGAGGGTAGGACAAAAGATGTCATGAAAGTTCTTTTCTATAAGCACATATGACTATATTCAGAATACATGCCTGCATTACATTGATGAACTGGAGCTAGTTCTGTGTCACCCTATGTTATAACTATTGCATGAGGAATCACATCCCGCATAATTCTCCATCACCGATCCAATGCCTACGAGCTTTTCACATATTGCTCTTTGCTTAGTTACTTTTCCGTTGCCACTGTTACAATCACTACAAAACTACTACTGTTACTTTTGCCACTATTACCGTTACTTCCATACTACTTTGCTACTAAATACTTTGCTGCAGATATTAAGTTATCCAGGTGTGGTTGAATTGACAACTCAACTGCTAATACTTGAGAATATTCTTTGGCTCCCCTTGTGTCGAATCAATAAATTTGGGTTGAATACTCTACCCTCGAAAACTGTTGTGATCCCTTATACTTGTGTATTATCACGTATCAAGCATCCCCAAGCTTAATTCCAGCTCGTCCTCGAGTAGGTAAATGATAAAAACAGAATTTTTGATGTGGAATGCTACCTAGCATATTTATCAATGTAATCTTGTTTATTGTGGCAAGAATATTCAGATCCATAAGATGCAAGACAAAAGTTTAATATTGACATAAAAATAATAATACTTCAAACATACTAACTAAGCAATTATGTCTTCTCAAAATAACATGGCCAAAGAAAGCTTATCCCTACAAAATCATATAGTTTGGCTATGCTTCATTTTCGTCACACAAAATGCTCTCTCATGCACAACCCCGATGACAAGCCAAGCAATTGTTTCATACTTTAGTATTTACAAACTTTTTCAACTTTCATGCAATACATGAGTGCGAGCCATGGACATAGCACTATGGGTGGAACATAGTATAATGATGGGGGTTGTGTGGAGAAGACAAAAAAGAAGATAGTCTCACATTGACGCGGCTAATCAACGGGCTAGGGAAATGCCCATCAATTGATGTCAATGCAAGGAGTAGGGATTGCCATGAAACGGATGCACTAGAGCTATAAATGTATGGAAGCTCAACAAAACAAAAGAAGTGGGTGTGCATCCAACTTGCTTGCTCACTAAGACCTAGGGCATTTGAGGAAGCCCATTGTTGGAATATACAAGCCAAGTTCTATAATGAAAAATTCCCACTAGTATATGAAAGTGACAACATAGGAGACTCCCTATCATGAAGATCATGGTGCTACTTTGAAGCACAAGTGTGGTAAAAGGATAGTAGCATTGTCCCTTCTCTCTTTTTCTCTCATTTTTGGGCCTTTTTTTATTTGGCCTTTCTCTTCTTCTTTTTTTTTCTTCTTTTTTCTTTGTCCGGAGTTTCATCCCGACTTGTGGGGGAATCATAGTCTCCATCATCCTTTCCTCACATGGGATAATGCTCTAATAATGAAGATCATCACACTTTTATTACTTAAAACTCAAGAATTACAACTCGATACTTAGAACAAAATATGACTCTATGTGAATGCCTCCGGCGGTGTACCGGGATGTGCAATGAATCAAGAGTGACATGTATGAAAGAATTATGAAGGTGTCTTTGCCACAAATACGATGTCAACTACATGATCATGCAAGGCAATATGACAATGATGACGCGTGTCATAATTAACGGAATGGTGGAAAGTTGCATGGCAATATATCTCGGAATGGCTATGGAAATGCCATAATAGGTAGGTATGGTGGATGTTTTGAGGAAGATATAAGGAGGCTTATGTGTGATAGAGAATATCATATCATGGGGTTTGGATGCACCGGCGAAGTTTGCACCAACTCTCGAGGTGAGAAAGGGCAATGCACGGTACTGGAGAGGCTAGCAATGATGTAAGGGTGAGAGTGCGTATAATCCATGGACTCAACATTAGTCATAAAGAACTCACATACTTATTGCAAAAATCTACAAGTCATCAAAACCAAGCACTACGTGAATGCTCCTAGGGGGATAGATTGGTAGGAAAAGACCATCGCTCGTCCCCGACCGCCACTCATAAGGAGGACAATCAAAGAAACACCTCATGCTTCAAATTTTTCACACAACGATTACCATACGTGCATGCTACGGGACTTGCAAACCTCAACACAAGTATTTCTCAATTTCACAATTACTCAACTAGCACGACTCTAATATCACCATCTTCATATCTCAAAACAATCATAAAGAATCAAACTTTTCATAGTATTCAATGCACTCTATATGAAAGTTTTTGTTATATCCCTCGTGGATGCCTATCATATTAGGACTAAATTCATAACCAAAGAAAATTACCATTCTGTTCTAAAACTCTCAAAATAATATAAGTGAAGCATGAGATTTCATCTATTTATTCAAAATCAAACCACCGCCGTGCTCTAAAAGGATATAAGTGAAGCACTAGAGCAAACGACAACCTACTCCGAAAGATATAAGTGAAGATCAATGAGTAGTTGAATAATTATGTAACTATGTGAAGACTCGCTAACATTTAAGAATTTCAGATCTTGGTATTTTATTCAAACATCAAGCAAAACAAAATAAAATAAAATGACGCTCCAAGCAAAACACATATCATGTGGTGAATAAAAATATAGCTCCAAGTAAAGTTACCGATGAATGAAGACGAAAGAGGGGATGCCATCCGGGGCATCCCCAAGCTTAGGATTTTGGTTGTCCTTGAATTTTACCTTGGTATGCCTTGGAAATCCCCAAGCTTAGGCTCTTGCCACTCCTTATTCCATAGTTCATCGAATCTTTATCCAAAACTTGAAAACTTCACAACACAGAACTCAACAGAAAACTCGTAAGCTCCGTTAGTATAAGAAAATAAATCACCACTTAGGTACTGTTCTGAACTCATTCTAAATTAATATTGGTGTAAAATATATTGTATTTAAACTTATCTATGGTTCATACCCTCCGATACTACTCATAGATTCATCAAAAATAAGCAAACAACACAATGAAAATAGAATCTGTCAAAAACAGAACAGTCTGTAGTAATCTGACTTAAACAAATACTTATGGAACTCCAAAAATTCTGAAATAAATTGGTGGATGCAAGGAATTTGTCTGTTAATCATATGAAAAAAAATCAACCTAATAGCACTCTCCAGTAAAAAAATGGCAGCAAATCTCGTGAGCGCAAAAGTTTCTATTTTTTTACAGCATGTTCGCAAAGACTTCACCCAAGTCTTCCCAAAGGTTCTACTTGGCAAAAACACTAATTAAAACATAAAACCACATCTAAACAGAGGCTAGATGAATTATTTATTACTAAACAGAAGCAAAAGGCAAATAACAAAAATAAAACTGGGTTGCCTCCCAACAAGCGCTAACGTTTAACGCCCCTAGCTAGGCATGATGATTTCAATGATGCTCACATAAAAGATAAGAATTGAAACATAATGGGAGCATCATGAACAATATGACTAGCAAATTTAAGTCTAACCCACTTCCTATGCATAGGGATTTTGTGATAAAACAACTTATGGGAACAATAATCAACTAGCATAGGAAGGCAAAACAAGCATAACTTTAAAACTTTAAGCACATAGAGAGGAAACTTGATATTATTGCAATTCGTACAAGCATATGATACTCTCTCATAATAATTTTCAATAGCATCATGAATGAATTCAACCATATAACCAGCATATAAAGCATTCTTTTCATGATCTAAAAGCATAGAAATTTTATTACTCTCCACATAAGCAAAATTCTTCTCATTCGTAATAGTGGGAGTATCATAAGAGACTCGAATACTATAAATTGTTTCCACATAAAAGAGTAATGTTCAGAAAAAGGGTAATCATAATCATGACAAGTTTTATAAATATAATCATCACCACTTTTTATAGCATAAATAATCATCATAGATAGGAGGCATGCTTTCATCATAATAAATTTGCTCATCAAAACTTGGGAGGCTAAAAATATCATCTTCATTAAACATAGCATCCCCAAGCTTGGGACAAACATTAATTCCATCAAATATATTCTCAAACATGTCATTCTCATCAAACACAACATCCCCAAGCTTGGGCCTTTTCATATCATAAGCATAATCACTCTCATCATTAATAGTATGGATAGCACCAATAGTATATCAAGTATCATCATCACAATGAGTAATAAGAGCAACATCATTTGGGAGGGATACCTTTCTACCTTTGCTTCTCCGTCTTTTCTTTTTCTTCTTCACATCATGTGTGGGTTTAACCCTCTCTTTTGAGCTCCTTATTAATGAGATTGGTTGAATAGAAAGCTCCTCCTCATTACCTGATTCATCATAAGAAATAATAGGAGGATATTGGGAAGTCTCATCCCTTTCATTAGTATTCTCTTCATCTTATATTTGTTTTCTTTTCTTTATGAAATTGGCAATATAAGGATTTTCGATGTGATTCACCGCACAATACATAAAAATTTCTTCTAGATCAAAATCAAGAACTTTGTCAAGGACAAATTCTGGCATATCCTTAGTTATACGTTTCATTTCTTCATAACCCAAAAGCAAACTAAGTTCATTATGATGTGCAAGGGAAATCAAGTCATCACAATTTTTGTACACGATACGATCATGAAACAATTTGCATTGGATATTTAGATGACCACATTCATTGCAAAGTTCACAAGGATGGCTAAGAAAATTTAAATTTTTAGCACAAACATCTAGACTTTCTTGCAACCATTTAATTTCTAAATACTTACGCCTCTTGCAAAATCTATCTTCCCTAGTGGTGTGTACTTGCAAACTCTATGCACTCCACAAAAGTTGACATGCTTATAAGAGACATTTTCATCATGACTAGTGCAATCATCATTAGTATCATGGATATTCAAAGAGCTCATACTAACAACATTGCAATCATTCACATATTTTATGCCCAACATTCTATGTAATTCTTCTTCTAGCACTTGGGCACAATTTTCCTTTCCATCATTTTCATGAAAGATGTTAAAAATATGAAGCATATGAGGCACCCTCAATTCCATTTTTTTGTGGTTTTATTTTATAGACTAAACTCGTGATAAAACAAGAAACAAAAAGATTCGATTGTAAGATCTAAAGATATACCTTCAAGCACTCACCTCCCCGGCAACGGTGCCAGAAATTGCTTGATGTCTACTACACAACCTTCTTCTTGAAGACGTTGTTGGGCCTCCAAGTGCAGAGGTTTGTAGGACAGTAGCAAATTTCCCTCAAGTGAATGACCTAATGTTTATAAATCCGTGGGAGGCATAGGATGAAGATGGTCTCTCTCAAAGAACCCTGCAACCAAATAACAAAGAGTCTCTTGTGTCCCCAACACACCCAATACAATGGTAAATTGTATGGGTGCACTAGTTCGGCGAAGAGATGGTGATACATGTGCAATATGGATGGTAGATATAGGTTTTTGTAATCTGAAAATATAAAAATAGCAAGGTAACTAATGATAAAAGTGAGCATAAACGGTATTGCAATGTGTTGAAGCAAGGCCTAGGGTTCATACTTTCACTAGTGCAAGTTCTCCCAACAATAATAACATAGTTGGATCATATAACTATCCCTCAACATGCAACAAAGAGTCACTCCAAAGTCACTAATAGCGGAGAACAAACAAACAGATTATGGTAGGGTACGAAACCACCTCAAAGTTATCCTTTCTGATCGATCTATTCAAGAGTACATAGTAAAATAACATGAAGCTATTCTTTCCATTTGATTTATCATAAATTTCGTACTAGAATAACACCTTAAGATACAAATCAACCAAAACCCTAATGTCACCTAGATACTCCAATGTCACCACAAGTATCCACGGGTATGATTATACGATATGCATCATACGATCTCAGATTAATCTATTCAACCAACACAAAGAACTTCAAAGAGTGCCCCAAAGTTTCTACTGGAGAGTCAAGACGAAAACATGTGCCAACCCCTATGCATAAGCTCACAATGTTACAGAACCCGCAAGTTGATCACCAAAACATACATCAAGTGGATCAATAGAATACCCCATTGTCACCACGGGTATCCCATGCAAGACATACATCAAGTATTCTCAAATTCTTAAAGACTCAATCCGATAAGATAACTTCAAAGGGAAAACTCAATCCATTACAAGAGAGTAGAGGGGGAGAAACATCATAAGATCCAACTATAATGCCAAAGCTCGCGGTACATCAAGATCGTGCCAAATCAAGAAAACGAGAGAGAGAGAGAGAGAGAGAGAGAGAGAGAGAGATCAAACACATAGCTACTGGTACATACCCTCAGCACCGAGGGTGAACTACTCCCTCCTCGTCATATAGAGCGCCGGGATGATGAAGATGGCCACCGGTGATGGATCCCCCTCCGGCAGGGTGCCGGAACAGGGTCCCGATTGGTTTTTCGTGGCTATAGAGGCTTGCGGCGGCGGAACTCCTGATCTAGGTTATGTTCTGGGGGTTTCTGTATATATAAGAGGTTTTGGCATCGGGAACAAGTCAGGGGGGTCTCCGAGGCGGCCACAAGGTAGGGGGCGCGCCCAGGGGGTAGGGCGCGCTGCCCACTCTCGTGGGTGCCTCGGGACTCTTCTGGCCCATCTCCGATGCTCCGTGGGCTTCTTCTGGTCCAAAAATAATCTCCATGAAATTTCAGGTCAATTGGACTCCGTTTGGTTTTCCTTTTCTGCGATACTCAAAAACAAGGAAAAAACAGAAATTGGCACTGGGCTCTAGGTTAATAGGTTAGTCCCAAAAATCATATAAAATAGCATATAAATGCATATAAAACATTCACGTATAAATGCGTATCTCAATACCTAGTTCAATCTCGTTACTGGCAAGTCTCTTTACTCGTTCCGTAATGGATCATCCCGCAACTAACTCATTAGTCACATTGCTTGCAAGGCTTATAGTGATGTGCATTACCGAGAGGGCCTAGAGATACCTCTCCGACAATCGGAGTGACAAATCCTAATCTTGATCTATGCCAACTCAACAAACACCATCGGAGACACCTGTAGATCATCTTTATAATCACCAAGTTACGTTGTGATGTTTGATAGCACACAAAATCTTCCTCTGGTATTTGGGAGTTGCATAATCTCATACACTAAAAAAAGACACATCCGTGACATTTTGGGCTGAACGAAATTTTTTCTGTCATACTTATGACACCTCTATGATGATAATTGTGACAAAACCCGGTATCATCATAGATGTGGTGGGGTCCTACTTCTATGACAAAAAATCATGACAGAAAATGGGCTTTTCGTCCTGGGCGGGCCAGAGACGCATCTGCATGACATTCTTTGGGCCGTCCATGACGGAAAAAACAGTGGTAGAAGTGAGGGCGAGGAAAATATCGGGGTGTTCCCGGTTAGGGTGGGTGGTTGGGGCCGAGCGATGCACATTTCTCTCGTACACGCACGCGCGTGGGTGCGAGGCGTTGGGCTCTAACTGAACCCGAACGATTGCACTGCAGGCTACACGTTACTGAACCCGAGCGATCGATCGATGGCTGTTAACTGAAGCTGATCAAGCGATTCCTTCGCTACTGCTGCTAACTGAAGCCGATCGATGCTGCCTCTGGATGAACAGTGAGCGTTGCTGGGGGGGGGTTTGGATGAACAGTTCCCGGTAGGGGTGGATGAACAGGACCCCGTGGTGTTGCCTCTGGATGAACAGGACCCCGATCGATCGAGCCGGTTGGGGCTGGATGAATAGGACCCCGTGGAGGGCAGGATGAATAGGACCACCCCATGGAGGGCATGATGAACAGTAGACGGTGGAGGGATGGATGAATAGTAGCCCGTGGAGGGGTGGTTGAACAGGAGCCCATGGAGAGGGTTGGTTGAATAGTAGCCAGTGGAGTAGCGCGCAGTGGAGGCTGGTTGAACAGTAGCCGGTGCAGTAGCGCGCGGTGGAGGCTGGATGAACAGGAGCTCGTGGATGAACAGTCACAGGTGGAGGCTGGAGGAGGTCGACGGTGGATGAAAAGTAGCCCGTGGAGGCTGGAGGAGGTCGACGGTGGAGATGAACAGTATCCCGTGGAGTCCCGTTTTGCGGTACGCCACACCCCTCCCGATGAACATGACCCCCCGTTTCGACCGTAGCGCTCCAACACAAGTATGTTTCCTCTGTTTGGCGGTACGCCACACCCCTCCTGATCAACAGGACCCTCGTTTCGATCATAGGAGGTCCGTTTCCTCCATTTTGCGGTACGCCAGACCCCTCTCGATGAACAGGATCCCGTTTCGAACGTGGCCGGTCGAACACAAGGCCGTTTCCTCCGTTCTGCGGTACGCAAGGCCTTGTTTCCATCGGCTATTCCGTCCAAGCCCTCCCAATGAACACGATGGCGCATTCCGTTCCGACCTAGCCGGTTGGCTCCCCATGAACACGACGACGACGTTGTTTCTCCGTTCCAACCCAGCCATGTACACGAGCCCTGGCCTTACGTATGAGCGAGTAGGCGTTCAAGACCCTGCTCGTATGTACATACGTGGCCGTATTTTCTTTCTTGTACACAGGCCGCTGTACGTACGTGTACATGCTACGTGCGCGCCTCTACTACGACACGTGCGCGTCTCTACATCGACCAGTATGTACGTACACATTTGTGACCAGAATGAGAACGCTATGTACGCTTCGACCAGGTGGGTCCCGACTATCAGGCACTTCCTTGCGTGCGAAGATGTAGCTGGTGGGTCCCAGCAGTCAGGGGGCGAATCGTTTTTTTTGCCCGGACGCACTTCCTTGCGTGCAAAGATGTAGCTGGTGGGTCCCAGCAGTCAGGGGGAAACGTTTTTTTCGCGAAATACGGTGGCCCGTCCGGTGGGTCCCCGCTGTCAGGTGGAGGAATAAATATTTTACGCGTAATAAGGAGGCACTTCCTTGCTGCGGCTGTGGACCCAGTTGTCAGCCTCTCCACGTACAGTCCACGTCCGACGGAAGCCGTTCCTTGACCACGTTGACCACGCCGCGCCGAGAGCACCAGGGCGGTGGACGACGGCGAGGCCTAGGAAGGGGACGACGCGGAGCCGGGGAAGACGCGACAGTGGAATCCCGGGCGGAGAGGAGTATGAGGGTTCACTGGTTCGGCTGCAGTGTGAGGCTGTCGTCGCCGCAGGGCCTGGCCAGCGGTGGGAATTGTAGGGGCGGTGAGGCCTCCGCAGCAGCACAGCCGACCACGGGAGGCAGGAGCATGCTGCACGATCGGCGCTGCTTTGGGCGGCTGGAGCAAGAAGACCAGAGGTTGAAGAAGAACAACGGCCATTGGATGGACATCGTACGGTCACTGGAGCTAGAATCGTTCATATTGACTACGTTGACAAAGCACTCCTCCGCGTCAACTTACTAGGCCCACAAGTCAGCCACCCACCAAGGTGGGTCCCAACTAGCAGGGGGAATATTCATTTTTTGTGCGTAATAAGGCGACACTTCCGATGAGTCCGAGCTGACAGCGGGGGGAATGTTTTTTTCGCAAAATACGGTGGCCCGTCCGGTGGGTTCCACCAGTCAGGGGGGAAACATTGTTGGGGAACGTTGCAGAAAATTAAATTTTTTCCTACAGTTTCACCAAGATCCATCTATGAGTTCATCTAGCAACGAGTCATGGGAGAGAGAGATTGCATCTACATACCACTTTGTAGATCACGAGCGGAAGCGCTCAACGAACGGGGATGAAGTAGTCGTACACACCGTGATCCAAATCACCGGAGATCCTAGCACCGAAAGCACGGCACCTCCGCGTTCAACACACGTACGGTCAGCGTAACGTATCCTTCTTCTTGATCCAGCAAGGCAAAGGAGAGGTTGGGGAAGAAGACTCCAGCAGCAGCACGACGGCGTGGTGATGGTGGAGCCGCAGTACTCCGACAGGGCTTCGCCGAGCTCTACGGAGGAGGAGGAGGTGTTGGAGAGGGAGAGGGAGGCGCCAATGACCAGGGGTGCGGCTGCCCCCTCCCCTCCCCCCTTTATATAGGAGTGCCAAGGGGGGGCGCCGGCCCTAGGAGATCCAATCTCCTTGGGGCGGCGGCCAAGGGGAAGTTTCCCTCCCCCCCAAGGCACCTAGGAGGTGCCTTCCCCTTGTGGGACTCCTTCCCTTTGTAACCCTAGGCGCATGGGCCTCTTGGGGCTGGTTCCCCTTGGCCCATGTAGGCCAAGGCGCACCCCCTAGAGCCCATGTGGCCCCCCGAGGCAGGTGGCCCCACCCGGTGGACCCCCCGGGACCCTCCGGTGGTCCCGGTACAATACCGATAACCCCGAAACTTGTCCCGATGGCCAAAACAGCACTTCCTATATATAATTATTTACCTCCGGACCATTCCGGAACTCCTCGTGACGTCCGGGATCTCATCCGGGACTCCGAACAACATTCGGGTTACTGCATATACATATCTTCACAACCCTAGCGTCACGGAACCTTAAGTGTGTAGACCCTACGGGTTCGGGAGACATGCAGACATGACCGAGACGGCTCTCGGGCAATAACCAACAGCGGGATCTGGATACCCATGTTGGCTCCCACATGCTCCACGATGATCTCATCGGATGAACCACGATGTCGAGGATTCAATTAATCCCTTATACGATTCCCTTTGTCAATTGGTATTTTACTTGCCCGAGATTCGATCGTCGGTATCCCAATACCTCGTTCAATCTCGTTATCGGCAAGTCACTTTTCTCGTACCGTAATGCATGATCCCGTGATCAAACACTTTGATCACATTGAGCTCATTATGATGATGCATTACCAAGAGGGCCCGGTGATACCTCTCCGTCAAGCGGAGTGACAAATCCCAGTCTCGATCCATGTCAACCCAACAGACACTTTCAGAGATACCCGTAGTATACCTTTATAGTCACCCAGTTACGTTGTGACGTTTGGCACACCCAAAGCACTCCTACGGTATCCGGGAGTTACACGATCTCATGGTCTAAGGAAAGGATACTTGACATTGGAAAACTCTAGCAAACGAACTATGCGATCTTATGCTATGTTTAGGATTGGGTCTTGTCCATCACATCATTCTCCTAATGATGTGATCTCGTTATCAATGACATCCAATGTCCATAGTCAGGAAACCATGACTATCTGTCGATCAATGAGCTAGTCAACTAGAGGCTCACTAGGGACATATTGTTGTCTGTTATTCACACATGTATTACGATTTCCGGATAACACAATTATAGCACGAATAAAGACAATTATCATGAATAAGGAAATATAATAATAATGCTTTTATTATTGCCTCTAGGGCATATTTCCAACAAACATTTTTTCGCCAAATACGGTGGTCCATCCGGTGGGTCCCTGCTATCAGGTGGAGGACTAATTATTTTCCATGTAATAAGGAGGCACTTCCTTGCGGCTGCCGTGGACCCAGCTATCAGCCTCTATACGTACAGTACTCTTCCGATGGAAGTCGTTCCTTGACCACGTTGACCACGCCGTGCCGAGAGCACCAGGGTGGTGGAAGACGGCGAGGCCTAGGAAGGGGACGAGGCGGAGCCGGGGAAGATGCGGCAGTGGATGCCCACGCGTAGAGGAGTATGAGGGTTCACTGGTTAGCTGCGGTGTGAGGCTGCCGTCGCCGCAGAATAACAGGGGGTGTGGGTGAGTAGAGGGATGGCCTGGCCAGCGGTGGGAGTAGTAGTGGGGCGGTGAGGCCTCCGCCGCATCACAGCCGACCACGGGAGGCAGGAGCACGAGGCACGACCGGCGCTGGTCTGGGCAGCTGGAGTAAGAAGACCAGAGGTTGAAGAAGCACTACGGCCTTTGGATGGACATCGTACGGTCACTGGAGCTAGAATCGTGCATATTGACTAAGTTGACAAAGCCCTCCATCCCCGTCAACTTAGTAGGCCTACAAGTCAGCCTGCCACTATACTGGGTCCCAGCTAGCAGGGGGAGTATTCATTTTTTTGTGCGTAATAAGGACACACTTCCTTGCGTGCAAAGATATAGCTGGTGGGTCCGAGCTGTCAGCGGCGGTAACATTTTTTTGCGAAATATAGAGGCCCTTTCGATAGGTCCCATATGTTAGGTGGATGAATCATTATTTTGTGTGTAATAAGGAGGCATTTCCTTGCATGCGGCGGTGGACCCAGCTGTCAGCCTCTCCACGTACAGTCCACTTCAGATGCATGTCGGTCGTTGACCACGTTGACTAGGCCGCGCCGAGAGCGCCAGGGCGGTGGACGACGGCGAGGCCTAGGAAGGGAACGACACGGAGGCAGGGAAGACTCGGAAGTTGTTTCCCACGTGGAGGGGAATACGACTGTACGACGGTTCACTAGTTCGTCTGCCGTCGCCGGAGAATAACAGCAGGTGTCGGTGAGTAGAGGGATGGCTATGCCAGCGATGGGAGTAAGGTGGGGCGGTGAGGCCTGCGCGGTAGCACAGCTAGCCGCGGGAAGGAGGGAGTAGGTAGTCCCGCCGGCGCTTGTTTGAGTGGCTGGAGCAGGAAGAGCAGAGATTGAAGAAGCACGACGGCCGTTGGATGGACATCCAACAGTCACTGCTTGTGCGTCAACCCTTTTTTTAGGAAAGCCTCAAATCTGTGGAAAATAGCATACATCCCATCTGCCATTATTTCTAATAATTTATAGCCCATTTGCTAATTCTTAAGGTTTTTTTTTGAGCCCATATTCTTTTTGTTAACATTACAGCCCATATTGTGGACACGGTTAAAAAATCATACGAAATGTTGCATATTTTGGTGCGGTCCGAACTGTTTTTAATCCTGAAATTTTGAGTCACATTCAAACTGATTTTAATAATAAATGTATATCAATATAAAATCCAACAAATTGTCCACGCATAAAAATTAATGCAATTTAAAATCTTGAAATGAAAAAAAGAAATTTGAAAGTAATTGCCGGTTTGATGTGTTTTAAAAATGTACAGCCCATTTCTCATTACTGATAGGCCATTTTCTCATCCAACCGAATGAAGCTCTCCTCGTCTTGAAAGATTTGCAGCCCAACAGGCCTGACAAAGCGACTTACTTGGCAAATCACAAAAAACTGGGCTAGCCATTTTCAGAAAGAAAAAAAACTACTAGGCTGGTCTATGGTAAACATAAAAGAGAAGGTTGTCTAGACAGGCCAGAGTGCCCCGCACAGCCCAGTTGACACCCTGCTTCCGTCTCAAAAACAAATTAGATAAATGCCACAACAAATATGGCAATTCATAAAAATGCCACTGCAATTTTCAAACTTTAAAAATGCCACTGCAATTTTTGCAAACTTTGGAAAACGCCACTACAATTTGCAAACTTTGAAAAACGCAACTCCAGACTTCGAAAAATGCCACTGGAAATGGCATGAAATGGCATTTTTCGAAGTTTGGAAATTGCAGTGGCATTTTTCAGAAACACCAGATTTGGAGTGGCATTTATCAAATTAACCCAAAACAAAAATAACCGGGTGAGCTGTTGGGTCCCTGGTGTCAGCCGTTTGTTGTGCAACTCTCTCGTTTATTGACTACGTTGACAATGGCATGGGACCCAGATGTCAGAAATCCATTAGGAGGAGCCATTTTTTTATTGGATTGAAATAAGGAGGCACTTGCTTGCGTACTGCCATGACCTTGGTGGGTCCCTGCTGTCATCCTCTCCACGTACAATCATCTCCTGATTATGTACGCGTCAACTTGGTAGGCCCACAAGTCAACCTCTAAAGCCATGGAGGACAAATACAACCCATTTAAAAAAATAACAGCCCATTCCATATGTTCAAATGGAAAGTTCAACATTCAGAGCAAAGTAACAGGTCTGATCCACATATAGAGTACTGAACTTCCACGTTGATAACCATCATAGCCAAGTTAACTATCTACTCCCACTAATACTCTAGTAGCATACAAGTACTAACTTACTCTTAGCTAACTAGACGGTGTCGGCCGCCATCTGCGGTACACGCTAAACGCCGGCACCGGCGTCCTCCGCCTTGCCTTGGACTTGCCAGAGGTGCGATAGGGCGCGTTGCTCGCGCGTGTTGGCCCTTTCCATGCCGGCGTGGTCCACCGAAGCTTCGGCTTCTAAGCGGGAAACCTACTTGACGAGCTGGTAGTAAAAATCGGCGTCGCGAACATGTGTGTGCCCGACAGCCTCCAGGGCTATTTGTCGGGCGCCGGCCTCCACGTAGTCGGCCCAAGTGCAGGTGCTCTGCTCGCGACTCAGAGCGTCCATGTGCTGCTGCTCCATGTCCCGCTGGCGACGCAAATCGGTGATACGCTGCTCCTCCGCCAAGCGGTCGCGCTCCAACAAGTCTTGCTCCTCCGCCAGGCGGTCGCGCTCCAACATGTCCTCGATCTCTGCATTGCCATCTAAAGACCGATAGAATGCCTCCTCCCTCCATCTACCTTCTGGTGAAAAACCGAACACTAGTTCCGGCGGTGACCGCCTCCGGCCTCGCCTGTCACAGACGGGCAGGGGCATGGCGGACGTGGAGAGAGCGAGGATAAGTGGTGAGCGACGTTGGGCCGGTGGGGGCTTATGAGGATAGGGCGAGTTGGGTCACGGTGCCACCATAGAAGGTCGGGAAACAATACTTATAGGCGGAAGGTAGCACGACGGTCATCAGAATTCAATGCATAATTAAGCAGGCATGGCTTAGCGCACCAGCTTGCCGTGGAAAACTAGAGAAACTGAAATTCTGACTGTGCTGTCCCGTCCCGTCTGTGCTGGGTCGCACGCCGGCATGACGGTCAAACGAGTGCACTCGAATCATCTCCCTCCTTGTCAATAATGATTCCATGGATTTAAAAGGCCCGCAACAATTAAAGTGCATATTTTTTCGCATTAGTTAGCTACCTTAATTATGGCAGGCTGCATGCAGGCACTCAAAATCGCTCGCAGCTAGTACGCGAAGCAGCATGCAATGAGTCGTAGTCGAGGGCATTAGTTGATGAACTTTAGCTGGGAGATAAGGCATTTGCGATCGTTTCCGCTGGCATTTTCTTCAGATTCGCATGGCATTTTCTTCAAAGAAGCTTGTCAATTTCTTTAGAGGTAGGCATTTTTATTCAAAAAACTGCCACTTCGGATCTTGCGTCGCAACTAAAACTGCCAGGAGCGCATTACTGGGCTAGCTAGTGATCGATCAGTAACTTGTAAACACTGAGCGAACAGATATAAGGAACTGTTAATGCATCTCAATGATTGATAGGTCATATACAAATATGTAGCTCCAAAAGCAAAGATCAGCCACAACTAAAACCAACTAGTACAATTCCCATACATAAGATCAACATGTTAATGCATCTCAATGATTCACAGATCATATACAAACATGTAGCTCCAAAAGCAAAGATATAGAAAAAAACATATGTTCTTCCTACTAACATGGATGCTTCTCTTGGACAACATTCAGTACAGACTGAAAGACAAATTTGTTTGTGAAGTCTACAATTCCTCTTGCAAACGTAAGTGGTTTCACCAACAGCTGGAACCATGAGAATGAACCACACATGATGGAGGAACATCCACTTCAATATGATTTGGTCTTCTCTTGATCACACGGCGAGACTATTTTCAGAATACAAACTTTAACTTAGGCAAGATGATGCCCATTGTATAATCAGACCAAAGCAATGAACCACCTAGTGTTGGCCAATAAATAGTACAATACTACTTTTCTGCAGTCCATGAAGTGACTATCCAATCTTTCTGTGTCTATTTTCAAATGGCACTGCATGCAGTGACTATACTATTTTCTTGTGCAGTTCAACCAAAATTGCGGTCAATTTGTGTGTTTTCCAAATAGCAACGGGCAGACATCTCTTTCTACACAAATATCAAGCAGCTAGTAAACATATACCCCACCTTGTATTTTCAGTTTAAACATGTCTCTTCCGCTTAGCATCTGTCATGTTTTGCACTGGACAATTTGATACAGTCATGTTTTGCCCTGGACAATTTCATACTGAATTGATTTTCTTGTTCAGAGCAGAAATATAGCGCCTATTCTTCATCAGACCAAGGATATCCATGTTCACAGTGATGGAAGAGGTGAAATTGATACAACCGAAATTGAGCATCCAATCATTGAATCTTGTCCTGCACCTCCAATGTAGGTCCACCCTGCCAATAAATTCATATGCAAACTACTAGTATTACTATCTAATGATAGTACAAAAAGAGTAGCAAGATAGTAGCAAACCATGTACCTTCTTAATGAATAGCTCATAGTGTCACCAATTGGATATAAAGGTTTGGAAGAAAACATGCTCCTAATGTTGAACCAGTTGGACTTTTTGTGCAGTTCCACTAAAATCGAGCATCCCTGTTTGCATAGATATTGAAAGTGTGATTACTATAAAAGTGGCACTAGTTGAAGAATAGACTCAAAAATATAAGCATTCCAATTTCTTAATGGGAAAAGGTAGCAAGACTGTTTCTAACCACATGTTTGAAGGAATAAATAAGGCAACAGAGGTTGATGTCAGAAAGGCATATATAGTTCTTTCTAAAAGAATAATCGATTCCTGACCTTTCCTCTTCTTTTAAGCATATTTTGTGTAGTTCAACCAAAATAAAATGCCATAACCGCCTTGACAATTCAGTGACACTTTACAAAAGGAAATGACTTAACATTACATCATGATGTCAGGTATGTAGTCGACAGGCATTAGAGACAAACTTACAGACCTCCTCTGATAACATAATGAACATTAATTTTAACAAAGGTGTGACTAGCTTTATCGGGATAATTTGAGTGAACTCTACACCCTCTGTTCCTTAATATAAGACATTTTCGCGGTTCAGTTTAAAGTACCCAAACATCTACTAGTATTTAGAAAAACAGGTAGTAGTTTTCTTGAGCACATATCTGGGAAAGCTTTCCACACTTTATTTATGTCCATATGCTATTGCAACACCATTCGAAATTTCGAATACTACAAATATACACTAATCTAGTTGCTAGTGCAACAGTAGAGTAGTTATTTTATTACAGGGTACAGTACAATGGTTTTACTAAACAGATTTCAATAAACTCTGGCACTGGAAGATTTCTATAAGAATTAACAATACAAAATGTAAAGGTAACACGTTTCAGCATTTGTATACAAAATGTAAAGGTAATACAAAATGTAAAGATTTCAATAAAGTCTGAAGGTAACTAGCATTATTAACTAATGACAGTATAAAAAAATTGCAAACCATGTACCTCCAAGGTAAATATCATTTCGAACTCGGGGGGACCTTAAAAATTGCTATCCCAATCTTGATAATCGATCAAACATAAAAACTTGATCGAACGAATCAAGAGAACATCCGGAGGAGGAGGTGCCCACTCTTGACCTTTCCTCTTGTCTTCATAATTTTTTGTGCAGTTTAACCAAAATAAAATGACATCAGCGCCTTGTCATTTTGGTGACACTGTACAAAAAAATTAACTTATCTCATGAAAGTGAGGTATGTAATCTATAAGCATTAACAGTGCAAAAATCTGAAGATAGTAACAAGTTTCATTGTTGGTATACTGGCTGTGCAACAGCATTAGAATGCCTTAGCTGAAAAATCTTTAATACATCCACAATCAATAGCTAACCCTGAAATAATCCAGTGACATTAAATGGCATTGCTTAAATTTATCGGTGGCATTAGAATGAGTGCGGCTTTAGTTAAATGTGGAATCACTTTAGCAGTAGCATTGCTTGACTTGACTGCTGGCGTTATACTAACAGCAAAAAAGTGACACTAAGAGCATGGGAGGCCCATTCGGACAGTGGGCGCACCAGTACGATGTACCTCCACGGACGCATAAAGGGGTGAGGGAGGTATGGTTGCCCAGAGCAACAAATATCCAGGCAGCATATGTGGATTACGTCCCATTTTTGTCATGTTTAGCCACTTTTTTCCTATGTCAGGACAACAAGCCGATCGACCTGGTCATTCTCTATTGTGTTGTCATGCCTTTCTACCCTAATTCAACCAAGAGACACGAGACTCGTTCCTTAGCTACTGATTTTCCCCTTTTCAACCTAGATGCGGGTTCGATGCCTACTCTCTTGGACAGCACAGTCTCCCTTCCTTTCCTTATTCAACCCAGACATGGATTAGTCTGCATGAAGTAGGGTTTCTTTTAATAGTGCAAATTAAGGTTTTCGTCTGCATGACCAGCAGAGCAAAGGATAGCAAATTGGGAAGATGGTGGAGTGGAAAAAGATCCACATGGAGCGACATGGCAGATGGGGCAATAGACAAGGGTATGGTTCAAAAAGAGGTATCATACCTGAGGGTCGGCAGGAAGTGGCTTCGCTCGTGGTCGTCGTCCTCCGCACGCACTACGGCAGCGAGCTTGGGGACGGAGGCCATCCCGCGCGGGCGCTAGGTTTGAGAGGACGGCCTTGTCGTCAGTGCGTGACCTCGCTCGCCGACGACGAGTGCGTCAACGCTGCACGTCCTTTTCTTCGCCGGTGGATCTGTGACCACCAATGAGGAGGGAGAGAGAGGCCGTCTTTTTTAGATCTAGAGAGAGGGCGATAGTGTGAGAAGCAAGTGGGCAGCCCTTAGCAAGAAAGCTCTGAAGCTCCAGCCTATATATCTTTTTTATACTACTAGTACTAGAGGTGGAGTAGTGGTAGAGTACTTTATATTTTCTCTGCAAACAGTACCAGTTAGTCGTGCTTCAGAACTGAACGACACGCCATTAAAAAAATAAAGTCGAGAAATAATGCGGCACCTTGGGCCAACGCGGCCAGATCGCATTTTGCATGAGAAATTACACACCATGTTTCGTTGACATGTGGTCCCATTCCAACATGTCAGTGAGACGACGGCGAGTCCTTTTGTACAATTTCCGAAAGGAAGTGTAGGCCGGGGCGCCTCTTCGTGTACCGTGGCAAACTGGCAACCGTCCACTGACTCTTCGCCTTTCCCTCTCGATTTGGAACTACTGTCACACGCTCTTCCTCCCTCCTCCATTCGCCTCCACCCTTCCTTCTGCCATTGTTCGACCGTCTTCTCCATGGAGGGAACAAGCGGGAAACGACCCCGTTATTCTTGCCCCGATCTGAAAGATGACGTGGTGGGGGAACTCATTGATCGGTGCGATGTCATCACCTCGGCTAGCATGGCAGGTTCGTTCAAGCCCATTCTCGACTCAACTAATAACATCATTACAAGGAACCCAAGGGTTCAGGAGCGGTTTGATCTCCCTTATCTTCTTCGCTATAAGCCTGTTCGCATGGGCGTGGACGACGGAGGCCTCGCCTTGTGCAAGTTGATGCCGCTTGATAATGATACGTGTGATGTCAAGATGCCATCGCTTAAGGGTAAGTCCTGGGATGGCGCAAATGGAGATTGGGTTGTATATTGGGTACAATTGTGAGTGGGAACTTGTGAATGTGTACACTCGTCAGCGGATTCCACTTCCAAAAATCTCAGAGTGCCCTGAGTTTGAGCACACAGATGATCTACGTACATTCAAATACGATCATGGTGACTTTTCCTCTACTGAAGATAGCAATTTGTCGAGTTCCCAACCGCTCTTGGAATTACAAGAACTATGAAGTTGTTGCTATATTCAACAAGCTTGTTGCCGTCTTTGTGGTTCGACTGGATGCATATTGCTCAAAAATTAGTTTCTATACATGGATGTGTACTGTGATGCAATTGAATACGAGGATCTTGTGTTTGCTGCCACCACTCATGGCACTATTTTTGCATGGGATCCTCGTAGTTTCGGTACGTTTGTCTTCCACCGTAATTATAATTGTTTCATCCACATGCATGCGGGTTAGCAAGTTTCCCTTTACTAATTAACCTTCTTCTTGTGTTTCCAAGGTCCTATGAACATTCCACCACCTATACTTGAAAAAATTTATAAGAAAGGGGGAGATGACGATGGTGATGATCACAAGCATGAGGAGGAGCATAACTTATATACTCAATGGCGCTTGGCAACTAATTCCGATGGATCACCTCTTCTTGCCTGTATACAGTGCACTCAGACTGTTACTACTGAGGAAGCAGGTGTTACTCCCATGGTCGCCCTCTACTGACCTATTCCAACACCCGTTGCATGGTATTCAGGACGGATACTAGTGTGCTAGCGCCAACACCTTCTCCCTAGTTCTGTATTTATAGTCTTGGAGCAAACTCGCTCTTCCTTGGACCAAACTATCCAATGATGGTGAAAGGCGATCCAGCTGCTATTGACACAACGTTACTACCATTTATGAGAAGCAACTGTATCTATACCTCGGACATTTCAGTGGTTCCCTACCCTGGTCCTGATATATGACGCTTCAGCCTGGATGATCAGTCCTGCTTTTCTCTCGATATTGACAATAGCTGGCCCTTCCCGGAGCACCTATGGTTCAAAGCAAGCGTTTCCAACGCCGAGGATTGGTTGAGTTGAAGTTCATTTCATTGCTTGTTATTTGTTGTGTGATGAAAACTTTAGTATTTGCTAGAATGTTTTGTTGGAAATAATCTATAATCCAACATGTATCCTCGTTGTCGTTGTGTGTTGATGACTTGTTGTATTTAATGAATGGTACATTTGCAAATGCATGTCATAGACCCAATTTATGAATGGTTTTCGAGTCACTTCTTGGAGTGTGAGTACCGTAGTAGTATAGCCAGCATCCCGTTAGTATATGAAGTTGCCACATCACATAGAGCCAACCTAATATTGGAGTATGCTAGCCCTCCACCGGCGCACCGCTTCAAATGGTGGAGGAAGTGAGAGGTCGCGTCACCTTGTGTCCAGATCTGAGATGCCACGTGTTCCAGATGAATGACTCCAAGATCAACCACCGTGATGCTAGGTGCGAGCCAAGGAACACTGTTGGAGAGACCCCCCTCATAATTTTCCTACATTGGTCGTTTGATTCATAGGATAGAATGCTATAGGATTTTTTCCTATGTAATCATGTTTTAATTGGCAATCTAGCATCCACTCCAACTTTTGTTTCACTTCCTTTGTTCCTACGAAGAGATTACTTGCTCTAAATGATGTGCCGCTGCAAGAGCCGCCTATATTAATTAACCATGCTCTAAAAAGGTGGACCGACTTTGGCTATAATAGTACTATACTAGGTTAGTTGGTGACCTTGCGCTTGGCTCTTCTCCTCTTCCGAAAGTCGAACAATAATGATGGTACTACAGTAGTACTTCTGGCAATCTGACACCAAATGAACTGATGCACGTCCACCGCTTGTAAGCAAAAGTTTCTCCTCGTGCTGTGAGCCACCGCGCACGCGTTGGCAAGGGAGAAGGCGTAGTAAGCAAGCTTCTCGTTGTTCTGCGAGTTGACGGGACACATCAAAGTTATTTATTAGTACTCTCTTCAAAAAGGGCCGACCATGTCCATGGCTACCATCCCGTGCTTTGTCATTGAGTATGTGCACTATTCACGTGCCATCGAGGAGAAAAAATATTGTGTAGTACTAGGTGCCATCGAAGTGCACGACTCACTTACGCACTGCATATCTCCATTTCCTTGCATGACACGCCACCTTGATGCTAGATGTCCCACGTGTCATGGAGGCATATAGTATGATTTTGTAAAATGGAGGCATGTAGATGTCCCACGTGTCGGCAACAGGACGAACAAAGCTCATGTCTTAAACGAAAGAGTGGAAGAACATAGATTCCCGACGACCGAGAAGGAGATACAAACCTCAGGGTGGAGCATCTGCACTCATAATATTTTATATTATTCAGCGATATAAAATTAACCAAATCTCTCCACGTTCCTATACCATTCTATAGTATGATAATAACTTTGAACATAAGCCATTGATTCACTCTATCCAATGGTCATAGTTGGAAAATCCAAACAAAACCAAGCATTGGATCAACTCTTTTTTCGAGATCAACTCTTTTAGCACTTAGAATGTTGCCGCCTGCCCACCTAGCCCACCTATATATCCGCTCATGTGTGATGACCACAGGAGCTATCCACTCAGATTGTATGTTAAAAAATAAAGGTCGATAACTAATGCGGCACCTCGGGCCAACGCGGCCAGATCGCATTTTGCACGAGAAATTACACACCATGTTTCGTTGACATGTGGTCCCGTTCCAACATGTCAATGAGAAGACGACGAGTCCTTTTGTACAATTTCTGAAAGGACGTGTAGGCCGAGGCACCTCTACGTGTACCGTGGCAAACTGGCAACCGTCCACTGACTCTTTGCCTTTCCCTCTCGATTTGGAACTGTTGTCGCATGCTCTTCCTCCCTCCTCCATTTGCCTTCACCCTTCCTTCTGCCATTGTTCGCTCGTCTTCTCCATGGAGGGAACAAGCCGGAAACGACCCCGTTATTCTTGCCTCGGTCTGAAAGATGACATGGTGGGGGAACTCATTGATCGGTGCGAGTCATCACCTCAGCTAGCATGGCAGGTTCGTTCAAGAACATTCTCGACTCAACTAATAACATCATTAATTACAAGGAACCCAAGGGTCCAGGAGCGGTTTGATCTCCCTTATCTTCTTTGTCGTGACCCTGCTGATTGGCGCGGGGACGAGGGAAGCCTCGCCTTGTGCAAGTTGATGCCGCTTGATAATGATACATATGATGTTAAGATGCCATCGCTTGAGGGCAAGGCTTGGGCAGGCGCAAATGGAGATTGGGTTGTTTATATTGGGTACAATTGCGAGTGGGAACTTGTGAATGTGTACACTCGTCAGCGGATTCCACTTCCAAAAATCTCCGAGTGCCCTGAGGTTGAGCACACATATGATCTACGTACGTTCAAATATGATCATGGTGATTGTCGTCTACGGAAGATAGCAATTTTTCGAGTTCCCAACCGCTCTTGGGATTACAAGAACTATCAAGTTGTTGCTATCTTCGACAAGCTTGTTGCCGTCCTTCATGGTTCGACTGGATGGATATTGCTCAAAAATCAGTTTCTATACATGGATGTGTACTGTGATGCAATTGAATACGAGGGTCTTGTGTTTGCTGCCACCACTCGTGGCACTATTTTTGCATGGGATCCTCGTAGTTTCGGTACGTTTGTCTTCCACCGTAATTATAATTGTTTCATCCACATGCATGCGAGTTAGCAAGTTTCCCTTCTCTACTAATTAACCTTCTTCTTGTGTTTCCAAGGTCCTGTGAACATTCCACCGCCTATAATTGAAAACTTTTATAACCAAGGGGGAGATGAAGATGGTGATGATCACGAGCATGAGGACGAGGAGGGCCCATATACTTAGTGGCGCCTGGAAACTTCCGATGGATCACCCCTTCTTGTCTGTATACAGCCCACTGCGGATGTTACTACTAAGGGAGCAGGTGTTTTCTCCTATGGTCGCACTCTCCGGACCTATTCCAACACCCGTTGCATGGTATTCGGGATGGATACTAGTGTGCTAGCGCCAACACCTTCTCCCTGGTACAGTATTGATAGTCTTGGAGCAAACTCGCTCTTCCTTGGACAAAACTATCCAATGATGGTGAAAGGCGATCTGGCTACTGTTGACACAACATTACTACTCCCTCTGTTCCAAAATAGGTGACTCAACTTTGTACTAACTTTAGTACAAAGTTGGGTCATCTATTTTGGAACGGAGGGAGTACCATTTATGAGAAGCAACTATATCTATACGTCGGACATTGCGGTGGTTCCCTACCCTGGTCGTGATATAGTAGGCCGCTTCAGCCTGGATGATCAGTCCTGCGTTGGTCTCGGGATTGACAGTAGCTGGCTCTTCCAAGAGAATCTCTTGTGGTTCAAAGCAAGCGTTTCCAACGCCGAGGATTGGTTGAGTTGAAGTTCATTTCATTGCTTGTTATTTGTTGTGTGATGAAAACTTTAGTATTTATAATGTATCCTCGTTGTCATTGTGGGTTGATGACCTGTTGTATGTAATAAAATGATATGCATGTGATAAACTTACTAAATTTATGAATGGCTATCGAGTCGCTTCTCTGAGTGAGTGCTGCGACGAGGCAAAAAAATATTTTCCGAATACATAATTGTACGTGCATTGCAACAGGTTATCGGATGAGGCCAATCAACAATAGTACACTATTTGTACTAGCTTCACATGTTGCACTATCTCTACGTCTATGTGCGTAATACAACAAGTTTTAAACTTGAGACCAGCCACCCATCCTCACAAAGAACACTTTTTAACCTAGCACAGACTCCAGGAAATTTGGCCACAGTGTGAGGTGGGCCATATGTTAATGTGTTCGTTGTATGTAACCAGCACCTCGAATCCTCGATACTACTACTATAAGTAGTAGGAGTAGTAGGGTAGCATGGGCCAGAACAAGCATTCACGTCCAGGAGTACGGCGCACACCACCAGCACGACTTCCATCTGACACAATATTTCTTGGAGTCCGTGCTACAGCAATCTCTTCAACCTCATCGTTTCTCTAACTCAGCCATCGCGCGGCGGGCGAGGTGGGGGTTTGACGATAGTCGGTTTCCTCAACTGCGGTCCCACTTGTAAGGCCAACTCCAACACACGACCCCAAACGGACCTCCGTTTTGCCCGGATTCTGTCCGTTTGGGTAGGGCAATGGGGTCGTGTCCGGACCATTTCTCGGATACGGTGGTCGTGCGTCGAACGCGCGACTGCATCCCGGCCGCGTACATTTTTCTTTGCAAACACATCACCAAAATTTTGACTAGAAAAGCAAGACCAAAGAAAACAAGAACCACAAGAATACATTTTAGAAGATATCCAACTTCCATAACTGCTCCTGTAAGTTGGATTAGTGCCTTCTTGATGCATTCATTGTTGATCTGTGAAGGCTCGATCTTGCGTGCTTCTTTCTTCTTCGAGAGTAAAGAAGTAGACGTGTCTAGACTCTATTCTATCAACAAGTGCACTAGTCTCATCTCTAGCCTCTATGCTAGCTAAAAGTGCTAGAACATCTACTAAATTGCGCTCTGTCAATATATCGTTGTACTCTTCTTCCCGATACCAAAACTTGCATCCATTCTACACAATAAAATTTTAAGTTAGCACAACTTGTCTAATCCGAGAGCACAACCGAAGATTTGGTCGAGTTCTTCCTCCTTCTGCCGACACGTGGGACATCCAGCATCCAGGTCGTGTCATGCAAGAAAATAGAGTGGTAGGTGAAGCCACGTGATGTGCATCTTGGGTTAAACTGTAAATAGAATCTTACTACTCTTGAGTAACTCCAAAAGCGGCCACCAAAGATCTTTATTGGATTTGTTTTTCATCACCAGCACGTCGAGGTGAAAGATGTGCAGGTTCAGTGGGTCCTCTTGCGTTTTCACTGACATGTGGGACTGCATATGAGCAAACAGACGATGGTCTCCGCACGTCTGCTGGCTGGCTGAGAAGAGAGATAGAGGAGGGCTGAGCACAGACTCCAGGAAATTTATTCTACGTAACCATCACCTCGATATAGTGGGGTGGCATGGGCCATAACTAGCATTCATGTCTAGCAGTACGGCACACGCCACCCACAGGAGTCCCATCCGACACCAATTTTCTTGGAGTCCGTGCTACAACCATCTCTTCTCCCTCTTGTTTTCTCAGCCATCACGCGGTGGGCGGGGTGGGGGTTTGCCGATAGTTGGTTTGCTCAACTGCGGTCCCACTTGGAAGTTAAAATGCAAAATAGCACGCATTCCCCCTTGAGCGGCGTGCCAGACAAACCGTGTGGGGGTGCGACGCAAACACGGCAGGCTTTTCCTTTTGAACTTGTAACTTGTAAAATTTGGTTCTGCTCCATGGCGCGACCGATAGATAGAAATAACGATTTTCCCTAGAGTAATGAGAAGTTTGGTTCTGGCGCGGTTCATGCATGGAGTACGTAGGAAAATTATGAAGTTGATGCGAAAGGTAAGATAATTACTAGTAGTACCATATACTACTACATGGATTTGACGGAAAGATAAAGATACATACGGATCCATCAACGACATCCTCACGCCCTAGTGCACCGGGTCACCAACCGACGTGTGAGGAGCAGCGGCGTTGGCGGCAAGCTCAACATGCTTCTGAACAATGCCGTCCAAGGTTTCCATGCGGTCCAAGAAGGCCAATGTCCTATCGTCCTCCTCTTCCATGTAGTAGTCCTTGTGGACGATTTGCACGTAGACGTGGGTGATTATGTTGATGGTGTCTTGCTGCGCCAGGAGCTGCATGGCGATCGCGACCTCGAGGTGGACATTCTCTGGCGTGACAGCGGGCAGTCGTAGGGCCACCAGTGCGTCGAAGAGGTTGTCACCATAGAGGCCGTTGAGGGTGGCAGGCATCACAGAGACTGGGCGCGTGGGCTGGAGGCGTACGTCAAGGTCGTCCGCGAGCTTCTTGACGACAGTGAACTTGTCGAGGAAGCCGACGAGGACCTCGTCGAACAAGGAGACGAAGCTGTCGTCCAAGCGGCCCCTCGCCCTGGCGGCCTCAAGCACTACCTGGAGATGTTCCTCGGTGACGGGCCGCAAGCCGGCGTCATGGACCATCTGGCACAGCCGGCTGATGCTCGCGCTCATCGCCTCCATGGGTCTAGCTTCTAGTCAACTGATCCTGCGATTGGAGTGATCACTCTTGCCCTTGGGTGCGTAGGTGCGTAGGATTTCGTAGATTGGACTGGTGGGAGCCTTTATATGAGAAGTGCAGACTGCATTGAATTCATGTGCGTGTTGGCCATCTACTCCTCGCCCCTCTACTGCACCTGCCTTTGCCTGTATGATAGGTTGGCCAGCCACCCATTGGGCCCACATGTCATACACCCAAAGGCAGGTGCAGTAAGTCAATGAAGTTGCGTCCCCCTCCGTGCCCATGCATGCTTTCAATGACTTGAGACTACCAAGCATCACATGCAGTGGTTAGTTCATTGCATGTAATCCTATTAAGTAGCAAAAAGACATTAAGTTATCTCGCCGATAGGAATAAAACAATACACCATGTATTTATTTACAGAGGGAGTAGTACATTTTCTGTGACATGCATTACTAGATATTGCTAGTCAAATACTAAATCTAGATGGACCTGGTAGTACTACTAAATCCAGACGGTGGTGCTAGTACTAGTAGTAGTAGTAGTACCAATGTAGTAGCACTGTACTACCCGTTGGTCAAATTATTACGTGTTGCTCCTCACAGTGAAGTGACAAGACCCTACGCCGGAGATGACACCTGAGTATAGGCGCCGTGTTCGGTGTACCATAGTCAGCCTCACCATCTGCAGTCACAATCATCATGGTTGTAGACCTAGCCTGCTTACAACTAGCCATGTTCGACATAATTTCCCGTGCGTAGATGCCCGTGCATTGCACGGAACACCAAGATTGGGGGGTGGACGGCGCCGGCAGCGACCATCGCGCCAGATTTTTCCATGGCCTTCTAGATGTGGTGGGGGGAGATAAGGCTGATTGTGAGAGACAAGGAGTTGTTTGTAAATAGGGAACAAGTGCGGGCATCTTTTTGCAAAACTGGAGAAGTTTGGTTTGTATGCGTCAAATCAAGATCCGACGGCTATTGGTGAAAGATGGCAGGCACAACATCATCACCAACTCAGGACCTGTTTGATTCACATGATTTTGAAAACGCAGGAATAGGACACGGCAATATTACAAGTTTCAAACTGATATTACAAATGTTAGGAGTAATGTTGCACCTACGAAGAGGGAATTACTAGGAAGTTTACGTAAGAACTTTCGTTACTTTAGGTGGATGCAGCATTATCGTACAAACTAAAATCCACCGCCCTAACAAGTAACTAATGGGCAAATAAGTTTTCAAGTCTCTGGCCACTTGATGTTTCAAAAACAAATTCAGCTTCTACGGAGACTTTGTCATTTAGGCTTAGACGCTTGCGGTGAACAGCACGCCATTCATTGTTGCGCCAGAGAATGCCAAACCTCATTACCTTGAGCACACTTGCCTCCAGAACAAAGAACATGGCCAATTTAATCTCAGATGTGCTGCCTCGGTAGTCGATCAAGTCAACTCTTGTAAGGTGGAGATCAAGGCATTCGATGAGATTGTTATAGTGCAACACATTTTTCACTTTCGGGTCTTTTTTATCTGCAAAAGAAGAGAACATATTAGAGTAGCTGGTTGTATAAGATTGCCGTGTCATCAAGAGGTACCAATATCATTCGCTCATACGATAGGGTTGGCTGGCTAGTGATATTTTTCACTCTCTCTCTCTCTCTATTTCTCTTTCCTCTCATTTACCTAGGAGTACGTGAAGAGCTTGGGCATTTGTTGCCTTCCACTATGTGGCCAGTACCATAATACGCATCGATGTCAAATCAAAAGATTTTGGCACCGCTCTCGCGATGTGAGAGAGTTGGCACCGCTATGCACACAGACCCACATGTATAAACAAATCAATCAAACCAACTACACCAGCCTCTCACTCTCCCAAACAAGTGTTTTCTTATTGCCTCGGTCCTCTCTCTCCCACACACAAGTGTTTTTTCATTGCGTGAGTTAAGTTGGCACCGGAGCAAAGTAGGTGATCCAGATTGGGGCACCAGGTGAGCGATGGAGGGGCATCGATGCCAAATGCATCACAAGTGAATTTGGCACGTGTTTTGGCCTACATAGTGGAGGGCCGTTATAGCCCACTTTTGTCCTACCTCTTATTTAGTATAAAATTTTGACCATATATTTATGTAAGAAAATGCCAATGCATGTCACGAAAAGTTACACCGTTTGAAATTATGTTCAAATATGAATCCAACGATATAGTTCTTAGTGACATGCATTAACATTTTGTCAGTTAAATCTATGGTCAAATTTTGATACTACAAAATAGGAAGAGTAAATCAGGACGGAGGTAGTACTTGCTCTTAGGGTAACCATAGAGTTATTGGAGTAGTCTAAGTTACTTTCCACTATGACTAGCCTAGGCTACTATAGTAGTACAACAAAAAAAATGATGCAGGTTATCACGTGAGAAAAAATACTAAAAACATTTCTTTCGGTGCAGTGCGTAGATGAAGTTTTGAACACTACACTTGTCATCGTAATTTGGGAAAATTACGAAAAATTTGAGCTACTTGTGATTATCGTTTACTAATAGGAAAGAAGTTTCACCTCTGTGAGTAGCTTCTCCGTGTATGGAAATCATGTAAGGAATCCAACAACTTGATCCAGATTGGGGCCGATAGATTTTATTGCCAAGATCTTCACTGTGCGCATAGACTGGGTCAAGCTTGTGGGAATCATTTTCTGGAAGACGGTCATAAATACATCAAGAAGAAATTTAAAAATGTGAATTTCAAAAAGACGGAGAAGAAGATGAGTGTTGTACCTGAACGATTACGGATCCAATAAAGAGTTCGGAGAAATTGGCAGATGAGTGCACCAACGCTGTCAATTTCGGCGCATCAATGACCCTGATTTTTGTTGGACCTTCTAGATCCGATACAAGCAATCTCTCAAGGAAAGGCGCATTCTCAATGACCATAACATGGAACAGCTAGAGTGATCTCTTCCAATTGATGTCTTGTTGTGGGGCCAACAAGACACATAAATCCATCAGAGATTTGTCGAGGCGATGTGGAGGCTAATGAACCCATGGATCTGCTCAAGACGAAGGTACTCGAGTGCAGTATAGGTGCGGAGCAGGTGCTCCATAGCCTTCTTCGAGATGACAACATCGAAGAGGTCGAGCTACTTGAGTTGAGGGGAAGAAGGGCGGGCGCGGCATTAATCTAGGGAAGATAGCAGGAGCTGAAGCTAGCGCAACGCAGCGTTGGCGCGAGGTGGAGCGCGGACGGTGGCAGAGAGCGACATCGTCTAGCTTCAAAGCTGAGCTCCTCGAGCTGATCTAGGGCGGGGGATAAGAACCACTCATCGAACTTGGGTTGGACCTTGCAGTTGGTACTGAACATGCGGATGTCAAGGCGTCTGGCGGGCCCAGGGTGCGATGAAAGGATCTTGGAGACTGCGGCCATGCGTTTGCAATCCCCGTCGCAGAGGCAACTATCGACGATGAGGTTGAGGGGGACGCGGCGCCAGACGGGGCGCCACCGCCGGGAGAGCAGGGCAGTCCGCACGGCAGATTTGGTGGGAAGGAGGCCGATGATGACGAGCAGCATGTCGTCGGCGAGGCTGCTGATGAAGTCCAGGCTCGCCGGATGCGGTTTTGGCTCGAGCCGCCTCCGCTTGTTGGCTGCCTCACTGTCCATCTCAACCGGCGGCGATGTCGGTGTACACGTGTACTGGTGTGTGTTGTGTGCTGGGTGTGCACGAGTGCGTCCTTCTGTGCATGCCGCCGTGCAGTGGTGAATAGTGCGCGAGTGCGTCCTCCACGCGGAAGAAGTGTGTCCTCAATGCGCCCTCAATTTACCAGCGTGCGGGGTGCTACCCCAAGTGGTTTCAACTTTGTTTACGTCACTGCGTGTCAGATGGGCCTCTAGTGTTCTTATTTTCACCGACTGCCACATGGGCCAGCACACGAAGATACAGAACACGAGCTGACAAAGCAGCATGTGGACTAGTTGACCGGTCAACTAAACAATATACGGAGCTATACGCTGACATAGTGAGCGTATAATCCGTCGGTATAGAGTGTTCGTGTGAGAGGGGAGGCCCGTGAGAGATAGCAGAGAGAGAAAGAGCTACTCCCTCCGTTCGATAATGTAGTTCCAACATTTTTTTAAAGCCAAACTTTTGAAACTTTGACCAAGTTTATAAAGAAATTACTTATATCTACAATACCAAAGATAAATGATAGTATGAAGTAAGTACATGTTGTGATGAATCTAATGATCTTTCCAGATGTAAATGTTTTTCTCCACATATGCCTGGTCAAACTTTTCTGAGGTTTGACTTTTCAAAACATCCATATGCTTATGGACGTGAGGAGTCCCTAACTAGAGAGAGAGAGAGTGAAATAGAAAGAGTGAGTGAAAAAAGTGTGTGTGCGTGTGTGAAAGAGACATGGACAACACTCGATAAAAGTCGAGAAAAAATGTGTGTGTGTCTTATGCAAACATATCACACATGCATCTTCGACAACGGAAGCAAGGTGAGGAGATAGTGTGTGGTCGTTTGCAACCGAGAGAGAAAGACCCCTAGCACGTGGCCAAGAGGGGTCTGACAGACAAGGGAGATAGGTCGAGAGAGACGTACGGAGAAAATGCACACATGGGGAGGAGAGAGTGTATGTTTGTCATAGAGAAGTCCCCTGGAGATCGTGATGGGACTACATGGGTGGGAGATCGAGTGACAAGGTGTGTGCGGGATAGAAGATAACCCGAGAGATATCGAGATAGACGTATGGATGGAAGGAGACAATACATGTGTTCCTGATGGCTAGTGAGAGATAATCATACTTAACAGGGGAGTGCTTGCGCCTATGATGGAGTGAGGGATTATGGTACTTATTAGGGGGGTGCGTGTCACATAGAGAGAGAACAAGGGCGGAGAGTGTTGGATGGGTCTATATGTATAGCGCGAGCGAGACATGTGTTGTGTGAACCAGGGAGATATAAAGTTTGAGAGAGATTGAGGAGCCCCGATAAGGCTGAGTGGTGCATCAGATAGCTGAGAGGGGGGAAGAGATATTCCATCCGCTCGATAATGCAGTGCATGTAATTTTTTTAGAAGTCAAACTTTGGAAACTTTGATCAGGTTTACACAAATGTTATTTACATCTTCAATACCAAAGATACATCATACGAAACCACATCTCCTGGTGAATCTAATGGTATATGTTTGCCGTTCGAGATGTAATTGTTTTTCTCCACGTACATGGTCAAACTTTGTGATGTTTGACTTTTCAATAAATCAATATGCTATGGACCGAGGAGAGTGCCTAAGTCGAGAGGGATCAAGTGCGTGTGAAGGAGAATGAGTAAGTGTGCAAAAAGAGTATGTGTGTGAAAGAGAAAGTGACAACAAACGATAAATTAGAGAGAGTGTGTGTTTTTTCGTTTCTTAGGCGAACATATCACGCATGCATCTCTCAGATATAAAAGCGAGGCGAGGAGATACATGAAGATAGCTAGTGTGTGTGATTGTTTGCAATAGAGAGAGACACCCCTATAGCACATGTCCAATAGAGGTCTGGCCAACAAGGAACAAAGGTCGAGAGGGACACATGGAGAACATGGACACATGGGGAGGGCGAGAGGGTGTGTTTGTGATAGAGAGACCCCCTCGAGATCGTGAGGGGACTATATGGGTGGGAGATCGAGGGAGGTGCGTGCGCGATAGAAAGATGCCCCGAGAGAAATCAAGATAGACCATGCACATGTTTGTGATGGAGACTAAGATTAGCTAGCCATATACATATAGGGGGGACTGTGTGTGCCTACAATTGAGTGAGAGACCATCATACTTGGCTAGCTAGGCATGAGATTGTGTGTGTGTGCGTGTGATGGAGAGAGAATGAGGGAGAGACATAGAGTTTTAGATGGGCCTATCGAGTGCGAGTGAGATATGCATGTGTATGTGTGACCCAGGTAGATGGAGAGTTTGAGAGAGAGGGGGAAGAGCTCCGAGACGACAGAGTGGTGCGTGAGAGAGTTACGGGCAACGAGACAAGGAATTTGTGTGCGTACGATGAGTGCACCCAAGATATCTAGCTTGGACTAGAGAATCATACATAGTGTGCGAGAGAGACCTATAGATGGAGTATATATGCATGCGAACTAGAAAGACCCCCCCCCCACGCACACACACAAAGAGAGAGAGATGGAGAGAAAGAGAGAGGACCAACAAGGTTTGTGTGTTGGATGCGTGCGACAGGATTGAAGATTGTCGGAGAGAGAGAGAGAGAGAGAGAGAGAGAGAGAGAGAGAGAGAGAGAGAGAGAGAAAGAGAGAGAGAGCATGAGTCCGGGAGAGGGGGAGGTCGCGTTTTATGCATCAAAGACTGATATAAACCATGTTTCAATATAAACTTGCATTCAAATATTTAAATTGGAGAACATGTTGTCTGCAATCCACACATGAACGGATATATGTGTATATCAAACAAGTTCATTAATTTGACTTTCAACATGTTCATGGAGTATTATAATACTGTACAACATGCTATTAGATTGAGGTGTTCAATTTTGGATTTAGTTCACTATTTTGACCTGGTGAACGAGCTATTCCATTGAATCGAGATATTTCATTTTGGGTTTGATTCCTGTTTTTGAGTGGGTCAACTATTTGTCATATATTAAATCGCTAGCAACGAGCATGTAAAAACACATTACTCCCGAGCATCATCTCTCCATCTAAAAAATAAGTGGCAAGCTAATATTTCTAAATTTGATTCGAATCGACTTGGTAAGGTAGACGTGGATGCTCGTTCTCCCAAATTTTGAACGAACCGTTAAACATCCTCTGCTCGGTGGAATTCGCCCGAGCAAATAAATGGGAGATGCGAAATTACCGTCCTATGTGGGAGACGCATTAATTGGCCCGTTGTGCATCGAGGGTAGGTTCGTAACTTCATCCAAGCATGCCTTCTCCTCGGCCGAAATGACATGTGCTGAATAATTCATAAACCATGGTCGGCAAAACACGCTCTCCTCACTGAAATAGCTCGTGCCCACTTTTTCAAAACACACTCTCCTCGCCCAAAATCGCTCGTGCCCACTATATTTCAAAACACGCCCTCCTCGCCCGAAATCGCTCCCACCCACTATTTGGGGAGAAGCAAATTTACTCTACTATCCCCGACCCTCAGTACACAGACCCAAGCCGAGAAGCCTAAAGGCAGGGGTAGAACTGTAACTCCCCCTCACATTTCAGACAAATGCAACCGTAAAACATGGTTCCACTCCCCTCCCAATTCCCCCCCCCCCATTCATACCTCGTGGGTGCCAAATCACCTTCTCCCCGGAAGCTCCCTTCTCCCGAGCCACGAAACCTCAGCCCCTCCTCCATGGCGCCCCCACCGCACCAATTTCACAGCCACCTTCCTCCATAATGCCGGAGACACTGTCCATTTGCCGTCGTGCACTGGGCCGTGTGCCTCTTACTCCGTGCTACCGGAGCTGCCTCGACGACGGCCACGTGAACCGTACCGGAGCCGATTCACCCCCGCCGTTGTTCACGGCGCCGGAGCGGCTCCAACTTCGGATCCGTCCAGAGTCCCGGCGTTGCTTCCCCATAGCCGTCGACCATCGCGACATCGTTGTTCCCCTACCGCCGGTGGCCACCGCAACCGCGCCGGCCTCACTTACTCGGCAGCTAGACCTGCCTACTTCACAATGCTGCCAGATAGGTCGCACCCTCATCTCAAATCACTTTATTTAGGTGTCAATTGTCTGAATTTTTATTCTGGGCCAATCGATTCCCAATGGGAAGCAGCACCCTTCAAGGCGGAGGAGCTCCTAGGCTGCCGGTTGGCTGGTGTCTAACGTAAGGGTGCGGGGCCGCAAGTTCGCTGCGATAGCATCGCTTAGATGGCTATCTTAGAGTTGTGTGGGTTCAAGGTACTGCCACCGCCGGATCTGGATGACGAGGAGTCTTTGTGGATTGGCCCGGGGGCGGTGCAACCACGTCAGTGCGGTGGGGCGGGGAGCGGGGAGCGGGGTTTTGGCCGGGGCCACGGATGGAGGAGGCAAGCTGCTCTGCCGTTGGTCGCTGGCTCTTTGGGGAAGATTCCTAACAGTGTCAGCCGAGAGGCACAAGACGGCCATCAAGCCATCCGACGTAGATCGGTCAGTAACAAAATAAAATAAAATCATGTGACCCCAATTTAGTCTCAGTCAACAGACGTGTGACCACTCTCGTACCTTGCTGTTGATCTCTTAGTGTATTTCTTCAGATCAAATAGATGTGTCATTCTTAACATTATGCATTATCTGCATCTTCAGCCACACCGTCTTCCGACTCACCGCAGCTGCTCCGACAAGGGAAGCATACACCAAAAGGGAGCTATAGTCCCCACTCAACAGTTCCCTGCATCGAATGCGCGTGCCCGACATGGACAGCCACAACAACTACTGCGCCATCGACAAGTCAACACATGGTGCTCACTCCTATGGATGGCGGCTAGATAGGTTGTACCCTCATCTTACTTGTGTGCAACATTTATGGCTTTGTTATTCATCTAAGCATGGAAAATAGATTATCACATTTCACTATATATTCATGTTGATCTCTTACGGGTCTTGTTCAGGAGTTAACGATGTTCCATAGTTCAGCTAAGATACTTGTTCTTTAGGTAACGTTGTTCCATAGTTATCATCCATAAGCCAATGCTATCCCACAGGCTGGTGATTATAGTATTATACCACTTCTAGTATTACCTATGTTGTTCTTTAATACTTTTGTGTGCCATCTACTTAATCTCGAGTACAAACGATACACATTCTGTAGCTTTCATCTGTGTTCTCCCTTTAGTTTTTGAGACCTGTTGCTGCTAGTTAACCCCAGTCCTACTATTTATGTCGTCTCCTACAGGCACTCATTACATAAATCTAACTATTAGTTGTCTTCCATGCATGTCAAATATAATTGTACACACTGATATATCAACAAGAACCTCACGGAGCAATGTAAAGGCCAATAAACTTGATGTCAATGATACCCAATATGATGGAACATGTAAAGGCAGTTCTTCAGAAGACTTGCAGAAAGATGTTGAATCCTCTTCACCCCACAAGGTCCTTGCTCTAACTTGGCCCGTGATATGGGTACAACATGCATATAATGTCCTGGACTGTATCTACTCTGTTGCAACGCCATGTGCTTAGCATGCTGATCATGCATGTAAATATGTCATGTCTTCCTGTTTTTCAGTACGTATTCCATTCATGACAACATGTTTTCAAATTCAAGTACTGTCATTCTACTCTATCGCAATGCCATCTGCTTAATTTGGACATCATGCTTCCGAATATCTTATGCATTGTTATTCATCAGTATGTACTTCATCTGTCTACCATACCATGTTTTCTTACATTGAAGTGATGTTCTAGTGCTCTGTTGCAATGCCATCTTAGTTTCCCAATCATACACGTGTATGCTGCCTTAGTTTTTTCTGTATGTATTCCGCTAGCACACAGTTTTACATTCAACTAGTGTTCTTTTATTGTGTTGTCCTGTCATATCCCTAGCTCTTACACCATACTCCCTCTGTCCGGATTACATGTTGCCGAAATGGATAAAAAAGGATGTATCTAGAACTGAAATACGCCTAGACCCATCCATTTTTTTCCGGATGGAGGGAATACATGTCAATATGTCATGCCTTTCTATTCTTCAGTACCTATTCCATCTCTCTACTGTAGCATGTTTTATAACTGAAGCACCATTCTTCTATACAAGGCATTCAAGGGGAAGACGACTATGTTAGAATCTGACGGGTTACAAACCAGGTCTTTGCAAAAGATCCAAATGCCAGGACATAATAAACCAACTCCAGTTTTTATAGATACTGCTCCAGCACAGAGAAACCCAACTCCTACTGATAATAAGCAGACTCCAGTGGCCAAAGAACTAGTCCGCTCAAGTCCAGCAAAAATATGTCAACTCTATTCTAAGAAGCATGTGCGTATCCTTGCATCATGAAATTTTATAGCATGTTGATCATATTTTCTACATGTTTCTTACCCATCTCTCTTTTAGAAAATAAGCTTAACAGATAGAAGAATTTCTGCACTGGTATCGTCTGTGAGGAAAGATTCTTGCATGAATTCTCTATACTCCAATGCAGATGTAAGTACCTGTTGTATATCACTATATTTTTACATCAGCATGTATTTTGTTAATCATTGTGAATCCAACCTTTATCTGATCTAAATTTAGTTGTAGCAAAATGTATGATTAATGGCCACAATGTTGATTTTTGTAAGGAAAACTGCCTGGTAGTTTTGCATCCTGAGCTGCATGAGTGTACTATCTCATATCAGTGGGTTTGATTACTTTGGTTCTGCAGTGGGTTTTTAGTGTTTTTTTTACTATGTTGTCCTGTCGTATCCCTAGCTCTTACATCATACTCCCTTCGTCCAGATTACATGTCGCAGAAATGGATAAAAGTGGATGTATCTAGAACTGAAATATGCCTAGACCCATCCTTTTATTTCCGGATGGAGGGAATACATGTCAATGTGTCATGCCTTTCTATTCTTCAGTACCTATTCAATCTCTGCTGTAGCATGTTTTATAATTGAAGCACCATTCTTCTATATAAGGCATGCAAGGGGAAGTCAGCTATGTTAGAATCTGAAGGGTTACAAACCAGGTCTTTGCAAAAGATCCAAACGCTAGGAGATAATAAACCAACTCCATTTTTCATAGATACTGCTCCAGCACAGAGAAACCCAACTCCCACTGATAATAAGCAGATGCCAGTGGCCAAAGAACTAGCCCGCTCCAGTCCAGCAAAAGAATGTCAACTCCATTCTAAGAAGTGTGTGCGTATCCTCGCATCATGAAATTCTGTAGCATTCTGATCATATTTTCTACATGTTTCTTACCCATCTCTCTTTTAGAAAATAAGGTTAAATGATAGAAGATTTTCTTCGTTGGTATTGTATTCGAGGAAAATATCTTGCGGGAATTCTTTGTGCTCCAATGCTGATGTAAGTACTTGTATATCACTATATTTTTACATCAGCATGTATTTTGTTAATCGGCGTGAATCCAACCTTTGTCTGATCTAAAATTAGTTGTAGCAAAATGTTAAAGGCGCCAATGTTGATTTTTGTAAAGAAAACTGACTGGTAGTTTTGCATACTGAGCTGGATGAGTGTACTATCTCATATCATGCACATTACTGAATTGTAGTGCTGCTTTGGTTGCCCATTCATTCATTGTGTCAATGTTGCTTTCGTATTACCTTACCTGGCTGATGATAGCCATGCCATATTATGTTAATTTGGTGTTGGCTAGTTGCCCAAACATTCGTTGTGCCAATGTTGCTTTCCTATTATCTGACTTGGCCAATGATAGCAATGCTAGTGTCTTAATTTGGTGCAGGCTGCTGAAGATAAGAAGACAAACTCTGAAAACAGCAAGGCAACCCCATTGTTTCTTTCCAATAAATCTAGGCTAGGTAATATGCCAATAACTCATGATTAATCTATTTGGTTCCCCTCCTAATTTATGTTATGATGCAGTGGTCGAGACACTCTCCACTATCAATAATACAAGCCTGCCAAAATCGCCATTTGAATCTGTTCAGTATCCTCTGTCTCGAATGCAACGGAAAAAAATGTATGTTTGTGAACCAATTAATGGCTGAAGGAATGAAGGAAATGGTGGAGGAATCAAAAGTGCAGAGTCGTGCGACACAACAACTGATCAATGTTTTTAGAAACAGTGTAGAAAAGCAAACAACACACGAAAAACAACACACGAAAAACAGAATCTGTCAAAAACAGAATAGTCTGTAGTAATCTATAACTAACGCAAACTTATGGAACTCCAAAAATTCTAAAATAAATTGGTGGACCTGAGGAATTTGTCTAGTAACCATCTGCAAAAATAATCAACTAAATAGCACTCTCCAGTAAAAAGTTCTAGCTAATCTCGTGAGCGCTAAAGTTTCTGTTTTTTACAGCATGATCATAAAGACTTCACCCAAGTCTTCCCAAAGGTTCTACTTGGCACAAACACTAATTAAAACACAAAAGCACATCTAAACAGAAGCTAGATGGATTATTTATTCCTAAACAGAACCAAAAAGCAAAAAACTAAAATAAAATTGGGTTGCCTCCCAACAAGCGCTATCGTTTAACACCCCTAGCTAGGCATGATGATTTCAATGATGCTCACATAAAAGATAAGAATTGAAACATAAAGAGAGCATCATGAAGAATATGACTAGCACATTTAAGTCTAACCCACTTCCTATGCATAGAGATTTTGTGATCAAACAATTTATGGGAACAATAATCAACTAGCATAGGAAGGCAAAACAAGCATAACTTCAAGATTTTAAGCATATAGAGAGGAAACTTGATATTATTGCAATTCCTACAAACATATATTCCTCCCTCATAATGATTTTCAGTAGAATCATGAATGAATTCAACAATATAACCAACACCTAAAGCATTCTTTTCATGATCTACTTGCATAGAATTTTCATTACTCTCCACATAAGCAAAATTCTTCTCATGAATAGTAGTGGGAGCAAACTCAACGAAATAACTATCATATGATTGAGAATTAAGATCAAGATGACAAGTTTCATGGTTATCATTATTCTTTATAGCATAGATGTCATCACAATATTCATCATAGATAGGAGGCATGCTTTCATCATAGTAAATTTTCTCATCAAAGCTTGGGGAACAAAAAATATCATCTTCATCAAACATAGCTTCCCCAAGCTTGTGGCTTTGCATATCATTAGCATCATGGATATTCAAGGAATTCATACTAACAACATTGCAATCATGCTCATCATTCAAATATTTAGTGCCAAACATTCTATAGATTTCTTCTTCTAACACTTCGGCACAATTTTCCTTTCCATCATACTCATGAAAGATATTAAAGAGGTGAAGCGTATGAGACAAACTCAATTCCATTTTTTTGTAATTTTCTTTTATAAACTAACTAGTGCTAAAACAAGAAACAAAAAGATTCGATTGCAAGATCTAAAGATATACCTTCAATTACCTAGCCTCCCCGGCAACGGCACCAGAAAAGAGCTTGATGTCTACTACACAACCTTCTTCTTGTAGACGTTGTTGGGCCCCCAAGTGCAGAGGTTTGTAGGACAGTAGAAAATTTCCCTCAAGTGGATGACCTAAGGTTTATCAATCCGTGGGAGGCGTAGGATAAAGATGGTCCCTCTCAAGCAACCCTGCAACCAAATAGCAAAGAGTCTCTTGTGTCCCCAACACACCCAATACAATGGTAAATTGTATAGGTGCACTAGTTCAGCGAAGAGATGGTGATACAAGTGCAATATGGATGATAGATATAGGTTTTTGTAAACTGAAAATATAAAAACAGCAAGGTAGCGAGCGATAAAAGTGAGCGTAAACGGTATTGCAATGCTAGGAAACAAGGCCTAGGGTTCATACTTTCACTAGTGCAAGTTCTCTCAACCATAATAACATAATTGGATCATATAACTATCCCTCAACATGCAACAAAGAGTCACTCCAAAGTCACTAATAGCAGAGAACAAACGAAGAGATTATGGTAGGGTACGAAACCACCTCAAAGTTATTCTTTCCAATCAATCCGTTGGGCTATTCCTATAAGTGTCACAAACAGCCCTAGAGTTCGTACTAGAATAACACCTTAAGACACAAATCAACCAAAACCCTAATGTCACCTAGATACTCCAATGTCACCTCAAGTATCCGTGGGTATGATTATACGATATGCATCACACAATCTCAGATTCATCTATTCAACCAACACAAAGTACTTCAACGAGTGCCCAAAGTTTCTACCGGAGAATCACGACGAAAACGTGTGCCAACCCCTATGCATAGGTTCATGGGCGGAACCCGCAAGTTGATCACCAAAACATACATCAAGTGGCACGTGATATCCCATTGTCACCATAGATACGCACGACAAGACATACATCAAGTGTTCTCAAATCTTTAAAGACTCAATCCGATAAGATAACTTCAAAGGGAAAACTCAATCCATTACAAGAGAGAAGAGGGGGAGAAGAAACATAAGATCCAACTATAATAGCAAAGCTTGCAATACATCAAGATCGTGCCAAATCAAGAACACGAGAGAGAGAGATCAAACACATAGCTACTGGTACATACCCTCAGCCCTGAGGGTGAACTACTCCCTCCTCGTCATGGAGAGCGCCGGGATGATGAAGATGGCCACCTGTGAGGGTTCCCCCCTCCGGCAGGGTGCCGGAACAGGGTCCCGATAGGGTTTTTCGTGGCTACAAAGGCTTGCGGCGGCGGAACTCCAGATCTAATCTCTGTTCTGGAAGTTTTAGGGTACGTGGATATATATGGGAGCCGGGAGTACGTCGGAGGAGCCACGGGGGCCCCACGAGGCAGGGGGCGCGCCCTAGGGGGTGGGCATGCCCCCACCCTCGTGGGCAGCCCGTATCTCCCCTGACGTGCACTCCAAGTTCCCTGGGTTGCTTTCCTTCCAAAAATAACTTCTCCAGTTGATTTCGTTCCGTTTCGAGTCCGTCTGATATTCCTTTTCCTCGAAACACTGAAATAGGCATAAAACAGCAAATCTGGGCTGGGCCTCCGGTTAATAGGTTAGTCCCAAAAGTAATATAAAAGTGGATAATAAAGCCCAATATTGCCTAAAATAGTAGATAATATAGCATGGAGCAATCAAAAATTATAGATACGTTGGAGACGTATCAGTCGCTAAAAGGCCGAAAGATGTACATCGTGAAAATTGGCCCATCCACTGAATGGGTCGTTAACAGGCCGAAATATCATCGGGCCGATATTGAGCCCAAATATATAGCGGGTTGTTAACGGGCTCAAACTGACGATGGGCTGCAATGGTGTCAAATCTTTAACGGGCCGTTGACGGACCGAATTGGCACATCTCGTATGGGTCGTGGGCTTAAATGGACCTGACACAAGTAGGCCTTATATGGGCCGGCCTGCTATTTTTTACTGGGCCAACCTTTTTCACCGAATGGGCTACTGTTGGGCCACGCCACGTGTCGACCTATCATAGGCGCCTCATGTCCAATTAGTGATGACATCTGTCCCAACGGTGAGGCAACACGTGTTTCCTCCGGCCAATCATGATTTTACACGTGGAAAATCCCCATTGGTCCGGGCTGTTAATGGGTTATCGGATCCAAAACCGGACCTGATAGCTTAACGGCGTTCCGTTACGGTGGATGCCACGTGTCGGTCACCCTTGACGAAAGCACTTCTGTGACGCGTGATTTATCGTCATGGAAGTGGACACTTCCGTGATGATAATTTTGGTAATGTCATGGAACACTTCTACGACAGCACATGTATGACTATCTTGATTCTGTCATAAATTTGTCATGGATGTACATGCATGACAGAAAACGTGACCTACTGTGACAAACACGTATCATCACGGAAGTGTTTTTTGTAGTGATAGTCATAGGAACATGTATAAGTCATGAAGAAAGCAATAGCAACAAACTAAACGATCATCGTGCTAAGCTAACAGATGGGTCAAGGCAATTACATCATTCTCTAATGATGTGATCCCATTAATCAAATGACAACTCATGTCTATGGCTAGGAAACTTAACCATCTTTGATTCAGCGAGCTAGTCAAGTAGAGGCATACTAGTGACACTCTGTTTGTATATGTATTCACACATGTACTAAGTTTCCGGTTAATACAATTCTAACATGAATAATAAACATTTATCATGATATAAGGAAATATAAATAACAACTTTATTATTGCCTCCAGGGCATATTTCCTTCAGTCTCCCACTTGCACTAGAGTCAATAATCTAGATTACACAGTAATGATTCTAACACCCATGGAGTCTTGGTGCTGATCATGTTTTGCTCGTGAGAGAGGCTTAGTCAACGGGTCTGCAACATTCAGATCCGTATGTATCTTGCAAATCTCTATGTCTCCCTCCTTGACTCGATCGCAAATGGAATTGAAGCGTCTCTTGATGTGCTTGGTTCTCTTGTGAAATCTGGATTCCTTTGCCAAGGCAATTGCACCAGTATTGTCACAAAAGATTTTCATTGGACCCGATGCACTAGGTATGACACCTAGATTGGATACGAACTCCTTCATCCAGACTCCTTCATTTGCTGCTTCCGAAGCAGCTATGTACACCGCTTCACACGTAGATCCCTCCACGACGCTTTTCTTAGAACTGCACCAACTTACAGATCCACTGTTCAATATAAATACGTGTCCGGTTTGTGACTTAGAGTCATCCGGATCAGTGTCAAAGCATGCATCAATGTAACCATTTACGACGAGTTCTTTGTCACCTCCATAAACAAGAAACATATCCTTAGTCATTTTCAGGTATTTTAGGATGTTCTTGACCGCTGTCCAGTGATCCGCTCCTGGATTACTTTGTTACCTCCCTGCTAAACTAATAGCAAGGCACACATTAGGTCTGGTACACAACATTGCATACATGATAGAACCTATGGCTGAAGCATAGGGAATGACTTTCATTTTCTCTCTATCTTATGCAGTGGTCGGGCATTGAGTCTGACTCAACTTCACACCTTGTAACACAAGCAAGAACCCTTTCTTTGCTTGATCCATTTTGAACTTCTTCAAAACTTTGTGAAAGTCCAATTAAGCGTCTTGATCTATCTCTATAGATCTTGATGCCCAATATATAAGCAGCTTCACCGAGGTCTTTCATTGAAAAACTCTTATTCAAGTATCCTTTTATGCTATCCAGAGATTCTATATCATTTCCAATCAACAATATGTCATCCACATATAATATTAGAAATGCTACAGAGCTCCCACTCACTTTCTTGTAAATACAGGCTTCTCCAAAAGTCTGTATAAAACCATATGCTTTGATCACACTATCAAAACGTTTATTCCAACTCCGAGATGCTTGCACCAGTCCATAAATGGATCGCTGGGACTTGCACACTTTGTTAGCATCCTTTGGATTGATAAAACCTTCGGGTTGCATCATATACAACTCTTCTTCCAGAAATCCATTCGGGAATGCAGTATTTACATCCATTTGCCAAATTTCATAATCATAAAATGCAGCAATTGCTAACATGATTCGGATGGACTTAAGCATCGCTACGGGTGAGAAGGTCTCATTGTAGTCAACTCCTTGAACTTATCGAAAACCTTTCGCAACAAGTCGAGCTTTGTTACCGTCAGCGTCATTCTTCTTCTTGAAAATCCATTTATTCTCGATGGCTTGCCGATCATCGGGAAAGTTAACCAAAGTCCACACTTTGTTCTCATACATGGATCCCACCTCAGATTTCATGGCCTCAAGCCATTTCGCGGAATCTGGGCTCATCATCGCGTCTTCATAGTTTGTAGGTTCGTCATGGTCAAGTAACATGACCTCCAGAACTAGATTACCGTACCACTCTAGTGCGGATCTTACTCTGGTTGACCTACGAGGTTCAGTAGTAACTTGATCTGAAGTTACATGATCATCATCATTAGCTTCCTCACTAATTGGTCTAGTAATCATAGGAACTGATTTCTGTGATGAACTACTTTCCAATAAGGGAGCAGGTACAATTACCTCATCAAGTTCTACTTTCCTCCCACTCACTTCTTTCGATAGAAACTCTTTCTCTAGAACGTGGTCAAGTGTTTCGATAGCATGGACCATCAGTTACTACTTGAACATTTAGAGAGAGGATCCATTCTTAGCAACGAATGTCTTGCCTTCGGATCTGTGATAGAAGTTGTACCCAATAGTCTCCTTTGGGTATCCTATGAATACACATTTCTCCGATTTGGGTTCGAGCTTATCAGGTTGAAGCTTTTTCACATAAGCATCGCAGCCCCAAACTTTAAGAAATGACAACTTGGGTTTCGTGCCAAACCACAGTTCATAAGGTCTCGTCTCAACGGATTTAGATGGTGCCCTATTTAACGTGAATGTAGTTGTCTCTAAATCATAACCCCAAAATGATAGCGGTAACTCAGTAAGAGACATTGACGATGTCAAAACCGGCGGATCTCGGGTAGGGGGTCCCGAACTGTGCGTCTAGGCGGATGGTAACAGGAGACAAGGGACACGATGTTTTTACCCAGGTTCGGGCCCTCTCGATGGAGGTAAAACCCTACTCCTGCTTGATTGATATTGATGATATGGGTAGTACAAGAGTTGATCTACCACGAGATCGAGGAGGCTAAACCCTAAAAGCTAGCCTATGGTATGATTGTTGTGTTCTGTCCTACGGACTAATCTCTCCGGTTTATATAGACACCGGAGGGGGCTAGGGTTACACAGAGTCAGTTACAAGGAAGGAGATCTACATATCTGTATTGCCAAGCTTGCCTTCCATGCCAAGGAGAGTCCCATCTGGACACGGGGATAAGTCTTCAATCTTGTATCTTCATAGTCCAACAGTCCGGTCAAAGGTTATAGTTCGGCTGTCCGGATACCCCCTAATCCAGGACTCCCTCAGACATCATAGATCGCACCATATCTAATAAAGTACGATTATGACGTTCGGACACACCATTATGCTGTGGTGTTCTGGGTGGCGTGAGTTGCAAAACTATTCCACATTGTTTCAAATGAAGACCAAACTCGTAACTCAAATATTCTCCTCCATCATTAGATTGTAGAAACTTTATTTTCTTGTCACAATGATTTTCCACTTCACTCTGAAATTCTTTGAACTTTTCAAATGTTTCAAACTTATGTTTCATCAAGTAGATATAGTCATATCTGCTCAAAGAATCTGTGAACGTCAGAAAATAACGATACCCGCCGTGAGCCTCAATGTTCATTGGACCACATACATTAGTATGTATGATTTACAATAAATCTGTGGCTCGCTCCATTGTTCCGGAGAACGGAGTTTTAGTCATCTTGCCCATGAGGCACGGTTCGCAAGTACCAAGTGATTCATAATCAAGTGATTCCAAAAGTCCATCGGAATGGAGTTTCTTCATGCTCTTTACACCAATATGACCCAAACGGTAGTGCCACAAATAAGTTGCACTATCATTATCAACTCTGCATCTTTTGGCTTCAATATTATGAATATGTGTGTCACTACTATAGAGATTCAACAAAAATGGACCACTCTTCAAGGGTGCATGACCATAAAAGATATTACTCATATAAATAGAACAACCATTATTCTCGGATTTAAATGAATAACCATTTCGCATCAAACAAGATCCAGATATAATGTTCATGCTTAACGCTGGCACCAAATAACAATTATTCAGGTCTAAAACTAATCCTGAAGGTAGATGTAGAGGTAGCGTGCCGACGGTGATCACATCGACTTTGGAACCATTTTCCACGCGCATCGTCACCTCGTCCTTAGCCAATATTCGCTTAATCCATAGTCCCTGTTTCGAGTTGCAAATATTAGCAACTAAACCAGTATCAAATACCTAGGCACTACTGCGAGCATTAGTAAGGTACACATCAATAACATGTATATCACATATACCTTTGTTCACCTTGCCATCCTTCTTATCCGCTAAATACTTGTGGCAGTTCCGCTTCCAGTGACTAGTCCCTTTGCAGTAGAAGCACTCAGTCTCAGGCTTAGGTCCAGACTTGGGCTTCTTCACTTGAGCAGCAACTTGTTTGCCGTTCTTCTTGAAGTTCCCTTTCTTCCCTTTACCCTTTTTATTGAAACTGGTGCTCTTGTTGACCATCAACACTTGATGCTCCTTCTTGATTTCTACTCCGCAGCTTTTAGCATTGCGAAGAGCTCGGGAATTGTCTTATCCATCCCTTGCATATTATAGTTCATCACGAAGCTCTTGTAACTTGGTAGCAGTGATTGAAGAACTCTGTCAATGACACTATCATCAGAAAGATTAACTCCCAGCTGAGTCAAGTGGTTGTGGTACCCATACATTCTAAGTATATGTTCACTGACAGAACTATTCTCCTCCATTTTGTAGCTGTAGAACTTATTGGAGACTTCATATCTCTCAATCTGGGCATTTGCTTGAAATATTAACTTCAACTCCTGGAACATCTCATATGCTCCATGACGTTGAAAACGCCGTTGAAGTCCCGATTCTAAGCCGTAAAGCATGGCACACTGAACTACCGAGTAGTCATCAGCTTTGCTTTGCCAGACGTTCTTAACGTCATCAGCAGCATCTGCAGCAGGCCTGGCACCTAGCGGTGCTTCCAGGACGCAATTCTTCTGTGCAGCAATGAGGATAATCCTCAAGTTACGGACCCAGTCTGTGTAGTTGCTACCATCATCTTTCAACTTAGCTTTCTCTAGGAACGCATTAAAATTCAAAGGAACAGTAGCACGGGCCATTGATCTACAACAACATAGACATGCAAAATACTATCAGGTACTAAGTTCATGATAAATTAAAGTTCAATTAATCATATTACTTAAGAACTCCCACTTAGATAGACATCCCTCTAATCATCTAAGTGATCACGTGATCCAAATCAACTAAACCATCTCCGATCATCACGTGAGATGGAATAGTTTCCAATGGTAAACATCACTATGTTGATCATATCTACTATATGATTCACGCTCGACCTTTCGGTCTCAGTGTTTCGAGGCCATATCTGCATATGCTAGGCTCGTCAAGTTAACCCGAGTACTCTGCGTGTGCAAAACTGGCTTGCATCCGTTGTATGTGAACGTAGAGCTTATCACACCCGATCATCACGTGGTGTCTCGGCATGATGTACTTTTACAACGGTGCATATTCAGGGATAACACTTGTACCTTGAAATTTAGTGAGAGATCATCTTATAATGCTACCGCTGAACTAAGCAAAATAAGATGCATAAAGGATAAACATCACACGCAATCAATATAAGTGATATGATATGGCCATCATCATCTTGTGCCTTTGATCTCCATCTCCAAAGCACCGTCATGGTCACCATCGTCGCCGGTACGACACCTTGATCTCCATCGTAGCATCGTTGTCGTCTTGCCAACTATTGCTTCTATGACTATCGCTACCGCTTAGTGATAAAGTAAAAACAATTACAGGGCGATTGCATTGCATACAATAAAGCGACAACCATATGGCTCCTGCCAGTTGCCGATAACTCCGTTACAAAACATGATCATCTCATACAATAAAATTTAGCATCATGTCTTGACCATATCACATCACAACATGCCCTGCAAAAACAAGTTAGATGCCCTCTACTTTGTTGTTGCAAGTTTTACGTGGCTGCTACGGGCTGAGCAAGAACCGTTCTTACCTACGCATCAAAACCACAACGATTTTTCGTCAAGTGTGTTGTTTAACCTTCAAAAAGGACCGGGCGTAGTCACACTCGATTCAACTAAAGTTGGAGAAATTGACACCCGCCAGCCACCTATGTGCAAAGCACGTCGGTAGAACCAGTCTCGCGTAAGCGTACGCGTAATGTCGGTCCCGGCCGCTTCATCCAACAATACCACCGAATGAAAGTATGACATGCTGGTAAGCAGTATGACTATTATCTCCCACAACTCTTTGTGTTCTACTCATGCATATAACATCTACGCATAGACCTGGCTCGGATGCCACTATTGGGGAACACAGTAATTTCAAAAAAAATCCTACGCACACGCAAGATCCATCTAGGTGATGCATAGCAACGAGAGGGGATAGTGTTGTCCACGTACCCTCGTAGACCGAAAGCGGAAGCGTTATGACAATGCGGTTGATGTAGTCATACGTCTTCACGATCCGAACGATCCTAGTACCAAAAGTATGGCACCTTCGCGATCTGCACACGTTCAGCTCGGTGACGTCCCACGAACTCTTGATCAAGCTGAGGTCGAGGGAGAGTTTCATCAGCACGACGGCATGATGACGGTGATGATGAAGTTACCGATGCAGGGCTTCACCTAAGCACTACAGCGATATGACCGAGGTGGAAATCTATGGAGGGGGGCACCGCACACAGCTAAACAATCAACTTGTGTGTCTATGGGGTGCTCCCCTCCCCCGTATATAAAGGAGTGGAGGAGGGGAGGGCCGGCCTTCTCATGGCGCGCCCAAGGGGGGAGTCCTACTCCCGGTGGGAGTAGGATTCCCCTTTCCCTGGTTGGAGTAGGAGAAGAAGGAAGAGGTAGAGGGAGAGAAGGAAAGGGGGGCCGATCCCCCTCCCAATTCGGATTGGGCTTGGGTGGCCCACCTTGGCCGCCTCCTCCTCACTCCCACTAAGGCCCATTAATGCCCAATGACTCCCCGATGGGTTCCGATAACCTCCGGGTACTCCGGTAAATGATGGAACTCACTCGGAACCATTCTGATGTCCAAACATAGCCTTCCAATATATCGATCTTTAATATTCGACCATTTCGAGACTCCTCGTCATGTCCGTGATCACATCCGGGATTCCAAACAACCTTCGGTACATCAAAACACATAAACTCATAATACCGATCGTCATCGAACGTTAAGCGTGCGGACCCTACGGGTTCGAGAACTATGTAGATATGGCCGAGACTCATCTCTGGTCAATAACCAATAGCAGAACCTGGATGCTCATATTGGTTCCTACATATTCTATGAAGATCTTTATCGGTCAAACCGCATAACAACATACGTTGTTCCCTTTGTCATTAGTATGTTACTTGCCCGAGATTCGATCGTCGATATCTCAATACCTAGTTCAATCTCATTATCGGCAAGTCTCTTTACTCATTCCATAATGCATCATCCCGCAACTAACAAATTAGTCACATTGCTTGCGAGGCTTATAGTGATGTGCATTACCGAGAGGGCCCAGAGATACCTCTTCGACAATCGGAGTGACAAATCCTAATCTTAATGTATGCCAACTCAAAAAACACCATCGGAGACACCTGTAGATCATCTTTATAATCACCCAGTTACGTTGTGACGTTTGATAGCACACAAAGTGTTCCTCTGGTATTCGGGAGTTGCATAATCTCATAGTCATAGGAACATGTATAAGTCATGAAGAAAGCAATAGCAACAAACTAAACGATCATCATGCTAAGCTAAAGGATGGGTCAAGTCAATCACATCATTCTCTAATGATGTGATCCCGTTAATCAAATGACAACTCATGTCTATGGCTAGGAAACTTAACCATCTTTTATTCAACGAGCTAGTCAAATAGAGGCATACTAGTGACACTCTGTTTGTCTATGTATTCACACATGTACTAAGTTTCCGGTTCATACAATTCTAGCATGAATAATAAACATTTATCATGATATAAGGAAATATAAATAACAACTTTATTATTGCCTCTAGAGCATATTTCCTTCAAAAAGGACTAAGGATATGTTTCTCATTTATGGAGGTGACAAAGAGCTCGTTGTAAATGGTTACATCGATGCAAGCTTTGATTCTGATTTGGATGACTCTAAGTCGCAAACCGGATACGTATTCATATTGAATGGTGGAGCTGTTAGTTGGTGCAGTTCCAAGCAAAGCGTCGTGGCGGGATCTACGTGTGAAGTGGAGTACATAACTACTTTAGAAGCAGCAAATGAAGGAGTCTAAATGAAAGAGTTCATATCCGATCTAGGTGTAATACCTAGTGCATCGGGTCTAATGAAAATATTTTGTGGCAATACTCGAGCAATTGCCTTGGCGAAGGAATCCAGATTTCACAAGAGAACCAAACACATCAAGGGACGCTTCAATTCCACCCGCGATCTAGTCAAGGAGGGAGACATAGGGATTTGCAAAATACATACGGATCTGAATGTTTCAAACCCATTAACTAAGCCTCTTCCATGAGCAAAACATGATCAGCACCAAGACTTCATGGGTGTTAGAATCATTACTATGTAATCTAGATTCTTGACTCTAGTGCAAGTGGGAGACTAAAGGAAATATGCCCTAGAGGCAATAATAAAGTTGTTATTTATATTTCCTTATATCATGATAAATGTTTATTATTCATGCTAGAATTGTATTAACCAGAAACTTAGTACATGTGTCAATACATAGACAAAATTGAGTGTCGCTAGTATGCCTCTACTAGACTAGCTCGTTAATCAAAGATGGTTAAGTTTCCTGACCATAGACATGTGTTGTCATTTGATGAACGGGATCACAAAATTAGAGAATGATGTGATGGACAAGACCCATCCGTTATCTTAGCACAATGATTGTTTAGTTTTATTTATATTGCTTTCTTCATGACTTATAAATGTTCCTCAGACTATGAGATTATGTAACTCCCGAAAGGAACACCTTGTGTGCTATCAAACATCATAACGTAACTGGGTGATTATAAAGATGACCTACAGGTGTCTCTGAAGGTCTTTGTTGGGTTGGCATAGATCAAGATTAGGATTTGTCAGTCCGTGTGTCGAAGAGGTATCTCTGGGCCCTCTCGGTAATGCACATCACTATAAGCCTTGCAAGCAATGTGACTAATGAGTTAGTTACGGGATGATGCATTACGGAACGAGTAAAGAGACTTGCCGGTAACGAGATTGAACTAGGTATGAAGATACCGACGATCGAATCTCAGACATGTAACATACTGGTGACAAATGGAACAACGTATGTTAAAGATCTTCGTAGAATATGTAGGAGCCAATATGAGCATCCAGGTTCTGCTATTGGTTATTGATCGGAGATGTGTCTCGGTCTTGTCTACATAGTTCTCGAACTCGTAGGGTCCACACGTTTAACGTTATGACGATTTGTATTATGAGTTATGTGATTTGATGACCGGAGTTTGTTCGGAGTCCCAGATGAGATCACAAACATGATGAGGAGTCTCGAAATGGTCGAGACATAAAGAATTATATATTGGACGATGTTATTCGGACACCGAATGAGTTTCGAGAGGTACCGGATAACTATCGGAGTGCCAAAGGGTTATCGGAACCTCCCGGGGGAACTAACGTGCCTTCATGGGCCTTAGTGGAGAGAGAGGAGGGCCGCAAGGGGCTGGCCGCCCGCCCCCTGGCAGTCCGAAGTGGACTAGGGGAAGGGGGTGGCGCCCCCTTTCCTACTCCCTCTCCCTTCCTTCTTCCCCCTTCCACCAAGTGGAATCCTACTAGGACTCCCTAGTAGGACTCCTCTCTCTTGCGCGCCCTACAGGGGCCGACCGGCCTCCCCTCTCCTCCTTTATATACGGGGGCAGGGGCACCCCAAAGCACAACATACAATCTCTTAGCCGTGTGCGATGCCCCCTCCACAGTTCAACAGCTCGGTCATATCGTCGTAGTGCTTAGGCGAAGCCCTGCGCCAGTAACTTCATCATCACCGTCGCCACGCCGTTGTGCTGACGAAACTCTCTCTCGCCCTCAACTAGATCAAGAGCTCTAGGGACGTCATCGTGCTAAACGTGTGCTGAACACGGAGGTGCTATACGCTCGATACTTGGATCGGTTGGATCGTGAAGACGTTCAACTACATCAACCGCGTTACTAAACGCTTCCTCTTTCGTTCTACGAGGATACGTGGACACACTCTCCCCTCTCGTTGCTATGCATCTCCTAGATAGATCTTGCGTGTCCGTAGGAAAATTTTGAATTACTACGTTCCCCAACATTTTTGGGATCCCAAAACAACTTTGAGAATATGACGTTGAAAGAATCATCATATTCAATTGACCCAACTTATTTGTTATACTTTGAGATACTATCATCACCAGTAATTCATTATAACACATAGATTTAACATATGCTTTACTTCCTTAGACCATGAGAGCATCGTAGTCACTTCCTAATGTATGATGGACTTTGGAGTTGCTCAAACATCACCTATAACACGATGATTATAACGACAACTTACAGGTACATCAAAAAGCTTGACAAGGCGCTAGATAACTCAAGAGTGGGGTTTTCTCCTCCCATGATGGAGAGATATTCTTAGGGCCCTCTCAGTGCGACTGCATCCATCATCGTCTTGCCAGACATAGGTGGCTAGGTCATAGGGATGCCGAAACATGTCAGCGAGAAAGAAGAACAAAACCGGTAACGAGGAGACGGTATAGTGAGCATGAGAATGACTCAAGAGGATACTGATATATCTCACCTAAGGGTTTGTAAAGTGCCGCGAAGCAAAGAGCATATCACATGACAACCAAATGTTCACTTGAATATCATTCGTGTATTCAAAGAGATCAATATGGACGTCCACAGTTATTGGTCATTGAACGAAAGGAGTTCTGTTCATGTCTATGCTTTACCGAACCTACATGGTCACAAGCTATTTGTTGAGTGTTAGTGGAGTAAGAGTTATGAGAATATATCCATGAAATAGTTTTGGGAATATTAGAAATAGTTTATAGAGAAACCAAAAGTGTTTCACAGTTATCAGAAGAGTTTCGGGGCTTACTGGGTAGTACCAGAATTGATATATAGGTGGAAAATATTTTTAGAGATGTTAAATTAGTAATAAAGGTTCAAATATTGACCAGGAGGCTTTTAGAATTAATTAAATATCAACGGGCCAAATAAAATACTAAAAAGTCCAAGTGGTGGAGAGTTATTGGGGGCCCAATAACACTAAGGGACCCCTAGCTTGTATGACAAGCTAGAGGGGGCCGAATTGGAGAGGGGGAAGACTCCTCCTCCCCTAGGCCAACGCACCAAGGAGGGGAGTCCTCCTCCCTTGTGTGGCACCCCTTTTCCCTACACCTATATATATTAGAGGATTTTGCCCATTGAGATACACAAGTTTTTGAGCATCCTCTAGTTCTGGGTCTAAATTGGAATCTAATTAGAGCTAGACCTAGATCTCTCAATCCTCATAATAGAGAAGCATTGTGTGGTTTTTTTTTCTCCCTCTAATTCTTCGGCGATGATTAGTTCTGGACGGCAAAGCGCTGCCGGATCGTGAAGCCTATACGTTTGCAATCTGTAGAGAGGCCATGCTTTCGGTCTTCGGTTCGAGGGACTTCATCAATGATCTACATCAACTTTTCTTCCGTTGCAACTCGAAGTTGATAACGATCCGATCTAAACCTCTATGTGGATCTTCATAGTGTTTTTGGACCGTGGTCGTAGGACGTTTTTTTTGTTTTCTAATACGTTTTCCAACAGGGAGGTGTACCATGCTTTGAGAGGATGGCGTCCTGGAGTCCTCCGAATTACCAGTGGGTGAAGAAGAAAATGATTGACGTGCACCTGACACTCTTTTTCTTTTGACTTGGTGCTACTTCGAGCCACCAACTTAGGGGCAGTTCTTTTGGTGGCTTTTTTGGACCTCTAGAATAGGCTGTCTAGAAGCCCAACCAAGCAGGCTTCTAAAAATATATTTTTTGTTGGGCTTGTAGAATAAACTGGTTTCAGCTTATTCTAGAAGCGAGCAAAAGAACTGGTCCTTACCCTGCAAGCCTTTTACTCCATATGTTTCTACTCCTATCTTATATAGCAAAGATGGTATACCGATACTCGGGAGCCTAAGTAAGGAATTTTTATTCTCCGTCATCAACGCACAATTTTGTTTCACAACCTGGAACCAAGTACTCCTTTGCGATTGTGATTAAAAGGAGGTCAAAATCTCAATCTTGAAGCTTTGTGATTCCATTACTCAATAGGTGTTTTTTTTACAGAAAGACTGTAAGGGAACCTACTACAGTATAATTGGTACAACAAACCTAAATTGCAAGTATCATGCCTTGAACCTGGGTTGGTGAGAAGGCATCAACCCCTTCCCACCACTAGGCTATGCCTTAGTCTGCATTACTCAATAGGTGTTGCGGCGTGTGTGCGTGTGATGGCGTGTGGTATGTTATATTGGGTGTTTTGGGAAAATCAATTCGGCTCCGGGTGCATTTGCATCCGGGCCCACTTTTGATTTTTTCAAATGTTGAAAAAAATTGAGACAAATTTTTTTTGTCATCTTTGTCACATACAAATGCAACCTACAAATTTTGAGACAAAAATGTCAATCATTTTGGCTTGTGCAAAAAAAACAAATCAAAGACCAAATGTCACCCCAAATTTGTTTTTTTGCCGACGAAACACCGCTGCTCCGTTCCGCGTGAATTTTGTCAAGCATGTTTGCGACACCAACACGATCGTCTACAATTTTTTTCAGAATTTTTTGAAAACATTTAATGTTTTTTCGGGGTACTGTTCATCCGGGTGCAAATGCACCGGGAGCCAAAACGCCTCCCCCGGGTGTTTTTATCAAAAAAGTTTTTCTGGAGCAGTCAGCAAAGTGGAAGGCGAATTTTTTTTTTTGAGAACATGAAGACGGAGAGAGATTGAATTCAAAGAAGTTTTTTTTTAGAATGAATTGAAAGAAGTTTTTTTAGCAGAATGGATTCAAAGAAGTAACAAGTTACAAATTGCGGGCTATTTAGCGGCTCGGTTGGGCCCCAAGAGCCCACTCAACGCCGTACGAAACAAAGAAGCCCAAGCGGCGGATAGCAACGGGCCGACGGCGCCGCCCAAACATGTCTCTCTGCTCCGTCTCCGGCTCTCCGCCAACTGTCCCGGTCGGCGTCGTCTCTCTCCTCCCCGCCTCCCCGCGCCGCCCGCAAAAGCCACACGCCGGTATGCGTCTCCGCCAGCCCCGCAGCATAGCCGAGCCCCGCAAAAGTCGTCTGCCTCTTCATCGCTTCCGCTCCTCGCCGCATGCGAGCCATAATCTCGCCCCCGACCGCGTCCCATCGCCCGCCCGGGAAGGTATTGCTTTCCTCCTCCTACCCCCCACGGCGCAGCAATTTTTTCTGGGGTGCCCTAGTCGAAGGAGGATCAGCGTGGTTCTCCTATTCTGATCTGTAGCCAGCGCGGCTCACACGTTTTGTCCGCGTCTCCGCTGTTTAATTTCGAAATGATTTGTGCGCAATTCGTAGCTAGTGCCGGGCAGGTGGATGAGCCGATGAGCTAGGTTTATTGGCCATGAACGAATGGGTAGAACCAAATGTTGATGCATGCATTGGGCCTCTCAGTACCGTAACTGTTTGTCTGTTTGACTTACCTGAAGAACGGCACAAGTTCGGTTATGCGGAATTGGGCGACATGACAAAATCGTATAAGTATCGTCTGTCCCTTTCTTGCTCAACACTTGTCTGTTAATTGTTGAAGCCTTCATCAATCCTCTCACACAGTCACATCTCGATGCTGCTGCACATGACATGATGCGATGTTGGCCTTAGCAGTTTGCATAACAGGGGGCAGAAGCTGGAGGTGTTGGATTTGTCTTATATGTCTATTAATAACATGATCACAGGTGTCGAACTGAGCTACAGAGTCTGGAACACTGGAGCAATCTTATTTAGTACACCCTCTGTAAATAAATATAAGACTGTTTAGATCATTAGTGATCTAAACGGTCTTATATTTGTTTACAGAGGGATTAATATACATACAGAAGTCAGCACATAAAAGGTTATAATTATTTAACAAATGGAATGTTTAAAGTAAATCATCACTGCAACATTAGTTGACTTTATTAACCCAGCCACACGAGCCCCCACTAGGACGATTCTCATGTAGCCGTGATTTCTCTGGCTTTACTTTTAACGGTCTTTTGAGGAAAATGTTATTGACATAAGAAATCTGAATTGGATTCCTAAAAAAAGGAAATCTAAATTGGCATTAACAAGTTACAAGTAGTTGAAAATCTCCATTTTCTTCTTAATTTTGTGATCAATCTCTTTATGGTCTTAATGATGATACCCAACTTGCAGTTCTGAAGTCTGAACCTGTGATTTGACGAGGACTGTGGTTGCTTTCAGTTGCCTGCCACAGTGCTCACAGTTCAGCTACCATTATGTTAACCTATCAGAGATGTCTGTTTGTACTTTGTACCATGATTTCAGAACCAAATGCACTTCCAAGGTTTGACGTTTTGTGCAAAAATATTCTGAGCCTTTTTTTTTAAGTTGCAAACTGACTGTTGCATTTGTTGCATTTGACCCCCCAAAAGGAGAGGGCTGCTGCACATTTACAGAAATGACTGGTTGATTGTTCATGGAAAATAGGTATTCAGATATTTTTTTTGTATACATTCGTGCCCAGATAATCAGTAATATCCATATAAATCAAGTGTGGATCACTTGCTTTGTTTCTGTGATGTGTTGCCTATGGTTCCTGGTTACAGAACATATTGTGGAAGTGAACAGTATAAAGTTAATGGTTAAGGATTGTGACATGAATTTGCCATTTCTGTTCATCTTTGCGCTTCAAGCATTCTGTTCCTAACTTGATTGTTCTCTGCAAATTTCTCTCTTCTGCTCCAAGTGCATCAGACAGGAACCGTGTCCTCGGAGGTAGAGGGGGTGAAAGCCACGCGAAATGATCTTTCCGGCCTCTCCATGTCCAAAGGATTAAGCAAATCTGCGGAGAACTCAGACGCCAAGAGCTTTCCAGTGAGTACAAATGCACTTTCGCTTCACCGCACTTGCTTTCATATATACTCGTGGCCCCTACTTTATCCAAAGGGTTAAGCACTAATAAGTAGTATTAATTAAGGGGCAACTTTCTCAATAAAACATATTCTCGTAACCGATAGCGATCCACAAGCATTTGCAAACAGAGCAAAACGGCAACGCTAAAACTAAATTTTCACTGGACGGGGAAATTCTTTTAGTATTTGGCGCCTGACAAGGCAGTGATGCTGACCTGTTAGCTGGAAGTAAGGATAATCTCAAATGAGCACATTTCATGCGCCCCCAAAATATACATTCTTTTGCGCATTTGTAGAACTGCTCAAACCCCCTATTTTGCACTTAGAAAAAGAAGTCTTGTGTATTCCCACCTCTTATCTCCCTGTCTCTCTGTTCTCTCTCCTCAATGATCTTTTTGCTGGGAGTACTTGCCGTCGCAGCAGCGAGGCCAGAGGGCGCCCAATGAGAGATGAAGTGCTGTTACAGTTACGGGGCAGTATAGTAGGAGGCAGGACTCCTGACAGAGAAGGCCCCACCACATCCTTCCCCTATCTCCCCTCTCCTCTCACCGTCTCTCTCTAGCCTGTGAAATCTGAAAAAAGACACATGCTCGTAGGGCATGTTCAAAAGGACACAATATCTTCTTCGCGGTACAGTGGTAGGTGAAACTCCAAGGGCGATTCGATTTGACAGTGTGGGAGAAGACAGACAGGAGAGGAGGCAACATCCTATCATCTGGTATGCTCCTCTTCTTTCTCCAATCTATCTATAGTTTCGCTGTATACTTGAAGTCTTGAATACATCGTACTTCCTACGTACATGCATAGCTCACTGGCCTACTGTTCACTTGTTGCAGAGTAGAGTTCTTCCACTCATTGCCATGCTGCAGCAGGGTGAAGGGGAGAGTTCTTGGGGGATGGCGAGTGATCGTGGTAGAGCTGTACCATTCGGCCAAGCGCTTGGATATGGAATCGAAGGCCACGCTCCTCCTCCTGCCAACTTCCTGTACTGCTCCTCCGCTCTCTAGTCTATATCTCTCTCTGCTATCTCAACTGCTAGTACGTGCGAAGACAACACACAAGCTAAAGTTGCTCCTTTTTGCATCTACTAGTTTTCAACTCCGGCTCTTGCTTGCTATAAAATATAGGCCTCCTCTCCTCTCCCCCTCCCTCCCATCACCTCTTTTTAACCACCTTTATAACCAACTCTTGTGCTATATATATCCAACTCTTGTGCTTATTGGGTTACACCTCTTCCCACGAACCAAATAGTTTCTTAATGCCTAAGGCCTGGATCCTGTGAGTGATTTCCTCTTACCCTCCATCTTTTTGGCTCTCATCCTTATCTATCCACCTCTCTAATCCTTCATGTTGCCTTTACATTCTTGAAAAAGCTTCACTAGTTTTTATCTGCTCTGTCATATATTGCATATGCCTATCTATATACCACCGTATCACTGGCTCTAAATTCTGTGCCCTGCTGCTTTGTGATCCAGGAGGGAGTTGCAACCGGCAGCCGCTGCTTACTTTGGCGAGTTGGAGGAGGCCCTTATCCATGGCACCTGCGCGGCCGGTGTCGATCCTGTCATGATCGAAAGTGATGCCCGCACCAAGTGTAAGAGACTATAACTGCCTTTCCGATCGATCTCTTCTCTCCCTTTCTCCAAACCTTAACCGCCTGCATGCGAGAAAGGCTTGTGTCTTTGCTCCCTTCTCCCTCCCCACAGCGCACGGCATAGATAGAGAGGCACACCACGCCCTGGCTTTTGCCTTGCCAAACACAGCCATGAGCCCTAACCACATGTAATTTGGGCAAGGTGCGGCAACAGCAAAAATGGTGTGATCCCGCGACCCCCCACGCCCCGCCTCTCTCTTCTCTCTTTGCCCACATTTTCGCAACCTCCTGTGGGAGAGGGCGATTGACAAGGCCTTTAATTCCGTTTGTGTGTATGCAGCAGCGGCAGTAGCAGCAGCGGCAGGATATCTTGCGGCTAGGCCCCCCACGTTGGAGATCTTCCCTTCTTGGCCAATGAGTCATCTACAGCAGCCATACAGTGTAAGCACTGCTTCTCTAGATCATTCGCAGGCTCCTACAGTTCCTTTCTGACCGCAGCAGCGGGGGAAAGTTGCTCTTGGTTAATTAACTGCTTGCATGCTAGCTCACTGTCTTCGTCTGCCTGCCGGCCTCCTCTTGTTTCTTGGATTAATTGCTTCACAGGGGAACTCGCAGTCAGTAGGGAGCACTGACTCCAGCTCCGCGCAGAACACAATGCCACAGGCCGAGTTGGTGTCCCCAGTGAGCATGAGGACCGACTCTGGGCAGCAGCAGCAGGACCAGCAGGAGGCGTTGATGGTGACCATTGATGATTACAACTACAGTCAAGGACTTGGAGCTGCACCAGCCACTGCACCAAGCTTTCAGCAACATGCAGGAGCCCAAGATAAGGTACGTAACAGTGTCAACGTTGATATATACAATACTTTGTCGTCTTCATCATGGTTGTTTACATTTTTGGACAAGTTCTTCGTTAAGCGTTTCAATGCATCCTCAAGAGATTTGCTTTCGGAAGCATAAACTTGAGTCTGCTTTGAGCTTGAGCATCCTTTCAGTTCTAGATATGCCTTTGAATAGAAAAACCGAGTTCATGGTGGTCGTTGGGTGGGCACTGGGAAATGGCATATTTCTAGAAGCGCTGGAGCGTGTAGGCAATATCATATGGTCAAGGCTGGTCCAAGACAAAAAAAAAAGGTCGCCAAAAAGATGATTGGCGACATCATAGTGATCTTATGTCCTTCCTTTTGATGGATAGAAGCAACATGATAACCACCTGAACTGTTCCTTGGAACATAAAACAACCACAATAGTAGTAGCACATTCTCTTTCAATAGTTCACAAAGATGAACTATTATAGACACTGCTACTGTTTTAAGAGAGAGACGTGCAGGTAAAAAAGCTCCTAGTGAATAGGTTATATTATAGGTGGGTAGCAACACCCAACAGGAATTTTAGCTCCAGGTATATTACTGTATAACTAGTTAACTACCTAGCATTGCACACTGTTCTAACTTCCAAGTCTACCACTCTGATGCAGAGAAAGCATGGATCCACAAGAAAAGATGGCAAGTTGGTAGATCCCAAGGTGAGATTCATTTGGTTTCAGTTTGTTGCTTGCATGGCCCTGCATTTCATTATTGTGCATACTCTTCTTACTTGCACATCTATTATTTCTTAGACTGAAAGGCGATTGGCGCAGAACAGAGAAGCTGCAAGGAAGAGCAGGCTGAGAAAAAAGGTGCAAATCAATTACAATCAGTAAAAAAATCACTGGATGAAAAAAAACACATTTACACATCTAGATATGACATAGTTATGTCACATCTAACCTGATGTCCACTCTGTTTGTGGTCTATTTTTTGTCCTAGTTTTTTTTATTTCTTGTTGCTACATTATACATTTGTGGGAGCTTAGATGTGACATCTTTAAAAAACATCTAGATGTGAATTAGACAAACTGTTTCACGAAAACAGTTGCACTTATTTTGCAGGCTTATGTTCAGCAGTTAGAAACAGGCCGGATTAGGCTTCAGCAGATCGAGCAAGAGCTTCAGAGAGGGCGCTCACAGGTTCCAATTCTCTAGAACATCTAATAATATTCGTCTATCGTTGCCATATGCTGTAACGCTTTAATATATCGTTTCAGGGTCTGCTCACGGGAGGATGTAGCGCTCCCGGAGAGATGAGTTCCGGTAAGCATCTCATCCCTTGCAGCATTACAAACTTCACAACGTTACCACGTCAGGCTCAACAACTTCTTGATTTGCTATTACAGCCGCTGTGATGTTCGACATGGAGTACGCCCGATGGTTAGACGAAGACAACAAGTACATGGCGGAGATTCAGGGCGCTCTGCAGGCCCAGGTCCTCGATGCGAACCTCGGCACCATTGTCGAAGACTGCATGCGGCACCATGACGAGCTGTTCCACCTGAGGGCTGTGCTCGCCAGGTCCGACGTCTTCCACCTCATGACCGGCATGTGGGCGACGCAGTCCGAGCGGTGCTTCCTCTGGATGGCCGGCTTCCGGCCTTCAGAAATCCTCAAGGTCTAGCGCGAAGTTTCTACATGAATGCACCGTAGTGCTTTTAATTTGTCTGACCTTTGTGTGATGATTAAGGCGATGTTATATGCTGAGTCTTCTTGCCTTTTTTCTTTTCATCAGATGCTGATACCTCAGCTTGATCCGTCGACGGAGCAGCAGCTGCTGGGGATGTGCAACCTGCAGCAGTCATCGGAGCAAGCCGAGGAGGCGCTCGAGCAGGGGCTAAAGCAGCTGCACCAGTCACTGGCCGACGCGGTGGGCGCTGGCCCTCTCAATGACGGTGCAGATGTTGCCAACTATACCGGTCTCATGGCTCTAGCTCTTGACAGGCTCGACAACCTCGAGAGCTTTTATCGTGAGGTCAGTATTTTTCTCTTCATTGCAGTTCATGCACTCTGCCATCAAAATCCCATGTTCTTGCATGATTAAACATTTTCTGAACTTACAAAGAAAAATACACTCCTTTGATTTTCTGAACAATAATTCAACAGAGAAAGCTAAAATAGTTGGAGCTGAAAACTGGGAAATATATTTACCATTAAGCTGAATCACTTAATTTATTATTGTTGAAATTCTGGTCCTACAGAATGTTGTCTTACTTTTCGGATAATAGAAGGTACTAATGATGTACTATAAGATGTGGTTGTGTAGCATGGTCAAGTTTGTTTGAGCAACTGGCTAGATCATGCAGATAAACATCATTAGCACTTTTTAGATTGCATAATTAGTCTGTTATAAACTAGTATATCGACTGATGTTTGTGGACCAATATTTTGAGCAATTGGTTGAGTCTTGGACAAGGTTCTTTATTTATTATTACATATAAAACGAATGTCTTAAGAGACATAAACACCTATCACTTTCTTCATAAAGCCCAAGTAGGAATATCAGAATATGACGTTCACCTTCTTGCCTTGTATAAATTATTCCGTGTGTATCCACCCCATCTCCACCTATTTTTGCTGGTTGTTCAACAGATGCACACATATATCTGGAAAAGCTTGGATCATGCATGCCATATATGTTTGTTGCACTTGTTGTAAAATGTGCAAGGGTTCAGTCCATGAGCTGTAATCGAGAAAGAGACACAACAACCTAAACCTGAGCACTTAGAGATGAAGCAGAGGAGCCTTGAATTAAAGTAGATCATGCTGCTCCACGAGATGAGTAGAAAAATAAGTGGTCTTCTCTTTCTCTAGGTTCTCTTCTCCCCCCGTATCTGAATAAAAGGAGATCGAGACATCCAATTTTGCTCCACTTGAGATATTCAGATTGTGGTTTGTGGATAAGCTTTGGTGGAGTAGATATTTGGAGCAGTTTTGACATCCAAAGGCTTTAGAAAGAAACAGGAAACTGCGTACCTTTATATTCTTAATTTCTTATATATTATAATCCGTGTTAAGATCCTACATAGCATAGATTGTAGATTATGGAGGAAAAATGGAATCACACAAACTGAGATGTACAATATGCAACCGGCAGGAAGCTTCCAACTAGCCCATGTCTCAAGCAGGAACATTGGCTTTGCATCTTTCGTTATCATCCGATGCTGCCGCCACCAATCATTAATTGCATTCTGAAGTGTATTGTCATGTAGATAGTGCAACAAACATTAGATATTTCCTGTCAGCCTAGTCGCCAGTTAATCCGTTTCACTGACTTAATACCTCAACATGGCATTGCAAGTGAAGGCCGACAATCTGAGACAGCAGACCCTGCATCACATGCGGCGGATTCTCACCACCAGGCAGACGGCTCGGTGCTTCGTCTCCCTTGGAGAGTACCATCGCCGTCTCCGCGCCCTCAGCTCCATCTGGGCTTCACGTCCTCGCGAGTAAGACCGACATAATTCTCTAATGCTCATCAATGGTATAATACTCACATCGCATCTCACCCTCGGCGTATACTCTTTTCAATTGCAGGAACTTCATGATGCCAGAGAATGTCAGCTCTACAGCAACAGAATTCCAGGCCATTCACCAGCAGCCTCAGCAAAACCAGTTCTCCGGCCTCTGAAGCATCGCACAAGTTCCGCCAACGAAAACGGCGAGGAGACCGCAGCATTGTTCCATCATCGTTGTTAAGATATTGGGAAAGGGGAATATCATATCACTAGCTAGGGAAAAGGAGCAGAAAGTAGGCCGGCCGAGGGAAGAAATTAACTGGCCTGGCTCATCGCCTGTGATGTTCCTATGGCTCTTGAACTGCACCAAGGGAGGGGTTAGCACCTTTGCAGGAAATTTGGTGCAAAGCGTAGAGGGGGATTAGGAAAAGGCAAGGGCCGGTGGAGGGACGTGGACGTGGGTTACGCTGTATGATTATCATCAGTAGAGTAGGCCATTCCATTTGAGAAATGGGCGCAGGAATAAACAATTGATCTGATCTGAGCATTTGCCAAAACGACACGGCCAGATAAACCAGCCATTACCTAATTTGTCCCCTCAAAAAAATAAACCATTGCCTGATTTGCGATGTTGCAACTTTTCTTTTTTGCGATAATGCAACTTGTGCGAAGGCCAGGACAAAATTATCCGGGGATTATGGTTATGCCTGAGTGAGAAACGAGCTGCGCCTTTTCGGTGCTGGAAAACATTGCTTAATAAGAACAGAACCCTTGGCCGTGCATGCCAGCTCTGTGCTGTGTCTGTATCCGGGGATTACACGCTCGTTCGGCCCACCTGATGGATGTAGCTAACGTGGTGCACCCGACGGATGGTGACCATCCACAAGGGCAGAACAAAGCTTAGGGGCCTAGAAGGCTACAGAACAACAAAGCTCGCTCCCGGGCCCCGGCATGGTCTTGATCCTCCCTCAAAAAAAAAAAAGGCATGGTCTTGATCCTCCCTCAAAAAAAAAGGCATCGGTCAAGCATGATGAAACTCGCGTCAAGTTCAGCTCCGGAGAATAGACCCAGCTAAAAAGACAGAGAAAAGCCTTTTTCAGATCAGAGGAAAAAAGAACAAATAAAAGAGGCAGCCGCTTGTAGGCTTCTCTCCTTTTTTTCTTGACCATTTTCCTGCCCCCCGGGACTTCAAGGTGAACTCACCGGACTTACCTTGCCGGCCCAATCCAACTCTTAAACGGCCTGCAAAATTACCAGGCCCAGAAGAGATAACATACCAAAAATAGCGACAGCTCCTTCTTTTTCAGAAACACCTGCAATTTTATTCATACTCGCAAATATTACGGGTTAAAACGTGAATATTTTTTGGATCGAAATGATTTATTTTTTTGAACATTTATTGTAAAATCCGAACATCTTTTGAGATTTTATTTATTTCTTAAAATATGAACATTTTTTTTGAAAGCATGAACACTTGTAAAGTGAACCATTACGTAAACGTGAACACTCTTGAAAGTAGTGATTTTTTTAACAATTCCATTTTTCGTGTGAGAAAACTTGAACATTTTTTAACTAAAACTAAAAATTAGAAAAACAAGAAAAAATAAAAATAAAATCAGATAAATAAATAAATAAAGATTTGGCCATAACCAACAAAAGACCATACAATGACCTAAAGGGTCGAAACCGATAAAAACCATACAGTAACCTCCTTGGAGTTCGGCAAACCACAGTTAGGTAAATGAGCCGGCAGTGAGGCGAAGGTGAACATCGTTGCCGTCAATCCTCAAGTGATCTCCCATCGTGAGGTGAGGGAGAATCGTGATGCCTTCAAGCAGCTCGAGACCGAGCGCACGGATGGGGTCTATATGGCTGAGCTCAGAGCGAAACACATGGAGCACGTCGCCAAGGAAATTACATGCTACGCGGCCTACAAGAAGCATAGCAACAACACCAATGAGGCGGACCCTCCGTGAGCCATATTTCCTCCAGCTTCGGTGACGACGAGGTGGATTGGGACAAGCTCGTGGAGGAATGCGATTAGTATAGTATGCCATGTAGTTTTAATAGTTGTTTTACGTTCTTGGAACAACCTAAATTTATCTAATGCCATGTACTTCGCTCCTAAATATAAGTCTTTCTAGAGATTCCAACAAGTGACTACATGCGGAGCAAAATGAGTGAATCTACTCTCTAAAATATGTCTACATACATCCGTATCTTGTAATCCATTGAAAGTGTCTACAAAGACTTATATTTAGAAACGGAGGGAGTAGTTTTAAAAGTATGTTGTGTTACCTTTGTTCAATTGAGTAGTTTCAATTTACGTCTGAAATGAAATTGTGTGTAATTTTTTAGGGAGTTAAACTTACGATTTGGTCTAGGAACCACCTTTTCTTAACTCCTCGGAAAGTCAAAACTGAAAAGTTAAGGTTTGAAGAGGCTTTTGAAGGGCTAAATTCTGACAAATCAGCTAGAGTTGCACTTAGGCCTGATAAACGAGCTGCGCCTTTTCTTTAATGGTGCTACAAAACATTGCTTAATAACTGCATGCCAGCATTTCGGTGTGTGTGAGCAACGGGCTAGTGCAGCTACTGTTTGCACGCGCGTTCGCCCCACCTGATGGATGTAGCGTACGTGCTGCCTGCACCTGACGGATGGTGACCACCCAGAGGGCAGAACAAAGCTTAGGGCCGCGGCCTAGAACAGAACAGCAAAGCTCGCCCCCGGCATGGTCTTGATCCAGGGGGGCCGCTCGATGCGAACCTGCGGGAAAAGGAGGACAAGCATGCTGCAACTCGCATCAAGTTCAGATCCGGAGAACAGCTTTTTTATATAATAGGGAAAAACAGAAGAAAAAAGTGGCAGCCGGTTCCATGGTGACAACTCATCGGGCTTACCTTGCCGGCCCAATCCAACTACCTAAACGGCCTGAACTGTCACCAGCCCAAGAAGAGAGAACCTACCACAAAAATAGCGAGAGCTCCTTTTTCTTAGAAATGCCTGTAATTTTATTCATACTCGCAAACATTACAGGTAATTTTCAAAACAATTGAACATTTATCTTAGTTTTTGGGCATTTGAAAACGTGAACATTTTTTGATTCCTAATGATTTCTTTTTTTGACAATTTATTGTAAAGCTCTAACATTTTTTGAGATTTCATTTTTTTTCAAATAGCGAACATTATTTCAAATTGTTAAACACTTTTTTAAAGAGAATACTTTGAAAGTACTGAACATTTTTTTAAAAATCCAAACATTTTCTTATTCTTGGAGAAAAAGTGAACATTTTGAAAATTGAATTAAAACAAAAATATTAAAAAACATGAAAAAAAGAAAAATAAAGCAAAAAATAAAAAAAAGAATTTGGTGATAACCGATAAAAAACCACACAGTCACCTAATAAACAGCTAAAACCGATAAAAGACCAGACAATAACCTAAGAAACAGCTAAAACCGATAAGACCATACAGTAACCTCCAGAAGGTTTGCCAAACCGCTGTGCACGAATGGCCGGCTATTCGGCCAAAAACGCGTCAAATAGGATTTGGCAAAGATAGCAACCCTAAGAAAACAAATACTATAGCAGAATTGGGTGTCCCCGGTGACCGATTTTGGTGTTTTGGCCCTTTTGTTAAAGTTTAGTTAGATCTGACCCCTATCTGAAAGTATCTCGGGATCTGACCATTTTACTACCGCCAAAGTCGATGGCGGTAGGATATAACAGCCTACCGCGATGGCGGTAAGGTATAACAGCCTACCGCCAAGGCCCTTGGCGGTAGGAACGCACGCCCTACCACAATTTTTTTCTAAGTATAAGATACAGTGTGTGTACTCATCTACAGCCGGACGCATCGGCGGTAGGGGTACACAAGCTACTGCCACCCTGTTTGGCGATAGGGCCAGGGGCGGAGCCAGGATTTGAACATAGGGGAGGCGAAAAGGCAAAATGGTCACTAAGACATAGAAAGCTGATATCTAGATGTGCTTAAGCAAAACTGACATAAAAACCACAACATATCAAGTGTCAATATAGCGTTTGTTTAATATATTTCCTGGTAGACAAATCTTCATTTGATATGAATTTTGGAGTTTTCTACCACATGTGCAACGTATGGCAACATATGTTTATCTGTAAAAATGAAAGTGCATTCATATTAGTATATAAACCAATGAATTTATTGTTGGTATGTTCTTTTTTTGTTGAACAATCACCGGGGGGCTTGGTGTGTTCTTTTAATCCTTGAGGCATGGATAAGTAGAAAAAAGACACATCTAATTAGTATTATTATTCAATTGCTTTAGATACTAGCTACAGATTGTATATACTGTGTAACTTCAGAATTGAGTGTTCAATAAGATAATCATGTACTACAAGTTCATACCTACTTGATCGATGCTGTGATGGCCGGTAGAATCGGGGGCACCGCACCGAGGCGGATAGAGCTAGCTGTCAGGCGGCAGTCCATCAGGATCAGCGCAGCGTGGATGGAGAAGGTGCTAGCACCGGCTGCACCGCTCCCATTGCCTTAGTCAGATCACATGGCTGATGGCTCCTTCCGATGGCAAGTGGGCGAGAAGCAGGAGTTCGATCCTTTTTTAGGGTTTGAGAGAGGAGATTGATACGCGACGGAAGGAATGTCTACGATGGCATGATTAAAACGGCGAGTTGGGCTGTAAATGTTCGTGGGCTTCTAGCCACACGCACGTAGCTACATGCCATCCAATATAGATTAGGCCTAATTCTAATCAAGTCAGGCTAGCTAGTACATATATACGTACGTACATGTTGTTGAGGGGGGCCGATCCGGGGGGGGGGGGGGGGAGGGGTCTAGCCCCTGCTCGCCCCTGTCTCCGCCCCCGGATAGGGCAGCACTGCGCCGACGTGGATAACTTGCCTACCTCTAGGATCTTTAGCGATAGCAAAAGGGTCAGATCTTGAAATACTTTTGGATAGAGGTCAGATCCAGCTAAATTTTAGCAAAAAGATCAAGCACTTCCGTTCGGGAAGGGGCCCCCTGGACGTCCGCACGTCACCGACGCTACTGCTTGCTCCCCACCACCTCCATTCACACGGCGACCCCATCCCTATGTTTTCGGCTTCGGTTTTGTAACACCCCATCTATGGATCTGGATCGAGATGGATGCAAATCGAAGCTAGGGTTTGGAAGAACGAGAGTATATTCGGGTATATGCTTGTATTAGTTGTAGAAATATCTGAGAGTTCAGCATAGGAATAATCGATGGTCCATTACAGAAGGGGAGCGCTGGCTTTATAGCTCAGCTGGCAACGGACGGAAAGCAACAGTAACGGCACGGAATGAAATGCTACAGTTACTAAAGTAACGGTACAGGCGAGCGAAGCGAGCCGTCGGATCTTCAGGCTGCGTTTCATCTTGGTCGTGCGTTAACTGAATCATGAACAGGCCTGACAATACCCCCTCCTGAAAGCGAACTTGTCCCCAAGGAGCTTCAGCGATTGAACCAGCCATCCACCGTCTTCTTGAAGAACGCTGGAAAAGTTCTCTTGATGAAGTTGGTATCCTCCCACGAAGCGTCGTCAGGTGGAAGATTTTCCCATTGCACGAGCCACTAAACCACCGGTAGATTGTTTCGAAGAATCTGACGTGTTTCAAGCACCAGACTGGGTTCAGTCTTGATACGACCATCTGGACTGACCAATGGAAGATCAGAGCAAGGAACAACTGATGGACCAAGATGCTTCTTCAATTGGCTGACGTGAAAGACTGGGTGAATGCTGGCATTGTCCGGAAGGAGTAATTTGTATGCCACCTTCCCCACACGAGCAATCACACGGAAAGGTCCATAAAACTTGCTTTGGAGCTTGATATGAGAGCGAATGCCGAACGCATTCAAGCGATAAGGCTGCATTTTCAGATACACCATGTCACCTTCAGACAGTGTGCGTTCAGATCGTTTCTGATCTGCATATTTCTTCATGCGAGCTTGTGCACTGGCCAGGTTTGCTTTGAGGTGCTGCCACATCAAGTTGCGGTCTGTAACAAATTCAGTGACTTCATTGGTAGAGTTGGACCTTAACTGAGGAATTTGCAAGTCAGGGGGAGGATAGCCATACAGTGCCTGAAAAGGGGTTTTCTTCAGAGAGGAGTGAAAAGATGTGTTGTACCAATATTCCGCCATTGACAAGTGGAGGGCCCATTTCTTGGGTGCAGTTGAGATCATGCACCTCAAGTAATTCTCAATGCATTGATTTACACGTTCTGTTTGGCCATCAAATTGGGGGTGGTAGGCAGAACTGTAACATAGCTCAATTCCCATAGCAGAAAATATGTCTTGCCACAGTTTGCTGGTGAAGATTTTGTCCCTGTCAGACACAATTGCCATGGGAGGGCCATGTAACTTTAACACATTGTTGATGAACGCTTTGGCCACTGTGTGTGCAGTAAAGGGATGAGCTAGGGGAATGAAGTGGGCAAACTTGGAGAGCCTGTCCACCACAACAAAAATAACATCATAACCATGTGACTTTGGTAGTCCTTCAACGAAGTCCATGCTGATATGGGACCAAACCATGTCAGGTATGTGGAGAGGATCCAAGAACCCAGGATAGGGGCAAGTTTCACCCTTATTTTTCTGACAAACAGGGTAGAGTTGCACAAACTTTTCCATGTCTCTTTTCATGCCAGGCCAGTAAAACACTTGTTTCAGACGTTGGTAAGATGCCTTCATTCCTGAGTGACCACCCACAGCAGAAATGTAGTGTTTGCAAAAGTTTGTTCCTAAGAGCAGTGTCACTTCCCACATAAATTTTCCCATTGTGCCTGATAATGCCATCTTGGAGAGCATTTTTGTGAACAGTGTGTGTGGGAGTCAGGAGAAGTTGTTCCAGTAATTTCTGACAGTGAGCATCCTCTTTGTATGATTGCTCCACTTCCGAAATCCATTTTGGAGTTGCAAGGGAAATTGCCATGCAGGAATGTTTTCTGGACAGGGCATTAGCAACTACATTGTCTTTCCCTTTCTTGTATTCCAGCTGGAAGTTGAACTCCAGTAATTTCAACATGAGTTTGTGTTGGATACTTGTAGAAATTTTCTGATCAGTCATAAATTGCAAACTTTTTGTGATCTGTTCAAATGATAAGATCATTTCCCAGGAAGTAGTGTCTCCATCTTTTTAGGGCTTCAATGATTGCTAGAGCTTCCTTTTCATATGTTGACAATGCTGCATTTCTAGGTCAAAGAGATGAGCTGTAATAGGCAATGGGCCTACCCTGTTGCATCATAACTGCTCCCAACCCAGTGCCTGAAGCATCAGTTTCCAAGACAAAAGGTGCAGAGAAGTCAGGTAGGGCCAGAATTGGTGCAGAGATGAGTGCTTGTTTGAGTTGCTGGAAAGCAATGGACTGTGAAAATTTCCAACAGAAACTGTCCGTTTTGAGGATATCATGTAATGGCCTGGCAATTGCTCCAAAGTTCTTAACAAACCTCCTATAATACCCACAGAGTCCAAGAAAACCTCTGAGTTGAGTTGGGGTTGTGGGTACTGGCCAGTCAGCCACTGTTGAGATTTTGGAGTGGTCAGTGGATACACCAGAGCCAGAAATGGTGTGGCCCAAGTAGGATACTTCAGGGATAGCAAATACACATTTGGAGAGGTTAGCTGAGAGCTTGTGTTGCTTTAGCAGCTCCATGACTATTTTCAGGTGCTCTTTGTGTTCCTCCAAGGATTTGCTAAAGATCAAAATGTCATCAAAAAATACTAATATGAATTTCCTCAAGTAAGGCCCAAATATTTTATTCATCGGAGCTTGAAAAGTGCGTGGGGCATTGGTTAGTCCAAAGGGCATAACCAAAAATTCATAGCGGCCAAAGTATGTCCTGAAAGCAGTTTTGTGTACATCTTTTTCACTCATCCTTATCTGATGGTAGCCAGACCTTAGATCTATTTTGGAGAATTTTTTTGCTCCATGCAATTCATCCAAGAGATCTTCTATCACAGGAATGGAGAATTTATTTTTGATTGTGACAGCATTGAGTTTCCTATAGTCAATGCAGAGTCTCCATGAACCATCTTTCTTCATAACTAATATGGCAGGAGAGGAATAAGGGCTCTGGCTCTCTCTGATCATCTTGGACTAAAGAAGTTGATGTACTTGTTTTTCCATCTCATTCCTCTGCATGTGAGGCACCCTGTAGGGTCTGGTATTAGGTGGTGTAGTGTTAGGTTTGAGGGGAACTTCATGATCCAGTTCTCTGACAGGGGGTAGTCCAGTAGGTTCTTTGAAAACTTCTGGACATGCAGATAAGATTTCCTGAATTTCAGGTGGAGGTGCAGGCTGCTTACTGGAGTGGACAGTGCTGTCTTCAGCTAGCTGCAGTACAAAAGCTGGTGCTCCACTGAGCAGCATTCGGTTGAGTTCCAGTGCATCTACTTCATCAGTAGCAGACAGAGTGTCACAAGCTGGAATTGTAATAGGAGTTGTGCCTTGGTGTTGCACTTTTAACTGTCTGGGGTCATAAGAAAAGGACACAGGACTATGCTGTGCCATCCAGTCTGAACCCAATACTACATCATGTCCTGGCAGATCAAGAATTCTGAATTGTTGTTGAAGTTCAGTGTTACTAGCAGTAAAAGTTGTTGTTGGTATAAAGGAACCAGACCATAATTTCCCACCCCCAGCTACAGTAACTGCTCTAGTGGTATCTTTCAAGATTGTGCATGAAGTTTGAAGGGCAAACTGTAAATTCATGAAGGTAGAGTTACTTCCTGAATCTATCAGTGCTCTAGCTTGTTTGCCCCCAATAGAGATCATAATGGACATGGTGTTGACACTATCTGCTTGCATTGCTTGCAAGGAGATTCTCATGCACTGTTCTTCTCCTTGTGGCTGTTCTTCCTGCTCTATTTCCTCAAGTTCCTCTTGTTCAACAGGATTTTCTTGTGGTTGCTCTTCAGTGAGAACATTTAGCACTGGCTGTTGTTTGCATTTGTGGCCATGCATCCAATGATCACCACATCTCCAACATTTACCAGGTTCTCTGGGTCTCTGTGTTACTGTTGGAGCTTTAACATCAGCTGATTTCTCCATGGAATTAACTGGTTGCTTGGACAATCCAGTTGAGGATTTTGAGTAGGGTGCAAACTGTTAAACCTGTTTCTTAACAAGTGCTCCTTTTTCAATGTCAATGGCCAGCCAATGTGCATCTGTTAGAGTTGTAGGTCTGAGTGGCCTGATTTGGTATTTAAGCTGTGATCTCAGTCCATTGACAAAACACCTAACAAACCAACTCTCAGATAGAGATGTATTTTCTTGCTGTATTTCTGCCATTAATTCTTCAAACTGTTCTGTATATTCAGTGACAAAAGAGTTGTTTTGCTGCAGGGAGTTGAATTTCTCAGTTAGGTCATAGGAGCTGGATGCAGAAAACCTGTGAAGTATTTCAGTGCAAAACTGATCCCAGCTTGGTTTCTTTTTGAGCAAACCAGAGCGTCTGAGCCAAATGTCAGCTTTGCCAATTACATGCATTTGTGCTAGGTTAACATTGTATTCACCAGGTGTCCCTGCCATCTGAAAAAATTTCTCGCTCTGTCTAATCCAACCTCCTGGATTAGTACCATCAAAATTAGGGAATTCAAGCCTTGGACCTTTTGTGATGGATTTCAGAAACTGGGTACGCATCTCCTGCTCATACTGCTTGTAGAAGTCTTCCCAACTGTTGTGCACCACAGGTGGCTGGAAGTTATGGAAGGCAGGTGTATGGGCCGTTCCGTAAACTGCAGAAGGAGTGACGTTTCCTGAAGGGAGATCAAAACGAGCTGGTTCTGAGTAACCAGGAGGAGGTGCACCACTAGGAACTCTGATTGGAGCTAAGTTAGGAGGGATTTGCATGGACAGTTGCTTTGTTTTTTCCTGTTCTGCAACTAAACGCTTGCGGAGTTCTTCAGTAAGAGGACGAGGAGCTTCTTGTTCTGCTGCTTCAGGGACGGCTTGTGAAGTTTCTGCTGTGACAACCTTGGGATTGATGTTAGGCTGCACCGGGGACGGTGCTCTATTAGAAGAGAAACTCTTGAGCACATCTGCCATGGTCGCTAGCTGGGTGTTAAGGGCAGAAACTGCTTCCTGTACTCCAGACATGGCCTTGGACATGGCATCTTGCTTGATGTTGATTGCGTGTACATCCTTGCACAAATCATCCAATTCTCCCCGCATCGCCGCTGTATCTTCCCTGTTCTGTATGACCTCGCCCTTAAGAGCTAGTATTTCAGCGACATCGTTGTCGTCCATGCTATTCGTCTTACGCCCCATCGAGATCACCAGAGGCCGAGAGGAATTTTACAACCAGATAAACTGGAAACCCGAACGGATCTGAGTCTCCTGCCGCCGACGACGAGATTCGCCTCCACGCAACACCACTCAGTAGGGAACTTGGGATTTTACCGCGGAAACGATGTGTTCCCGCAACCAGTTCCCGGCCTTGAGCTGCCGCCGAATAGGTCTACCGCCTCCTGCGCCGCCCTCCGCCGCCGTACTCCAACCCCGACACCAACGCCGTGCCCCGCCGCCAGAGAAAGGGAGGGAAGGGTGGGAGAAATTTGCCGCACCGCACCTCGCGCCGCCGAGAATCAACCTGGACTCTGATACCAATTGTAACACCCCATCTATGGATCTGGATCGAGATGGATGCAAATCGAAGCTAGGGTTTGGAAGAACGAGAGTATATTCGGGTATATGCTTGTATTAGCTGTAGAAATATCTCAGAGTTCAGCATAGGAATAATCGATTGTCCATTACAGAAGGGGAGCGCTGGCTTTATAGCTCAGCTGACAACGGACGTAAAGCAACAGTAACGGCACGGAATGAAATGCTACAGTTACTAAAGTAACAGTACAGGCGAGCGAAGCGAGCCGTCGGATCTTCAGGCTGCGTTTCATCTTGGCCGTGCGTTAACTGAATCATGAACAGGCCTGACAGGTTTTTCCACGTTCCTCCGCTCACTGGCCCGGACAAGAGCGCGGTCCACCGGCGGGCCGGCACATGCCCGAGACCAGGCACGCGGCCGTGCCACTCCCCACCATGCATGCATGCATGTGAGGTGCGCGCGTATGGACCGGCCGGGTCGACCACGCGCGTACGTGCCTAGTAGTAGTACCACCTAGCGAGAGGGGTACCCTACCCGGGGTACGACCCTGAGTCGAGAGCCGCGTCGTCCGTCAATGCGTGGGGGACCGATCGATCCACCACCGGTCCTACTCGTCGTGTTTGATCCGCCCGTTTGATATGATGATTACCCTAGCCACCTAGCGGCACAGCTTCCGTCCGGTCGGTCAAGCCGAGTTTAATCGCGAGCCCAGCCGCGCCCACACGCATGCATCTCCATCTCATCGTGGACCCGAGTTTGACCTATTGCTCGCTGGACCGATCGCCGGCTGGCTGGCTGGCTGTATTTCCCGGTCTACTGGTCTATACATCCACACCACACGGCACACGGTACTGCGACCTCCACTAGCACTGGGTGGCTTACCATCTCTGGGTAGACTCGGTGGTTACCAGTCGAGTCGCTGCTGCATGCGCCACCCTTTTTTACATTACACGCTAAGTGTCCACTTTTTCTCATGTACTACATGCATGCATATGTGATGCTGGATAATTGTCAAATTGTCAACTCTGCTTTATTTGTTCTCCGGCGCGTCGATGGTGTATGGTTGCTATTATAGCTTCTTTTTTGACAAAGTCTGCAGTATACTACCTGCACAAGTTAATGGAGAATTCTAATTAAGCGGGTGAAGTTGCACCTGATGGGTGACGACCGATGACCTGAATATTATCAGTTTTTTTTTCGAGAAATTTTCAATCTACTCATTTTTAATCATGTCAGTACACAGAATAAAAGAGGTAATACAGATTACAACCATGTTTGTGGACCATTTAGCGACGACTACAAGCACTGAGGCGAGATGAAGGAGCGCCATCCTCATCATCCCTCCCTCAATGGAGCCGGGCAAACCTTGTGGTAGTACATAGACGAAAGTCATCGTGTTAAGACCCCGTATGACCAGCGCACCAGAGCAACAACCACCGCCGATAAACAAAGTCGTAGATCAGAAGGATCAAACCTATAAACATTCAAATGAAGACGAACAAAGACCGGATTGAAACAGATCCATCGAAGACCAGCATCGACCGAATCCCGCGAGATCCGACGGAGCACACCTCCACACGCCCTTCGACGATGCTAGATGCACCACCGGGACGGGGATAGAACACGGGAGACATTACTCCTACTAAGGACATCACCACCGCCACACAGCCCCAACCAAGACGCTGAATGTAACAAGAACGGGAACGGGGTCCCTCCCGCCGACGGGGCCCTGAGATCCTCCGCACCTCCATGGCCCAAAGGCCATCGGAGATGGGGCGGACCGGCGGCGGCGCTGACGGGAGGAGAAGGAGCTTTTCTTGTGGAGGAAAGAGATACATTTTGGCTTTGATGGACTCTCGTATGTTCCTACGGTGTATCACCTTCACATACAAAATCGACATCTCTATACTCCCACCAAAGGGCATGCATATTTCGAGATTTAACTTTGATAGTCAATTCAATCAGTAGTATGCTGCAAAATATATCAGTGAATTCAAATCTGAAAAATGTTTTCAGAGGCATAATTTCTAGTAAGTCATATAACATTTTATTATTGACCGAATTGATGGTTAAAGTTGGCCGAAATAAACGTGCACCTTATTAGGCTGCCCGCAGTGGAAAGTATGATATTACTTTCATCATGCATAACATCATACGCTACTAGAAATTGATGGTTAAAATGGAGGGAGTACTATGAGACTAGCCCCCCGCCCCCCGCGTCGCCCCCGCTCGGGCGACTCGGGCGGGATCTCGATCCCCAGCCGCCGGGGGTCCCCTCCCCTCCCTTCCTCCCCTCCCTCCGCCGTGCCGAAGGACGCCGCTGGCGATGGCCCGGGGTTGACGGCGGTGGCGGGGGTCCTCCCTCTTGCCTACGCCGTGGGGGTGGTGCGGCGCCCCGCGGCATGGGTGGTGCGGCCGATCTGGCCTGGCGGCGCGGCGTGCCGGCCTTCCGGCGGCGGTGCGGCGGTTGCCTCGGCCAAGGGCCGACCTGGCCTAGCGGCGCGGCGGGCCTGCCTCCGGCGGCGGCGCAGCGGCTGCCTGCCAAGGCCGATCTGGCCTGGCGGCGCGGCGGGCATGCCTTCCGGTGGCGGCGCGGCGGCTGCCTCGGCCAAGGGCGGCGATGGTGGGGTGCGGCAGCCGGCTCTGCCTCGGGCTGCGTGGCGGCGTTCGGCGGCGGCGGCCGGGTCTGTGACGGCACACCATCTCACCTCGGATCGGCGGTGGCGGCATGGAGGGCCTGGTGGTTGGGTCGGCACCATGCGGGTTGTGCCCTCCGGACAGATCTGATCTGGCCGGTGCGGCCTGCTCGTTGTGCGGCGGCTCAGATCGGCGGCGACCCGTGCACACATCACGTGATGGAGGTTCTTCGAGCGGATCCGGGTGAAAACCTTGTGCTAGGCTTGATGCCAAGACCGGCGTTGGTGGCACCCTGTGGTGTCATTACCTTCTTGAAGGCATCGCCGTGGAGAAACTCTAGACCTCTATCCGCTACCTCCGGGGGAAACCCTAGATCAGTTGATCGGATGACGGCGATGCGTTGGTGCCGTTTCCTCATTGGGGGCGTCATTCTTGGAGGCGTACACGGGATCGAGGGACCAGCGGCTGCCTTTTTTGGTGGAGCGGTACTTCATCCTTCACATTGATGACGGCGAATCTCGGCGGCGTGGTGCAATGGAGACTCGGCGCCCGATGCGCGGTGATGGACTCGCGCAGGTGGAGGTAGTTGTCTGGCGTCAAGGTGGCGTCGATGACGGAGTGGCCTGACAAGGTAGAAGCCTCAATATCTGCTCTGAAGACGGACCTGTGGAAGATGGCGGCGACGACACATGTGAGTGCGTCAGACCAGTTTATGCTCCAGACCCGGTATGTGGCTCGGCTGGAGCTTCTGACTTTTGATGATAGCCTTAGGTGAGTAGACCGGGTATGTGGCCCAGGTAGCACCCCTTCATCATATGGATAGGAGTAGTGGCATATGTTGCCAAGATGGCGGATTCAGGCATATTGTTGTAATACTTTGTAAGGTCCTCGAGAATAATCAATAAAGTGGCCGTATGCATCTCCCAGATGCAGAGGCCGGGGGTCATCCTCCTTTTCTAAAAAAAAAAACATCATACGCTACTAGAATATACTTTAGATTGCATTATTTATTATCATCATGTCTGACACAATGTAGTACAACATTTAATATGACACGGTATCATCATATGATATCAAATCTTTTATTTTTTCATTTAATGTCATGCCACCTCACCCAAATTACCTAGTTGACATGCATGGTACTTGCTATGACACCCACAATGACGGCAACCTTATTCATGGGGAGACTAATATAGGATGTGCACTTAGGTGAGATCAACCGTATTGAAGATACAAAACATGTTTGAAAATATTTGCAGAAACAAACCCATGTTTGATGTACAACATTAAAAAGTTTCAACTCCTAATTTGAACTGCACTTAGAGAAACAAAAAAGACAAAATCTGAAGTGAATAGTGTCAAATACTATTCACCCAAAGTTGACACTATTCGTAGTCAATTTTTTCTAACCGTAAATCGAGTATTGAGCTGATTTCCTTTGGAGTTGTAGACATAACCCCGTAGGTATGTTGTCAAACAATTTCAGAATTTTTTGGATTGTCTAAATATGAAATTTTGAGACTGATCCTATGATCTTACTTAAAGGGTAGATCCCATACTCTTGCCTTATTCATTGGAAGGAAGATGTACATAATTAACAGGTAAATTTCAACTTTAAGATGTGGTTACATTACATAGCTCCCTCATGTTTTGCTCTCCAAGTCTATGCTAATGAAGCTAATACTCACGGGTCAACAAAAATGAAGCTAATACTCAGATTATTGAAGTCGGCTGCGAAACCACTTCAGAAAAAAAAACACCTTGCTCGATTCTTGTCTTAGAACAGACTCATCCACGAAACCGAGTACAATACTTTAGCACTCTAGTCTTCTCCATGATAATTTATTGAGTGCACTCCAAAGCTAACCCGCTAGGCTTTGTTTTGTTATATTTGGATACCGGGAGCGTTGTTATGGAGTGGCCTCCATCCGCAACTGTTCGAGTAGGAGAGAAGTTTCAACCAAACCTGTTTCCCCCGGAATAGCCTGGTTAATGGCACACTCGTCTGTATTGCTGCCTCTTACACCTGGCGAATGGCACAACCGCTATCCCATTGAAAAGAGTGCCAATTAATAGTCACCAACGCATTTCACACATGTATCCCACCCGCGCAGGTGTAATCGGCCCCAGTTTTCCGTCGAAGCATGCCTATTCACGGGTATATAAGCCCCATCGCCTGCCTTCATTGGCACCACATCACCCCCTATCTCCCCCCTTCCTCGTCCCCACCACAGTCACCTCTATCGGCCCTTTCGCCGGCTACCACCCCACTCAATATCTTCCACCTTCTCCGTCACCGTCATAGTGACCCCATCAACCATGTCACGTTCACGACCTTCTTATGGACCCTTCCCTAGCGATACTGAAGAGAACCGCTTCAAGAGAGAGTTTTGGGAGAGGGTGTGGGAGTAGTCCTAGTGGGTCGAGGAAGACGCTCGCCGTAAGGCTGAATCGGCCGTAAGTTGTGACCACCTCCTTGCCACCTCACTTAGTTTAACTTCATGTCAATGGCTTCGTGGGTAGAAATGGACACCGTGCTCACATCAACCTTCAAATTATGGCCTTGTCCCGCATCCAGGACATTGGCGTTCGTCGACCGCATGGCCACGACAATCATGGAAGCCGAAGCCTCCCATGCTTGGGAGGTCACTTACTAAGGGATAAAGAGCATGTACTACAAATTCTAGTAGAGAATCACAGTCCAAATGGTTGTTAAAATCCTAGTTGTAATCCAGGTTAAATTCTTGTTGAAATCCATGTTCAAATCTACTCCCTCCTTTCCGGTTTATAGAGCCCAATTGAAAAATCTAACCAACCAAAGTAGACGATGAGTGGTGGAATAACTTTAGTAATTTACAAAAATACTCAATTAATGAACTCGTTTTTCTCAATAAATTGTGTTCACCAATGTATTAATTGTAATGCGTGCATGTGTGACTGATACGTCTTCGTCGTATCTACTTTTCCAAACACTTTTGCCCTTGTTTTGGACTCTAACTTGTATGATTTGAATGGAACTAACCCGCACTGACGCTGTTTTCAGCAGAATTGCCGTGATGTTGTTTTATGTGCAGAAAACAAAAGTTCTCGGAATGACCTAAAACTCCACGGAATATCTTACAATAAATAATACAAAATCCTCGCCAAAGATGAAGACCAGGGGGCCCACACCCTGTCCACGAGGGTGGGGGGCGCGCCCCTACCTCGTGGGCCCCTGGAGACCTTCCGTCGCCAACTCCAACTCTACATATTTGCTTTCGGGGAGAAAAAAATCGAGAAGAAAAAATCATCGCGTTTTACGATACGGAGCCACCGCCAAGCCCTAAAACCTCTCGAGAGGGATGATCTGGAGTCCGTTCGGGGCTTCGGAGAGGGGGATTCGTCGCCGTCGTCATCATCAACCATCCTCAATCACCAATTTCATGATGCTCACCGCCGTGCGTGAGTAATTCCATCATAGGCTTGCTGGACGGTGATGGGTTGGATGAGATTTATCATGTAATCGAGTTAGTTTTGTTAGGGTTTGATCCCTAGTATCCATTATGTTCTGAGATTGATGTTGCTATGACTTTGCTATGCTTAATGCTTGTCACTAGGGCCCGAGTGCCATGATTTCAGATCTGAACCTATTATGTTTTCATGAATATATGTGAGTTCTTGATCCTATCTTGCAAATCTATAGTCACCTACTATGTGTTATGATCCGACAACCCCGAAGTGACAATAATCGGGACCACTCCCGGTGATGACCATAGTTTGAGGAGTTCATGTATTCACTATATGCTAATGCTTTGTTTCGGTTCTCTATTAAAAGGAGGCCTTTATATCCCTTAGTTTCTAATAGGACCCCGCTGCCACGGGAGGGTAGGACAAAAGATGTCATGCAAGTTCTTTTCCATAAGCACGTATGACTATATTCGGAATACATGCCTACATTACATTGATGAATTGGAGCTAGTTTTGTGTCACCCTATGTTATGACTGTTACATGATGAACCACATCCGGCATAATTATCCATCACTGATCCGATGCCTATGTGTCGGCGTTCTGGGAACGGGGGTCCCCAGACTTGCCTGCCTACGGCCTGCGGCGTGGCTCAAAGGAGGCCCAACACGGCCCATCTTCATCAACACAAGACCCAAGACCCTCGCGAGGGGCCAAGCCTCGCGGGGCGGACGACGCAGAGCTTCCTCAGGCGCGGCCTCATCAGGCTGGCTCACGAGGAGGCGGAGAGATCAAGGCGGGGTACCTCCCGAGGTGCCCATGACGTAAGCGATGACGACCACGGGCGCCGGGCGGGCGCCAGCCCGCGCTGTGTCCTCCTTTCCTCTTTGGTGCAAAAGGGGCAAGCGCAGGTGAGAGGATCAAGCAAAGGCATCCATTTCGGTGCAACAAGACCAAGACCAGTCCAACGGCGGGAAGGAGGTCACCGTGCAGCCCAGGACGGCGTCACTACAGAGCCTTTTGGCAGGCGAGGACCGACTTTAGTCAGGATAAGTGTACCAGATGTTCCCCTTCAAAATGGCCAACTGTTGGCGCCCTTCCTGCTCAATATTTGGGGAAGAGGCCCAGGGCCCTTGCCTATAAATAGGACTAGCCACCCCCAGGGTAAGGGGGGGGGGGAGAACTAGCGAGCTAGAACCCGGAGAGAAAGACAGAGAGAAAGAAGGGCGGCTGAACTCCTCCTAGCAGTTCATCCTCCCAGCCAAGAACAGGCCCTCGCGAGGCTGTTCTACCTTGTACTGTTCATCATCATTAGCCCAAGAGGCAATCCACCCACCACAAACTAGAGTAGGGTATTACACCACAATGGTGGCCCGAACTAGTATAAACTCTGTGTCTCTTGTGTTGTTCTTTCAGTAGTTTAGATCTTTGTGAGGCGGAGAGGTAGAGAGCATAATCTCCGCGCGTACCCCAGAGTTCGAACCTTAAGGGTCTGCCGGAACCCGAAATCCGACATTTGGCGCGCCAGGTAGGGGTGCGCCGGAATCCACCTTTCTACCACTTCGCGTCCCGTCGCATCGTCATCACCATGTCCGGCGACCAGACGGGCAATCGAGATCCATGGGCGGCGTGGCCCGCCCGTGCAGAGCCGCTCGCCCCGGGCGACCCCGCGCCCCAGGCAGCTCGTGGTCCGCAGGGCGCTGTGGGCCGCGGGCGGCGCGGACAGGCTTCAACAACCCTCACGCCGCGGCAAGCGCGGTCGGGAGCAAGGGCCTCCAATCACGCCGCGACCACGACACCGTACACCCGCCGGGAGCAGGCGAACTCGAGGGCCGCGCTCACGGTGGCACGAGAGCTGCTGCAGTTCAGGCTGCTGGAGGGCGGCCGCGATATGCTGCTGGAGAGGGTCGCCGAGCTCCTGGGCTTTGCCCCCTCGGGGGCTCACCCCTTCTACATCCAGCTCCCGTCTCAAGCCCAGGGAGGCATGCGCGGGGGCCCCGCGCGCGCCCGCAGGCCCCAAGACTACCCCAATGCCAGTGAAGCCGCCGGCGCCGGACTGGTAGTGGCGCTACCCCTGCCCCCGGCACATGAAGGAGAGGGACTCGGCGCGGCCCTCGGCTCCAGCGGGCAGCCGCGCTACCACCCCACGGTGGGCACGCCAAGCAGAGCAGCCTGGCACACGGAGCACTACGGCGTAGCCTTCGGGATGACGGTGCCAGAAGAATACGTGCCACACATGATGGACCAAGGACCCGCTCACGAGGGCGAACGAGGCTCGCTCCTCAGCCCGAGCTGGGAGGACGAGACACCAGAAGCTGAGCTCTTCCAGGAGCCCCGGGACGGTTCCGCCGGCCGCACTGGGGGCGAAGATTATCGGGTACCGCTAATTTCTCAGGAGCAGGCGTACGCTAATCATGGATCGCAGGAAGTGCAGGTCGCCATAGCAAGCAGCTGCCCCGCTCCCATAGTCTCCTACCCCTCGGGAGAGGGCGCAGGGGGCTGCAGGAGAGGGGCGGAGATCCGACATCACCACCGCGGCGTTCGAAGCAAGGCATTCTCAGGAGGTATGCCCTCCGCTGGGGAGGCGCCTAAGGGCTTGCCCCTGGCGGAGGACCCGTGGTCGTCGGGGGAACCGCTGGCGACCGCTCTACCCCACCGGCGGTGTCCTGGTTTCCGGTCGTCGTTGGTGGCACTAGAGTGTGGCGCAAGGCGGGGCCCTCGTCTGGCGATATGAAGCAAGGCCGGTACCTGTGAAGAAGGCCCAGTGCCTGTGAAGCTCGCCGCCCCGTGACACTCTCACGTAATAATGAGTGGGGCTGTACACGCCCCGGAGTCTCAGGGGTGCCGGCCTCAGGCCCTGGGGCTCCCTCCCACGCCCAGTGGACAACACTTAGCTCCGCGCTGGTGAGAAGACGTCCAAGACTAGATTAGGTGCAGAACGCAGCCTTTTGTCTGCTTTCATTGCCTTTTCCTTTGGTTGTAACTTTTCCCCCGCTGGATTTAAGTTGGATTCAAATTTGAGATTTGCGTGTGTTCAGGGAAGGGGTGCTTAGTCTCGCTCGAACCATTTCTCGCGTTCTGGTTACCGCCTCACCACAGCTGCCTCCCCTCGCGAGCCCCTTGCGAGACGGGTCAGGCCCGGCTCGTGCGTGACCCGGACTGCCGCTGTCGCTCCCTCTCAGGAGGATTTTCCGGTGCCTGCGGAGGTTGTCCTTTTAAGGAAAGGCCCGGAGCCTGTGAAGAAGGCGAATGCCTGTGAAGCTGTCGCGTTTCGGAAAAGGCCCGGAGCCTGTGAAGAAGGCGAATGCCTGTGAAGCTGTCGCGTTTCGGAAAAGGCCCGGAGCCTGTGAAGAAGGCGAATGCCTGTGAAGCTGTCGCGTTTCGGCAAAGGCTCGGAGCCTGTGAAGAAGGCGAATGCCTGTGAAGCTGTCGCGTTTCAGAAAAGGCCCGAAGCCTGTGAAGAAGGCGAATGCCTGTGAAGCTGTCGCGTTTCGGAAAAGGCCCGGAGCCTGTGAAGAAGGCGAATGCCTGTGAAGCTGTCGTGTGTCGGAAAAGGTCCGGAGCCTGTGAAGAAGGCGAATGCCTGTGAAGCTGTCGCGTTTCGGAAAATGCCCGGAGCCTGTGAAGAAGGCGAATGCCTGTGAAGCTGTCGCGTTTCGGAAAAGGCCCGGAGCCTGTGAAGAAGGCGATTGCCTGTGAAGCTGTCACGTTCGGGAAAAGGCCCGGAGCCTATGAAGAAGGCCAACGCCTGTGAAGCTCCCCGTGAGCGACGCTCTCATGTCCTACGGATTCAGCCAAAGAACACCCAAGGCGACTCACCCTCCCACGGGCTGCCTCGGGAGCCTGTGCAAAACAAAGGAAAACCAGCCAACTACCGGGCGCCAGCGCACGCGCAATGTAACAACTACTAAAACAACGAGCACCGATTTTACATAAGGGGCTCCCCCTCCCAAAATGCTCTCACAGCCATCAGGCCAAAAACCTGAGTTCTATTCATGTAGGGTAAAAAGACAGGAGCGATATATACTTAGTCAGACAAATCCCCCAATGCGTCCTCGGGAGCGCCTCCCGAGTCGTCGCTGGCATCGCTGAACTCGCCATCGCCGTCTGCGTCGTCACCAGCGGCGTCAGGGCCGTTCACCACGCTGCCCTCGTCAGCGGCCGCGATCACGTCGTCGTCATCCGAAGCGAAGGCCCTGACAAGAGCGTCCATGTTGTCTTCCACCCAGTGCGCCAGGTCGTCTCGGACGGCCTGGGGAACTGGGGCGATAGCGGCGTCAAAGTCGAAGTTGGGATGCATGTTCCGGAGATGGCTGAAGACACGGGAAAAGGCGCGCCCGAGCAGGGCGCGGCTCCTCCCCTCCACCAACCTGTCGGCCCTGACCGACCGCGCCTACAGCTGCGTCACCACGGCGGTGAAGAACTGAAGGTTGCCAGCATAGTTGATTGTGTGCGGCTCGCCAACTGCCGCCTCGCAGATGTCGACCAAGGCCGTGTTAGCTCTCTCCCGGAGCGTGGTGAGCATGGGGGCGTGCACGTGATCCAGGACCTGACGCTGACGTATCTCATCCGCGTTCTGGCGCGCGATGGCCTCAGCCTCCTCCACCCGCTGGCAAAGACGGAGCATCTTGGCCTGAGAGGCGGCTAGCTCCCCTTGCGCAGCCTCAAGGGCAGCCCGAGAGGCATCGGCCCGCCGCACCGCCTCCTCCTGCTTGGCCCTCAAGGCTGCGGTCCTTCCTTCAGCCTCGACCCAGATCAACTCCAGTCTCCTCTCGAGCTCGCGCTCGAGGTCTTGGAGCGCCATCGCCACCCGATGTCCAACCTCCTCCAGGACACGGGCTTCCCGTGCGGCGACATCCTCCTCCGCCCGCGTCACCAAGCGCTCCCTCGTCTCCAGCCGCTCGTACTCGCGGGTGCGTTCGGCGGCTTCCAGCGTCAACGCTTCCTCACGCTTCTGGAGCTCCGCCGGGTCGCCTGAGGCCACCTTCATTGACGCAAGGGCCGCCTCGCGCAGCTCCACCTGCTCCTCCAGTAAGTGGCACCGGGCCAGGAGCTCCCGAGCCCGCTCCTCCGCCACTTCTCGCCATTGGTCAGCTTCCCGGGCCTCCTCAGCAGCCTGGGATCGGGCCACCCGGGAGGCCTCCAGTGACGCCTTCGCCTCTTCATCATCAAGGTCGCGCTGATGGTGCGCGAGGGCGATGGCAGCCTCTAGCTCGCGCCTGCCTGCGGCCAGGCGAAGACCCTCGGCCTCCAGGCGCGCGTCTTCGTCGATGAGCTCCTCCCCGAGCAGGTCCACCGCGTCAGTCGCCCTCCGAAGAAACCCTTGGCGGCGAGCGCGACGCTCCCGGGCGCGCTCGAGCACGTCTTCCACGCCACCATCTACCCCAAGCAAGCGCCGGGGGCCATGGATCATCGTTCCCCTCCAGGCAGGGGGCTGGGGGCTGGCGCCCTCGCGACGGTCGGGCGCGCCGCACCAGAAGCCCGGCCTGGAGCCAGCTCATCTCCAGATGAAGGGCGCGGGGGGCGCCTCAGCCAATCGCAGTCCACGACCAGACGAGAAGCCCACGGCAGACTGGCTATGCCACGAGAGGGCCCGCGAAGGAAGATCTCGGGGAGTGAAGGGCAGCAGCGCGCCTCGGGACGGTCCGCCCCTTCGATCGCCCTCACCACAAGACCAGTGCTGCTCGGGACACTAGGGGGCGGTGGAGGAGGCGAAGCCAAAGGAGGCGGCACCTCAGCTGCTTCTGCGAGCTCAGCCGGAAGGGGCCTGCGGAGCAAGGGTCAGTAAAAGCAACAAGAGGGTCAGAGGCTAGAAAAGGAGAAAACTTACTCATCGGTGGCGAAGTACTTCCTGCGCTTCAGCAGGCGACAAGGGAAGTCTTCACCCAGGGCCTCCCTTTTCCTCCGGAGGGCCTCAAAGTCCATGCGGAAATGACCCAAGAGAAGAGCGCAGGGATCAACCTGCAACGAAGATGGAGTGTCGAGGCGATCCGCGTCCAGGGCGCCTGCCTGACGCGTGCTGCCAATCGCCTCGCCAGAAGTCACGCCTGGGGCCTCGGGGGCCTCGGCACTAGGCGCCAGGGGCGGCTGCTGGCCACCCTCAGCCTCTGCAGCATGGGCCCCGGGAGCCGCTCCTTCGAGAGCATCGCCCGGTGCTGCCACCTCTTCAGGAGCCCCCTCGGCTTCTGGCGCCTCATGCCTCCCTGCCCCGCCACGTGAGGAAGAGTCGCCTTGGCAGACTGGAAGGGCAGTCACCACCACTGGGTTCTCGCGAGGTCCGTGGAGGCTAGTAGGGCGCAGCCCCCATTCATCAAAGATAGGCATCTGCTTCACAAAATCATCCCGGTTCTGGCAAAGGTACAACAGGGCCCCTCCCCGCTAGATGCTGCCCGGGTTGGGGTCGCCAGTCAGGATCAAGAGCACTGTCCTCAACGCCTCAGGCGTCAAGTCCTCTTCCTGGAGCCTCATGCGATCACCATGCCCGCTGAAGGCCCACATCCGGCGGGAGTGGCATTGGAGAGGGGCAATGCGGCGCAACAGGAACTCTTACACCACCTTGGGCGCTGTCACGCCGATCGAGTTCAAGAACGCAAAGCGGTGCCAGACGAAGGCAAGCCGGGGGCTCTTGAGCGTCTCCTGGCCCCAGCCTGAATTGGGGACAACAGGTGAGGTCGGCTTCGACAGTAGGGGGCTGGGCACCCCAACATCAACATACAACCACCGCTCGCGGAACCCAGCAGAAGGCGAAGGAAGCCTGAAGTCGATCCCTGAGGCCGCCGTCTCGGGCGCGGGACGAAGCTCACGCATGCCGAGCATTAAGTAGGCTCGGCAAGACGCAGAGAGAAGAAGTGGCGCAGCAAGGCAACGGAAGGAGGGATGCCCATCATTGCCTCGCAAACAAAAGCGAAGACCGAAAGAAGGGTGATGGATTCAGGACCCAGATGCATCATATGGATCTGGTAATGGGAGAGTACGGTCTTGAAGAAATCTGAAAAGGGGGGAACCAGACCCGCCCACAGGGCTTCAGCAAAATAATGGACCTCAGTGATTATCCTATCGGTGGGGAAGTGAGACGTAGGCCAGGCCGTCGTCCTCCCGCACTCGTTGAAGGTGGTAGCTAGGGCCGAGCTGACCTTGCCCAGGCACTCTCGATTTAGTATGATCGACCGGCCGACGGCGGGGGCCACCGATGGCGGCAGGCGAGACGGGGGCACGGGTTTCTTCCCTCTCTTCTTCTTCATCGGAGCCATGGCGACAGTAAGGAGGGAGGAGATTCGAGACTGGATTGGGGGCAGGAGCTGGAGTTCGAAGGGAAGAAGAACAGAGGACGCTCGAGCAACAGGAAGGGAAGCGGCTGTGTGCAACTACGAGTCCGCCTAGCAGGGCGCAAGATAATGGGGCGTGGGGGAACAGTGCCGCCAACGTCCAATCAACCGCCACGCGGCGCCCGAGGCCACAGGCTGTTAGGGCCCGCGGCGCTTCGCCCTTGCCCTTCCGCCTTCCTGCACAGCCAAGTCCGGGCGCGCCTTGGGCCCAGGGGCTACTATCGGCGTTCTGGGAACGGGGGTCCCCAGACTTGCCTGCCCGCGGCCTGCGGCGTGGCTCAAAGGAGGCCCAGCACGGCCCATCTTCATCAACACAAGACCCAAGACCCTCGCGAGGGGCCAAGCCTCGCGGGGTGGACGACGCAGAGCTTCCTCAGGCGCGGCCTCATCAGGCTGGCTCACGAGGAGGCGGAGAGATCAAGGTGGGGTACCTCCCGAGGTGCCCATGACGTAAGCCATGACGACCACGGGCGCCGGGCGGGCGCCAGCCCGCGCAGTGTCCTCCTTTCCTCTTTGGTGCAAAGGGGGCAAGTGCAGGCGAGAGGATCAAGCAAAGGCATCCATTTCGGTGCAACAAGACCAAGACCAGTCCAACGGCAGGAAGGAGGTCACCGTGGAGCCCAGGACGGCGTCACTACAGAGCCTTTTGGCAGGCGAGGACCGACTTTAGTTAGGATAAGTGTACCAGATGTTCCCCTTCAAAATGGCCAACTGTTGGCGCCCTTCCCGCTCAATATTTGGGGAAGAGGCCCAGGGCCCTTGCCTATAAATGGGACTAACCACCCCCAGGGTAAGGGGGGGGGGGGGGGGGAGAACTAGCGAGCTAGAACCCGGAGAGAAAGACAGAGAGAAAGAAGGGCGGCTAAACTCCTCCTAGCAGTTCATCCTCCCAGCCAAGAACAGGCCCTCACGAGGCTGTTCTACCTTGTACTGTTCATCATCATCAGCCCAAGAGGCAATGCACCCACCACAAACTAGAGTAGGGTATTACACCACAATGGTGGCCCGAACTAGTATAAACCCTGTGTCTCTTGTGTTGTTCTTTCAGTAGTTTAGATCTTTGCGAGGCGGAGAGGTAGAGAGCGTAATCTCCGCGCGCACCCCAGAGTTCGAACCTTAAGGGTCTGCCGGAACCCGAAATCCGACACTACGATCTTTCCATATACTGGTTTACGCTTATTTACTTTCACGTTGCTGCTATTACAATCACTACAAAATACCAAAAATATTACTTTGCTTTCATTACTCTTTTGTTACCGTTACCACCACTATCATATTACTTTGCTACTAAGCACTTTGCTGCAGATATTAAGTTATCCAGGTGTGGCCGAATTGACAACTCAGCTGCTAATACTTGAGAATATTCTTTGGCTCCCCTTGTGTCGAATCAATAAATTTGGGTTAAATACTCTACCCTTGAAAGCTGTTGCGATCCCCTATACTTGTGGGTTATCAAGACCTTTTTCTGGCGCCGTTGCCGGGGAGCATAGCTCTATTCTTTGAGTCACTTGGGATTTATATCTGCTGGACACTATGAAGAACTTGAAAGACGAGAAAACAATAATTTATCCCTGAACTACGAGGGGAGGTAATGAACTGCCATCTAGCTCTGCACTTGATTCACCTTCTGTTATGAGTAAGCTTGCGACACCTAAACCTGCTTCTGCTATTCGTTCTGATATGTCGCATGTTATTGATGATGCCACTTCTGCTATGCATGATACTTATGACGAAACTACGTCTACGCCTGATACTACTGTGCCACTTGGTGAATTTCTTGATGAACAAATTGCTAGGGCTAGAGAGAAAGAAATTATTGAACCTGATTATAATGATGAAAGTGATGATGAAGATAGGCCTGTTATTCCTGAGGGTTATGTTTTTGATATGGAATCTTCTGCCGCTATTCTAGCTTGCAGAGATTGTCATGAACTTAAAAGGCTATTAATTAAATGTAACAAATAATCTCTTAAAGATAAAATGAGGCCTGACCCTGCTTTTGCTACTTCACCTATCTGTGTTCCTGATAAGGATTATGAATTCTCTGTTGATCCTGAGATAATTACTTTGGTTGAATCTGATCCTTTCTATGGTTATGAATCTGAAACTGTTGTGGCACATCTTACTAAATTAAATGATATAGCCACCCTGTTCACTAATGATGAGAGATCGCGGTACTTTTATATACTTAAAATATTTCCGTTCTCATTAAAGGGTGATGCTAGAATATGGTTTAATTCTCTTGATCATGGTTGTGTGCGTAGTCCCCAGGATATGATTTATTACTTCTCCGCTAAATATTTCCCTACTCATAAGAAACAAGCTGCCTTAAAGGAAATATACAACTTTGTGCAAATTAAAGAAGAGAGTCTCCCACAAGCTTGGGGGAGGCTTCTCAAGCTTGGGGCGGTCTACCGGTGCTATACCAAGGCCGCTTGACAAACCTCGGTCCATTCCGAGAAGGTTTAATACCCGCTCACGGAAAAAGGTAAAAGGGGACGCTGGGGAGCATAGGAGCGCCGGATTGCAAAACGGACAACGGGGAAAATGCTCGGATTCATAAGACGAACACGTATGCGAAAGCGATGCACATGATGACATGATATGAAATGCATGACAAGGACAAAATGCAAAATGAAGGAAAAACCCAACCACGGAGGGAATATTATATCACATTGACGAAAATGGCAAGAGTTGGAGTTACAAATATGGCAAGTTACATCCGGGGTGTTACAACACTCCACCACTACGAGAGGATCTCGTCCCGAGATCTAGGACTGAAAGAACTCCGGATATTCGGAACGGAGGTGGTCCTCGCGCTCCCAGGTGGCTTCTCGGTCTGAATGGTGTGACCACTTCACTTTCAGGAATTTGATTGACTTGTTGCGAGTCTTGCGCTCAGTTTCTTCAAGAATAGCAACGGGATGCTCATGATAAGACAAATCTTCTTGAAGATCAATCTCTTCGAAGTTGATGGTGCGCTTCGGCGTCTTGAAGCACTTGCGAAGCTGTGACACGTGGAAGACATCGTGCACATTTGCAAAGTTGGAGGGAAGCTCAAGTTGATAGGCGAGATCGCCTCGTTTGCCGATGATCTTGAAAGGGCCCATGTATCTAGGGGCAAGTTTCCCCTTGATACCGAAGCGACGAGTTCCTTTCATTGGAGAGACGCGGAGGTAGACATGGTCTCCGATCTTGAATGCCAAATCATGATGTTTGCTATCGTAATAGCTCTTCTGGCGCGATTGCGTGGCTTTGAGGTTCTCACGAATGACCTTGCACATTGCCTCAGCCTCTGAGATCAAATCGTTGCCAAGAAGTTGGCGTTCACCCGTCTCAGGCCAATTGAGGGGAGTACGACACTTTCTGCCATAGAGGATCTCGAATGGGGCTTTGCCCGAGCTGGCTTGAAAGCTGTTGTTGTAAGAGAACTCAGCATATGGAAGACAATCCTCCCACTTCATGCCGAAAGAGATAACACAAGCCCTGAGCATATCTTCAAGAATTTGGTTGACATGCTCGACTTGTCCACTAGTTTGAGGATGGAAAGCTGTGCTGAAGCGAATGTTTGTGCCCATGGCCTTCTGAAAAGAATCCCAAAACTTGGATGTAAAGATGCTGCCACGGTCTGAAGAGATCAATTGTGGAATGCCATGCAAGGAGACAATTCTGGATGTGTAGAGCTCTGCCAGCTGCGCTGCTGTGATAGACTCTTTGATAGGAAGAAAATGAGCCACTTTAGTGAGCTTGTCGATGACGACGAAGATAGCATCATTTCCACGCTTGGACTTAGGAAAACCAGTCACGAAGTCCATTTCGATATGATCAAACTTCCATTCTGGAATAGCAAGAGGTTGGAGTAGACCAGCTGGTCGTTGGTGTTCTGCTTTCACCCTTCGACAGACATCACATTCATTCACGAATTGAGCAATCTCTCGCTTCATTCGAGTCCACCAATACGACTGCTTGAGGTCATGGTACATCTTTGTACTTCCAGGATGAATTGACAGAAGAGAATTGTGTGCCTCGTTCATAATGGCTTTACGTAGATCACCCTTTGGAACCACGATCCGGTCCTCGAAGAAAAGAGTATCTCTGTCATCAACGCGATAGCACTTGTATTTGGAAATGCCCTTGTCAATACCACGTTTCACCTTCTTCACCATGGTATCCATCAGTTGTGCCTCACGAATTTGATCTTCCAAAGTAGGAGAGACGATGAGGTTGGCAAGAAAACCTTGAGGAACAACTTGGAGATTCAACTTGCGGAAAGCTTCACAAAGATCCGGTTGAAAGGGCTTGAGGATTAAGCCGTTGCAATAAGCCTTCCTGCTCAATGCGTCTGCAATCACATTAGCCTTGCCTGGAGTATATTCAATACTCGGATTATACTCTTGAATCATTTCGACCCATCGAGTCTGCCTGAGGTTGAGGTTGGGCTGAGTGAAGATGTACTTGAGGCTCTTGTGATCGGTGAATATGTCCACTTTCCTTCCCAACAGGAGATGTCTCCATGTTATTAGTGCGTGGACAACTGCCGCCAACTCAAGATCGTGAGTGGGGTAGTTATTTTCGTTGGGCTTCAACTGACGAGAGGTATAGGCCACAACCTTCTTCTCTTGCATTAACACAGCACCGATACCTTGAAGAGAAGCGTCACAGAAAACTTCATAAGGCTTGGAATCGTCAGGAGGAGTCAACACTGGAGCAGTGACAAGTTTCTCTTTGAGAGTGTTGAAAGCAACGTAACACTCAGGAGACCAGACATACTTCACATGCTTCTGGAGGAGGTTGGAAAGAGGCTTTGCAATTTTTGAGAAATTCTCAACGAATCTTCGGCAATAGCTTGCAAGTCCAAGAAAACTGCGAAGCTGCTTGACATTCTGAGGAGGTTCCCAATTCACGACTGTAGATACCTTCTCAGGATTAACAGCAATGCCCTTGGCAGAAATGATATGCCCAAGGTAAAGAACTTCATCAAGCCAAAATTCACATTTGGAGAACTTCGCATATAATTGATACTCTCTGAGCTTGTCGAGCACCAATCGCAAATGTATGGCATGATCCTTCTTGTTCTTGGAGAAGACCAAAATATCATCGAGATAGACCAAGACAAATTCATTGCTGTAGGGGTTGAAGATGAAATTCATCAAGCGAGTGAATGTTGGAGGAGCATTGACAAGGCCGAATGACATGACAGTATATTCATAAGAACCAAAACTTGTTCTGAATGCTGTCTTGGGAATATCTTCTTCACGAATGCGAATTTGATGATAACCCATACGAAGGTCAAGCTTGGAGAACACTTTAGCACCTTTGAGTTGCTCGAATAGCTCATTGATGTTGGGAAGTGGGTACTTGTTCTTGATTGTCTTCTTGTTCAATGGACGGTAATCGACGCAAAGTCGGTCCGTGCCATCCTTCTTCTGGACAAAAAGAACACCACAACCCCATGGAGAAGAACTCGGTCTGATCAAACCCAGACGCTCTTGTTCATCGAGCTGTGTCTTCAATTCCTTCAGCTCTTTAGGTCCAAGCTTGTATGGACGCTTGCAAACGGGTTCCGTGCCAGGCTCAAGATCAATAACGAATTCAACTGGCCGGTGAGGAGGCATACCCGGAAGCTCTTATGGAAAAACATCTTGATACTCACAAACGACTGGAATCTGAGAGATAGGATCCAATTCGCCCTTCTCATTGAGAGAAAACAACCGAATGGTATCATCACGAGCGGCATAAATGATCACATCGTCAGAAGAGTGAGTCAATTGAATTTCCCTGGCAGCACAATCAAGCTGAGCCTTGTGCTTATAGAGCCAGTCCATCCCGAGAATAAGATCAATATCAGAGTCACCAAGAACAATTGGTTTAGCCAGAAATCTATAGTCGCCCAACTTGATACCGACATTCGGGACCAAAACTCGAGAAGTCATTTGCTTGCCCGGGGACACAACAGACAAAGGTCTCGGCAAAACTTGAGTACCCAAATCATGCATAGCCACAAAAGGTCTTGAAACGAAAGAATGCGATGCTCCAGTGTCAAATAAGACTTTTGCAGGAATATCATTAACTGAGAGATTACCCATGATCACTTCTGAAGAATCCTCCGCTTGAGCTGCATTCAACATGTTCACCTTTGCAGACTGGGAAATATGCTTGACCACTGCATTGCTGGAAGATTTCACAGGAGGAGGGGGCGGAAGGCGCCTTTGGTTGAAGCACTTGTTCGCATAGTGACCCTTTTGCTGACATTTGTTGCAAGTCACCTCTGAGAGCGGACGATGATAAGGAGCATTTTGTCTTGGAGCTTGGTTCTGAGACTTGTTCTAATAGCCAGGGTTGGGTGGGTGGGAAGATCCACGACCACCTGAGTTCTTCTGCTGATAAGGCTGACGGAACGGAGGAGGAGGAGGAGGCAACCAGAACTTCTGTTGCTTAGCTGCCACAAGTGAGGAAGAAGAAGACTGAACTGCGTCTCTGACTCTCTTCTTAGAGGCCTCACACTTGAGCTGAGCAGCTTCTTGTTTCAAAGCCATGTTGTAGAATTCCTCATACTTTAACGGCTCAAAAAGCACGAGAGCAAGTTGCAAATCTTCTCTGAGACCACGCCTGAATTGGTAAATCATGCTCTTCTCATCAGGGATGTCTTGCTTCGCAAAACGAGAGAGTTTCTGGAAATGAGTGCTGTATTGATACACAGACATGTTGCCTTGCTTGAGATTGCGGAATTCCTCACGCTTACTCTCAACAACACTTTCTGGAATGTGGTGAGCTTTGAAGTCACGGCGGAAATCATCCCAGGTAATCACACGACCTCCTCTGGAATCTTTGTATTGTTGGAACCATTCAGCAGCTTGATCCTTGAGTTGAAAAGAGGCAAACTTGACAAAGTCCTCAGGTCTGACATTGCTGCACTCGAAATGCTTGCTGATATCCACGAGCCAATCATCGACGTCTGTGGCCTCGACACAGTAGCTGAAAGTCTTCGGCTGATTAGCAAGGAACTGATTGAGTGAAGCGAAGTGCGGCTGATTGTTGCCTTGGCCTTGATTTCCTTGATTACCTTGCCCTTGGTTGCGATCTTGCAAGAGCTGAATCAGAATCTGAGCGTTGGCATTTGTGGCAGTCATCAAGGCTTGCCATGCCTCCGGAGGCGGAGGTGGTGGCGGAGGGTTAGCCTGACTTCCTTCATTGCGTTCCGGATTCTGACACGTTGGCGGAGCCATCCTGAAGAGGGTGACATCCATTAGCATCTTGAAAGACATATATTCAAGCTGAATCAAAGGATCGAAATTGCAACATATAGTCTTCACAATAAACATCCGAACGAGAATGAACGAATGAATTCCAAAGTAAATCATCACACTTCCATAAGTTGAGAAGCCACTTAGACAAAAGGTATGGAATAAAATCAACAAGGTACGGATGTGAACAAATACTTGGTAAGGATTACCCAATCCCGAACCAAATATCTGCGGGAAGAAATACTAGAGCTACATGAATTCCCACTTATAAACTCCCGAAACTTTCTGGTTATGCAATCAGGTGTTGGGGATACAGGGGACACAAAATATATCACCCAAACTAACAATACCTAGATCCAGCTGTATCCATCCTTCAACACATAACCAATAAATTCTCAGAAATCATCTACCTCAACCTTCGAAAAGCATCCGTTATACGAGTCATGGCAATACTCCCGCACTCGCCTCAGTACTGGGCTATCAGGGTTATCTCACCAACAACTGTACAAAAGAGATTTTCGATGTCGGCGTACTAAACTCAGGTATTCCAGAACTGTAACGATAAAATTATGACGACAACACCTCGGAGCTCAACTCCCCGGGACACCTCCACTAAACCCCTGCTGACAGGAGGCACCAAGACAATGTTGTCATCATAAAACCATCGGAACGACTCTAAGATACCCGCGTGATCCTAAATTTTTTTAGTGAAATTTGAGAAGAGAAGAGTCAAAACTCTACGTCAGGATGCCTTACCAGAGCGATGAGGAGACTGGCAAGTAAAAAGAATTCCTAAACTCTCCGATATATAATTCCTAAATGACTCAAAACATTTTTCTAGACACAACTCGGCCACTAAAAACGATCAAACAGTGGGGGCTCCTAAGGTCGGGGAAGGCTCTGATTACCAACTTGTAACGCCCTCGATGCGGCTATATCTCCCACGTGTCGAGGCACGACTTAGAGGCATAACCGCATTGAAAGCAATGTCGCAAGTGAGGTAATCTTCACACAACCCATGTAATACATAAGGGAAAGAGATACATAGTTGGCTTACAGTCGCCACTTCACACAATACATAAATAAACATCCATCATTCAAATTACACTCAAGGTCCGACTACGGAACCAAAATGAAAGAAGACTATCCCAAATGCTACACAGATCCCCGAATCCCCCCAACTGGGCTCCACTACTGATCATCATGAAAAGACACATAGTAACGGCCACGTTCCTCGTCGAACTCCCACTTGAGCTCGATTGAATCATCTGCACTAGCATCGTCGGCACCTGCAACTGTTTTGGTAGAATCTGTGAGTCACGGGGACTCATCAATCTCACACCCGCGAGATCAAGGCTATTTAAGCTTAAAGGTAGGATAGGGTAGTGAGGTGGAGCTGCAGCAAGCGACTAGCATATATGGTGTCTAACAACGCAAAAGAGAGCGAGAAGAGAAGCAAAGCACGGTCGTGAAGCTAGAAGTGATCAAGAAGTGATCCTAGAACAACCTACGTCAAACATAACTCCAACACCGTGTTCACTTCCCGGACCCCGCCGAGAAGAGACCATCACGGTTACACACGCGGTTGATGTGTTCTAATTAAGGTCAACTTCGGGTTTTCTACAACCGGACATTAACAAATTCCCATCTGCCTCATAACCGCGGGCATGGCTTTCGAAAGATAATACCCTGCAGGGGTGTCCCAACTTAGCCCATTATAAGCTCTCACGGTCAACGAAGGATATTCCTTCTACCGGGAAGACCCGATCAGTCTCGGAATCCCGGACTACAAGACATTTCGACAGTAATAAAAAAAATCCAGCAAAGCCGCCCGATTGTGCCGACAAATCCTGATAGGAGCTGCACATATCTCGGTCTCAGGGCACATCCGGATGAACACTCGGTACAGCTAAAACCAAGTCTCAAGTTGCCCCGAGGTGGCGCTGCAAAGGGCTCTAGTTTGGACCAGCAATCGAAGGAGAACTGGCCCGGGGGGGTTAAAATAAAGATGACCCTTGAGTCTGCAGAACCCAAGGGAAAAAGGCTTAGGTGGCAAATTGTAAAACCAAAGTTGGGCCTTGCTGGAGGAGTCTTATTCAAAGTGAACTGTCAAGGGGGTCCCATAAATCACCCAACCGTGTAAGGAACGCAAAATCAAGGAACATAACATCGGTATGACGGAAACTAGGGTGGCAAGAGTGGAACAAAACACCAGGCATAAGGCCGAGCCTTCCACCCTTTACCAAGTATATAGATGCATTAATTAAGTAAGAGGTATTGTGATATCCCAACAAGTAAACCTGTTCCAACAAGGAACAACAATTCCATGTTCAAACAAGGAACAACCTTCATCTTCACCTGCAACTAGCAACGCTATAAGAGGGGCTGAGCAAAGCGGTAACATAGCCAATCAACGGTTTGCTAGGACATGGATGGTTAGAGGCTGTCTTGGCAATATGGGTGGCATGATATAGCAAGTGGTAGGTATCGCAGCATAGGCATAGCAAAAGAGCGAGCATCTAGCAAGCAAAGATAGAAGTGATTTCGAGGGTATGGTCATCTTGCCTGCAAGGTTCTCAGAGTTGTCGAAAGCTTGATCCTCGTAAGCGTTCTCAACAGGTTCCTCGTTCACGTACTCGTCTCCCGGCTCTACCCAAAGCAAGAACACAAGCAAAGGGGACAAACATCAATCACGATGCAATGCGCAACCGACATGATGCAAAACATGGCATGATATGCGAGATGTGATATGTAATGCATATGCGTGCTCCGGAAGGACAAGGATGAATAAGGCATAATCTTGGCAAACCAAGTATGCCACTGTAAAGGTGAGGTGATTTCGGTTGAAATCGAAATATAGATCACCGGAATCGGATGCACGGTTTGCAAATGGCAAGCAAAACAAGAATGACAAGATTCTGCCATTAACAGCATGATGCTACTTAGCAAGCAACAAGAAATTAAGCTACTGCACCCAAACGTACCAGCAAAGCATATGACAGTAATCTACTCAAGATGCTTGACAAAAGATGAAAACTGAGATATGGCTGAATCACACCACAACAGGTTCAAACAAGCATGGCAAAAGTGCAAAAGATAACAGGTTCACAGACTTGGTGAAAATAACATGCCAGAAATTAACATCAGGATGACATGTTTAGGGCAAGGAAACAACATGCTACAGGAACAGGACATAGCAGAATAAGGCATGGCATGAATCTAATCAAAGCACTTAACAAAAGTCCCTTACTGACCATGAGCCAAAAAGGATCAAAAAATATAAGAACACCCATGTCAAATAAGCAAGTTTCGTTACAGGTTTCAGACAACAGAAAACTGGACATGTCAAAAACAGATAACAAGTAGGCATGTTCGTGAGCTCGATGCACTCACTACAGAGCATTGCATGATAAACTAAGCATACATACATCAAGAAGACATGGCATAGAAGCTAGACATGGCAAGAATAACATCATATCATGCAAGAATCAACTACAACAAGCTTGGCAAAATCGAATAACATGTAAACAATCTGCCAGGAAACATTTTATAGCAAAAGTAGAGCTCGATTGACTCAAGCTATTGCACTCCATAAATACAAACAAAGGCCTGGATGGATAGAGAAAATCCATATGCTCAAAACACTCTTATTGATCACGGTCAAAACAGGCATAGATCTCTCTGAAACAACATGAACACATGGCATAAAAATAACAGCAGAACATGACTGAAAATACTAAGTCCCTGAAATCAGCAACATTATGTACCCTAGTTTGCATGCTTGTGCTAGTCACCACAAAGATCACAAAATACATGGCATAAACCTCTGGAAAGACAACATGGCATATTACAAGACTCATGTAGGACTCAACTTCATAGGATGCACACATCAATCATGGCAAAAATGACAAAAATACATGTTCTGAAACAGATCTGGAACTAACATCACATAGCCCTCTTCTAACAGCATTTCTGGCATCAAGATGAACTCAAATGAAAATGATGTAATGGAACGAAATGATGTACTCATCGAGGCGAACAATTTGATATGCTATACGCCCAAAACGGAGCCATGAGTGCCAAGTTATGATGCGATGAACATGCAACAAATTACTGACAGAAAATGACAGACGAATTTCGGGGCTCGGGGAAAGTCAACCTCGATTTGGATCTCAGATCCGGGGCACGGATTCCGAGGTGGTCGCCGAAGAGAGCTCGCCGGAGAGAGGAGAAGACGGCTCCGGCCGGCGTGGAGGTGGGCGGCGACGGAGCGCGGTGGGGCGGTGCGCGGGCGGCGGAGGCGCCGGGCGGCGGTCGGCGACCGGCAAGGCGGAGGCGCGGAGAAGCCGCGGGAGCGGGCGGCGGGACCGCGGGCGCGGGCCCTGTCGGCGGCGCGGGAGGGCCCGCGGCGGGCTTCGCGGGCCGGCGGCGGGGACGGCGCCGGCGCGCCACGTGGCGCCCTCCCGTAGGCTGCGAGGCGGCGGGCGGACGGTGTCCGGCCGGATCCGGACACGTCTGGCGGCGGAGAAGGAGCGGGGCTAGGGTTTAGGGGTGGATTCATCCGCAAATCTCGGGAGAGGGGCTATATTTATAGGTAGAGGGGGCTAGGAAGCTCCAAATGGAGTGCGGTTTTCGGCCACGCGATCGAGATCGAATAGGGATGGACATGGGAGTGTCTTAGATGAGTTATTGGGCTGTTTTGGAGGGGTTTTGGGCTGCAACACACACGAGGCCTCTACGGTTACCCGGTTAACCGTTGGAGTATCAAACGACCTCCGAATGACCCGAAACTTGACAGGCGGTCTACTGGTGCTATACCAAGGCCGCTTGACAAACCTCAGTCCATTCCGAGAAGGTTTAATACCCGCTCACGAAAAAAGGTAAAAGGGGACGCCGGGGAACATAGGAGTGCCGGATTGCAAAACGGACAACGGGGAAAATGCTCGGATTCATAAGACGAACACGTATGCGAAAGCGATGCACATGATGACATGATATGAAATGCATGACAAGGACAAAATGCAAAATGAAGGAAAAACCCAACCACGGAGGGAATATTATATCACATTGCCGAAAATGGCAAGAGTTGGAGTTACAAATATGGCAAGTTACATCCGGGGTGTTACAGCTTCTCAAGTTACTTAATGCTTTGCCTGATCATCCTCTTAAGAAAAATGAAATACTTGATATCTTCTATAATGGACTAACCGATGCTTCCAGAGATTACCTAGAGAGTTGTGCTGGTTCTCTTTTCAGGGAAAGAACACCGGATGAAGCTGAAATTCTATCGAATAATATGTTGACAAATGAAAATAATTGGGCACCTCCTGAGCCAGCTCCTGCTCCAATTAATGATCCTATTCCTAAACCAACTCCGAAGAAGAGAGGTGTTCTATTTCTCAGTCCCGAAGATATGCAAGAGGCAAAGAAATCTATGAAAGAAAAAGGTATTAAAGCTGAAGATGTTAAGAATTTACCTCCTAGAGAAATACATGGCCTTAATTTACCGCCTGTTGAAGAAACATATGATCTTGATCCATTACCTATTGAAGAACCTCCTGATCCCGATAACCCGACACAGGTAGTAAAGGTAAATTCTCTCTATAGATTTGATGAAGGTGATATTCCTCACTATAAGTCCGCTAGACAATGCTTAGAAGAGTTTGATAACTTTATTGTCAAACAAGAAAATTTTAATGCTTATTTTGGTAGACAATTAAAACAGAACACTTATACGATTAAATACTTGGATGATTATATGGCTAATATTAGAGGTGAACTTAAACTTGTTAGCAAACATGCTTCTATGGTTACCACTCAAGTAGAACAAGTACTTAAAGCTCAAAAAGAATTGCTCGATGAAATGAATAGTAAGAAAAATGATTATGCTGTTAGAGTGGCTACTAGAACTGGTAGAATGCCTCAGGAACCTTTGTATCCTGAAGGCCACCCTAAGAGAATTGAGCAAGATTCTCAGAGAAATAATATTGATGTGCCTAGTTCTTCTAAAAAGAAGAAAAAGAAAAAGGATAGACCTATGTAAACTTCTAGTGAACCTATTGCTGAACCACCTGATAATCCAAATGATATCTCTATGTCTAATGCTGATAAACAATCTGGTAATGAACATGAACCTAATGAAAATGTTAATGATGATGTTCATGATGATGCTCAACCTAGTACTGATAATGATGTAGAAGTTGAACCTGCTGTTGATCTTGATAACCCACAATCAAAGAATCAACGTTATGATAAGAGAGACTTTGTTGCTAGGAAACATGGTAAATAAAGAGAACCTTGGGTTCAGAAACCCACGCCTTTTCCTCCGAAACCATCCAAGAAAAAGGATGATGAGGATTTTGAGCGCTTTGCTGAAATGATTAGACCTATCTTTTTGCGTATGCGATTGACTGATATGCTCAAAATGAATCATTATGCTAAATACATGAAAGATATTGTTACTAATAAAAGAAAGATACCGGAAGCTGAAATTTCCACCATGCTTGCTAATTATACTTTTAAGGGTGGAATACCAAAGAAACTTGGAGATCCAGGAGTACCTACTATACCATGCTCCATTAAAAGAAATTATGTTAAAACTGCTTTATGTGATCTTGGAGCCGGTGTTAGTGTTATGCCTCTCTCTTTATATCGTAGACTTGACTTAAATAAGTTGACACCTACTGAAATATCTTTGCAAATGGCTGATAAATCAACTGCTATACCTGTCGGTATTTGTGAGGATGTGCCTGTTGTGCTTGCAAACGTTACTATTTTAACGGACTTTGTTATTCTTGATATTCCCGAGGACGATAGTATGTATATTATTCTTGGAAGACCTTTTCTTAATACTGCAGGGGCTGTTATTGATTGCAACAAAGGCAATGTCACTTTTCATGTTAATGGTAATGAGCATACGGTACACTTTCCGAGAAAACAACCTCAAGTTCACAGTATCAACTCTATTGGAAAAATTCCATCGATTATATTTGGAGGTTTTGAATTTCCTCTTCCTACTGTCAAAAAGAAATACGATATACTTATTATTGGGGATGTGCATATCCCCGTTGGGGTAACTTAGTGTTATTCAAAATTTCTCCGGTTCCATGTTAATCGGAATGAGTTTGTTAACAAGACCTGATCAACCTTGTTAGTGGATTCCTTTTGATGAGCATGAGATGGATGAAACTAGAAGCACAACCTTCTGTACCCTCTCTATACTTTCTGTTATTTAGTTGAAATAAAGTAAAAATAGTATTTTTCTGTCTGTTTCCTTATTTATCCGTGCAATATAAAAATATCCCGAAAATAAAAGTTCTCAGAATGCCATGCCAATTTAATATGATTTTTTCGGGAATATTTGAGGATTTATTGTGCAAAAATCACCGCGGGGGGAGCTGCCACTTGGCAACGAGGGTGGAGGGCACGCCCCCTGCCTCGTGGGCCCACGATGGCCCTCCTCCACTTATCCCTTCACCCATCCTCTTCTTCTTCCTCCCACAAACACGAAAAACCAACTCAAGCACGAGCTCCAGCCCTCTTTGCTGTAATTTTTGATCTCCTTTCTTAAAGCACCTCTCACAAAACTGCTTGGGGAGATTGTTCCTTGGTATGTGACTCCTCCATTGGTCCAATTAGTTTTTGTTCTAGTGCTTTATTCATTGCAAATTTGTGCTGCATAGGTGACCATGTTCTTGAGCTTGCATGTCAAATTTATATGGTTCCAAGTAGTTCTAATGCTTGATATAGGCTCTAGGCACTTGTAGGAGTAGTTGCTATCAGTTTTATTGAAGTTGGTTCACTTTTGTTTGAAGTTACTAAAAATTTTAGAAAATTTTCAGAGAAAAGCAATATGTTTAGGAAGATGTTCCAAGGTGGTTCTTCTAAGAAGCAAGGACCCAGGCTTGCTATGTGTGATGCTGACGAGGAACCACCAAGAGACGCTCTAGTGCGGCCTTGCGAATGGCCATTGGAAAATTCTATGGATTGTGCAGGAATTAAAGAAGAATTCAACGCATATTTGCGTAATGTAGGTCTTGAGGATTTTGAGGCAGACAAATGCCCCCAGTATCATGATCTCACAAGCTCATTTGTGAGGAGGTTTGAGTACTCATGTTCGCGTAATTCTCCTTCAGTCATGTTTGATCTTTATGACAAATCTTATACCATTGACTTAGAGGATTTCACTCTTGCTTGTAAACTTCCACAATGGGGTAGTGTTAGGGATCCCTCTAAATCTGAATTTAGAAACTTTCTTGCTAGTATAACTGTAGGGGAATCTAGAGATATAACGCAAGCTACCATAGGGAGCATTCACTTTCCTGCTATACATTATTTTGCTCTCTTCATAGGTAGATGCATAAATGCTAAGGATGAAGCATGTCACATGTGTGTCCCTGACCTCAACATTCTCAGGAGTGCTGTGTTAGGAGACCAATCTTATCATATGGGAGCCATTGTAGCTCGTAGGTTGCATCATAATAGATACAATGGAGATTTCTTTGGAGGAATTTATGCAACCCGCTTAGCTAAATTTCTTGAGATAGACGTTCGTGAAGGAGACATGGAGTTGCCTCCTACTTATTTAGATTTTGATTCTATGGTTTCTCACCATTTTGTTGAGAGGACTGAGTCACCTCTCCAGTATCGATTAATCTTTAACAAACGGCATGTTGTCCGTATTACTCTCCCTGCTCCTGCCTTCTTTGATTACCAGGCAAACAGAAGATATACTATTACCAGAGAGGAGGCAGATGAGTACGAGAGGAGAGCGGAGGCAGCCCGACTCCACGCTGCAGCTCAGGAGGCGATAGCCACCGCATCACAGTACAACCCCAACAATTCTTCGTCGCAGTACGACCCCAGCTACACCTACGGGTATCCGCTAGGCTATCCCTGGCAATAAACCAACTTAGGCCAAAAGCCTAAGCTTGGGGGAGTACGTATTTCTCACCGACATTACATTTATGTTCACACACACTCATTGCTAGATGTCGGTGCTCATACTCTTTCACTGTAATATCCATGCTAGTTTATTTTCTTTTTCCTGCTTTCTTCTTGTGTGTTTGATAAACCTTAAGAAAAACATCAAAAAAAATTAGTAATAGCTTCTAGCTAGTTTACTTTTCTTGCTGTAGTAGTAATAGTTAAAAGAAAACCCAAAAACATTTCCCGTTCTTCTTTTGCTTGTTGGGAGCTTTCCCGTGTAAATAGTTTTTATTTCTTTTCTTTTCTTTGGGGGTCGATAGGAGAAGACCATGATTAAATTGTTGAAGTGGCTCTTATATGCATTATTGTTGATTTAACCAAAAGCCCATATTACCTTGTCTTCTCCTGCTTATTGAATGCTCGCAGATTCTAGCTTAGTCCAATGCATGTACACTCTTATTATTATTCACATCGTTCAGTCGTGCAAGTGAAAGGCAATTATGATGATATATGATGGACTGACTGAGATGAGAAAAGCTGGTATGAACTCGACCTCTTTTGTTTTTGTAAATATGATGAGTTCATCGTTCTTGATTCAGCTTATTATGAATAAACATGTTTGCAATGACAATTAGAGATCATAGTTGCTTATGCCATGCTTGATTAGCTATGAGTTATAATGGTTTACCTTGTATGCCAACATGCTATTGAGATGGTTATGATGTGGTATGATGGGGTGGTATCCTCCTTTGAATGATTTAAGTGACTTGACTTGGCACATGTTCACGCATGTAGTTGAAACAAAATCAACATAGCCTTCACGATATTTATGTTCATAGTGGATTATATCCTACTCATGCTTGCATCCAATGTTTATTAATTTTAATGCATGTACATGGCTGTTGTCGCTCTCTAGTTGGTCGCTTCCCAGTCTTTTGCTAGCCTTCACCTGTACTAAGCGGGAATACTGCTTGTGCATCCAATCCCTTAAACCCCAAAGTTATGCCAGATGAGTCCACTATACCTTCCTATATGCGGTATCTACCCGCCGTTCCAACTAAATTTGTATGTGCCATACTCTAAACCTTCAAATAAACATTCTGTTTTGTATGCTCGAATAGCTCATGTATCAACCAAGGCTGCCCTTATCTTCCATGTTAGGCGGGTTATTCTCAAGAGGAGTGGACTTCGCTCCTCACTCACGAGAAAATGGCTGGTCACCGGGATGCCCAGCCCCATGCTTTATGCAAACTAAATCAAAATTAATTGCAAACAAAACTCCCCCTGAGACCTGATGTATGTTGCAGGCACTCGTTGTTTCGAGCAAGCCATGGATTGATGCTTGTTCGTGGAGGGGGAGTATAAACTTTACCATTCTGTTTGGGAACCGCCTATAATGTTTGTGACATGGAAGATATCGCCATCTTTTAGTTGATATGTTGACAATGAAAGTATGCCGCTCAAAATATTATTTATCTCTATTTCAAAACCGAGCTCTAGCACCTTTACAAATCCCTGCTTCCCTCTGCGAAGGGCCTATCTATTTACTTTTTTGTTGAGTCATCACCCTCTTATTGAAAGCACTAGCTGGAGAGCACAGCTGTCATTTGCATTCATCACTATTAATTTATATTGGGTGTGAGTATGATTGGATCTCTTTTACCATTAATTACAATGTCTAGTCAATCCTTGATCTTTAAAGGTGCTCTGCATTTATGTCTTGCGGTCTCAGAAAGGGCTAGCGAGATACCATCTTGTTATATCATATTATAATTGTTTTGAGAAAGTGTAGTCATCCGAGATTTATTGTTATGGCTCGCTAATTGATTATGCTATTGATAAGAGTAATTATGAGACCTGAGAATTATTGTAAATGTGGTTAGTTATAATCTTTGCTGAAAACTTGAATGCTGGCTTGATATATTTACAACAACAAGAGCAAAAAGAGTTTGTAAAAGTTTTTCTTTATTTCTTTCAGTTTGTCAACTGAATTGCTTGAGGACAAGCAAGGGTTTAAGCTTGGGGGGGTTGATATGTCTCCGTCGTATCTACTTTTCCAAACACTTTTGCCCTTGTTTTGGACTCTAACTTGTATGATTTGAATGGAACTAGCCCGGACTGACGCTGTTTTCAGCAGAATTGCCATGATGTTGTTTTATGTGCAGAAAACAAAAGTTCTCGGAATGACCTCAAACTCCACGGAATATATTACAATAAATAATAAAAAATCCTCGCCAAAGATGAAAACCAGGGGGCCCACACCCTGTCCACAAGGGTGGGGGGCGCGCCCCCTGCCTCGTGGGCCCCCTAGAGACCTTCCGACGCCAACTCCAACTCTATATATTTGCTTTCGGGGAGAAAAAATCGAGAAGAAGAAATCATCGCGTTTTACGATACGGAGCCGCCTCCAAGCCCTAAAACCTCTTGGGAGGGCTGATCTGGAGTCCGTTCGGGGCTCCGGAGAGGGGGATTCGTCGCCGTCGTCATCATCAACCATCCTCCATCACCAATTTCATGATGCTCACCGCCGTGCGTGAGTAATTCCATCGTAGGCTTGCTGGACGGTGATGGGTTGGATGAGATTTATCATGTAATCGAGTTAGTTTTGTTAGGGTTTGATCCCTAGTATCCATTATGTTCTGAGATTGATGTTGCTATGACTTTGCTATGCTTAATGCTTGTCACTAGGGCCCGAGTGCCATGATTTCAGATCTAAACCTATTATGTTTTCATGAATATATGTGAGTTCTTGATCCTATCTTGCAAGTCTATAATCACCTACTATGTGTTATGATCCGGCAACCCCGAAGTGACAATAATCGGGACCACTCCCGGTGATGACCATAGTTTGAGGAGTTCATGTATTCACTATGTGCTAATGCTTTGTTCCGGTTCTCTATTAAAAGGAGGCCTTAATATCCCCTAGTTTCCAATAGGACCCTGCTGCCACGGGAGGGTAGGACAAAAGATGTCATGCAAGTTCTTTTCCTTAAGCATGTATGACTATATTTGGAATACATGCCTACATTACATTGATGAATTGGAGCTAGTTCTGTGTCACCCTATGTTATGGCTGTTACATGATGAACCGCATCCGGCATAATTATCCATCACTGATCTGATGCCTACGAGCTTTCCATATACTGGTTTACGCTTATTTACTTTCCCGTTGCTGCTGTTACAATCACTACAAAATACCAAAAATATTACTTTGCTTTCATTACTCTTTTGTTACCGTTACCACCACTATCATATTACTTTGCTACTAAACACTTTGCTGCAGATATTAAGTTATCCAGGTGTGGCTGAATTGACAACTCAGCTGCTAATGCTTGAGAATATTCTTTGGCTCCCCTTGTGTCGAATCAATAAATTTGGGTTGAATAATCTACCCTCGAAAGTTGTTGCGATCCCGACCAAGAACTTTTACATGAATTGGCAATGGCTTAATGCACCGTGAAATCTGAACATGTGAATGGGAGCAATAAAAATGAGACTTATAAATTGAGAAAATCAAATTTTAGAGATAAGCCCTATAAACTGAAAAGAGAGGGAATAATACGACAAAACTTTCATTGTTGAGGTGGGGAAGGAAGAAGTTTTGTAGCCAATGAAAAACAGGTCCCACATGGTTTTTTTTCTGTAAAAGCAATCTCATGAACGTCAAATTTTTGGCTCGTCCTAGTGAACGCAATGGCTACCATTGGATGTGGCCACACGGACCTTGATGCGCGGTTGCTGGCCATGTCAACTTTTGAAACTCGTTCATGAAGGAAATATGCCCTAGAGGCAATAATAAAGTTGTTATTTATATTTCCTTATATCATGATAAATGTTTATTATTCATGCTAGAATTGTATTAAATGGAAACTTAGTACATGTGTGAATACATAGACAAACAGAGCGTCACTAGTATGCCTCTACTTAACTAGCTCGTTGAATCAAAGATGGTTAAGTTTCCTAGCCATAGACATGAGTTGTCATTTGATTAACGGGATCACATCATTAGAGAATAATGTGATTGACATGACCCATTCCGTTAGCTTAGCATTTGATCATTTAGTATATTGCTATTGCTTTCTTCATGACTTATACATGTTCCTATGACTATGAGATTATGCAACTCCCGAATACCGTAGGAACACTTTGTGTGCTACCAAACGTCACAGCGTAACTGTGTGATTATAAAGGTGCTCTACAGGTGTCTCCGATGGTACTTGTTGAGTTGGCATAGATCGATATTAGGATTTGTCACTCCGATTGTCGGAGAGGTATCTCTGGGCCCTCTCGGTAATGCACATCACTATAAGCCTTGCAAGCAATGCAACTAATGAGCTAGTTGCGGGATGATGTATTACAGAACGAGTAAAGAGACTTGCCGGTACCGATATTGAACTAGGTATTGAGATACCGACGATGGAATATCAGGCAAGTAACATACCAATGACAAAGGGAACAATGTATGTTGTTATGTGGTTTGAACGATAAAGATCTTTGTAGAATATGTAGGAACCAATATGAGCATCCAGGTTCCGCTATTGGTTATTGACCGGAGACATGTCTCTGTCATGTCTACATAGTTCTCTATCCCGTAGGGTCCGCACGCTTAGCGTTCGGTGACGATCGGTAATATGAGTTTACGTGTTTTGATGTACCGAAGGTAGTTCGGAGTCCCAAATATGATCACGGACATGCTGAGGAGTCTCGAAATGGTCGAGACATAAAGAATGATTTATTGGATGACTATGTTTGGACTTCGAAAGGGTTCCGGGCAAGTTTGGACAAATACCGGAGTACCGAGGGGTTACCGGAACCCCCGTTGAGTGTAATGGGCCTATTGGGCCTTAGTGGATAAGAGGAGGGGCGGCCAGGGCAGGCCGTGTGCCCCTCCCCCTCTATTCCAAATTGGACAAGGAGGGGGGGGGGGCGGTGCCCCCCTTTCCTTCCCCCTCTCTCCTCCTTCCCTCTCTCCTAGTCCTACTCTTGGAAGGGTTGGAGTCCTACTCCCGGTGGGAGTAGGACTCCCCTTGGAGCGTGCCTAGGAGGGCCGGCCCCTCCCCCTCCACCACTCCTTTATATACGGGGGAAGGGGGCACCCCATAGACACACAAGTTGATCAGTTGATTTTTTAGCCGTGTGCGGTGCCCCCCCAACCATAATCCACCTCGGTCATATCTTAGCGGTGCTTAGGTGAAGCCCTGCGTCGGTAGCAGCATCATCACCGTCATCATGCCGTCGTGCTGACGGAACTCTCCCTTGAAGCTCTGCTGGATCGGAGTTCGTGGGACGTCACCGAGCTGAACGTGTGCTGAACTCGGAGGTGCCGTGCGTTCGGTACTTGGATCGTCGGATCGTGAAGACGTACGACTACATCAACCGCGTTCTCATAACTCTTCCGCTTACGATCTACGAGGGTACATGGACGAAACTCTCCCCTCTCGTTGCTATGCATCACCATGATCTTGAGTGTGCATAGGATTTTTTTTTGAAATTACTACGTTCCTCCAGAGTGGCATCCAAGCCAGGTTTATGCGTAGATGTGATACGTCTCCAACGTATCTATAATTTATGAAGTATTCATGCTATTATATTATCAACCTTGGATGTTTTATATGTATTTATATGCTATTTTATATGGTTTTTGGGACTAACCTATTAACCTAGAGCCCAATGCCAGTTTCTGTTTTTTCCTTGTTTTAGAGTATCGCAGAAAAGGAAAACCAAACGGAGTCCAATTGAACTGAAACTTGACGGAGCTTATTTTTGGACCAGAGGAAGGCCAAGGAGTAAAAGAGTTGGGCCAGAAGAGTCCCGAGCTGCCCACGAGGGTGGAGGCGCGCCCACCCCCTCGGCGCGCCCCCTATGTAACGCCCCGAATTCGATGCGCCAGGTGTCCGCCAGTTATTCGCCGTCGTTGCCATGTCATTTGCTTGCGTGTTGCATTTTGCCATGTCATCATGTGCATCTCATTTTGCATGCGTGTTCTTCTCATGCATCCGAGCATTTTCCCCGTTGTCCGTTTTGCAACCCGACACTCCTATGTCCCCCGGCGCCCCCTTTTACCTCTTTTCGTGAGCGGGTGTTAAACATTCTCGGAATGGACCGAGATTTGCCAAGCGGCCTTGGTATAGCACCGGTAGACCGCCTGTCAAGTGTCGTGTCATTTGAAGGTCGTTTGATGCTCCAACGGTTAACCGGGTAGCCGCAAAGGCCTCTTTTGTGTGCAGCCTAACACCCATCCAAAGTGGCCCAATAACCCATCCAAGCCCCCTCCACCCTCTCGGCCGTTCGATCACGATCGTGTGGGCGAAAACTACACTCCATTTGGAGTCTCCTAGCTCCCTCTACCTATAAATAAGTGCACCCCGTCCAAATCCCGGGTCCCGAAACCCGAAAATTCCCCTCCGCGCCGCCGGACACGTCCGGCCCGAGCCAGACGAAGTCGTCGCCGCCGCCCGGCCAACCGTGCATCGCCACGTGGCCTCCCTGCGCCGTCCCCACCGCCGGCCCGCCAGGCCCGCCGCGAGCCCCCGAAGCCCGTCCGCCACCGCGCCCGCACCCCGTCGCCCGAGGCGCCCCGCGCCCGCGCCTCCGCCGGACCTCCCGCGCCGCCGCCTCCCGCCGGCGCGCGCCGCCTGCTGCCCATCTCGCCGCCGCCGCGCCCTGCAGGCGCCGCTGCCCGCGCCGGCCGCCCTCGCGCTGCGGGCCCCGCCGCTCTCCGTCGCCCTCCCCTCGCAGGCGCCCGCGCCTCCCCTCGCCGGAGTCCGCCGCCTCGCCGGAGGCCACGACCTAGCCGGATCCGGGGAAGGTGGATGAGATCCACCAACCCCGGGAACCAAACGGCCGCGTCCCGCCCTGGATCTCTCCGTCCCACTCGTCCCCGTCCATTTTCCAGGAGGTTGTATTTTCACCAAGTCCTGTAATTTTTGCATCATATTGCTCTATTCATCATGCTATATCTCCATGCCCGTAGATCCGTTTTGCATGTACAATATATATAAATGTTCAACTAGTTTTGCTAATCATTTTGTTCCATTGTGCCATATTCATTTGAGCTCATCTTGATGCCCTAATCATCGTTTCAAGAGTGCTATATAATGTTGGCTGCTGTAGTTTATCAAAACATGCCCATTTGTCATTTTTGTATCTTTTTGTGTGTTTTTCTTTTGAGCATGACGTTTAGATGTTTTATGAGCTACAACATGCCATGTTTGCTGTGGTGTAATTAATTCTTCATGATATGCCATGTAGTGTTTGTTTCAAGCTTGCAAAGTAGCCTCCGTGATGTTGCTGATTTCAGGGACTTGGATTTTCACCAAGTCTTTGTCTGCTGTTATTTTTATGGCATGTATTCATGTTGCTGCAGTGAGATCCATGCCTCTTTTGAGTATGTTTATTAAGGTTGTTTTGGGCATATGGTTATGCTCTATCCATCCATGACTCCTTTTGCATTTATAGAGTGCTCTAGCATGTCTTAATCTTGCTCTACTTTCACTTTAAAATGTTCCTGGCAGATTGTTTACATGTTATTCAATTTTGCCAAGGTGGTTGCTAGTGATACTTGCATGCTATGAACTTTCTCTTGCCATGCTTAGCTTCATTAGCATGTCTTCTTGATGATTCTATGCTTATCTTGTCGTGAAATGCCTTGTGATGAGTGAATCAAGCTCACCAACATGCCTACTTATCGTTGTTCCTGCCATGTGATGTTATTTTCACAGTCTGAATCTGTAACGAAACTTGCTATGTTTACATGGATGCCATCATATTTTATGTGCCCTTTTGGCTCATGGTCAGTACGGGACTTTTGTTACATGCTTTGAGTAGATTCTTTACATGCTCTAGTTTGACATGATAGTTTGCTGTAACATACTGTTTGATAGATCTAAACATTGCAACCTGATGTTATTTCTGCCATGTCCTGAAATTCTGCCAAGTCTGTGAACCTGTTATTATCTGCAGTCTTGCCATGCCCTTTTGAGTATGTTCTGGTAGTTTCCGGAGATAGCTCAGTGTTCATGTTTTGTCGTGCTTTACCTGTAAATCATGTCCATGCCTTTTGTTTTCATGTTGAGATCCTGTAGCTTGTTGTTTTGATGCTTGCTATATGCCTAGTTGCTGTTTTGGACAGTTTGTCCTTTAAACTTGTATAGAGTGTATGTGTTGAACCGTTGCTCCGTTTTGATTGTGCTCTATATGAAACTTGCTTAGTTTGGCATGTAGTTTAATGTTACCTTATTGCATCCATGTTTGGGGTGTGTTGTGTGATGTTTGAATGCATTTTGCATCAATGCCATGATTAACTTGTTTTGCTCATATCTTCTAGGCCGTAGCTCCGAATCTAATGAACTTTATATGTAACTTGACTAGAATTTCGTGTAGAACATCGTGGTGCATCTTAACTTGCTGTTTAACAACTTAAATAAAAGGTTTATTCAGATCTGGACCAATTTCGAAATTTGCATATGAGGACTTACCGAAATTGTTCTATGTTGTTTCCAGCCTCATTTAAACTTGCTTTGATGTGTTGCTCTTGTATGCATCATCTCTTGCCATTCGTAGCCTCATGTAGCCTTGTCATGCATCATACTTGGTTGAGCATCATGCCTTGTTCATGTGTGGTGTGTTTACCATGTTGTGTGCTTCTTCTCGACAGTTCCCGTTTCGTTGCGATCGTGAGGATTCGTTCGTCTACGCTTGGTTCGTCTTCGTGGCTTCATCTTGTTCATGGACTCGTTCTTCTTCCTAGCGGGATTTCAGGTAAGATGACCGTCACCTTGGATCTCATTACTATCATTGCTATGCTAGTTGCTTCGTTCTATTGCTATGCCGCGTTACCTACCACTTGCTGCTCAAGCCTCCCAAATTGCCATGAACCTTTAACCTTTGTCACCCTTCCTAGCAAACCGTTGTTTGGCTATGTTATTGCTTTTGCTCAGCCCCTCTTATAGCATTGCTAGTTGCAGGTGAAGATGAAGATTGCTCCATGTTGGATTATGTTTATGTTGGGATATCACAATATCTCTTATATTGTTAATGCATCTATATACTTGGTAAAGGGTGGAAGGCTCAGCCTTATGCCTGGTGTTTTGTTCCACTCTTGCCGCCCTAATTTCCGTCATATCGGTATTATGTTCCCAGATTTTGCGTCCCTAACGTGGTTGGGTGATTTATGGGACCCCCTCGACAGTTCGCTTTGAATAAAACTCCTCCAGCAAGGCCCAACATTGGTTTTACCATTTGCCTCACCTATGCCCTTTTTCCCTTGGGTTTCCGGAGCCCAAGGGTCATCTTTATTTTAGCCCCCCCGGGCCAGTGCTACTTCGAGTGTTGGTCCGAACCGAGCAGCCTGCGGGGCCACCACGGGGAAACTTGAGGCCTGGTTTTACTCGTAGCTTGACTTATCCGCTGTGCCCTGAGAACGAGGTACGTGTGAGGGAGTCCTGGATTAGGGGGTGTCCAGATAGCCGGACTATACCTTCAGCCGGACTCCTGGACTATGAAGATACAAGACTGAAGACTTCGTCCCGTGTCCGGAAGGGACTCTCCTTGGCGTGGAAGGCAAGCTTGGCGATGCGGATATTTAGATCTCCTACCATTGTAACCAACTTTGTGTAACCCTAACCCTATCCGGTGTCTATATAAACCGGAGGGCTTTAGTCCGTAGGACAACATACAATCATACCATAGGCTAGCTTCTAGGGTTTAGCCTCCTTGATCTCGTGGTAGATCTACTCTTGTACTACCCATATCATCAATATTAATCAAGCAGGACGTAGGGTTTTACCTCCATCAAGAGGGCCCGAACCTGGGTAAAACTTCGTGTCCCTTGTCTCCTGTTACCATCCGCCTAGACGCACAGTTCGGGACCCCCTACCCGAGATCCCCCGGTTTTGACACCGACATTGGTGCTTCCATTGAGAGTTCCTCTGTGTCGTCGCTTTTAGGCCCGATGGCTCCTCCGATCATCAATAATGATGCAGTCCAAGGTGAGACTTTTCTCCCCGGATAGATCTTTGTCTTCAGCGGCTTCGCACTGCGAGCCAATTCGCTTGGCCATCTGGAGCAGATCGAAAGCTACGCTCCTGGCCATCAGGTCAGATTTGGAAGTTTAAACTATATGGCTGACGTCCGCGGAGACTTGATCTTCGACGGATTCGTGCCACAGCCGAGCGCGCTGCACTGTCGCGATGGGCATGATCTAGCTCTGTCGCCGAACAGTACCCTGAAGGCCGCGCACGCATCAGTTCCGACCTTGGATTCGAAACCAATTGCGCCGATTAAGGACAAGTGGTTGGACGCCGCCTCGGGGGCTGCGATCCCAACGGCGATCGAGCCGAACACCAGCCCCGCACTCCGCAAGGCCCGTGACTCCATGGGGCCGGACTCCTCTCCGGACTCCGAGCCCCCCGCACCCCTGCCGATCGAATCCGATTGGGCGCCGATCAGGGAGTTTACCGCCGCGGATATCTTTCAGCACTCGCCCTTTGGCGATATTCTGAAGTCATTAAAGTCTCTCTCTTTATCGGGAGAGCCCTGGCCGAACTGCGGTCAGCAAGGTTGGGATACAGACGACGAAGAAATTCAAAGCCCACCCACCACCCACCTGGTAGCCATCGTCGATCATTTAAACGACGTGCTCAATTTCGACTCCGAAGACATCGACGGTATGGACGACGATGCAGGAGACGCGCATGAACCAACGCCTATAGGGCATTGGACAGCAACCTCATCCCATGATGTGTACATGGTGGATACACCTAAAGAAGGCGACAATGAGGAACATGGGGATGCAACGAGGGATCGATCTCTTGAAAAACAATCAAAGCGGCAGCATAAACGCCGCTCCAAGCCCTGCCTCGATAAAGACGACAGCCATGAAGACCCAGCCATAGAGCAGGATAAGCCGGCGGACGACGAGCATGCCTTAGAGCAACCGTCCGAACAGGGAAACTCAGATAAAGAAACCGAACAACCCACCCCCGGCACAAATGGCATTCCGGACGACCTTACACCGGATAAGCTCACGGAGCAGAAGAACCTCCACAAAAGGCTCGTTGCTACTGCACGCAGCCTGAAAAAACAGAAGTAGAAGCTCAAAAGCGCGGAAGACGCGCTCAGAATCAAATGGAGCAAGATACTCAACACCGCAGACAAATACGGCGGCAGTCGCCACACAAAAAGTTATCCGAAGCGAAAGCTACTACCGGAATTCGACGAAGAGGCCCTAGAGCCCCCATAGTCAAAAAGTAAGAAAGCCACCCGGTCGGATAGACGACCCCACGGCCAGCATGGAGCGGCAAGCGGCGCCGCACACAAGCTAGCACGCGATCCACTCAAGGATTCGCATAAAAAAGATGGCCCAGCCAGATCTATTTATGGGCCAAGAAAGCAAGCTCTCGTAAGCAATGCAACAAAACCAGTATCCGAACATCACGGCACATCCAAATACAGGGGTGCCGCACACCCCCTATGTTTTACCGATGAGGTCCTGGATTATGAATTTCCAGCGGGATTTAAGCCCGTAAACATAGAGGCGTACGACGGAACAACAGACCCTGGAGTCTGGATTGAGGATTATATCCTCCACATACATATGGCCAGAGGAGATGACCTCCACGCCATAAAATACTTACCCCTCAAGCTGAAAGGGCCAGCTCGGCATTGGCTCAAAAGCCTTCCTGAAAACACAATTGGAAGTTGGGAAGATCTCGAGGACGCTTTCTGAGCAAATTTTCAGGGGACCTATGTCCGCCCTCCGGATGCAGACGATCTCAGTCACATAACTCAACAGCCCGGAGAGTCAGCTCGACAGTTCTGGAATAGATTTCTTACTAAAAAGAATCAGGTAGTTGTGACGCCCCCGATTCAATCCCACACTAATCATGCACGCAAACGGGTACGATCAAGATCAGGGACTCACGGGAAGATATCACAACACAACTCTACAAATAAAAATAAGTCATACAAGCATCATAAACAAGCCAGGGGCCTCGAGGGCTCGAATACAAGTGCTCGATCATAGACGAGTCAGCGGAAGCAACAATATCTGAGTATAGTCATAAGTTAAACAAGTTGCCATAAGATGGCTAGCACAAACTGGGATACAGATCAAAAGAGGCGCAGGCCTCCTGCCTGGGATCCTCCTAAACTACTCCTGGTCGTCGTCAGCGGGCTGCACGTAGTAGTAGGTACCTCCAGTGTAGTAGGAGTCGTCGTCGACGGTGGTGTCTGGCTCCTGGGCTCCATCGTCTGGTCGCAGCAATCGGGTAGAGAAATGGGAAAAAGGGGGAACAAGGCAACCGTGAGTACTCATCCAAAGTACTCGCAAGCAAGGAGCTACACTACATATGCATGGATATATGTGTAAAGGGCCATATCAGTGGACTGAACTGCAGAATGCCAGAATAAGAGGGGGATAGCTAATCCTGTCGAAGACTACGCTTCTGGCAGCCTCCATCTTGCAGCATATAGAAGAGAGTAGACTGAAGTCCTCCAAGTAGCATCGCATAGCATAATCCTATCCGGCAATCCCCTCCTCGTTGCCCTGTTAGAGAGCGATCACCGGGTTGTATGTGGCACTTGGAAGGGTGTGTTTTATTAAGTATCCGGTTCTAGTTGTATCCGGTTCTAGTTGTCATAAGGTCAAGGTACAACTCCGGGTCGTCCTTTTACCGAGGGACACGGCTATTCGAATAGATAAACTTCCCTGCAGGGGTGCACCACATAACCCAACATGCTTGATCCCATTTGGCCGGACACACTTTCCTGGGTCATGCCCGGCCTTGGGAGATCAACACGTCGCAGCCCCACCTAGGCACAACAGAGGGGTCAGCACGCCGGTCTACATCCTATGGCGCAGGGGTCTGGGCCCATCGCCCATTGCACACCTGCATGTTGCGAGGGCGGCCGGAAGCAGACCTAGCAACCTCCAGTACAACGGAAGTCATGTTACGCAGTCCAATCTGGCGCGCGCCGCTCAGTCGCTGACGTCACGAAGTGCTTTGGCTGATACCACGACGTCGAGTGCCCATAACTGTTCCCGCGTAGTTGGTTAGTGTGTATAGACCAAATGGCCAGACTCAGATCAAATACCCAGATCTTGTTAAGCGTGTTAAGTATCCGCGAACGCCGACCGGGGCCAGGCCACCTCTCTCCTAGGTGGTCTTAACATGCCCTGTCGCTCCGCCACAAAGTAACAGTCGGGGGCCGTCGGGAACCCAGGCCCACCACTACCTGGGTGGAACCACCTGCCCCTTCAGCCCCCATCTCCGAACAGTATCACAGGTAATGTAACAGTGTAAAGTATATAGTATATGCCCGTGATCACCTCCCGAAGTGATCATGGCCCAGTAGTATAGCATGGCAGACGTACAAGAGTGTAGGGCCACTGATGGAACACTAGCATCCTATACTAAGCAGGTAGGATTGCAGGTAAAGGTAACAACAGTAGTAGCAAGGACAGGCTATGCATCAGGATAGGAATAACGGAAAGCAGTAACATGCTACACTACTCTAATGCAAGCAGTATAGAGAAGAGTAGGCGATATCTGGTGATCAAGGGGGGGGGGGGCTTGCCCGGTTGCTCTGGCAAGAGAGAAGGGTCGTCAACTCCGTAGTCGTACTGGGTAGCAGCTAGCGGCGTCGGTCTCGGTGTCTAGCGAGAGAAGAGGGGGAAGAAACAATAAATATTTAAGCAATCAGATGCATAGAGATGCATGACATGACAAGTATCGGTGCTAGGGGTGCCCTATTGCGGTATGAGGTGATACCGGCGAACGGGGAAAACATCCGGGAAAGTATCCCCGGTGTTTCGCGTCAACGGGCAGAGAAGCCGGAGGGGGAAAGTTGCGAGTTTGCTATGCTAGGGATGCGTGGCGGACGAACGGGCTACGTATCCGGGTTTGTCTCGTCGTTCTGAGCAACTTTCATGTTGAAAATAATTTAATCCGAGTTACGGATTAAAATATATGATTTTCTAAAGTTTTTATTAATTTCTGGATTTTAATTATTTATTTAATTTAATTCGAAATTAGATTTATGACATCAGCATGATGTCATGCTGACATCAGCAGTCAACAGAGTTGACTGGTCAACCTGACCAGTGGGTCCCACTGGTCAGTGACACATATTAATTAAACAGATTAATTAAACTAATCAAAATTAATTAGGGGGTGGGCCCCACTATCATTCTAGTTAATTAGGTTAATTAAACATTAGGTTAATTAATCTTAATTAGAATTAATTAAGTTAAATAATTAGTTAATTAATTAATTAATTATTATTTATTATTATTATTGTTATTATATATATTTTTTATCTTAAAAACGTTCTGGGCCGTGGGGCCACTTGGTCAGTGGCCCAGAGGCCTTATCGGGCACACGGGCGCGGGTGGGCGCCGCCCGAATCGGCCCGGGCGCGGGCTACTGGGTCCAACGCCGGTGGTTGTGGCCGTTGCCGGAGCCGCAACAGCAAGGGCCGGCACGGCGAGCGGCGGGGCCCGCGAGTGGGGCGACCAGGGGCTGCCGGGGGGGTGCGGTCGGCGCGTCGCGACAGGCGAGCTGCGGCAGGAGGTGAGGCGCGATGCGGGGAGGAGGCCGCGGCCCCGGTGCGACAACAAGTGCGGCGGGCGCAGGCGGGGGGCTGCGGACGGCGAGGGCAACTGCAGCGGCGGCGACGCGGAGCGCGAGTGGCGCGTGGGGGGGGGCGCGTAGCTGGGCCGAGGCGACCAGGGAGGCTTGCCGGAGCGCGGCAGGGTGGCTCGGTGGCGGGTGCAGGGGTAGGTGCGACGCGTGAGGCTTGGAGCGCAAGCTCCCGCACGCGGGCGCGGCGATGTGGGCGAGTACGTGCGCACGGGCGGGCGTGAGCGGACGAGCTCATGCGACGCGCGGCGGCAGTAGGGACAGCAGGTGGCGCAGGGCGTGGGTTCAGCGGCAGCAGCTGCTCGACAAGAGCTCGGGGTCGAGCTAGCGAGAGAGGGAAAGCGGGAAGAAGAGGAGAGAGAGCTCATGGGGCCCTGTAGTTGAGCACAAGTGGGCTCGGGGAGGAGTCGTGGTCGGGCGACGGGTCAGCGGCGCAGATCCGGCGAGGAGGAGGTCGAGGACGGAGCGGTCCGGCCGGGAGGCGGTCCGACGAGGTGGTGGGCGATCCGGCGAACGGGGGCGAGGGGCGACGGGGGCGACGATGTGGGCGGGATCGGGCGCTGGGGCCCTGATCCAGGAGGAATAGAGAGAGAGGGGGGAGTGGGGATCGTGTGCGGGTTAGGGTTCGGTCGGGTGTTACCAGTGGAGTGGGGAGGGGGTTATGGAGAGGGAGCGGGGTGGATGGGCCGGCCGACTGGGCTAGTTGGCCCCGAGGCCATCTGGGTCGTGGCCCAATGGGGGGGGGGGTCTCCTTTGATCTCCTTTTTTGGCATTTTGTTTTTCTTAATTTTTCTTTTTCTATTTTATATTTAGTTCCTCTCCATTTTAGTTTTTATAATTATGATCTTACTTCCTAAAATAGTATCACTACTTATTCTAATGCCACTATATCTTGGGCACCTAAAAGAATTAGTTTAATATTTTATACTTTATAAAAGGCATTTAATTATTGGTTTTGGCTGTTGTTCTATTTAGTTTGGAGTATTTAAACATTTCCTAGCAATGTGGTCCCACCACCATAACCATCTATGATTTATTTGCTACAACTTGATCATTTTAGATTTGACAGTTGAAAACTTTTATTGTTTGCCTTTGTTTTAAATTTGAAATTTTGAACGGGACTTTCGAACTATCGCGAGTTTATCCACAGTAACCGAGGTGACGTGGCATCATTAGTGGGGGATCACTGTAGCTTAATTATCCGGGCGTCACAATTCTCCTCCACTACAAGAAATCTCGTCCCGAGATTTAGGACCGGGAGTAAGGGGGAAGGGATCTGGTTATGAAATTCTAACGATTCTTCTCGGTCTTAATTGCTCTTCTCAAAGAGGTCGATCCATTACATTGATGTCTTCATTTGTCTGCTTCAGGTCATCATGATGAAGTTCTCGTTCTTTCTTGAGGATCTTCACCGTACTTACGAAAGGGTGAGAAGGGCAAATCCTATAAGGACGGATTCTAACAAGATCGAGCATTAGACGGTTAACTCAGGGGAAGAAGCATAAGTATCTCTCCAATTGCAACTTAAGAAGATGTCGAGAGCAAAGTAAGAAGGTACCATGAGAAGTTTCAAACCGATAGGCAAGCGTTCGGTGCCTATCAGAAGGTGGAAGGGGTTCAGAGCAACGAAAATAAGTATTGCGTCTGATACCCGACTAGATCACTTGGTAGGTGGCCCGTGAGTTACTTAAGAAGTCAAGCGCAAGGAATAACTTGGAAACCGGGGGTGTACAGGAGAGTCATGTTTCGATCCTGTGAAACTGTGGGTTATGGGCCCACCATGTGGGGTTAAAGTAGGAAGGGCGGTGTCGCCTTGCACGATCATGTAGGTAAGGCATGTCAGAGGGTAGCCTATCAGTTATGTCGGCAACAACGTCGGTACCAATGGCGAGGGACAAAGAGAACCATTTCCCCGCTCGTTGAACGAGGCGGACCAATAGGCAAGGTTCTCGTCCAACGGTGGCTACCGGAATGTCATCAACAATAGTAACAGGGTCTTACAGCCAGAGTGGTACACCGAGGTGTTTACATAAGCAGGAGAATATTACTGCTTAGATCATATAGATCACAAGCAACATTAAACTAATCAATGGAAAGGATGATTATCAGATTAAACAGAACAAAGGAAAGGAAAATGTGTTTTAAGAACATATTTCAAGGGTATATCCTTCCCAAGGACAAGCAGAGCATGATATCCTCGACAATATATAATGTAGAAAACCATTTAGATAAGAGGAGAGAAATTTCATGACATTACCCATACAACGGTGTTTGGGTAATTTCAACAAGAAACATTTAGCATGGTGCGTCAAATGTTCTGATTGAAAATCGGAGTACCATAGACATGCTTCGAGATAGCACTGGCATGTTCTTGAAGCAAAGGTCGGACTTGGATATACAAAGGATTCATCATCATTAACCCAAGGAGAGGATGAGGGGGGTGGCTGCTGGAATCAGCGGCAATTTATCGAGATTAACAAAGATGGATTTCCACAATTATGTGAGCAAGGAGATAACATTTGTCAGATAAATGGTATAATGATGTATGCTCGAGGAAAACATACACAATTAAACATTGGTTGAAAGGTGCACCCGGATATGGGCTGGGTTGCACGACCAACGTCGGAATGGTGATTCAATAATCAATAGTCTGAGAATGAACGGCCGACCATTAACTTCAAAGCAAGAGGGTTGCTAGAAGGGCAGAATCCAAACAGCACCGCTCACTTGTTGGCACCCCCGTTGGAATCAACACGAGGACCAAGAAACAAAGGGATACGATGATAAGTATCACCGTATCAGGAATTGTTATGAGGTGGAGCAAGTCTCACAACATCCTTGACATAAAAGATAGTAATACTTCAAGGTAGAATATAATGCAAGCTGGAGAGCAAGTTGTATTCATAATGTGGACAAGTCGCGATGAAAGGAAGTCAAGGGTGTTGTTGGTGGCAACTCAAATTACCAAGGGACGAGGATGGTACTTATCATCATGAATTCAATCGATATCCTGAAAGGAGTCAAATGTTGATGATGATCACGACAAATTTTGTCGAGAGATTCATGAGGATGCAATAGGTCAGCGATGACATCAAGTCAAAGGGATGATGAAGCAAGAGGTTATTGGAACCACAAATACGACACAAACTCGAAATCAAGCTTGTTGTTCAAGGTGAAATGGTATGACGCGGAAGATCGGCGTAAACTTAGCTCATCATCGAAAGTTGTGCTCCGGGGTTAAGGACCAGGTAGCACAGTTAAAATCGGCACGATAATGATATAGCCGAACAGGCTAGGACTTAAGTGATCGAGTTCAAATTCGTAAGTAATGAAGGTTACCAAGAGTAGTTTAATCGCGGTGCGAGCTCGATTCAGTTATCGGTGTCTTTGAGTGTTTAATAACTCAGAGCCCGTGAAAAATTGGAATCAGTGAGAATGTAGTACTTGATGAAGAACTCATAAGGGGTTATGCAGTTTTATGATAATCTCGAGATACCAGGGGGTAATACTCGACGACAGATCAAAGTAGAGGTTGGACTGGGGTATTGCTCTGCAGAAGACAAGTGCTTAAACTTGCACGAGAAATGGTATTTAAAGGAGAACATGGTCGGAACCACAATTGCAAAAGACCAGATCCCAGATATAAGATGAACTTATACCAAAGGAGTAATTAATTTAAGAGAAGCTTTAATGATAAGATCTACATTGTGTCCATGGGCATGAACGCAAAGTTCAAGGTCGACTCCCACTTATCCAATGCATAACCTTTCATTGACCTCTCGCCTTTTGAAAATGTCATTAGTTGTTGAAAGTTTTACCTGGTGTAATACCAGATAAGTATGCCACGTGAAATCTTTCGGGATCACACAGATTAAGCAAGGCGTTGTTCAACCCATCAGGGCATCTTAGGAACATATACCACAAACTTTAGGAGTAAATAACACGAGCTCGATAGCAGAGCATGGTTGACAAAGCAGAGGATACAATTTACCAAAGACATTATGTATCCGAGAAAAGACTCACAAAGTTATTTGAATATGAAGGACTTCGTCGGATAAAATCCAATAAAGGTTCTGGTGGTCCTCAAGGGATCGGATGTGAGCATCGGTACTCAACCAGAAGAAGAAAGAAAGCAAGGCGATCGGAATACTTTCTTGAAGGACGGACGCGGAGAACCTTGGGGGGCCACATGGCTGCCTTCCGGCCCCACCAAATTTGGAGAAACCCTCCGCGACGATACCTCAGGGTCGACCGCCTCTCTAGGCGGTTCGGCAGGGGGAGGCGTTCCGCTCTCCATCATCTCCGGAAGAAGACCCCCCGAAGACGAGCTCTGCGGAGAAGGGCTGAGGTCCGAACTACAAGGTAAATTTTCGGTTACTCTTTTCAGATATAAAACAAGGATCCTTCTCAAAAGAAAAACCTCTCTCTACTTACGGCTCGGTGGAGGGCTGGCCCCCTTGAGGGCATAGTTCGGCCGAGGTATCCCCCGGCGCAGGACCCTCTAACGAAGATATCTTCCCCCGTTTTGAGGTCACGGCCTCCGGGTCTCCAGAGGTAGTCCTCTTCTTTTCTTGCGGAGTGGAATTTTTGATTCCTTCCCTCCGAACAACCTCCTTCGAGGAGGCCGTAGTTTCCTTGTCCCCTCCCTGGCCTTCCTGCAAAGGCACAATCTTCAACATCCTGACCAGCACGGGATCCGCCGTGGTCTCGGGGAGGGGAGCCGGACACCTTCTTTGCTTTTGCTATCCACTCCTGTTTAAAGAACAGTTCTTTAGAAGCAAGTTTCATAAGAAATATACCGATAGCAAGTCCGGGCACAAGGCTACTTACTTTAGTATCCGGGCGATTGCAGCTCAATCCTGCGTCCTCGGTCAAGTCCGGACACATCACTTGTGATCCGAAGAACAATTTATACATCTCCATCGGCGTTGCACCCATGAAATGCTGGAGAGCTCGCGGTCCCTCCAGATTAAACTCCCACGGGCGGAGGGAGCGACGTTTCCCGGGCAAGGTTCGACGGAACAGCATGACCTGCGTCACTTTGACCAGGCTGAAGTCACCTTCTAAGAGATCCCTGATGCGGCCCTGCAACAAGGGCACGTCCTTGGATGACCCCCAGTCAAGTCCTTTATTGACCCATGACGGTAACTGTGGTGGGGGACCCGAACGAAAGGCAGATGGCGCCACCCACTTGGTGCCCCTGGGAGCGGTGATATAGAACCACTCTCGTTGCCATAAGCTGAACTCCTCTTGGAAAGAGCCCTCGGGCCATGGAGCATCAACATTCTTGCTTATAACAGCGCCTCCGCACTCTGCGTGCGGCCCCTCGATCATCTTCGGCATTACTTTAAAGGTCTTGAGCCATAGTCCGAAGTGGGGATTAAAACGGAGGAAAGCTTCACACACGACGATGAAAGAGGTAATGTGGAGGATGGACTCCGGAGCTAAGTCGTGAAATTCCAACCCGTAATAGAACATGAGCCCCCTCACGAAGGGGTCCATTGGGAAGCCTAGCCCCCGAAGGAAGTGAGACATGAACACCACGCTCTCACCAGGCCTGGGAGTGGGGACGACCTGCCCTGGAGCAGGTAACCTATGCGAGATTTCGCCGGTCAAGAACCTGGCCTCTCTCAGCTTTAGCACGTCCTCCTCTGTAACAGAAGAGGGCGCCCATCGGCCTCGAAGGACGGAACCGGACATTGTCAAAGATCCGAAGCGCCTGAAATCTGGAACCTTGGGTGTTGGAACTCGAGGCGAAGGGCGAACTCGTTTGAGATTGAAAAGAAGGAGCAAGGCCTTGGTCTCTTTATAAGAGGTAGAATACCAAGGGCCCTCCCCGTAACAGTTTGTGACTCGCCTTTAATCGAGAAAACATGCCAACGGGCACGATTGGGTTACCCACGTCCGTATTGATGGGAATCCCGTAAATAAAGGGGACACGATCTCTGCTTTGACAAGACGTGCCAAGGAAACCGCCTCACGAAACACACTGAGGTGGAGGAGTAAAAACGATTCGAATAAATACTTGGTCGTGGTGTGATGTCACGCTACAGAATACGTCAGCAGATTAGGTTTGTGTAAATATTATTCTCTCTATGGCAATATGTGGAAACTTATTTTTGCAGAGTCGGACACTGTCTTTTGTGTTCAAAATCTTCTATGAAGTACTTGGAGGAGGAACCCGCCTTGCAATGCCGAAGACAATCTGCGCACCGGACTCGTCGTCATTGAAGCCTGGTTCAGGGGCTACTGAGGGAGTCCTGGATTAGGGGGTGTCCGGATAGCCGGACTATGACCTTTGGCCGGACTGTTGGACTATGAAGATACAAGATTGAAGACTTCGTCCCATGTCTGGAAGGGACTTTCCTTGGCGTGGAAGGCAAGCTTGGCGATACGGATATTTAGATCTCCTACCATTGTAACTGACTTTGTGTAACCCTAACCCTATCCGGTGTCTATATAAACCGGAGGGCTTTAGTCCGTAGGACAACATACAATCATACCATAGGCTGGCTTCTAGGGTTTAGCCTCCCTGATCTCGTGGTAGATCTACTCTTGTACTACCCATATCATCAATATTAATCAAGCAGGACGTAGGGTTTTACCTCCATCAAGAGGGCCCGAACCTGGGTAAAAATTCGTGTCCCTTGTATCCTGTTACCATCCGCCTAGACGCACAGTTCGGGACCCCCTACCCGAGATCCGCCGGTTTTGACACCGACAACGTGTGACTCCTATCAGGATTTGTCGGCACATCCGGGCGGCTTTGCTGGTCTTGTTTTACCATTGTCGAAATGTCTTGTAAACGGGATTCTGAGACTGATCGGGTCTTCCCGGGAGAAGGAATATCCTTCGTTGATCACGAGAGCTTATCATGGGCTAACTTGGGACACCCCTGCAGGGTTTGAACTTTCGAAAGCCGTGCCCGCGGTTATGTGGCAGATGGGAATTTGTTAATGTCCGGTTGTAGTAAACTTGAAGCAAACTCTTCTAAAATACACCAACCGTGTGCGTAACTATGATGGTCTCTTTTCGGGGTTGTTCGAGAGGAGAACACGGTTTCTGGTTTATGTTTGACGTAAGTAGGAGTTCAGGATCACTTCTTGATCATTACTAGTTGACGACCGCTTGCTTTGCTTCTCTTCTCGCTCTTGTTCCGTAAGTTAGCCACCATACTTGCTTAGCCGATGCTGCAACCTCACCACTTTACCCCTTCTTTACCCATTAAGCCTTGCTAGTATTGATACCCATGGTAATGGGATTGCTGAGTCCTCGTGGCTCACAGATTACTACACCACTAGTTGCTGGTACAGGTTATGCGATGATCATGACGTGAGAGCGATGTTTATTTGTGTTGGAGTTCTTCTTCTGCTTCTTCTTCGATTAAGGGATAGGTTCCCGGTCGGCAGCCTGGGCTAGTAGGGTGGATATTGTTTGAGTTGCTATTTATGTTTCATCCGTAGTCGGATGTTGATCTTGTATATGATGTATTGTTGTATTCATGTGACATTGTATGTCTTGATTGTATCCCCACTATTATGTAATGTTGATGTAATGATATCCACCTTGCAAAAGCGTCTTCAAGATGCGCTTCTATCCTTGGTGGGACCTTCGAGTTCCTTTAGGATAGGGTCGCATCTTGGGCATGACACCCTACCTCGTGGACAGCCCAAAGACCCCCCTGACTTGTTCTCGACGCCAAAACCTCTTATATATACAGAAATCTCCAGAAATTAACCTAGATCAGAAGTTCCGCCGCCGCAAGCCTCTGTAGCCACGATAAATCAATCTAGGCCCTCGCTGGCACCCTGCCGGAGGGGGCCATCATCACCAGAGGCCATGGAGGAGGACCCCGGAGGGGCCATCATCGCCATGAAGGCCAAGGACCAGAGGGAGAACCTCTCCCCATCTAGGGGGGAGGCCATGGAGGAGGAAGCACAAGGGGATAACCTCTCCTCCTCTCTCTCGGTGGCGCCGGAGTGCCATTGGGAGGGGAATCATCGCCACGGTGATCGTCTTCATCAACATCACCATCCTCATCTATTTTACGCAGTCCACTCTCCCGCACCCCGCTGTAATCCCTACTTGAACATGGTGCTTTATGCCACATATTATGATCCAATGATGTGTTGCCATCCTATGATGTTTCGAGTAGATATCCTTTGTCTGTGGGTTGATTGATGATCTAGATTGGTACGAGTTGTATGTTTTATTTTGGTGCTGTCCTATGGTGCCCTCCGTGTCACGCAAGTGTGAGGGATTCCCGCTGTAGGGTGTTGCAATACGTTCATGATTCGCTTATAGTGGGTTGGTGAGTGACTGAAACACAAACCCGAGTAAGGGGGTTGTTGCGTATGGGAATAAAGAGGACTTGATGCTTTAAAGCTATGGTTGCGTTGTACCTTAATGATCTTTAGTAGTTGTGGATGCTTGCTAGAGTTCCAATCATAAGTGCATATAATCCAAGAAGAGGAAGTATGTTAGCTTATGCCTCTCCCTCATATGAAACTGCAATGACGACTACCGGTCTTGTTAACAATTGCCTAGGACAATTCCGCACACCGATCCACCATTATTCCACACTCACTATTTATAATACTTAGTAATATATTCTAACTTTACGATAACAACACCTACTTTTATATTTTAGCTCTCTGATATCATGCAAAGTTATCCTCTTCGTACCCACACTACAGAAAAAAGACACATCCGTAACATTTTGGGCCAAACGATTTTTTTTTCTGTCATACATATGACACTTCTATGACGATAATTGTGACAAAACCTAGTATCATCATAGATGTGGTGGGCTCCTACTTCTATGACAAAAAATCATGACAGAAAGTGGGCTTCTCGTCCTGGGCGGGCTGGAGACGCATCTGCATGACATTCTTTGGGCCGTCCATGACGGAAAAAACCGTGGTAGAAGCGAGGGGGAGGAAAATTTCGGGGAGTTCCCGGTTACGGTGGGAGGTCGGGGGCCGAGCGATGCGCGTTTCTCTCGTACACGTACGCGCGTGTGTACGAGGCGTTGGCTCTAACTGAACCCAAGCGAGGCGTTGGGCTCTAACAGAACCCGAGCGATTGCACTGCAGGCTACGCGTGACTGAACCCGAGCGATCGATCAATGGCTGTTAACTGAACCCGATCGAGCGATTCCTTCGCTGCAACTGCTAACTGAAGCCGATCGATGCTGCCTTGATACGTCTCCAACGTATCTACAATTTTTTATTGCTCCATGCTATATTATCTACTGTTTTGGACTATATTGGGTTTTATTTTCCACTTTTATATTATTTTTGGGACTAACCTATTAACCGGAGGCCCAGCCCAGAATTGCTGTTTTTTTCCTATTTCAGTGTTTCGAAGAAACGGAATATCAAACGGAGTCCAAACAGAATAATCCTTTCTGGAACGTGATTTTCTTCCCGAATATGACCAGGAGACTTGGACCCTACGCCAAGGAAGCTTCGAGGTGGGCATGAGGTAGGGGGGCGCGCCCTACACCCCTAGGCACGCCCCCCACCCTCGTGGGCCCACCGAGGCTCCACCGACGTACTTCTTTCTCCTATATATATCCACGTACCCCCAAACGATCAGAACAGGAGCCAAAAACCTAATTCCACCGCCGCAACTTTCTGTATCCACGAGATCCTATCTTGGGGCCTGTTCCGGAGCTCCGCCGGAGAGGGCCGTCATCACGGAGGGCTTCTACATCATCATAGCCTCTCCGGTGAAGTGTGAGTAGTTTACCTCAGACCTTCGGGTCCATAGTTATTAGCTAGATGGCTTCTTCTCTCTTTTTGGATCTCAATACAATGCTCTGCCCCTCTCTTGTGGAGATCTATTTGATGTAATCTTCTTCTTTTTGCGGTGTGTTTGTTGAGACCGATGAATTGTGGGTTTATGATCAAGTCTATCTATGAATAATATTTGAATCTTCTCTGAATTCTTTTATGTATGATTGGTTATCTTTGCAAGTCTCTTCGAATTATCCGTTTGGTTTGGCCAACTAGATTGGTAGTTCTTGCCATGGGAGAAGTGCTTAGCTTTGGATTCGATCTTGCGGTGTCCTTTCCCAGTGACAGAAGGGGCAGCAAGGCACGTATTGTATCGTTGCCATCGAGGATAACAAGATGGGGTTTATTTCATATTGCATGAATTTATCTCTCTACATCATGTCATCTTGCTTAAAGCGTTACTCTGTTTTTAACTTAATACTCTAGATGCATGCTGGATAGCGGTCGATGAGTGGAGTAATAGTAGTAGATGCAGAATCGTTTCGATCTACTTGTCACGGACGTGATGCCTGTATACATGATCATACCTAGATATTCTCATAACTATGCTCAATTCTGTCAATTGCTCAACAGTAATTTGTTCACCCACCGTAGAAAACTTATGCTCTTGAGAGAAGCCACTAGTGAAACCTATGGCCCCCGGGTCTATTCTCATCATATCAATCTCCATCACTTTAATCTTGTTTTGCTTTTTTACTTTGCCTTTTACTTTTCACTTTGCATCTTTATACCAAAAATATTATCTCTATCAGATCTCACTCTCGTAAGTGACCGTGAAGGGATTGACAACCCCTAATCGCGTTGGCTGCGAGTTGCTATCGATTTGTGTAGGTACGAGGGACTTGAGCGTGGCCTCCTACTGGATTGATACCTTGGTTCTCAAAAACTGAGGGAAATACTTACGCTACTCTGCTGCATCATCCTCTCCTCTTCGGGGAAAACCAACGCAAGCTCAAGAGGTAGCATGCCTCTGGATGAACAGTGAGCGTTGCAGGGGGGGGGGGGTTGGATGAACAGTTCCCGGTGGGGGTGGATGAACAGGACCCCGTGGTGTTGCCTCTGGATGAACAGGACCCCGATCGATCGAGCCGGTTGGGGCTGGATGAACGGGACCCCGTGGAGGGATGGATGAACAGGACCACCCCGTGGAGGGCAGGATGAACAATAGATGGTGGAGGGCTGGATGAACAATAGCCCGTGGAGGGGTGGTTGAACAGGAGCCCGTGGGGAGGGCCGGTTGAACAGTAGCCGGTGGAGTAGCGCGTGGTGGAGGCTGGATGAACAGGAGCCCGTGGATGAACAGTCGCAGGTGGAGGCTGTAGGAGGTCGACGGTGGATGAACATTAGCCCGTGGAGGCTGGAGGGGGTCGACAGTGGAGATGAACAGTATCCCGTCGAGTCCCGTTTTGCGGTACACCACACCCCTCCCGATGAACAGGACCCCGTTTCGACCGTAGTGCTCCAACACAAGTCCGTTTCCTCCGTTTTGCGGTACGCCACACCCCTCCCAATCAACAGGACTCCCGTTTCGACCGTAGGAGGTCCGTTTCCTCCATTTCGCGGTACGCCAGACCCCTCTTGATGAACAGGATCCCGTTTCAAACGTGGCCGGTCGAACACAAGGCTGTTTCCTCCGTTCTGCGGTACGCCAGGCCTCGTTTCCATCGCCTGTTCCGTCCAAGCCCTCCCGATGAACACGGCGCATTCCGTTGCCTCCCCATGAACACGACGATGACGCTGTTTCTCCGTTCCGACCCAGCCATGTACATGAGCCCTGGCTGTACATATGCGCTAGTACGCGTTCGAGACTCCGCCCGTATGTACACATACGTGGCCGTATTTTCTTTCTTGCACCCTGGCCGCTGTACGTACATGTACATGTTACGTGCGCGCCTCTACTACGACACGTGCGCGCCTCTACATCGACCAGTATATATGTATGTACACGATCGTGACCAGAATGACAATGCTATGTATGCTTTGACCAGGTGGGTCCCAACTGTCAGGCACTTCCTTGCATGCAAAGATGTAGCTGGTGGGTCCCAGCAGTCAGGGGCAAATGTTTTTTCGTGAAATACGGTGGCCCGTCCGATGGGTCCCTGCTGTCAGGTGGAGGAATAATTATTTTGCGCATAATAAGGAGGCACTTCCTTGCTGCGGCCGTGGACCCAGCTGTCAGCGCCTCCACGCACAGTACTCTTCCGATGGAAGTCGGTCGTTGACCACATTGACCACGCCGCGCCGAGAGCACCACGACGGTGGACGACGGCGAGGCCTAGGAAGGGGACGACGCGGAGCCGGGGAAGACGCGGCAGTGGATGCCCAGACATAGAGGAGTACGAGGGTTCACTGGTTCGCTGCGGTGTGAGGCTGCCGTCGCCGCAGAGTAACAGGGGGTGTGGGTGAGTAGAGGGATGGCCTGGCCAGCGGTGGGAGTAGTAGGGGGCGATGAGGCCTCCGCCGCATCGCAGCCGGCCACGGGAGGCAGGAGCACGAGGCACGACTGACGCTGGTTTGGGCGGCTGGAGCAAGAAGACCATAGGTTGAAGAAGCACTACGGCCGTTGGATGGACATCGTACGGTCACTGGAGCTACAGTCGTGCATATTGACTAAGTTGGCAAAGCCCTCCGTCCCCGTCAACTTAGTAGGCCCACAAGTCAGCCTTCCACTATACTGGGTCCCAACTAACAGGGGGAGTATTCATTTTTTTGTGTGTAATAAGGAGTCACTTCCTTGCGTGCGAAGATATAGCTGGTGGGTCCGAGCTGTCAGTGGCGGTAACATTTTTTTCGCAAAATACAGAGGCCCTTTCGGTGGGTCCCTGATGTCAGGTGGAGGAATCATTATTTTGCACATAATAAGGAGGCATTTCCTTGCATGCAGCCGTGGACCCAGCTGTTGGCCTCTCCACGTACAGTCCACTTCAGATGCATGTTGGTCGTTGACCATGTTGACTAGGCTGCGTCAAGAGCACCAGGGCGGTGGACGACGGCGAGGCCTAGGAAGGGAACGACACGGAGGCAGGGAAGACTCGGCAGTTGTTTCCCACGCGGAGGGGAGTACGACTGTACAAGGGTTTACTGGTTCGTCTGCCATCGCCGGAGAATAACAGCAGGTGTGGGTGAGTAGAGGGATGGCTAGGCCAGCGATGGGAGTACGATGGGGCGGTGAGGCCTGCGCGGCAGCACAGCCGGCCGCGGGGAGGAGGGAGCAGGCAGTACCGCCGGCGCTTGTTTGAGCGGCTGGAGCAGGAAGAGCAGAGATTGAAGAAGCACGACGGCCGTTGGATGGACATCCAACAGTCACTGCTTGTGCGTCAACCTTTTTTTAGGAAAGCCTCAAATCTGTGGAAAACAACATACAACCCATCTGCCATTATTTCTAATAATTTTCAGCCCATTTGCTAATTCTTAAGGTTTTCTTGGAGCCCATATTCTTTTTGTTAGCATTACATCCCATATTGTGGCCACGGTTAAAAAATTATACGAAATTTTGCATATTTCGGTGCGGTCCGAACTGTTTTTAATCCCGAAATTTCGACTCACATTCAAACTGATTTTAAAAATAAATGTATATCAATATAAAGTCCAACAAATTCTCCACGCGTACAAATTAATGTAATATGAAATCTTCAAATGAAAAAAAAGATATTTGAAACTAATTGCCGGTTTGATGTGTTTTAAAAATGTACAACCCATTTCTCATTACTGATGGGCCATTTTCTCGGCCAGCCGAATGAAAGCTCTCCTCGTCTTGAAAGATTTGCAGCCCAACATGCCTGACAAAGCGACTTACTTGGCAAATCACAAAAAAACTGGGCTGTGGCCGTGGACCCAGCTGTCAGCCTCTCCATGTACAGTACTCTTCCGATGGAAGTCGTCCCTTGACCACGTTGACCACGCCGCGCGGAGAGCACCACGGCAGTGGACGACGGCGAGGCCTAGGAAGGGGACGATGCGGAGCCGGGGAAGACGCGGCAGTGGATGCCCACATGGAGAGGAGTGCGAGGGTTCACTGGTTCGGCTGCGGTGTGAGGCTGTCGTCGCCGCAGGGCCTGGCTAGCGGTGGGAGTAGTAGGGAGCGATGAGGCCTCATCGGCAGCACAGCCGGCCACTGGAGGCAGGAGCAGGCGGTCTCCCCGGCACTGGTTTGGGCGGTTACTGCTGCTAGAATCATTTGTTGACTAAGTTGACAAGCCCTGCGTACGCATCAACTTTGTAGGCCCATAGGTCAGCCTCCCAACCGGTGCGCCCCAGTTGTCAGTGGGAGGAATCATTTTTTTCCGCGTAATAAGGAGGCAATTGATTGCGTGTGGCCAGGCCAGCGGAGGGATTAGGGTGGGACGGGGAAGCCTGCGCGGCATCACAGCGGGCCACAAGAGGAGGGAGCAGGCAGTCCCGCCGGCGCTAGTTTAGGCGGCTGGAGCAGGAAGATCAGAGATTGAAGAAGCACGTCGGCTGTTGGATGGACATCCAACACTAACTGCTGCTAGAATCGTGTGTTCACTAACAAAGCCTTGCGTAAACAAGTCAGCCTCGAAATCTGTGGCGTGTACAACCCATTTGCTATTATTTTTATAATTTTTACTCATTTTCTAATTCATATGGAATTTATTGCAGCCCGTTTTCCATTTTTATAATTGCTGGCCATTTTCTGGTCAGTACCAGGGTCAAAAAATTAACTAAATATGTGGGAAATTTTGAAAATTCGCAAATTTTTGCTGGGGAACGAAATATTCTTAATCCAAAAATTAATAGCCATACTAAAACAAATTTAAAAATAAATTAGTACTATGTCATGTTAAATCCAATGAAATACGTATAAGATATCAGTGAAGGACAAAAACAAAAAAAGAAACTTATATCCTATTTGCTATAATTTTTTTTGGAATTTTCATCCCCTTTTGATATTACTTTTAACAGACATTGATCATAGTATTAAGCCAGGCTGGAATGCATCCCTCCTCGTCTTGAAAGATTTGCAGCCCAGTAATTCGGAGAAAACAAATAGGCCTAGCTTGGGTATTCTTCAAAAAGAAATACTGGGCTACCTATTTTCCCAAAGAACCGGTGCATGAGCATTTGGCTTTATTTATTTATTTACTTATTTATGTTTAGGGGACCATGAGCATGTACCTGGGCCAGATTCATGTGAGAGCCTCCCTTCCAGTTAATTATGGGCTTCTCTATTGGGCCTTCATCAGTGGGCTGCATGTTATCAACAAGTGGAAAATGTGTTCCGAGTTTCAAAAAATAATGTGTTCCGTATGATAAATAGTATGCGCTACGTACGGTACGGGGCACTAAAGGATCGAATCGTGCAACGACTTCCAAAACATTGTGTTTGTTGTTCTAACAACACATTTATTCAACCAACAGACGAAATATACTACTGATTGTACATTGAAAACAGCAGCAGCAGCAACCAGGGTTGAGGGTGCAATAGAAGCAGTAAGCAGGCCAGAAGAGTGAAGACGCAACTCTCTCTTCCAAACCAAACATCAGCCATCATTACAAAAGGGCTACCAAAAAAGAACAAGTGTATGCATCAAACTAAATAAAGATCCTACTACACCTAGTGTACGCATCTAACTAACTGGCTCAGTTAGACGTTACTATTTATTAAGTTGTGGAGATTAGCTGGCGTCTTGAACCAGATGGGTGCCTGACGGGGGAAACTCCAGCCAGCAGGTCGAAGTCTGATACTTGCGACCCTCTCTCCTACTTTGGGCTGCAGAGTGTGGCAGCATGCAGAGACGTGTGGTACGCTGCAAATATTAGGGTATGGTGCATGCAGAGACGCATGGTACGCTGTGTACACATAGTTTTGCTTGATGAACGAAATCGCGCTGCCATCATGATCCTTGCGTCGGTTATCTCCTGGTTAATCGGATAATCCAGTCCAACAAATAGAGAGCGTGTACCAAGGATACTTACTAGCCTCCAGTCAAAAATTCCTGAAGGCCCAGAGAAGCTGGGATCCTGCTCAAAGACCTTGCAGTGACTGTGATTGTATTCCGTGAAACAACACATACGGTACGTACGAACGATCATCAATCTTTCGTCGTCGTCTGATCGAGCCAGGAACCACCTACAACCGCCATGCCGCTTTTCTTTGAAAGGTTCTGGGATTAGGAAAGGTAGGGACAGCAGGCGTCCTACAACATCATATCAAGTTGGAGTCAAATAAAAAAGGGCTCTTGGTTTAGTCAATCTTAAGAACAACATGTTATGAGCATGAATATTTTTTAAGCAAATGTTGACAGTAATATAAGCAAGCCATCATGATATCATAGGAAAGTAACATACTGCTGTAACAGCCGTTTGTAGCGATGACTGGAGTAGGCCAGCAATACGTCCAACCATAGAGGGAGTCGACAGCGTAAATGAAGCCCTTGTGTTCAATGGCATCAGAGAACCATGGATGATGTATGATCCTGCGATGGACGTGCAGATTTATCCACTTACCGCAGTGACCTGTCTGGTAGGCGAGTCCGCGGTTGAAGAACGCAATTAGCCTGAAGTCTTTATAATTCGCAGATCTTGTGGGCACTTGGTAGATTACAACCTTGAGCAAATCAAACATGGTATCATGTTGGCTACTGTAAGATTTTGAGTATTCTGGGCCGCGGTGCCAAAGCAGTGCAGTGTTAATCGAAGGAAGGGGGATCAATCGCCGGGTGTAGACCTCCACGACCATCCAGCTGCCGCGACCGTCGACGAGCACCATCCAAGACGTGTTCATGCCGACCCAGCACATACCTTCAACGTAGTTGAGGCTGACGGGGATCGGATCGCAGTCAAGGGGGTTGATGCTCGCCACCCTACGATCGTTATACTGCATGACACGCCGTTTCTAAAGATCAGGCGGCATCAGCAAGCAAGGAGCTGGCTTAAAAAGCTCCGGCCTGAGGGCTTTGGGTAAACGATACAGCCCCGATGAGCACGCGGCGAGCGGCATGGTACTGAGATTGTCCAGACGCGAACAATGAGCTTGATTACCTCTGTGGGGAGCGAATTCCAGCCACTCTTTCGGCGGACGCTGCTCGGTTCTGCCATTGTTAGTGCTTGGGTTTTGGACGAGGGGGGAAGGAACCTTAGCGGGGATGGAAGATTGGACGAGATTATGTGCGGACAAAGATGGATAAGCGAATATGTGTTGCGGGAAGTGGACACGTGATGATGACTACAGCACGCTGCTTGACTTACAAGACACATACCAGCAGCGTAGGGTCATGTCGATGCCAGACAACTTGCTTGAGTGATCACAATACTGGTACTCCCTACAGTGCTATGCCCTAACTTGCTTGAGTAGGTTTCTCGGTTTGCATGCGGGTTTAACGAAGGGGTTTGATGGAGGCGAGGAGGCGTGTTCAGCCGGGCGTGCAGTGGACGGCGCAGTACTATTCGATTTGACAACTACAGCCAGTATATTATAAAAAACAAAGAAGAGTAGTAGAGAGAGAGATAAGAATAGAGACTAGGGAGGAGCACCATCTACTGCTTTGTGGGCTACTCTTGCGCTCCATTCGGCGGCCGCAATGTCCCCTACAGCCACTCCCTCCTGCGCTCCATTCGGCGGGCGCTGTTGAAATTTGGGGAGCGCACTCTCGCGACTGCTAGCAGCGACGACTTCCCCGACGACGACTTCTTCCCCGACCTCAGCAACCTCTTCCTCAACGACATGGGCGACAACCTCAACGCCAATGGTGCTGCTCCCGTTGCACCGTATGTGTTTCTGTCCTTCCTGTTTGAAATCGTGGTAGAATTGATGTTTCTAGTCTGTGTCCTAGATTCGATCTGTTCATCTACTATGCTAGTCCGCATGATTAGTTTAATCTCTGTTATAGCCCTCATGATTTATTTTGTAGTAAATCTCGTAGTAACTTGCTCATATATTCAACTAGCGGAACGTCCCCTACAGCCACTCTCGTTTCATGGACGGCCTGGTCGATGCCTCCAAGGAGCCCTTCGTCTACTGCTATGAGTGCTCGGTGCCGTTTTGGGGCTCGCCGGCGGACATCGTGCATCACCTGACGCAGGCGTGCGGCAATCACTACTGGCCCTTGGCGAAGAACATCAAGTACGAGACGTGCTACCCGTTCACTGTGCCGGAGTCGCTGGAGGATCAGCGCTGCCTGCTAGTCTCGAAGGAGGACGGCAGCGTCTTCCTCTTGATCGTGGCCACCGGCGAGGCCCGCGCAGGCCGCTGCCACATCTCTGTAGTGTGCGTCAGGGGCGACGCCGCTGACGCTGACGCTGACACAAGGCCGATGTACGGGTGCGTGCTCACTATTACTACCCCTCGGAGGTACGTGGGCGGCGACACTAGCTACGCCAAGCATACTTGGACTCTGCCGAGCTGGGACTTTCCCGCTGATGTGGACATGGAAAGGGCACAGTGTTATTTGAACCCCAATGATGTGCACAGGGACTCCAAGGAGGTTCACCTGGACATCTGCATTATCAAGTTAAATGTTGATCATTAGTCTTCGCTCAATGTAATCCGCTGTCTAAGCATGTGGAGACTTCCATGCATGATCTTGCTCTATTGGAGTATCGCGCATGAATAAAAGTGTATCCATTTATGGTTTAGTCTAGAATATTCCATGTATGAATTTTTACTAAGTACTGGTGAAAGACTTATGATGAACCATTTCTTACATATCCTCTGCCCCCTCCCAAGTCATCCTGATTTAATCCCCCCGTCTAGGTGTATAAGAGCATGGTTAATACTTAAATAGTATAGCCAACTGTTGGCTATAAGAAAGTGCCATGTCATCTGTAGCCAACATGTACAACAATGGATACTCAAAAACTAATTCTTGAAGATGATTTCCTGCAAAGCACAATAAGAGTTATTTCTTCACAAGTTTTGGATGTAGGTTGAACAGTTGAATGCTTTTGTTTGCAAAAGATACTTTTTATCTATTTCACCCGGATGTTTGTGAGCTCTAGAGATGAAATAATATCCGAACAAACCTATCGATACTCGTTACACATGAGATGACCCCCACATCCTTTGTCAAAACAAACAACTCCCCGATCAATGCATTTCACTCTTCTGTGCAACGCACGGGCACCTTACTATAGATCGGTACGACAAAAAATTGAACTAACATTATATATAGTACGATAAATGATGATGCATGTTACCTAAAATTATATCATTGAAAACTATGTTCAAATACGAATCCAACGACATTGTTTTTGTTGACATGCACTAACATTTTGTCAGTTAAATCTTCGGTCAAATTCAATGGGGGATAAACCACGACCGATCGAGTAGTCGTACTAGTGTAGAGGGCGGCGCTGCACGGGAGTCTCACCTCTCACACGGCCACGCTCGTGGCACGACAGTAAAGCCGTCATATCACCAAACCCAACCACTCCCAGTAATAAGTGGCCTGGTAAAATAAACGGACAAGCAACCATCACACCCCTCCGTCTTTTTTGCATTTCATCTCTCTGCATTTACTTTCTCCGGTTCATCTCGCACACTCGATCCCTAGCTACTACTCCTAGGGCCAGTTCTTTTGGCGGCTTCCCCAGCTTTTCCCACAAGACTAGTCACAGTGGAGAGTAACAATAAGGCGCCACACTCATTTATTTGGCCTTTTAAACTACTATTCCGTCCTGGTTTATTCCTCACCATTGTAATTTGTGCTAAATTTTGACCAAATATTTAACTGGTTTATTCGTCACCATTGTAATCCCTCCGTCTAGGTGTGTAAGTCATCTTACGAAAACCAAATAATTCCAAAACACTTAGGCGCGGTGCATTAACTTCTACCTCGTTTCTTGTTTCTTGACATATCAACTAATAAGAGATAAAGAGTGTGCATGCTTTTAATGACTTGAGATATCAAACATGACATGCAGTGGTTATTTCATTGCATGCAATAATATTAATTAGCAAATAAACATTAACGTTTCTCGTTTTTCTCCTCCTCCTTGGTGACGGTGTATAGCCTAAGATGACTTACTCACCTGGACGAATGGAGTAGTGCATGTGACATGCACTAACATTTCATTAGTTAAATTTATGATCAAAATTTGACACAAATTACAATGGGGACCAATAAACCAGGACGGAGGTAGTAGTTATGGGATTACTAGTCTAGAAGCCTAAAAGAACTGGTCCCTGGTACTCCTACTAGTAGTAGTACTCAAGTTGGAATTCCAATTGCAGGGCACAACTTGTTAGGCAAAAAATTCGATACAGGGTGTAGGAAGCGGTTTGGGAATTTGCATGCCTTTCCAACCAGTGAGATACTCCGTACAAAGTACGACAGAGAAATAACCACAGAGAAGGAAGCTAAAAGTAAACAATCAAACGAGCATTTTTGCATTTGTTTTGCATTGAATCATTTCACAAGCTTGACTAGTGCTGTTTTTCTAGTTTTACAAAAACCGCATCGTAATGTTAAAACGTGCATTCGCACGTACAAAAGTAATAGTAGTGCTCCCTCCGTCTAGGTGTATAAGTCTTCCCTCCTTCTTGGTCATGGTGCACAACCAAAGATGAATTATTGACCTGGACGGAGGGAGTAGCACAGTCTGCAAGCATATATCGAGAGAGACGTGTAGTGCGATAGTATATAGTAAAGTTTGTGCTACATGCACGTACTTGCAAAATGCATACGAATACATAAGGTTTCCAAACTTTCCCTTTTACATACTTAATCAAGGACGCTAAAAATTCCTGAACGTTTGGGATTTATCATTTGCGTCCCAAAACTAATGAGATCGCCTTACGAAACAAAAATTGTACTCCTCCTAAAAGCCACGACGCTCGCAGGAGCGCTTGCGGCGCGCCACGAGTGCCCTGGTGCGCGGCCGTTTCCCAGCGCGCCGACACAGTGATGTCTACTACACAACCTTCTTCTTGTAGACGTTGTTGGGCCTGCAAGTGCACAGGTTTGTAGGACAGTAGAAAATTTCCCTCAAGTGGATGACCCAAGGTTTATCAATCCGCGGGAGGCGTAGGATGAAGATGGTCTCTCTCAAGCAACCCTGCAACCAAATAACAAAGAGTCTCTTGTGTCCCCAACACACCCAATACAATGGTAAATTGTATAGGTGCACTAGTTCGGCGAAGAGATGGTGATACAAGTGCAATATGGATGGTAGATATAGGTTTTTGTAAACTGAAAATATAAAAACAGCAAGGTAGCGAGCGGTAAAAGTGAGCGTAAACGGTATTGCAATGATAGGAAACAAGGCCTAGGGTTCATACTTTCACTAGTGCAAGTTCTCTCAACAATAGTAACATAATTGGATCATATAACTATCCCTCAACATGCAACAAAGAGTCACTCCAAAGCAACTAATAGCGGAGAACAAACGAAGAGATTATGGTAGGGTACAAAACCACCTCAAAGTTATTCTTTCCAATCAATCCGTTGGGCTATTCCTATAAGTGTCACAAACAGCCCTAGAGTTCGTACTAGAATAATACCTTAAGATACAAATCAACCAAAACCCTAATGTCACCTAGATACTCCAATGTCACCTCAAGTATCCGTGGGTATGATTATACGATATGCATCACACAATCTCAATTCATCTACTCAAACCAACACATAGAACCTCAAAGAGTGCCCAAAAGTTTCTAGCGGAGAATCACGACGAAAACGTGTGCCAACCCCTATGCATAGGTTCATGGGCGGAACCCACAAGTTGGTCACCAAAACATACATCAAGTGGCACGTGATATCCCATTGTCACCACAGATACGCACGGCAAGACATACATCAAGTGTTCTCAAATCTTTAAAGACTCAATCCGATAAGATTACTTCAAAGGGAAAACTCAATCCATTACAAGAGAGAAGAGGGGGAGAAGAAACATAAGATCCAACTATAATAGCAAAGCTCACGATACATCAAGATCGTGCCAAATCAAGAACATGAGAGAGAGAGATCAAACACATAGCTACTGGTACATACCCTCAGCCCCGAGGGTGAACTACTCTCTCCTCGTCATGGAGAGCACCGGGATGATGAAGAAGGCCACCGGTGAGGGATCTCCCCTCCGACAGGGTGCCGGAACAGGGTCCCGAGAGGTTTTTGGTGGCTACAGAGGCTTGCGACGGCGGAACTCCAGATCTATTGTCTGTTTTTGAAGTTTTAGGGTACGACGGTATATATGGGTTCAGGGGGTACGTCGGTGGAGCCACGGGGGCCCCACGAGGCAGGGGGCGCGCCCCAGAGGGGTGGGCGCGCCCCCCACCCTCGTGGGCAGCTCCCGTATCTTTTGACGTGCACTCCAAGTTTCCTGTGTCTTATCCGGTGAGAAAATCACGTTCCAAAAGGGATTTTTCTGTTTGGACTCCGTTTGATATTCCTTTTCCTCGAAACACTGAAATAGGCATAAAACAACAAATCTGGGCTGGGCCTCCGGTTAATACGTTAGTCCCCAAAAATAATATAAAAGTTGATAATAAAGCCCAATATTGCCTAAAACAGTAGATAATATAGCATGGAGCAATCAAAAATTATAGATACGTTGGAGACATATCAAGCATCCCCAAGCTTAATTCCTGCTCGTCCTCGAGTAGGTAATGATAAAAAAGATAATTATTGATGTGGAATGCTAGTTGGCATAATTTCAATGTAATTCTTCTTACTTGTGATATAAATATTTAGATCCAAAAGATTCAAGACAAAAGTTCATATTGACATAAAAATAATAATACTTCAAGCATACTAACTAAGCAATTATGACTTCTCAAAATAACATGGCCAAAGAAAGTTCATCCCTACAAAATCATATAGTTTAGTCATGCTCCATTTTCGTCACACAAGAATGCTCTCATCATGCACAACCCCGATGACAAGCCAAGCAATTTTTTCATACTTTAATAATCTCAAACTCATAAACCTTCACGCAATACATGAGCGCGAGCCATGGATATAGCACTATGGGTGGAATAGAACATAATTATGGGGGTTATGTGGAGAAGACAAAAAGGAGAAGGTCTCACATCAATGAGGCTAATCAATGGGCTAGGGAGATGCCCATCGATTGATGTTAATGCAAGGAGTAGTGATTGCCATGCAACGGATGCACTAGAGCTATAAATGTATGAAAGCTCAACTAAAGAAACTAAGTGGGTGTGCATCCAACTTGCTTGCTCACGAAGACCTATGGCACTTGAGGAAGCCCATCGTTGGAATATACAAGCCAAGTTCTATAATGAAAAATTCCCACTATTATATGAAAGTGACAACATATGAGACTCTCTATCATGAAGACTATGGTGCTACTTTGAAGCACAATATAGGAGACTCGCTATATGAAGAACATGGTGCTACTTTGAAGCACAAGTGTGGTAAAAAGGATAGTAGCATTGCCCCTTTTTATTTTATTTTTTTATTTTTTGGGCCTTCTTTTTTTTATTTGGCCTTTCTCTTTTTTTTTGGGACAATGCTCTATTGAATGATGATCATCACACTTCTATTTATTTACAACTCAATGATTACAACTCGATACTAGAACAAAGTATGACTCTATAAGAATGCCTCCGGCGGTGTACCGGGATATGCAATGAATCAAGAGTGACATGTATAAAATAATTATGAATGGTGGCTTTGCCACGAATACTATGTCAACTACATGATCATGCTAAGCAATATGACAATGATGGACGTGTCATGAAGAACGGAATGGTGGAAATTTGCATGGCAATATATCTCGGAATGGCTTTGGAAATGCCATAATAGGTAGGTATGGTGGCTGTTTTGAGGAAGATATAGGGAGGTTTATGTGTGAAAGAGCATATCATATCACGGGGTTTGGATGCACCGGCGAAGTTTGCACCAACTCTCAATGTGAGAAAGGGCAATGCACGGTACCGTAGAGGCTAGCAATGATGGAAGGGTGAGAGTGCGTATAATCCATGGACTCAACATTAGTCATAAAGAACTCATATAATTATTGCAAAAATCTACAAGCCATCAAAAACCAAAGCACTACGCGCATGCTCCTAGGGGGATAGATTGGTAGGAAAAGACCATCGCTCGTCCCCGACCGCCACTCATAAGGAGGACAATCAAATAACACCTCATGTTTCAAATTTGTTACATAACGTTTACCATGCGTGCATGCTATGGGACTTGCAAACTTCAACGCAAGCATTTCTCAAATTCACAACTACTCAACTAGCACAACTTTGATATCACTACCTCCATATCTCAAAACAATCATCAATCATCAAACTTCTCTTAGTATTCAACACACTCATAAGAATTCTTACAAATCTTTTATGCTTAGCTTATTAGGATTTTAAGAAAATTACCATGCTATTTAAGACTCGCAAAATAATATAAGTGAAGCATGAGAGTTCATCTATTTCTTCAAAATAAAACTACCAACGTGCTCTAAAAGATATAAGTGAAGCCCTAGAGCAAACAACAAACTACACCGAAAGATATAAGTGAAGATGAATGAGTAGTCGAATAATTATGCAACTATGTGAAGACTCTCCCATTTAATAATTTCAGATATTGATACTTTATTCAAAGAGCAAGCAAAGCTAAAGAAAATAAAATGACGCTCCAAGCAAAACACATATCATGTGGTGAATAAAAATATCGCTCCATGTAAAGTTACTGATGAACGAAGACGAAAGAGGGGATGCCTTCCGGGGCATCCCCAAGCTTAGGCTCTTGCTACTCCTTATTCCATAGTCCATCGAATCTTTACCCAAAACTTAACAACACAAAACTTAATAGAAAACTTGTAAGCTCCGTTAGCGAAAGAAAACAAAACACCACTTCAAGGTACTGTAATGAACACATTATTTATTTATATTGGTGTTAAAACTACTGTATTCCAAATTCTCTACGGTTTATAAACTATTTTACTAGCCATAGAGTCATCAAAATAAGCAAACAACACACGAAAAACAGAATCTGTCAAAAACAGAACAGTCTGTAGTAATCTGTAACTAACGCAAACTTCTGGAACTCCAAAAATTCTAAAATAAATTGGTGGACCTTAGTAATTTCTCTAATAATCATCTGAAAAAATAATCAACTAAATATCACTCTCCAGTAAAAAGTTTAAGCAATTCTCGTGAGCACTAAAATTTCTGTTTTTTTACAGCATGATCATAAAGACTTCACCCAAGTCTTCCCAAAGGTTCTACTTGGAACAAACACTAATTAAAACATAAAACCACATCTAAACAGAAGCTAGATGGATTATTTATTCCTAAACATAACCAAAAGCAAGAAACTAAAATAAAGTTGGGTTGCCTCCCAACAAGCGCTATCGTATAATGCCCCTAGCTAGGCATGATGATTTCAATGATGCTCACATAAAAGATAAGAGTTGAAACATAGAGAGAGCATCATGAAGAATATGAATAGCACATTTAAGTCTAACCCACTTCCTATGCATAGGAATGTTGTGAGCAAACAACTTATGGGAACAAGAATCAACTTGCATAGGAAGGCAAAACAAGCATAACTTCAAAACTTTAAGCACATAGAGAGGAAACTTGATATTATTGCAATTCCTACAAGCATATGTTCCTCCCTCATAATAATTTTCAGTAGCATCATGAATGAATTCAACAATATAACCAGCACCTAAAGCATTCTTTTCATGATCTACTAGTATAGAATTTTTACTACTCTCCACATAAGCAAAATTCTTCTCATGAATAGTAGTGGGAGCAAACTCAACAAAATAACTATCATGTGATTGAAAATTAAGATCAAGATGACAAGTTTCATGGTTATCATTATTCTTTAAAGCATACGTGTCATCACAATAATCATCATAGATAGGAGGCATGCTTTCATCATAGTAAATTTGCTCATCAAAGCTTGGGGGACAAAAAATATCATCTTCATCAAACATAGCTTCCCCAAGCTTGTGGCTTTGCATATCATTAGCATCATGGATATTCAAGGAATTCATACTAACAACATTGCAATCATGCTCATCATTCAAAGATTTAGTGCCAAACATTTTAATACATTCTTCTTCTAATACTTTGGCACAATTTCCCTTTCCATCATACTCACGAAAGATATTAAAGAGGTGAAGCGTATGAGACAAACTCAACTTCATTTTTTAGTTTTCCTTTATAAACTAGACTAGTGCTAAAACAAGAAACAAAACGATTCGATTGCAAGATCTAAAGATATACCTTCACTTACCTAGCCTCCCCGGCAACGGCGCCAGAAAAGAGCTTGATGTCTACTACACAACCTTCTTCTTGTAGACGTTGTTAGGCCTGCAAGTGCACAGGTTTGTAGGACAGTAGCAAATTTCCCTCAAGTGGATGACCTAAGGTCTATCAATCCGCGGGAGGCGTAGGATGAAGATGGTCTCTCTCAAGCAACACTGCAACCAAATAACAAAGAGTCTCTTGTGTCCCCAACACACCCAATACAACGGTAAATTGTATATGTGCACTAGTTCGGCAAAGAGATGGTGATACAAGTGCAATATGGATGGTAAATATAGGTTTTTGTAAACTGAAAATATAAAAAAAGCAAGGTAGCGAGCGGTAAAAGTGAGCGTAAACGGTATTGCAATGATAGGAAACAAGGCCTAGGGTTTATACTTTCACTAGTGCAAGTTCTCTCAATAATAATAACATAATTGGATCATATAACTATCCCTCAACATGTAACAAAGAGTCACTCCAAAGCAACTAATAGCGGAGAACAAACGAAGAGATTATGGTACGAAACCACCTCAAAGTTATTCTTTCCAATCAATCCGTTGGGCTATTCCTTTAAGTGTCACAAACAGCCCTAGAGTTCGTACTAGAATAACACCTTAAGACACAAATCAACCAAAACCCTAATGTCACCTAGATACTCCAATGTCACCTGAAGTATCTGTGGGTATGATTATACGATATGAATCACACAATCTCAATTCATCTAATCAAACCAACACATAGAACCTCAAAGAGTGCCAAAAATTTTCTAGCGGAGAATCACGACGAAAACGTGTGCCAACCCCTATGCATAGGTTCATGGGCGGAACCCGCAAGTTGGTCACCAAAACATACATCAAGTGGCACGTGATATCCCATTGTCACCACAGATACGCACGACAAGACATACATCAAGTGTTCTCAAATCTTTAAAGACTCAATCCGATAAGATTACTTCAAAGGGAAAACTCAATCCATTACCAGAGAGAAGAGGGGGAGAAGAAACATAAGATCCAACTATAATAGCAAAGCTCGCGATACATCAAGATCGTGCCAAATCAAGAACACGAGAGAGAGATCAAACACATAGCTACTCGTACATACCCTCAGCCACGAGGGTGAACTACTCCCTCCTAGTCATGGGGAGCGCCGGGATGATGAAGAAGGCCACCGGTGAGGGATCCCCCCTCCGGCAGGGTGCCGGAACAGGGTCCCGAGAGGTTTTTGGTGGCTACAGAGGCTTGCGGCGGTGGAACTCCAGATCTATTGTCTGTTCTGGAAGTTTTAGGGTACGACGGTATATATGGGTGCAGGGGGTACGTCGGTGGAGCCACGGGAGCCCCACAAGGCAGGGGGGCCCGCCCCCACCCTCGTGGGCAGCTCCCATATCTTCTGACGTGCACTCCAAGTTTCCTGGGTCTTATCCGGTGAGAAAATCACGTTCCAGAAAGGATTTTTCTGTTTGGACTCCGTTTGATATTCCTTTTCCTCGAAACACTAAAATAGGCATAAAACAGCAAATCTGGGTTGGGCCTCCGGTTAATAGGGTAGTCCCCAAAAATAATATAAAAGTGGATAATAAAGCCCAATATTGCCTAAAACAGTAGATAATATAGCATGGAGCAATCAAAAATTATAGATACGTTGGAGACATATCACACAACGCCTCTTCCTCAGCCTCGCAACTCGCGAGGTGCTGATTGGCGGCTTGCCGGCGGGCGAGCGCGATCTCACCGGTGTGGTGATCCGGCGCCAACAGGTACTCCTCCTCGCTGGAAGCGTGCACCCGATCCACATACCGCCAAGCGTAGATGAGGCGCTTGGGCCCGACTGCACTCAGGGCGTCGGCACGGGCGTCCTCCGGCACCCTCGCGGCCCTCGCACGAGCCTTTTGCCAAAGAGCCAATTGCCTGACTCTCTCGAACGCGACATAGGCCTCCCAGGCAGCTTGTTCCGTGGTGCGCTTCTCTTCCTCGGCCTTCTTTTCCGCCTCTGCTGGAGGCAAAGCCTCCCACAAGGCGACATACATTTCTTTCCAAAGCTCCTCGAGGTTGGGGGGCTCAGCGGGCGGCGCGGCGTTCTCATCGTAGAGGGGAGCCGACGCATCCTGCGGCGCGCGTGCTGGCGAGATTGGGAAGGCCGACGCGTCCACCTCGACGCGTCGCGGCGAGGAGCGGAACGCCGACGCGTCCTCCTCGACTAGTTGCGGCGAGGAACGGAACGGCAACGCGTCGCGTCGCGGCGAGGAGCGGAACGCCGACGCGTCCTCGTCGACTAGTGGCGGCGAGGAACGGAACGGCGACGCATCACGTAGCGGCGAGGAGCGGAACACCGACGCGTCCTCCTCGACTAGTGGCGGCGAGGAACGGAACGACGACGCGTGACCATACACGCAGTGCAGCGAGGGGCTCCTAGGGCTTGGGAGGGGCGATGCCATGGTGGTCGACGTGGGAGGGAGGGGGAGGAGATAGCGATGAACGTGAACGTGAGGGGGAGGAGATAGCGATGTCGTGGGAGGCGCAGTATTTATAGTGAGCAATGGCACACCTACGTAAGATATGGACTGAGCTGCACTGACTTAACTGCAGGTCCAGTTGCATCACTGACATGTGGGCCAGACCCCTATTGGTCCCATATGTCAGTGACCCAATGCACCTGCAGTTAAGTAACAACTACGTGGGCATATTTGTTGGAGTAAATTACGGGGGAGCGAAGGGGTGGAAATATTGCTGGTCACAACGGATTGGACGAGCGTGGGGGGGGGGGGGGAGAGTCATGCGTGCAGGTATGGGGAACGGTGCATAATAAGTCATCTTGCATGCCGGGCTAGGTATAGTCCCAAGTCATTAAAAACATACACGCCCCACACATGTTCATATTTCAAGGTGCACTAAATTATTGCTTGCGATGATAAATGCTGGCCATAACGGTGGTATCTTAGCAGGTATCATGCACACGGGAATAGTAAACATGCCGATGTGGCAAAGATTTAAAGAAGAGAGGGGGGTTAGAGTAACTAGTGTTCATGCATGCATTGGTAAACACATTTTTTTTGTGAAGAACGACAACACTAGTTGAGTACTTTTGCAGACTTCAAAAACTACTGCACCGCCTCTACTATCTTGCTAAGAGTAGGTGAATTTTTTGAATCGAGCCCTTTAAACTAGAAGGGAGGTAGTGGTACTCTAATAGCTATCCTTGTTGTGGTGACAAGATAGGACATGGCACGCACCTGGACGGAGGAACTAGTCTGCATTGTGCATTTAAGATTTGTCTGAAGTCAATGTACCTCTACTTTCACAAGACTCACAATGTCAAATCAATATTTTTACACTTATTATAAAACGTAGTTCTTATAGTCATTATAATCAGTACTCCCTCCATCTAGGTGAGTAAGTCATCTTAGATTGTGCACTGTGACCAAGGAGGAGGGGAGAATGAGAGATCTTAATGAGAGATCTGCATGTCGTGTTTGGTAGTCTCAAGTCATTAAAAGCATGCACACCCACATCTCCTATTGGTTGATATGTCAAGAAACAAGAAACGAGGTAGAAGTTAATGCACCACGCCTAAGTGTTTTGGGATTACTCCCTCCATCCATTTTTACAGGGCCTAACTTGTCAATCTCTCATACCAAGGCATGTCCGCAAAAAGAGGAACTGATATTGGGACTAGTATCTGGATCCCGTGTAATCTTGCATGCAGCCTCCTTTGAATGCCCAGCCGCTGGCCTCCCTTCTTCAATCCCTCGCATGCAAATTACTCTCCTCCCTTTTCTACATGCATGCCCAACCATAATTCCTCAAATCATGCATGCATTGGCTGAAATATAGAGCTCGCTCCTCCTTTGAAAATATGGCGGTGCTATCCATGCATGCAAATCAACGCAACGGCCTGAGAATTTTCACGATGAAGGGACCACGCACGACTTGCAAGAGAAAATTAAGATGGAGATGCCTCGTTTAGTTCATTTGGCCTTGTATAGATGGAAAAATAAAATTTGGGGTTAGGCCTTGTATAGATGGAAGGAGGGAGTATTTGGTTTTCGTAAGATGACTTACACACCTAGACGGAGGTAGTATTGTAGATATTGATATTTTTAGTATAAATTTGGTCGTGGGTTTCATTGATGCCTGTCAAAGCATGGAGGAAGCGGAGCTTAGGGCTTGGATTGCCGGTCTCTACATAGGTATTTCTCTTCATAATCCTGTAATTTTAGAGACTGATTGCGCTTTTGTGGTAGCGTCTCTTGCATCAGGGGACTATGACAGGTCTGCTATGCGTGACCTGAAGATGAAAGCGTTGAGCATCTCGAAGTTGATCAACAATCTTCAATTGTCAAAGATTAGCCGTTCGGCCAATAAGGTGGCACACTTAATCACTAAGTATAGCTTTGACAATAGATTAGATGGTATTCTTGTAAATAATGTACCGCCCTGTGTGGTGAATATTGTATCGAATGAGTGTACTGGTGTGGCTGGTTAATTAATATAAGGTGGTGTTCAGAAAAAGTATAAATTTGGTCAAACACTTTGCAAATGATTGACGGGAGTAAAAAGGACCAGAGGGAGTATCATGCATGCAGAGTAGGCAAAAAAAATTGCTTGTCTAAAAAAAGGCAAAAAAATGCTCATTTATAGCCGGTCAAAGTCTCGAAGGGCGTGACCGCGCGAGGGAGGCGAAGGTCGTGGGAGGCATGACGTTTGACGGAATTAAGTGAAGTTACATCCACGCGCCAGCATGGCATGCGAACAGGCAGAAGCTATACCGTCAGGCCTATGATATGGGTCTAGTAGACATGACATCTAGTGGGTCCCGCATAGTTCTCAAGAACTCTTTGGGGGTTGCAGCCATTTATCCACCGGGCAAGCCAGCAACCCCACGCCGTTCGCAAACCCTACTCGTCCCCGTCTTCTACCTTACAACAGTTCCCTCCCAGTTGTCCCGTCCTTTCACTTTAGTTTGCTCCCAGTTTTTTTGCGGGGTACAATAGTTCAACTTCTCCTAACCCTCCTCCAAAATCCATGGCCTCCCAAATCTCCATGGTCGCCGCTGAGTACCAGGTTAGAGCCATCACAGGCGATCAGTTCATCGTCATCTACACACGTGGATCCGAGACGGTGAAAGCATGGTTTGTTCGCTTCCTACGCATGTTCAACAGTTCAACGGATGAGTGGGTCGCTGGGCTAGATGTTGAGTACACCACAATCCTGGGACGAGAGAAGGATCTAAAGGACGAAGAGAGGAAGAAGCCCGCCATGATCCAGGTTTGCATGCATAACGTTTGCTTGGTCTACCACATATGCCATGCCGACGTTGAGTGCTAGGATTTTAAGAACTTCCTCAAGGACAAAAGAGTGAAATTTGTTACTGTAGGTTTTAAGAACGATAGTGATGCTCTGCATCGGATAGGTCTCGTTGTAGTCCAGCCCTTCGATCTCTAGAAGGCAAGCCTGGTTTCCTCCTCTCAACCTTCAATGCTGGCCCTGGCAGCAGCCATGATTGATCCTTCGTACGCTAAACTGAAGAAACCTCATCACAAGTTTCATCATGCATGGGAGTCGAGGACATTAGATGAAGATCACATCCTGTACGCAGCAATGGATGTCTACCTTTGTTTAAATATCTACAAGGGTTGGATGAAGAAGCAGAGCCCAGTGTCCGGTTCAAGCAAAGAAGCATCAGCGAAGAGGAAGAGGAAGAGGGACGGGGACGAAGTCAAGGACGTGGACTCGGACTCCGAGTAGGTGGCAATGCCGTCGCTCATGCTGGTTCTACTGCAGTGTCAAGCAGACTAGTTGCTTATTAGTTTATTTTCAAGGGTGTGTTGTGTTGAGGCCCCAGCAGAACTATGTTTATGTTCTTTCTCGTTATTTGAACTCTTTAGTAAGTACTGTAGTACTAGTACTATGTCTTACTACTGTTCTTCTTGCAGTTGGTACTACTGCTCGTATCTTCGTGTTCCTACTGTACTTAATACGTTCGTACTAGTAGTATAATTTGGGTCAGTCGATTTGTGAAAGAAGTTCGACGGAGCGGAGGAAGAAGACGACAGAGAGGTGGAAGAAGCCCTTCTAGTCATCCATCTTGCATCAAACGACTCACATGAGTCAACTGACCCAAATTGCTCCTTCAGATTGCAGGATCCACGTGGCATTCAAGGTCTCGAAGGTAGATTTCACGTCCGCACTCGGTTTGCGGGCTCGACGCGCGCGCGACCGGCTTTCGCCGCGACAGCCACCATGCGCGCCTCCTCCGCGCGGGCGGAGACAACAATGACACACTATTTCCTCCTCGTCGACGTGCTGGAGCACGCGCTCGTCCTCCTCTTCGTACGCTGCGTGCATAGACGCGGCTCCACCAGCTGCTCACGTGCTTGGCAGCGCGGCCGCATCACGAGGAGGGATTGCAGACGACGTGAGCGGGCGAGCCTTCGGCTTCATGGCACAGGGATGGCGGCGACACGGCGGTGATGGGCGAGAAATTGTTGGCCGGAGAAGGCGGGCGCCGGCATGTGCAACGGCGGCGGCATATTGATGAGTGCGTGTGTGGGAGCTTACTTTAGTTTTATATATAAGGTTGGTCAAACTTCAAAGAATACCGTACTAGTACACGTAAACATTAGACTTAGGCAGCGCTTTTATTAGTTGGTACCACAGCCATGATACGGAATCCTGTGCAAGCGCGTGAACCGCGGCCGCACGGTCGATCGAACGGTGCGTCACCGTGTCGCGCTCGAAGGACATCCACCGAGCCTTTTTGTGTGTGTGAAAACAATCCTCGAATATTACTCAACTCTTTTTTCCTGTGAAAGTTCTTGACGCTGCAATATTTCCATATATTTGAATTTAGCTCCAGTTCATGTTTATTTGGATTTGGACGTTTTAGGTGCGCCCTAGTTTTTTTAATACTGATTTTGTGTGTGTGACTGAGAGAGAACGTGTGTATGTGTCCATATGTGTGTTGTGGCGAAGGGAAATGTGGAGACGGTGTGCGTGTGATACAGACATAGAGAGGTGTGAATGTGCAAATGATCATGCATGAGTGAGACATACACAGATGCCGATACGTTGTGTATACATGAGAGAACGGTCTTCTAGTTTACTTGTGTGTGTGTGTGTGTGTGTGTGAGAGAGAGAGAGAGAGAGGGAGAGAGAGAGACAGAGAGAGGAGCATCCGTAACACAACAACCATCTCTCTCGATTCGTCCGTCCCTCGCACGGTCGCATGCAACACATGCATCAACGCACACATTTTGACACCCTCACCCGGCCCCTGCCCACCTCAAGGCCCGCACAATCTCTTCGTGAATACCCATTTCTCTCCTTAGATTTGTTTTCTCTCAATATCTGACACACACACACACACACAGACATGTAGCACAACCCCCCCCCCCCGAGCACACAATTCATCCCCATCCAAGGTTATACGGCGACCACTCTCGCTTGTGCTTCTTTGCACCCCAACATGCACAACACCTCAATCTTCAAACAGGGCAACAAGCAGATCAAAGACGGCGACGACACCGCGCTAGAGAATGCGGGGTCATTTGGAAGCAGGGTGATGTGACGACGGATGACTGACTCCTCCCCCCACCCTCTCTCTCTCTCTCTTGCACAAAATTACCAATCCCTCTCTCCCCCGCACAAAATTGTCAATCCCTCAACCCACGAGATCCTTGCCCTCTCGTCCATGTTTTTCCAGCTCTCTCATCAAACATGTTGTCTCTTCTCCTTCCACGTATACAGAATCCAGATGCACACGCATCTCATGTATATTACATGTATGCATCTTTCTCACATACCTAACTTCTTCCTCTCTCTTTCTCTCTCTATCTCTCTCTCTGTGTGTTTCGTTAGGTTTGTCTCCTACTCTCTCGTCCACATACATACAATCTTTCCCGCCCTATCTGCTCCATCTTCAAAAGTTCTCTCTGCATGTTTCATTCACACACTGGGATATGTCAAAATGTTGCTTCTATAATGGCTGATGTAGAGTTATGGTTGTTTTTGTTGCATCCTACAAAGTAATAACTATGAAATGCATTTAGATTCTCATTTGACTCGGATTATGTGAGTTTGAGCATGTTGTGAAGTACTATAAACCTTGTATACATCTTGGTATTCGACAATGATTGTAACTATTGAATTGTATAGACCATTACATTCGAAGTCAATAGCCTAATATATTTATTTCACAATTTCAACAAATGATTAGTTCACTACAAACTAAGAAAACAAATGTGTACTCCCTCCGTTTTTATTTAAGTCCGCGTATTAGCATTGGTCAAAGTCAAGTTTTGTAAACTCTCAGAAAGCTTATAACAAAAAATATTAACATATACAATAACAAATAAATACCATTAGATTCATTGCTGAATGTACTTTCACATCATACATATTTGTTAGGGTAAATGTTTATATTTTTCTATAAACTTGGTCAAACTTTAGGAAGTTTGACTTTGGTCAAACCTAATATGCAGAGTTTACTACTACTACTCGCTAGTTGCTTAGCCGAATCACTCAACACGCCACACGGGGAGTCCGGTGTCACAAAATTTTGAGGTCAGCGGGAAAATCTCCCGCGACCCTGATTCGAGCAGTGGGAAGTTACCATCATAGCCTTTGGAACAGGCCTACGGATGACGCTTGGTAGGGGGCTGTTTTCGTAACTTCAGGTTCACCCTACCCAACCAACCCCACCCCGGCACCCAGAGTATTACACCTGAATACTCCCCAATTTCCATCCCCACCGCAAAATAGACTTCTCCACGACACCGCAGCCTTCGTGCTCCTCCCCTTTACATCGGCGCACTCGTCCACCGCAGCGCATCTGCCTCATCGACGACCTCGTACGCCGAACTGGAGCCGGTCCACCGTCGTCGTCGTACACGGAGCCGCTTCCCCGGCATCGTCTTCCACGGTCTCGGATCTGCTTCCCGGAAGCCAACGCCAAGCGTAGAAGTACCACCGTCGTGGACAATTAACTGATTCCCGTTGCCGACCATGACTCACAGAGGCCGCCGCGACCATCATTCTCCTCCTCGATTGGTAATGTGTGTATTGAATCACTTAGCAGTACATGTGCAGTTCCAATTTTGTTCATACCTACCCTTCAAATTTCCTGGGTGCTATTGTTCCCATAAAAGTAATTGGTTATAGCCTCCATCGTCCAACAGAATATCAGCCTGTAATTGTGCGTCGCTCATGTATCGCACTGTGCTTGGGTAGGTTTTTCATCTACAACCAGTAGTGTGGCAAATGATGGAAAGGTTTTTAGAACTAGCAAGATGCCCATGCGTTGCACGCATCAAGATGCATTTGTATGAGTAGTTTATCTTGTTGGAGATGCTCTAACATGGCAGACGAGTGCTTTAGTGTTGCCCACACGATGCGCGAGTATTACTAGTAGTATAATTTTCTTGCCATGTTGAGATTTTAAAACCACGAGTGCGAACATGCAGAGGAGCAATGAAGACCAAACATGGGATATTCGGGACATCTTCAAGGAGCGTGGAAAGTTAAAGAGGAGCTGCACCGAACATGTAAAACGAGCTTTGGTAAGTAACACCCTTTCAATTACTTTCGTGTAGCCTCGTGTTCTTCGATGTGTATATGTTGTAGTTTTTGTTTCTCTTAAGCGTGGTGTTCTTTGATATGTAATAAGAAGAGTCTTAATCGTCCTAATGGTTTCGTTTTTAGCTTGATGTAGGAAGTTGGTGTTCTCACCTTGTAGTCTGTTTTTATTTATTTTTTCCTTTTGAATTCACTTCTCCGAGTTCTGTTTATCTGGCTTCTACTAAATGGATCTAGGTTGCTCTGAGTATTGATCTAAAAAAGAAGTGACTTCATGTCAGGATGCAGTTCCTGCAAGGAGGGAAGTATGGTCAACCTCAAGATCATGTTTCCAAAATGAGGCTGGATTACACACAAGGTGCCAGTTCCCTAATGATGCTGGATTAGACACAAGGTGCAAATTCCCAGGTGATGCTGGATTACACACAAGCCAGGTGGAGTCGTCAGCTGTTCATGTCCTCGTGGCATTAGTAAAGGCTGAAAGAAAGCGTGCAGGAGCCCTTGAGAATGTAGCTGAGTTCCTGAAGAAGCGAAAAGAGCAATCAGATGCTCTCTTCACCCAAGCCAAAGAAGAGATGGAAGAAGCCAGAAATAAGCTAGCAGAGGCAGAGCAAGCTAGGCGTCTCCTGCTATCTAAAACTGTTGTCAATACAAAATTTCCTTCATAATAGCTAGGTTTGAATGTTTATCCAGTAAGAATGCCTGTTGTGATGTCCGTGCATCTACTGATGTGGCACAAAATGCTTTTTTGGGTCATGTATTAACAGCAAATACTTTCCAAAGAATAATAGACAAAGCATTGGACATGGTATAGTTCACGCGCAAGCCCGACATTCCAAGTTCAACTTCCACATCAACTCATGTTCACAAATATCTGCACATTTTCATACATAATGTCCACAACCATGATTCACTTCAAAGCCAAAAAAATGTGAGGAGAGTTATAAATAAAGAAAATTCTCTACTAGTTCCTGCTACCAGTGCGAGCACAACAAGTCAAGACCATGCATAAATTAATTATATTTTAGTCAATTTTTCTGTTCTAAAATGCCTGCCGGCTTGCGGAAGGATGTGGTGGGGCAGTCTTAAGCTGGTTGCACGCGGCGAGGAGGCGTGCTCAGCGGGGCCTGCAGCGAGTGCGGCCCTCTTGGCCGGCGCGCCGGTTCAATGCCTGCGCTATGAGAGGTCGCGTCCGTGTCAGAGCAATCACTCCCTCCAGTCCTTTTTTGTTTGGGTATAACAAAATCTCGTTTCCCATTCACATTTTACAAGTAAAATTCATGGACAAACTTTGACCCAAAGTACGATGGGGACTAGTAAACCAGAATGGAGTTAGTAGTTTTTTTAAGCAAAGAACGGTTTCCCCTTTCGATTTTCATTACTGAAAACTAGCATCTAAATCTAAACCATAGTACTTGCCCTAGAACTATCAGGTTCAACATCTCGCAACATAAACCCATACAACCTCCATCGCAAAAAAACAACCATACAACCATACGCCAAGGAGGTACGTAGTACTATGAATTCCATTTTTGCTCCATACCAATCGTTCTAAAAACTACTTACTACTTATAACGCGCCATTGAAAATCGGAACTCTTAACCCCGCTAAAAAAATGATATTCTAAACGTGGCTACTCATCTATGGCAACTGGCGAGCCACCGCGCTACAAGTCGTTCACCTGTGGTCTCGACCATCAACTCCTACGGATCGAATTATCACGCGAGGTGACTATTCCTACAAAGGTGCTCCACCACGTACCCTGTACCCGCGAATGCAACAATCGTGCACCTAGGGTTTTAGGGTTTATTTGTTAACGTCGCCTTTGCGTAACACTCATGTGTGCGAGACAGCGAGAGGCCGACTGTGTGCGTGCGCCTCTTCTCTTCGTATATGTACTCCACCGTTTGTCTAGTGTCCAAAAAATTATAATAACTACTAGCAATGTGCCAATGCATTGCCACACGATCAAAGTAGATTAATACAGTGGCGGAGCTAGATGCAGATTACGCCTGGTGATGTGCTATGTTGAGTGATAAACTTCTATGATTTTCTATGCTTTGCATGAAGAAATTACAAAGGAAGTTGTTTCTAGGCCTGGGGCTATAGCCCTAGCTGCCCCAGGCCTGTCTCCGCCACTGGATTAATACATATTCACCGATTTGATAGAAAAAAATTCTAGTTTTGAAATATGTATATCACTAAAAAATATGTTATGTTTCACTCGAAATATATTCCTTTGGCGGTTTTGATGAGATAAGGGAGGAATGTTGTTGGTTTCAAGATTCGAGAAGTGGTATATGTCTAATTTCTACTCTTACTAGCAAGATGCCCGTGCGTTGCACGGAACATCAAGATCTTGTGGGAGAAAAGGATGAACGAGGGAAGGCCTTATCTGCAATATGAAGTGAGCGTGCGGGTGAGCTGGAGAAAAGAGAGTGATAGCTACCTGAAGGAGCATGCATGCGAGAGAGATGGGCGTGAAAGGAGTGAACAAAAAAGGGATTCAAATATTTGAATTCGAGATGATGATACATGTAATCCATACTCGAACCAAAATTGATCTATCAAACATGCATACTCATATGAATTCACGCACATCTATGCTATTTAATATGTACTCCCTCCGTCCCATAATGTAAGACGCTTTTTGACTCTAGTGTAGTGTCAAAAAATGTCTTACATTATGGGACAGAGGGAGTAGATATTACTGATCCATACATTTTAGTAGAACATAATTTGGTTAAATTTTTTTGAATTCAATCTTAATATTTTGAGATCGTTGTATTTGTAAATCATATTATACATATAAAGGAGCAGAATTCTTTGTTGTGCTTTTGAAAGTATATATATATAAAATGATGTATATAGAATGTAATTCCAATTGAAAATGGATCCTGCCCGAAAAAAATAGAATACAAACGGGATTTGAATTGAGTTGGCACGGTAAACGTGCACTCTGCAAAATTTGAACGAAGCGGGGAAAGTCGCAGTAACCGCCCGAAACTAAAATTTGCGAGATGGAAATCACTACTGCCTATCCCTGCCACGCAAAGCCTATCTGCTGGATTTCTATAGGTTTCGATAGGGGTAGGTTTGTAATTTCACCCAAACACGCCTCTCACCCGGATTCATACATGGTGGTTGCCAAAACACAGTGTGTCCTTGGCCGAAATCGACTCCCTCCCCGATTCATATGCATACACGGTGGGCGCCAAAAACAAGCTCTCATCGGCAAAATATTCGGTGTATGCGAGATTACCGTCCTATCCCCAACTGACTAGTGTTGCTGTGATGTAGTAGAAATTTTAAACGGGGGCTAAGTTTGTAAATTTCCTCACATTTGAGACAAGCGTGCCCTGAATACATGGTTCCCCCTTCCTCTCTACCTCCCTTTTCCCCATTCGTACTCCGTGGGCGCCAAAACACCCTCTCCACCCCACCCTCCTCCGTCCGCCGCCGTCCGCCACCCCATCCACCGCCGTCCTCCTCCACCATGCTGGAGCTGATACCCCGACGCCGCCGTAGATTACAAGAGATCAACCTCTCTCATCCACGGCTTCAGACCGGGATCCTTGCATCCTGTCCTCTCGCTTCATCCCCATCGTCGTCCACCTTGTCGGCGCTGATCCTACGACCGTCTCGTCCACCGCGCCGCGACGCCGCCGTCTACCCTCCTAGATCTGCTTCCACGCCACTGACAGCCATCACTACCGCAGCACCGTCAAATTCTTAGCAGATGCGTACATGGCGCCGCACCATAGGCGGTACTCTTTCGTATCTGCTCAACTTATTTATCGCAGCAAGAAAATAGATCGCCACTGCTTTACTCTGATTTCTTGTCTTGGTTGCGAAGTTGCCTTTGTTCGGTTTGCACCTTCAGATCCGCCATGGCACGCTCAACACCATACTCCCAATGCTTATGGTTTTCCCCTTTTATATTCCACAATAGTTAAATCACAATAGACTAAATTTCAAAATTGGGTCAGTCGATTTTTGAGAGCTCGCCGGAGTTCCCGGTGTGAAGGAAGGGGCTCGGGTGGGACGGTGGTTGTGGGTGCGGTGGTGGGGCCTCGTCGAACGAAGAAAACTCGACGCGGGTGGGGCGGGGGTGGGGGTGGCGGAGGAACACATGCGGTGGGGCCGGTGGTTCAGCCGGCGGCCCGTGCGGTGTTCTGTATGGGAAGCACAGTATGTTCCTTGTTAGGAGGGTGCAGTCAACAGCTGATAGAGTTGGCTTGTACATGATCGATAGGCTTTCAATTACTAGCGGCAATACAACACCGTAATTTCCAGCCAGTTCCACTTTCCCAATTTATATATCCTGGTTATGGTGTACCCCTGTTATGTACACTATGATCTGCCTAGTTGTTGTGTGCTCTTGTTATCATGGTTTGGCAATAAACTCTCTATACAATATATTATGAACCTATCATCTGCCAGCTATCCTTACTTCTGGAGCCTATTTTTTGTGTACTTGTGCCAGATTATATAAATGCACGCACCATATTACAGCACACATGAGCTCTCTCATCAGAATCCAGTGATAGCACACAAGTGTTTACAGGGGTGCCCCTATATTAGAATATCATCTTCATTACAAACATAATCTCACAGCTATTTATGTTTTCATGGTTCTCAGATATTATACGCAATTATAGTGAATATCAGAATCCGCGCATCAGAAGAATATTGTGGAACACTTCAAAGACTTACAAAATTGGCAGCAAGGCATTGAGTGCCATTTTGGAAGCAATGAAACTCGTACGCTCCCCACCTGTTGATTCTTGTTCAGAATATCATCCTAATGACTATTCTAACCTCGAGGAGTCAAAGGCAGATGGCCTGTCCTGTTCAGCCATCAAGGTGCCTGTTCTAATTTGGCAAGGTTTTATTGATTGCGCGTATCTTGCATATATTGTCTTGCATTTCTTCTACTTTGTTGCACCGCCATCTGCTTAGTTTACTCATCATATAACTCGAGATGCCATGCCCATCCATTATCAATACATATTTCATCTGTCATCATACCATGTTTCTCCACTCAAATGTTGTTCTTGTTCATCAGACATCAGAAAGGAAGAGGGTGATTGCCGAACCTGAAGGAGCACCAGCAAAGTCCATGAGAAACGTGGTGGTGCCGGAGAAATCAGACAGCGCCCCACTTATATTGGATGTACAACCAGTGACACAAAATGTAGGACCGACTCTAGCAGACTATACCCATACTTCACTGGCCACACCACTAGCCCCACCACACAGAACCTGCACTCCAGCAGAAGGTATACCGATTTCATTTGCCATAGCACCAGCCGTACCATAGAAAAATCCCACTCCAGCAAAAAGTACAGCAAGTCCACCGGCCGAAGACCTATCCCAACTGTAGAGACGCCCAATTCTTGCAGATTGGAACCCCATTCCATTTATTCCCAGTTTAAAATACAATGCTTTCAATGTTGTTAGGGACTACGTGCATATACTCCCATCATGGGAAGATTATAGTGAAGACAAACACCATTTTCACATCTTCATGTCCCACTTACGTGTAAGTGCTATAATTCACGGTGATTATTTTCCTATTTTCTGCTGATTGAACACATCAGTGATTTACATTACATTGTTGTAAGTAGGTGAGGGTCAATCTGGATAGTCATGACGAGGAAAGCTTGCTTGCGCTTTTCAAGGAAGCATTGCAACAGTATCGATGTTACCTGAGGAAATCACACTTCGATGGCAAGTCTATAAACGAATTTCTGGTGAAGTCTCCTATGCTAAATTTAGAAGACATTGAATGGAAAAACCTTCTTATGCACAGGTCTTGTTCCGAGGATGAGGTACTGTCTATGAAATCACATGACAATTTGAACTTCTACTTTTCCGCATGTGCCTTACAGATCTTTTTTGCAGGAAATCTACTCGAAGAAGAACTCCGGTTTGACAAGAACGAAAGGATATCGCAAATATGCTGCCCGCTGCTTTGCTCTTGTTAGTACCTGTTCTCCTGTATCACTGTACTTGCATACATACCTGGTTCATTATGTGACAGCAGTATGCATGATAGCTTGCTTATCAATTGTTCGCTCCAAATTATCTGATCTGTATGAATGGTTACATCAGTGTAGAATATATCCAATGCCAATGTTTTTTTAGCTCTGCATTGTTCTTGTAAGTACATGTTGTACTTTATCAGTGTACTTATAATGACAGGTAGTTTTTCATGTACCATCACTCTGTAGCTTATTTTCCTTTGCCCTCCATTTTCTACACATCAGATCTATATTTACTCTTACCATAAGGTTGGTACTGAAGAAGTTTAGCTTTTGAAGAAGATTCTGTGGTAAACTTCTTGAATTGCCCCCCATCAGCATGGACAAGGCCTTTATAGAGCCTGCCTTCACCAATAATGTAAGTTTGTCCATCTCAAGCCTTCAAACTTTCTTGTATATATTTGGTTAGGCATGACTGCAACAGCTGTTTATTTTTGGTATTTGCATCAAATTGCTTGTTTAAAGTTTATTATGTTGTTCATAAACAAAAGTTTGTCCTTTCTCAATTTAAGTTTTCAGTTGTACAACCAAGTTCCTTCTTCATACCATGTAAATTAAACTATACATAGCAAGTGATCTTCTTTTACACTGCATGTATGCTTCTGTTCTTCATCCGTAATCCAGTGGTGTGGTGAACCTACCCACTACATCACAATGTCATATTCTGCAATGTCTTAACTATGAACAATGCCATATCATTCTACTATTATTTAAACCATCTCTTTATTTGCCAATTTGAAATGGTATAAATTGACACCACACTAACCATTGATACTTATGAGTTCTTGATCTGTAATCCAGTGGTGTCGTGAAGCTGCCAACTCCTTCACAATGTCATTTCCTGCCATGTCTTGACCTGAACAATACCATATTGTGCTAATTCAAATTTAAACTGTGTCACTTTATTCGTCAGTAAGAAATGTAATGAATTGTCAGCACTGATACTTTTATAAGCAAAACCTGTCATTTGTCTGCTTGTTTATCTTTCAGAGTGAGGAAGGTATAAGTGTTGAACAAGCGCAGTCTCATCATCTTGCTCAGCTGCTTGCGCTGCAGCTCCCCAGCAGGGCTAGCCTTTCTTGAACTCTATTGAAGTGCTGTCGGTTTTGTATATTATTTTGTCGGCGTGTTTCTTTGCACTGGTGGCGATCTTTCATGCCCAGTGTATGTAATATGCTGTCTGCTTGTGCTTTATTATCATAGTGGCGAATTTGATGCCTAGTGGATGTAATATGCCGTAATTTCTTTATTGTATAGTCTAGGTTTTTTCTTATTCACGATGTTGCAGTTATTTTACTGTATATATATCCTGTCTTCGCAGTAAACCGGCCAAACCCTAAAATTACGGTAGATAATCGGGCCGTCATGCAATCACACGGGCCGGCAGCAGCCCGAAACGAACCCCGGCCCATGATTGTGCGAATCAAATCACAGGCTTTTAATAGGCCAAAAAATTGTCTCGATCCTTGTTTGGCCCAATCAGATATCGGCTGCCAGCAGGCCGGATGCAAACCGAGCCGTAGTTAGGCCCAACTATATGACGGGCTTTCAACAGGCTGAAATTAATACAGGGCCAAAATGTTAAACGGGCCCTTAACAGGCCAATACTAATATCAGGCAGAATTACTAAGTGGGCCTTTAGCAAGTGGGCCCAAAAGCATAGTGTCCAGTTGACAGGCCGAATCTGATATGGGCCATAATTGAGCGCAAAACTTCTTAAAGGGGCGGACCTGATCTGGGTCGTAATTTGGCCCAGAACATGGTAGGCTTTTAACGGGCCGGATCTCATATGGGCCACTGTCGGTGTCAAAACCGGCGGATCTCGGGTAGGGGGTCCCGAACTGTGCGTCTAGGCGGATGGTAACAGGAGACGAGGGACACGATGTTTTACCCAGGTTCGGGCCCTCTTGATGGAGGTAAAACCCTACGTCCTGCTTGATGAATATTGATGATATGGGTAGTACAAGAGTAGATCTACCACGGGATCAAGGGGGCTAAACCCTAGAAGCTAGCCTATGGTATGATTGTTGTTCTGTCCTACGGACTAAAACCCTCCGGTTTATATAGACACTGGAGAGGGTTAGGGTTACACCGAGTCGGTTACAATGGTAGGAGATCTACATATCTGTATCGCCAAGCTTGCCTTCCACGCCAAGGAAAGTCCCTTCCGGACACGGGACGAAGTCTTCAATCTTGTATCTTCATAGTCCAGGAGTCCGGCTGAAGGTATAGTCCAGCTATCCGGACACCCCCAAATCCAGGACTCCCTCAGTAGCCCCTGAACCAGGCTTCAATGACGACGAGTCCGGTGCGCAGATTGTCTTCGGCATTGCAAGGCGGGTTCCTCCTCCAAGTACTTCATAGAAGATTTTGAACACAAAGGATAGTGTCCGGCTCTGCAAAATAAGTTTCCATATATTGCCATAGAAAGAATAATATTTACACAAATCTAATCTGCTAACATATTCTATAGCATGACATCACACCACGGCCAAGCCTTTATTCGAATCGTTTTTACTCCCCCACCTCAGCGCATTTCACGAGGCGGTTTCCTTGGCACGTCTTGTTAAAGCAGACATCGTGTCCCCTTTATTTACGGGATTCTCATCAATACGGACGTGGGTAACCTAGTCGTGCCCGTTGGCATGTTTTCTCGATTAAAGGCGAGTCCCAAACGGTTAAGGGGAGGGCCCTTGGTATTCAACCTCTTATAAAGAGACCGAGGCCTTGCTCCTTCTTTTCAATCTCAAACGAGTTCGCCCTTCGCCTCGAGTTCCAACACCCAAGGCTCCAGATTTTAGGCGCTTCGGATCTTCGACAATGTCCGGTTCCGACCATCGAGGCCGATGGATGCCCTCCTCCGTTACGGAGGAGGACGTGCTAAAGCTGAGAGAGGCAAGGTTTTTGACCGGCGAAATCTCACATAGGTTGCCTGCTCAAGGGCAAGCCATCCCCACTCCCAAGCCTGGTGAGAGCATGGTGTTCATGTCTCACTTTCGTCGGGGGCTAGGCTTCCAGACGGATCCCTTCGTGTGGGGGATCATGTTTTATTATGGGTTGGAATTTCATGACTTAGCTCCGGAGTCCATCCTCCACATTTCCTCATTCATCGTTGTGTGTGAAGCCTTCCTCCGTGTTACTCCTCACTTCAGACTATGGCTCAAGACCTTCAAAGTTGAACCAAAGATGATTGAGGGACGACACGTGGAGTGCAGAGGCGTTGTTATAAGCAAGAATGCCGATGCTCCATGGCCCGAGGGCTCCTTTCAAGAGGAACTCAGCTTATGGCAACGAGAGTGGTTCTATATCACCGCTCCCAGGGGCACCAAGTGGGTGGCGCCACCTGCCTTTCGCTCGGGTTCCCCACCACAGCTAGCGTCATGGGTCAATAAAGGACTAGACTGGGGGCCATCCAAGGACGTGCCCTTGTTGCAAGGCCGCATCAGGGATCTCTTAGAGAGAGACCTCAGCCTGGTCAAAGTGACACAGGTCATGTTGATTCGCTGAACCCTGCCCGGCAAACGTCGCCCCCTTCGCCTATGGGAGTTTAATACGGAGGGACCGCGAGCTCTCCAGCATTTCCTGGGCGCAACGCCCGCGGAGATGTATGAATTGTTCTTTGGATCACAAGCAACGTGGCTGGACTTGACCGAGGACACAGTTCTGAGCTGCAATCGCCCGGATACTCAAGTAAGTAGCCTTGTGCCTGGACTCGCTATCAGTATATTTGTCATAAACTTGCCCCTAAAAGAGCTGTCCCTTAAGCTGGAGTGGATAGCGAAAGCAAAGCTTATCAGGTGTCCGGCTCCCCTCCCCGAGGCCACACCGGATCCCATGCTAGTCGGGATGTTGAAGAGTGTGCCTTCGGAAGAAAGCAAGGGAGGGGACAAGGAAACAACGACCTCCTCGAAGGAGGCTGCTCGGGAGGGAGGAATCGAAGATTCCTCTCCTCAGGGGAAGAAGAGGACCGCCTCTGAAGACCCGGAGACCATGGCCTCAAAGCGGGGGAAGAAATCCTCGTCAGAGGGTCGTGCGCCGGGGGATACCTCGGCCGAATTATGCCCTCAAGGGGATCAGCCCTCCACCGAGCCGTAAATAGTGAGAGGTTTTCTTTTTAAGAGATAAGAGAAATCCTTGCTTTATATTTGAGAAAAGTAACCGAAATTTTACCTTGTAGCTCGGACCTCAGCCCTTCTCAGCAGGGCTTGTCTTCGGGGGACCTTCTTCCGGAGATGATGGAGAGCGGAACGCCTTCCCCTGCCGTACCGCCTAGCGAGGCGGGCGACCCTGAGGTGTCGTCGCGGAGGGTTTCTCTGAATCCGGCAGGGCCGGACGATAGTCATTTGGGCCCCCAAAGCCCTCCGCGTCTGGCCTTCGAGGAGGGCCATCGAACGAGTCCGGCACCGTCCCGTGCGCGGTCGGAGGAGCTAAAAGATCTGCTAGGGTGAGCGTCTATCTCAGAGGAGCACTGTGCCTTGATGGGTACGGTGGTTGAGAGGATTTCGTCCGCGGAGAGCGGATTGCATGAGGCCGTCAGGATTTTACTGACAGGTTTTGAGGTATACAGTTGCGCATGAACAAGATGCGCCCTGTGTAGATAGTAGCCCCTGAGACTCTGTGCGTTGTCAAGAGTGACAGCGCGCAGAGGATCATAACCCCAGGTCAAAAATGTTGCCTTCATGTGTAGGTGGCGAAGTGTCCGGCGGCCTGCCGGACTGATGAATTTGCCGAGCTAAAGCGGCAACTTGATGTGGCAGATGCCGACATGATGCTTGTTAACAGGCGGCTTGATGAGGCACAAGGTATGTAGTTCCTCCGGTGGCACCTAGTAAGAGGAGCTTTATGCCAGTATCTTACAATGTGTGTGCGTAATACAGATGGTGCTGCTGCCATGGAGAATCTTAGGGCGGAACTTGCCCGAGCCAAGGAGCAATCCAGAAAAAGTGATGCGGCTGCCGGAAAGGCAATGGAAGAGCTGAAAGCCGAATAAGCTGCTCACTGCCGAAGCAAGAAGGAAATGGACGAGATGGCCATGAAGTTGAAGAACACTGCTGACCATTGCAAGCTTCTTGAAAAGGAAGACCGGGCGGAACAAACGGACCTGGAGAAGGCCGTTGCCGATGCCAAGGATGCTCGCTCTGCGATGAGAGCTATGAAGGAGGAGCTGCGTCAGGCCGGAGAGATCGCGGCTGGGAAGCCCTTTATGCTGCGGAGGAAGTTCTGTGATCCTAAATATGCTCCGTTGGACCAAATGTGGAGTGCGGCGGACACCTATCTGGATTTGTCAGCGAGTGCTGCGGATGCGACCGAACACTTTCGAGATCAAGAAGGTCGTGAAGTGGAGAAGCTCTTCTGGTCGCAGTTCCATAATCCTAAGCGGCCGCTGTCCATAGACGATCGTCTGGCCGAATGGGCTGAGCTGAATAGGTTGTCCGGACTCGCCCTGAAGTGTGTCATAAGCCACCTGTGGCCGGAGAGGCCGGAGCCGAAAAGTTATTTTAACTTGGTGCAGCAGTTCCTTGGTGCGGTGCCGCATATTAATGCGATGAAGAGGTCAGCATGCATTGAGGGTGCACGGCTTGCTCTTGCCCGTGTTAAAACATACTGGGCGGAAATGGAGACCACCGTTATTGCATCCCGGGATTCGGACGAAAGCCAAGTCCCTGCCGAGCATTATTTTCAGGAAGTTCTTCAAGGCGCTCGTGTGATAGAGACGCAGTGCTCGAAGGATGTTATGTTTAAATAGCATATGTTATTGTAAAACAACTTTTGATAAATGGTAGAAGCTTTTTATACTTGCGCCTACAAGTATTGTAACACCTGCCGTGCGGCCGTTTAGAATATATGTATATGTAATCTGAAAGATGGCAGTCGTCGGCTTCAGCCCCCACGCAAATATTGCGGGGGTGTTCGCAGAAGGCGCGTTTTCACACTTAATCCAACGTCGTGGTCCTACAAAGGAGGTGATAGCGCAGCGAACTAGGCAATCGGACTATAATGCTTTAACACTTTCACTTAGCCATAGGAGTTTGACAGTGAGGCTACTTATATAGCCCCTGGTGGCGCCTGCGCTCGCCCGAACTCGGGACGCGTATGTGCCTGGCCGGGAAACGGCCCTTCGTTAATGCGGAGGAATCCTAAAGATTCCGGTGAGTCATCGAGTGGTTGACCAGTCTCTCGCTATATCATTACAGTCAGTTTTCGGCTTTCTCTACTGAGGTGCTCGCCTGGCCGAACCGGGGAACAATCGCAGTAGTTGTCCTGGTGCCGCCTTAGCCGATAGAGCGGAACGTAAGGCAGCAAAACACAGGAGCCGGGCAACCCAACATTTGACCAAAGACATGATTCGGAGCTGATGCATATAAGGCCAAACTCGCGACGCCGAACGCTCCCTAAGGTATTCGGTCTTTATAAAGGTGGGCGGGACAACGCCCTTAATTATAAGCCCTTGGTGTCCAGGTACGCGCAAAATTCTGACGTGGCCACATGCCAAGACGACAGCCTCTTCCTTGGTTATACCAAAAAACCAGGGGATGTGTATTAACAAGAGACAGTAAAAAAGGTTTACGCAGGGTCTTAATCTGAAAAGAATCCTTGGAACGGGTCCCTGCTGCACGTCTGCGCCTGTGTCTCCATTGTGCCGTATCCTGGACGGGCGCAGCACGGTGTTCATCTGTAAAAGAGAGGAACTTTAGTTGAAGAAAGGTTGTGCCGAACAGAAGTTATACTAAATAAACAAAGTATAAATTGAAATGGTTAAAATTGAGCTTGATTATCTCTTTCTTTATATGCTCGGAGCCCCTAGTACGGGGGTGTGTGGCTATTGAGCCTTTATCCATTGTATTATGCCGGACTCGTCTAGCCGTGTCCATGGTTTTAATGACATGTTTAGATGTTTTTAGCTGGTGAAGTCATTTTGTTGTGGGGCTGTTAAGGCAGCCGCATGATCTCCCGCGCGGGAGGCGTACTCAATGCTTTCCCTTTAATGAGATTCGCGTGGACCGGGCATCTTAAGTGTAAGAGATGCATAGTGCAGAATTGCGTTAAAGCGAGCGAAAGCTTCGCGTCCCATTAGTGCTTGATATGGAAGGCTAACCTTTCGCGACCGAAGTTGTCGGGGGAGCCAAATTTAACTTCTAGCCAGAGAGAACCCGTGCAATGGGCGTCTGGGCCTGGTGCTACCCCTTTAAAAGAGGTTTCGCTATGGCGAATTTTTGCTGGGTCTATCCCCATGTGGCGGATTGTGTCCTGATATATCAGGTTTAGACCACTGCCGCCATCCATCAGGACATTTGTAAAGTGGAGTCCGCCGATTATTGGATCTAATACCAAGGCAGTCGAGCCTGCGTTCCGGATACTTCCAGAGTAATCCAGATGATTGAAGGTGATCGGTTTTAACAACCAGTGGCGAGACTCCTTTGGGATAGGACGTATGGTGCATACCTCTATGGGCGCCGCTTGTTTTGTTATGTGAAGTAAGTTTACCGTTTTGACTTCTTGTGTAAAAATCTTTTGTTCCCTGGAGCTCTGCTTTTGGGGTTCGTCATTGTCTTCACTTGGTGTGTCGAGCCCCTTGTGTTCGGCGTTGAGTTTGCCGGATTGCTTGAAAACCCAGCAATCTCTGTGGGTATGGTTTGCAGGCTTCCCAGGAGTACTGTGTATTTGACATATCTTGTCCAAGACTTTGTTTAAGTTGGCTAGCTCGTCCCTATTATCCTTGAGGGGCGGCTTTTTCTGATTTTGCCGAGAGCTATTGAATCCGGCATTGACTACCGTGCACTTCGGACTGCTTTCGTTAGTCCAGCGCTGGTCCTTGTTGCGTCGTGGTTTTCTGTTTCCATCCCTCGTTTCGGATGTACTTGGGTCGCTGGTGCTACATCTTGCCAACCAACTGTCCTCTCCTGGGCAGAAGCGGGTCATGAGGCTTGTTAATGCGGCCATTATTCTTGGTTTTTCTTGCCCGAGGTGTCTGGCGAGCCATTCATCTCGAACGTTATGCCTAAAAGCTGCTAGGGCTTCGTCATCCGGACAGTCGACTATCTGATTCTTTTTAGTGAGGAATCTGTTCCAGAATTTCGGGGCTGACTCTCCAGGCTGTTGAGTTATGTGACTTAGATCGTCTGCATCCCGGAGGGCGGACATAAGTTCCTTGAAAATTTGCCCGGAAAGCGTCTTCGAGCTCTTCCCAACTTCCAATGGTATTCTCGGGAAGGCTTTTGAGCCAATTCGAGCTGGCCCTTTGAGCTTGAGGGGTAAGTATTTTATGGCGTGGAGGTCATCTCCCCTTGCCATGTGTATGTGGAGGATGTAATCCTCAATCCAGACTCCAGGGTCTGTTGTTCCGTCATACGCCTCTATGTTTACGGGCCTGGATCCCTCTGTAAATTCATGGTCCAGAACCTCATCGGTGAAACATAGGGGGTGTGTGGCACCCCTGTATTTGGGTGTGCCGTGATGTTCGGACATTGGTTGTGTTGCACTGCTTATGGGAGCTTGCTTTCTTGGCCCATAGATAGATCTAGCTGGCCCATCTTTTTGATGCGAACCCTTGAGTGGGTCGCGTGCCGGCTTGTATGCGGCGCCGCTTGCCGCTTTATGCTGGCCATGGGGTCATCTATCCGACCGGGTGGCTTTCTTATTTTTTGATTGCGGGGGCTCTAGGGCCTCCTCGTCAAATTCCGGCAGTAGCTTTCGCTTCGGATAGCTTTTGGTGTGGCCACTGCCGCCGTATTTGTCTGCGGTGTTGAGTAGTTTGCTCCATCTGATTCTGAGTGCATCCTCCGTAGTTTTGAGCTTCCGCTTCTTCTTTTTTAGGCTATGCGCAGTGGCAACGAGCCTTCGGTGGAGGTTCTTCTGCTCCCTTAGCTTGTCCGGCGTACGGTCGTCCGGAATGTTGTTCTCGCCGGGGGCAGGTTGTTCGGTTTGTTTATTCGAGTTACCCCGTTCGTCGTCCGTTGGCTCGTCCTACTCTATGGCTGGGTCTGTATGGCTGCTGTCTCTGTCGAGGCGGGACTTGGAGCGCCGTTTACGTTGCCGCTTTGATTGCTTTTCGACAGAAGGATGCCTTGTTGCATCCCTGTGTTCCTCATCGTCATTTCCTTTGGGTGTGTCCACCATGTACACATCATGAGATGAGGTGGCTGTCCAGTGCCCTATAGGCGTTGGTTCATGTCCGTCTCCTACATCGTCGTCCATACCATCGATGTCTTCGGAGTCGAAGTTGAGCACGTCGTTTAGATTATCGACAGTGGCTACCAAGTGGGTGGTGGGTGGGATTCGAATTGCTTCATCGTTCGTGTCCCAACCTTGCTGACCGTAGTCCAGCCAGGGCTCTCCTGATAGAGAGAGAGACTTTAGTGATTTCAGAATATCGCCGAAGGGCGAGTGCTGAAATATGTCCACGGCGGTGAACTCCGTGATTGGTGCCCAATCGGATTCGATCTGTAGGGGCACGGTGGGTTCGGAGTCCGGAGATGAGTCCGGCTCCTTGGAGTCACGAGCCTCGCGGAGCGCGGGGCTGGTGTTCGGCTCGATCACCGTTGGGATCGCAGCCCCCGAGGCGGCGTCCAACCACCCATCCTCGATTGGTGCTATTGGCTCCGAATTAAGGGTCGAAGTCGATGCGGGTGCGGCCTCCAGGGCACTGTTCGGCGGCAGAGCTAGATCATGCCTATCGTGACTGTGCGGCGCACTTGGCAGTGGCTCGAATCCGTCGAAGATCAAGTCCCCGCGGATGTCAGCCATATAGTTTAAGCTTCCAAATCTGACCTGATGGCCAGGGGCATAGCCTTCGATCTGCTCCAGATGGCCAAGCGAATTGGCCCGAAGTGCGAAGTCGTCGGAGACAAAGATCTGTCCGGGGAGAAAGGTCTCACCCTGGACTGCATCGCTGTTGATGATTGGAGGAGCCATCGAGCCTAAAAGTGACGACACAGAGGAACTCTCAATGAAAGCACCAATGTCGGTGTCAAAACCGGTGGATCTCGGATAGGGGGTCCCGAACTATGCGTCTAGGCGGATGGTAACAGGAGACGAGGGACGCGATGTTTTACCCAGGTTCGGGCCCTCTTGATGGAGGTAAAACCCTACGTCCTGCTTGATGAATATTGATGATATGGGTAGTACAAGATTAGATCCACCACGAGATCAAGGAGGCTAAACCTTAGAAGCTAGCCTATGGTATGATTGCTCCGGTTTATATAGACACCGGAGAGGGTTAGGGTTACACCGAGTCGGTTACAATGGTAGGAGATCTACATATCCGTATCGCCAAGCTTGCCTTCCGGACACGGGACGAAGTCTTCAATCTTGTATCTTCATAGTCGAGGAGTCCAGCTGAAGGTATAGTCCGGCTATCCGGACACCCCCTAATCCAGGACTCCCTCAACCACTATTAGGCCCGGAGCGTGGCAAGCCATTAATGGACCAGATCAAATATGGGCCGGCATTTGGCCCCAAACATGGCAGCCAGTTAATGGGCCGACCTACTAGGGTCCTCAAAATCTTGTGGGCCTACAGCTGGTCCGGCCCATTAATGTCGGCAAAATCTCATGGGCCTTTAGCTGGGCCGGCCCATTATGATCCGCAAGAATTTTGTGGGCCTTTACCTGGGTCGGCCCATTATGGCACACAAAATTCTTGTGGGCCTTTACCTGGGCCGGTGATACGTCTCCGTCGTATCTACTTTTCCAAACACTTTATCCCTTGTTTTGGACTCTAACTTGTATGATTTGAATGGAACTAACCCGGACTGACGCTGTTTTCAGCAGAATTGCCATGATGTTGTTTTATGTGCAGAAAACAAAATATCTCGGAATGACCTGGAACTCCACAGGATGTCTTATAAAAAATAATAAAAATCCTCGCTAAAGATGAAGACCAGGGGGCCCACACCCTGTCCATGAGGGTGGGGGCGCCCCCCCTAGGGCGAGCCCCCTACCTCGTGGGCCCCCTGGAGACCATCCGACGCCAACTCCAACTCTATATATTTGCTTTCGGAGAGATAAAGTAGAGGAGAAGAAATCATTATGTTTTACGATATGGAGCCGCCGCCAAGCCCTAAAACCTCTCGGGAGGGCTGATCTGGAGTCCGTTCAGGGCTCTGGAGAGGGGGATTCGTCGCCGTCATCATCATCGGCCATCCATCATCACCAATTTCATGATGCTCACCGCCGTGCGTGAGTAATTCCATCATAGGCTTGCTGGACGGTGATGCGTTGGATGAGATTTACCATGTAATCGAGTTAGTTTTGTTAGGGTTTGATCCCTAGTATCCATTATGTTCTCATACTGATGTTGCTATGACTTTGCTATGCTTAATGCTTGTCACTAGGGCCCGAGTGCCATGATTTCAGATCTGAACCTATTATGTTTTCATGAATATATGTGAGTTCTTGATCCTATCTTGCAAGTCTATAGTCACCTACTATGTGTTATGATCCGGCAACCCCGAAGTGACAATAATCGGGACCACTCCCGGTGATGACCATAATTTGAGGAGTTCATGTATTCACTATGTGCTAATGCTTTGTTTCGGTTCTCTATTAAAAGGAGGCCCTAATATCCCTTAGTTTCCAATAGGACCCCGCTGCCACGGGAGGGTAGGACAAAAGATGTCATGCAAGTTCTTTTCCATAAGCACGTATGACTATATACGGAATACATGCCTACATTACATTGATGAATTGGAGCTAGTTCTGTGTCACCCTATGTTATGACTGTTACATGATGAACCGCATCCGGCATAATTATCCATTACTTATCCGATGCCTACGAGCTTTCCATATACTGGTTTACGCTTATTTACTTTCCCGTTGCTACTGTTACAATCACTACAAAACACCAAAAATATTAATTTGCTTTAATTGCTCTTTTGTTACCGTTGCCACCACTATCATATTACTTTGCTACTAAACACTTCGCTGCAGATACTAAGTTTGCAGGTCTGGTTGAATTAACAACTCAGCTGCTAATGTTTGAGAATATTCTTTGGCTCCCCTTGTGTCAAATCAATAAATTTGGGTTGAATACTCTACCCTCAAAAGATGTTGCGATCCCCTATACTTGTGGGTTATCAAGACTAATTTTTGGCGCCGTTGCCGGGGAGCATATCTCTATTCTTTGAGTCACTTGGGATTTATATCTGCTGGACACTATGAATAACATGAAAGACGCTAAGACAACAATTTATCCCTCAACTACGAGGGGAGGTAAGGAACTGCCATCTAGCCTTGCACTTGATTCACCTTCTGTTATGAGTAAGCTTGCGACACCTAAACCTGCTTCTGCTATTCGTTCCGATATGTCGCATGTTATTGATGATGCCACTTCGGCTATGCATGATACTTATGATGAAACTACTTCTATGCCTGATACTACTGTGCCCCTTAGTGAATTTCTTGATGAACAAATTGCTAGGGCTACAGAGAAAGAAATTATTGAATATGATTATAATGATGAAAGTGATGATGAAGATAGGCCTATTATTCCGGAGGGTTATGTTTTTGATATGGAGTCTTCTACCGCTATTCTAGCTTGCAAAGATCGTCATGAACTTAAAAGGCTATTAATTAAATGGAACAAAGAATCACTTAGAGATAAAATGAGTCCTGACACTGCTTTTGCTACTTCACCTATCTGTGTTCCTGATAAGGATTATGAATTCTCCGTTGATCTTGATATAATTACTTTGGTTGAATCTGATCCTTTCCATGGCTATGAATCTGAAACTGTTGTGGCACATCTTACTAAATTAAATGATATAGCCACCCTGTTCACTAATGATGAGAGATCGCGCTACTTTTATATACTAAAAATATTTCCGTTCTCATTAAAGGGTGATGCTAAGATATGGTTTAATTCTCTTGGTCCTGGTTGTGTGCGTAGTCCCTAGGATATGATTTATTACTTCTCTGCTAAATATTTCCATGCTCATAAGAAACAAGATGCTTTAAAGGAAATATACAACTTTGTGCAAATTAAAGAAGAGAGTCTCCCACAAGCTTGGGGGAGGCTTCTCAAGTTACTTAATGCTTTGGCTGATCATCCTCTTAAAAAACATGAAATACTTGATATCTTTTATAATGGACAAACCGATGCTTCCAGAGATTACCCGGATAGTTGTTCTGGTTCTCTTTTTAGGGAAAGAACACCGGATGAAGCTGAAATTCTATTGAATAATATGTTGACAAATGAAAATAATTGGGCGCCTCCTGAGCCAGCTCCGGCTCCAATCAATGACCCTATTCCTAAACCAACTCCAAAGAAGAGAGGTGTTCTATTTCTCAATCCCGAGGATATGCAAGAGGCAAAGAAATCTATGAAAGAAAAAGGTATTAAAGCTGAAGATGTTAAGAATTTACCTCCTATTGAAGAAATACATGGTCTTAATTTACCGCCTATTGAAGAAACATATGATCTTGATCCATTATTATTGAAGAACCTCCTGATCTTGATAACCCGACACAGGTAGTAAAGGTAAATTCTCTCTATAGATTTGATGAAGGTGATATTCCTCACTCTAAGTCTGCTAGACAATGCTTAGAAGAGTTTGATAGCTTTATTGTCAAACAAGAAAATTTTAATGCTTATTTTGGTAGACAATTGAATTACGATTCCGATATGATTAAACGCTTGGGTGATTATATGGCTAATATTAGAGATGAACTTAAACTTGTTAGCAAACATGCTTCTATGCTTACCACTCAAGTAGAACAAGTACTTAAAGCTCAAAAAGAATTGCTCGATGAAATGAATAGTAAGAAAAATGATTATGCTGTTAGAGTGGCTACTAGAACTGGTAGAATGACTTAGGAACCTTTGTATCCTGAAGGCCACCCTAAGAGAACTGAGCAAGATTCTTAGAGAAATAATATTGATGCACCTAGTTCTTCTAAAAAGAAGAAAAAGAAAAATGATAGAACTGTGCAAACTTCTGGTGAACCTATTGCTGAACCACCTGATAATCCAAATGATATCTCTATGTCTGACGCTGAAACACAATCTGGTAATGAACATGAACCTAATGAAAATGTTAATGATGATGTTCATGATGGTGCTCAACCTAGTAATGATAATGATGTAGAAATTGAACCTGTTGTTGATCTTGATAACCCACAATCAAAGAATCAACGTTATGATAAGAGAGACTTTGTTGCTAGGAAACATGGTAAAGAAAGAGAACCATGGGTTTGGAAACCCATGCCTTTTCCTTCCAAACCATCCAAGAAAAAGGATGATGAGGATTTTGAGCGCTTTGCTGAAATGATTACACCTATCTTTTTGCCTATGTGATTGACTGATATGCTCAAAATGAATCCTTATGCTATATACATGACAGATATTGTGACTAATAAAAGAAAGATACTGGAAGCTGAAATTTCCACCATGCTTTCTAATTATAGTTTTAAGGGTGGAATACCAAAGAAACTTGGAGATCCAGGAGTACCTACTATACCATGCTCCATTAAAAGAAATTATGTTAAAAATGCTGTATGTGATCTTGGAGCCGGTGTTAGTGTTATGCCTCTCTGTTTATATCGTAGACTTGATTTGAATTAGTTGGCACCTACTGAAATATCTTCGCAAATGGCTGATAAATCAACTGCTATACCTGTCGGTATTTGTGAGGATGTGCCTGTTGTGGTTGCAAATGTTACTAGTTTAACGGACTTTGTTATTCTTGGTATTCCCGAGGATGATAGTATGTCTATTATTCTTGGAAGACCTTTTCTTAATACTGCAGGGGCTATTATTGATTGCACCAAAGGCAATGTCACTTTTCATGTTAATGGTAATGAGCATACGGTACACTTTCCGAACAAACGACCTCAAGTCCATAGTATCAACTCTATTGGAAAAAATCCATCGATTATTATTGGAGGTTTTGAATTTCCTCTTCCTACTGTCAAAAAGAAATATGATATTCTTATTGTTGGGGATGTGCATATCCCCGTTGAGGTAACCTAGTGTCATTCGAAATTTCTCCGGTTTCATGTTAATCGGAATGAGTTTGTTAACAAGACTTGATCAACCTTGTCAGTGGATTCCTTTTGATGAGCATGAGATGGATGAAACTAGAAGCACAACTTTCTGTACCCTCTCTATATTTTCTGTTCTTTAGTAGAAATAAAGTAAAAATAATATTTTTCTGTTTGTTTCCTAACTTATCTGTGCAATATAAAAATATCCCGAAAATAAAAGTCCTCAGAATGACATGCCAATTTAATAGATTTTCTCGGGAATATTTGAGGATTTATTGTGCAAAAATCACCGCGGGGGGAGCTGCCACCTGGCCACGAGGGTGGAGGGCGCGCCCCCTGCCTCGTGGGCCCACGGTGGCCCTCCTCCACTTATCCCTTCACCCATCGTCTTCTTCTTCCTCCCACAAACACGAAAAACCAACTCAAGCACGAGCTCCAGCCCTCTTTGCTGTAATTTTTGATCTCCTTGCTTAAAGCACCTCTCGCAAAACTGCTTGGGGAGATTGTTCCTTGGTATGTGACTCCTCCATTGGTCCAATTAGTTTTTGTTCTAGTGCTTTATTCATTGCAAATTTGTGCTACATAGGTGACCATGTTCTTGAGGTTGCATGTCAAATTTATATGGTTCCAAGTAGTTCTAATGCTTGATATAGGCTCTAGGCACTTGTAGGAGTAGTTGCTATCAGTTTTATTGAAGTTGGTTCACTTTTGTTTGAAGTTACTAAATTTTTTTAAAAAAATTCAGAGAAAAGCAAGATGCTTACAAAGATGTTCCAAGGTGGTTCTTCTAAGAAGCAAGGACCCAGGCTTGCTATGTGTGATGCTGACGAGGAACCACCAAGAGACGCTCCAGTACGGCCTTGCGAATGGCCTTCGGAAAATTTTATGGATCGTGCAGAAATTAAAGGAGAATTCAATGCATATTTGCGTAATGCCGGTCTTGAGGATTTTTAAGCTGACAAATGCCCCCAATATCATGATCTCACAAGTTATTTTGCGAGGAGGTTTGAGTATTCATCTTCGCGTAATTCTCCTTCAGTCATGTTTGATCTTTATGATAAATCTTATACCATGGACTTAGAGGATTTCACTCTTGCTTGTAAACTTCCACAACGGGGTAGTGTTAGGGATCCCCCTAAATCTGAATTTAGAAACTTTCTTGCTAGTATAACTGTAGGGGAATCTAGAGATATAACGCAAGATACCATAGGGAGCATTCACTTTCCTGCTATACATTATTTTGCCCTCTTCATAGGTAGACGCATAAATGCTAAGGATGAAGCCTGTCACATGTGTGTCCCTGACCTCAGCATTCTTAGGAGTGCTCTGTTAGGAGACCGATCTTATCATATGGGAGCCATTGTAGCTCGTAGGTTGCATCATAATAGATATAATGGAGATTTCTTTGGAGGAATTTATGCAACCCGCTTAGCTAAATTTCTTGAGATGGACGTTCGTGAAGGAGACATGGAGTTGCCTCCTGCTTATTTAGATTTTAATTCTATGGTTTCCCACCACTTTGTTGAGAGGACTAAGTCACCTCTCCAGTATCGGTTAATTTTTAACAAACGGCATGTTGTCCGTATTACTCTCCCTACTCCTGCCTTCTTTGATTACCAGGCAAACGGAAGATATACTATTACCAGAGAGGAGGCAGATGAGTACGAGAGGAGAGCTGAGGGAGCCCGACTCCACGCTGCAGCTCAGGAGGCGATAACCGCTGCATCAAAGTTCAACCTCAACTATTCTTCGCCGCAGTACGACCCCAGCTACACATACGGGTATCCGCCAGGCTATCTCTGGCAATAAACCAACTTAGGCCAAAAGCCTAAGCTTGGGGGAGTAAGTATTTCTCACCGACATTACATTTATGTTCACACACACACTCATTGCTAGATGTCGGTGCTCATACTCTTTCACTGTAATATCCATGCTAGTTTATTTTCTTTTTCCTGCTTTCTTCTTGTGTGTTTGATAAACCTTAAGAAAAACCAAAAAAATTAGTAGTAGTTTACTTTCTTGCTGTAGTAGTAATTAAAAAGAAAACCCAAAAATATTTCCCGTTCTTCTTTTGCTTGTTGGGAGATTTCCCGTGTAAATAGTTTTTATTTCTTTTCTTTTCTTTGGGGGTCAGTAGCAGAAGACCATGATTAAATTGTTGAAGTGGCTCTTATATGCATTATTGTTGATTTAACCAAGAGCCCATATTGCCTTGTCTTCTCCTGTTTATTGAATGTTCGCAGATTCCAGCTTAGTCCAATGCACGTGCACTCTTATTATTATTCACATCGTTCAGTCGTGCAAGTGAAAGGCAATTATGATGATATATGATGGACTAACTGAGAGGGAAAAGCTGGTATGAACTCGACCTCTTTTGTTTTTGTAAATATGATGAGCTCATCGCTCTTGATTTAGCTTATTATGAATAAACATGTTTGCAATGACAATTAGAGATCATAGTTGCTTGTGCCATGCTTGATTAGCTATGAGTTATAATGGTTTACCTTGCGTGCCAACATGCTATTGAGATGATTATGATGTGGTATAGCGGGGTGGTAGCCTCCTTTGAATGGTTTAAGTGACTTGACTTGGCACATGTTCACGCATGTAGTTGAAACAAAATCAACATAGCCTTCACGATATTTATGTTCATGGTGGATTATATCCTGCTCATGCTTGCATCCAATGTTTATTAATTTTAATGCACGTACGTGGCTGTTGTCGCTCTCTAGTTGGTCGCTTCCCAGCCTTTTGCTAGCCTTCACCTGTACATAAGCAGGAATACTGCTTGTGCATCCAATCCCTTAAACCCCAAAGTTATTCCAGATGAGTCCACTATACCTTCCTATATGCTGTATTTACCTGCCGTTCCAATAAATTTGTATGTGCCAAACTGTAGACCTTCAAATAAACATTATGTTTTGTATGCTCGAGTAGCTCATGTATCAACCAAGGCTGCCCTTATCTTCCATGTTAGGCAGGTTATTCTCAAGAGGAGTGGACTCCGCTCCTCACTCACGAGAAAATGGCTGGTCACCGGGATGCCTAGTCCCATGCTTTATGCAAACTAAATCAAAATTAATTGCAAACAAAACTCCTCCTGGGACCTGATGTATGTTGGAGGCACTCGTTGTTTCGAGAAACCCGTGGATTGATGCTTGTTGGTGGAGGGGGAGTATAAACTTTACCATTCTGTTTGGGAACCGCCTATAATGTGTGTGACATGGAAGATATCGCCATCTCTTAGTTGCTATGTTGACAATGAAAGTATACCGCTCAAAATATTATTTATCTCTATTTCAAAACCGAGCTCTGGCACCTCTACAAATCCCTGCTTCCCTCTGCGAAGGGCCTATCCATTTACTTTTATGTTGAGTCATCACCCTCTTATTAAAGAGCACTAGCTGGAGAGCACAGCTGTCATTTGCATTCATCACTATTAATCTATATTGGGTATGACTATGATTGGATCTCTTTTACCATGAATTACAATGTCTAGTCAGTCCTTGATCTTTAAAGGTGCTCTGCATTTATGTTTTGCGGTCTCAGAAAGGGCTAGTGAGATATCATCTTATTATATCATATTATGATTATTTTGAGCAAGTGTTGTCATCCGAGATTTATTATTATGGCTCGCTAGTTGATTATGCTATTGATATGAGTAATTGTGAGACCTGAGAATTATTGCAAATGTGGTTAGTTATAATCTTTGCTGAAAACTTGAATGCTGGCTTGACATATTTACAACAACAAGAGCAAACAGAGTTTGTAAAAGTTTTTCTTTATTTCTTTCAGTTCGTCAACTAAATTGCTTGAGGACAAGCAAGGGTTTAAGCTTGGGGGAGTTTATACGTCTCCGTCGTATCTACTTTTCCAAACACTTTTGCCCTTGTTTTGGACTCTAACTTGTATGATTTGAATGGAACTAACCCGGACTGACGGTGTTTTCAGCAGAATTGCCATGACGTTGTTTTATGTGCAGAAAACAAAATATCTCGGAATGACCTGAAACTCCACGGGATGTCTTATAAAAAATAATAAAAGTCCTCGCTAAAGATGAAGACCAGGGGCCCACACCCTGTCCACGAGGGTGGGGGCGCCCCCCCCCCCTCTAGGGCGCGCCCCCCTACCTCGTGGGCCCCCTGGAGACCCTCTGACGCCAATTCCAACTCTATATATTTGCTTTTGGAGAGATAAAAATAGGGGAGAAGAAATCATCACATTTTACGATACGGAGCCGCCGCCATGCCCTAAAACCTCTCGGGAGGGCTGATCTGGAGTCCGTTCGGGGCTCCTGAGAGGGGGATTCATCGCCGTTATCATCATCAACCATCCTCCATCACCAATTTCATGATGCTCACCGCCGTGCGTGAGTAATTCCATCGTAGGCTTGCTGGACGGTGATGGGTTGGATGATATTTACCATGTAATCGAGTTAGTTTTGTTAGGGTTTGATCCCTAGTATCCATTATGTTCTGAGATTGATGTTGCTATGACTTTGCTATGCTTAATGCTTGTCACTAGGGCCCGAGTGCCATGATTTCAGATCTAAACCTATTATGTTTTCATGAATATATGTGAGTTCTTGATCCTATCTTGCAAGTCTATAGTCACCTACTATGTGTTATGATCCGGCAACCCCGAAGTGACAATAATCGGGACCACTCCCGGTGATGACCATAGTTTGAGGAGTTCATGTATTCACTATGTGCTAATGCTTTGTTCCGGTTCTCTATTAAAAGGAGGCCTTAATATCCCTTAGTTTCCAATAGGACCCCGCTGCCACGGGAGGGTAGGACAAAAGATGTCATGCAAGTTCTTTTCCATAAGCACGTATGACTATATACGGAATACATGCCTACATTACATTGATGAATTGGAGCTAGTTCTGTGTCACCCTATGTTATGACTGTTACATGATGAACCGCATCCGGCATAGTTATCCATTACTGATTCGATGCCTACGAGCTTTCCATATACTGGTTTACGCTTATTTACTTTCCCGTTGCTACTGTTACAATCACTACAGAACACCAAAAATATTACTGTGCTTTCATTGCTCTTTTGTTACCGTTGCCACCACTATCATATTACTTTGCTACTAAACACTTTGCTGCAGATACTAAGTTTCCAGGTGTGGTTAAATTGACAACTCAGCTGCTAATATTTGAGAATATTCTTTGGCTCCCCTTGTGTCGAATCAATAAACTTGGGTTGAATACTCTACCCTCGAAAGCTGTTGCGATCCCCTATACTTGTGGGTTATCAGCCGACCCATTATGGCCCACGAAATCTTGTGGGCCTTTACCTGGGCCAGCCCATTATGGTCCACAAAATCTCATGGGCCTTTAGCTGGGCCGGCCCATTATGGTCCGCAAAATCTTGTGGGCCTTTAGTTGGGCTGGCCCATTTAACTTGTTGGGCCGTGCCACGTGTCGACGTATCATAGGCGCCTTCTGTCCAGTGAGTGGATGACATCTGTCCCGACGATGAGCCGACACGTGTTTCCTCTAGCCAATGATGATTTTACACGTGGAAAATCCCCATTGGTCGGGGCTATTAACGGGTTACCGGATTCAAAACCCGACCCGATAGCTTAACGGCATTACGTTACGGTGGATGCCACATGTCGGTCACCGTTGACGGAAGCACTTCTGTGACGCGCGATTCATCGTCATGGAAGTGGACACTTCCGTGATGATAATTTTGGTAATGTCATGGAACACTTCTACGACAGCACAGGTATGACTATCTTGATTCTGTCATAAATTTGTCATGGATGTACATGCATGACAAAAAACGCGACCTACTGTGACAAACACGTATCACCATGGAAGTGTATTTTTTTGTAGTGCCACAACGTAGTTTTATTTCTCGTTACTAGTTGGAAGCAAACAATCGGTGTACGTAGGGTCGCATCAGTGGCAGATAGGTCTTGAGAGAATATTTATATTACCTTTAGCTCCTTGTGGGTTCGACACTCCATACTTATCACTTCCACCATTGGGAATTGCTATGATGATTCCCTGCACTTGGGGATTATCAAGCTCTTTTCTAGCGCCGTTGCCGGGGAGCAATATCGTGGGGTTGATATTCTTGTGTATGCTTGTTTGCTTTCTTCACTAACTAGATTTTGTTTTTCCTTTTTGTGTATGCCTAAAAAGTTTTTCGAAAAGAGAAGTGATTGGAAAGTTATGCATTGAAGAAGTGAGGGTCGACCTTGAGCACTCGTGTTCATGCTCACGGAAACAATGTAGAATTTTTCATGGAAGTTCCTCTGTAAATAATTATCCCCTTGTGTATATCCATTGTATTATAAAAATAATGTGCCAAGCTTTGGTTTTAGGATGGTTAGATTGCTTGTTTACTATGTGCAGAACAAAAACAGAAACAATGGCTGTAGCGTGTGATTTTACATTTTTTACTGGAAAGTCAAATGGTTCTAAAACTTTTTGCACATTACTTCCGTACAAAGTTTCCAAATTTGCAAATTTATTTCATAATGTTTGGAGTTACATAAGTTTACTAAACCTTCAGATTACTACAGGCTGTCATGTTTTAGACATATTCTGTTTTCTATGTGTCGATCGCTTATTTTGATGAATCTATGGGTAGTATCGGGAGGTATGAACCATGGTAAAGTTGGAATACAATATATATAGTTGTAATACAAAATTTGAATGAGTTCGAAACAGTACCTAAAGGTAGTGATTTGCTTTATTATACTAACGGATCTCACAAAGTTTTTGTTAAAGTTTTGTGTGGATGAAGTGTTCGAAGATCGAGGAGCTATTAATATGAGAAGAATAAAGAGAGGAAAGAGTTCAAGCTTGGGGATACCCAAGGCATCCCAAGTAAATATTTCAAAGGATACTTAAGCATCTAAGCTTGGGGATGCCCCGGTTGGCATCCCATCTTTTTTCTTCAACAATTATCGGTATACCTCGGTTTTTGTTTTGTTCACATGATTTGTGTGCCTTGTGTTTTCCTTTTTCTTTAAGAACCATGCTAGTATGAGATATCTATTCATCGGTTTATAGAATGATCCATGTGCTTCACTTATATCTTTTGAGTATGACCTTATAGAATGCTCTTTGCGCTTCACTTAAATCTTTTGAGTATGGTTTTATTGAATGCTTCATGTGCTTCACTTATATATTTTGAGCTTGTATAGACTATATTAATTGTAGAATTCTCCATGAACTTCACTTATATCTTTTGGATTATGAATAATACTATCATCTAAAGCGGGTTTGGAAGAGTGTCAACTTTAGGAATTAGTGACCCCCCTATTCCGAATGAGAATTTTTTTGCTTATGTGGAGAGTAGAAAATTCTCTATGCTTGTAGATCATCAAAAAGAATGCTTTATGTGAAGGTTATATTGATGAATTCATTCATGATGCTACTGAAAAATATTATGAGGGAGGAATATATGCTTGTAGGAGTTGCAATAATATCAAGTTTCCTCTCTATGTGCTTAAAGTTTTGAAGTTATACTTGTTTTGCCTTTCTATGCTAGTTGATTCCTGTTCCTATTAATTATGTGCTCACAAAATCCCTAGGCATAGGAAGTGGGTTAGATTTAAATTTGCTAGTCATATTCTTCATGATGCTCTCTTTATGTTTCAATTCTTATCTTTTATGTGAGCATCATTGAAATCATCATGCCTAGCTAAAAGGCATTAAAGAAAAGCGCTTGTTGGGAGCCAACCCAATATTTACCCTTACTGTTTTTGTGTGTTTACATGATTAAGCTAATGTAGTAATCATGTTTTATAGCTTTGGTTTCAATAAAGTGCCAAGTAAGACCTTTGGGAAGACTTGGGTGAAAGTTAATGTATCTTGCTGTAAAAAAACAGAAACTTCGCGCTCACGAGATTCGCTACCATTTTTTACAGAAGAGTGCTTTTGAGTTTATTATTTTTTCAGAAGATTAATAGACAAATTCCTCATGTCCACCAATTTATTTCATAATTATTGGAGTAGGATAAGTATGGTTGCAGTTCAGATCATTACAGACTGTTCTGTTTCTGACAGATTCTGTTTTCATTGCATAGTTTGCTTGCTTTCTAGTTTCTATGGCTTATATTTCTCAATATAAATTTTAGAAATGATATGGTACAATAGAAATTGTGTGGTAACAATTATGAACCTTGTCTTAGACAGTACCAAAGTGAATGGTTTACTCTTTATCATACTAACCTATCTCACGAATTTTGTTAAGTTTTGTGTGATTGAAGTCTTCAAGCTTTGGGTGAGATATCGATATGAGGAGAATAAGGAGTGGAAAGACCCTAAGCTTGGGGATGCACAAGGCACCCCAAGGTAATATTCAAGGGAGACTCAAGCGCCTAAGCTTGGGGATGTCCCGGAAGGCATCCCCTCTTTCGTCTTCAAAACTATCGGTATACCTTCGGAGCTATATTTTTATTCGTCACATGATAAGTGTTTTGCTTGGAGCGTGTTTTCAATTTTACTTGATGTTTGAATAAATCATTGGATCTGAAATATTGAATGAAAAAGAATCCTCCCATGACTAGTTAATTATTTGACTACTCAGTGTTCTTTACTTATATCTTTTGGAGTGGTTTGTCATTTACTCATGTGCTTCACGTATATCCTATGAGTAAATGGTTGAATGAATTGAATGTCATAAATCTGAATTTATATATGTTTCATATGCTTATAACATGGGGAGTAATGACTTCACACATAATACGTATAGGTAGTAAACTTATTGAAAGTTAGCAAACGTAGAATTGGTCACTTGAACAATTCATGAAAGAATATTGAAGGAAGAGAGATTTCACATATAAATATACTATCCTGGACATCTTTTGCAATTGTGACCAGTCATTAAAATAAGACATGCTAAAAGGTTGATGTTGGACAAGGAAGACAATGTAATGGGTTATGTTTTCTTATATCTGAAATAAAATATATTGTCATGGATTATCCAACATGCTGAGTGAGGGAGTCCTGGATTAGGGGGTGTCCGAATAGCCGGACTATGACCTTTGGCCGGACTGTTGGACTATGAAGATACAATATTGAAGACTTCGTCCCGTTTCCGGATGGGACTTTCCTTGGCATGGAAGGCAAGCTTGGGAATACGGACATTCAGATCTCCTCCCATTGTAACCGACTCTGTGTAACCCTAGCCCCCTCCGTTGTCTATATAAACCGGAGGGTTTAGTCCATAGAACAACAATCATACCATAGGCTAGCCTCTAGGGTTTAGCCTCTCTAATCTCGTGGTAGATCTACTCTTGCACTACCCATATCATCAATATCAATCAAGGAGTAGGGTTTTACCACCATTGAGAGGGCCCGAACCTGGGTAAAAACATTGTGTCCCTTGTCTCTTGTTACCATCCGCCTAGACGCACAGTTCGGGACCCCCTACCCGCGATCCGCCGGTTTTGACACCGACATTGGTGCTTTCATTGAGAGTTCCTCTGTGTCGTCATCGTCAGGCTTGATGGCTCCTTTGATCATCGTTAGCGATGCGGTCCAGGGTGAGACTTATCTCCCCGGACAGATTTTTGTATTCGGCGGCTTTGCATTGCGGGCCAATTCGCTTGGCCATATGGAGTAGATTGAAAGCTATGCCCCGGGCCATCAGGTCAGGTTTGGAAGCCTAAACTACACGGCCAATATCCGCAGAGACTTGATCTTCGACGGATTCGAGCCCCGACCGAGTGCGCCGCACTGTCATCACGGGCAAGATCTAGCTCTGCCATCGGACAGTGTCCTGGAGGCCGCACCCGCGTCCGTTCCGACCTTTAATTCGGAGCCAACTGCGCCAACCAAGGGCGGGTGGCTAGACCCCGTCGCGGATGCCGCAGCCTCAACGGTGATCGAACCAAACACCAACCTTACCCTTCGCGAGGCCTGTGACTCTGCATTGCCGGACTCTTCTCCGGACTCTGAACCCTCCGCACCTTTGCCAATTGAATCTGACTGGGCTCCAATCATGGAGTTCACCGCCGCGGATATCTTTCAGCACTCGCCTAATGGTGACATGTTGAATTCACTAAAATCTCTCTCTTTGTCAGGAGAGTCCTGGCCGGATTATGACCGGCAGGATCGGGATGCGGACGACAAAGAAATTCGACGCCCACCCACCACCCATTTCATAGCCACTGTCGATGACTTAACCGACGTGCTCGACTTTGACTCCGAAGACATCGAGGGTATGGACGACGATGCAGGAGACGAACAGGAACCAGCGCCTACAGGGCACTGGACAGCCACCTCATCCCACGATGTATACATGGTGGATACACCCAAAGGAAGCAATGACGAGGAATGGGAGGACGCAAAGAAGGATCGTTCCTTCGAGAAGCAGTCAAAGCGGCGGCGTAAGCGCCGCTCCAAACCCCGCCTCGACAGAGAGAGCGGTCATGCAGACCCAACCATAGTGCAGGGTGAGCCGGCGAACGACGAACATGGCATCAAGCAACCATTCGAACAAGGCAACTTAGATAACCAAACCGAACAACCCATCCCCGGCAAAGATAACAGCCCGGATGACCTCACGCCGGACAAGTTCCTGGAGCAGAAGAACCTCCACAAAAGGCTCGTCGCCATTGCGCGTAGCCTGAAAAAACAGAAGCGGAAGCTCAAGACTGCGGAAGATGCACTCAGAATTAGATGGAGCAAACTACTCAACACCGCAGACAAATATGGCGACAGTCGCCACACAAAGAGCTACCCGAAGCGAAAGCTACTGGCCGAATTTGATGAGGAGGCCTTAGAGCCCCCGAAATCAATAAACAAAGCAACCATCCGGTCGGATAGACGACCTCATGGCCAACACAGAGCAGCAAACAATGCCGGACACAAGCCAGCACGTGATCCACGCGAGGATTCGCATCAAAAAGATGGCCTAGCCAGATCTATCTACGGGCCAAGAAAGCAAGCTCTAGCAAGCAATGCAACACAGCATATATCCGAACACAACGGCACACCCAAATACAGGGGTGCCACACACCCCCTATGTTTCACCGACGAGGTGCTAGACCATGAATTCCCAGCGGGATTCAAACCCGTAAACTTAGAGGCATATGACGGAACTACAGACCCGGGGGTCTGGATTGAGGAATATATCCTCCATATCCACATGGCTCGAGGAGATGACCTCCACGCCATCAAATACTTACCCCTCAAGCTCAAAGGGCCAGACCGGCATTGGCTTAAAAGCCTTCCCGAAAACACCATTGGAAGTTGGGAAGAGCTCGAGGACGCTTTTTGGGCAAACTTCCAAGGGACTTATGTCCGACCATCGGATGCAGACGATTTAAGTCACATAACTCAACAACCCGGAGAGTCAGCCCGGAAGCTCTGGAACATATTTCTCACTAAAAAGAATCAAATAGTCGACTGTCCGGATGCCGAAGCCTTAGCGGCTTTCAAACATAGCGTTCGAGACGAATGGCTCGCCAGACACCTCGGCCAAGAAAAGCCAAGAACAATGGCCGCATTAACAAGCCTTATGACCCGCTTTTGTGCGGGCGAGGACAGCTGGTTGGCAAGACGCAGCATCAGCGACCCAAGCACGTCCGAAGTCAGGGATGGAATCGGGAAGCCACAACGCAGCAAAGACCAGCGCCGGAATAAGGGAAACAGTCCGAAGAGCACGACAGTTAACGCCGGATTGAAAAGCTCTCGGCAGGGTAAGCAAAAGCTGCCCCTTAAAGATAACTGGGACGAAGTGTCCAACCTAAATAAAATTCTGGACAAGATATGTCAAATCCACAGCACCCCTGGGAAGCCTGCAAACCATACCCACAGAGAATGTTGGGTCTTCAAGCAATCCGGCAAACTCAATGCCAAACACAAGGGGCTGGATACACCAAGTGAGGACGATGATGAATCCCACAAACATAGCATTGGGAAACAAAAGAATTTCCCACAAGAAGTCAAAACAGTAAATTTACTTCACGTCACAAAAGGGAAAAATGAAATGTCACCTATAGAGATATGCGCCATGCGGCCTATCACAAAGGAGTCTCGCCACTGGTTGCTAAAACCGATCACCTTCGACCATCAGGATTACTCCGGAAGTATCCGGCATGCAGGCTGGGCTACCTTGGTATTAGATCCGATAATTGATGGATTCCACTTTACACGAGTCCTGATGGACGGAGGCAGTGGTTTAAACCTGCTATATCAGGACACAGTCCGCAAAATGGGGATATACCCAACAAAAATTTGCCTTAGCAACACTTCCTTTAAAGGAGTAGCGCCAGGCCCAGATGCCCATTGCATGGGTTCCCTCCAACTAGAAGTTATGTTCGGTTCCCCCGATAACTTCCGTAGTGAAAAGCTAACCTTCCATATCGCCCCATTCTCAAGTGGCTATCAAGCACTACTGGGATGCGAAGCGTTCGCCCGCTTTAACGTAATACCACATTACGCGTCTCTCACGCTTAAGATGCCCGGTCCACGAGGCATCATGTCACTAAAGGGAAATATTGAGTGTTCCTCCCGCGCGGAAGACTGTGCGGCTGCCTTGATAGCCACACAATAAAACGGCTCCACCAATCAAAGCACCTAAACAGGTCGTTAAGACCACGGACGTGGCTAGACATGATGAGGACATCAATACCATTTTTACACCCACAGCCCCTGCTGCTATACATACTGGACCAATTACTAGAGATCGCGCACGCCAATTGAATTATCAGGTACTTCCGTTTCTTGGTAATGATTCTAATGTTTATGAGAATATGATGCTGCCTAAATTGGATACATTTGTTTTGCTTACAAATGAAGGGCCTAGCTTGGAGAAGGATGATCACTGGAGCAAGAACAAGCATGGAGTTGATGGCATGCGCAAGGGAGACTAGAACAGAGTTTCAAGTGATGATTTCAGGACTTTGAAGCCACCATAATGAGTGCATGAAGCCTTGGACGAAATATACAAGATGCCACTTCATATTTTTCGTCCAGAGGCTATTCTAGGTGATGCGTCACCTTCTTTTTGGGCCAGGCCCATGTAATTTCGAAATATTTCAATATAGGCTGTTTTTAGAGTCCGTATGTGTGGGGAAACAAGAGTTAGGGTGGGTTTCGGACCCCTCCTCCAAGGGCCACAAAATTCCCCCCTCTTCCTCCATATATACAGCCCCTAGGGCATCGTTTAGACTTTGGGGTTTTGTTTAGATTAAAAGTTCGCCATAGCTGCAACTTCGCGTACTTCGTTGTGTTCAACGACCAGACCAAGGCGTCACAGAATCCCACCTTGATCAATAAAGCTTTCCTCTTATATTCGCAATATCTAGATTGCAATCTTAGTTTCTTTCTTGTTCTTCGTTTGCCTACAGGAAATAGACCTTCGTGGTCAGGTTGATCGTGCTCCGGCGTGGTCAATAACCTCTCGAAGTTGGTTTAGCGATTGCTAAGGCGTGACGTCCTCGCACGTTCGTAGTCAGATCGTCAACGTCGACTTCCTCCAAAACGATAGCCACCATCTCATCGAAAGACGGGACACCTTTGCCTCTATCAAGTGGTATCAGATACCACCATCGTCATCATCACCGCTACCATATATCACCACCGCATCATCATCATCACCGCTGCCATATACCACCATCGTCATCACCGCTGCCATATACCACCATCGTCATCGCCGCTACCATATACCACATATCCACCGCCATCACGCTAATCCGAGTCCACCTCCATCACAGATTCGCCACCAGTCCGTGTTCCATCGCCCTGCAAATATCCGCCACCAGTCCGAGTTTCCACCAGATTCATCTCCGCCACGAGTCCTAGTCTGAGTCCAGTAATTGTTGCTTTGTTCTCGATTTCCAGACCACACGATACTCCGAGTCGTGACAGAGTAGGACTCCCCAACACCTGAGCCATCCGCAGAAGAAAAATAGTTCCAGTTTCAAAAAAAAACTAAGTCTGGAAAATTCTGGCTAGGCAGTTTTTAAACCATTTGTAGACTTTTTCGGAAAAAAATTGTTGCGGAGCAAAAACAAAGAGGAAAAAAGTGCAAAAAAAGAAAAAAGAGAGAAAAAAAATCAAGAGTGTGCTCCTCCCTTGTTTACGTGCAGCGCCGTGATTTTGTTAGTGTTCTAGGCTCGCGTCTCTAGCACGGTCTAGCCTAGTACCAGCATAGTACCGTCGTTGAGCGTCTATTCAACTTTGCATCTCTGAATTGATTATTGCTGACCCTTTTTGCTACCATATTAAAAGCCTTCCCAGCTCCACATACATCTACATCGTTCGTTTGACTCTCCCTGGTAATCGCTCTATCCAAGCTTTGAGAGTTTTGACTACATCGGTTGCCGATCACCGCCTGCTGCTGGGTAAGAACTGATAAGAATTTGAGATTTGCTTGACGGATTTGTGACACCCGCCATCACCACCACTTGTTAGTAGTCTGTAGGATCATATTCTTGTGTGTTTCTATTGCTGCTAACCATGCCAGGATCACAAGCCGACGAGACTAACTGGGAGAACATGACAAACAAAGTGTTACATGATAAGTTTCAACAAATGATGAGTGGACAGGTGGAAGATGTGCTAAATAGATTTGAAGAGGCCATGGAGAAGATAGATGGCATTGAGAAGGCGTTCGAAACAAAGCTCAATAACAAGTTTAATGAATTGCTCGCGCGTCTACCACCACCACCACCGGGTGCACCTAACGCACCTCTACAACAACAACAACGACTACCTCCACATCGCGAAACAGCCCTTCGTCGAGCGACCCGTGTTCCTCTTCAGCCTGGCCAAGCTGCTGGTGCTGCTGTTGATACTTCTGTGGCTCCAGCTGCTGATGTGGGGGAGGATGATTATGTGCGAGATTACGAGGATGAGGTTGATCAACATCAGAACTACGTGCCACCACCAGCACCACAACCACCAGGTCGTCCACATGCAAATAATGGCAATGTTAGGGCTCCCCCTCAGGTACGAGATCATGACCATCTCCCTAAACTGAAATTGAATATTCCACCATTTGAGGGTAGATATGTTCCTGATATATATCTTACTTGGGAGTTAGAAATTGAACAACGATTTACATGTTTACAATATCCTGAGGAGAGATGTGTTCCTGCTGCTGTTTGTGCTTTCACTAGCTTTGCATATGTTCGGTGGTCTGAACATTGTAGATTATATCCTGTTCCAGCTACTTGGACTGCTTTGAAAACTGCTATGCGTACTCGTTGGGTTCCACCATATTATCAACATGAATTACTTCAAAAATTGCAGCGCTTAAGACAAGGCAAAAATTCGGTAGAAGAATATTATCAGGAATTACAAACTGGCTTGATTAGATGTGGTATTGTTGAGGAGAATGAAGCTATGCTTGCACGTTTTCTGGGTGGATTAAATAGAGAGATTCAAACCATTCTAGACTATAAGGATTATAATAATATCACTCGTTTATTCCATCTTGCTTGTAAAGCTGAACGTGAAGTGCAGGATCGACAGGCATTGGCGCGAACTAACTTTTCTGCAGGTCGACCTTCATCATGGACACCACGTGCATCATCTACTTCCACACGTTCTGCTACACCGGCACCTCCGTCGGCTGCCACCTCCAACCATGATACAGTAAAGCAGGCACAATCACCACTATCTGCCAAGAGCACACCTTCTGGGCCTGCAAAGAGCTCTTCTTCATCCATGGCATCAACAGGGCAAACACATGATATTATTTGTCGACGTTGCAAGGGTGGAGGTCATTATGCGAGAGAATGCCCATCTAAGCGTGTGATGATTGTTACTGAGGATGGTGGGTATGAGTCCGCTAGTGACTATGATGAGGACACTTTATCTCTTATTACACATGAAGAACACGGTGGAGATGATTATGATCATGAGACGCAATACATGGCTGCTGAAGATGCTGACAGGTATGAATGTTTAGTTGCTCAACGTGTTTTGAGTGTGCAGGTTACACAAGCTGAGCAAAATCAGAGGCATAATTTGTTCCATACAAAGGGAGTTGTGAAGGAACCTTCTATTCGCGTCATCATAGATGGAGGGAGCTGCAACAACTTGGCTAGCATGGAGATGGTGGAGAAGCTATCTCTCACCACAAGACCACATCCACATCCTTACTACATCCAATGGTTCAACAACAGCGGCAAGGTTAAGGTAACACGTACTATTCGTGTGCATTTTAGTATCTCTACATATGTTGATTATGTTGATTGTGATGTGGTACCTATGCAAGCATGTTCCTTATTACTTGGTAGACCATGGCAATTTGATAAAAATTCTATACACCATGGTAGAAACAATCAGTATACTCTTGTTCATAAGGATAAAAATATTACTTTGCTTCCTATGACTCCTGATTCCATTTTGAAAGATGATATTAATAGAGCTAGTAAAGCAAAACAGGAGAAAAATAAGAGTGAAAATCAGATTGTGGCAAAAGAATTTGAGCAACAAATGAAGCCTCCTAATAAACCATCTAGTGTTGCTTCTGAAATTAAATTGAAAAGTGCATGTTTACTTGCCACCAAATCTGATATTGATGAGCTAGATTCTAGGAAATCTGTTTGCTATGCTTTTGTGTGCAAAGAGGCATTATTTTCATTCGAGGACGTGCCTTCCTCTTTGCCCCCTGCTTTCACTAACATTTTGCAGGAGTTCGCTGACGTCTTCCCACAAGACGTGCCACCGGGATTACCACCTATTCGAGGGATTGAGCATCAAATTGACTTAATTCCCGGTGCATCGCTACCCAACCGTGCACCATACCGTACCAATCCAGAGGAGACGAAGGAGATTATGCGTCAAGTACAGGAGCTGCTCGACAAAGGTTATATACGCGAATCTCTTAGTCCTTGTGATGTTCCTATTATACTAGTGCCTAAAAAGGATGGTACATCGCGTATGTGTGTTGATTGTAGAGGCATTAATAATATTACTATTCGTTATCATCATCCTATTCCTAGACTAGATGATATGCTTGATGAATTGAGTGGCTCTACAATATTCTCCAAAGTTGATTTGCGTAGTGGATACCATCAAATTCATATGAAATTGGGAGATGAATGGAAAACGGCATTTAAAACTAAGTTTGGTTTATATGAGTGGTTAGTCATGCCTTTTGGGTAAACTAATGAACCTAGTACTTTCATGAGACTAATGAACGAAGTTTTACGTGCTTTCATTGGACGATTTGTGGTAGTCTATTTTGATGATATACTGATTTATAGCAAATCTTTGGAAGAACGCTTGGAACTTTTACGTGCTGTTTTTAATGCTCTACGTGATGCACGTTTGTTTGGTAACCTTGGGAAGTGCACCTTTTGCACCGATCGAGTGTCTTTTCTTGGCTATGTTGTTACTCCACAGGGAATTGAAGTTGATAAAGCCAAGATTGAAGCTATTGAGAGTTGGCCGCAGCCCAAAACGGTCACACAAGTGAGGAGTTTTCTTGGACTCACTGGTTTCTATAGGCGTTTTGTGAGAGACTTTAGCACCATTGCTGCACCTCTCAATGAGCTTACAAAGAAGGATGTGCCTTTTGTTTGGGGTACCGCACAGGAAGAAGCCTTTTGAGCTTGAATGTGATTTTAATATAACTTTTGAGCTTGAATGTGATGCTAGTGGAATTGGATTAGGAGGTGTGTTATTACAAGATGGCAAACCTGTTGCATACTTTTCTGAAAAATTGAGTGGGCCTAGTCTGAACTATTCTACTTATGATAAAGAATTATATGCTCTTGTTCGGACCTTAGAAACATGGCAACATTATTTATGGCCCAAAGAATTTGTTATACATTCTGATCATGAATCTTTGAAACACATTAAAAGTCAAGCAAACTGAACCGTAGACATGCTAAATGGGTTGAATTCATTGAGACTTTCCCTTATGTCATTAAACACAAGAAGGGTAAAGAAAATGTTATTGCTGATGCATTGTCTCGTCGTTATACTATGCTTTAACAAATTGACTTTAAAATATTTGGTTTGGAGACCATCAAAGATCAATATGTGCATGATGTTGAATTTAAAGATGTATTGCAGAATTGTAAAGAAGGAAGAACATGGAACAAGTTCGTCGTTAACGATGGATTTGTGTTTCGTGCTAACAAGCTATGCATTCCAGCTAGCTCTGTTCGTCTTTTGTTGTTGCAGGAGGCGCATGGAGGAGGACTAATGGGACACTTTGGCGTGAAGAAGACGGAGGATATACTTGCTACACATTTCTTTTGGCCAAAGATGAGACGGGATGTTGAGCGTTTTGTTGCTCGCTGCACTACATGTCAAAAAGCTAAGTCACGACTCAATCCTCATGGTTTATATATGCCTTTGCCAGTACCTAGTGTTCCTTGGGAGGATATATCTATGGACTTTGTTTTAGGTTTACCTCGAACAAAGAAGGGGAGGGATAGTATATTTGTTGTCATGGATAGATTCTCGAAAATGGCACACTTTATACCATGTCATAAAAGCGATGATGCTGTTAATGTTGCTAATTTGTTCTTTCGTGAAATTATTCGCTTGCATGGTGTGTCAAATACTATTGTTTCAGATCGTGATACTAAATTTCTTAGCCACTTTTGAGATGTTTATGGGCTAAGTTGGGGACTAAACTGCTTTTTAGTACTACTTGTCACCCCCAAACTGATGGACGAACTGAAGTAGTCAATAGAACATTGTCTACTATGCTTAGGGTTGTTTTGAAGAATAATAAGAAAATGTGGGAAGAATGCTTGCCTCATATTGAATTTGCTTATAATCGTTCATTGCATTCTACTACTAAGATGTGCCCTTTTGAAATTGTGTATGGTTTCCTACCTCGTGCACCTATTGATTTGTCGCCTCTTCCATCTTCGGAGAAGGTTAATTTTGATGCTAAAGAACGTGCTGAATTGATTTTAAAAATGCATGAGTTAACTAAGGAAAACATTGAGCGTATGAATGCTAAATATAAACTTGCTGGAGATAAGGGTAGAAAACATGTTGTGTTTGCACCTGGAGATCTTGTTTGGTTACATTTGCGTAAGGATAGATTTCCTAATTTGTGCAAACCAAAGCTAATGCCACGTGTTGATGGTCCTTTTAAGGTGTTAGAGAAAATAGATGACAATGCATATAAACTTGAGTTGCCTGCAGATTTCGGGGTTAGTCCCACTTTTAACATTGCAGATTTGAAGCCTTATTTGGGTGAGGAAGATGAGCTTCCATCGAGGACGACTTCATTTCAAGAAGAGGAGGATGATGAGGACATCAATACCATTGTTACACCCACAGCCCCTGCTGCTATACATACTGGACCAATTACTAGAGCTCGCGCACGCCAATTGAATTATCAGGTACTTTCGTTTCTTCGTAATGATTCTAATGTTTATGAGAATATGATGCTGCCTAAATTGGATACATTTGTTTTGCTTACAAATGAAGGGCCTAGCTTGGAGAAGGATGATCATTGGAGCAAGAACAAGCATGGAGTTGATGGCATGTGCAAGGGAGACAAGAACAAAGTTTCAAGTGATGATTTCAGGACTTTGAATCCACCATAATGAGTGCATGAAGCCATGGACGAAATATACAAGATGCCACTTCATAATTTTCGTCCAGAGGCTATTCTAGGTGCTGCGTCACCTTCTTTTTGGGCCAGGCCCATGTAATTTCGAAATACTTCAATATAGGCTGTTTTTAGAGTCCGTATGTGTGGGGAAACAAGAGTTAGGGTGGGTTTCGGACCCCTCCTCCAAGGGCCACAAAATTCCCCCCTCTTCCTCCATATATACAGCCCCTAGGGCATCGTTTAGACTTTGGGGTTTTGTTTAGATTAAAAGTTCGCCATAGCTGCAACTTCGCGTACTTCGTTTGTGTTCAACGACCAGACCAAGGCGTCACAGAACCCCACCTTGATCAATAAAGCTTTCCTCTTATATTCGCAATATCCAGATTGCAATCTTAGTTTCTTGCTTGTTCTTCGTTTGCCTGCAGGAAACAGACCTTCGTGGTCAGGTCGATCGTGCTCCGGTGTGGTCAATAACCTCTCGAAGTTAGTTTAGCGATTGCTAAGGCGCGACGTCCTCGCACGTTCGTAGTCGGATCGTCAAAGTCGACTTCCTCCAAAACGATAGCCACCATCTCATCGAAACACGGGACACCTTTGCCTCTATCAAGACGAGTCCGGCGTAAACATACCATTGATAAAGGCTTAATAGTTGTATACCCCTATACAAGGGGCTCCGCGCATGTCAAACAAGAGACAATAAGGCTCAATTTTACCCACTTTGAATTATACTTTGTTTATTTAGTATAACGTACATTTCGCACGACCTTTTTCAACTAAGTTCCTCTCTTTTTCAGATGAACACCATGCTATACCCGTCCAGGATACGGCACAACGGAGACACAGGCGTATACGTGCAGCAGGGACCCGTTCCAAGGATTCTTTTTAGATTAAGACCCTGCATAAACCTTTTTTACTGTCTCTTGTTGATACACATCCCCCGGATTCTTAGTATAACCGAGGAGGAGGCTGGCGTCTTGGCATGTGGCCACGTCAGAATTTTGCACGTACCTGGACACCAGGGGCTTATTACCAAGGGCACTGTTCAGCCCGTTTTCAAAAAGACCGAATACCTTAGGGAGTGTTTGGTGTCGCGAGTTTGGCCTTATATGCATCAGCTCCGAATCATGTCTTTGGTCAAATGTTGGGTTTGCCCGGCTCCTGTGTTTTGCTGCCTTACGTTCCGCTCTATCGGCTAAGGCGGCACCAGGAGAACAACTGCGATTGTGCCCCAGTTCAGCCAGTCGAGCACCTCAGTAGAGAAAGTCGAAAACTGACTGTCATGATATAGTGTGAGACTGGTCAACCACTCCATGACCTATCGGAATCTTCAGGATTCCTCCGCATTAACGAAGGGCCGTTTCCCGGCCAGGCACACACGCGCCCCGAATTCGGGCGAGCGCGGCGCCACCAGGGGCTATATAGTAGCCTCACTTTCAAACTCCTATGGCTAAGTGAAAGTGATAAAGCATTATAGTCTGATTGCCTAGTTCGCTGCGCTATCACCTCCTTTATGGACCAAGACGTTGGATCAAGGGTGAAAATGTGCTTTCCGCGAACACCCCCGCATTATATGCGTGGGGGCTGAAGCCGACGGCTGCCATCTTTCAGGTTATATACACATATACCTTAACGGCCGCACATGAGGCATTATAATTCTTGCAGGCACAAGTATAAAAAGCTTCTACGATTCATGAAAATATTGTTTTACAATAATACATGTTATTCGAACATAATATCCTTTGAGCATTACGTCTCTATTAAACGAGCGCCTTGGAGAACTTCCTGAAAATAGTTCTCAGCAGGTACTCGGCTTCCGTCCGAGTCTTGGGATGCAACAGCAGTGGCCTCTATCTCTGCCCAGTATGTCTTGACACGGGCAAGGGCCATTCGCGCACCCTCTATGCATGCTGACCTCTTCATCGCGTCGATATACGGCACTGCACCATGGAACTGCTACACCAAGCTAAAATAACTTTTCGGCTTTGGCCTTTCCGGCCACAGATGACCCACGGCATACTTCATGGCGAGTCCGGATAACCTATTCAGCTCGGCCCATTCTGCCAAACAATCGGTTAATGGAAACGGACACTCTGGATTGTGGAACTGCGACCAGAAGAGCTTTTCCACTTCGCGATCCTCCTGATCTCGGAAGTGTTCGGCCGCATCGGCGGCACTCGCCGCTAAATCCAGATATGTGTCCGCCGAACTCCACATCCGGTCCAAAGGAGCATATTTAGGATCCCTGAACTTCATCCGCGGCATAAAGGGCTTTCCGGCCGCGATATCTCCGGCTTGACGTAGCTCCTCCTTCATCGCTCTCATCGCAGAAAGAGCATCCTTGGCCGCTGTAGTGACCTTCTCCAGGTCCGCCCATTCCGCCTGATCTTCTTTTTCAAGAAGCTTGCAACGGTCAGCAGCGCTCTTCAACTTCACAGCCATCTCAGCGATTTCCTTCTTGCTTCGGCAGTGAGCAGCCTGTTCGGCTTTCAGCTCTTCAACCGCCTTTAAGGCAGCCGCATCACTTTTTCTGGCTTGCTCCTTGGCTCGGGCAAGCTCTGCGCGAAGTTTCTCCACATCGGCAGCCCCATCTGTGTCAAACACACGCGTTAGAAGATACTGGCATCAAGCTCCTCTTACCAGGTGTATCCGGAGAAATCACATACCTTGTGCCTCGTCAAGCCGCTTGTTGACAAGCGCGTTGTCGGCATCTGCCACGTCAAGTTGCCGCTTTAGCTCGGCAAATTCATCAGTCCGGCTGGCCACCGGACACTTCACCACCTGCATATGAGGGTGGCAAAATTATACCTGGGACTATGATCCCCCATGTGACGTCGTCTTCGACAGCACCTAGAGTCTCAGGGGCTACTACCTACACAGGGCGCATCTTAAAGTATGCGACATGGTCCAAACAAGGTGCATCATTTCACGTACCTCAAAGCCCATCAGTAGACTCACGACAGCTTCATGCAAGCCGCTTTCCGTGGATGAAATCTTTCCAATCACCGCGCCCATCAACCACGGTGCTCTTCTGAGATAGACGCCCGCCCTAGCAGATCCTTCAGTACCTCCGACTGTGCACCAGGCGGTGCCGGACTCATTCGATTGTCTCTTCCATATGCCGGACTCGGAGGGCTTTGGGTGGCCATATTACTACCTTCCGTCCTTACCGGATCAGGAGAAACCCTCCGCGACGACACCTCGGGGTCGCCCGCCTCATGAGGCGGTATGGCAGGGGGAGGCGTTCCGCTCTCCATCATCTTCGGAAGAAGATCCCCCGAAGACGACCTCTGCTGAGAAGGGCTAAGGTCCGAACTACAAGGTAAATTTTCGGTTATTTTCCTCAGAAGTAAAGCAAGGATTTCTCTCATTGTTAAAATACCATCTTTACTTACGGCTCGGTGGAGGGCTGATCCCCTTGAGGGCATAATACGGCCGGGGTATGTCCCGGCACAGGACCTCTGACGAAGATTTCTTCCCCCGCTTTGAGACCATGGTCTCCGGGTCTTCAGAGGCGGTCCTTCTCTTCCCCTGAGTAGAGGAATTTTCGATTCCTCCTTTCCGGACAGCCTCCTTCGGGGAGGCAGTAACTTCCTTGTCTCCCCCTTCACTTTCTCCCGAAGGCGCGATCTCCAGCATCCTGGTTAACACGGAATCCGGCGAGGTCTCAGGAAGGGGGGCCGGACACCTGATTAACCTCGCCTTCGCTATCCACTCCTGCTTCAAGGACAGTTCTTTTGAGGGCGATGTTGTGATAAATGTACAGATGGCGTGATAGGGCACAGGGCTACTTACTTGAGTATCCAGACGATTGCAGCTCAGACCTGCGTCCTCAGTAAAGTCCGAGCACGCTGCTTGTGGCCCGAAGAACAACTTGTACATCTCCGCGGGCGTCGCGCCCATAAAATGTTGGAGAGCTCGTGGTCCCTCAGGATTGAACCCCCACAGGCGGAGGGGGCGACGTTTGCAGCGCAGGGTTCGGCGAATCAACATGACCTGCGTCACCATGACCAGACTGACATCTCTTTCCAGGAGGTCTTGGATGCGGCCCTGCAGCAGGGGCACGTCCTTTGCTGGACCCCAGTCCAGCCCCTTATTAACCCATGACACTAGTCGGGGCGGAGGACCCGAGCGAAAAGCAGGCGGCGCCGCCCACTTGGTACCCCTGGGAGTTGTGATGTAAAACCACTCTTGTTTCCATAAGCTGGACTCCTCTTGAAAAGATCCCTCGGGCCATGGAGCGTCAGCATTCTTGCGTATTACGGCGCCTCCGCACTCTGCGTGCTGACCTTCGATCATCTTATTCTACTTTAAAGGTCTTGAGCCACAGTCTGAAGTGAGGGGTAATGCGGAGGAAAGCTTCGCACACGACGATGAACGATGAGATGTGGAGGATGGACTCCGGAGCTAAATCGTGAAATTCCAGCCCATAATAGAACATGAGCCCCCTCACAAAGGGATCCGTCGCAAAGCCTAGCCCTCGGAGGAAGTGAGACACGAACACCACGCTCTCGCCGGGCTTGGGAATGGGAATAACCTGCCCTGGAGCAGGCAGCCTATGCGAGACTTCGCCAGTCAAAAACTTGGCCTCTCTCAGCTTTAACACGTCTTCCTCCGACATCCATCGGCCTCGAAGGTTGGGGCCGGACATCATCGAAGGTCCGAAGCGCCTAAATTTGGAGCCTTGGGTGTTGGAACTCGAGGCAAGAGGCGGATTCAATTGAGATCGAAAGAAAGGAGTTAAGCTTTGGTCTCTTTATAAGAGGTTGAATACCAAGAGCCCTCCCCGTGACTGTTTGGGACTTACCTTTGACCAAGGAGACATACCAACGGGCGCGACTGGGTTACCCACGTCCGTGTTGATGAGAATCCCGTAAATAAAGGGGACACAATATCTGCTTCGACAAGACGTGCCAAGGAAACCGCCTCGCAAAACGCGCTGAGGTGGGACAGTAAAAACGATTCGAATAAAGACTTGGCTGTGGTGTGATGTCACGCTATGGAATACGTCAGCAGATTAGATTTGTGAAAAAGTTATTCTCTCTCTACGGTGGTATGTGGAACTTGTTTTGCAGAGCCGGACACGATCCTTGTGTTCAAAATCTTCTATGAAGTATTCGGAGGAGGAACCCGCCTTGCAATGCCGAAGACAATCTGCGCGCCGGACTCGTCGTCATTGAAGCCTGGTTCAGGGGCTACTGAGGGAGTCCTGGATTAGGGGGTGTCCGGATAGCCGGACTATGACCGTTGGCCGGACTGTTGGACTATGAAGATACAAGATTGAAGACTTCGTCCCATGTACGGATGCGACTTTCCTTGGCGTGGAAGGCAAGCTTGGCAATACGGATATTCAGATCTCCTCCCATTGTAACCGACTCTGTGTAACCCTAGCCCCCTCTGGTGTCTATATAAACCGGAGGGTTTAGTCCGTAGAACAACAATCATACCATAGGCTAGCTTCTAGGGTTTAGCCTCTCTGATCTCGTGGTAGATCTACTCTTGTACTACCCATATCATCAATATCAATCAAGCAGGAGTAGGGTTTTACCTCCATCGAGAGGGCCCGAACCTGGGTAAAAACATTGTGTCCCTTGTCTCCTGTTACCATCCGCCTAGACGCACAGTTCGGGACCCCCTACCCGAGATCCGCCGGTTTTGACACCGACACTGAGCTTGCCTTTCCCCCTCATGCTAGCCAAATTATTTGCACCGAGTAGAGATACTACTTGTGCTTCCGAATATCCCTTAAAACGAGTTTTGCCATGAGAGTCCACCATATAATATACCCAGTTGGATGTAAGTCATCATGAACTATTATTGTTGACATTACCCTTGAGGTAAAAGGTTGGGGGCGAATCTATAAGCCCCTATCTTTCCCTGTGTCCGATTTAAACTTTGAACCCATAAATATCACGTGAGTGTTAGCAATTGTGAAAGCTTAAATGATAGTTGAGTATGTGGAGTTTGCTAATTCAAAGCTCTGACATAGACCCTTCCTAAAAATAAGATGAATTGCAATTGTTTGATGACTAAGAATATAGTTTGTTAGTTTCAAGAAAGTTTATGATCTATACGTTAACACGTGAATAGCTTGTTACTTGATCATGAAAATTTTTATGAAGATGAGCTACTGATATGACATATAATGATGCTAGAAAAAGTGATTGGAACTATCATTGGTCAAACTTGTGCACTTGCTAGCATTCACACTTCATAAATTATTTCTTTTATCATTTACCTACTCAAGGACGAGCAGGAATTAAGCTTGGGGATGCTGATACGTCTCCAACGTATCTATAATTTATGAAGTATTCATGCTATTATATTATCAACCTTGGATGTTTTATATGTATTTATATGCTATTTTATATGGTTTTTGGGACTAACCTATTAACCTAGAGCCCAGTGCCAGTTTCTGTTTTTCCTTGTTTTAGAGTATCGCAGAAAAGGAAAACCAAACGGGGTCCGATTGACCTAAAACTTGACGGAGCTTATTTTTGGACCAGAGAAAGGCCAAGGAGTAAAAGAGTTAGGCCATAAGAGTCCCGGGCTGCCCACGAGGGTGGGACGTGCGCCCACCCCCTGGGCGCGCTCCCCTACCTCGTGGACAACTCGGAGACCCCCCTGACTTGTTCTCGACGCCAAAACCTCTTATATATACAGAAACCTCCAGAAATTAACCTAGATCGGAAGTTCCACCGCCGCAAGCCTCTATAGCCATGAGAAATCAATCTAGGCCCTCTCTGGCACCATGCCGGAGGGGGGCCATCATCACTGGAGGCCATGGAGGAGGATCCCGGAGGGGCCATCATCGCCATGAAGGCCAAGGACCAGAGGGAGAACCTCTCCCCATCTAGGGGGGAGGCCATGGAGGAGGAAGCACAAGGGGGAGAACCTGTCCTCCTCTCTCTCGGTGGCGCCGGAGTGCCATCGGGAGGGGAATCATCGCCATGGTGATCGTCTTCATCAACATCAACATCACCATCACCATCCTCATCTATTTTACGCGATCCACTCTCCCGCACCCCGTTATAATCCCTACTTGAACATGGGGCTTTATGCCACATATTATGATCCAATTATGTGTTGCCATCCTATGATGTTTCGAGTAGATATCCTTTGTCTTTGGGTTGATTTATGATCTAGATTGGTACGAGTTGTATGTTTTATTTTGGTGCTGTCCTATGGTGCCCTCCATGTCGCGCAAGCGTGAGGTATTCTCGCTGTAGGGTGTTGCAATACGTTCATGATTCTCTTATAGTGGGTTGGTGAGTGACTAAAACACAAACCCGAGTAAGGTGGTTGTTGCGTATGGGAATAAAGAGGACTTGATGCTTTAAAGCTATGGTTGGGTTTTACCTTAATGATCTTTAGTAGTTGCGGATGCTTGCTAGAGTTCCAATCATAAGTGCATATGAACCAAGAAGAGAAAGTATGTTAGCTTATGCCTCTCCCTCATATGAAATTGCAATGACGACTACCGGTCTTGTTAACAATTGCCTAGTACAATTCCGCACACCGATCCACCATTATTCCACACTTGCTATTTATAATACTTAGTAATATATTCTAACTTTATGATAACAACACCTACTTTTATATTTTAGCTCCCCGATATCATGCAAAGTTATCCTCTTCATACCCACAACGTAGTTTTATTTCCCATTAGTAGTTGGAAGCAAACGTTCGATGTACGTAGAGTCGTATCAGTGGTAGATAGGGCTTGAGAGAATATTGATCTTACCTTTAGCTCCTTGTGGGTTCGACACTCCATACTTATCACTTCCACCATTGGGAATTGCTACGATGATTCCCTGCACTTGGGGATTATCAAGATGTTATATGCATGAGTAGAACACAAGTGAGTTGTGGGCGATACAAGTCATACTGCTTACCAGCATGTCATACTTTGATGCAGCGGTATTGTTGGATGAAGCGGCCCGGACCAACATTACACGTACACTTACGCGAGACTGGTTCTACCGACGTGCTTCGCACATAGGTGGATGGCGGGTGATAGTTTCTTCAACTTTAGTTGAATGGAGTGTGGCTATGATACGTCTCCAACGTATCTATAATTTTTTATTGCTCCATACTACTTTATCTACTGTTTTAGGCAATATTGGGCTTTATTATCCACTTTTATATTATTTTTGGGACTAACCTATTAACCGGAGGCCCAGCCCAGATTTGCTGTTTTATGCCTATTTCAGTATTTCGAGGAAAAGGAATATTAGACGGAGTCAAAACGGAACGAAATCAACTGGAGAAGTTATTTTTGGAAGGAAACCCACCTGATGGACTTGGACCCCATGTTAGAAGAGCCACGAGGCGGTCACGAGGGTGGAGGGCGCGCCCTCCCCCCCTGGGCGCGCCCCCTGCCTCGTGGGGCCCCCATAGCTCCACCGACGTTCTCCTTTCACCCATATATACCGTCGTACCCTAAAACTTCCAGAACAGAAGATAGATCGGGAGTTCCGCTGCCGCAAGCCTCCAGAACCACCAAAAAAATCGGGACCCCTTTCCGGTACCCTGCCGGAGGGGGGATCCATCTCCGGTGGCCATCTTCATCATCCCGGCGCTCTCCATGACGAGGAGGGAGTAGTTCACCCTCGGGGCTGAGGGTATGTACCAGTAGCTATGTGTGTGATCTCTCTCTCTTGTGTTCTCTCTCGTGTTCCTCTATGGCACGATCTTGATGTATCCCGAGCTTTGCTATTCTAGTTGGATCTTATGATGTTTCTCCCCCTCTACTCCTTTGTGATGAATTGAGTTTCCCCTTTTGAAATAATCTTATCGGATTGAGTCTTTATGAGAACACTTGATGTATGTCTTGGTGATCAACTTGCGGGTTTCGTGACATTGGGAACCTATGCATAGGGGTTGGCACACGTTCTTGATTCTCCGGTAGAAACTTTGGGGCGCTCTTTGAAGTACTTTTATGTTGGTTGGATAAATCTGAGATTGTGTGATGCATATCGTATAATCATGCCCACGGATACTTGAGGTGACAATGGAGTATCTAGGTGACATTAGGGTTTTGGTTGATTTGTATCTTAAGGTGTTATTCTAGTGAAAACTCCAGGGTTGTTTGTGACACTTATAGGAATAGCCCAATGGATTGATTTGAAAGAATAACTTTGTGGTGGTTTCGTACCCGACCATAATCTCTACGTTTGTTCTCCGCTATTAGTGGCTTTGGAGTGACTCTTTGTTGCATGTTGAGGGCTTGTCATATGTTCTATCTATGTTTTTATTGTTGAGAGAACTTGCACTAGCGAAAGTATGAACCCTAGGCCTTGTTTCCTATCATTGCAATACCGTTTACGCTCACTTTTACCACTTGTTACCTTGCTGTTTTTATATTTTCAGTTTACAAAAACCTATATCTTCTATCCATATTGCACTTATATCACCATCTCTTCGCCGAACTTGTGCACCTATACAATTTACCATTGTATTGGGTGTGTTGGGGACACAAGAGACTCTTTGTTATTTGGTTGCAGGGTTGCTTGAGAGAGACCATCTTCATCCTCACGCCTCCTACGGATTGATAAACCTTAGGTCATCCACTTGAGGGAAATTTGCTACTGTCCTACAAACCTATGCACTTGCAGGCCCAACAACGTCTACAAGAAGAAGGTTGTGTAGTAGACGTCAGGCTACGCCCGGTCCTTGTGAAGGTTAAAACAACACATACTTGATGAAATATCGTTGTGGTTTTTATGCGTAGGTAAGAACGGTTCTTGCTCAGCCCGTAGCAGCGACGTAAAACTTGCAACAACAAAGTAGAGGACGTCTAACTTGTTTTTGCAGGGCATGCTGTGATGTGATATGGTCAAGACATGATGCTAAATTTTATTGTATGAGATGATCATGTTTTGTAACAGAGTTACCGGCAACTGACAGGAGCCATATGGTTGTCGCTTTATTGTATGAAATGCAATCGCCATGTAATTGCTTTACTTTATCACTAAGCGGTAGCGATAGTCGTAGAAGCAATAGTTGGCAAGATGACAACGATGCTACGATGGAGATCAAGGTGTCCCGCCGGTGACGATGGTGATCATGATAGTGCTTTGAAGATGGAGATCAAAGGCACAAGATGATGATGGCCATATCATATCACTTATATTGATTGCATGTGATGTTTATCTTTTATGCATCTTATTTTGCTTAGATCGACGGTAGCATTATAAGATGATCTCTCACTAAATTTCAAGGTATAAGTGTTCTCCCTGAGTATGCACCATTGTGAAAGTTCGTCGTGCCGAGACACCACGTGATGATCGGGTGTGATAAGCTCTACGTTCATACACAACGGGTGCAAGCCAGTTTTGCACACGCTGAATACTCAGGTTAAACTTGACGAGCCTAGCATATGCATATATGGCCTCGGAACACTCAGACCGAAAGGTCGAGCGTGAATCATATAGTAGATATGATCTACATAGTGATGTTCACCATTGAAAACTACTCCATCTCACATGATGATTGGACATGGTTTAGTTGATATGGATCACGTGATCACTTAGATGATAAGAGGGATGTCTATCTAAGTAGGAGTTCTTAAGTAATTTGATTAATTGAACTTTAATTTGTCATGAACTTAGTACCTGATAGTATTTTTCATGTCTATGTTGTTGTAGATAGATGGCCCGTGCTGTTGTTCTGTTGAATTTTAATGCGTTCCTTGAGAAAGCAAAGTTGAAAGATGATGGTAGCAATTACACGGACTGGGTCCGTAACTTGAGGATTATCCTCATTGCTGCACACAAGAATTACGTCCTGGAAGCACCGCTAGGTGCCAAACCCGCTGCAGGAGCAACGCCAGATGTTATGAACATCTGGCAGAGCAAAGCTGATGACTACTCGATAGTTTAGTGTGCCATGCTTTACGGCTTAGAACCGGGACTTCAACGATGTTTTGAACGTCATGGAGCATATGAGATGTTCCAGGAGTTGAAGTTAATATTTCAAGCAAATGCCCGGATTGAGATATATGAAGTCTCCAATAAGTTCTATAGCTGCAAGATGGAGGAGAATAGTTCTGTCAATGAGCATATACTCAAAATGTCTGGGTATAACAATCACTTGGTTCAACTGGGAGTTAATCTTTCGGATGATAGTGTCATTGACAGAGTTCTTCAATCACTGCCACCAAGCTACAAGAGCTTCGTGATGAACTATAATATGCAAGGGATGGATAAGGCAATTCCCGAGCTCTTTGCGATGCTAAAGACTGCGGAGGTAGAAATCAAGAAGGTGCATCAAGTGTTGATGGTCAACAAGACCACTAGTTTCAAGAAAAAGGGTATAGGGAAGAAGGGGAACTTCAAGAAGAACGGCAAGCAAGTTGCGGATCAATCGAAGAAGCCCAAATCTGGACCTAAGCCTGAGACTGAGTGCTGCTACTGCAGAGGTACTGGTCACTGGAAGCGGAACTGCCCCAAGTATTTGGCGGATAAGAAGGATGGCAAGGTGAACAAAGGTATATGTGATATACATGTTATTGATGTGTAACTTACTAATGCTCGTCGTAGCACCTGGGTATTTGATACTGGTTTTGTTGCTAATATCTGCAACTCAAAACAGGGACTACAGATTAAGCGAAGATTGGCTAAGGACGAGGTGACGATGCGCGTGGGAAATGGTTCCAAAGTCGATGTGATCGCGGTCGGCGCACTACCTCTACATCTACCTTCGGGATTAGTTTTAGACCTGAATAATTGTTATTTGGTGCCAGCTTTGAGCATGAACATTATATCTGGATCTTGTTTGATGCGAGACGGTTATTCATTTAAATTTGAGAAAAATGGTTGTTCTATTTATATGAGTAATATCTTTTATGGTCATGCACCCTTGAAGAGTGGTCTATTTTTTATGAATCTCGATAGTAGTGATACACATATTCATAACATTGAAGCTAAAAGATCCAGAGTTGATAATGATAGTGCAACTTATTTGTGGCACTGCCGTTTAGGTCATATTGGTGTAAAGCACATGAAGAAACTCCATTCTGATGGACTTTTGGAATCACTTGATTATGAATCACTTGGTACTTGCGAACCATGCCTCATGGGCAAGATGACTAAAATGCCATTCTCCGGAACTATGGAGCGAGCAACAGATTTGTTGGAAATCATACATACTGTTGTATGTGGTCCGATGAATGTTGAGGCTCGTGGCGGGTATCATTATTTTCTCACCTTCACAGATGATTTGAGCAGATATGGGTATATCTAATTGATGAAACATAAGTCTGAAACATGTGAAAAGTTCAAAGAATTTCAAAGTGAAGTGGAAAATCATCGTAACAAGAAAATAAAGTTTCTACGATCTGATCGTGGAGGATAATATTTGAGTTACGAGTTTGGTCTTCATTTGAAACAATGCGGAATAGTTTCGCAACTCACGCCACCCTGAACACCACAGCGAAATGGTGTGTCTAAATGTCGTAATCGTACATTACTAGATATGGTGCGATCTATGATGTCTCTTACTGATTTACCGCTATCATTTTGGGGTTATGCTTTAGAGACGGCTGAATTCACGTTAAATAGGGCATCATCTAAATCCGTTGAGACGACACCTTATGAACTATGGTTTGGCAAGAAGCCAAAGTTGTCGTTTCTTAAAGTTTGGGGCTGCGATGCTTATGTGAAAAAGCTTCAACCTGAGAAGCTCGAACCCAAATCGGAGAAATGTGTCTTCATAGGATACCCAAAGGAGACTGTTGGGCACACCTTCTATCACAGATCCGAAGGCAAGATATTCGTTGCTAAGAATGGATCCTTTCTAGAGAAGGAGTTTCTCTCGAAAGAAGTGAGTGGGAGGAAAGTAGAACTTGATGAGGTAACTGTACCTGCTCCCTTATTAGAAAGTAGTTCATCACAGAAATATGTTCCTGTGACTACCGCCCCAATTAGTGCGGAAGCTAATGATGATCATGTAACTTCAGATCAAGTTACTACTGAACCTCGTAGGTCAACCAGAGTAAGATCCGCACCTGAGTGGTACGGTAATCCTGTTCTGGAGGTCATGTTACTTGACCATGACGAACCTACGAACTATGAGGAAGCGATGATGAGCCCAGATTCCACAAAATGTCTTGAGGCCATGAAATCTGAGATAGGATCCATGTATGAGAACAAAGTGTGGACTTTGGTTAACTTGCCCGATGATCGGCAAGCCATAGTGAATAAATGAATCTTCAAGAAGAAGACTGACGCTGACGGTAATGTTACTGTCTACAAAGCTCGACTTGTTGCAAAAGGTTTTCGACAAGTTCAAGGAGTTGACTACGATGAGACTTTCTCACATGTAGCGATGCTTAAGTCCGTCCGAATCATGTTAGCAATTGCTGCATTTTATGATTATGATATTTGGCAAACGGATGTAAAGACTGCGTTCCTGAATGGATTTCTGGAAGAAGAGTTGTATATGATGCAACCTGAAGGTTTTATCAATCCAAAGGATGCTAACAAAGTGTGCAAGCTCCAGTGATCCATCTATGGACTGGTGCAAGCATCTCGGAGTTGGATTAAACATTTTGATAGTGTGATCAAAGCATATGGTTTTATACAGACTTTTGGAAAAGCCTGTATTTACAAGAAAATGAGTGGGAGCTCTGTAGCATTTCTAATATTATATGTGGATGACATATTGTTGATTGGAAATGATATAGAATTTCTGGATAGCATAAAAGGATACTTGAATAAGAGTTTTTCAATGAAAGACCTCGGTGAAGTTGCTTATATATTGGCCATTAAGATCTATAGAGATAGATCAAGATGCTTAATTGGACTTTCACAAAACACATACCTTGATAAAGTTTTGAAGAAGTTCAAAATGCATCAAGTAAAGAATGGGTTCTTGCCTGTGTTACAAGGTGTGAAGTTGAGTCAGACTCAATGCCTGACCACTGCAGAAGATAGAGAGAAAACGAAAGATGTTCCCTATGCTTCAGCCATAGGCTCTATCATGTATGTAATGATGTGCACCAAACCTGATGTGTGCCTTGCTATTAGTTTAGCGGGGAGGTACCAAAGTAATCCAGGAGTGGATCACTGGACAGCGGTCAAGAACATCCTGAAATACCGGAAAAGGGCTAAGGATATGTTTCTCGTTCATGGAGGTGACAAAGAGCTCGTCATAAATGGTTACGTCGATGCAAGCTTTGACACTGATCCGGATGACTCTAAGTCACAAACCGGATACGTATTTATACTGAATGGTGGAGCTGTTAGTTGGTGCAGTTCTAAGCAAAGTGTCGTGGCGGGATCTACGTGTGAAGCGGAGTACATAGCTGCTTCAGAAGCAGCAAATGAAGGAGTCTGGATGAAGGAGTTCATATACGATCTAGGTGTCATACCTAGTGCATCGGGTCCAATGAAAATCTTTTGTGACAATACTGGTGCAATTGCCTTGGCAAAGGAATCCAGATTTCTCAAGAGAACCAAGCACATCAAGAGACACTTCAATTCCATCCACGATCAAGTCAAGGAGAGAGACATAGAGATTCGCAAGATACATGCGGATCAGAATGTTACAGACCCGTTGACTAAGCCTCTCTCACAAGCAAAACATGATCAACACCAAGACTCCATGGGTGTTAGAATCATTTCTATGTAATCTAGATTATTGACTCTAGTGCAAGTGAGAGACTGAAGGAAATATGCCCTAGAGGCAATAATAAAGTTGTTATTTATATTTCCTTATATCATGATAAATGTTTATTATTCATGCTAGAATTGTATTAACCGGAAACTTAGTACATGTGCGAATACATAGACAAACAGAGCGTCACTAGTATGCCTCTACTTAACTAGCTCGTTGAATCAAAGATGGTTAAGTTTCCTAGCCATAGACATGAGTTGTCATTTCATTAACGGGATCACATCATTAGAGAATGATGTGATTGACATGACCCATTCCGTTAGCTTAGCATATGATCGTTTAGTATATTGCTATTGCTCTCTTCATGACTTATACATGTTCCCGTGACTATGAGATTACGCAACTCCCGAATACCGGGGGAACACTTTGTGTGCTATCAAACATCACAACGTAACTGGGTGATTATAAAGATGCTCTACAGGTGTCTCCGATGGTGTTTATTGAGTTGGCATAGATTGAGATTAGGATTTGTCACTCTGAATATCGGAGAGGTATCTCTGGGCCCTCTGAGTAATGCTCATCACTATAAGCCTTGCAAGCAATGTGACTAATGAGTTAGTTGCGGGATGATGCATTACAGGACGAGTAAAGAGACTTGCCGGTAACGAGATTGAACTAGGTATTGAGATACCGGCGATCGAATCTCGGGCAAGTAACATGCCGATGACAAAGGGAACAACGTATGTTGTTATGCGGTTTGACCGATAAAGATCTTCGTAGAATATGTAGGAGCCAATATGAGCATCTAGGTTCCGCTATTGGTTATTGACCGGAGACGTGTCTCGGTCATGTCTACATAGTTCTCGAACCCGTAGGGTCCGCCCGCTTAACGTTCGGTGACGATAGGTAATATGAGTTTATGTGTTTTGATGTACGGAAGGTAGTTTGGAGTCCCGAATATGATCACGGACATGACGAGAAGTCTCGAAATGGTCGAGACATAAAGATCGATATATTGGATGACTATGTTTGGACTTCGGAAGGGTTCCGGGCAAGTTTGGACAAATACCGGAGTACCGGGGGGTTACCGGAACCCCCGGGGAGTGTAATGGGATTATTTGGCCTTAGTGAAGAAGAGGAGGGGCGGCTAGGGCAGGCCGCGCGCCCCCTCATCCTCTAGTCCGAATTGGACAAGGAGGGGGGGCGGCGCCCCCCTTTCCTTCCCCCTCTCTCGTCCTTCCCTTTCTCCTACTCCTGCTCTTGGAAGGGTTGGAGTCCTACTCCCGGTGGGAGTAGGACTCCCCTTGGGGCGCTCCTAGGAGGGCCGGCCCCTCCCCCTCCTCCACTCCTTTATATACGGGGGAAGGGGGCACCCCATAGACATACAAGTTGATCAGTTGATCTTTTAGCCGTGTGCGGTGCCCCTCTCCACCATAATCCACCTCGGTCATATCGTAGCGGTGCTTAGGCCAAGCCATGCGTCGGTAGCATCATCATCACCGTCATCACGCAGTCGTGCTGATGGAACTCTCCCTCGAAGCTCTGCTGGATCGGAGTTCGTGGGACGTCACCGAGCGGAACGTGTGCTGAACTCAGAGGTGCCGTGCGTTCGGTACTTGGATCGGTCGGATCGTGAAGACGTACGACTACATTAACCGCATTCTCATAACGCTTCCGCTTACGGTCTACGAGGGTACATGGACGACACTCTCCCCTCTCGTTGCTATGCATCACCATGATCTTGCGTGTGCGTAGGATTTTTTTTTTAAATTACTACGTTCCCCAATAGTTCATTACAACACAAAAGTTGTGTGAACGCATCCTATTCAACTCAAACCACCCACCTCACCCGCTAGCGCATATTCGTGTTGTTATAGTTGATGATGTAACTCTGATTCCAGATCAACAAAAATCGCCATGATGGCTTTCCTCAAAAAAACTCGAAGGACCTAGGATTAAATCCTGGTTCCCCACCTTTTCTTCTTCTTTTTACTAGGTGGCAAAATATGTTTTTAGGTACATGTCAACATTTTGGGAAATAAATGCATATGCCAGTTTTTTTATTTGCTTGAACTAGTCAGATGGCAATTTTAAACATTTTTAATGTTCACACATCATGTTATTTTGTACACATGGCATTTTTTTAGATTTTTTTGTCCCGATCCCATGGCAAATTCATAATAGTTTTTATCTTCCAAAGATGGACATTTCAGGGTATTTTTTGTAATGCTCCCATGTCAAGCTTTGAGAATTTTTATCACTTACTGACGGCAATTTTATTATTAAAAGCATGTGATTTTCGTTTTTGATAACATGGCAATTTTATTATCAAGAGCATGGCAATTTTATTCAACACAAACCATCCGGTTCGGAAAAAAATCAGCTAATTGGTTCTCTGGGCCAAACTCGTGTGTGTGTGTGTTGGGGGGGGGGGGGGGGGGGGATGGCGATCGCCAAATATTAGGGTCCTTTTTTTAAGGGTATGTTTATAGCGATTCTTAGTTTTTTTAGGAGATTCATAGCGATTCTTAGTTTGTGCATCGCTTCAGCAGTCTTCATATTATTATGAAGCACGCTATATGATGGATGATGATCGATATTATGACGACTGTACAATGGTTGCCCTTAAGAACCTTTTCTGAAGCAGGACATAGTGCCGAAGTTCTTGTGGCCCGTGTCTTTTAAGACATAAACCCTGCCCGGTCAGCATATTCACACTTGGCAGGAGATAATAAGTGCCAAGCGTTCAAGGTCCACAATCATCATGCACGTCTCTGAAACCTGCATGTAACACGTATCCAAGGAGAAAACATACACAATATCTAGCTAGAGAACAAGATATGTGATGGCGTAGAGTATATAATACTTCGGAGAGGTAAGCCGCGCATCCTGATCTCTCTATCATGTGACTACATATTAATTAGCCGTAGATATAGTTTAGTGCATAATCCATAGCAAAGCGTGCACAGAGCTAGAGGCGTGTCGCCAACAATCTGCCTACGTCTCGTCAGAAAGCGACGTAGCTAAGCTGTTGTACATACATACGTATTCTAGCAATCATTCACTCTATTATGTACTCCGTATTAGCCACCATCACAATCAGTATCATCAACAGCAAATACGTCCGTCAGGAAGTGATAGAATAATACTGGTAGAAGCTACACGTTTTTTGACATCCCATGATCGATCGGCCGGCCGGTACCCGAATTGACCCCCACGATCGATATTCCCAAGAGAGATCGATGAGAACCTAGTACTACCGCGTTCCTTTGCTGCAATAGTATCTGTACCTGCCGCCCCAGAGGCGGCGGCGGGAATGTAACTCCGGTGCCACACATCGGCCTCGCTGTCATGCTAGCTCCAGGCATCAGTATAGATGCCCGGATTATACAGCTCGCCCTTTTCACACGCGACACCACGCGCCCGCGGCCCCTAGCTTAATCTGCTATTCTGCTTACCTCACGAACGAACTCGCGGCAGCCTTCCAAGCTCCAGAGGGCCGCCGCGACGCGATATAAAGCTTGGCCGAGAGCAACACCAACGGCGCACCAGCTCCCCTCCCCAGCTTTCCTTCCCCGTTTCTTCCCGGCCGTGACATGCACGGCTTGACATAGACGACCCCCGCCAGTCCTCTCCACCGAGAACCCAACCCAACCCCCGGCCCAGATATATATAAAGCCGGGGCCTGCGCTACGGTATATTGCAAGCGAGACCTTGCTACATAGAGGAGGTCCGGGGTCCAAATCGAACTATATATGGTGCTGAGTGCTTACGCGATGGAGAGCGCGGGTGTGGGTGTGCGGTACTTTGAGTGGCTCAGGCCGCGGTCACCGCGGGCATCCTCACCGTCATCCATGCCATCCTCGCTCTCGTTGCCGTCGAGTGATTGCCGGGTGCCCGGTGAAGATCATCGAAGCACCATGCTGTGCCTGCCGCTCCTCGGCAGGGTCGGGGCTGGGGAGGAGACGACGAGCGGCGGTACCCCTGTTGGCGCGCAGACAAGCCCTATCAAAGAAGAGCTGAGCGGTATTACGGAGGACGCCGGTGTTGACCTGAACATCGGCTTGCCGGCCGGTGGCGGCTATTGTTCTGAAGAAGAGGTGCCGCCCATGGCCATGTCCATGGACGAGGAGGAGGAGGAGGAGGAGGTCGAAACGGAGGATGAAGAGGAGAAGCCAAGGTACGAGAACGAGAGGTTCAAGGTGGAAACAGGCGTGCAAGTTGAACATAGTGAGATTCTGGTGGAGTCAGTGGAGGGATCAGACCACGTATCCATAGGCGGCGAAGAGACCAGCGGCTGCCGCCACCGGCGGTTCTGGATCCCGACGCCGGCGCAGATACTCATCGGCGCCGTGCAGTTCGTCTGCCACGTCTGCAGCAAGACCTTCAATAGATACAACAACATGCAGGTGACCGATCGATGCCCCGCCTTTTGTTTAATTTCGGCTAAGATTTGCGCCCCCTTTTGTTTAATTTTCGACTAAGATTTGCGCTGAAATCCAAGTTTTCCGATTCATCTTCTCTTTTTCTCTTTTTCTCTTTTTCAAACGACCTAGTTGTGTTTTGCATTTAATTTTCCACATATGAACACATGCATAACGTTGGAGCTTAATGAATGACTACTATTTTGAATAGTAAAGCACAGGTGCCGTGCAATACTGCGACTGAGACAAGAATTATATTCCTTTTGCTTGTGTCTCCACTCTCAACTCGGCCTCATGCATGAATACATGCATCTTCATGTTTGCCGAATAACCTAGCAAATATTCCATGCCGCCCGCAAGGAATCAAATATACGCTACTTCAAATGGAAATGGAACTAGACCACCATAGCCACGGCCACGTAGTATATATCAGGCTAGCTCGGTTCACACATGCATCTTTTCTATCCAAATATATTCGTTTGCTCCACTGATTCTCATCCGTAGACTCGACTGACATGCTGGTGCCGCATGCAGATGCACATGTGGGGCCACGGGCGGGAGTACCGGAAGGGCCCGGAGTCGCTGAAGGGCGCGGCGGGGCAGTCGACCCACGCGGCGGCGCTGGCGCTGCTGCGGCTGCCGTGCTACTGCTGCGCGGCGGGGTGCCGGAACAACGTGGCCCACCCGCGGGCGCGGCCGCTCAAGGACTTCCGCACGCTGCAGACGCACTACCGGCGCAAGCACGGCGCCAAGCCCTTCGCCTGCCGCCGCTGCGCCAAGCCCTTCGCCGTCAAGGGCGACTGGCGCACGCACGAGAAGAACTGCGGCAAGCGCTGGTTCTGCGCCTGCGGCTCCGACTTCAAGCACAAGCGCTCCCTCAACGACCACGTCCGCTCCTTCGGCGGCGGCCACCACCCCGTCGCCCCCGCCGACGCGGCGGCGGCTCCCGCGCCGACGCAGCAGCGCAGGGAGCGCATCATACGGTTCGACCAGTGCCACGGTGCCCGTGCGTGAGCTTGACAGATCAATTGACAGGGTTTATTAATTAATTCTTGATCGAACATTAGCTAGTTTTGCGTACATGCGATTGGTATATGCTCCATAGACGTGTACGTACGTAGAAGGCTGGAACAAGGAGCACACACACGCGTGTTTATACAATATATGATAATAAGATCATAGAGGTTTGCCGTGTAGATGATAGCTAGGCTGTGAAGTAGCCGAATTTTCTTCTGGAGGAGCTACAGATACAGGTAGCATGCGAGGGAGAAAATTTGTCAGCTTCACAGACCAATATTCTTCTGGCAGATATATAGTATGTATCAAATGAACTATCAAGCATGCATGATTTCAAATTGTATGTGATTAATGAGATGGACTATCAGTTGTTTAAAAAGTCTGACCAGTTGATAATATTCAGTGATGGCGTGTCCCTTTTCTTGATTTTCATTAACACATTCCTCATGCAGCTGCATTTTAATTTATCCTCAGTTTTGTTGCTAATATACGAAGAACACGACCATTATGGTCTCTTTTTTAGACAACGAAAATCAGAAATTTTGGTTACAAAAATATTCATACATGTAGGTAACAGATTATATATATTCATCACCCAGGGTGCAAAATAAGTTATTATTCACTCGAGGTAATCTTACGATCACTTCACAAATAAATTACATTTGGAATAAGAAAAAAGGTCATAAGACCAGAAAAATTATATTTTATGTATATTTTACACTATGTTTTTACATTTGTAATTTTATGTAACATAAAATATTTTTTCGATGATTATATATTTTCTTACGTTCTCTTTTTATGTCTGAAGTAAGACAACATTTATGAAACATAAAATTACGGTGCATTGATGTTAACATAGAGGAGGTGGGTGGGGGGGGGGGGGGTGAGTGATGGATTTAAACATGTCACCGTGAGTTATGATACTCCCTCCGATCCAAATTAATTGATGCAACTTTAGTACAACTTTATAGTAAAATTGTACTAAAGCCCCGTCAATTAATTTGGATCGGAGGAAGAATGTAAATATAATCATTTATTGCGCAGAGTTATCTATATTGTGGCGTAATATACAATATCTTATTATGCGATTGTTTTTCGGAGCCTGCAAGACGGGTTCTGTACGCGTTGCCGCGGCATTGAATACTATATAGCTTCTACATATTGTGTAGAATATAATTCAGACACCAAGATTTATACTATATGAGATTTTTTTTATAAAAAACAAATCATAACATGAAAAGTTGTGCATGTCATAATTAAATGCAATGTGATTTAAAACTCACTTAGAATGCACTATTGCATGCTGCATGGCTACAACAATTTTGATGATGTGGAAGTATGCATGTTGAGATAAATAGACGTGTGGGGATCACTCTCTTAAATATATAAGATTCAAAATAACATTTTTTTATCCATTCTTGACATGTATGATTTACATATTATTTTAATATAATATGTTTGAGATGCAATATTATTTTCTCTAAAAAAATTAGGGCTCATTTGGTTTACATGATTTCCAAATGTGAAGAATAGGAAGAGTAAAGGATTAGGGGTGTCCTGCCCACTCCAATCCTTATGAACTTTTATGAGATTTCACCTAATGCTAAGAATCCTAAGGAATGAGTTCAGAATGGACACGGTTCTAAGAAATCTAGTACTTCTATTTCTTTGAAATGAATTCTAAAAATAAGAAAATAAAATCCCATGGCTGGAAATCTCACATGGAATCCTCTAAACATCGTCCAACCCGAATGAGCCCTTAACCATGCCGAAGCAATGAGATAATTATGTACCCCGGAGTTCACCAAATAATGTGATATGTTGTAAATACTTGTACCAGTATTATTTCCTCGAATATATCACATTCTCCTTTCTGCCCCTTAATGTGACTATGTGTCAACTTTTCTCTCCAATTATTTTACAAAACTTTCAAAACTAGGGAGTAGCTATTTCTCAGTTGACTTAGGAATAGTTATTCCTACATCCTCGTCCTTCTTATCCCTAATTGGTACTGGCACAAATCAGGTGTTTATATTGCATGGTTCTTATAGTTAGCATCAACCACAAAAATAAAATAGGATTTTTAAAAAGCTTGTCAGGTATTACTTTATTTTATTATTTCCATTGAATTGATAAGACAGGCCAACTTATTCGGAAGGCAGACATATACTCATTATGGTCATACACAAAAAATTCTAAAATTTATCAGATTTCATCAAATTTTATTCAAGTATGTCAACTCCGTTGAATAGGTTGCACCCCACTGATCATACCCAATGCCATATACACCCCTAACAAACTAAGATTTCTAGTTTCCCACACGAACAACTGCAAATAGCATCCGTTGTGGGCCCGCCTTGCAAATTTGGGGAAATAACAAAAAAATGTTTGAAGGCCATAGCAAGGGATTGCAACTTAAAGGGTAAACATTTAATTGCATTTTTTTCTCCGCCAGATCATATTTGAAAAAGGGGAGAACTTGGTTATGTATTGTTTCTTTCTGGGGTGATTTGCAATGTGTTGTAACAGTTTTATTTGTATATATAGATCCAGTTCTTGGGCCTTCGGGGTCCCATCCTCTTGTTTAAAAAAGGTGTGGTGGTCGGGGGGGGGGGGGGGGAGTAAAATGTGACAACATTTTAAATTGGGTAAACATTGTCACAAGGTCACAACTGGCGTGTAACATGTAGAATGCACATAGAAAAATATTTGCATTGGAATATGTAAATTGTTTGTGTGTTTTATCTTAGAAAGTATTTTCATAATATATAGTGTGGAAGTTGTTAATCCTACCAGGGATCTCACCTTATCCTACACGACATATGTGTGGGATTGTCAAAGTCAAGGCAACAAAACCCCAAACAATTTATCATTCCCTGGAAGTTAAAGAAGAGAAGAAGATAAAGGGATAATTATAGAGATAAAGTCTCAAGCTAAAGAAGCACATTAGGTTAAGAGAAACTATGGACCATAGACCACCCTTTTTCCTATCCCACAATAATGGATCGCAAACTAACTACCTTATCTCTCCTACCTACCACCTCAAGGGTAGTCTTGGTTATTTGTCAAGGACCCCTAGCATGTAGGAGACAGATTCATATAATGAAACGGGAAGTGCAAAAGAATTTAGTTGATTACTCCACTATTTAGGTATAGAGCAGTTACTATCTCTCGAGTAAAATCGAACCATAGGATCCTCATAAATGGTTTTCTGAACAATAACCTTTTTCTTCACTTCCTCCTCTCTTTAGCAACACATGTTTCAAGATTTGTTGTGCTCAAGATCGCTAGAAATATAAATATAGAAAGATAATTAATAAATATTCATTCAAGACTTGTTTTTTTCTAAATATATGTTTGGGTAAAGGTAGAAAGAGATATACAACGAGAACCTGTTTCTGCTGCTTGTAGAAGTATCTCATATGTTTGGGTAAAGGTAGAATACTAATATCTCCATGAGAGACTCATCCATTCTTCACCATAACTGGAGTTTTCTCAGTTTTTCTGTAATAACTGTTAGATGCTGAAAGCATTATGTCATCCTAGTGTTAAGGCCTCTAGGGGATTTATATTTGGTCTCAGTTAAGAAGAGTAGTAAAAAATGATGCCCCATTGATGATTTCAAGATGAAATTCTTCTAATTTAGAAGTCCGATAATTTATCATATGCACATGTAGGAGACAGATTCGTATAATGAAACGGGAAGTGCAAAAGAATGTAGTTGATTACTTCACTATTTAGGTATAGAGCAGCTACCATCTCTCGAGTAAAATCGAACCGTAGGATCCTCATAAATGGTTCCTGCTGGTTCTAAAAGTACGAAACAAATAAATGCACATATGTGCCCTGAGATGGTAAGAGATAATTAATTGTAGCCCTCAAACCAATGGTGATTCAGATTGGACGAATTGAATACTATTACTGAATCTCTTGGTGTGCAAATCTAACGCATATTGGTCTGATTGCACCATGAAACAGTTATTTGTGGAATACTACTTGATGAAATTGAACAAGTTCTTTGTTTGCACCATAAAGTTCTTATTCTCCATGAAAGTCCTGTATTATGACAAAATCCTCTTCTCGTAATTTCAGGAGTTGTGTAAGCTTGCTAAATCATATATTGCGACTGGTCACACCATTGTTAGCAGTGTCGAGATGTCAATAACACAGGACTTTCTGGCATCCGTATTCCCGGTGTACGGTTGTGCGAATGGGACATGTTCTGTGCTTGTGCATACATTGACAGATACTGATGTGAAGAAAAAGCAGATGGTAAGTGTGACCTAAAGTTATTTTCTCTGATTTCTAACTGTTATGTTTTGATTCTTGATACATGGTATTGAACCATGATTTTCGTACTACAGAAAGTACCTAGGCATGCAGTTCCAGATGACTTGGCGCTAAGTGGACCTATTACTGTTGTATTCCATCCAGACGTGAAAGGAACCAGGAGCCAAATGCAACGGCCAAGGTCTTCTTTGAACTATCGAAAGAGGCAAAAAAGAGTTGTAGCCAGGTTGCAAGGATTTCACGAAGCTATCTTTCATTGTGAAGCTTTACCAAATCAAGTGAGTGCCTGGGATGACCAATAGAGCATGTGACTTAGTTCTGCAGATGTTCACGCAGGTGTTGCCAAAGGGTCACTGCATTCCTACTAATCTCGCAAAAGTAAGGAAGGTGATCCGAGATCTTGGACTGTACTACCACTAGTAGAAAAAGGGCCTAATGTGAAGCCCATTAGTCCCAGCTTGTAATTGAACCGGCACTAATGTGACCATTAGTGCCGGTTCCAACGGCTAGGCGGGCGGCGCTCATTAGTACCGGTTCGTGGCGAACCTTTAGTACTGGTTCGTGCCACGAACCGGTACTAAAGAGGTGGTGGCCTTTAGTACGGGTTGGTGGCTCCAGCCGGTAGTAAATACCCCCCCCCCCCTTTAGTACGGGTTTGTGCCACCAACCGGTACTAAAGGGGTGCGCTGCCACCCGCAGTGTACATGTTTAGTCCCACCTCGCTAGTTGAGAGGAGCTCGCACCGGTTTATAAGCCCCGCCGCGGCTACCGTGTCGAGCTCCTCTCTAAGCAGACCTTTGTGGGCCTATTGCAAGTCTTCTGCCCTATGGGGCCTACTGGGTCGTACGGGCCTATATCCTGGCCCAACTAGAGGTTGGGTTTCTCGTCGTATGCAGGTCGTGTCAGCCCAGTAGGTGGGCTCGTTTTCTTTATTTCAAAAAAAAAATCAAAAAAATCCTTCAGTCCCGGTTGGTGTTACCAACCGAGACTAAAGGTCTCCCAGACCACGGCGCGCCTCGTGCCACGTGGTGGCCCTTTAGTGGCGGTTCGTGTTGAACCAGTACTAAAGAGGGGTGGCTTTAGTCCCCACACTTTAGTGCCGGTTGCAGAACCGGCACTAAAGGGTCGTACGAACCGGTGCTAAAGCCTGGTTTTGCACTAGTGTACAAGAAGATACACGCATGTGTTAATGATTGTGTGCTATTCCGTAAGGAACATGCTGATGCAGAAGAATGCCCTCTCTGTCATGCGTCTCGATGGAAATCTACTCCTACTAGTGACGAAGGCAATGCATCAAGCCGTAAATCAAAGAAGCCAGTGCCACATAAAGTTCTAAGGTATTTCCCACTCATTCCAAGACTGCAAAGGTTGTACATGACAGAACATATGTCATCACATATGAAATGACATAAGGAGGGTCGGGTGGATGATGGCGTAATGAGGCATCCTGCAGATTCGAAGGAATGGAAGCATTTTGATAAGAAACATTATAATAAATTCTCAAAAGATGCTCGCAATGTTCGGCTCGGCCTTGCTTCGGATGGATTCAACCCCTTTGGGCTCATGAGTATATCACACAGTACATGGCATGTCGTTATTATTCCATATAACTTGCCACCTTGGATGTGTATGAAAAAACAAAATTGGATTATGTCAATGATTATACCAGGACCAAAGTTAGCAGGAAATAACATAGATGTGTACTTGCAGCCCTTGATTGGTGAACTTAATGTTCTATGGGAGGATGGTGCTGACACATATGATGCTGCAACTAAACAAATTCCAGATGTATGCATGCTTGTTGTGGACCATCAATGACTACCCAGCTTACGCAATGCTGAGTGGTTGGAGAACAAAAGGCAAGCTAGCATGCCTGTATTGCCACAAACATACAGATTTCTATGGCTCAAGTATGGTCGAAAGCGACACCAACGTTTTCTGCCCAGGACCCACAAATGGCGTCGAAACAAGTGTTTGTTCAACAACAATACAGATAATAGAGAAGCTCCAGTGGCACTCACGCGGGAGCTTGATAGCATTCAACATGCACCATTTGGACGGTCAAATAAGAGAAAGTGACCAGAAACTAATAGCTGGCATAATTGGTGGAAGAAAAGTGTATTTTCTAGCTCCCTTATTGGAAGAACTTGCTTGTTAGGCACAATTTGGATGTTATGCACATCGAGAAGAACATTTGTGACAACATTCTGGGGACTTTGCTTGAGATGGATAAGAAATCAAAGGATGGTGTGAAGGCTCATCTTGATTTGCAGGATGTATCCAATTGAGCGATACTTGCGTACGCTCAAAGGATATGTGTGTAACAAGGCTCAACCAGAAGGTTCTATTGCAGAGGGTACATACTTGAAGAGTGCATGACCTTTTGAAATCGATTCGTTGATGGAATGCCTACTAAGCTAAGTCAGCCCGAATGTCATGAAGACGGAGGTACAGATGAACCACCAACAGGAATTGGCATAATGAGTATAGTTGATTACTCTAAGAAAGTTTTGTTTGTGAATCATTGTCTTTGGCTGAGATTAATCAAATAAGGCATTTCATATTAACAAACTATGAGGAAACCGCACCATGGATTGAGTAAGGATACTTATGTATTTATTTCACATCATGATATGCATTAATACTTTCCTGTTCAACTAACAATCATTTCTCTTTGAAGTGAATATCTCGAGGAGCTCACAAGGAACAATTCTCCTAATCCAAAAAAGCAGCACAAGGAAGAGCTTGTTGGTTGGTTTGAGAGACGGGTAAGTTTCTTTCGCATTTTCACTAATGTTCCTTGTAATAACGTACCAACGTTGTACATTACACTCACACATATTCTATTTCATGAAACAGATCACGGAACTCCACAATGATGGGAAGGTCAACAATCTTGTTTATGCACTAGCTAAAGGACCTGATCACCTAGCTCGGGTATACAACCATGGGCTCTTGGTTAAATCAACAATAATGCATATAAGAGCCACTTCAACATTTTAATCATGGTCTTCTCCTATCGATCCCCAAAGAAAAGAAATAAAAAGTATTTACACGGGAAAGCTCCTAACAAGCAAAAGAAGAACGGGAAATATTTTTGGGTTTTCTTTTTAACTACTACTACAGCAGAAAAGTAAACTAATACTAATTTTTTTGTTTTTCTTAAGGTTTAGCAAGCACACAAGAAGAAAGCAGGAAAAAGAAAATAAACTAGCACGGATATTACAGTGAAAGAGTATGAGCACCGACATCTAGCAATGAGTGTGTGTGAACATAAATGTAATGTCGGTGAGAAATACGTACTCCCCCAAGCTTAGACTTTTGGCCTAAGTTGCTTTATGGCCAGGGATAGCCTGGCGGATACCCGTAGGTGTAGCTGGGGTCGTACTGCGACGAAAAATAGTTGGGATCGTACTGTGATGAAGAAGACTCTGACTGCCATTGGCTGACAGCCATTTCCGGATCCCAACAATAAACAGATTGTCGCGGAGGCTCCTCTTGTGGTTCCGGTTCCGGGGCTGGTGTCGGATTCTTGTACTCTTGGATGGCAGCCCATGTAACGAGATATGGTCCTACAAAATTAAACAAAGAAGGAGCAGGCAAGGTAATAGTTTCATGATGATGTTTATGAAAGAATAATTTATATTTAAGCCCTCCTTCCCTGTCCTTAACAAGAAAATCATGCGCTAGGCAGCAATTTTTCTTCTTTCTCATGAAGCCTAATAGCTATGTTAAAATGTGCAGCGAGGCGTGAAGCATAAATGCCTCCAAAGATGGGACCCTTAGTACGGTTCATACTTAACCGTCTAGCAATAATTCCGCCCATACTAGCAGTGTTATCGCGGTATAAACCATGGAACAAAATAAGAATATCAGGAACACTAAGGTTTCCACAGTTCCCGCGACCAATCAAGCAACGACTAGCAAATAAGGCAAAATAGCGTAATACAGGAAAATGTATGCTAGTGATTCTTGCATCAGAAACCTTCCTGGTTTCTCCCGTAGAGATAGTATTAATAAACGCTTCCACCTCTTTACGGTGTGGTTCCTCTAATATACCCTCATGGGGTATGTTGCAAACTTCGCAAAATTCAGCTAATGGCATTTTCTTAACAACGGCATATAAATGAAACTCTACTGAAGGAGGAGATTCCCTAGGGAAAAAGTAGAAGTTTTGCACAAAAGTATTTGTGAGTAAGAGATACTGATGACGTTAGTCGCGGACGAAGTCGGTGAGGCCAGCATTTTCAATCAAAGAATAGAAATCCTCATAAATCCCAGCTTGTCTCAAGAAGTTATCTGAAGGCCATTCACACGGCCGGACTTCCGCGGTATGAGGCAAATTATATTTGGGCCTCTGTACTTCTTCATTTTGCTTCTCCTTTGAGCGTCGTCTCGATGGGCCCCTCAAAAGTCTCTTCATTATTTCTGAAATAATCTGAATTTTTTAGCAACTTCAATAAAACTGATAGCAACAACTCCTATAAGTGCCTAGAGCCTATATCAAGCATTAGAACTACTTGGAACCATATAAATTTGACATGCAAGCTCAAGAACATGGTCACCTATGCAGCACAAATTTGCAAAGAATGGAGCACTAGAACAAAAACTAATTGGACCAATGGAGGAGTCACATACCAAGGAACAATCTCCCTAAGAAGTTTTGCGAGAGGTGCTTTGAGCAAGGAGATCGAAAATCACGGCAAAGAGGGCTGGAGATCGAGCTTGAGTTGGTTTTTCGTGTTTGTGTGAGGAAGAAGAAGAGGATGGGTGCAGGAACAAGTGGAGGAGGGCCACCGTGGGCCCACGAGGCAGGGGGCGCGCCCAGGGGGGTAGGGCGCGCCCTCCACCCTCGTGGCCAGGTGGCAGCTCCCCCCGTGGTGATTTTTGCACCATAAATCCTCAAATATTCTCAAAAAAATCATATTAAATTGGCATGTCATTCTGAGGACTTTTATTTTCGGGATATTTTTATATTACACGGATAAACCAGGAAACAGACAGAAAAATACTATTTTTACTTTATTTCTACTAAGGAACAGAAAATATAGAGAGGGTACAGAAGGTTGTGCTTCTAGTTTCATCCATCTCATGCTCATCAAAAGGAATCCACTAACAAGGTTGATCAAGTCTTGTTAACAAACTCATTCCGATTAACATGGAACCGGAGAAATTTCGAATAACAGTGTGTTACCTCAACGGGGATATGCACATCCCCAATAATAAGAATATCATATTTCTTCTTGACAGTAGGAAGAGGAAATTCAAAACCTCAAAATATAATCGATGGAATTTTTCCAATAGAGTTGGTACTATGAACTTGAGGTTGTTTCCTCGGAAAGTGTACCGTATGTTCATTACCATTAACATGAAAAGTGACATTGCCTTTGGTGCAATCAATAACAGCCCCTGTAGTATTAAGAAAAGGTCTTCCAAGAATAATAGACATACTATCATCCTCGGGGATATCAAGAATAACAAAGTTCGTTAAAATAGTAACGTTTGCAACCACAACGGGCACGTCCTCACAAATACCGACAGGTATAGAAGTTGATTTATCAGCCATTTGCAAAGATATTTCAGTAGGTGTCAATTTATTCAAGTCAAGACTACGATATAAAGAGAGAGGCATAACACTAACACCGGCTCCAATATCACATGAAGCAGTTTTAACATAATTTCTTTTTATGGAGCATGGTATAGTAGGTACTCCTGGATCTCCTAGTTTCTTTGGTATTCCACCCTTAAAAGTGTAATTAGCAAGATGGTGGAAATTTCAACTTCCGGTATCTTTATTTTATTAGTACCAATATCTTTCATGTACTTAGCATAAGGATTCATTTTGAGCATATCAGTCAATCGCATACGCAAAAAGATAGGTCTAATCATTTCAGCAAAGCGCTCGAAATCCTCATCATCCTTTTTATTGGATGGTTTCGGAGGAAAAGGCATGGGTTTCTGAACCCAAGGTTCTCTTTCTTTACCATGTTTCCTAGCAACAAAGTCTCTCTTATCATAACATTGATTCTTTGATTGTGGGTTATCAAGATCAACAGCAGGTTCAATTTCTACATCATTATCATTACTAGGGTGAGCATCATCATGAAAATCATCATTAACATTTTCATTAGGTTCATGTTCATTACCAGATTGTGTTTCAGCATGAGACATAGATATATCATTTGGATTATCAGGTGGTTCAGCAATAGGTTCACCAGAAGTTTGCACAGTTCTGTCATTTTTCTTTTTCTTCTTTTTAGAGGAACTAGGTGCATCAATATTATATTTCTGAGAATCTTGCTCAATTCTCTTAGGGTGGCCTTCAGGATACAAAGGTTCCTGAGTCATTCTACCAGTTCTAGTAGCCACTCTAACAGCATAATTATTTTTCTTACTATTCATTTCATCGAGCAATTCTTTTTGAGCTTTAAGTACTTGTTCTACTTGAGTGGTAACCATAGAAACATGTTTGCTAACAAGATTAAGTTCACCTCTAATATTAGCCATATAATCACCCAAGTGTTTAATCATATTGGAATCATATTTCAATTGTCTACCAAAATAAGCATTGAAGTCTTCTTGCTTAAACATAAAGTTATCAAACTCATCCAAGCACTAACTCGCCATTTTAGTAAGAGGGACTTCAGCTCTATCATATCTATAGGGAGAATTTACCTTTACTACCTGTGTCGGGTTATCAAGATCAGGAGGTTCTTCATATGTTTCTTCAACAGGCGGTAAATTAAGACCGTGTATTTCTTCAATAGGAGGTAAATTCTTAACATCTTCAGCTTTAATACCTTTTTCTTTCATAGATTTCTTTGCCTCTTGCATATCCTCGGGACTGAGAAATAGAACACCTCTCTTCTTCGGAATTGGTTCAAGCATAGGATCATTAATTGGAGCGGGAGCTGGCTCAGGAGGTGCCCAATTATTTTCATTTGTCAACATATTATTCAATAGAATTTCAGCTTCATCCGGTGTTATTTCCCTGAAAAGAGAACCAACACAACTATCCAGGTAATCTCTGGAAGCATCGGTTAGTCCATTATAAAAGATATCAAGTATTTCATGTTTCTTAAGAGGATGATCAGGCAAAGCATTAAGTAACTTGAGAAGCCTCCCCCAAGCTTGTGGCAGACTCTCTTCTTTAATTTGCATAAAGTTGTATATTTCCTTTAAAGCAGCTTGTTTCTTATGAGCAGGGAAATATTTAGCAGAGAAGTAATAGATCATATCCTGGGGACTACGTACACAACCAGGTTCAAGAGAATTAAACCATATCTTAGCATCACCCTTTAATGAGAACGGAAATATTTTTAGGATATAGAAGTAACGAGCTCTCTCATCATTAGTGAACAGGGTGGCTATATCATTTAGTTTAGTAAGATGTGTCACAACAGTTTCAGATTCATAACCATGGAAAGGATCAGATTCAACCAAAGTAATTATATCAGGATCAACAGAGAACTCATAATCCTTATTAGGAACACAGATAGGTGAAGTAGCAAAAGCAGGGTCAGGCCTCATTTTATCTTTAAGAGATTCTTTGTTCCATTTAATTAATAGCCTTTTAAGTTCATGACGATCTCTGCAAGCTAGAATAGCAGCGGAAGATTCCATATCAAAAACATAACCCTCATGAATAATAGGCCTATCTTCATCATCACTTTCATCATTATAATCAGATTCAATAATTTCTTTCTCTCTAGCCCTAGCAATTTGTTCATCAAGAAATTCACCTAGGAGCACAGTAGTATCAGGCATAGAAGTAGTTTCATCATAAGTATCATGCATAGCAGAAGTGGCATCATCAATAACATGCGACATATCAGAACGAATAGCAGAAGCAGGTTTAGGTGTCGCAAGCTTACTCATAACAGAGGGTGAATCAAGTGCAGAGCTAGAAGGCAGTTCCTTACCTCCCCTCGTAGTTCAGGGATAAATTGTTGTCTTAGCGTCTTTCAAGTTCTTCATAGTGTCCAGCAGATATAAATCCCAAGTGACTCAAAGAATAGAGCTATGCTCCCCGGCAACGGCGCCAGAAATTAGTCTTGATAACCCACAAGTATAGGGGATCGCAACAGCTTTCGAGGGTAGAGTATTCAACCCAAATTTATTGATTCGACACAAGGGGAGCCAAAGAATATTCTCAAGTATTAGCAGCAGAGTTGTCAATTCAACCACACCTGGAAACTTAATATTTGCAGCAAAGTATTTACTAGCAAAGTAATATGATAGTGGTGGTAACGGCAACAAAAGTAAAGGAAGCAAAAGTAATATTTTTGGTGTCTTGTAGTGATTGTAACAGTAGCAACAGAAAAGTAAATAAGCGTAAACCAGTAGATGGAAAGCTCGTAGGCATCGGATCAGTAATGGATAATTATGCCGGATGCGGTTCATCATGTAACAGTCATAACATAGGGTGACACAGAACTAGCTCCAATTCATCAATGTAATGTAGGCATGTATTCCGAATATAGTCATACGTGCTTATGGAAAAGAACTTGCATGACATCTTTTGTCCTACCCTCCCATGGCAGCGGGGTCCTATTGGAAACTAAGGGATATTAAGGCCTCGTTTTAATAGAGAACCGGAACAAAGCATTAGCACATAGTGAATACATGAACTCCTCAAACTATGGTCATCACCGGGAGTGGTCCCGATTATTGTCACTTCTGGGTTGCCGGATCATAACACATAGTAGGTGACTATAGACTTGCAAGATAGGATCAAGAACTCACATGTATTCATGGAAACATAATAGGTTCATATCTGAAATCATGGCACTCAGGCCCTAGTGACAAGTATTAAGCATAGCAAAATCATAGCAACATCAATCTCAGAACATAATGGATACTAGGGATCAAGCCCTAACAAAACTAACTCGATTACATGGTAAATCTCATCCAACCCATCACCGTCCAGCAAGCCTACGATGGAATTACTCACGCACGGCGGTGAGCATCATGAAATTGGTGATGGAGGATGGTTGATGATGACGACGGCGACGAATCCCCCTCTCCGAAGCCCCGAACGGACTCCAGATCAGCCCTCCCGAGAGGTTTTAGGGCTTGGCGGCGGCTCCATATCGTAAAACGCGATGATTTCTTCTCTCTGATTTTTTTCTCCCCGAAAGCCAATATATAGAGTTGGAGTTGGCGTCGGAGGGTTTCCAGGGGGCCCACCTGGGCCCCCTGGAAACCCTCCGACGCCAGGTGGGCCCCCTGGAAACCCTCCGACGCCAACTCCAACTCTATATATTGGCTTTCGGGGAGAAAAAAATCAGAGAGAAGAAATCATCACGTTTTACGATATGGAGCCGCCGCCAAGCCCTAAAACCTCTTGGGAGGGCTGATCTGGAGTCCGTTCGGGGCTCCGGAGAGGGGGATTCATCGCCGTCGTCATCATAAACCATCCTCCATCACAAATTTCATGATGCTCACCGCCATGCGTGTGTAATTCCATCGTAGGCTTGCTGGACAGTGATAGGTTGGATGAGATTTACCATGTAATCGAGTTAGTTTTGTTAGGGTTTGATCCCTAGTATCCATTATGTTCTGAGATTGATGTTGCTATGACTTTGCTATGCTTAATGCTTGTCACTAGGGCCCGAGTGCCATGATTTCAGATCTGAACCTATTATGTTTCCAAGAATATATGTGAGTTCTTGATCCTATCTTGCAAATCTATAGTCACCTACTATGTGTTATGATCCAGCAACCCCGAAGTGACAATAATCAGGACCACTCCCGGTGATGACCATAGTTTGAGGAGTTCATGTATTCACTATGTGCTAATGCTTTGTTCCGGTTCTCTATTAAAAGGAGGCCTTAATATCCCTTAGTTTCCAATAGGACCCCGCTGCCACGGGAGGGTAGGACAAAAGATGTCATGCAAGTTCTTTTCCATAAGCATGTATGACTATATTCGGAATACATGCCTACATTACATTGATGAATTGGAGCTAGTTATGTGTCACCCTATGTTATGACTGTTACATGATGAACCGCATCCGGCATAATTATCCATTACTGATCCGATGCCTATGAGCTTTCCATCTACTGGTTTATGCTTATTTACTTTTCCCTTGCTACTGTTACAATCACTACAAGACACCAAAAATATTACTTTTGCTTCCTTTACTTTTGTTGCCGTTACCACCACTATCATATTACTTTGCTACTAAACACTTTGCTGCAGATATTAAGTTTCCAGGTGTGGTTGAATTGACAACTCAGCTGCTAATACTTGAGAATATTCTTTGGCTCCCCTTGTGTCGAATCAATAAATTTGGGTTGAATACTCTACCCTCGAAAGCTGTTGCGATCCCCTATACTTGTGGGTTATCATCTAGCAAGGCATGCCGAACACCAAGTAGACTATGAAGCCGGTTAGGCGAAGCTGTACATCATACTTCCATTCCTTGTGCCACACGATATATGTTGTCGAGCTCAAGGTTAGTCTGTCATCCTTGTGCTAGCCCGACCTCTTTCTCATTCCAGTGATGCCGACCACTATCCGGATTATCTCATAATCCTTGTCGCATGGCCATGCTTATCCTGGTCGGGTCACACGAGGGGCCCAGAGTATATCTCTCCTGGTCGGAGGGGCAAATCCCATCTTGCTCGACCATGTCTTGCAGCATGGGTCTGGACAAGCCTGAAACCTACCTTTGTAACTACCCAGTCACGGAGTAGCGTTTGGTCGGCCCAAAGCAAGTCTGTCACCATCCCGAGTATATGTGCCAGCTCAGGTCTTAGGACATAGAACATATGTTGTACTAGAGACTCACAGATGACATATCGTTGCATCTCATAGTTGGGTCTGTCTGACTCGGACCTTATCTCGACTCGGATCCGACTACGTCGAATCCGACCAGACCTTTCCAAGTCCATATTATCCGGTTAGCATCCAATGCTCCATGGCTTGTGAGACCAAGCCATCGACCGTGTCATATGCTAGTCTAGTCGGCTGCGCGTCCACACAACCCTTTCGACTAGGGACCTTTTAGGACAGTCATCATACAATGCATAGTCCCACAAACAAGTCATGTACTTGCTAATACACATCATTGATAATGTCCAAGGACTATCTTTATTCATAAACACATAGGAAATATCATCATACATGATTGCCTCTAGGGCATATCTCCAACAGTCTCCCACTTGCACTAGAGTTAATCAAATAGACATCGAATGCCCATAGCTCTAACGTGCCCCTCATGCTTGGGTTGTGGAAGCGGCTTAGTCAACGGATCTGCAACATTTGCATCCGTGTGAATTTTGCATACCTCTACATTAGCATTCTTTACGATCTTTCGTATCAGGTAATATTTCTGATCTATGTGTCTGACCTTGTGGTGATTCCTTGGCTCCTTGGCTTGTGCGATGGCACCAGAATTATCACAATAAAGGTCCAATGGTTTTACCGAGGCTGGGAAAATACCAAGATCATCCAGAAAATTCTGGATCCAAACACCTTCCTTTGCAGCTTCACAAGCTGCAATGTATTCGGCCTCTGTGGTAGAATCAGCCACTGTATCTTTCTCGGAACTCATCCAGCTCACTGCTCCTTCGTTCATACGAATCCGGACTGTGATCGACAATCATCTCTGTCGGTTTGCAAACTAGCATCGGCGTAACCCCTTACGACGAGCTCTTCCTCACCTCCATAAACTAGGAACATCTCTTTAGTCCTTTTCAGGTGCTTCAGAATAGTCTTTACCGCTGCCCAGTGACTCTCACCTGGGTTGGCCTGGTATCTGCTTGTTAGGCTTATTGCAAAAGCAACATATGGCCTTGTACATATCATGGCATACATGAAGGATCCGATTGCCGAGGCATACGGAATCCTACTCATCCTGCTTCGCTCATCAGATGTCGAAGGACTCTGAGTCTTGCTTAGCCTTATACCATGTGAGAGTAGCAAGAACCCTTTCTTTGCCTCACTCATGTTGAACCGCTTCAACACTTTGTCTATGTACGTGCTCTGGCTTAAGCCGAGCAGCCTCCTCGATCTATCTCTATAGATCTTAATGCCTAAAATGTACATTGCCTCACCAATGTCCTTCATCGAAAACTTGCCATTCAATGACTCCTTGACCGAGTTCAGCATCGAAACATCATTTCCGATCAGTAGTATGTCATCCACATACAAGATCAAAAACACTATCGAGCTCCCACTTAACTTGTTGTATAAACAAGAGTCCTCTTCGCTTTTGATGAAACCGAGACCAGTGACGACCTCATCAAAACGAATATTCCAGCTCCGAGATGCTTGTCTCAACCCATAAATGGATCTCTTGAGCTTGCATACCTTACTAGTGCTAGTCGGATCGACAAAACCCTCGGGCTGTATCATATACACGTCCTCGATTAAATTTCCATGAAGGAAATCCGTCTTGACATCTATCTGCCATATCTCGTAATCGAAATATGCAGCTATAGCTAATACGATCCTTACCGACTTCAGCATCGCTACCGGCGAGTAAGTCTCGTCGTAGTCAATTCCTTGAACTTGTCCATAACCCTTAGCGACAAGCCAAGCTTTGTGGATCTGAACATTTCCATACACATCGGATTTCTTCTTAAAGACCCATTTGCAACCAATGGCTGTTACGCCAGGTGTCGGTGTCAAAACCGGCGGATCTCAGGTAGGGGGTCCCGAACTGTGCGTCTAGGCGGATGGTAACAGGAGACAAGGGACGCGATGTTTTTACCCAGGTTCAGGCCCTCTCGATGGAGGTAAAACCCTACTCCTGCTTGATTAATATTGATGATATGGGTAGTACAAGAGTAGATCTACCACGAGATCAGAGAGGCTAAACCCTAGAAGCTGGCCTATGGTATGATTGTTGTTGTCCTACGGACTAAACCCTCCGGTTTATATAGACACCAGAGGGGGCTAGGGTTACACATAGTCGGTTACAATGGGAGGAGATCTACATATCTGTATTGCCAAGCTTGCCTTCCACGCCAAGGAAAGTCCCATCCGGACACGGGATGAAGTCTTCAATCTTGTATCGTCATAGTCCATCAGTCCGGCCAAAGGTTATAGTCCGGCCATCCGGACACCCCCTAATCCAGGACTCCCTGAGTAGCCCTCGAACCAGGCTTCAATGACGATGAGTCCGGCGCGCGGATTGTCTTCGGCATTGCAAGGCGGGTTCTCCTCCAAATTCCGCATACCTGTTAAATAGTGTCCAGCTTCTCGCGAATGTTTGCGCTCCTCGGCTTCCACACCTAGTAATAATGGCCACCTTCCACGTGTCAAGCGAATGTGAAGAGCCAGGGTATTTTTACATTTATCCCCCTAGTTATGTAAATGAGCTGCTTATTAAAGAGACGGGGATTCAGATCCAAATCACACTATCCTCCCTTAGCGAGCATTCATCGGAGCGCATCCAACAGAGGTCCATTCCATCAAGGCCAGTCGATGCAGCCCCTCCTCTCTCTTCCCCAGCCCTAAGCCTGGAGATTGGGGGAGATGTTCCGTCCCGCACAACAAACTAGTGACACTTCAGACGAAGGGATTTCTCCCCCAGCCTACATGGTCCCGGTTCGAGCCGGGCTCGCCACCTATAACGGCGGAGAGCAAGCGGAGAGCCTTCCCAATCCCTCCAAGGGAGAGCGGGTATGCCTGGTCTCTCATTTGGTAAGAGAGCTCAGATTTCCAGTTCATCCGTTTCTCCAGGGGCTCCTGGAGTTCTACGGCCTCCAGTTGCACAGCCTTACGCCTGCCTCCGTATTGCATATTGAGGGCTTCGTAGCCATTTGCGAGCTGTTTTTGGGCTGCGAGGCTCATTTCGCGCTGTGGAGGAAGCTGTTCTGCCTCGTGCCTCGTTCTCAGAAGGGGTCAGTATATCAAGTGGGCGGAGCCGAAGTATGGCGCATCGCCGGGACCGGATATTTATCCGGAACCCCAAAGAAGGCGTCCGAAGACTGGCCTTCAGAATAGTTTTATGTAGAAGACGTCCCCCTCCCGGACCCTATTCGGATTGGCCTCCCTAAGTTTGACAATGCTCCTTTGAAGAAGCGCCCGAGCTGGCGTCCACGGAGCCCCCAGGAGGAAGATGGCAGGGACGTTCTTTACCTGATGAGCCGGATAAGGTCGCTAGCTCTATCCGGGTTGACCATGATCGAGGTCATGGCCACATGCATTATGCGGGGGGTGCAGCCGCTTCAATATAGTGGCCACCCCATGTGGGATTTCCATGGGGAGGATGACGCCACCCGTTGCAGCCGTAAGGGGCCGGAATCGGTTGCCGCTCTAGCAAAGATCTTGTCCACTTTGTACAAGGGAGAAGAGGAGGAATTCCTCCGCGTCAATCCACAGGGCGGATTTTCTATGTACAATCCTCTGAGTTGGGTAAGTTGATACTTTTCCTTGCCCATCCGTTCCATATTCCCACAGTTAAGTATTTCATCTTGTGATTTCAACGCAGGAGCTGCGTAAGGCTGTAAGGGAGATAAACAGCCCTCCTCCACAGCCCGAGGATCTGGAACGATCCCTCGACCCGGCCTCCCAAGAGGATCCGGACATATCTGTGGAACTGATTGATGGGGTATTTTACCAATTGAGCAATGACAACGCATTGGTGGCCATTACAGCAGATTATCCTAGGCTACTTCCAGCCTCACAGGTAACTGAGACCGAAGTCCCAGCACTTCGAAAAGGATATGTCCTCGTGTATTTTTGATCATCGTATACTAACGGAGTTTTGCAGGGAAGGCCCTCGAGGTGGAATACCGAGCCTGCGGCGACTAGCCAACAAGGGGCCGCGAGGCCAGGCAGGCTGAAAAGACACGCAATCCGGATTGAGACACCGTCGCAGCGGTATGGCGCGCCGTCTTATTCCAAGATATTATTCTCAGAGGCATACTAACGCCCGTGCTTTCTTTAGGGAAAAGAGCGCTCGCCGGACTATATCCGGAGAGGTTGCCAATCGCGCCTCCACCAACCAGGCTGCAAGGCCAGACCCAGAAGCGGAGGCGAATACGAGGCGCGCGCTGGACGCTCCTCCGACAGAGGATGTGGATAGACTGTCCGCCACAAATTCCGAGGTGGAGAGTGCCATGAACCACAGGCGTCGCCGGACTGTTCTCCGTGATGCTTGTTTCTCCCAAGAGGCATTCGATGCCTTCAACTGGGGAGATGCGTACCTCCGTGCTGCTCAAAATGGTCTAGCCAGAGCCACGGAGCAGTATGTAAAGGACATACGGGTAAGAAAATTTGGTGATTATATATATCAGTAGCCCCTGAGACTTAAAATAGTTAGAATAACTGATTTAAGGATCATTTGTTATGCAGGTTCTTACAGAAAAGAATAACCAACTGTCCCAGGAGCTGGAAGAGTGCAAAGCCCAACTTCAGGCCGCACTAGCCGCAGCAGGGGAGCCCAAGGAGACCCCCTCTGGTAATATATGCTTCAAACGATAAGTATCATGTAAAGTGCGGCGTATATGCGAATCTGACAATAAAATTGCAGACGATGCCGGAGTAAATCCGGATGTGCAACATCTCCTACGCCAGCTAAAGGCCGGTGAGAGCGTGCTTACAAGGGTGAGGCAGGAGAAGAATGATCTCCTAGATGCCAACACCCAGTTGGGCATGGAACTAAAGGATGTTCGTGCCCAACTGTCAGACTCCGTTAAGGAGAATCGGCGACTTCGACGCGACATTTTTAGTAAGTGCTTGAACGAACTTTGAAAAAAGAGTTCGGCGAGGAAGTTGGCTGACAGAGTTATGTTTGTAGGTATGCTAACAGGTCGTCCTGCAGAGGAGATGCCCGGTTCTACTGGTGACCTTCTTCCCGAGCTCTCACAACTGCACGAATGAGTTCAGCAGGTGATGCAAGGCGTCGCCCAGGCCTTTTGGCCATCCGTCTCCGTGCCCGAAGGCCTTGGAGAGATTGCAAAGAAGCTGAAGGGAGCGCGGCGGCGATTCCGATTATGGAATATATCAGCCTGCCGTCAAGGTGCCAGGGAAGCCTGGGCCATGGTGAAGACGCGGTACACGAAGGCTGACCCAAATCACATGGCCGAGGTCGGACCTGTAGGGCCTGATGGGAAGGAGATCCCTGTTAGCTTAGTGTACGGCCAAGTAGAATTGGCCGCAAAGTATTCCCAACAGGACTGTAGACTAGACAGCCTATTGGATGGTAATGAAGAGGAATTTAATCAGTCAAAGTGACTATGTAATTTAAAGTGACATGTATAATGTTGTCTAGCCGGATTGTAGATCGTTTGTCATGGCGGACCTTTTTGCTTCAACCTCGGGACCCGAAGGTCCGGAGTGTATCCGAATACCCTCTCGGTTATGTAAGAACCGGGGCATGCATGGAGACTAGGTGTAGGGGTCATTAGTGCTTGAACAGACAAGTGCCCAACTAGTTATGTTATGTTACATGGTTAGTAAGAAACATCTTCTAGGGAGAATAGTTCCGTTAGGGGTTCCTTTCCCTGGGAGTCATGCCCTAAAGTGCATGTCCGGACTGCGAAAAGAGACGCAGAAGATACATCTGGGGGCGCATAAGTAAACAAGTGAAAAATCATCTTTAGTTCACCGACCGAATATTCTCTTAAGAACGCTAGCTTTCGGCTTCACCCAGTCTGAGGTACACATCCGGCTGACCCGGCAATAACAATCGCAAAGGTGCTCCCCTTATGCCCTAGTCGAATTAACGGGAACGTAGGGCATAAATACAAGAGCCAGGCAACCCAGCTTGGCCAAAACTTAAGTCATATCGATGCATATAATGGTGAATAATAGGCACATGCGGAAGTATAACACATGTGTTGGGCATGAAGCCCGTACGAATAAGCTTCTCTTAAAGAAGCCCCCAGGTATAATGAGTGGGGATAGCACGTCGGTTTTGTGCAAACAAGGCACAAATGAGCCCTTAGAGAAAAGAAAGGGAGAAGGAGAGAAATATAAGACAGATAGTGTATAAAAAATGAACAGAGGAAGGAGACGAACCCAGAGTCCGGCGCTAGGCGCAGAATCTTCGGAGTCGGGCTGCGTTCCATGGGTTCGGCTCGAGTTGATTACCAGATGCATCCCGCAGACGGTATGCTCCACCAGTCAGGACTTGGTCAATAATGAAGGGATCCTCCCATTTGGGCTTGAGTTTGTCCTTTTTCTTATCCGGTAGGCGCAGAACTAACTCGCCAACATTATAAGTTTTGGCCCATACTTCTCTGCTTTTGTATCTTCGAGCCTGCTGTTGATAGAATGCGGAACGGGCTTTGTCCACATCACGCTCCTCCTCTAAGGCGTCTAAACTGTCCTGCCGATCGAGCTCGGCTTCTCTTTCTTCGTACATGCGCACTCGAGGTGAGTCATGAATTATATCGCAAGGCAGAACCGCCTCTGCGTCGTATACCATGAAGAATGGTGTGTATCCGGTAGTGCGATTCGGCGTGATCCACACCCCCAGAGTACGGAGTCGAGCTCCTCTACCCAGTGCGTGTTAGATTCCTTGAGGGACCGCACTAATCTGGGTTTGATGCCGCTCATGATAAGACCATTTGCTCGCTCGACTTGACCGTTGGTTTGTGGGTGATAGACTGAAGCATAATCGAGCTTGATGCCCATGTTTTTGCACGAGAGTTTTACCTCGTCGGCCATAAAGTTCATGTCATTATCAGTGATGATGCTGTGGGGGATGCCGTAACGGTGTACGACCCCGGATATGAAGTCTATCACTGGTCCAGATTCGTCCGTCTTAACAGGCTTGGCTTCTATCCATTTGGTGAACTTATCCACCATGACCAGCAAGTATTTTTTCTTATGGGTTCCTCCTTTAAGGGGTCCAGCCATGTCAAGCCCCCAGACCGCGAAGGTCCAGGTGATGGGGATAGTGTGGAGGGCGGTGGGTGGCATATGGCTTTGGTTTGCAAAAAGCTGGCAACCAACACAGCGTTGGACTAAGTCCTGAGCGTCTGCCCGGGCCGTTGGCCAATAAAAGCCTGTACGGAAGGCATTGCTTACAAAGGCCCGAGCTGCCGCGTGGTGGCCGCCGAGTCCGGCATGAATTTCTGCCAAAAGATTCCGCCCTTCCTCTTCGGAGATACAGCTTTGAAGGTCTCCGGTGGTGCTTTTCTTATAAAGCTCCCCCTCATGAACTTTTAGGCTTTAGATCGCCGCACTATGCGGCGTGCCTCATTTTGGTCCTCGGGGAGTTCCTGCCTAGTTAGGTAGGCTAGGAATGGTGCTATTCATGGGGCGATGACGGACATTATTGCGTGGGCTGAAGATGTTATTTTGTTGGCAGAGCCTCCAATGATATCAGAGTGTCCAGTATCGGGCAGTGCGGCTGGGTCCGGGCTGTTATTGCCCGGTTCCCCTTCCCATACTACGGATGGCTTGAATAGCCTCTCCAAAAAGATGTTGGGGGGACTGCATCGCGTTTTGCGCCGATGCATGCCAGGACATCTGCCGCCTGATTGTTTCCCCGGGCTATATGGTGAAATTAGAGCCCCTCGAACCGAGCTGACATTTTTAGGACGGCGTTGCGATAAGCTGCCATTTTAGGATCCTTGGCATCAAAGTCTCCATTTATTTGGGATATCGCGAGGTTCGAATCCCCGCGCACCTCTAGGCGTTGAATGACCATGGATATTGCCATCCGGAGACCATGTAGAAGGGCCTCATATTCGGCTGCATTGTTGGAGTCCGTATACAATATCTGGAGCACGTATTGAATTGTATCTCCTGTTGGGGACGTCAAAACGACGCCAGCCCCCAGACCCGCCAACATTTTGGAGCCGTCAAAGTGCATGATCCAGTTGGAATATGTTCCGTACTCTTTAGGGAGTTCGGCTTCCATCCATTCGGCGAGGAAGTCGGCCAATACTTGCGACTTAATAGCTCACCATGGCTTGTAAGTTATGTCGAACGGGAGGAGCTCAATGGCCCATTTGGCAATCCGGCCCGTCGCGTCGCGGTTGTTTAGAATATCATTAAGTGGTACTTCTGAGGCTACCGTTATCGAACACTCTTGAAAGTAGTGTCGCAACTTCCGGGATGCCATGAATACCGCGTACGCTATCTTTTGATAATGCAGGTACCGTGACTTGCATGGAGTAAGGACAGTGGATACATAGTAAACCGGCTTTTGAATGGGGAATTTATGTCCGTCCATTTCTCGTTCGACGACGAGCACTGCGCTCACAACTTGATGAGTTGCCGCAATGTATAATAGCATTGGTTCGCCGATGTTTGGCGCGACCAGGACTGGGTTGGTTGCCAACATGGCTTTTATTTCTTCCAGTCCGGCTGTGGCGGCATCCATCCACTCGAAGTGTTCGGTGTGCCGAAGGAGGCGATAAAGGGGTAATGCCTTCTCTCCCAAGCGGGAGATAAAGCGGCTTAGAGCCGCCACGCATCCAGTCAATTTTTGTATTTGTTTGAGGTCCTTTGGGATATCCAATTGTGGCAGAGCTCGGATCTTGGCCGGATTTGCTTCAATTCCTCTGCCGGATACAATGAAGCACAAGAGCTTTCCGGCTGGTACGCCGAAAATGCATTTTTCCGGGTTGAGCTTGATGTCATATGTTCGGAGGTTATCGAATGTGAGCCTCAAGTCGTCTATTAGAGTTTCGATATGTTTGGTTTTGACGACCACGTCATCTACGTATGCCTCCACTGTCTTGCCGATCTGGTTTGCCAGACATGTCTGAATCATGCGCTGATATGTTGCACCGGCGTTTTTGAGCCTGAAGGGCATTGTGTTGAAGCAGAAGGGGCCGTATGGTGTGATGAATGCCGTTGCGGCTTGGTCTGGCTCTGCCATCTTAATTTGATGGTAGCCGGAGTATGCGTCGAGGAAACACAATGAATCGTGTCCCGCGGTGGCATCGATAATTTGATCGATGCGGGGGAGGGGGAAGGGATCCTTTGGGCAAGCCTTGTTGAGGTCCTTAAAATCAACGCATAGGCGCCAGGATTTGCCCTTTTTTTTACCATCACCAGGTTTGCTAGCCAGTCCGGATGTTTTATTTCTCTGATGAATCCGGCCTCCACTAACTTGGCTAGTTCCTCTCCCATGGCCTGTCTCTTAGGTTCGGAGAAACGCCGAAGAGCCTGCTTGACTGGCTTGAATCCTTTTAGAATATTTAGGCTGTAATCTGCCAGCCTGCGTGGGATTCCTGGCATGTCGGAAGGGTGCCAGGCAAAAATGTCCCAGTTCTCACGTAGGAATTCTCGTAGTGCGGCGTCTACATCAGGGTTTAATTATGCCCCGATGGAAGCTGTTTTTGTAGGGTCCATCGGATGGACCTGGAATTTGACTATTTCGTCCGCCGATTTAAAGGAGGTGGACTTGGATCTTTTATTGAGTATCACATCGTCCCTGTTCACCGTGGAGCGCAGCGCAGTCAGTTCCTCAGCCGCTAGGGCTTCGGAAAGTGCCTCGAGGGCCAGTGCGGCTGTCTTATTTTTGGCGCGGAGTGTTATGTCTGAATCACTAGCGAGAGTGATGATTCCGTTGGGCCCGGGCATTTTGAGCTTCATATACCCGTAATGGGGTATGGCTTGGAAGATTGTAAATGCCTCCCGCCCTAACAGAGCGTGGTATTCGCTACTGAACGGGGCCACTTGGAACGTAACCTCTTCGGACCTGTAATTATCCGGCGTGCCGAACACCACATCTAGTGCGATTTTTCCTGTACAGCGCGCTTCCCGACTGGGGATTATTCCTCTCAAGGTTGTGCTGCTTTGCTCAATGCAGTTCCAGTATATTTCCATTTTTTGAAGGCTTTCCTCATAAATGAGGTTCAATCCGCTACCACCGTCCATGAGTACCTTGGTGAGTCGAAAGCCGTCCACTATTGGACTGAGGACCAATGCGGCTGGTGCTCGGGCTGTTCGGAATTTAGGTTCGTCACTGGCATTAAAAGTAATAGCCGTGTCACTCCATGGGTTTATTGTTGCCACGTGGTAGACTTCGGCAAGGCTGCGGAGTGTTCGTTTTCGCATATTATTTGATGCGAAAGTCTAGAAGACTTTAATACCGTACTGGTATCCCTCGGATGGTGCTCTGTGGCTTCTGGAATTAGAAGATCTTCGCCACTTTTGGCTACCCGCCGGAGTATCCAACATGCTCCAAGGCTATGAGTTGGTATGGCGCCCTCTGTACTGTGAATTTTACAGGGTCCATTGAGCCATCCCTCCAGTACGGTTCCATGACCTGTAGAGTGTTTTTGCTTTTTGGTGTTTAACCCGGGTGTCTGGCGATAATGCACCCTTTTATTTCGGACTGGGTTCGTATTCGGGGCCGGATTGTCCCAGAATTTTATTTCGGTTTTCCACGCGCTTTCCATCGCACAGTACTTTCGTACTATGGACACCAAGTCGGCGAAGCGTGTAATTTCACGGCGACTTATGGCATTAAGGATTCCCTTGTCCGTGCAATTATTGTAGAAGAATGAGATTGCGTTTTCCTCGCGACAGTCCTTGATCCTGTTCATTACTAGGAGAAATCTGGCCCAATACTGGTGTACTGTTTCTTGGGGCTCTTGCCTAATTTGGGATAGATCGCTTATGTTTGGGTGGGTGGGTGGAATTGAATCTGAAACCTCACCCAATCTGAGACTCAGGGGCTAGGGCGTTTTCGAACTTGGAAGTTTGGATTCTTGGATGTTGTCCAATGAATCTGGCCCGCTGCCTGACTCTAGGTTCAGGGCTTGAGTGACTTCCTCCCCTCCGTGGGTATCCGGCCTGGAGGGTTTGGGAATCCGGACATAACTAGTCCTTAAGATAGATGAAGGGTTGCCGCATTGTTCCTCCACCACTGCAACGTGATGGGTGACCTGGGGAGAGTTGATCTCTCTCAGATCAGGTTTAGGCCCAATCTTGTCGTAGTCTGTAGCGACTCCCAGGGCGGCGATGCGATCCAAGAGCTCGTTTAGGGAAGAGAGCTCCATTGGATCTAACTGCTCGACGAATTCCAAGTTGACATGAAGATTGCTTTTGATGACCCGAGAAGTCATGGTCGGCGCAGCAGCCGAACAGGCGGTCATAAGAAAACCACCTAACTGGAGAGTTTGGCCGACATCCAAAGCTCCCTTAGCAAGAGTGTCGTCTTTGAAGACGGGACGAGGCATCCTTCCTGATGGCGACGACACAGCGGAACTCTCAATGAAAGCACCAATGTGGTGTCAAAACCGGCGGATCTCGGGTAGGGGGTCCCGAACTGTGCGTCTAGGCGGATGGTAATAGGAGACAAGGGACACGATGTTTTTACCCAGGTTCGGTCCCTCTCGATGGAGGTAAAACCCTACTCCTGCTTGATTAATATTGATGATATGGGTAGTACAATAGTAGATCTACCACGAGATTGGAGAGGCTAAACCCACGAGATCAGAGGTACAATATTGATGATATGGTATGATTGTTGTTGTCCTACGGACTAAACCCTTCGGTTTATATACACACCGGAGGGGGCTAGGGTTACACAGAGTCGGTTACAATGGGAGGAGATCTACATATCTGTATTGCCAAGCTTGCCTTCCACGCCAAGGAAAGTCCCATACGGACACGGGACGAAGTCTTCAATCTTGTATCTTCATAGTCCATCAGTCCGGCCAAAGGTTATAGTCCGGCCGTCCGGACACCCCCTAATCCAGGACTCCCTCACCAGGCGGCGGATCAACCAAGTCCCAGACTTGATTCTCATCCATGGACTTTAACTCGGATCTCATGGCCTCCAGCCATGCCTCGGAATCTGGCTCACCATCGCTTCTGCATATGTGGCCGGCTCATCGCTTTTGTGCAACAATACATCACCCACTCTACGCAATCTTTCTGACCTCCGTGGTTCTGGTGCCGCTTCCACTACGGGTTCCCTGACTGACTCCGGTGTGATCTCATTACCCGCCAAGCCATCCCCGAGTGGTACTCGAATTTCTTCGAGTCGGACCGTCCTCCCACTATCCTCCCGACTGAGAAACTCTTTCTCTAGGAAAACCCCGCTACGAGCAACAAACACTTTGTTCTCTTCCCGATTGTAGAAGCTATATCCCAAGGTCTCCCTCGGATATCCAACGAATATGCATTTATCCAACTTAGGTGTAAGCTTGTCTAACATAAGTCGCTTGACAAATGCTCCACAACCCCAAATCTTTAGAAAAGACAAACTGGGACTCTTCCCGGTCCACATCTCATGTGGTGTCTTCTCTACGGATTTTGATGGTACCCTGTTAAGTGTGAAAGCTGCAGTTTCGAGAGCGTATCCCCAAAATGACAAGGGTAAATCTGATTTGCTCATCATTGATCGAACCATGTCCAATAAGGTACGATTCCTCCGTTCTGACACGCCGTTTCTCTGTGGCGTACCCGGAGGTGTGAGCTGAGGTACTATATGTTGGGGAACGTAGCAGAAATTCAAAAATTTTCCTACGTGTCACCAAGATCTATCTATGGAGAGACCAGCAACGAGGGGAAGGAGAGTGCATCTACATACCCTTGTAGATCGCTAAGCGGAAGCGTTCAAGTGAATGGGGTTTATGGAGTCGTACTCGTCGTGATTCAGATCACCGATGACCAAGTGCCGAACGGACGGCACCTCCGTGTTCAACACACGTACAGCCCGGTGACGTCTCCCAAGCCTTGATCCAGCAAGGAGAGAGGGAGAGGTTGAGGAAGACTCCATCCAGCAGCAACACAACGGCGTGGTGATGATGGAGGAGCGTGGCAATCCAGCAGGGCTTCGCCAAGCACCGCAAGAGAGGAGGAAGAAGAGACGTAGGGCTGCACCAACGAGGGATGGATCAAATCGTGTGTCTTGGGCAGCCCCTAGGCCTCATATATATAGGGGCAAGGGGGGGAGGGGAGGCGCCCTAGGGTTTCCCCTAGGGGGGGCGGCGGCCAAGGGGGGAAGGAGTGCCTCCCAAGTCAAGTGGAGGCCCTTCCCCTTAGGGTTTCCCCTCTCCATGCGCATGGGCCTTGGGGGGGCTGGTTCCCCTGGCCCATTAAGGCTAGGGCGCCCCCTTACAGCCCATGCTGCTGTATTGGACGTGGTGGAACAATCTCCGGACCTCCGGACCCCTCCGGAGTCCTCAGGAACCTTCTAGAAGCTTCCCGGTACAATACCGAAAAACCCGAACTTTTCCCGAAACCCGAACAACAACTTTCCATATATAAATCTTTACCTCCGGACCATTCCGGAACTCCTCGTGACGTCCGGGATCTCGTCCGGGACTCCGAACAACATTCGGTAACCACATACAAGCTTCCTTTATAACCCTAGCGTCATCGAACCTTAAGTGTGTAGACCCTACGGGTTCGGGAGACATGCAGACATGACCGAGATGTTCTCCGGTCAATAACCAACAGCGGGATCTGGATACCCATGTTGGCTCCCACATGTTCCACGATGATCTCATCGGATGAACCACGATGTCAAGGACTTAATCAATCCCGTATACAATTCCCTTTGTCTATCGGTACGATACTTGCCCGAGATTCGATCGTCGGTATCCCGATACCTTGTTCAATCTCGTTACCGGCAAGTCTCTTTTACTCGTTCCGCAACACATCATCCCGTGATCAACTCCTTGAACACATTGTGCACATTATGATGATGTCCTACCGAGTGGGCCCAGAGATACCTCTCCGTTTTCACGGAGTGACAAATCCCAGTCTTGATTTGTGCCAACCCAACAGACACTTTCGGAGATACCCGTAGTGCACCTTTATAGTCACCCAGTTACGTTGTGACGTTTGGTACACCCAAAGCATTCCTACGGTATCCGGGAGTTGCACAATCTCATGGTCTAAGGAAATGATACTTGACATTATAAAAGCTTTAGCATACGAACTACATGATCTTGTGCTAGGCTTAGGATTGGGTCTTGTCCATCACATCATTCTCCTAATGATGTGATCCCGTTATCAATGACATCCAATGTCCATGGTCAGGAAACCGTAACCATCTATTGATCAACGAGCTAGTCAACTAGAGGCTTACTAGGGACATGGTGTTGTCTATGTATCCACACATGTATCTGAGTTTCCTATCAATACAATTCTAGCATGGATAATAAACGATTATCATGAACAAGGAAATATAATAATAACCTATTTATTATTGCCTCTAGGGCATATTTCCAACAGTCTCCCACTTGCACTAGAGTCAATAATCCAGCTCACATCGATATGTGATTGCAATGATTCCAACACCCAAGGTCACATCCCCATGTGACTAACACCCAAAGAGTTTACTAGAGTCAATAATCTAGTTCACATTACTATGTGATTAACACTCAATGAGTTTTTGGTTTGATCATGTTATGCTTGTGAGAGATGTTATAGTCAACGGGTCTGAACCTTTCAGATCCGTGTGTCCTTTACAAATCTCTATGTCATCTCCTAGATGCAGTTACCACGCTCTATTTGGAACTATTCCAAATAACTGTTCTACTATACGAATCCAATTTACTACTTAGTATAATCTGGATCAGTGTCAAAGTTTGCATCGGCGTAACCTTTTACGACGAACTCTTTTCCACTTCCATAATCGAGAAAATTCCTTATTCCACTAGTTACTGAGGATAACCTTGACCGTTGTCCTGTGATCCATTCCTGGATCACACTTGTACCCCTTGACTGACTCATGGCTTGGCACACTTTAGGTGCGGTACAACATAGCATACTTTAGAGCCTATGTCTAAGCATAGGGGACGACCTTCGTCCTTTCTCTCTATTCTGCCGTGGTTAGGTCTTGAGTCTTACTCAATACTCACATGTGTAATACAGCCAAGAACTCCTTCTTTGCTGATCTATTTTGAATTCCTTCAAAATCTTGTCACGGTATGTATTCATTTGAAAGTGCTATTAAGCGATTTTGATCTATCCTTATAGATCTTGATGCTCAATGTTCAAGTAGCTTAATCCAGGTTTTCCATTGAAAACACTCTTCAAATAACCCTATATGCTTTCCAGAAATTCTACATCATTTCTGATCAACAATATGTCAACAACATATACTCATCAGAAATTCTATAGTGCTCCCACTCACTTCTTTGGAAATACAAGTTTCTCATAAACTTTATATAAACCTAAAATCTTTGATCAACTCATCAAAGTGTACATTCCAACTCCGAGATGCTTACTCCAGTCCTCAGGAGGATTGCTGGTGCTTTGCATACTTATTAGCATCTTTCAGGATTGACAAAACCTTCTGGCTGTATCACATACAACCTTTCCTCAAGAAAATCGTCGAGGAAACAATGTTTTGACATCCTATCTGCACAATTTCATAAATAATGCAGTAATCGCTAACATAATTCCAACAGACTCTTAGCATCGCTACGAGTGAGAAAGTCTTATCGCAGTCAACTCCTTGAACTTGTCGGAAAACATCTTAATGACAAGTCGAGCTTTCTTAATGGTGACATTTACCATCATTGTCCGTCTTCCTTTTAAAATCCATCTGTGCTCAACAGCCTCACGACCATCGAGCCGTTCTGCCAAAGTCTACACTTTGTTTTCATACATGGATCCTTTCTCGGATTTTATGGCCTCGAGCCATTCATTGGAATCCGGGCCCACCATCGCTTCTCCATAGCTCGTGGGTTCATTGTTGTCTAGCAACATGACTTCCAAGACAGGATTACGTACCACTCTGAAGTAGTATGCATCCTTGTCATCCTACGAGGTTTGGGAGCGCCTTGATCCGAAGTCTTATGATCACTATCATAAGCTTCTACTTCAATTGATGTAGGTGCCACAGGAACAACTTCATGTGCCCTGCTACACACTAGTTGAAGTGACGGTTCAACAACCTCATCAAGTCTCCACCATCCTCCCACTCAATTCTTTCGAGAGAAACTTTTCCTCGAGAAAGGACCCGATTCGAGAAACAATCCCCATTGCTTTCTGATCTGAGACAGGAGGTATACCCAACTGTTTTTGGGTGTCCTATGAAGATGCAGTTATCCGCTTTGGGTTCGAGCTTATCAGCCTGAAACCTTTTCATATAAGCATCGCAGCCCCAAACCTTTTTAAGAAATGGTAGCTTAGGTTTCTCTAAACCATAGTTCATACGGTGTCATCTTATCGGAATTACGTGGTGCCCTATTTAAAGTGAATGTGGTTGTCTTTAATGCCTAACCCATGAACGATAGTGGTAATTTGATAAGAGACATCATGGTATGCATCATATCCAATAGGGTGCAGTTATGATGTTCGGACACACCATCACACTATGGTGTTCCAGGCGGTACTAGTCGTGAAAAAATTTCCACAATGTCTCAATTGTGTACCAAACTCGCAACTCAGATATTCATCTCTATGATCATATCATAGATATTTTATCCTCTTGTCACGACGATATTCAACTTCACTCTGAAATTACTTGAACCATTCAATAATTCAGACTTGTGTTTCATCAAGTAAATATGCTCAGTATCTACTCAAATCATCTGTGAAGTAAGAGCATAACGATATCCACTGCGTGCCTCAGCACTCATTGGACTGCACACATCAAAATGTGTTACTTCCAACAAGTTGCTTTCTTGTTCCATTTTACTAAAACCGAAGCTTTCAGTCATCTTGCCCATGTGGTATGATTTGCATGTCTCAAGTGATTCAAAATCAAGTGAGTCCAAACGGTCCATCTGCATGGAGTTTCTTCATGCGTATATATCAACAGACATGGTTCACATGTCTCAATCTTTTCAGAAATGAGTGAGTTCAAAGATCCATCAGCATGGAGCTTCTTCATGCGTTTTATACCAATATGACTTACATGGCAGTGCCACAAGTAGGTGGTACTATCATCACTATCTTATATCTTTTGGCATGAACATGTGTATCACTATGATCGAGATTCAATAAACCATTCATTCTAGGTGCAAGACCATTGAAGGTATTTATTCAAATAAATAGAGTAATCATTATTCTCTTTAAATGAATAACCGTATTGCGATAGACATAGTCCAATCATGTCTATGCTCAACGCAAATACCAAACAACAATTATTCAGGTTTAACACCAATCTCGATGGTAGAGGGAGCGTGCGATGCTTGATCGCATCAACCTTGGAAACATTTCCAACACATTTCGTCAGCTCACCTTTAGCTAGTCTCCGTTTATTCCGTAGCTTTTATTTTGAGTTACTAACACTTAGCAACCGAACCGGTATCTAATACCCTGATGATACTAGGAGTACTAGTAAAGTACACATTCACATAATGTATATCCAATATACTTCTACCGACAGCCTTCTCATCTACCAAGTATCTAGGGTAATTCTGCTCCGGTGGTTGTTCCCCTTATTACAGAAGCACGCAGTCTCGGGTTTGGGTTTAACCTCGGGTTTCTTCACTAGAGCAGCAGCTGATTTGCCGTTTCATGAAGTATCCCTTCTTGCCCTTGCCCTTCTTGAAACTAGCGGTTTCACTAACCATCAACAATTGATGCTCCTTCTTGATTTCTACTTTCGCGGTGTCAAACATCGCGAATATTTCAAGGATCATCATATCTATCCCTGATATGTTATAGTTCATCACGAAGCTCTAGTAGCTTGGTGGCAATGACTTTGGAGAAACATCACTATCTTATCTGGAAGATCCACTCCCACTCGATTCAAGTGATTGTTGTACTCAGAAAATCTGAGCACAAGCTCAACGATTGAGCTTTTCTCCCTTAGTTTGCAGGCTAAGAAAATCGTCGGAGGTCTTATACCTCTTGACGTGGGCCCGAGCCTGAAATCCCAATTTCAGCCCTCGAAACATCTCGTATGTTCCGCGACATTTCAAGAATGTCTTCGGTGCCCTAATTCTAAACCATTTATCATTACCGAACTATCATGTAGTCATCAAAACGTGTATGTCAGATGTTCGCAACATCCACAGACCACGTTCGAGGTCCAGCACACCGAGCGGTGCATTAAGGACATAAGCCTTCTACTGTCCGCATAATTGCTACTATCAACTTTCAACTATATTTTCTCTAGGAACATATTTAAAACAGTAGAACTAAAGCCTTGGGGGGGCTGGTTCCCCTGGCCCATTAAGGCTAGGGCGCCCCCTTACAGCCCATGCTGCTGTATTGGACGTGGTGGAACAATCTCCGGACCTCCGGACCCCTCCGGAGTCCTCAGGAACCTTCTAGAAGCTTCCCGGTACAATACCGAAAAACCCGAACTTTTCCCGAAACCCGAACAACAACTTTCCATATATAAATCTTTACCTCCGGACCATTCCGGAACTCCTCGTGACGTCCGGGATCTCGTCCGGGACTCCGAACAACATTCGGTAACCACATACAAGCTTCCTTTATAACCCTAGCGTCATCGAACCTTAAGTGTGTAGACCCTACGGGTTCGGGAGACATGCAGACATGACCGAGATGTTCTCCGGTCAATAACCAACAGCGGGATCTGGATACCCATGTTGGCTCCCACATGTTCCACGATGATCTCATCGGATGAACCACGATGTCAAGGACTTAATCAATCCCGTATACAATTCCCTTTGTCTATCGGTACGATACTTGCCCGAGATTCGATCGTCGGTATCCCGATACCTTGTTCAATCTCGTTACCGGCAAGTCTCTTTTACTCGTTCCGCAACACACCATCCCGTGATCAACTCCTTGAACACATTGTGCACATTATGATGATGTCCTACCGAGTGGGCCCAGAGATACCTCTCCGTTTTCACGGAGTGACAAATCCCAGTCTTGATTTGTGCCAACCCAACAGACACTTTCGGAGATACCCGTAGTGCACCTTTATAGTCACCCAGTTACGTTGTGACGTTTGGTACACCCAAAGCATTCCTACGGTATCCGGGAGTTGCACAATCTCATGGTCTAAGGAAATGATACTTGACATTATAAAAGCTTTAGCATACGAACTACATGATCTTGTGCTAGGCTTAGGATTGGGTCTTGTCCATCACATCATTCTCCTAATGATGTGATCCCGTTATCAATGACATCCAATGTCCATGGTCAGGAAACCGTAACCATCTATTGATCAACGAGCTAGTCAACTAGAGGCTTACTAGGGACATGGTGTTGTCTATGTATCCACACATGTATCTGAGTTTCCTATCAATACAATTCTAGCATGGATAATAAACGATTATCATGAACAAGGAAATATAATAATAACCTATTTATTATTGCCTCTAGGGCATATTTCCAACACTATACCTCGGCTTAACCCTGACTCATCAAACATGAGGCAGAAATAATGTTCTGACTAAGTGCAGGAATGTAATAACAATTATTCAATTCCAAAATAAATCCAAAAGGAAGCTGGAGCTGCATCGTGCCGATCTCCAACGCAGCAACTCTTGCTTTGTTGCCGACCCTGATGTCAATCTCTCGTTGTGCCACACACCTAGTTCTTACCAGCACCTGCATCGAGTTGCAAATATGAACAACCGATCCGGTATCAAATAACCAAGAGCTACTAGGTATGTCCGCAAGGTAAATGTCTATTACATATGCAACAAGTGTACCTTTACCTGAAGCAGCATTCCTGGCCTTCTTGCCATGCTCTGCAAGCCACTTGCTACAATTCATCTTCCAGTGACCAGTTTCCTTGCAATGGTAGCAAATGGTCTTTGACTCCGGTCCAGACTTCGGTGCAGCGGCGGAGGTTACTATCTCCGTGCCCTCTGCCTTAGCCTTCTTCTTAGACCAACTCTTCTTGAACTTAGCCGATTTCTGCACCATCAACACTTAATGCGTGCCTTTCTTAATATCCTGCTCTGCCGCTTTGAGCATCCCATGCAATTCAGTGAGCTTCTTGTCCATGTCGTGCATATGATAGTTTGAGATGAACGTCCCATAGCTAGGCGGAAGAGAACCCAGAACTACACTATAGCCAGCTCATCCAAGAGCGGGAAGCCCAACCGATCCAAAGCTTGCACATATCTGATCATCTTGATCACATGTGGGCTCAGTGGATCAACTTCCTTCAGCTTGCAATCCATCAAGGATCGCCAGACGTTGAACCTTTCGGTCCTAGCCTGTGTCTGAAACATGCTCTTGAGACTCTCGATCATATTGTAAGCCTCAACATTTTCGAAATGATGTTGCAAATCGGGCTCCATACAAGCCAGCATCAGACAACTGATCTCCATTGATTCATCAATGAGTTTCTGGTAGACATTCTTAGTTGTGGCATTAGCATTATCGGCAGGTTCCTCTGGAAGTGGATCCTCTAGAACATGCTCCTTTTTATCATGCTTGAGAACAATTCACAGATTTCTATACCAGGTGGTAAAGTTTGTTCCATTCAGTTTATCCTTTTCCAGAATAGATTTCAATGCAAAGTTGGGTTGAGCAGGTGGTGCCATTGATCTACAACAGAAAATATGCAATCACTAAGCAATGTGTTTATGTAGAGTAATTCTAGCCTTAAACAGAAATACTCCCACTGAAGTTGGCATCCCTCCGCAAACTCTCATTGATTCAGGATCCGACTAGCACATGCGACTAGTGAGCTTTAGCATCACTGCTAGACAACATGCCTATTCGGTAAGCAACTCCTTGCTAATCGTATCTCTATATGACTCCTGTCGGCTGGGAAGGTACTCATACCCCGGCCCCCAACCTTCTTTGCCACAAGGCCCAAAACCGTTTTCATAGCCTTGTCAAGTTAACCTGATGCAGTGCATGTCCGTGTCTGACACGAACCCTTCAGTTCAAGGACACGCAGCAGCACCCCAATTTTATGAGACCACTACTTGACGTACTTGACGTGCGAAGGTGCAACATCGGGGATGGCAATTCGCTTGATATTCATGAGGGATCTTTCTACCATTCTAACATGCATAGAAAACTAAGAAGCATAACAATCACAAACAAACACATATTGTGAAATAGTATGGCTCCTTCATGGATGTTCTTCTAGGCCGGCTCCGACTCCGATGACCATCTAGAAACTCCATCTTGTTTGTCTTGCCGGGACGCCAAGCCACCAACCTGATCTCTGTTATCCAACTACTACAACTAGTAATGAATTTTACATAGAGTCACAAGTCAACACGCGGGTCATTATACAATATAATGACAGCACTTTGGCTCCTGCCGGCTGACAAACATGACACGCATGCCATGTATAATTTACACACATGCATCACATACACATGAGACATACTATTCACACCAAACCTGCAAAACAATGTTACGCATAGAATCACATTCTACTAGTTTGAGTGATCGTGTATGAAATACAAGGCGCTACGCACACGGCGGTCCCGCCGAATTCTCTGATCTGACCGATTTCATTGATCATCGCGAATCTGATTTGGATTTACGTTTCACTGTTAACCCCGATGGCGGATAACCGACAGGTAGAGGTAGATCGTGTCACGACCTCATCGATCCCGATTGATAGAAAACATAGCCTCATCGATCCCCAAGTGCAGTTGATCTCATCAACCGTGCACATAGCCGATCTCATAAACGACGATAGATCTCATCTGCCGCCTCCACATATCTAATATGCATACGATGTGAATCCAAATCCTATAGAAGAGGCTCTGATACCACTGTTGGGTTCTACAGTAGGGTGCGTCGACTGCAAATTAAAATTTTCCTACGCGCAGAACAACCAGGAACATGCTACGGGAGATGGATCACAGATCGTTACCACTAGACAAGCAGTGTCGTGCATCGGAAGAAGAGTTGGGGCAGCGAGTCCGCGTGGATCGTCTCCTCCTCATGCGATCTCCTCGCATAGCTAGTCGTCGGTTCCCACATACAGGTTTGCTGGAGCGGCGCAAGTGCACCGCCTCTAACGGTATCCACGCGTGCAGGAGGAACGTCGTGCGGCGGACTGCTATGTCCGATCAAACAGTCGGCGGCGAGTGGAGGTGTCTATTCGCAACACATGCAAACCCTAGTGACAGCACCGAAGCAATCAATCGCATGAGTGTGCCGCACCTCCACTTTATATAGGTGTCCATCCCGGGCTCAACACTTGGGCCTCACACGGACCCTAAAGCCCATAACTCTACTCGGCCACAATCCGAATACAGCTCGGATCACATCCGACTAGTGTCCTCGGATCCGACCTCGGAGGTTCCTTCCCTTAAGCTCGCGACCCATTAGGTTCTAGCCGGCTTGGTCGCAGTTCGGATCACCTCCGAACTGCACGGTTGGTAGCGGACTCTAGCAAGGCATGCTGAACACCAAGTAGACTATGAAGCTGGTTAGGCGAACCTGTACATCATACTTCCATTCCTTTTGCCACACGATATATGTTGTCGAGCTCAAGGCGAGTTTGTCATCCTTGTGCTAGCCCGACCTCTTTCTCGTTCCAGTGATGCCGACCACTATCCGGATTATCTCATAATCCTTGTCGCATGGCCATGCTTATCCTGGTCGGATCACACGAGGGGCCTAGAGTATATCTCTCCTGGTCGGAGGGGCAAATCCCATCTTGCTCAACCATGTCTTGCAGCATGGGTCTAGACAAGACTAAAACCTACCTTTGTAACTACCCAGTCACGGGGTAGCATTTGGTCGGCCCAAAGCAAGTCTGTCATGATCCCGAGTATATGTGCCAGCTCAGGTCTTAGGACATAGAACGTATGTTGTACTAGAGACTCACACATGACATATCGCGTGTCTCATAGTTGGGTCTGTCCGACTCGGACCTTATCTCGACTCGGATCCGACTACGTCTAATCCGACCAGAACTTTCCAAGTCCATATTATCCGGTTAGCATCCAATACTCCATGGCTAGTGAGACCAAGCCATCGACCGTGTCATATGCTAGTCTAGTCGGCCGCGCGTCCACACAGCCCTTTCGACTAGGGACCTTTTAGTACAGTCTTCATACAATGCTTAGTCCCACAAACAAGTCATGTACTTGCTGATACACATCATTGATAATGTCCAGGGACTATCTTTATTCTTTAACACATAGGAAATGTCATCATACATGATTGCCTCTAGGGCATATCTCCAACAACCTACGAGTAGTATCTCTCCTGAAGTTTAATCTGATATGAAACAGGTTGAAACAAGGCATGCCTGCATAGTGTCATCTTTTGTGGCAAATGGGAACAAGAGCTAGTGCCCAGCACTAACAATTTGGTGATGAAGAGAAGAGAAGAGTAGTTGCTGTTCTTTTAGTGTTGTTGCTATTTTCCTTTTGACAGTGATCTTTTAGTGTTGTTGCTATTTTAGTGTTGTTGCTATTTTCACTACTTTAGTGTTGTACCACACTATTGCTATGAACTTGTGGTCTTTTAGTGTTGTTGCTATTTTCACTACTTTGGCTTGAACTTATGGTCTTTTGTGTGAACAATCTATACAAGTATGGCTGCTGAAACTTGTGTGCTGTCATTTTGAAACATGTGTTATATATCTCGCTGAGATGGTTTGTTATATCCTACTAAAATCTTGTGTCGTGTGTCCTTTTATATATATATATATATATATGTGTGTGTGTGTGTGTGTGTGTGTGTGTGTGTGTGTGTGTGTGTGTGTGTGTGTGTGTGTGTGTGTGTGTGTGTGTGTGTGTGTCTTGATGTAGTGTTGTTGATCTGCTGCTTAATTCTTGCTGGAAATATCAAGGAACAGAGAGAACAACCAGCCTGTGTAACAATACAACATTGTGTAGGAAGCAATCCATAACAAATCAGACAACTAAACTATGTAGAGAAGTGTGTTGTACCTTGGGTGAGAGAATCTTGGATGCTATGCATTTTTATTAACAACACATAAATACATATAATCACATCAAGCAAGATACAAACAAATTAGGAAGGAAGAGAATGTGAGGATTTGATGCCTAGTGCTCATGACTCACCTTGGTGAGAAGGGTAGTGAGCTTGTCGTCTTCCCGCTGCCGAGGACTACCTTGCTAGGAGGTCGGTAGGGCGAGTGGAGGAGACCCTAGCGGTGCAAGAAACCCTAAAGTGAAGGGCGTTTGCGAGTGTGCAATCCTTCGCAAGCGCGTAAGCGAGCGTTCCTCCAAGTTGTGGTACCACCGATGTCCACTTTGCAAGATATGTGACTAAAATACAACTTAGGTGCAATTTGTTGTACCAAATGTGTCAATACCTCTATGAACTAGTACGCTCCTTTAATCAGATCCTGAGAAATAGTATAATAAATAAATGAAAAAAATCTGGGGCACTATAGAGAATACGTTGCGATAACCTGCTCCTTTTTTCACAACACTAGAGGATTGTTGCAATATGTTGCACGTATTACCATGGATGCAAAAGCTGTCGCAATATGTAATAGTTATTGCAACACAACGAAGATGAGGCAAAAAAATCGCCCTATTACAACCAACCCATGTTTTGTTGCAATAAGAAGCCATGTATTTTGCAACAGTATCTATGGCTAGCGCCACATGTCATAATTGTTGCAATATATGTCTAAATATTGCCACAAAGATTTACTTTCTCGCAATACGCAGTCTTTATTGCAACAAAATGGCCGATTCACGCAAGGGGACACAACTGTCGCAATATCACTACCATATTGCAACGCTGATGCAACTTCTGGCAATATGTGGCTTCTATTGCAACAAAATGAGTACCTAGCGCGATGAAACGCAATTGTGGCAATATGTAGATCATATTACCACCAACTGGAATTTTATGGTAATATAGCATTTTATTGCAATGAAAGATAGCTGTAGTAATAAATTTTGTTGCAACGGACCCGAATCCTTGTAGTGATCAACTTTGCAGACGTAGAATGACCTCTGCACAAGGCCCATGTACATATCCTACTATCTTTAATATGAAAGCATAACCATGAGATACCTCATAATCTCATGTTGTATTCATGATGAAAAAAATTATATAATTCTAATGATAGAAACTAGTAACAATCGAAAATAAACATTTTGGGAAGTTCATCCAAAGTTTTACACAAATCTAACCGTTTGCTCAGAGCCATCATTTTCGACATGGTACTTGCTAGGCTAGTATAAAGATACATCAGCACAAAAAAAAACTTAAGTCATTATGCACCGTACAAAGCTAAGTGATTTCACGATTGTAACTATGATTCAGGGGTCAGTGCCAATGACAGTGGATCCAAGGTTTAGGAGCTTAACGCCAAACCGAATGGTGTTTAACCCTGCAGATGGGAAACAATGTGGTGCCATAGTACTCAGAGTTGACCAACCCCCCCCCCTGACTTGCCATTTCATTCGCCATCCACTAGGGGTTTTTTGTCGAGAGATAGTCATACATGGTGTATTGTATGTCGTATGTATGTACGGAATACTCCGTGGGTCCATATGGTTAGACGAACCTTTGCTTCGCGCCTGACTTGGATCTTAGGGCATACCTTGCATGTATCTATTCAAACTTGGCGAGCATATCTCACTTGATGAGGAAGAAAATAGACAAATCCAGGAAGGACTCCGAGTCTAGCACCACCTCCCCAGCCATATATAAGGAGGCCAATACACTGCAAGATGACCCAAGTTGGACAAGCTCCACAGCCAGGAGATATTTTAGACAAGACATACTTTGTAGATGAAAACCCTAGGAATTTAGAGCATCTTGCCTAGTTTTGTCCTCATCATTCGTTGCGACGATACAATCCGGGACTCCATGGCATACCTATTTGTTATCCTTATTCAAACATGGATGCTTGTATTGTAATCCTTTTTTTTTCGGGAAACTGTCGATCTATTCATCTTCAATCATGGCAGTACAACGAACACCAGAAATAATAAACATTACATCGAGATTCATATACCACCTAGCGACGATTACAAGCACTGAAGCGAGTCGAAGGCGCGCCACCGTCATCGCCCCTCCCTCGCCGGAGCCGGGCACTACTTGTTGTAGTAGACAGCCGGGAAGTTGTCGTGCTAAGGTCCCAGAGGACCAACGCCCTAGAACAGCAACCGTCTCCGATGAAGAGAAGTTTATATCGAAAGGATTCAACTTGAAGACACATGAACAAAGACGAACAAAGACCGGATCCAAGCGGATCCACCAAAAACAACCAGCGACCAAATTCCGCGAGATCCGCTAGAGACACATCTTCACACGCCCTCCGACGATGCTAGACACACCATTGGGACGGGGCCTAGACGGGGAGAACCTTATTTCATCCTCAAAAAGCCGCCATTGTCTCGTCTTCTTAAGCGGGACACAAAACCTAACAAAACTTGAAGAAGCATCTGAAAATGAAGCCCTCCCGCCGGCCAGGGCCGAAATCCACCACGCACCCATGGCCCTAAGGCCACAGGAGATGTGGGAGATCGGCGGCGCCACCGACGGGAGGCAGAACACCTAGCTGCCTTTTCTTGGAGGAGAGACAAAGCTGTTGGACTCGATTCTCCTTATTGTACTAATTTTCTCCCAATATGTAACCAAACAAGTTCGGAGTATTGTATAGTGCATACCATGTTCTAGATCGCCTGGTGACATGTCATTCACAAAAATCACTTGCAACCATGTGAGGCACCGATGAAATCGCCCCCTATTTTTTTTACTTCTAGATGTCTTGCGCTGACGTACTCAAGTCCATCACCGGGAGAGCTTGTTGCTGAGCAAAAGGACCATATTGTGTTCAAAGTTCCCGATTAGGGATTTTTGTTTTGCGGACTTTAAAAGGACTGCCCTTTTGTCTGTTCTTGCTCGCATATGAGTGCATTGGTGTTGGTTGTGTGCATCTTAGTTATGCATAGACGGGTGTGTACTCAATGTGTTTGTATCCACTTGATGCTTCATTTTGAGTTAATAAAATTCACTCTTTGTCAAAAAAAAAGCTAGCGAACAATGCATTTAAATATTCATCATATGTCCAAAACGTCACGCTTCAATCCTTATCCTTGAACGCGCGCACGCTTGTATTATCTGAGGTGACGTCCCAACCCACGAGTACAAAAGTTAGTCGCAAATTTCAACATTCTCAAAGGTACATGCATGCATGTAACTCGACTCGAAAGTCAACAAAACGAAGAAAACATTGCACGCTCGATCGCGGACTAGACGCACACACACCGACATTCGTATATAAATGAAAGGAAACTAACGCACTACTTCATAATCTATTAGTTAGCTAGCTAGGTATGTGCACGCACGGCAGACTATAGGCGCCCGGTGAGCAGGGTAAGATGGGTTAGAAAATTAGTTACTTTATCAGAATGCCATGCTTCATTTTTTTTTCCGGTTTTCCAATCAAGGTCTTAGTTTCGTTGGAGAGGTAACTATCTTTAGTTTCCGACCATGGAAGTCAAACTTTGTGGCGAGCCAGCAGATCCCGCCCTGATCAACTCTAGCCTTGACTGACGCGGTGAGTAGCCGGTTGGTCGATCGATGTAAATGGGGTGGTAAAAAGCGGAGAAGTAAAATCAAAGTTAGATCAGAGACTCGAAGAATACGACACATGCCAGTGCGTTTCTTGGCCAGGTGCAGATTTTACTATACCATCATGACAGCTAAAAGTTTCTATATAGACGATGTCCCTTTCAAGCTAGCCTGGCCAGACATACACATGGCATGCACGTAACACGTACGTATATGGACAAGTTCATTACGTATATACGTACATTCCCTCCTGCATGTCGTACAAGTGCGAGGGTCTGGCTGAGTACGTAGGTCAGTCTGTGACTGTGTGTGTCCATCTGTCGACGTGGGCAGCGTTGCCGCCGTTTCCAGCAGGCGGCCGTCGTGCGTGCGTGAGCAAACAACGTATATGCACCCATGCTGCCGGCTAGAAAGGAGGTAGTAGTACACAATTAAAGGAGTGGAGTGGAGGAGACTCGAGAGTTGCAAAGAGTTTGAACGCTTTGGGAGACGCTTCCCGGTCAGTGGAGGAGAATGTTAAAAAGACGGCGGCCGTGGGCCAGGGCCGGTGGAGACGTGCTCGGGATGGGAGCGAGAGAGGCCACATATCCCTAGACTATGTTACTACCTTCATAGTGGATAGTAACATAAATGTGATAACATGCAAAGCTTCATTTATTAGGTTATAGACTCATATTGCATTGGGACATATGATGTTACAGTAACTAGCTAATTTACTGTAACTACCTCTCTACTCATTAACTCATTGCCACATAAGCAAATTTATTGAGTTGGACTCGATGTTACTGCTGAAGTTACTCCCACTATGGCTAGTCTGAGAGCGAGAGGGGGCCTGTCGTCTCGTCGTCGGTCGATACTACACCACCATAATATGCCCGCGGTTTTCGTGTGGGTGAATCGTGGGGAATATGTGCTACGAGTTGCCGTCGGTCGTGCCACCCGCGTCTGTCTGCCGGCCGGCGCGGTGCATGCGGCACCGCCGACGTCCTTTTCACGTTCGTTTTCCTGATTTCTGCTGGAACTGTATTTGTTCTTTGAGAAAGTACTGGCCCTGGTTTGGTACAGCATCAAATATGCAAACCGTTGTTTAAAAAAAATATACTGTATACTTCTCAAACTAAAAGAGCTGAGTTGACAAACATAGCACTAGTTTGCCTGATGCAGGAGATCATTCAGATGAGTTATTTATATGTGTGTTTGTGTGTGTGGATATGGAGCTATGTACTCGCAACTACGTCAGCTTGCTCGTATGTAATGCACGGATCAGGGAAGCCCAACCTTTCCATGGAAATTTTAAAGTACGGGGAAAAGAAGTTAGGCAAGACAAGTCACCTAGTCACGAGCAACTTTATCCTCTTGTTTTTGAGAATTATTAGTCACGAGCAACCACCGGACAAATCATCCTTTGCTAACACATAGATCACGGATTGGCAGTAGATAAGCCAATCAACCGACAGAACTATACCAACAGTTCAACTTCTCATTTCTAAAAGAGAAAAACTCATCCGGCCTATGCATCGTGCAGCCATATTTGTTGCAAAGTTCTAAAGTTCTGGAAATTTTCATAAACAAAATAAAAAAGTTAAGCCATTCATTATTTCTATAAGGTAACCTTCGGGCAGGGAATACGAGTTTACATGAGACATTTATAAAGGGATTAGACTAGGGAAATAGGTTTTTTTTTCACATTCTTTGTCGATAATATGCAAAGCTTGTGTAACTTTTCATTGATAGAATTCTCGCAAAAAACTTTTCATTGATAGAAGAAAATAAAATGAGTACAAACTAAGGTACAACACATGGCACGAACGCAAGAAGGCATGGACATGGTTACCAAAGCAGAGAGACACGGGATGCCTGGCCCGAACAAAGGATACAACACAGCTAAAGCAACAAAGTGCAGAACTAGAGAGTCAAGCCGAATAAGCACGATGTTCAACATCTCCAAAGCCCAACACCGGGGACGCCGCGAGCAAGCAAGATAGCGCCTTCATGAAGGGAACGACACCATGACACCATCCCCATCCGATCCAAAGTACTGGACCTAGGGTTTAATCACTTTCTCTTATTTGGTATATGATGTGAATTACCGTGGGTTGAACACCTAGCCATTAATTAACAGGTCCCATGGAAAGAAATCGGTAGGAATTGACACCTCAAGTCTCATCCCTCTTCTCATTTAATTTCCCATTCACTCTAATCAATCAATGAAACTTTATTTTCCTTACCTCTCAACTCTCATTCCCCATCTCAAATTCCCACGAACCAAACATGCTATAAGTTGATTAGCTTCACACCAACATCTTCTTGCTTGCATGACCAACACCCGGGATAGTGAAATAGCCCATGCTAACATTTCCAAATGGTTGCACCTAGAATATAAAGAGTTGACTTTCCACAAGTTGATGTAAGCACCACATTGCCCATGCTAACATTTCCAAATGGCGGCGTCTAGAATCAAAAGAGTCAACTCTCCACAAGTTGATGTAAGCACCACAATTGTATCTAAGAACATCTACAACCAGAAACACAAAAATCTGGGGCGTCCGCATACAGTGATCGAACAACACACAAAAAATTGATTCCACACCACAAAAATCATTTCCAAATCACCAAATCCGTATTATGACATGCAACGTGAAACCTAATCTAAACGGAGCTCGTCCAGCTCCGTTGTGCCCATGTCCGGCGACCAGCTGCACCCCTCGAAGTGTTGCTCGAGTCAACGGCGAGGTAGAGTAGGACATGGAACACGGACCGGCTCACGGGACTCAAGGCACCACCATCTCCCATACCTTACTCTTCCTCGTCCGAGCCCGTCGCTTGCATGAAATCGTTCCCATCCGCTCACATCTCCTGGAAAGAATTTTTTTGTTTTACCTGTGTTGTAATCAAATCCACTTTAACACAAACAAAATTATGTGTTATTGAAGTGGGCATGTCATCCTAACCCTACAGTTTTTTTTCTATTCCTATATGCTTTTGCAATTCCGTGAATCAGAAATCAAACATTTTTTTATGCAAACAAAATTATGTACGATTGAAATGAGCATGCCATCAAAACATTAAGTTTTTTTATCTATTTTTATGTTTCTGCAATTCTGCCAATCAGAAATAGGTCCTTATTGTGTAACAACTCTTACCACCCTGTCCACAATAACAAACAACTACTCCCTCCGTCCATAATGTAAGGGCAACTCTAACCGATTCCCTAAGAATAGTGGAGTATCCGGTGAAGTAAAAGCTTAGCGAAGTATATATACTCCACTAAGTTTTGGCCGGACCTATCCGATCCCCTATATTTAACGGAGTAAAATTTTGTTTTTCTAAACTTTGCAATTGTAGTATAAATTGTAACTGCATATTAGCATACATATAGAAACTAAACATAAATTTGAATGTCCAATCAAATCACCAATATAGTTTACAAACCGAATTCAAAGTTCACAATCTAAATTATTCAAATTTAAACACGCCGCATGGTTCAAATGTAGAAAAGTAGCATGTGATAGAACAACTAGGACTCGCTAAGCCGCTGCCAATGATGCTCAACTAGATCTTGTTAGAGCTGCGAATGAACTTGAGGGTTCTTGATCTTGCGATGCTCCTCGAGGAATGCCAAGATTCTGTTCATATCATACTCTGGCTCAACCGGAGTCCCATTGGTGATGTACTGAATGTTCTCAGGCATATATCTCTAGACTTCAATGATCATGTTATGCAATATGATGCAACAAGTCATGACCAGCCATAGAACCTTGGAGTTCCAGTACTCGGCAGGGCCACGAACAATTGCAAAGCGCTTCTGAAACACACCGAAGGTTCTCTCAACATCTTTCCTAGAAGCTTCTTGACATTGGGCAAAGTGAATGTTTTCGTTACCTTTTGGACGCGGAATTATTTTTACCAAGGTGGCCCATTGTGGATAGATGTCCTCCTCAAGGTAGTAACCCATTGAGTAGTTGTGCCCGTTGACCTAGTAGTCACAAGTAGGAGCTTCACCTTTAATAAGCCTAGAAAATGGAGGTGATCTCGACAACACATTCAAGTCATCGTGAGAGCCAGGCAAACCAAAAAATGAATGCCATATCCAAAGATCCTTCGATGCAACTGCCTCAAGAATGATCGTTGGATCATTGCAGTGGCCTTTGTACTGGCCCTTCCACCCTGCAGGACAATTCTTCCATGTCCAGTGCATACAATCAAGTGAGGCAAGCATCCCTGGCCATCCTGTTGCTTCACTCTCGGTCATCAGCTTCTGGGTGTCTTCCTCGGTTGGTGCTCTCAACTACTCTAGGCCAAAGACAACAATCACTGCTTTAGTGAATCTCCGAACAGACTCCAAAATTGTGTCTTCATCAATGCGAACATAGTCATCCATTGCATTGGCCGGACACCCATATGCCAAGACTCAAACAACCGCAATGCATTTCATCAGAGGGCTTGCACTTATCTCTCCACATGCATTTCTCCAAAACTTGAACCAATCATCGTATCTCTCAACGGCTTTTGCAATGGTGAGAAAAAGACTTGTGTGCGTTCGAAAGCGCTGGCGAAAGTACTTCTCCGGATAGGTTGTCTTTGTTGCAAAGCAGTCTCTCATGATCTTCGCATGACCCTCTGCTCTATCACGGTTGATGTGTACGCGGCCAAACTGCGATCCTCTCCTCGGGTGCCGAACATCATCATTGAAAACCATGCCTATAACAGTATCAAATTCATGGTTGTCTTCTTCCTCTTCGGATGACGATGAGTCCTCCAAAGCCATTTCCCTCAACTTCTTCATCTACAATTCAAACGGCTTGGTTCGATCCAAACGGCTCAGTTCACAAAGAAACGATAAAAAAAACTCACCTAGCCAATTCGTCGAACACTTGCGGCGCGGTGGTGGTGCACTGGCCGGCCGGTGTTGTTCTGACCAAACAGGCCATCGGCGACGAGACGGAATGACCTACAGCGGTGTGCAATCAACGTGAGATGCGGCGGCCGGCAGAAAAAGAAGAAGAAAAGAAGCAATCCAATGAATCAACAACAATGGCGATGGCGGCAGCGGTTTACCTAATTCCGGTGATGGGGACGGGGCCGAAAAGGCTAGACGTCGAGCAGAAGGGCGGCGGAGGGAAGGGAAGGCAACGAGGCAGTGGCGGGGCTGGCGAGGGGTCGCCGGGGGGGCGCGTCGGCGAAAGTGCGGGCGCTGTGGGGCCTACGCGAGAGAGCAGCTCGGCTTTTACTCAGCCGCCAATCAGTGGAGTAAATTTTAGAAAGAGGAGAAAATTTTTAGGGCATGTTTGATTCCTGGGCAAGTGCTTGCCTTGCCTCGCCAAGCAAAGAAGCGGAGTGTTTGGTTTCTTGGCAAGCATGTCTCTTTACCTGCAGTTTCCAGCCTTTTCCTCATTTGCATGAGCGAGCCAATTTGGCTAGCCTCCATCGGCAAGGCTAGCTTTGCCCAGCAATGTGAGCAGGCGAAGGATCCAAACACACCCTTACTCCCTTAGAGCGGACAAGAGATCGGCTAGGTTCCGGTTAGAATAGTAAAATATAAATTTTACTCCTCTAACCGGTTATAAGAGATCGGTTAGAATTGCCCTAAGACGGTTTTTTGACATAAGTATTGTGCCCGCAAACGTGTTACATTACGGAACGGAGAAAATAGTACTATTAAAATCGTCTTGAATCCATCAGATCGGCTGTTCTAGAAGAAGTGGAGACGACTCCGCTTCTTTCTTGTCGAGGCAAAAGGAAAGGACAATCGATCGTGGCTAAAGCAAGCACAATACTCCTTGTCTTGTCTGCTTCTGCTTGTGTTCCGTCCAGCCGTAGATTCAACGGGAGAGCCAACGGCACGCGCGCTCCGTTGTCGTCTTCCGTAGCCGTCGACTACAAGCAGCGACGCCTCGTCCGTGCACACGCTAACCTGGATCATCGCCAGTGTCGCCGTCACATCGCTCAAGCTAATTATAAGCCCCGGTCCGGTACACGACGATAACAAAACCTGATCGGCCATTGGTACGAGTGAGAACCGGGAGGAGAACACCTGCGACTTTGGAGCTCGTCACGAAAGCGAAGCGTGCGTACGCGCGTGGCCTCTTTGACGAGACCCGCGCTAGCTGCCACGCGCCGCGGACGCGACGTCTCTGATTTATTTAGAGAGCGGTCGCTGCACCTGAACTTTCACGCGCGCACGGGCTACTCTATTTGATTGATTCGATTAAAATGCATGCATGATTATCTGGCGTCATACGCACCAGCAGGCCGTGACTGATTAAATTCCTCTATTTGGACCGATCAAATCAATCACCAGTCGCCAAATCTCCGAGCTTAGAGCCGTTGCCCCCATGCGGCTCCAAAAATCGCCGCCTGCCGGCGCTAAAATCGGCCAGGGGGTGATCGAGTTCCTAGCCGACGCCCTAGGGTCGGCCTCAGGCGCCTGTTTTAGACTTTTTTGAACATTTATTAGATTAAAATTCAACGAACGGGACAAATATTCGGTGAAACAGTACGTTACTTCGGCGAACTGAAATAGTCTTTTACATAGATAAAATACTTAGAAAAAACAAAGAGGCCGCGACTACAGGCCGAATAACACGCTGAGAGAGACGAAGTCGCCGCCGCCGCCGCCATTGTCCTCGTCGTCCTTCTCCTCCTTCACGCGGCCGCCCCTTCTGGACCCCTGCCCGGGGTCGCCCTGGCGGACCGGTGGCGGCGCGTCGTCGTCGCTGTCGTCGTCGAGGACGACGATGAATCCCTCGTCGCGGCCACGGCGCCGATCGGTGAACTGCTCAAAGGCGCGGCACTGGCGCTCCAGTTCCGTCTGCGCCCAGTCTTCGCGCGCCCACTTCAAGGCCGCCGAGCCCTGGCGGACCGGTGGCGGCGCGTCGTCGTCGCTATCGTCGTCGAGGACGATGATGCCTCACTCGTCGCGGCCACGGCGCCGAGCGGCGAACTGCTCAAAGGCGCGGCACTGGCGCTCCAGTTCCGTCTGCGCCCAGTCTTCGCGCGCCCACTTCAAGGCCGCTGAGCCCTGGCGGACCGGTGGCGGCGCGTCGTCGTCGCTGTCGTCGTCGAGGACGACGATGCCTCCCTCGTCGCGGCCACGGCGCCGAGCGGCGAACTGCTCAAAGGCGCGGCACTGGCGCCCAAGTTCCGTCTGTGCCCAGTCTTCGCGCGCCCACTTCAAGGCCGTCGTGTCGTCGAGCCCTGACTCTGTCTTCACCCCGGCGAGCCCTGGCTCCGTCTTCACGGCGGCGAGCCCCGACTTCGTCTTCGGCTTGACGAAGCAGGGAGGAGCCGAGGAGGAGGCACGCCCGCCCTCGTTGATGACGATGCCGGCGCTGCGGGAGCGCCGGCCGAGCGCGTCTCCGCGGGCTCGGCCTTGACGCCGAACAACACCGACAAACCCGGAGGAGTGGGAGGTGGAGCGGGAGGAGGAAGAAGAGGAGCCGGCCCTCCTTGGCATCCATTGGCCGCCGCTCCGGCAGGGGACCGGGGCGGCAGGGTACGCCATCTGCGGGTCGTTGCCGCCCTCGAGGTGCTGGAGGACGGCGTGGAGAGTGCGGCCGGGGGCGCCCCATCACAGGCGGCGGCCCTCGCTGTTCTTGGTCCCCCGCACCACCGACGCCCCGTTGGTGGAGGCCAGCCGCTCCGCCTGCCGGTGCTGGAAGTACGCCTCCCACGCCTCGTGATTGCCGGTGGCGTACCGCGGGAGGGCCCGCTGCTCCTCCGTCAGTGACGCCCGCACGCGGTCGACCTCGTCGGCAAAGTAGTCGACGTGCGCGGTGACGTCGGGCAGCGGGGGAATGGGGACGCCACCGGCGCTGAGCTTCCACCGCCCCCCCGCGCGCATGTCGGGAGGCGTCGGGACGTTGGCCTCGAACAGAGGTAGGCTTCCCACTCGTGCAACGAGCGGCGGCAGAAGCCATTGGCCGCCGCCCCATCGCCGAGGAACCTCTCGCCCATCGTCATGGCTGGGCACGGGGAGAGAGGGGAGTAACGGCGGCGGCGGCGGCGGCGCACAGGGGGAGAGAGAGAGAGAGTTGTGGACGGGGTGTGGCCACAGGCGAGGGGAGACGCTGCTTATATAGCGGTCGGGGTGGTGTGGGCGCCGTGTGTACGCGTGGCGGGAGGTGGTGCGTCGCCGCGTCGCGCCGCCCGTGAGAATCAATAAAAGGCTGACCGGCGGCAACCTTGGCATTGACTCCCAGCGGAAAACCGAGGCGATGAGGACGACGAGTCGGGAGGATCGCTGACTCGGTGGGCCCGCCGTTCTTTCGCGCCAAAAACAATTGCCCCGGCTCCCCGGGCGCCCCCAGCGCGCCGGGTTCGGCCTGGGTCCGCCGACGCCAGTTTCGGCCCAAACCGGCGAAAAACAGGTTTCGAGGGACGCGACTGGGCCTTTTTTATGTTGGCGTAAAAAATCGTCTGGGGGCTTGTTAGGGGCGTAGCTGGAGATGCTCTTATCTGGTGTAAACCGGCGTTAACAATGAACGCCGAACTGACCAAACCGTTGTTTACTTGCTTGAAGAAGAAAACAGTCACGTCGCACCGGTCGCCGCCTCGCCGGATCGTTATTTCTGACGCGCAGCATGCGTGGGGACGGCGTACTACACGATGGCATGACGTGCCCTGAACCTTAACAAAAGTAGAGAGCAGGTGTGTGTGCGCGCGCGTGTGGCCTTTCAGAATTCTGCCCGTGAGCGTGAGACCTGTGGCTCGCGGCCTCCGTGGCGACCTTGACCATTGCAGCCTTGTGTGCTCCATGTTCAAACGCAGATTAGCGCGTACCGTAGCGTCTACTAGCATACTGAGCTGTGAACATCAACGAGATCTCTCGCTGGCTGTCGACCTCTGGTGTACTAGCTGACGGGCTGTGCCTTGACCGTAGAAAAAAAGTGGACCCTCCGTCGGTTCTGCAGTGCTAGCTGATTAGCTGCTAGCTACACTGAATAGCGGTTTGAATTGAACTGTTGGCAACGAGCCCGCAGTTCTGCATGGGACAAGAGCTAGCCACCTTCGTTCACACATTAAATTGCTGGTTTTGGGGTCAGCAGTGCACCCGTGGTCGATCGTCGATGTCATCCTCACGCTGGTCACAGGGGAAAGTATCATATATCATGCATTTTTACCATATGATATTAGTATATGATATCATGCATATGATATTAGTGTATTATACTATATTCATAGTGCATAGTATCATAGATTAATATTATAAATAGTTTTATTTATTACTTTCTCTGTAAAAAAATATAAGAGCATTTAGATCACTATTTTAGTAATCTAAACGCTCTGATATTTCTTTACAGAGAAAGTACCATACATGACACATAGTAGCATCACATTTATTATGACACATAGTATAACCATCTGTCTCTTTTTTAATTGCCTGTCACATAAGCATGTTTGCAAGTCCCAAGTGTATGATACTACTTATGTGTGACGCCCTCGATACAATCGTACACTAATCATACACGCAAATGTGTACGATCAAGATCAAGGACTCACGGGAAGATATCACAACCCAACTCTAGACACAAAATAAAATAATAGAAGTTTTATATTACAAGCCAGGGGCCTCGAGGGCTCGAATACATAAGCTCGAATACACAAGAGTCAGCGGAAGCAACAATATCTTAGTACAAACATGAGTTAGACAAGTTTGCCTTAAGAAGGCTAGCACAAAAGCAACATCGATCGAAAACGCAAGGCCTCCTGCCTGGGAGCCTCCTAACTACTCCTGGTCGTCGGCGGTCTCCACGTAGTAGTAGACATCGGCGGTGACAGCTGGCTCCTGGGCTCCGACATCTGGTTGCATCAACCGGAAAGAAGAAGAAAGGGGGAAAAGGGGGAGCAAAGCAACCGTGAGTACTCATCCAAAATACTCGCAAGCAAGGATCTACACTACATATGCAACATTATCAAAGGAAGGTTGTATATGTGGACTGGGATGCAGAAATGCCAGAATAGAGAGAAGGCCTAGTCCTATCGAAGACTAGCATCTTCTGAAAACCACCATCTTGCAGCAACAGGAGGGAGTAGAGTAGCATAAAGTAAAGTAGTAGTGGTGTTATCAACCTCGGCCGGAGATCCTTTCTCGACTCCCTGCGAGAAAGAAATCCCAGAGCCATACTATCCAGTTATCATCACAATCCAATTCTCATCACCATCCAGTTCCCATCACAAGTATCCAGTTCTAGTTGTATCGATCGGGATACAACTCCAAGTGTCCATTACCGTAGGACAGGCTATCGATAGATGTTTTCTTCCCTGCAGGGGTGCACCAACTTACCCACCACAGTCGATTAACTCCGGCCGGACACACTTTCCTGGGTCATGCCCGGCCTCGGCCAAACAATACGCCGCAACCCGACCTAGACTTAATAGAGAGGCCAACACGCCGGACTAAACATATGCCCCCAGGGGTCATGGGCCATCTCCCCGGGAACTCCTGCACGTTGCCTACGCGGCCGGTGAGCAGACCTAGCTACCTCCTTCAACAAGGCAGGCGCTTACGCAGTCCAACCCGGCGCGCGCCGCTCAGTCGTTGACGTCTATTAAGCTTCGGCTGATGTATACGACGCAGAACGCCCATACTATGCCCACGTGATGGTTAGTGCTATCAGGCCAGGGGCCCCTCGGATCAAATATCCAAATCATAGTGGATTAGGAACGCGCGGTAACAAGCAAAGACTCACGAAAGAGGTGACCCTGTTGCCCCGTCTCGAGGACTTGTGGCAAGGGCCAGGAATGCCCGGCCACGCCTCGTAATTATCTCGCGGGCAGCTTCCAGGTCCGCCCGACTCCACATCACTCGCAATTAAGCTCGCGCGGGTACCCCTTAGGGTCGACCCGTCTTTCCAAGTAACAGTGGTAAAGTACAAGTATCCGTGTGTCCAAACATCAAGGGGAAAACCCGAGGAATCAGCCCCGGTGAATTCCACTAGATGTAATCATCAAGGTGAACGTAAGAGGAATCACCCCCGAGGTTCACACTTGAGGGGTTGCACGATAGAGTCGTATCGAAAGTGGTTAAGGAGGAAATCACCCTCGATGACCACGACCGAATGACTACTCTACAGGGTTAACATCAGAAGTGCTGAAGAGGTTCACCCTCGGTACTCGATAGTAACCCAGTAGTGTCAAGCAACTAAGGGGGAAGTGATGTGCGGTGTCGGGGCCTGGTCTTCGATCACGTAGATCGAGTCGTCGATGATGAAGCAGGGGCAACAAGGACAAGTGGGGGTCACTGATGGATCACTAACCAACCTATACTAAGCAGTTTAGGATAAGCAGATAAGATACAACAGCAGATACAAAAGCAGGCTATGCATCAGAATAGGAGCAAACAATAATAGTAGCAAAATCTAATGCAAGCATGAGAGAATGGAATGGGCGATATCGGGATGATCAAACGGGGGCTTGCCTGGTTGCTCAGACAAGAAGAAGGGGTCACCGTCGACGTAGTCGATCACAGTGGCATCAACGGCAGTCCCGGGGTCTACCGGAGAGAAGAGGGGGAAGAAATAGTAAATACATAGTAAGCAAGTGCATAACAGGACAACAGGCGGAGCTAGACATGTTCTAACGCGGTGCTACGCGGTACCGTGGAAGGGGGGAAACATCCGGGAAAGATTTCCCGGTTCCGGACGTATGTCAGACAGATGAACCGGAGGTGAAAAGTTCAACGTTCGCTATGCTAGGGACGTGTGATAGACGAAGGGAGGGCGTATTCGGATTCGTCTCGTCGTTCTGAGCAACTTTCATGTAGAAAACATTTTCATCTGAGCTACGGTTTATTTTCTATGAAATTTTAAAAGATTTAAACATTTTCTCAAATATTATTAAAACGAAAATATAAACAGAACATAGCCTTGTCACCTAGTGCTACTCTAGCATGTGTGTATGACAGTGGGGCCAGTGGGGTGGAGTTGACCCAGTCAAATGTTGACTGGTCAACATATGAATAAAAAAAAGTGGGACCCGTTCAATGATTTTAGTAGTTTTGTTTAAGGAGCAGGGCCTAGCGTCAGTGACTATTGGTAGTAGGATAACACTAACAGTGGTTACCTTTTAATCTAATTAGGCCCAGCCCCATATGGCGTGGCACTAGCTACCCATTGTGTGGCTGTACATGTAGGTCACGCACAAGCACACACAAACGGCGCTGGTGGCCATGGCCAAGCAGCATCAGCCGCGACTAGTGTTCGTACTAGAGCAGCAGCAGCATGAGTAGCAGCTACGCAAGGGCAGCGGCAGTAGTAATTAGCAGTAGCGGCAGCACAACATGAAGAAGCAGTAGCAGCTTAGAACAACATGCAGCAGCAGGATAGCAGCAGTATGCAAGAGCAGCAGCGAGAGAACAACAGAGCAACGACAGCAACGGGCGGCGAGCGCGGCAGGGGACTGGCGCGTGGGCGAGCAAAAGGCGGGGGCGAGGCGAGGCGCGTGCGGGGGCGAGGCAAGGGCGCGGCTAACGGGCGGCGGCCAGCGCTGGGCGTGGCGGGGAGCAGCACGGGACGGGCAGGCGCGACCAAACGAGGCCCGAGGCGAGGCAGGTCGCGCGGGCGACGCGAGCTTTGGCCATGGCGTCCGATGCGCGATGCCGGGCTGTACGGCGACGGATCGAGGTCGGGAGGAGGGGGAACCGGACGAGATGGTCATCATGAGTTTGATGGCGAGGTTGGGAAGGCCGAAGGTGGACCGGAGCGACGGGTGCGGCGACGACTGACGACGGCTACGGTGGGGCTCGACGGACCTAGGCCTACGTTGTGTCTGCGAGCGAACGAAGAGGGGGAGGAGATGCACGAGCTCACCCCGGAGCTGGTGGCGTGCTCAGACGCGTCGGGGAGGGCTGGAGGCGGCGGATCGACGAGGGGCAGTGGCGAACAGCGCCGGAGAAGACGGAAGCACGTGTCGACGATGCAGCTCCATGGCTCCGATCCAGCACGTGTAGGTGACGAGGACGAGGCAGCGGTGCTCCCGGAGACGTCGGCGAGGCAAGTGGGGCTCGGTGACAACGCGGGCAGCAAGGCGACGGAGACGACAGAGGCGGCCATGGCGGGTGAAGAAGCAGCGAAGCGAGGGGAGGGGGAAAAGATCCTGGCCTTGTCCAGGGCATCGATGCTGGCAATCTTATCCCCTCCAGGTGGCCTGTAGCGAAGCGATGGCGAGATGGTGTGGCAGGAACGGCGTCCAGGCTCGGGCGCCATCGACAGCTGGGCAACTCGGGAGCGGGCTGGGCCTATACTGCTCCAACAGGCCTAAGTGCACAGTGGCCTGACTATTTTGATAAGTATTTATTAAGTTATCTACTGACTTGCATTTGTTTGACCACCAAATGACTTTTGTAAAAATATGCAACTGGTCTAAACAAATACTAGGCATTATCTAATATTGCCGCAAAAAGTTTGGAGTTTGTTTGAAATTAAACAACTTATGTTTGCATTTAAATGGTTCTGCTAAGTGTTGTTGGGCCACTTATTAATTTCCAAGGGATTCACCTGAGAGTCAAATGAAGTTGGCTTCATCACTGCAATGATCATGGGGATTTGTAGAATAGTGTGAACATTTTAGTTTTATTGTTCGAAGAAATAATTTATTTGATTTTATTTCAAATTTGAAAATGACTTCGGATTTTGTACAGGTGGCAAGCTACATAGTAATCATGATGACATGGCCACCATTAGGGGGAGATTACTGTAGCAAGATTCTCAGGTGTTACAAAGCTCCTCTACTACAAGAAATCTCGTCCCGAGATTTAAGGGGTGGAGTAAGGGGAAAGACTCAGGAAGGATGGAGCTCAACACAAGATAGGTACCTGGGGGCTATCTCGGTGAACGTGGCATAGAGGCATCTCTCGAGTTGAAATTGATGAAAGCCAAGGAGAGCAAGGTAAGAAGGTGCAATAAGAAGCTTCAATAGGGTAGGCAATCGATCCATGTCTAAAACAGAGTGTGAAAGGGGTTCAGAGCATCGAGAATAAGTATTGCATCTGATACCAGAACAGATCACAAGAAGGTAGCTCACAAATTACATACGAAGCCAAGCGCGAGGGATAACTTAGAAAACAGGGATGTATAGGAGAGTCGGGTTTCGATCCTATGGAACTGTGGGTTATGGGCCCACAATGTGGGTTAAAAGTAGGAAGGGCGCGGATAGCAAGGCATGCCAGAGCATAGACTGTCAGTTATGTTGGCAACAACCTTGGCACCAAGGGCGAGGGACGTAGAGAACCATTTTCCTGCTTGTTAAGACGAGGCGGACCAAAAGGCAAAGTTCTCGTCCATCGGTGGTTACCGGAATCTCATCAGCAATAGTAATAGGGTCACACCGACAGAGTTGTAAACCGAGGTGTTTCCATAAGCAGGGAATTATTTCTGCTTATAACATATATAGATCACAAGAAAGATTAAGCAAACCAATGGAAAGGAAAATGTGTTTATACACAAGATTTAGGAGTGTAACTTTTCCCAAGGAAAAGTAGAGCATGATATACATGTTAGATCAACAAGTACATCACCATTTGGATAAAGGGACAAGGGAATTCATGACGTTATCCATACAATGGTGTGTGGACAGTTGATCAAGAAACATTTAGCATTGCGCTGCCAATGTTCTTGTTGGTGAACGGAGTACCACGGTTGTGCTTTGGGATAGCATTGACATGGTCATCAGGTAAAGGGCAGACTTCGGATACACAAAGGATCCATCAGAACAACTTATAAAATAAGTCATACAATTTCAGTAAGAAAAATATGATTTTGTGGCCGGTGGGCTCAGGAACAATTCATCAAGGGGCAAGGATGGTATTTCTCATCATGAACTCAATTGATAGCCTGGAAGAGCTCAAAATGCCGATGATTATCATGACACATTTGTTGAGAGATTTCATGAGGATGTAATCGGTCGGCGATGACATCAAGATAAAGGAATGATGAAGCGAAAGGTTATTGGAACCATGAGTACGACACAAACTCAAAAGGAAGCTTGCTGTTCAAGGCGAAATGGTAAGATGAGGAAGATCGACGTAAGCTTAGCTCATCGTCGGAAGTTGCTCCGGGCATAAGGACCAGGTAGCACAGTTAAATGTTGACACGATAAAATATAGCCGATCAGGCTAGGAATGATGTGATGGTTTATAAAACTTCCCCGTATCAAGTACTAGGTGTAATGCCGGAAGGTAAATCGGATTAGAGTTTGGACGGGGGAAATGATTTGCAGAGGATAAGTATTTTAACTTATCCAGTAAATGGAATCAAGGAGGAAATATGGTCGGAATCACGACAGTAAGGATCAATTCATGGATACAAGATGAGCTTGTACCAAAGAAATAATTATATTTACGAGCAGCTTCCATGATAAGTTCTACATCGGGTCCATGGGCATGAACACAAAGGTTCAAGGTCGACTCCCACTTCTTCAATGCATAACCTTTCATTCACTCCCCGTTCTCGAAGAAATTGTAGTGCAGAAGATTTATCTGGCGAAGTACAAGAAGAGTAAGACTCACATCTCTTTTGAGTTCACACGGATTAGGGAGGGCATATGTTCAACCTGTAGGGGTATTTTAGGAACACCTACCACTAACTCCAGGATTAAAATATACCAGCTCGAAAGCAGAGCATGGTTGACAAAAGCAGATGATAGAATTTACCAAAGGCACTATGTGTCAGGGGAAGAGCGCACAAAATTTTGAACATGAAGGAAACTGCCGGATAATAATCCAACAAAGGATTCAACGGTCCTAAGTGGATCTGATTTGAGTATCAGTACTCAATCAGAAGAAGGAAAGAATGCAAAGGCATTGGATTATAGAACAATTGACTAATTCAAGGCTCAAATGCAAAGGAATTATGATTTCCAAAATGGTGGATCAGAAGTAGAGGCTCTGATCAAAGATAAGTAAGTTGAATAGACATAGATCAACAATCAATCAAGGCTTGATTTGTCAAACACCAGATCATGTCCAGCGTGACGTTTGAGCCGAAGGGAAGAATTCTAATTGTGATTGATGATTGCGAGCATTCACAAACATATCGAATCAAATGCTCAAAATTTCGATGACAAAGGATGCTAATGAATTTTGATAGACATATGGAAGTAACCATAATGTAAGCAGGTAAGGATGAACAAGAGTAAAAGTCTACTGAGGATTTTTGTAAGATCGAATAGCATTCCAAAGAATTTTGTGAAACACATGAACAACTGTGGATGAACGGATACTCAACAAGCACGAGTAATTATCCGTAGGGGTATTCATGTGGCAAAGAACTGCAAGGCAGTAGGCTCAACGGATTCTCAGGACAACAGAAGTACTTTGGGGCATCTTGTAATAACAAGAGCAACTGGGGATGAAGGTATGAACGACAATGTAGGTAATTACTCATAAGAATTTATCGGTGGTAGGGGATCGCAACGGCGAAGGGTACAAGGGTCTCGGGAAAACATCATAGAGTATCTTCAGAATCTTCTGGTGCACCAAGTAATTATCTGGAGTGAGGGGCTCTCCGGGAGAAAGAATTTACGAGAACCTAGAGTTAGAGTTAACAAAATCATTTAACCCGAATAGAAGAGAGGTCAGAGTCCCAGAGTGTAGACGAGGAGTAAAAGATCCTAATACCACCCAATGGCGACGTGGGCCCATAAGACACACAGCCAATGTTAGTAAAAGTTTTTCAGTGACTAGACTCAACTTCGGCCAAAGAGTTGGAAAGGGGCTACCTACAGGCAGTCGGCTCTGATACCAACTTGTGACGCCCTCGATTCAATCGTACACTAATCATACACGCAAATGTGTACGATCAAGATCAAGGACTCACGGGAAGATATCACAACCCAACTCTAGACACAAAATAAAATAATAGAAGCTTTATATTACAAGCCAGGGGCCTCGAGGGCTCGAATACATAAGCTCGAATACACAAGAGTCAGCGGAAGCAACAATATCTTAGTACAAACATGAGTTAGACAAGTTTGCCTAAAGAAGGCTAGCACAAAAGCAACATCGATCGAAAACGCAAGGCCTCCTGCCTGGGAGCCTCCTAACTACTCCTGGTCGTCGGCGGTCTCCACGTAGTAGTAGACATCGGCGGCGACAGCTGGCTCCTGGGCTCCGACATCTGGTTGCATCAACCGGAAAGAAGAAGAAAGGGGGAAAAGGGGGAGCAAAGCAACCGTGAGTACTCATCCAAAATACTCGCAAGCAAGGATCTACACTACATATGTAACATTATCAAAGGAAGGTTGTATATGTGGACTGGGATGCAGAAATGCCAGAATAGAGAGAAGGCCTAGTCCTATCGAAGACTAGCATCTTCTGAAAACCACCATCTTGCAGCAACAGGAGGGAGTAGAGTAGCATAAAGTAAAGTAGTAGTGGTGTTATCAACCTCGGCCGGAGATCCTTTCTCGACTCCCTGCGAGAAAGAAATCCCAGAGCCATACTATCCAGTTATCATCACAATCCAATTCTCATCACCATCCAGTTCCCATCACAAGTATCCAGTTCTAGTTGTATCGATCGGGATACAACTCCAAGTGTCCATTACCGTAGGACAGGCTATCGATAGATGTTTTCTTCCCTGCAGGGGTGCACCAACTTACCCACCACAGTCGATTAACTCCGGCCGGACACACTTTCCTGGGTCATGCCCGGCCTCGGCCAAACAATACGCCGCAACCCGACCTAGACTTAATAGAGAGGCCAACACGCCGGACTAAACCTATGCCCCCAGGGGTCATGGGCCATCTCCCCGGGAACTCCTGCACGTTGCCTACGCGGCCGGTGAGCAGACCTAGCTACCTCCTTCAACAAGGCAGGCGCTTACGCAGTCCAACCCGGCGCGCGCCGCTCAGTCGTTGACGTCTATTAAGCTTCGGCTGATGTATACGACGCAGAACGCCCATACTATGCCCACGTGATGGTTAGTGCTATCAGGCCAGGGGCCCCTCGGATCAAATATCCAAATCATAGTGGATTAGGAACACGCGGTAACAAGCAAAGACTCACGAAAGAGGTGACCCCGTTGCCCCGTCTCGAGGACTTGCGGCAAGGGCCAGGAATGCCCGGCCACGCCTCGTAATTATCTCGCGGGCAGCTTCCAGGTCCGCCCGACTCCACATCACTCGCAATTAAGCTCGCGCGGGTACCCCTCAGGGTCGACCCGTCTTTCCAAGTAACAGTGGTAAAGTACAAGTATCCGTGTGTCCAAACATCAAGGGGAAAACCCGAGGAATCAGCCCCGGTGAATTCCACTAGATGTAATCACCAAGGTGAACGTAAGAAGAATCACCCCCGAGGTTCACACTTGAGGGGTTGCACGATAGAGTCGTATCGAAAGTGGTTAAGGAGGAAATCACCCTCGATGACCACGACCGAATGACTACTCTACAGGATTAACATCAGAAGTGCTGAAGAGGTTCACCCTCGGTACTCGATAGTAACCCAGTAGTGTCAAGCAACTAAGGGGGAAGTGATGTGCGGTGTCGGGGCCTGGTCTTCGATCACGTAGATCGAGTCGTCGATGATGAAGCAGGGGCAACAAGGACAAGTGGGGGTCACTGATGGATCACTAACCAACCTATACTAAGCAGTTTAGGATAAGCAGATAAGATACAACAGCAGATACAAAAGCAGGCTATGCATCAGAATAGGAGCAAACAATAATAGTAGCAAAATCTAATGCAAGCATGAGAGAATGGAATGGGCGATATCGGGATGATCAAACGGGGGCTTGCCTGGTTGCTCAGACAAGAAGAAGGGGTCACCGTCGACGTAGTCGATCACAGTGGCATCAACGGCAGTCCCGGGGTCTACCGGAGAGAAGAGGGGGAAGAAATAGTAAATACATAGTAAGCAAGTGCATAACAGGACAACAGGCGGAGCTAGACATGTTCTAACGCGGTGCTACGCGGTACCGTGGAAGGGGGGAAACATCCGGGAAAGATTTCCCGGTTCCGGACGTCTGTCAGACAGATGAACCGGAGGTGAAAAGTTCAACGTTCGCTATGCTAGGGACGTGTGATAGACGAAGGGAGGGCGTATTCGGATTCGTCTCGTCGTTCTGAGCAACTTTCATGTAGAAAACATTTTCATCTGAGCTACGGTTTATTTTCTATGAAATTTTAAAAGATTTAAACATTTTCTCAAATATTATTAAAACGAAAATATAAACAGAACATAGCCTTGTCACCTAGTGCTACTCTAGCATGTGTGTATGACAGTGGGGCCAGTGGGGTGGAGTTGACCCAGTCAAATGTTGACTGGTCAACATATGAATAAAAAAAGTGGGACCCGTGTGTCATTGCCCTATATTTCAGTTCAATGATTTTAGTAGTTTTGTTTAAGGAGCAGGGCCTAGCGTCAGTGACTATTGGTAGTAGGATAACACTAACAGTGGTTACCTTTTAATCTAATTAGGCCCAGCCCCATATGGCGTGGCACTAGCTACCCATTGTGTGGCTGTACATGTAGGTCACGCACAAGCACACACAAACGGCGCTGGTGGCCATGGCCAAGCAGCATCAGCCGCGACTAGTGTTCGTACTAGAGCAGCAGCAGCATGAGTAGCAGCTACGCAAGGGCAGCGGCAGTAGTAATTAGCAGTAGCGGCAGCACAACATGAAGAAGCAGTAGCAGCTTAGAACAACACGCAGCAGCAGGATAGCAGCAGTATGCAAGAGCAGCAGCGAGAGAACAACAGAGCAACGACAGCAACGGGCGGCGAGCGCGGCAGGGGACTGGCGCGTGGGCGAGCAAAAGGCGGGGGCGAGGCAAGGCGCGTGCGGGGGCGAGGCAAGGGCGCGGCTAACGGGCGGCGGCCAGCGCTGGGCATGGCGGGGAGCAGCACGGGACGGGCAGGCGCGGCCAAACGAGGCCCGAGGCGAGGCAGGTCGCGCGGGCGACGCGAGCTTTGGCCATGGCGTCCGATGCGCGATGCCGGGCTGTACGGCGACGGATCGAGGTCGGGAGGAGGGGGAACCAGACGAGATGGTCATCATGAGTTTTATGGCGAGGTTGGGAAGGCCGAAGGTGGACCGGAGCGACGGGTGCGGCGACGACTGACGGCGGCTACAGTGGGGCTCGACGGACCTAGGCCTACGTTGCGTCTGCGAGCGAACGAAGAGGGGGAGGAGATGCACGAGCTCACCCCGGAGCTGGTGGCGTGCTCAGACGCGTCGGGGAGGGCTGGAGGCGGCGGATCGACGAGGGGCAGTGGCGAACAGCGCCGGAGAAGACCGAAGCACGTATCGACGATGCAGCTCCATGGCTCCGATCCAGCACGTGCAGGTGACGAGGACGAGGCAGCGGTGCTCCCGGAGACGTCGGCGAGGCAAGTAGGGCTCGGTGACAACGCGGGCAGCAAGGCGACAGAGACGACAGAGGCGGCCATGGCGGGTGAAGAAGCAGCGAAGCGAGGGGAGGGGGAAAAGATCCTGGCCTTGTCCAGGGCATCGATGCTGGCAATCTTATCCCCTCCAGGTGGCCTGTAGCGAAGCGATGGCGAGATGGTGTGGCAGGAACGGCGTCCAGGCTCGGGCGCCATCGACAGCTGGGCAACTCGGGAGCGGGCTGGGCCTATACTGCTCCAACAGGCCTAAGTGCACAGTGGCCTGACTATTTTGATAAGTATTTATTAAGTTATCTACTGACTTGCATTTGTTTGACCACCAAATGACTTTTGTAAAAATATGCAACTGGTCTAAACAAATACTAGGCATTATCTAATATTGCCGCAAAAAGTTTGGAGTTTGTTTGAAATTAAACAACTTATGTTTGCATTTAAATGGTTCTGCTAAGTGTTGTTGGGCCACTTATTAATTTCCAAGGGATTCACCTGAGAGTCAAATGAAGTTGGCTTCATCACTGCAATGATCATGGGGATTTGTAGAATAGTGTGAACATTTTAGTTTTATTGTTCGAAGAAATAATTTATTTGATTTTATTTCAAATTTGAAAATGACTTCGGATTTTGTACAGGTGGCAAGCTACATAGTAATCATGATGACATGGCCACCATTAGGGGGAGATTACTGTAGCAAGATTCTCGAGGTGTTACAAAGCTCCTCCACTACAAGAAATCTCGTCCCGAGATTTAAGGGGTGGAGTAAGGGGAAAGACTCAGGAAGGATGGAGCTCAACACAAGATAGGTACCTGGGGGCTATCTCGGTGAACGTGGCATAGAGGCATCTCTCGAGTTGAAATTGATGAAAGCCAAGGAGAGCAAGGTAAGAAGGTGCAATAAGAAGCTTCAATAGGGTAGGCAATCGATCGATGTCTAAAACAGAGTGTGAAAGGGGTTCAGAGCATCGAGAATAAGTATTGCATCTGATACCAGAACAGATCACAAGAAGGTAGCTCACAAATTACATACGAAGCCAAGCGCGAGGGATAACTTAGAAAACAGGGATGTATAGGAGAGTCGGGTTTCGATCCTATGGAACTGTGGGTTATGGGCCCACAATGTGGGTTAAAAGTAGGAAGGGCGCGGATAGCAAGGCATGCCAGAGCATAGACTGTCAGTTATGTTGGCAACAACCTTGGCACCAAGGGCGAGGGACGTAGAGAACCATTTTCCTGCTTGTTAAGACGAGGCGGTCCAAAAGGCAAAGTTCTCGTCCATCGGTGGTTACCGGAATCTCATCAGCAATAGTAATAGGGTCACACCGACAGAGTTGTAAACCGAGGTGTTTCCATAAGCAGGGAATTATTTCTGCTTATAACATATATAGATCACAAGAAAGATTAAGCAAACCAATGGAAAGGAAAATGTGTTTATACACAAGATTTAGGAGTGTAACTTTTCCCAAGGAAAAGTAGAGCATGATATACATGTTAGATCAACAAGTACATCACCATTTGGATAAAGGGACAAGGGAATTCATGACGTTATCCATACAATGGTGTGTGGAGAGTTGATCAAGAAACATTTAGCATTGCGCTGCCAATGTTCTTGTTGGTGAACGGAGTACCACGGTTGTGCTTTGGGATAGCATTGACATGGTCATCAGGTAAAGGGCAGACTTCGGATACACAAAGGATCCATCAGAACAACTTATAAAATAAGTCATACAATTTCAGTAAGAAAAATATGATTTTGTGGCCGGTGGGCTCAGGAACAATTCATCAAGGGGCAAGGATGGTATTTCTCATCATGAACTCAATTGATATCCTGGAAGAGCTCAAAATGCCGATGATTATCATGACACATTTGTTGAGAGATTTCATGAAGATGTAATCGGTCGGCGATGACATCAAGATAAAGGAATGATGAAGCGAAAGGTTATTGGAACCATGAGTACGACACAAACTCAAAAGGAAGCTTGCTGTTCAAGGCGAAATGGTAAGATGAGGAAGATCGACGTAAGCTTAGCTCATCGTCGGAAGTTGCTCCGGGCATAAGGACCAGGTAGCACAGTTAAATGTTGACACGATAAAATATAGCCGATCAGGCTAGGAATGATGTGATGGTTTATAAAACTTCCCCGTATCAAGTACTAGGTGTAATGCCGGAAGGTAAATCGGATTAGAGTTTGGACGGGGGAAATGATTTGCAGAGGATAAGTATTTTAACTTATCAAGTAAATGGAATCAAGGAGGAAATATGGTCGGAATCACGACAGTAAGGATCAATTCATGGATACAAGATGAGCTTGTACCAAAGAAATAATTATATTTACGAGCAGCTTCCATGATAAGTTCTACATCGGGTCCATGGGCATGAACACAAAGGTTCAAGGTCGACTCCCACTTCTTCAATGCATAACCTTTCATTCACTCCCCGTTCTCGAAGAAATTGTAGTGCAGAAGATTTATCTGGTGAAGTACAAGAAGAGTAAGACTCACATCTCTTTTGAGTTCACACGGATTAGGGAGGGCATATGTTCAACCCGTAGGGGTATTTTAGGAACACCTACCACTAACTCCAGGATTAAAATATACCAGCTCGAAAGCAGAGCATGGTTGACAAAAGCAGATGATAGAATTTACCAAAGGCACTATGTGTCAGGGGAAGAGCGCACAAAATTTTGAACATGAAGGAAACTGCCGGATAATAATCCAACAAAGGATTCAACGGTCCTAAGTGGATCTGATTTGAGTATCAGTACTCAATCAGAAGAAGGAAAGAATGCAAAGGCATTGGATTATAGAACAATTGACTAATTCAAGGCTCAAATGCAAAGGAATTATGATTTCCAAAATGGTGGATCAGAAGTAGAGGCTCTGATCAAAGATAAGTAAGTTGAATAGACATAGATCAACAATCAATCAAGGCTTGATTTTTCGAACACCAGCTCATGTCCAGCGTGACGTTTGAGCCGAAGGGAAGAATTCTAATTGTGATTGATGATTGCGAGCATTCACAAACATATCGAATCAAATGCTCAAAATTTCAATGACAAAGGATGCTAATGAATTTTGATAGACATATGGAAGTAACCATAATGTAAGCAGGTAAGGATGAACAAGAGTAAAAGTCTACTGAGGATTTTTGTAAGATCGAATAGCATTCCAAAGAATTTTGTGAAACACATGAACAACTGTGGATGAACGGATACTCAACAAGCACGAGTAATTATCCGTAGGGGTATTCATGTGGCAAAGAACTGCAAGGCAGTAGGCTCAACGGATTCTCAGGACAACAGAAGTACTTTGGGGCATCTTGTAATAACAAGAGCAACTGGGGATGAAGGTATGAACGACAATGTAGGTAATTACTCATAAGAATTTATCGGTGGTAGGGGATCGCAACGGCGAAGGGTACAAGGGTCTCGGGAAAACATCATAGAGTATCTTCAGAATCTTCTGGTGCACCAAGTAATTATCTGGAGTGAGGGGCTCTCCGGGAGAAAGAATTTACGAGAACCTAGAGTTAGAGTTAACAAAATCATTTAACCCGAATAGAAGAGAGGTCAGAGTCCCAGAGTGTAGACGAGGAGTAAAAGATCCAAATACCACCCAATGGCGACGTGGGCCCATAAGACACACAGCCAATGTTAGTAAAAGTTTTTCAGTGACTAGACTCAACTTCGGCCAAGGAGTTGGAAATGGGGCTACCTACAGGCAGTCGGCTCTGATACCAACTTGTGACGCCCTCGATTCAATCGTACACTAATCATACACGCAAATGTGTACGATCAAGATCAAGGACTCATGGGAAGATATCACAACCCAACTCTAGACACAAAATAAAATAATAGAAGCTTTATATTACAAGCCAGGGGCCTCGAGGGCTCGAATACCTAAGCTCGAATACACAAGAGTCAGCGGAAGCAACAATATCTGAGTACAAACATGAGTTAGACAAGTTTGCCTTAAGAAGGCTAGAACAAAAGCAACATCGATCGAAAAGGCAAGGCCTCCTGCCTGGGAGCCTCCTAACTACTCCTGGTCGTCGGTGGTCTCCACGTAGTAGTAGACATCAGCGGTGACAGCTGGCTCCTGGGCTCCGACATCTGGTTGCATCAACCGGAAAGAAGAAGAAAGGGGGAAAAGGGGGAGCAAAGCAACCGTGAGTACTCATCCAAAGTACTCGCAAGCAAGGATCTACACTACATATGCAACATTATCAAAGGAAGGTTGTATATGTGGACTGGGATGCAGAAATGCCAGAATAGAGAGAAGGCCTAATCCTATCGAAGACTAGCATCTTCTGAAAACCACCATCTTGCAGCAACAGGAGGGAGTAGAGTAGCATAAAGTAAAGTAGTAGTAGTAGTGTTATCAACCTCGACCGGAGATCCTTTCTCGACTCCCTGCGAGAAAGAAATCCCAGAGCCATACTATCCAGTTATCATCACAATCCAATTCTCATCACCATCCAGTTCTCATCACAAGTATCCAGTTCTAGTTGTATCGATCGGGATACAACTCCAAGTGTCCATTACCGTAGGACAGGCTATCGATAGATGTTTTCTTCCCTACAGGGGTGCACCAACTTACCCAACACACTCGATTAACTCCGGCCGGACACACTTTCCTGGGTCATGCCCGGCCTCGGCCAAACAATACGCCGCAACCCGACCTAGACTTAATAGAGAGGCCAACACGCCAGACTAAACCTATGCCCCCAGGGGTCATGGGCCATCTCCCCGGGAACTCCTGCACGTTGCGTACGCGGCCGGTGAGCAGACCTAGCTACCTCCTTCAACAAGGCAGGCGCTTACGCAGTCCAACCCGGCGCACGCCGCTCAGTCGTCGACGTCTATTAAGCTTCGGCTGATGTATACGACGCAGAACGCCCATACTATGCCCACGTGATGGTTAGTGCTATCAGGCCAGAGGCCCCTCGGATCAAATATCCAAATCGTAGTGGATTAGGAACGCGCGGTAACAAGCAGAGACTCACGAAAGAGGTGACCACGTTGCCCCATCTCGAGGACTTGCGGCAAGGGCTAGGAATGCCCGGCCACGCCTCGTAATTATCTCGCGGGCACCTTCTAGGTCCGCCCGACTCCACATCACTCGCAATTAAGCTCGCGCGGGTACCCCTCAGGGTCGACCCGTCTTTCCAAGTAATAGTGCTAAAGTACAAGTATCCGTGTGTCCAAACATCAAGGGTTAAACCCGAGGAATCACCCCCGGTGAATTCCACTAGATGTAATCATCAAGGTGAACGTAAGAGGAATCACCCCCGAGGTTCACACTTGAGGGGTTGCACGACAGAGTCGTATCGAAAGTGGTTAAGGAGGAAATCACCCTCGATGACCACGACCGAATGGCTACTCTACAGGGTTAACATCAGAAGTGCTGAAGAGGTTCACCCTCGGTACTCGATAGTAACCCAGTAGTGTCAAGCAACTAAGGGGGAAGTGATGTGCGGTGTCGGGGCCTGGTCTTCGATCACATAGATCGAGTCGTAGATGATGAAGCAGGGGCAACAAGGACAAGTGGGGGTCACTGATGGATCACTAACCAACCTATACTAAGCAGTTTAGGATAAGCAGATAAGATACAACAGCAGATACAAAAGCAGGCTATGCATCAGAATAGGAGCAAACAATAATAGTAGCAAAATCTAATGCAAGCATGAGAGAATGGAATGGGCGATATCGGGATGATCAAACGGGGGCTTGCCTGGTTGCTCAGACAAGAAGAAGGGGTCACCGTCGACGTAGTCGATCACAGTGGCATCAACGGCAGTCCCGGGGTCTACCGGAGAGAAGACGGGGAAGAAACAGTAAATACATAGTAAGCAAGTGCATAACAGGACAACAGGCGGAGCTAGACGTGTTCTAACGCGGTGCTACGCGGTACCGTGGAAGGGGGGAAACATCCGGGAAAGTTTTCCCGGTTCCGGACGTATGTCAGACAGATGAACCGGAGGTGAAAAGTTCAACGTTCGCTATGCTAGGGACGTGTGATAGACGAACGGAGGGCGTATTCGGATTTGTCTCGTCGTTCTGAGCAACTTTCATGTAGAAAAGATTTTCATCTGAGCTACGGTTTATTTTCTATGAAATTTTAAAAGATTTAAACATTTTCTCAAATATTATTAAAACGAAAATATAAACAGAACATAGCCTTGTCACCTAGTGCTACTCTAGCATGTGTGTATGACAGTGGGGCCAGTGGGGTGGAGTTGACCCAGTCAAATGTTGACTGGTCAACATATGAATAAAAAAAAGTGGGACCCGTGTGTCATTGCCCTATATTTCAGTTCAATGATTTTAGTAGTTTTGTTTAAGGAGCAGGGCCTAGCGTCAGTGACTATTGGTAGTAGGATAACACTAACAATGATTACCTTTTAATCTAATTAGGCCCAGCCCCATATGGCGTGGCACTAGCTACCCATTGTATGGCTGTACATGTAGGTCACGCACACGCACACACAAACGGCGCTGGTGGCCATGGCCAACCAGCATCAGCCGTGACTAGTGTTCGTACTAGAGCAGCAGCAGCATGAGTAGCAGCTACGCAAGGGCAGCAGCAGTAGTAATTAGCAGCAGCGGCAGCACAACATGAAGAAGCAGTATCAGCTTAGAACAGCACGCAGCAGCAGGATAGCAGCAGTATGCAAGAGCAGCAGCGAGAGAACAACAGAGCAACGGCAGCAACGGGCGGCGAGCGCGGCAGGGGACTGGCGCGTGGGCGAGCAGAAGGCGGGGCGAGGCCCGCGTCGGGGGCGAGGCAAGGGCGCGGCTAACGGGTGGCGGGCAGCGCTGGGCGTGGTGGGGAGCAGCACGGGACGGGCAGGCGTGGCCAAACAAGGCCCAAGGTGAGGCAGGTCGCGCGGGCGACGCGAGCTTTGGCCATGGCGTTCGATGCGCGATGCCGGGCTGTACGGCGACGGATCGAGGTCGGGAGGAGGGGGAACCGGACGAGATGGTCATCATGAGTTTGATGGCGAGGTTGGGAAGGCCGAAGGTGGACCGGAGCGACAGGTGCGGCGACGACTGACGGCGGCTGCGGTGGGGCTCGACGGACCTAGGCCTACGTTGCGTCTGCGAGCGAACGAAGAGGCGGAGGAGATGCACGAGCTCACCCCGGAGCTGGTGGCGTGCTCAGACGCGTCGGGGAGGGCTGGAGGCGGCGGATCGACGAGGGGCAGTGGCGAACAGCGCCGGAGAAGACCGAAGCACGTGTCGACGATGCAGCTCCATGGCTCCGATCCAGCACGTGCAGGTGATGAGGACGAGGCAGCGGTGCTCCCGCAGACGTCGGCGAGGCAAGTGGGGCTCGCTGACAACGCGGGCAGCAAGGCGACGGAGACGACAGAGGCGGCCATGGCGGGTGAAGAAGCAGCTAAGCGAGGGGAGGGGGAAAAGATCATGGCCTTGTCCAGGGCATCGATGCTGGCAATCTTATCCCCTCTAGGTGGCCTGTAGCGACGCGATGGCGAGATGGTGTGGCAGGAACGGCGTCCAGGCTCGGGCGCCATCGACAGCTGGGCAACTCGGGAGCGGGCTGGGCCTATACTGCTCCAACAGGCCTAAGTGCACAGTGGCCCGACTATTTTGATAAGTATTTATTAAGTTATCTACTGACTTGCATTTGTTTGACCACCAAATGACTTTTGTAAAAATATGCAACTGGTCTAAACAAATATTAGGCATTATCTAATATTGCCGCAAAAAGTTTGGAGTTTGTTTGAAATTAAACAACTTATGTTTGCATTTAAATGGTTCTGCTAAGTGTTGTTGGGCCACTTATTAATTTCCAAGGGATTCACCTGAGAGTCAAATGAAGTTGGCTTCATCACTGCAATGATCATGGGGATTTGTAGAATAGTGTGAACATTTTAGTTTTATTGTTCGAAGAAATAATTTATTTGATTTTATTTCAAATTTGAAAATGACTTCGGATTTTGTATAGGTGGCAAGCTACATAGTAATCATGATGACATGGCCACCATTAGGGGGAGATTACTGTAGCAAGATTCTCGAGGTGTTACAAAGCTCCTCCACTACAAGAAATCTCGTCCCGAGATTTAAGGGGTGGAGTAAGGGGAAAGACTCGGGAAGGATGGAGCTCAACACAAGATAGGTACCTGGGGGCTATCTCGGTGAACGTGGCATAGAGGCATCTCTCGAGTTGAAATCGATGAAAGCCAACGAGAGCAAGGTAAGAAGGTGTAATAAGAAGCTTCAATAGGGTAGGCAATCGATCCATGTCTAAAATAGAGTGTGAAAGGGGTTCAGAGCATCGAGAATAAGTATTGCATCTGATACCAGAACAGATCACAAGAAGGTAGCTCACAAATTACATACGAAGCCAAGCGCGAGGGATAACTTAGAAAACAGGGATGTATAGGAGAGTCGGGTTTAGATCCTATGGAACTGTGGGTTATGGACCCACAATGTGGGTTAAAAGTAGGAAGGGCGCGGATAGCAAGGCATGGCAGAGCATAGACTGTCAGTTATGTTGGCAACAACCTTGGCACCAAGGGCGAGGGACGTAGAGAACCATTTTCCTGCTTGTTAAGACGAGGCGGACCAAAAGGCAAAGTTCTCGTCCATCGGTGGTTATCGGAATCTCATCAGCAATAGTAATAGGGTCACACCGACAGAGTTGTAAACCGAGGTGTTTCCATAAGCAGGGAATTATTTCTGCTTATAACATATATAGATCACAAGAAAGATTAAGGAAACCAATGGAAAGGAAAATGTGTTTATACACAAGATTTAGGAGTGTAACTTTTCCCAAGGAAAGTAGAGCATGATATACATGTTAGATCAACAAGTACATTACCATTTGGATAAAGGGACAAGGGAATTCATGATGTTATCCATATAATGGTGTGTGGAGAGTTGATCAAGAAACATCTAGCATTGCGCTGCCAATGTTCTTGTTGGTGAACGGAGTACCACGGTTGTGCTTTGGGATAGCATTGACTTGGTCATCAGGTAAAGGGCAGACTTCGGATACATAAAGGATCCATCAGAACAACTTATAAAATAAGTCATACAATTTCAGCAAGAAAAATATGATTTTGTGGCCGGTGGGCTCAGGAACAATTCATCAAGGGGCAAGGATGGTATTTCTCATCATGAACTCAATTGATATCCTAGAAGAGCTCAAAATGCCGATGATGATCACGACACATTTGTTGAGAGATTTCATGAAGATGTAATCGGTCGGCGATGACATCAAGATAAAGGAATGATGAAGCGAAAGGTTATTGGAACCATGAGTACGACACAAACTCAAAAGGAAGCTTGCTGTTCAAGGCGAAATGGTAAGATGAGGAAGATCGACGTAAGCTTAGCTCATCGTCGGAAGTTGCTCCGGGCATAAGGACCAGGTAGCATAGTTAAATGTTGACACGATAAAATATAGCCAATTAGGCTAGGAATGATGTGATGGTTTATAAAACTTCCCCGTATCAAGTACTAGGTGTAATGCCGGAAGGTAAATCGGATTAGAGTTTGGACGGGGGAAATGATTTGCAGAGGATAAGTATTTTAACTTATCAAGTAAATGGAATCAAGGAGGAAATATGGTCGGAATCACGACAGTAAGGATCAATTCATGGATACAGGATGAGCTTGTACCAAAGAAATTATTATATTTACGAGCAGCTTCCATGATAGGTTCTACATCGGGTCCATGGGCATGAACACCAAGGTTCAAGGTCGACTCCCACTTCTTCAATGCATAACCTTTCATTCACTCCCCGTTCTCGAAGAAATTATAGTGCGGAAGATTTATCTGGCGAAGTACAAGAAGAGTAAGACTCACATCTCTTTTGAGTTCACACGGATTAGGCAGGGCATATGTTCAACACGTAGGGGTATTTTAGGAACACCTACCACTAACTCCAGGATTAAAATATACCAGCTCGAAAGCAGAGCAAGGTTGACAAAAGCAGATGATAGAATTTACCAAAGGCACTATGTGTCAGGGGAAGAGCGCACAAAATTTTGAACATGAAGGAAACTGCCGGGTAATAATCCAACAAAGGATTCAACGGTCCTAAGTGGATCTGATTTGAGTATCAGTACTCAATCAGAAGAAGGAAAAAATGCAAAGGCATTGGATTATAGAACAATTGACTAATTCAAGGCTCAAATGCAAAGGAATTATGATTTCCAAAATGGTGGATCAGAAGTAGAGGCTCTGATCAAAGATAAGTATGTTGAATAGACATAGATCAACAATCAATCAAGGCTTGATTTGTCGAACACCAGCTCATGTCCAGCGTGACGTTTGAGCCGAAGGGAAGAATTCTAATTGTGATTGGTGATTGCGAGCATTCACAAACATATCGAATCAAATGCTCAAAATTTCGATGACAAAGGATGCTAATGAATTTTGATATACATATGGAAGTAACCATAATGTAAGCAGGTAAGGATGAACAAGAGTAAAAGGCTACTGAGGATTTTTGTAAGATCGAATAGCATTCCAAAGAATTTTGTGAAACACATGAACAACTGTGGATGAACGGATACTCAACAAGCACGAGTAATTATCCGTAGGGGTATTCATGTGCCAAAGAACTGCAAGGCAGTAGGCTCAACGGATTCTCAGGACAACAGAAGTACTTTGGGGCATCTTGTAATAACAAGAGCAACTGGGGATGAAGGTATGAACGACAATGTAGGTAATTACTCATAAGAATTTATCGGTGGTAGGGGATCGCAACGGCGAAGGGTACAAGGGTCTCGGGAAAACATCATAGAGTATCTTCAGAATCTTCTGGTGCACCAAGTAATTATCTGGAGTGAGGGGCTCTCCGGGAGAAAGAATTTACGAGAACCTAGAGTTAGAGTTAACAAAATCATTTAACCCGAATAGAAGAGAGGTCAGAGTCCCAGAGTGTAGACGAGGAGTAAAAGATCCTAATACCACCCAATGGCGACGTGGGCCCATAAGACACACAGCCAATGTTAGTAAAAGTTTTTCAGTGACTAGACTCAACTTCGGCCAAGGAGTTGGAAAGGGGCTACCTACAGGCAGTTGGCTCTGATAGCAACTTGTGACGCCCTCGATTCAATCGTACACTAATCATACATGCAAATGTGTACGATCAAGATCAAGGACTCACGGGAAGATATCACAACCCAACTCTAGACACAAAATAAAATAATAGAAGCTTTATATTACAAGCCAGGGGCCTCGAGGGCTCGAATACATAAGCTCGAATACACAAGAGTCAGCGGAAGCAACAATATCTTAGTACAAACATGAGTTAGACAAGTTTGCCTTAAGAAGGCTAGCACAAAAGCAACATCGATCGAAAAGGCAAGGCCTCCTGCCTGGGAGCCTCCTAACTACTCCTGGTCGTCGGTGGTCTCCACGTAGTAGTAGACATCGGCGGTGACAGCTGGCTCCTGGGCTCCGACATCTGGTTGCATCAACCGGAAAGAAGAAGAAAGGGGGAAACGGGGGAGCAAAGCAACCGTGAGTACTCATCCAAAGTACTTGCAAGCAAGGATCTACACTACATATGCAACATTATCAAAGGAAGGTTGTATATGTGGACTGGGATGCAGAAATGCCAGAATAGAGAGAAGGCCTAGTCCTATCGAAGACTAGCATCTTCTGAAAACCACCATCTTGCAGCAACAGGAGGGAGTAGAGTAGCATAAAGTAAAGTAGTAGTCGTGTTATCAACCTCGACCGGAGATCCTTTCTCGACTCCCTGTGAGAAAGAAATCCCAGAGCCATACTATCCAGTTATCATCACAATCCAATTCTCATCACCATCCAGTTCTCATCACAAGTATCCAGTTCTAGTTGTATCGATCGGGATACAACTCCAAGTGTCCGTTACCGTAGGACAGGCTATCGATAGATGTTTTCTTCCCTGCAGGGGTGCACCAACTTACCCACCACACTCGATTAACTCCGGCCGGACACACTTTCCTGGGTCATGCCCGGCCTCGGCCAAACAATACGCCGCAACCCGACCTAGACTTAATAGAGAGGCCAACACGCCGGACTAAACCTATGCCCCCAGGGGTCATGGGCCATCTCCCCGGGAACTCCTGCACGTTGCGTACGCGGCCGGTGAGCAGACCTAGCTACCTCCTTCAACAAGGCAGGCGCTTACGCAGTCCAACCCGGCGCGCGCCGCTCAGTCGTTGACGTCTATTAAGCTTCGGCTGATGTATACGACGCAGAACGCCCATACTATGCCCACGTGATGGTTAGTGCTATCAGGCCAGGGGCCCCTCGGATCAAATATCCAAATCGTAGTGGATTAGGAACGCGCGGTAACAAGCAGAGACTCACGAAAGAGGTGACCCCGTTGCCCCGTCTCGAGGACTTGCGACAAGGGCCAGGAATGCCCGGCCATGCCTCGTAATTATCTCGCGGGCAGCTTCCAGGTCCGCCCGACTCCACATCACTCGCAATTAAGCTCGCGCGGGTACCCCTCAGGGTCGACCCGTCTTTCCAAGTAACAGTGGTAAAGTACAAGTATCCGTGTGTCCAAACATCAAGGGGAAAACCCGAGGAATCACCCCCGGTGAATTCCACTAGATGTAATCATCAAGGTGAACGTAAGAGGAATCACCCCCGAGGTTCACACTTGAGGGGTTGCACGACAGAGTCGTATCGAAAGTGGTTAAGGAGGAAATCACCCTCGATGACCACGACCGAATGACTACTCTACAGGGTTAACATCAGAAGTGCTGAAGAGGTTCGCCCTCGGTACTCGATAGTAACCCAGTAGTGTCAAGCAACTAAGGGGGAAGTGATGTGCGGTGTCGGGGCCTGGTCTTCGATCACGTAGATCGAGTCGTCGATGATGAAGCAGGAGCAACAAGGACAAGTGGGGGTCACTGATGGATCACTAACCAACCTATACTAAGCAGTTTAGGATAAGCAGATAAGATACAACAGCAGATACAAAAGCAGGCTATGCATCAGAATAGGAGCAAACAATAATAGTAGCAAAATCTAATGCAAGCACGAGAGAATGGAATGGGCAATATCGGGATGATCAAAGGGGGGATTGCCTGGTTGCTCAGACAAGAAGAAGGGGTCACCGTCGACGTAGTCGATCACAGTGGCATCATCGGCAGTCCCGGGGTCTACCGGAGAGAAGAGGGGGAAGAAACAGTAAATACATAGTAAGCAAGTGCATAACAGGACAACAGGCGGAGCTAGACGTGTTCTAACGCGGTGCTACGCGGTACCGTGGAAGGGGGGAAACATCCGGGAAAGTTTTCCCGGTTCCGGACGTCTGTCAGACAAATGAACCAGAGGTGAAAAGTTCAACGTTCGCTATGCTAGGGACGTGTGATAGACGAACGGAGGGCGTATTCGGATTCGTCTCGTCGTTCTGAGCAACTTTCATGTAGAAAACATTTTCATCTGAGCTACGGTTTATTTTCTGTGAAATTTTAAAAGATTTAAACATTTTCTCAAATATTATTAAAACGAAAATATAAACAGAACATAGCCTTGTCACCTAGTGCTACTCTAGCATGTGTGTATGACAGTGGGGCCAGTGGGGTGGAGTTGACCCAGTCAAATGTTGACTCGTCAACATATGAATAAAAAAAAGTGGGACCCGTGTGTCATTGCCCTATATTTCAGTTCAATGATTTTAGTAGTTTTGTTTAAGGAGCAGGGCCTAGCGTCAGTGACTATTGGTAGTAGGATAACACTAACAGTGATTACCTTTTAATCTAATTAGGCCCAGCCCCATATGGCGTGGCACTAGCTACCCATTGTGTGGCTGTACATGTAGGTCCCGCACACGCACACACAAACGGCGCTGGTGGCCATGGCCAAGCAGCATCAGCCGCGACTAGTGTTCGTACTAGAGCAGCAGCAGCATGAGTAGCAGCTACGCAAGGGCAGCGGCAGTAGTAATTAGCAGCAGCGGCAGCACAACATGAAGAAGCAGTAGCAGCTTAGAACAGCACGCAGCAGCAGGATAGCAGCAGTATGCAAGAGCAGCAGCGAGAGAACAACAGAGCAACGGCAGCAACGGGCGGCGAGCGCGGCAGGGGACTGGCGCGTGGGAGAGCAGAAGGCGGGGCGAGGCAAGGGCGCGTGCGGGGGCGAGGCAAGGGCGCGGCTAACGGGCGGCGGGCAGCGCTGGGCGTGGCGGGGAGCAGCACGGGACGGGCAGGCGTGGCCAAACGAGGCCCAAGGTGAGGCAGGTCGCGCGGGCGATGCGAGCTTTGGCCATGGCGTCCGATGCGCGATGCCGGGCTGTACGACGACGGATCGAGGTCGGGAGGAGGGGGAACCGGACGAGATGGTCATTGTGAGTTTGATGGCGAGGTTGGGAAGGCCGAAGGTGGACCGGAGCGACGGGTGCGGCGACGACTGACGGCGGCTACGGTGGGGCTCGACGGAACTAGGCCTACGTTGCGTCTGCGAGCGAACGAAGAGGGGGAGGAGATGCACGAGCTCACCCCGGAGCTGGTGGCGTGCTCAGACGCGTCGGGGAGGGCTGGAGGCGGCGGATCGACGAGGGGCAGTGGCGAATAGCGCCGGAGAAGACCGAAGCACGTGTCGATGATGCAGCTCCATGGCTCCGATCCAGCACGTGCAGGTGACGAGGACGAGGCAGCGGTGCTCCCGGAGACGTCGGCGAGGCAAGTGGGGCTCGGTGGCAACACGGGCAGCAAGGCGACGGAGACGACAGAGGCGGCCATGGCGGGTGAAGAAGCAGCGAAGGGAGGGGAGGGGGAAAAGATCCTGGCCTTGTCCAGGGCATCGATGCTGGCAATCTTATCCCCTCCAGGTGGCCTGTAGCGACGCGATGGCGAGATGGTGTGGCAGGAATGACGTCCAGGCTCGGGCGCCATCGACAGCTGGGCAACTCGGGAGCGGGCTGGGCCTATACTGCTCCAACAGGCCTAAGTGCGCAGTGGCCCGACTATTTTGATAAGTATTTATTAAGTTATCTACTGACTTGCATTTGTTTGACCACCAAATGACTTTTGTAAAAATATGCAACTGGTCTAAACAAATACTAGGCATTATCTAATATTGCCGCAAAAAGTTTGGAGTTTGTTTGAAATTAAACAACTTATGTTTGCATTTAAATGGTTCTGCTAAGTGTTGTTGGGCCACTTATTAAATTCCAAGGGATTCACCTGAGAGTCAAATGAAGTTGGCTTCATCACTGCAATGATCATGGGGATTTGTAGAATAGTGTGAACATTTTAGTTTTATTGTTCGAAGAAATAATTTATTTGATTTTATTTCAAATTTGAAAATGACTTCGGATTTTGTACAGGTGGCAAGCTACATAGTAATCATGATGACATGGCCACCATTAGGGGGAGATTACTGTAGCAAGATTCTCGAGGTGTTACAAAGCTCCTCCACTACAAGAAATCTCGTCTCGAGATTTAAGGGGTGGAGTAAGGGGAAAGACTCGGGAAGGATGGAGCTCAACACAAGATAGGTACCTGGGGGCTATCTCGGTGAACGTGGCATAGAGGCATCTCTCGAGTTGAAATTGATGAAAGCCAACGAGAGCAAGGTAAGAAGGTGCAATAAGAAGCTTCAATAGGGTAGGCAATCGATCGATGTCTAAAACAGAGTGTGAAAGGGGTTCAGAGCATCGAGAATAAGTATTGCATCTGATACCAGAACAGATCACAAGAAGGTAGCTCACAAATTACATACAAAGCCAAGTGCGAGGGATAACTTAGAAAACAGGGATGTATAGGAGAGTCGGGTTTCGATCCTATGGAACTGTGGGTTATGGGCCCACAATGTGGGTTAAAAGTAGGAAGGGCGCGGATAGCAAGGCATGCCAGAGCATAGACTGTCAGTTATGTTGGCAACAACCTTGGCACCAAGGGCGAGGGACGTAGAGAACCATTTTCCTGCTTGTTAAGACGAGGCGGACCAAAAGGCAAAGTTCTCGTCCATCGGTGGTTACCGGAATTTCATCAGTAATAGTAATAGGGTCACACCGACAGAGTTGTAAACCGAGGTGTTTCCATAAGCAGGGAATTATTTCTGCTTATAACATATATAGATCACAAGAAAGATTAAGCAAACCAATGGAAAGGAAAATGTGTTTATACACAAGATTTAGGAGTGTAACTTTTCCCAAGGAAAAGTAGAGCATGATATACATGTTAGATCAACAAGTACATCACCATTTGGATAAAGGGACAAGGGAATTCATGATGTTATCCATACAATGGTGTGTGGAGAGTTGATCAAGAAACATTTAGCATTGCGCTGCCAATGTTCTTGTTGGTGAACGGAGTACCACGGTTGTGCTTTGGGATAGCATTGACATGGTCATCAGGTAAAGGGCAGACTTCGGATACACAAAGGATCCATCAGAACAACTTATAAAATAAGTCATACAATTTCAGCAAGAAAAATATGATTTTGTGGCCGGTGGGCTCAGGAACAATTCATCAAGGGGCAAGGATGGTATTTCTCATCATGAACTCAATTGATATCCTGGAAGAGCTCAAAATGCCGATGATGATCACGACACATTTGTTGAGAGATTTCATGAAGATGTAATCGGTCGGCGATGACATCAAGATAAAGGAATGATGAAGCGAAAGGTTATTGGAACCATGAGTACGACACAAACTCAAAAGGAAGCTTGTTGTTCAAGGCGAAATGGTAAGATGAGGAAGATCGACATAAGCTTAGCTCATCGTCGGAAGTTACTCCGGTCATAAGGACCAGGTAGCACAGTTAAATGTTGACACGATAAAATATAGCCGATCAGGCTAGGAATGATGTGATGGTTTATAAATCTTCCCCGTATCAAGTACTAGGTGTAATGCCGGAAGGTAAATTGGATTAGAGTTTGGACGGGGGAAATGATTTGCAGAGGATAAGTATTTTAACATATCCAGTAAATGGAATCAAGGAGGAAATATGGTCGGAATCACGACAGTAAGGATCAATTCATGGATACAGGATGAGCTTGTACCAAAGAAATAATTATATTTACGAGCAGCTTCCATGATAAGTTCTACATCGGGTCCATGGGCATGAACACAAAGGTTCAAGGTCGACTCCCACTTCTTCAATGCATAACCTTTCATTCACTCCCCGTTCTCGAAGAAATTATAGTGCAGAAGATTTATCTGGCGAAGTACAAGAAGAGTAAGACTCACATCTCTTTTGAGTTCACACTGATTAGGGAGGGCATATGTTCAACCCGTAGGGGTATTTTAGGAACACCTACCACTAACTCCAGGATTAAAATATACCAGCTCGAAAGCAGAGTATGGTTGACAAAGCAGATGATAGAATTTACCAAAGGCATTATGTGTGAGGGGAAGAGCGCACAAAATTTTGAACATGAAGGAAACTGCCGGATAATAATCCAACAAAGGATTCAACGGTCCTAAGTGGATCTGATTTGAGTATCAGTACACAATCAGAAGAAGGAAAGAATGCAAAGGCATTGGATTATAGAACAATTGACTAATTCAAGGCTCAAATGCAAAGGAATTATGATTTCCAAAATGGTGGATCAGAAGTAGAGGCTCTGATCAAAGATAAGTAAGTTGAATAGACATAGATCAACAATCAATCAAGGCTTGATTTGTCGAACACCAGCTCATGTCCAGCGTGACGTTTGAGCCGAAGGGAAGAATTCTAATTGTGATTGATGATTGCGAGCATTCACAAACATATCGAATCAAATGCTCAAAATTTCGATGACAAAGGATGCTAATGAATTTTGATAGACATATGGAAGTAACCATAATGTAAGCAGGTAAGGATGAACAAGAGTAAAAGTCTACTGAGGATTTTTGTAAGATCGAATAGCATTCCAAAGAATTTTGTGAAACACATGAACAACTGTGGATGAACGGATACTCAACAAGCACGAGTAATTATCCGTAGGGGTATTCATGTGGCAAAGAACTGCAAGGCAGTAGGCTCAACGGATTCTCAGGACAACAGAAGTACTTTGGGGCATGGGGCATCTTGTAATAACAAGAGCAACTGGGGATGAAGGTATGAACGACAATGTAGGTAATTACTCATAAGAATTTATCGGTGGTAGGGGATCGCAACGGCGAAGGGTACAAGGGTCTCGGGAAAACATCATAGATTATCTTCAGAATCTTCTGGTGCACCAAGTAATTATCTAGAGTGAGGGGCTCTCCGGGAGAAAGAATTTACGAGAACCTAGAGTTAGAGTTAACAAAATCATTTAACCCGAATAGAAGAGAGGTCAGAGTCCCAGAGTGTAGACGAGGAGTAAAAGATCCTAATACCACCCAATGGCGACGTGGGCCCATAAGACACACAGCCAATGTTAGTAAAAGTTTTTCAGTGACTAGACTCAACTTCGGCCAAGGAGTTGGAAAGGGGGCTACCTACAGGCAGTCGGCTCTGATACCAACTTGTGACGCCCTCGATTCAATCGTACACTAATCATACACGCAAATGTGTACGATCAAGATCAAGGACTCACGGGAAGATATCACAACCCAACTCTAGACACAAAATAAAATAATAGAAGCTTTATATTACAAGCCAGGGGCCTCGAGGGCTCGAATACATAAGCTCGAATACACAAGAGTCAGCGGAAGCAACAATATCTTAGTACAAACATGAGTTAGACAAGTTTGCCTTAAGAAGGCTAGCACAAAAGCAACATCGATCGAAAAGGCAAGGCCTCCTGCCTGGGAGCCTCCTAACTACTCCTGGTCGTCGGTGGTCTCCACGTAGTAGTAGACATCGGCGGTGACAGCTGGCTTCTGGGCTCCGACATCTGGTTGCATCAACCGGAAAGAAGAAGAAAGGGGGAAAAGGGAGAGCAAAGCAACCGTGAGTACTCATCCAAAGTACTCGCAAGCAAGGATCTACACTACATATGCAACATTATCAAAGGAAGGTTGTATATGTGGACTGGGATGCAGAAATGCCAGAATAGAGAGAAGGCCTAGTCCTATCGAAGACTAGCATCTTCTGAAAACCACCATCTTGCAGCAACAGGAGGGAGTAGAGTAGCATAAAGTAAAGTAGTAGTAGTGTTATCAACCTCGACCGGAGATCCTTTCTCGACTCCCTGCGAGAAAGAAATCCCAGAGCCATACTATCCAGTTATCATCACAATCCAATTCTCATCACCATCCAGTTCTCATCACAAGTATCCAGTTCTAGTTGTATCGATCGGGATACAACTCCAAGTGTCCGTTACCATAGGACAGGCTATCGATAGATGTTTTCTTCCCTACAGGGGTGCACCAACTTACCCACCACACTCGATTAACTCCGGCCGGACACACTTTCCTGGGTCATGCCCGGCCTCGGCCAAACAATACGCCGCAACCCGACCTAGACTTAATAGAGAGGCCAACACGCCGGACTAAACCTATGCCCCCAGGGGTCATGGGCCATCTCCCCGGGAACTCCTGCATGTTGCGTACGCGGCCGGTGAGCAGACCTAGCTACCTCCTTCAACAAGGCAGGCGCTTACGCAGTCCAACCCGGCGCGCGCCGCTCAGTCGTTGACGTCTATTAAGCTTCGGCTGATGTATACGACGCAGAACGCCCATACTATGCCCACGTGATGGTTAGTGCTATCAGGCCAGGGGCCCCTCGGATCAAATATCCAAATCGTAGTGGATTAGGAACGCGCGGTAACAAGCAGAGACTCACGAAAGAGGTGACCCCGTTGCCCCGTCTCGAGGACTTGTGACAAGGGCCAGGAATGCCCGGCCACGCCTCGTAATTATCTCGCGGGCACCTTCCAGGTCCGCCCGACTCCACATCACTCGCAATTAAGCTCGCGCGGGTACCCCTCAGGGTCGACCCGTCTTTCCAAGTAACAGTGGTAAAGTACAAGTATCCGTGTGTCCAAACATCAAGGGGAAAACCCGAGGAATCACCCCCGGTGAATTCCACTAGATGTAATCATCAAGGTGAACGTAAGAGGAATCACCCCCGAGGTTCAAACTTGAGGGGTTGCACGACAGAGTCGTATCGAAAGTGGTTAAGGAGGAAATCACCCTCGATGACCACGACCGAATGACTACTCTACAGGGTTAACATCAGAAGTGCTGAAGAGGTTCGCCCTCGGTACTCGATAGTAACCCAGTAGTGTCAAGCAACTAAGGGGGAAGTGATGTGCGGTGTCGGGGCCTGGTCTTCGATCACGTAGATCGAGTCGTCGATGATGAAGCAGGGGCAACAAGGACAAGTGGGGGTCACTGATGGATCACTAACCAACCTATACTAAGCAGTTTAGGATAAGCAGATAAGATACAACAGCAGATACAAAAGCAGGCTATGCATCAGAATAGGAGCAAACAATAATAGTAGCAAAATCTAATGCAAGCACGAGAGAATGGAATGGGCGATATCGGGATGATCAAAGGGGGGATTGCCTGGTTGCTCAGACAAGAAGAAGGGGTCACCGTCGACGTAGTCGATCACAGTGGCATCAACGGCAGTCTCGGGGTCTACCGGAGAGAAGAGGGGGAAGAAACAGTAAATACATAGTAAGCAAGTGCATAACAGGACAACAGGCGGAGCTAGACGTGTTCTAACGCGGTGCTACGCGGTACCGTGGAAGGGGGGAAACATCCGGGAAAGTTTTCCCGGTTCCGGACGTCTGTCAGACAAATGAACCAGAGGTGAAAAATTCAACGTTCGCTATGCTAGGGACGTGTGATAGACGAACGGAGGGCGTATTCGGATTTGTCTCGTCGTTCTGAGCAACTTTCATGTAGAAAACATTTTCATCTGAGCTACGGTTTATTTTCTATGAAATTTTAAAAGATTTAAACATTTTCTCAAATATTATTAAAACGAAAATATAAACAGAACATAGCCTTGTCACCTAGTGCTACTCTAGCATGTGTGTATGACAGTGGGTCCAGTGGGGTGGAGTTGACCCAGTCAAATGTTGACTGGTCAACATATGAATAAAAAAAGTGGGACCCGTGTGTCATTGCCCTATATTTCAGTTCAATGATTTTAGTAGTTTTGTTTAAGGAGCAGGGCCTAGCGTCAGTGACTATTGGTAGTAGGATAACACTAACAGTGATTACCTTTTAATCTAATTAGGCCCAGCCCCATATGGCGTGGCACTAGCTACCCATTGTATGGCTGTACATGTAGGTCACGCACACGCACACACAAACGGCGCTGGTGGCCATGGCCAAGCAGCATCAGCCGCGACTAGTGTTCGTACTAGAGCAGCAACAGCATGAGTAGCAGCTACGCAAGGGCAGCGGCAGTAGTAATTAGCAGCAGCGGCAGCACAACATGAAGAAGCAGTAGCAGCTTAGAACAGCACGCAGCAGCAGGATAGCAGCAGTATGCAAGAGCAGCAGCGAGAGAACAACAGAGCAACGGCAGCAACGGGCGGCGAGCGCGGCAGGGGACTGGCGCGTGGGCGAGCAGAAGGCGGGGCGAGGCAAGGGCGCGTGCGGGTGCGAGGCAAGGGCGCGGCTAACGGGCGGCGGGCAGCGCTGGGCGTGGCGGGGAGCAGCACGGGACGGGCAGGCGTGGCCAAACGAGGCCCAAGGTGAGGCAGGTCGCGCGGGCGACGCGAGCTTTGGCCATGGCGTCCGATGCGCGATGCCGGGCTGTACGGCGACGGATCGAGGTCGGGAGGAGGGGGAGCCGGATGAGATGGTCATCGTGAGTTTGATGGCGAGGTTGGGAAGGCCGAAGGTGGACCGGAGCGACGGGTGCGGCGACGACTGACGGCGGCTACGGTGGGGCTCGACGGACCTAGGCCTACGTTGCGTCTGCGAGCGAACGAAGAGGGGGAGGAGATGCACGAGCTCACCCCGGAGCTGGTGGCGTGCTCAGACGCGTCGGGGAGGGCTGGAGGCGGCGGATCGACGAGGGGCAGTGGCGAATAGCGCCGGAGAAGACCGAAGCACGTGTCGATGATGCAGCTCCATGGCTCCGATCCAGCACGTGCAGGTGACGAGGACGAGGCAGCGGTGCTCCCGGAGACGTCGGCGAGGCAAGTGGGGCTCGGTGGCAACACGGGCAACAAGGCGACGGAGACGACAGAGGCGACCATGGCGGGTGAAGAAGCAGCGAAGGGAGGGGAGGGGGAAAAGATCCTGGCCTTGTCCAGGGCATCGATGCTGGCAATCTTATCCCCTCCAGGTGGCCTGTAGCGACGCGATGGCGAGATGGTGTGGCAGGAACGACGTCCAGGCTCGGGCGCCATCGACAGCTGGGCAACTCGGGAGCGGGCTGGGCCTATACTGCTCCAACAGGCCTAAGTGCACAGTGGCCCGACTATTTTGATAAGTATTTATTAAGTTATCTACTGACTTGCATTTGTTTGACCACCAAATGACTTTTGTAAAAATATGCAACTGGTCTAAACAAATACTAGGCATTATCTAATATTGCCGCAAAAAGTTTGGAGTTTGTTTGAAATTAAACAACTTATGTTTGCATTTAAATGGTTCTGCTAAGTGTTGTTGGGCCACTTATTAATTTCCAAGGGATTCACCTGAGAGTCAAATGAAGTTGGCTTCATCACTGCAATGATCATGGGGATTTGTAGAATAGTGTGAACATTTTAGTTTTATTGTTCGAAGAAATAATTTATTTGATTTTATTTCAAATTTGAAAATGACTTCGGATTTTGTACAGGTGGCAAACTACATAGTAATCATGATGACATGGCCACCATTAGGGGGAGATTACTGTAGCAAGATTCTCGAGGTGTTACAAAGCTCCTCCACTACAAGAAATCTCGTCTCGAGATTTAAGGGGTGGAGTAAGGGGAAAGACTCGGGAAGGATGGAGCTCAACACAAGATAGGTACCTGGGGGCTATCTCGGTGAACGTGGCATAGAGGCATCTCTCGAGTTGAAATTGATGAAAGCCAATGAGAGCAAGGTAAGAAGGTGCAATAAGAAGCTTCAATAGGGTAGGCAATCGATCGATGTCTAAAACAGAGTGTGAAAGTGGTTCAGAGCATCGAGAATAAGTATTGCATCTGATACCAGAACAGATCACAAGAAGGTAGCTCACAAATTACATACGAAGCCAAGCGCGAGGGATAACTTAGAAAACAGGGATGTATAGGAGAGTCGGGTTTCGATCCTATGGAACTGTGGGTTATGGGCCCACAATGTGGGTTAAAAGTAGGAAGGGCGCGGATAGCATGGCATGCCAGAGCATAGACTGTCAGTTATGTTGGCAACAACCTTGGCACCAAGGGCGAGGGACGTAGAGAACCATTTTCCTGCTTGTTAAGACGAGGCGGACCAAAAGGCAAAGTTCTCCTCCATCGGTGGTTACCGGAATTTCATCAGCAATAGTAATAGGGTCACACCGACAGAGTTGTAAACCGAGGTGTTTCCATAAGCAGGGAATTATTTCTGCTTATAACATATATAGATCACAAGAAAGATTAAGCAAACCAATGGAAAGGAAAATGTGTTTATACACAAGATTTAGGAGTGTAACTTTTCCCAAGGAAAAGTAGAGCATGATATACATGTTAGATCAACAAGTACATCACCATTTGGATAAAGGGACAAGGGAATTCATGATGTTATCCATACAATGGTGTGTGGAGAGTTGATCAAGAAACATTTAGCATTGCGCTGCCAATGTTCTTGTTGGTGAACCGAGTACCACGGTTGTGCTTTGGGATAGCATTGACATGGTCATCAGGTAAAGGGCAGACTTCGGATACACAAAGGATCCATCAGAACAACTTATAAAATAAGTCATACAATTTCAGCAAGAAAAATATGATTTTGTGGCCGGTGGGCTCAGGAACAATTCATCAAGGGGCAAGGATGGTATTTCTCATCATGAACTCAATTGATATCCTGGAAGAGCTCAAAATGCCGATGATGATCACGACACATTTGTTGAGAGATTTCATGAAGATGTAATCGGTCGGCGATGACATCAAGATAAAGGAATGATGAAGCGAAAGGTTATTGGAACCATGAGTACGACACAAACTCAAAAGGAAGCTTGTTGTTCAAGGCGAAATGGTAAGATGAGGAAGATCGACATAAGCTTAGCTCATCGTCGGAAGTTGCTCCGGGCATAAGGACCAGGTAGCACAGTTAAATGTTGACACGATAAAATATAGCCGATCAGGCTAGGAATGATGTGATGGTTTATAAAACTTCCCCGTATCAAGTACTAGGTGTAATGCCGGAAGGTAAATTGGATTAGAGTTTGGACGGGGGAAATGATTTGCAGAGGATAAGTATTTTAACATATCCAGTAAATGGAATCAAGGAGGAAATATGGTTGGAATCACGACAGTAAGGATCAATTCATGGATACAGGATGAGCTTGTACCAAAGAAATAATTATATTTACGAGCAGCTTCCATGATAAGTTCTACATCGGGTCCATGGGCATGAACACAAAGGTTCAAGGTCGACTCCCACTTCTTCAATGCATAACCTTTCATTCACTCCCCGTTCTCGAAGAAATTATAGTGCAGAAGATTTATCTGGCGAAGTACAAGAAGAGTAAGACTCACATCTCTTTTGAGTTCACACTGATTAGGGAGGGCATATGTTCAACCCGTAGGGGTATTTTAGGAACACCTACCACTAACTCCAGGATTAAAATATACCAGCTCGAAAGCAGAGTATGGTTGACAAAGCAGATGATAGAATTTACCAAAGGCATTATGTGTGAGGGGAAGAGCGCACAAAATTTTGAACATGAAGGAAACTGCCGGATAATAATCCAACAAAGGATTCAACGGTCCTAAGTGGATCTGATTTGAGTATTAGTACACAATCAGAAGAAGGAAAGAATGCAAAGGCATTGGATTATAGAACAATTGACTAATTCAAGGCTCAAATGCAAAGGAATTATGATTTCCAAAATGGTGGATCAGAAGTAGAGGCTCTGATCAAAGTTAAGTAAGTTGAATAGACATAGATCAACAATCAATCAAGGCTTGATTTGTCGAACACCAGCTCATGTCCAGCGTGACGTTTGAGCCGAAGGGAAGAATTCTAATTGTGATTGATGATTGCGAGCATTCACAAACATATCGAATCAAATGCTCAAAATTTAGATGACAAAGGATGCTAATGAATTTTGATAGACATATGGAAGTAACCATAATGTAAGCAGGTAAGGATGAACAAGAGTAAAAGTCTACTGAGGATTTTTGTAAGATCGAATAGCATTCCAAAGAATTTTGTGAAACACATGAACAACTGTGGATGAACGGATACTCAACAAGCACGAGTAATTATCCGTAGGGGTATTCATGTGGCAAAGAACTGCAAGGCAGTAGGCTCAACGGATTCTCAGGACAACAGAAGTACTTTGGGGCATCTTGTAATAACAAGAGCAACTGGGGATGAAGGTATGAACGACAATGTAGGTAATTACTCATAAGAATTTATCGGTGGTAGGGGATCGCAACGGCGAAGGGTACAAGGGTCTCGGGAAAACATCATAGAGTATCTTCAGAATCTTCTGGTGCACCAAGTAATTATCTAGAGTGAGGGGCTCTCCGGGAGAAAGAATTTACGAGAACCTAGAGTTAGAGTTAACAAAATCATTTAACCCGAATAGAAGAGAGGTCAGAGTCCCAGAGTGTAGACGAGGAGTAAAAGATACTAATACCACCCAATGGCGACGTGGGCCCATAAGACACACAGCCAATGTTAGTAAAAGTTTTTCAGTGACTAGACTCAACTTCGGCCAAGGAGTTGGAAAGGGGGATACCTACAGGCAGTCGGCTCTGATACCAACTTGTGACGCCCTCGATTCAATCGTACACTAATCATACACGCAAATGTGTACGATCAAGATCAAGGACTCACGGGAAGATATCACAACCCAACTCTAGACACAAAATAAAATAATAGAAGCTTTATATTACAAGCCAGGGGCCTCGAGGGCTCGAATACATAAGCTCGCATACACAAGAGTCAGCGGAAGCAACAATATCTTAGTACAAACATGAGTTAGACAAGTTTGCCTTAAGAAGGCTAGCACAAAAGCAACATCGATCGAAAAGGCAAGGCCTCCTGCCTGGGAGCCTCCTAACTACTCCTGGTCGTCGGTGGTCTCCACGTAGTAGTAGACATCGGCGGTGACAGCTGGCTCCTGGGCTCCGACATCTGGTTGCATCAACCGGAAAGAAGAAGAAAGGGGGAAAAGGGGGAGCAAAGCAACCGTGAGTACTCATCCAAAGTACTTGCAAGCAAGGATCTACACTACATATGCAACATTATCAAAGGAAGGTTGTATATGTGGACTGGGATGCAGAAATGCCAGAATAGAGAGAAGGCCTAGTCCTATCGAAGACTAGCATCTTCTGAAAACCACCATCTTGCAGCAACAGGAGGGAGTAGAGTAGCATAAAGTAAAGTAGTAGTAGTAGTGTTATCAACCTCGACCGGAGATCCTTTCTCGACTCCCTGCGAGAAAGAAATCCCAGAGCCATACTATCCAGTTATCATCACAATCCAATTCTCATCACCATCCAGTTCTCATCACAAGTATCCAGTTCTAGTTGTATCGATCGGGATACAACTCCAAGTGTCCGTTACCGTAGGACAGGCTATCGATAGATGTTTTCTTCCCTACAGGGGTGCACCAACTTACCCACCACACTCGATTAACTCCGGCCGGACACACTTTCCTGGGTCATGCCCGGCCTCGGCCAAACAATACGCCGCAACCCGACCTAGACTTAATAGAGAGGCCAACATGCCGGACTAAACCTATGCCCCCAGGGGTCATGGGCCATCTCCCCGGGAACTCCTGCACGTTGCGTACGCGGCCGGTGAGCAGACCTAGCTACCTCCTTCAACAAGGCAGGCGCTTACGCAGTCCAACCCGGCGCGCGCCGCTCAGTCGTTGACGTCTATTAAGCTTCGGCTGATGTATACGACGCAGAACGCCCATACTATGCCCACATGATGGTTAGTGCTATCAGGCCAGGGGCCCCTCGGATCAAATATCCAAATCATAGTGGATTAGGAACGCGCGGTAACAAGCAAAGACTCACGAAAGAGGTGACCCCGTTGCCCCGTCTCGAGGACTTGCGGCAAGGGCCAGGAATGCCCGGCCACGCCTCGTAATTATCTCGCGGGCACCTTCCAGGTCCGCCCGACTCCACATCACTTGCAATTAAGCTCGCGCGGGTACCCCTCAGGGTCGACCCGTCTTTCCAAGTAACAGTGGTAAAGTACAAGTATCCGTGTGTCCAAACATCAAGGGGAAAACCCGAGGAATCACCCCCGGTGAATTCCACTAGATGTAATCATCAAGGTGAACGTAAGAGGAATCATCCCCGAGGTTCACACTTGAGGGGTTGCACGACAGAGTCGTATCGAAATTTGTTAAGGAGGAAATCACCCTCGATGACCACGACCGAATGACTACTCTACAGGGTTAACATCAGAAGTGCTGAAGAGGTTCGCCCTCGGTACTCGATAGTAACCCAGTAGTGTCAAGCAACTAAGGGGCAAGTGATGTGCGGTGTCGGGGCCTGGTCTTCGATCACGTAGATCGAGTCGTCGATGATGAAGCAGGGGCAACAAGGACAAGTGGGGGTCACTGATGGATCACTAACCAACCTATACTAAGCAGTTTAGGATAAGCAGATAAGATACAACAGCAGATACAAAAGCAGGCTATGCATCAGAATAGGAGCAAACAATAATAGTAGCAAAATCTAATGCAAGCACGAGAGAATGGAATGGGCGATATCGGGATGATCAAAGGGGGGATTGCCTGGTTGCTCAGACAAGAAGAAGGGGTCACCGTCGACGTAGTCGATCACAGTGGCATCAACGGCAGTCCCGGGGTCTACCCAAGAGAAGAGTGGGAAGAAACAGTAAATACATAGTAAGCAAGTGCATAACAGGACAACAGGCGGAGCTAGACGTGTTCTAACACGGTGCTACGCGGTACCGTGGAAGGGGGGAAACATCCGGGAAAGTTTTCCCGGTTCCGGACGTCTGTCAGACAGATGAACCGGAGGTGAAAAGTTCAACGTTCGCTATGCTAGGGACGTGTGATAGACGAACGGAGGGTGTATTTGGATTCGTCTCGTCGTTCTGAGCAACTTTCATGTAGAAAACATTTTCATCTGAGCTACGGTTTATTTTCTATGAAATTTTAAAAGATTTAAACATTTTCTCAATTATTATTAAAACGAAAATATAAACAGAACATAGCCTTGTCACCTAGTGCTACTCTAGCATGTGTGTATGACAGTGGGGCCAGTGGGGTGGAGTTGACCGAGTCAAATGTTGACTGGTCAACATATGAATAAAAAAAAGTGGGACCCGTGTGTCATTGCCCTGTATTTCAGTTCAATGATTTTAGTAGTTTTGTTTAAGGAGCAGGGCCTAGCGTCAGTGACTATTGGTAGTAGGATAACACTAACAGTGATTACCTTTTAATCTAATTAGGCCCAGCCCCATATGGCGTGGCACTAGCTACCCATTGTATGGCTGTACATGTAGGTCACGCACACGCACACACAAACGGCGCTGGTGGCCATGGCCAAGCAGTATCAGCCGCGACTAGTGTTCGTACTAGAGCAGCAGCAGCATGAGTAGCAGCTACGCAAGGGCAGCGGCAGTAGTAATTAGGAGCAGCGGCAGCACAACATGAAGAAGCAGTAGCAGCTTAGAACAGCACGCAGTAGCAGGATAGCAGCAGTATGCAAGAGCAGCAGCGAGAGAACAACAGAGCAACGGCAGCAACGGGCGGCGAGCGCGGCAGGGGACTGGCGCGTGGGCGAGCAGAAGGCGGGGCGAGGCAAGGGCGTGTGCGGGGGCGAGGCAAGGGCGCGGCTAACGGGCGGCGGGCAGCGCTGGGCGTGGCGGGGAGCAGCACGGGACGGGCAGGCGTGGCCAAACGAGGCCCAAGGTGAGGCAGGTCGTGCGGGCGACGCGAGCTTTGGCCATGGCGTCCAATGCGCGATGCCGGGCTGTACGGCGACGGATCGAGGTCGGGAGGAGGGGGAACCAGACGAGATGGTCATCGTGAGTTTGATGGCGAGGTTGGGAAGGCCGAAGGTGGACCGGAGCGACGGGTGCGGCGACGACTGACGGCGGCTACGGTGGGGCTCGACGGACCTAGGCCTACGTTGCGTCTGCGAGCGAACGAAGAGGGGGAGGAGATGCACGAGCTCACCCCGGAGCTGGTGGCGTGCTCAGACGCGTCGGGGAGGGCTGGAGGCGGCGGATCGACGAGGGGCAGTGGCGAATAGCGCCGGAGAAGACCGAAGCACGTGTCGATGATGCAGCTCCATGGCTCCGATCCAGCACGTGCAGGTGACGAGGACGAGGCAGCGGTGCTCCCGGAGACGTCGGCGAGGCAAGTGGGGCTCGGTGGCAACACGGGCAACAAGGCGACGGAGACGACAGAGGCGACCATGGCGGGTGAAGAAGCAGCGAAGGGAGGGGAGGGGGAAAAGATCCTGGCCTTGTCCAGGGCATCGATGCTGGCAATCTTATCCCCTCCAGGTGGCCTGTAGCGACGCGATGGCGAGATGGTGTGGCAGGAACGGCGTCCAGGCTCAGGCGCCATCGACAGCTGGGCAACTCGGGAGCGGGCTGGGCCTGTACTGCTCCAATAGGCCTAAGTGCACAGTGGCCCGACTAATATGATAAGTATTTATTAAGTTAGCTACTGATTTGCATTTGTTTGACCACCAAATGACTTTTGTAAAAATATGCAACTGGTCTAAACAAATACTAGGCATTATCTAATATTGCCGCAAAAATTTTGGAGTTTGTTTGAAATTAAACAACTTATGTTTGCATTTAAATGGTTCTGCTAAGTGTTGTTGAGCCACTTATTAATTTCCAAGGGATTCACCTGAGAGTCAAATGAAGTTGGCTTCATCACTGCAATGATCATGAGGATTTGTAGAATAGTGTGAACATTTTAGTTTTACTGTTCGAAGAAATAATTTATTTGATTTTATTTCAAATTTGAAAATGACTTCGGATTTTGTACAGGTGGCAAGCTACATAGTAATCATGATGACATGGCCACCATTAGGGGGAGATTACTGTGGCAAGATTCTCGAGGTGTTACATTATGTTACCCCCATTATGGCCAGCCTCAGTACCCGGTGAGAACCATCAAGCACCATTCTCTGTTTGCCGCTCCTCCTCGGCGGGGTCGGGGCTGGGGAGAAGATGGCAAGCGGGGAGCAACATTGCACTGTTGACTTGACCATCGTCCTGCCGGCCAGTGGCGGCTACAACTATGAAGAAGAGGTGCCGCAAGACCTTCAATAGATAAAAAATCATGCAGGTAAGAGCATCTCCAGCCGCGCCCCCAACAAGGCCCCCAGGCGACTTTTCGGCCGCCGGCGCCAAAAAATCGGCCTAGTCGCGCCCCCAAGGACCCATTTTTCGCCGGCTCGGGCCGAAATTGGCGCTGGCGGACTCAACCCGAACCCGGCGCGCTGGGTGGCACTCGGGGGCGCTGGGCGAATTGTTTTTGGCATGAAAGAGCCACCGGCCCTCCTTGCCAGCGACTCGTCTCTCTTCTCGCTGCTTCGTCGTCCTCATCGCCTCGTTTCCCGTGGCAAATCAATGCCAAAGCTGCCGGTCAGCCTCCTCCATTGATGACTCACGGGCGGCGCATTGAAGACCGGACGACGGGCATCCCTCGCCCACCACGCGTACCACGGCGGCCACTCGTACACGCGGCGCCTCTGCCTGTATAAGCTGACCCCCAGCGCGTCGGTGACACGCACAAAATCTCCATCGCCGACGCGCCATTTCCCCCCCTTTCCTCCGTATCCTCTCGCCGTCTCCAGTTCAAAGCATTGCCGAGCGCTTCCCAAGCGACGGCGCGGCGGCGAACGGCTTCGGCCGCCGCCACCTTCACGAGGACGAAACTCGGCTCCTCTTCGAAGCCGAGTACCCGGTCCCGCCGGACATGCGGGTGCCCGGGGCGTGGGGAATGAGCGTCCGCGGGGTCCCGGTGCCACCAACGCCCCCCGGGGCGGCGCGGCGTGCGGAGATCGCGCGTATCCGCACCTCCTTGCCGCGGGCGGCGAGGGAAGGTCCACGGTACGTCCCCGACAACCCGCTCTGGGAGCCCTACTTCCGCCGCCGCCGCGCCGAGCAGCTCGAGGCCACCAATGGCGTCGTGCCCTCCGGAAGGCTCAACTCCGAAGGGCGGAGCCGATGGTGGGGCGTGCCCGGCCGCACGCTGGAGGCCGTCCTCGAGTACATCGAGGGCGGCAACACGCCGAGGCTGGAGTACCCCGCTCCCCCGTCCTTCTCTCGCCGATGTGGGAGCTCGTGGACGCCGAGGCGCATGGACCACGGGGCGTCCTCCTGCTCGTCTGGCCGCTCGACCGGCTCTCCCTGCCTCTGCCCCGTCAAGACGGAGCCCCAGGACACGCGCACCCGCAACTCCGGCGTCCGCATCGCGACTCCACCCCCGCCTCTCGCCGCCTCGTCCTCGTCAAGCCCAAGCCGGAGCCCGGCCTCCCCACGGAGTACGAGGAGATAGCCCGGCGCGGCATCTCCGATGAGGACGCCCTACAGTGGGCGCGGGACGATTACCTCCGCGACGAGATGGTCCGGCAGCGCCAGACCCTGGAGGAGATTGCCGCCCGCAAACATGGGCGCGAGGACGAGCATGGCGTCGTGATCCTCGACAGCGACGACGACGAGGACACCCCCAGACCGTCAACCCGCCGCGCCAACCGGGGGATGGTTGCAGCAGGGACGGCGGCCGCGGAGGAGGTGGCGATGACGACGACGGCGGCGGCGGCGTCGACTACACGCGGTTCTACAGCCTCCTCGACATGTAGAACCGCAAGGGCGGCGGGCGGCGAGGAGCGGCGGGCCTATTAGCGTTTTTTTTTATTTTTTTAATATTTTAAATATGTACGAACTCGCCGAAGTTTGATTAAATTTGTGTCGTGTTCGTGCCGGAATTTAAATTTTCAAAAACCGTGGGCGCCACGACTGCGAAACATCACGCCCCCAGCACGCGGTTTGAGCCGGTGCGCCCCCAGGGGCGATTTTTAGCGCCCCCTGGGGGCCAACGGCTGGAGATGCTCTAACTGAACGAAAGCACTGAAGCATATGTGGTATGCAATTCTTCACGTAAGTTCTTTTTGCTCGTGCCTCAACTCAATCGGCCTCATGCAACATGCATTTTGCATACATGCATCTTCATGTTTGCAGCATAAACTAGCAAATATTCCATGCATGCGTGCCCACAAGATAGGAATCAAACACCTCAAATGGATATTGTCCATGAGAGTATTTTCATAAAATATGTTGTGGAAATTGTTAATCTTACATGGGGATCTCGCCCTGTCCTAAATGGCATATGCTTTGTGAATTGTCAAAGTCAAGTCAACAAAACCCCAAGCAATGCTGAAGCTCTTTGGTCAGCTCATTCAATGTGATCAAGACTAAAAAAATTCCCAACGCATCTCCCCTCTCCCTGAGCGTCGGCGGCCACTCGGCCCCGGCGGCCACCAGAGCTCGTCGGCTTCCGCTCCGGGACCGACGCCCAACCCACGTCAAGGCCGCCCAGATCCAACATCCCGCCGGAGCTGCACGGCTGCTGCTACAACTATGGATATGAGGGGCACATCTCCGTGGAGTGTTGGAAAAAGACAAAGTGCGTCAGGTGTGGAGGGGAGGGGCACATCGCGAGGGAGTGCCAGTCCCCTTCCCAGCTTTCTTCGCCTGTGGGCGGCCGCTCTCCGACCGGCCAAGCCGCTCCGCGGGCCCCCTGGGCAGGCGCAAGGGCAGGCAAGCTCACCGGCGCAGGCTCCGCGCCATGGCCCCCCTCCCCGCGCTGCCACGCTGCTCCCCCCGCCACCGCCAGGGCCACCTCCACCAGGCACAGTCCGCTTCCCGCGCTCATGGAGCGAGGTTGCGCAATCGTCTTCCGTTGTGAGCGTGGCGGGGCCGGAGTTTGCCGTCCCGGTTGACCGCGCTGTGGCGGACTCGGCGGCCATCGCGCTGCCCGTGGATCAGGTGGAGTGTTGCTATCTGGAAGCTTCGGAAGACCTACGGCGCATGGAAGCGGAGCTATCCCGCGCGGTCGTGGTGACCATCACGGGTACGAGGCCGCGCGTCGATCTGGCTGCGGCAGCAGAGGCGCTGCATGTCGAGTTCGGCATCGGGCCAAGCGACATGTCCATCCGCCCCTTTCACCCTGAGGATTTTCTTGTCCTGTGTAAGCATCAGATGATTTGGCAGTTAATGGTGGATCGGGGTCGGGCTCCGGGCCAAGGATTCTCCTTGGCCTTGTGACCGTGGACGTGGCAAGCTCAGGCAACAGGAGCGAGCTTACCGTACCTGGTGCCGCTCATGCTGGTGGGGGTGCCGGCGCATGCATGGACGCGCCGGGCTGCGGAGACCATCTTGCGCGGCCTCGGGTTCGTCGTCCAAGTGGCTGAGCGCACGACGAGGAGATACGACATGTCAGGATTCCAAGTCTGGCTTAAGACGACCAATCCTTCAAGAATTCCGGCCCGCCCCATGCTATTCGTGCCAGACCCGGTGATGGGTGGAGACAATGGCCCCGTACACATCGAAGGGGCACCGGAGGCGCTGTAGTACCCTGTTCAGATCTTCAAGATGGCACCGCCGGTCAGGGACGGCTCCAGGGCGGGTGGCGCACCCCATCCTCCGCCGCCACCGCCTCCCCCGCCGTCGAACGGAGACGACCACGAGCAGGATCAGGGTGGAGGCTCATCGGAGCCGGGACCTTACGCATCCGGTGAGTCGCACGGCTCCACGGCGGCGCAGGCGCCGAGGAGAGATGCCCCAGCTCGTGGAGGTGAAGATACACGTCTGGCACGCATCAGCGAGGACGTCAACAATAGTGGGCCCTCTGACGCGGCCGCTTGCGTCCAAAGAGCACGGGTGGCCCCTCCCCGCCCTGCTTTGCCGTCTATGCGTCCTGCCCAAAGTGCTGTGGGCGAGCGCGCACCAGTGCTCAGCGCAGCATCGTCCTGTGGTTCAAGCGGGGAGGCATCCAAGGCGGTTGTTTGTGATTCGGAGGATATCCTGGGCACCCCACCGTCAGTCTGCCTGAGCAGATGGAAGCAGCGCGAGCCCTGCAACACCAGCCATGCAATGCTTTTGACCAACGGGCTTGCGGTGGGGGATCCGATGCGGACCGAGATGGATGTGGCTACAAGACAAGACAGCAGAAGGATCGAGGTGGGGTCCATAAAATGCGCGCTGAGCGAGGGCGCGGGGTTCAAAACTATGGCGGGCCACGCGCATGCCCGCCCCGAGACGGCCAGTGATCATGTGCTGGATCCGGACCACGACATAATGGCGCGAGAGGAGGATTGGGTGGATGCAGTCTTTGAGGACGCGCTCCCATGCAGTGGATGCACATGAGTTAACATAGACGCGGAATCCCAATGTTGCGGGCCGGTGGGGAGCATGTTATGTGTCTCCCTCTCCACTGAATGGGATACCCCCACCTGTCTGCCCAGGGATGGTGGATCACCATGTAGATCATGCAGCCCATGCACGTTGCCGCCCCGTGCGAACCCGGTGGACGAATTTTGTGCCCAACTGAGAAAAGCCCTGTCCCCAATACTGTCGACCCCACCAGTTAAAAGCTCATGCCGCGACACAAAGGCGTACAAGGCAGAGGACGGTACCGGTCTCCAACCCATGGAGGAGCGCCAGAATAGCTAGGGGAATTGGACGTGGCTCGGCAGCAACGAAGCAACAGAGGGTGCTAATCCGGAAGCTATGCCTAGCAAATGAAGCGGAAATCATCACTGACGAGGCGCTTCACACGTATGCACAACTCTTCGACCAGCCACTCTCGGATGGCCACATCAAGGCAATCCTCGCCTTGTTTGGATGGGATTGCAACCTCCTGAGCACTGCGTTGGTTTTCCCTTGAAGAGGAAAGGGTGATGTAGTAAAACAGCGTAAGTATTTCCCTCAGTTTTTAAGAACCAAGGTATCAATCCAGTAGGAGACCACGCACAAGTCCCTCGCACCTACACAAACAAATAAATCCTCGCAACCAACACGATAAGGGGTTGTCAATCCCTTCATGGTCACTTACGAGGGTGAGATCTGATAGATATGATAAGATAATATTTTTGGTATTTTTATGATAAATATGCAAAGTAAAATAAAAGGCAATAAAAATAGCTAAGTGTTGGAAGATTAATATGATGGAAAATAGACCCGGGGCCATAGGTTTCAGTAGTGGCTTCTCTCGAGAGCATAAGTATTATGGTGGGTGAACAAATTACTGTTGAGCAATTGATAGAATTGAGCATAGTTATGAGAATATCTAGGTATGATCATGTATATAGGCATCACGTCCGAGACAAGTAGACCGACTCCTGTCTGCATCTACTACTATTACTCCACACATCGACCGCTATCCATCATGCATCTAGAGTATTAAGTTCATAAGAACAGAGTAACGCTTTAAGTAAGGTGACATATGATGTAGAGGGATAAACTCATGCAATATGATATAAACCCCATCTTGTTATCCTCGATGGCAACAATACAATACGTGCCTTGCTGCCCCTACTGTCACTGAGAAAGGACACCGCAAGATTGAACCCAAAGCTAAGCACTTCTCCCATTGCAAGAAAGATCAATCTAGTAGGCCAAACCAAACTGATAATTCGAAGAGACTGGCAAAGATAACCAATCATACATAAAAGAATTCAGAGGAGACTCAAATATTGTTCATAGATAAACTTCATAAACCCACAATTCATCGGTCTCAACAAACACACCGCAAAAGAAGATTACATCGAATAAATCTCCACAAGAGAGGGGGTGACGGTGTCCTGGACTAGGGGGTACTCACCACGTCATCTCCCGATCTATTTGATTGGGCCGAGGATCCCCATGGACGTATACTCATGGGCCAGTTCGGACAGCTGCTGCATACAAGGAAGATTCCACAAGACTTGGCGATCAAGACAAGGACTCCTCCCCACCGTTGTATTCGGCTAGGACTCTTGTTATCCTAGGCCTCTGGTGCATTATATAAACCGAGGCCAGAATAGTCGATAATGATATACAACAATCATACCATAGGCTAGCTTCTAGGGTTTAGCCTCTACGATCTCGTTGTAGATCAACTCTTGTACTACTCATATCATCAAGATCAATCAAGCAGGAAGTAGGGTATTACCTCCATCGTGAGGGCCCGAACCTGGGTAAACATTGTGTCCCTTGCCTTCTGTTACCATCCGCCTTAGACGCACAGTTCGGGACCCCCTACCCGAGATCCGCCGGTTTTGACACCGACATTGGTGCTTTCATTGAGAGTTCCGCTGTGTGATCGGCAAAAGGATCAATGGCTCGCCCGCAGGTCAATTGCGACGCCGACATCTTCGTTGTCGGCTCAACTAGTCACCTTGGCTCGACCGAGGACCGCGCTCCATCTCCGATCGTCATGTTCGGACGGGGGCGTTCATCAAGATCAACTCCGATCTCTATCATGATCGTAGAGTAATCATCCATGGAGCTCGAGGGCTCAACGTCAACATTGCCCTCGGACGGCCGTGCGGAAAGGTAAGTGTGCGTATAATCCATGGAATCACATTAGTCATAAAGAACTCATATACTTATTGCAAAAATTTATTATCCCTCGAAGCAAAGTACTACTACGCATGCTCCTAGGGGAAGGGTTGGTACGAGTTAACCATCGTGCGATCCCGACCGCCACACAAAGGAAGAAAATCAACAAATACCTCATGCTCCGACTTCGTTACATAACGGTTCACCATACGTGCATGCTACGGGAATCACAAACTCCAACACATGTAATTTTCAATTTCACAATTACTCAACTAGCACAACTATGATATTGCCACCTTTATATCTCAAAACAATTATCAAGCATCGAATTTCTCATGATATTAATTAAAGAAAATTGCCATGCTATTTTAAGATCCTCAAAATAATATAAGTGAAGCATGAGAGATCAATAGTTTCTATAAAACAAATCCACCACCGTTCTCTAAAAGATATAAGTGAAGCACTAGAGCAAAACTATATAGCTCAAAAGATATAAGTGAAGCACAAAGAATATTCTAATAAATTTTGAATCAAGTGTGACTCTCTCAAAAGGTGTGTACAGCAAGGATGATTGTGGTAAACTAACAAATAAAGACTCAAAAAATACAAGACGCTCCAAGCAAAACACATATCATGTGGTGAATAAAAATATAGCTCCAAGTAAAGTTACCGATGGAAGTAGACGTAAGAGGGGATGCCTTCCGGGGCATCCCCAAGCTTTGGCTTTTAGGTGTCCTTAGATTATCTTGGGGTGCCATGGGCGTCCCCAAGATTATGCTCTTGCCATTCCTTGTTCCATAATCCAACAAATCTTTCACCCAAAACTTGAAAACTTCACAACACAAAACTCAGCAGAAAATCTCGTGAGCTCCGTTAGCGAAAGAAAACAAAAGACCACTTCAAGGTACTGTAATAAACTCATTATTTATTTATATTGGTGTTAAACCTACTGTATTACAACTTCTCTATGGTTTATAAACTATTTTACTAGCCATAGATTCATCAAAATAAGCAAACAACACAGGAAAAACAGAATCTGTCAAAAACAGAACAGTCTGTAGTAATCTGTAACTAACGCAAACTTATGGAACTCCAAAATTCCACCAAAATAGGAAGACCTAGAAAATTTGTTTTTTGATCAGCATAAATTGGAATCAATATTTTACCACGTTCTGGTGATTTTTAACAATTATTTTCATGAACAGAAAGTTTCTGGAATTTACAGCTAGATCAAATAACTATCACCCAAGAAGATCCTATAGGTTAAACTTAGCACAAACACTAATTAAAACATAAAAACACATCTAACAAAAGGCTAGATCAAATATTTATTCCTAAACAGAAGCAAAAAAGCAAAAAACTAAAAATAAAATTGGGTTGCCTCCCAACAAGCGCTATCGTTTAACGCCCCTAGCTAGGCATAATAACAAGGATAGATCTAGGTATTGCCATCTTTGGTAGGCAATCCATAAATGACTATCATAATAGATTCATAAGGTAATTTTATTTTCTTTCTAGGGAAGTGTCGGGGATATAACTATTATGTAAGCCGCCCAGGAGGGGCCGGGTTACGCAAAGGGAAGCCCATCTGAAGCTCAAGACCAAGACATGAAGATGGTGGTTCAATAAAGGGTTTAAAGGCCTACAGGCGACTCGAAACCCGTAAAGATAAATCGCCATGATGACATAACTTGTAACATAAGGTAGAAGTAACTAGTCACTGAGCCGGACACTGTTTATGAGCCAGTCGGGACTCTGTAGGCCGCAGGGCGTCAACCCGTGTATATAAGGGGACGACCCGCAGGCGGCTTAGGGCAAGAAACAACCCATCGAGAGCCGGGCATAGCGTATCTCGCTCCCTGGTCATCGAAACATCAAGCAATACCAACCCAACTAGATGTAGGCCTTACCTTCATCGTAAGGGGCCGAACTAGTATAAACCTCTCGTGTCCTTTGTCCCGATTAACCCCTTTAAGCTTCCTAGTTGCGATGGCTCCACGACTAAGTACTTCCAAGAGGACATTTGCCGTGACAATTCCACGACAGTTGGCGCCCACCGTGGGGCCAGCGCATGGTGGATTTGAGTTCTCGAAGGGCAGCTTCGAAGGGCTCAAGGGATACGCAGTCGGCCGGATGACCAAGAGTCGCCGCGGCAAGATCTACATCAACGACGAAGGCTGGGGCCCCGACGCCGGCTCAATTGAGTACGGGTACCGGGTCCCCTTTGGTGGAATTCACGTCTTCATCGGCTGGATTGGTGAGCCGAGCCCTGAGCCGGACAACTGCACTGACCTCATCGAGACGGCTCAGCGTGCGAAACCAGCCCGAGCTCAACCCATCGTGAAGCGTGCCTTCGTGGGTTGCGTCCACGGGGGTGAAATTCCTGAAGGATTTGAAGGTGATGATGAGCCGGCCGTCCTCTTTGACGGCGACTCATCCGCCGGCTCAATGGATTCGCTGTACCAAGTTCAAGATGGTGTGTTTTGGGGCTGTTCCGATGGCAGCACTATTCCAGACCCCTCAGAGTCGCCAAACTGGGCAGGAGTCTTCATGGCTGGCACTCAACCCGGCCAAAATTCTACGGCCTCAGCACCGATAACGTCCAGGTTAGGAGCAGCCGAGGCAGGAGGCCCTGTGCGCTCACCGGCTCAGGTGTTGATGGATCTCATGGATAAACTTACGGCCCTGTTAACCGCTACAGTCATCCCTGCGAATCAATCCGAGCATGAGGCAGAGGTGGCACAGGTTCGTGAGGAGATCGCCAAGGCTAAGGAAACCTTAGCGGCGGAAGATACTAGACTGGCAACAGAGCGGGCGGCTTTGGATGTACGGGCACAACAACTTCAGGCAGAGGCTTTTCAACTCACGATGAGTATGAACGCATCTAATGAGGTAATGAGGAGGGGACATCAGAAAACTCAGTCCCGCTTACCTCCGACTTATGATCCTCGGAATCTCTTCGCTACACCCGGAGTTGGCCCAAGTAACCCGCCAGGTGCAAATCAGTTTATGACATTCAGAGCAGTGGGCTCGTTTCAGCCTCAGGTGACGACACCTCTTCATGGCAATATGGCACCGCCCCGTTACGTACCAATACCATCGGGTCACTTCTCCAACCCCATGGAGAATTTAATCGCAGCATCAGCACGTTTGGCGGCTCTCCCAGTGGACGGTGATGATCCGACAGCAGTGGAAACCCGGAGGATCAGAGAACTTGTCCAGATGGCTCTGGCCCAGCAAGAGACTTATTCTTACAGCCGGGATAGGATTCATTCAACTCCTCCACCCTAGTTAGCTCCGCCTCGTCAAAACCGGAGCCCGAGTTATAGCAGACACATGGAGTCAGAGGCCCTGTCAAGCAACGCTCAGCACCGGAACCAGTCCGGTGGATATAACCCGGTGCAGGATCGGATACGTCAGGAGGACGAGCGGTCGGATCAGCTGGCGGCTCAGCTAGCAGCTCAGCAGGACTTACCGGCTTATCCGACGACTTCTGTTGAGGCGGGAGTCACTACTAGAACCGTAGGAGTTCCTTGTCTAGTACCGGCTCTACGTAATGTACGTCTACCCAAGGATTTCAAGGGGCCTCGAAAGGTGCCGAATTATACAGCCGACTTACAGCCTGGGGCGTGGATCGAGAGTTATGAGATGGCCATGGAGTTGCTAGAGGTTAGTGACGCGGCGATGGCTAAATACTTCACCATGATGTTGGACGAAACGGCCCGTTCTTGGTTAAAGGGTTTGCCACCCAATTCCATTAGTTCATGGGCAGAGCTGAAAGCCCGTTTCATCCAGAACTTCAAGGACACTTGCAAGCAGTCTATGTCGATCATGGACTTGACAAATTGTAAGCAGGAGGAAGGTGAATCCATGACTCATTGGGTACGCAAGATGGATGCCGGCTCAGCCGTTCCCATGCTAGAAAAGAATTGTCGTTTTGAACCTCTGAGACAGAAGCTGGGGCGCCCTAAGCGTGATTGCAATGATATGGGGACGCTGATGGCGGCTTTAGTCAAATATGCCGATTCTGATAGTACCAAGGATCTCGCGTCTGATGAAGAAAAGACAGGGAAGGGAAAGAAGAGCGGTAATGGAAAGGGCCAGCAGCATAACCCAACGAATCAAGGAGGCAATAAGCGTAAGGCGGACGGTAACCCGGAATTTATGGCCAATGCACAGGGTAACAATCAGAAACGCAAGGGAAAACCACCTCGGTTTGGCGGGTCAGGTCCATCTCTTGAATAGCTACTCAATGAGCCTTGTCCAAAACACAGCACCCAGGAATGGCCGATGACTCACTTATGGAAGGATTGCGCAATCATGAAGGCGTTCAAGAATTCTAATACGTTTGATGGCAATCAAGGCCCAGGCGGCGGATCAGGAGCTGGCGGTTTTCATGGCCCGGGCGGCGGTTCAGGGTCCGGTTTTCAGGGAAACCAGGGTGGTTATAACCAGCAGCAGTCCGATCAAGGAGGTCAACAGCAGCAGTCGGGTTATCAGAGCCATCCAAAGCAGCTGAATGGTGGGCAGTATCACGTGTTCACCACCAGTTTGTGTAAACGTGATCAGAAAATTCATAAGAGGGCTGTGAACTCTGTTGAGTCGGCGGTCCCTCGTTACTTAAGGTGGTCGGTACAGCCCATTATCTGGAGTAGGGAGGATCACCCTCCCCGGGTTGATAATCCGGGTCAACTGGCGCTGGTGGTGGCACCGCAGGTCGGTGGTTATAAATTCACTAAGGTACTCATGGACGAAGGTAGCAGCATCAACATCCTCTATTACGAGAACTTTCGGCGCATGGGCTTAACTGACAAGAATTTAAAGACATCCAATACCGTGTTCCACGGAGTGGTGCCTGGTAAGTCGGCTTACCCCGTCGGTAAGATTGAGCTGGAGGTGGCCTTTGGAGACGAACATGATTCTAGGTCTGAGAAGTTAACCTTTGAGGTGGTCAAAATCAAGAGCCCGTATCACGCTTTGTTTGGGCGGCCGGCTTATGCCAAGTTTATGGCGCGGCCGTGTTACGTTTACTTGCAGCTCAAGATGCCGGGTTACAAGGGCACCATCATTGTGCATGGAAGTCGAAAGGTGGCCCTGGAATGCGAAGAAGGCGATGCGGCTTATGCCGAGTCTGTCTGTGCAGCAGAGGAGCTCAAGTTTTATCAAGATAATGTTGACCCGGCGGATATGACCTCCCTCAAGAAGCCGACTACGGAACATGACCCGGCCATGAAGTTTAAGTCGGCGGCAGAGACTAAGCCTGTTGATTTTACTCCAGGCGATTCGTCTAAGCAATTCAGCATCAGTGCTAACTTGGATCCTAAATAGGAAAGCGCGCTCATCGAGTTCATCCGTGAGAACCGGGACATCTTTGCATGGAAGCCTTTCGACATGCCGGGTGTACCGAGAGGACTCGCTGAGCACACTCTTAATATTGATCGAAAGTATAAGCCGGTCAGGCAGTTTCTGCGGCGATTCAATGAGGAACGACGAAAAGCTATAGGAGAGGAGGTCACCCGGCTCTGCAGCTGGGTTCATTGTTGAAGTTTTTCGCCCAGAGTGGTTGGCTAACCCGGTGCTCGTGCTCAAGAAAAATGGCACATGGCGGATGTGTGTGGATTACACGGACTTAAATAAGGCTTGTCCGGCTGGTCCTTTCGCTCTCCCCCGCATTGATCAAATCATTGATGCTACGGCGGGTTGTGCGCGTTTGAACTTTTTGGATGCTTACTCTGGTTATCATCAGATCAAGATGGCAGTTAAGGACCAGGAGAAGACGGCTTTCATCACTCCGTTTGGAGCCTTCTGCTATGTGTCTATGCCTTTTGGGCTCAAGAGTGCCCAGGCGACTTATCATCGGTGTGTACAGAATTATCTCCACAATCAGATTGGGCGTAATGTTCATGCTTATGTGGATGACATAGTGGTGAAGTCCAGAGAGACGGAAACCTTGATATCTGATCTCAGAGAAACCTTTGATAACCTCCGGGTTTACAGAATGATGCTTAACCCGGAGAAGTGTGTATTTGGTGTGCCTGCAGGCAAGCTTTTGGGATTCTTGGTCTCACAGGGGCATTGAAGCTAATTCGGAGAAGATCAAAGCAATCACTTCTTTGGCTAAACCGGCTTGTATCAATGATGTTCAGCGATTGGCGGGTCGTGTTGCTGCTTTAAGCTGGTTCATAAGCCAGCTAGGTGAGAAGGCCCTACCACTGTACCAACTGATGAAGAAGGCAGACACCTTTGTCTGGAGTAATGCTGCTAATGCTGCTTTTGAGGATTTGAAGAGGCAGTAATCTGAGCCGCCGTTTCTTGCAGCTCCCATTGACAAAGAGCCTTTGCTGTTATATGTGGCTGCTAATTCACGAGCCGTCAGTGTTGCAATCGTGGTGGAGCGCGAGGAGGCTGGTAAGGAACATCTGGTTCAACGACCGGTTTATTATGTCAGTGAGGTGCTCATCGAGTCAAAGCAAAGATATCCTCATTGGCAGAAACTTGTTTATGGGGTGTTCATGGCAAGCCGGAAGCTGAAGCAATACTTCCAAGGTCATCCTATCACTGTGGTGAGTTCTGCCCCCTTGGGAGACATTATTCAGAACAGAGAGGCTACAGGACGAGTCACCAAGTGGGCCATCGAGCTCGGGCCTCATGGTATGAAGTACATGCCACGCACTTCCATTAAGTCTCAAGCTTTGGTGGATTTCATCAATGACTGGACAGAGCTACAGGCACCTAAGGAGAAACCCGATAACACATATTGGACTATTCACTTTGACGGGTCCAGAAAGTTGGAAGGCTCGGGGGCTGGAGTCGTGTTAACTTCCCCTCGAGGTGACAAATCCTGTTATGTGCTCCGGCTTATGTTTCCTTGTACTAACAATGCAGCTGAGTACGAGGCCTTACTCCATGATCTCCGGATGGCCAAAGAGATGAACTTGAGCCGGGTGAGATGCTTAGGAGACTCACACCTTGTGGTTCAACAGGTGTCAGGCAAGTGGGACTCTAAAGATCCCCTTATGGCGGCTTACCATCGTGAAGTTGATGCTGTGGCTGGACACTTCAGGGGTTATGTGGTGGAACACATTGATCGAAGGAAGAATGAGGCGGCTGATGCCTTAAGCCGGCTGGGATCTCAGCGTAAGCCGGTGCCGCCTAACACCTTTCTTGATGTTTTGCATAATCCCTCCGTTAAGTTACCTACAGAGGAAGATCTGGCAATACCAGACCCGGAGGCACAGCTGGTGGCGGCTCTCCACGTCATCCCGGATTGGACAGTGCCTTATTTGGCTTACATGACCCGGGGAGAGTTGCCTGAAGATGAGACGTTGGCAAGACAAATCGCCTGGCGGTCCAAGTCCATGACAATTGTTAATCGCGAGTTATATCACTGTAGCGTCACTGGAGCGTTTCAAAGTTGCGTGTCACCTATGGAGGGTCAGGAGATCCTTCATGAGATTCACGAAGGAGACTGTGGTCATCATGCCGGTTCAAAGTCTCTGGTGGCCAAAGCTTTCCGTCATGGGTTTTATTGGCTGACGGCTCATGCTGATGCAGAAGACCTAGTCAGCAAATGTGACGGATGTCAAAAGTTCTCACGACGAGCCCATGTGCCGGCTCAGGAATTGCGAATGATCCCAATTACTTGGCCGTTTGCAGCCTGGGGGCTTGATATGGTCGGGCCTTTCAAAAGGTCCAAAGACAAAAAGACGCACCTCTTGGTGGCGGTTGACAAGTTTACAAAATGGGTTGAGGCGGAGCCGGTCAGAAAGTGTGATGCAGCCACGGCGGTCCAGTTTATGAAAAAGGTGATTTTTTGCTTTGGTTTTCCACACAGCATCATAACTGATAATGGCACTAACCTTTCTAAAGGAGCTATGGAAGAGTTCTATCAACGAGATCATATCCGGCTTGACGTTTCGGCTGTGGCTCATCCTCAATCCAATGGTCAAGCAAAACGAGCTAACCAAGAAATCTTGAAGGGCATCAAACCCCGGCTCTTGGTCCCTTTGCAGCGGACGCCGGGTTGTTGGGTGGAGGAGTTACCTTCTGTACTTTGGAGCATCAATACTACACCGAACAAATCTACGAGTTACACACCTTTCTTTATGGTGTATGGAGCAGAGGCGGTCCTGCCAAGTGACATCCGTCATGACTCACCCCGTGTGGCGGCTTATGTTGAGGCGGACAATGAAAAGGCTCGGCAAGATGCACTTGACCTGTTGGATGAAGAGCGAGACTTGGCAATAGCCCGCTCGGCGATTTACCAGCAAGACCTGCGCCGCTACCACAGCCGCCGGGTTAAATCCAGGACCTTTCAAGAAGGCGACTTAGTGCTCCGACTCATCCAGGATCAGTCTGACATGCACAAGCTATCCCCTCCTTGGGAAGGACCCTTTGTCGTCAGTAAGAATCTGAACAACGGGTCATATTACCTTATCGATGTTCGAGAGCACAAAGACTCACGTAAGTCAGAGGAGGAGACCCGTTGGTCGTGGAACATCGCTCATCTTCGGCCTTACTATACTTGAGCCACCGGCTCTAATGTGTATATATTTATACTATGTATATATTACATAAAGCAATAAAGCAGGACCTCTGTCCTTTTTTCCACCCCAAAAGAGGTTTATATGTTTTCTTTGTCAGGTGGTGGAAATAACCAAGAGGGAGCGGGTCACATCTGATTCCGGCTTTCCTTTGGTCCGGCTTATGATCATATCTGAATCTAGCCATGATCACTTGGGGGCTTCCTGTTCAAACATAGGTCGTATGCGAACCAAAGAGAACATAGTTGTCGATACCCACTTGATCGGCATACTGCCAAACCCACTTGGGGGCTTCTTGGTCATATTTGAATCATAGCTTAACCCCTTTGGGTCTGACGTGGATCGTATTCGAATCAGCGTCATTAAAGAACTCTTATGGTCACTTGGGGGCTTCCTGTTCAAACATAGGTCGTATTCGAACCAAAGAGAACATAGATGTCGATACCCACTTGATCGGCATCGCCACAGCCACTGGGGGCTATATGATCGCATCCGAATCTTAGCTTAACCCCTTTGGAACGATTCACTGGTCGTATTTGAATCAGAAGCCTTTGAAATTTTGTTTATTATTCATCATATTTTATAAGTATCAATATTTGGTTATATTGAGATCCTCTTTAAGAATATCATAGTGTGGATCACAACCCTCCAGGTGAATACTGGTTCCTCTGGGTTACTAAATACCAGGTGAACCTTTATATGTCAATTTTCAGGAGTTAAATTTACTCTCAGAAGTAACCATAAGCATCACAGGCATATCATTATGGTTATCAGAAGCTTATGTGACTCTCAATGCGATAAGTCGCCAAGGGGTTTCTGTTTGTCTTATGTGTAGGGCAATGCAAGACATTTCTGCAAGGACATAACAGATTCATATAAACTACGAAATGCATAGTGACGGCGGCTTATGCAAGTATTAAGGGCCATAGGCATGCGCGAAGGCATGACAAAACTTAAAGTATTTTTTGCTCTATTACAAGACTCCCCGAGTCTGAATGATGAGGCATTGTTTTTCTACAAGACATTAGCAGGTGACGCCTTGCAATTTACTCTTGGGGTTGACCTGAAGCTTCCGGGTTATCCTTCTCCGCCTCTCCGCCAGCTGCCTTGTCCTGGAAGGATGATGATGCCCAGTCTATGCCACTCAAGGCTTCAAACTCAGCTTCGTCATCTATTAAACCGGTTGGGTCGACTTCAGGGGCAAAGGTGTGCTTACGAATTGGAGGGATCAGGCTGACATCATCGTAATGTGGCGTGGGGATTCTCCGATTCTCCTCATTATAACCCGGCTGATACTTGGCGAGGTCAATGTCGTTCCCAATTTGAGTGGCCACAGGGCGTATATCCCTCACGCAGGCGCTGAAGTCTTTTTCATTAAATGGAGTGCCATCCTCCTTTAAACTTGGATACCCAAGAGCGATGTCGGCCGGGTCTAGCTCTGGTAACCAGGCTTTGGCCCGGCTCAAAGCGGCTATTGCTCCGGCTCTTGCTTGGGCCCGTCTCAACTCTTGACTCCGCTGAGGAAGTACAGCAAGCCGTCGTAGCACATCTTGCAAGAGGTGGGGTACATCATTTGATAAGGCCACAACGGCCAAAGCACGTTGTGACCCGGTGTACAATTGCTCCACCAGAGTATAGACTGCTTTCAGTTTGACCACCATGTCCTGCTTGAGGGTTTTGCTCCTGGGGCCTGTGTTGTTAAACAAAGGGTAAGCCGGAGGCGATAATTAGCTTAGTCGTCAAAGGAAGCATGGAAATATTTGAGGATCATATAAAATAACTTACCAAAGATTGCTGAGACCATTCGAGATATTTGACGCTTCAAGCCGGACAGCTCGGTGTTTGCTTTTGCAAGGGATGCTTCGGCTGTCTCGGCCCGGGTCACCAGAGAGGCCTTCTCATCAGCCCAGGTTTTCTTCTCTGATTCAAAGTTCTTTTTCAACTTCTCTTGTTCAAAGACGCTGAGTTCAAACTTGGAGTTGGCCTTTTGTATTTCAAGTTCCTGGGCTGCCAGGCGGTTCTTCAGGTCCGCAATCTCCGACTCAAATTGACTTATGGTGGCCTGCATTGCACCGGATAAAGGTCAAGATTATGGTAAATAATGTTAAGTCCCAAGCACTTTGCAAGCAAAGATACTTGACACTTGGGGGCTAATGTATACCGAAGCTTTCTAGATTCTTAAGCCGGTCCTGGATATTAAGTCCCAAATACTTTGCAAGCAAAGATACTTGGCACTTGGGGGCTAATGTGTATCGCAAGTTAAAGGTATTGTGTCACATCCGGTTTAAATATTTTACTCTTTAAGCCGGGCAAGTAGCTCTAACAATGTTTCTAAAGTCTACAGCATATTCACTCATAGGCAATAGACTTGGGGGCTGGTACAGTAAGTATGATTGAAAATAAGAAAGCATAAGTCATACCTCAGATTTTTGCTGTATTTGTTTTACCATGTCAATTTCCAGATCACGGCTGCTTTGCACCTGGTTGATGTAGCCCGAGACGATCTCTCCTATACTCAAATGAGTATAGTCGGTGATATCCATCTTGGCCTTACGGCGTTCTAGCAGCTCCTCTTTAGCCGAACATTTGGCAAGAACGGTGGGCCGAGCCGGCTCAACGAATTGGGCCTTGAGAAATTCCACTTCTGGATCAACCGCCTTGACCGGGCTAGGCGCCTCCGGATTAGCAGAACTATCAAGAATATCTTCAGAGGTGGATCGGATGTTGGTGCTGCAATATCTTGAGCCGGTTCAAGCGGTGGCTGATGTATGAAAGAGTCGGGAGCAGTTACAGCCTGTTCCGATTCAGTCATCACAGGGTCCTGAGCCGCCTCCACTTTCTTGGTTTTCTTCCTGGGCTTAACTTGCATGCTGTGGGCGAAACGGAGAAATGAGTAAAGGAACATGATGAAGGAAAAACATAAGGTGAAATAAATTGATATTACCCAGGGCAGTCTTAAAAGCCGGCATGTTTGACTGCATAGACTCACCGGATGAAGGAGATGTATCCTGATAATTGGAGTCAGATGAATTGAGAGGTTGACGAATTAGACCCGCTAAAGGTAAAAAAGGGGGTAAGTCGGAGATAACCTCAGTCCGACGCTTCCGGGTTACGTCAGGCAAGCCGGAGGAGAGTTCTGTGTCTTTGCTGGTCCGGGTCTACCTCCGGCTTTCAAATTGTTGTTGCTTCAAAAGAAAGTCAGGGTCTTGGTAAGCCAAAGGATGTGAAAATCTTACTTTCTGGGTTACTCTTCAAGTTTTCTGACGCAGCAGAGGCTCGGAGTCGGAGGATATTATAGTTACCTCTTCTTCGATGGGTTGTCTGTTTCCCGTGTCTTCCTGAAAGAGAAATCATGTCACTAAAATGATGATAAAAAAATCAGGGAAGTCTAAAAGTTACCTCTTCATTGTCATCTGAGTCATCAAGTTGAAGCATCTCCGAGGCGCTTGTTTTTCTTTTCCTGGAGGTGGTAGGCTTGGCAGCTTTTCTATCGGCTTTCTTAGCAGCCCTGGCTTGTTTGGCCGCTTCATGGTCATAATGAACCTTCCAGAAGCTGTCTTTCGCTGAAGAAAAATTGTGAAAGGTTGTAAGTAAAAGCAAGGTATAAGCATAGTAAAAGGTAATAACTGGGACTTACTGCAGGGGCCGGGTTTTGTTTGCAGAAAGGCAGTAACCCGAAGGTGTTACTAGTAATTGTACCCTCCTTTAACAAAGACTGAGTGGTAGCCTCCACTACGTCAACTTGTAAGTCGTCAGGGCTATGACGCTGAGGGTCATCTTTCTCGCCTGAGTAATTACACATTAACCCGGGGCGGTGGCTTAAGGGAATTACTCTCCAAGCAACCCAAACTCGGACCAGGTCAATGCCATCCAAGCCGTTCCCTAAGAGAGCTTCAATCTTCTTGATCTTGGGGGTGAGCGGTAGACGTTCAACAGCAGTCATCTTATCCGGCAGCGGGTGAGTAGATTCAAGGCATAATGCACGGAAGCCGGGCAGTGGGTTTTCATCAGCCGGAGAAGAATCCTGGCAGTAGAACCACGTCTGGTTCCAGTCCTTTGGATGACTTGGCAGTTCAGCATAAGGGAACAGGCAGTCTCTCCGCCTTTGAATCGATATGCCACCAAGCTCCAAACTGGGCCCGTTGGCGCGCTCATTCTGCCGGTTCAGATAGAGCAATTCCCTGAACAAAAGTAGGCTGGGCTCTTCTCCAAGATAGACCTCACAGAAAACTTGGAAGTTGCAGATGTTTGACATGGAATTAGGCCCGATGTCTTGAGGTCTTAGGTTAAAGAAATGCAAAACGTCTCTAAAGAATTTTGAACCGGGTGGAGCAAAACCCCGGCTCATATGATCTCTAAAGACTACTACTTCCCCTTCTTTGGGATGAGGTTTCTCCTCGGACAGGTCAGGAGCACGATAAGACATGACCTCCTTCTTGGGCAGATAACTAGACTTCACAAATTCGGACAATTTGCTTTCCATGACAATGGACAGGACCCAATTACAGGTCACGGAGGTTTGGGGGCTTTGAGTGCCATTGTGTAAATCAAAGCCTACAACAAGATAAAGAAATTTTCCGGTTCAACTATAACGCGGAGGAAAGCATTATTGAGTTACTCAGAATGGCGATTTAAGAAGGGGCCTAATGACACATAGGTAATCATGCAAATAGGGTTTCTTAAGTCATTACGAGTATGAAAGGAAATTGAAGTTTTCTTAAGTCGCCAGAAGCAAGCGGTGTTAACAGCCGGCATTATTTTGAACCGGTCATATGAACTACTATGGCTGAAACAGAGTCAACAGACGCAGTTTTTGGCTAAGTGTGGAACAAATAGGTTTCACAAGTTGAAATTATTATTTTGGATCAAACGATGCTCTCGAAAGAAAAAATTTCTAGACCTAAAAACAGTACAGGGAAGTTCATGTGCTCAAAGAGGGCTTCCAAAACGAGGAAATGAGATCTATTTTCATACAGAATATGCACAAAACATCCTCCGCGGTAGTTCTATGTTGTTTTCACAATCTGAGCAAAGCATTTGAGGTAAGAACTAATGGAGGTCTGCGTCGGGCGGCGATGAACACCGATGAACTCGGAGGCCGTAATGCAGATCTAGAAGCAGGGAAGGAAAAGGACTCACGGATGCAGAGCTGTTTCAGGGTTCCGTCGCGTTTTCTGGTCAAATCAGGTTGATGCAGCGGCCTGAGTTGAAGAAGACGAGGAGATCTGCGGCGGCGGCGGCGGAGCTCGAGCGGCAGAGAGGAAAGTGCGAGGAAGAAGACGACTGAAGGAAATGAAAAGGACCTAAGTCACGTCTATTTATAGGGAGGGGCCAACCGAGACGGCGCGAGAAACGGGGAGACCAAAGCGTCATTATCCAGCGGCCCCGGCGCCTCGATTCTCGGGATGGTCAGTAAAGACAAAGATCCGTTGGAGGATATGATGGAATAAAATATGAGTTTAATTGAGGATGACGTCACAAAGATTTAACCCGGAGTCAGATGATGATGTCACGGCGGGTTAAAAGTTTCCGCACAAAACAGAAGACTAGAGGCCAGTTTATAAGGTTTTTTAAGATTGACATGAACCAGTTCAAATCAATCTGGGGCCTAATGTCGGGGATATAACTATTATGTAAGCCGCCCAGGAGGGGCCGGGTTACGCAAAGGGAAGCCCATCTGAAGCTCAAGACCAAGACATGAAGATGGCGGTTCAATAAAGGGTTTAAAGGCCTACAGGCGACTCGAAACCCGTAAAGATAAACGCCCATGATGACATAACTTGTAACATAAGGTAGAAGTAACTAGTCACCGAGCCGGACACTGTTTATGAGCCGGTCGGGACTCTGTAGGACGCAGGGCGTCAACCTGTGTATATAAGGGGACGACCCGCCGGCGGCTTAGGGCAAGAAACAACCCATCGAGAGCTGGGCATAGCGTATCTCGCTCCCTGGTCATTGAAACATCAAGCAATACCAACCCAACTAGACGTAGGCCTTACCTTCACCGTAAGGGGCCGAACTAGTATAAACCTCCCGTGTCCTTTGTCCCGATTAACCCCTTTAAGCTTCCTAGTTGCGATGGCTCCACGACTAAGTCCTTCCAAGAGGACATCTGCCGTGACAATTCCACGACAGGAAGTGTTCCATGCCATTCCTTGACGGAAATTGGAATCTAATATTCTCTTCCTTCATATCAATAATTGCACCAATTGTTCTAAGGAAAGGTCTACCAAGAATAATAGGACATGAAGGATTGCAATCTATGTCAAGAACAATAAAATCTACGGGCACATAGTTCCTATTTGCAACAATAAGAACATCATTAATTCTTCCCATAGGTTTCTTAATGGTGGAATCCGCAAGGTGCAAGATCAAAGAGCAATCATCAAATTCGCGGAAACCTAACAAATCACACAAAGTTTTTGGAATCGTGGAAACACTAGCACCCAAATCACACAAAGCATAGCATTCATGATCTTTAATTTTAATTTTAATAGTAGGTTACCACTCATCATAAAGTTTTCTAGGAATAGGAACTTCCAACTCAAGTTTTTCTTCATAAGATTGCATCAAAGCATCAACGATATGTTTGGTAAAGGCTTTATTTTTTCTATAAGCATGTGGAGAATTTAGCACGGATTGCAACAAGGAAATACAATATATCAAGGAGCAATTACCATAATTAAATTCCTTGAAATCCAAAATAGTGGGTTCATTAATATCTAGATTTTTGATCTCTTCAATCCCACTTTTATCAATTTTAGCATTAAGGTCTAAAAACTCTGAATTTTGGAATGCCTTCTAGGTAAAGGTGGATCACATTCAGTCTCATCATTATCAAGATTCATATTGCAAAACAAAGATTTAATAGGAGACACATCAATAACTTTTAGATCTTCATCTTTATTTTCATAGAAATTAGAAAAACACGCTTTCACAAAGCAATCTTTCTTAGCATGCATCCTAGCGGTTCTTTCTTTGCACTCATCAATGGAAATTCCCATGGCTTTGAGAGACTCATTGATATCATGCTTAGGAGGGATAGATCTAAGTTTCAACGAATCAACATCATGAGAAATTCTATCAACGTTCCTAGCCAATTCACCAATCTTAGGTAACTTTACTTCAAGCAAGGCATTGAAATTCTTTTGCGAATTCATAAATTCTTTAACACTAGTCTCAAATTCAGAAGGTATCTTATTAAAATTTCCATAAGAATTGTTGTAGGAATTACCATAATTATTAGAGGAATTACTAGGATACGACCTAGGGTTAAAGTTTCCTCTATACGCGTTGTTACCAAAATTATTCCTACCAACAAAATTCACATCCATAGATTCATTATTATTCTCAATCAAAGTAGACAAAGGCGTATCATTAGGATCAGAAGAAACACTCTTAGTAGCAAATAATTTCATAAGTCCATCCATCTTTCCACTCAAAACATTAATTTCTTCTATCGCATGCACTTTTTTATTAGTAGATCTTTCAGTGTGCCATTGAGAATAATTAACCATAATATTATCTAGGAGTTTAGTAGCATCTCCTAAAGTGATTTCCATAAAAGTGCCTCCCGCGGCCAAATCTAAAAGATTTCTAGAAGCAAAATTCAATCCGGCATAAATTTTTTGTATAATCATCCACAAATTCAAACCATGTGTAGGACAATTACGTATCATTAATTTCATCCTCTCCCAAGCTTGTGCAACATCTTCATGATCAAGTTGCTTAAAATTCATAATATCATTTCTAAGAGAGATGATCTTAGCGGGATGAAAATACTTAGAGATAAAAGCATCTTTGCACTTATTCCAAGAATCAATACTATTTTTAGGCAAAGATGAAAACCAAGCTTTAGCACAATCTCTAAGCGAAAAAGGAAATAGCTTCAATTTAACAATATCATTGTCCACATCTTTCTTATTTTGCATATCACACAAATCAAGGAAGCTATTTAGATGGGTAGCGGCATCTTCACTAGGAAGGCCGGCGAATTGATCTTTCATGACAAGATTCAATAAAGTAGTATTGATTTCACAAGATTCAGTATCGGCAAGAGGAGCAATCGGAGTGCTAAGGAAATCATTATTGTTGGTATTGGTAAAGTCACACAATTTAGTATTATCCTGAGCCATCGTGACAAGCAAGCAATCCAACACACGAGCAAACAAGAAGCGAGCAAGAAAAAGGCAAACAGAAAAGAGAGGGCGAATAAAACGACAAGGGTGAAGTGGGGAAGAGGAAAATGAGAGGCAAATGGCAAATAATGTAATGCGGGAGATAAGGGTTTGTGATGAGTACTTGTTATGTTGACTTTTGCGTAGACTCCCCGGCAACGGCGCCAGAAATCCTTCTTGCTACCTCTTGAGAACTGCGTTGGTTTTCCCTTGAAGAGGAAAGGGTGATGCAGTAAAGTAGCTTAAGTATTTCCCTCAGTTTTTGAGAACCAAGGTATCAATCCAGTAGGAGACCATGCACGAGTCCCTCGCACCTACACAAACAAATAAATCCTCGCAACCAACGCGATAAGGGGTTGTCAATCCCTTCACGGTCACTTACGAGAGTGAGATCTGATAGATATGATAAGATAATATTTTGGTATTTTTATGATAAAGATGCAAAGTAAAATAAAAGGCAATAAAAATAGCTAAGTGTTGGAAGATTAATATGATGGAAAATAGACCCGGGGACCATAGGTTTCACTAGTGGCTTCTCTCGAGAGCGTAAGTATTATGGTGGGTGAACAAATTACTATTGAGCAATTGATTGAATTGAGCATAGTTATGAGAATATCTAGGTATGATCATTTATATAGGCATCACGTCCTAGACAAGTAGACCGACTCCTGCATGCATCTACTACTATTACTCCACACATTGACCGCTATCCAGCATGCATCTAGAGTATTAAGTTCATAAGAATAGAGTAACGCTTTAAGTAAAATGACATGATGTAGAGGGATAAACTCATGCAATATGATATAAACCCCATCTTGGTATCCTCGATGGCAACAATACAATACGTGCCTTGCTGCCCCTACTATCACTAGGAAAGGACACTGCAAGATTGAACCCAAAGCTAAGCACTTCTCCCATTGCAAGAAAGATCAATCTAGTAGGCCAAACCAAACTGATAATTAGAAGAGACTTGCAAACATAACTAATCATACATAAAAGAATTTAGAGGATATTCAAATATTGTTCATAGATAAACTTGATCATAAACCCACAATTCATCGGTATCAGCAAACACACCGCAAAAGAAGATTACATCGAATAGATCTCCACAAGAGAGGGGGAGAACATTGTATTGAGATCCAAAAAGAAAGAAGAAGCCATCTAGCTAATAACTATGGACCCGAAGGTCTGTGGTAAACTACTCACACATCATCGGAGAGGCTATGGTGTTGATGTAGAAGCCCTCCGTGATCAATGCCCCCTCCGGCGGAGCTCCCGAAAAGGCCCCAAGATGGGATCTCACGGGTACAGAAGGTTGCGGCGGTGGAATTAGGTTTTTGGCTCCGTATCTGGTAGTTTGGGGGTACGTAGGTATATATAAGTGGAAGAAGTACGCCGGTGGAGCAACGTGGGGCACACGAGGGTGGAGGGCGCGCCTAGGGGGTAGGCGCACCCCCCTACCTCGTGCCCTCCTGATTGATGTCTTGACGTAGCGTCCAAGTCCTCTGGATCTCGTTTGTTCCGGGAATCACGTTCCCGAAGGTTTGTTTCCGTTTGGACTCCGTTTGATATTCTTTTTCTGCGAAACTCTGAAATAGGCAAAAAAGCAGCAATTCTGGGCTGGGCCTCCGGTTAATATGTTAGTCCCAAAAATAATATAAAAGTGTATAATAAATCCCATTAATGTCCAAAGCAGAATATAATATAGCATGGAACAATAAAAATTATAGATACGTTGGAGACATATCAGGGATGCCTCTGCGTTGCCGCTCGGAGGCACGGAGGAAGTTGTGGAGGACCGGCTTTAAGGTCGGTCATGGTGGTTTTCCTAGGTAGGCTATCAAAATGAATGCGCCATCTTTCAAGACCCTAGTGTGGAATATGAGGGGCCTTAATACCCCGGCACGTCGGAGTGCAACCTCTCAGGTGGTTAGCTCTGTGGCGCCGAGCATTGTCTGTTTCCGAGAGACAAAAATGGAGCTTGTAACGGCGGAGGTGGTTGCCCACTGCCTTTGGAATAAACTTGAGAGTTTTTACTACCTGCCCGCGATAGGCACGAGGGGAGGCATCCTTCTAGCCTGGGATGCTACCATGGTGAAACTGTCCAACCCGCACTAGACGACGAACGCACTCACCGCACTAGTCACGCACATTGGACGGTCGCAATGGTGGATGACAGGAGTCTACGGCCCACAGCAAGACCATGATAAATTGGAATTCATGCAAGAATTGGTAGACATCCGAGAACTGATAGCTGGACCATGGACTATGATGGGTGATTTCAACTTATTAGTCAACCCGGAGGACAAAAACAACACACTAGTGAATAGACGGATTATGGCGTGATTCCATGCAGAGCTTAATAACCTCGAGCTCAAGGAGGTTTACTTGAATGGGCGGAGGTACACTTGGTCCAATGAACGGGCGCAAACGACAATGGAGAAGATCTACCGTGTCTTCACCACGGCATCTTGGGAGGAGCTATACCCGACGTGTCAGCTCACAGCCCTGGGTTCCTCAATCTCAGACCAGTGTCCACTTTTGCTGGACTTAGAGGCAAAACTGCACATGGGTAAGTGTTTCAAGTTCGAGGCATTCTGGACAATAGCTGAAGGCTTCATGCAAACGGTGGACGAGTTGTGGAACTCCGTGCCCAGGGAAGAAAGCCCCTATGTCACGCTTGATCTCAAGTTGCGAGCCACGACGAAAGGTTTGAAGAAGTGGAGCGACCGTTGGATAGGCAACGTTAAACTGCAAACTGGCATTGCCATGGAGATAATCACTCGCCTAGACAAAGCAATGGATACAAGAGCACTCTCTCCACAGGAACGAGACCTACGGCGCATACTGAAACTGAAGTTACTTGGCCTATGCTCCCTGGAACGAACAATCGCGCGGCAAAGATCAAGAATCCTCTCCCTCCGGGAGGGAGATGCAAACACTAGCTTCTTCCACCAACACTCTTGCCACCGGCAAAGGCGAAACATGATCACGATGATCAGAAATGGGGACACCACCGCAAGCACACATGATGAGATCGCAAAGGAAGTGGATGACTATTACACAAATGTGTTTGCCGGCACACTGGGCAGGACGCACACCATTGATCTCAGCCTCCTGAACCTACCGAACATGGACCTGACGCATCTTGATCAGCCTTTCACCACGGAGGAAGTGGAGAAGGTTGTGAAGAACATGCCCATGGACAAGGCACCGGGTCCAGACGGCTTTACGGGACGGTTCTTTGCATCATGCTAGCCTATAATCAAAGACGACCTAATGAGGGCACTCCATGCTTTCCACCAAGGCGACACGAGGGGTCTGCATGCCAGTAACAAGCGATCGTTGCCCTCTTTCGGCAAGTGAGCCTGGTTCATAGTGCGATAAAGATCTTTGACAAGACACTAGCTACACGGCTTGCAGCGGAGCTTCCTTCCATTGTGGGAAACCACCAGAGCGCCTTCGTGCGTGGGCGATCCATCCACGACAATTTCATGCTCGTCCAATGCACGGCATGAAGGCTCCACACCCTACGAGACCCAGCCATTATGCTCAAGCTTGACATATCAAAGGCGTTTGACTCGGTGCAATGGCCCTTCCTACTAGAAGTACTACGCAAGGCTGCATTTGGGGAGCGATGGATCATGTGGATTTGTGGGATGCTGGCAAGCACATTAACAAGGATCATGATCAACGGTACGCCTGGACGGCCAATCTACAACACCGTGGGCTTGAGGCAAGGTGCCCCACTTCCCCAATGTTGTTCATTTTATCATGGAGCCCTTGCACCGCACGTTTTAGCTCGCGACCGCTACGGGACTGCTCGCTCCGCTTGCAAGAACAGGGTTGCATCACCGCCTCTTGATGTTTGCCGACGACATAATGATCTTCCTCAAGACAAACGAGCGAGATTTGAACACATGCGCATCACTCCTTACTCTGTTTGGAGAGGCATCGGGCCTTCGCGTCAACCTTGCCAAGAGCGTTGTCTATCCTATACGATGCTCTGCCGAGACCATGGAAATAGTGGAGCGAACACTTGGCTTCCCGAGGGGTGCCTTCCCGTGCAAATATCTTGGGTTGCCGCTCACTCTGAGGAAGCAGTCCCATGTACAGCTATCAGGCCTTGTGGATCAACTCGCGGCAGTGTTGCCAAAGTGGAAAGCAGCAAAGATGCCAAAGAATGGAAGAATGCTTCTTGTTCAATTTGTTCTATGTGCGATTCCGCTACGTGCGATGATGGCGCTCGACCTCCCGCAGAAGACAATTTCAGCAATGAACAGAATTTGTCGCAGTTTCCTATGGTGCGCTGAGGCAAACTCGTCTGGCGGCAGCTGCGCGGTCGCTTGGGAAACTGTGTGCGCCCCCAAATGGGCGGGTGGACTAGGCATACCCAACCTAGGATGGATGAACAAAGCTGTGCAGTCAAGATGGCCTTGGTTGCAACGATCAGACACATCGCGACCATGGGCAGAATTTGACATCGCTGTGCCAAAAGCTTCAAGGCAAATCTTCAACGCGGCTGCCCGCTGGATCCTAGGAGATGGAAATGCAGCACTCTTTGGGAGAATAGATGGCTCGAAGGACACCAGATCGTGGAGATTGCACCCTTGACCTATGGGTGAGTCAGGAAGAGAATAAGAAGTACATGCATCGTATCCCAAGCACTACTGAACGACTGTTGGGTCGCCCAAGTGAGCCCGGAGGTATCAGCTGACTCGCCGCGTGAGTACCTACAGTTGTGGAACATGATCCAAAGGGTCGAGCTTGACCCAACGCAGCGCGATAACATCTCTTGGTCATGGGAAGCAAGCGGATGCTATTCAGCGAGGACTGCCTATGCAGCCAAGTTCGGGGGCAGGCAGGTCGTCCCCACGGCCGAATTCACTTGGAAATCTAAGGCACCGGCACCTTGTCGCTTCTTCACATGGCTCGCAATCCAGGACAGGTGCTGGACGTCCGATCGGCTGGCAAGACATGGACTCGGCCATCAAGATTGCTGCCCAATGTGCAACCAAGAAGACGAGAGCATAAACCACATTCTACTTCAGTGTGTCATTGCACGGGAAGTGTGGACCGCGATTTGCCATCCATTATGCAAGCCGGAGTGGGTACCTACTGCGACCGAAAGCCTCGGTGCATGGTGTCAAGACAAGAGAGGAAGAGGACAAGCCGGGAGGGATGCAAATGCAATCATCATCCTAGGGCTATGGCAACTATGGAAGCACCGCAACTCTATCATCTTCGACAGAGCCGCACCTTCAAAGAACAAGATCATCCATGTAGTCGTCCAAGAGGGCCGTATATGGAAGCAAGCAGGCATACTATGAGGAGACATGGACGCATTCTTTGCACAAGTGGAGGAGTGGGCACCAGAGAGTAGATAGTCATACGAGAGCAAGGTGGAGGGTGGAGTTAGTGTTGGAAATATGCCCTAGAGGCAATAATAAAAGCATTATTATTATATTTCCTTATTCATGATAATTGTCTTTATTCATGCTATAATTGTGTTATCCGGAAATCGTAATACATGTGTGAATAACAGACAACAACGTGTCCCTAGTAAGCCTCTAGTTGACTAGCTCGTTGATCAACAGATAGTCATGGTTTCCTGACTATGGGCATCAGATGTCAATGATAACGAGATCACATCATTAGGAGAATGATGTGATGGACAAGACCCAATCCTAAACATAGCATAAGATCACATAGTTCATTTGCTAGAGTTTTCCAATGTCAAGTATCCTTTCCTTAGACCATGAGATCGTGTAACTCCCGGATACCGTAGGAGTGCTTTGGGTGTGCCAAACGTCACAACGTAACTGGGTGACTATAAAGGTATACTACGGGTATCTCCGAAAGTGTCTGTTGGGTTGACACGGATCGAGACTGGGATTTGTCACTCCGCTTGACGGAGAGGTATCACCGGGCCCTCTCGGTAATGCATCGTCATAATGAGCTCAATGTGATCAAAGTGTTCGATCACGGGATCATGCATTACGGTACGAGAAAAGTGACTTGCCGGTAACGAGATTGAACGAGGTATTGGGATACCGACGATCGAATCTCGGGCAAGTAAAATACCGATTGACAAAGGGAATCGTATATGGGGTTAATTGAATCCTCGACATCGTGGTTCATCCGATGAGATCATCGTGGAGCATGTGGGAGCCAACATGGGGATCCAGATCCCGCTGTTGGTTATTGCCCGAGAGCCGTCTCGGTCATGTCTGCATGTCTCCCGAACCCGTAGGGTCTACACACTTAAGGTTCGGTGACGCTAGGGTTGTGAAGATATGTATATGCAGTAACCCGAATGTTGTTCGGAGTCCCGGATGAGATCCCGGACGTCACGAGGAGTTTCGGAATGGTCCGGAGGTAAAGATTTATATATGGGAAGTTGTCATACGGACACCGGGAAGTTTCGGGGGCATATCGGTATTGTACCGGGGCCACCGGAGGGGTTCTGGGGGTCCACCGGGAGGGGCCACCTCTCCCGGAGGGCCTGATGGGCTGTATGAGGAAGGGAAACAGCCCAAAGTAGGCTGGTGCGCCTCCCCCCCAAGGGCCCATGCGCCTAGGGTTGGGGGGGACCCTAAAGGGGGCGCCCCCCTTGCTTGGGGGGCAAGCCCCCCTCCCTGTCCGCCGCCCCCCCTCTAGATCCCATCTAGAGGGGCCGGCCCCCCTTTCCCCTTCCCCTATAAATAGAGGGGTGAGGGGAGGGCTGCGCACCCCTTGCCCTGGCGCCTCCCTCTCCCTCTCCAACACCTCCTCCTCCTCCGTTGAGCACGGCGAAGCCCTGCCGGAATACTGTAGTTCCACCATCACCACGCCGTCGTGCTGCTGCTGGAACCATCTTCCCCAACCTCTCCTTTGCCTTGCTGGATCAAGAAGAAGGAGACGTTACGCTGACCGTACGTGTGTTGAACGCGGAGGTGCCGTCCTTTCGGTGCTAGGATCTCCGGTGATTTGGATCACGTCGTGTACGACTACCTCATCCCCGTTCGTTGAACGCTTCCGCTCGCGATCTACAAAGTGGTATGTAGATGCAATCCCTCTCCCTTGACTCGTTGCTTAAATGAACTCATAGATGGATCTTGGTGAAACCGTAGGAAAAATTTTAATTTTCTGCAACGTTCCCCAACAGTGGCATCATGAGCCAGGTTTATGCGTAGTTCTCTATTGCACGAGTAGAACACAATTTGTTGTGGGCGTAGATGTTGTCAACTTTCTTGCCGCTACTAGTCTTATCTTGCTTCAGCGGTATTGTGGGATGAAGCGGCCCGGACCAACCTTACACGTACGCTTACGTGAGACCGGTTCCACCGACTAACATGCACTAGTTGCATAAGGTGGCTGGCGGATGTCTGTCTCTCCCACTTTAGTTGGAGCGGATTCGATGAAAAGGGTCCTTATGAAGGGTAAATAGAAGTTGACAAATCACGTTGTGGCTTTTACGTAGGTAAGAAAACATTCTTGCTAGAACCCTAATTCAGCCACGTAAAACTTGCAACAACAATTAGAGGACGTCTAACTTGTTTTTGCAGCAAGTGCTTGGTGATATGATATGGCCAAAGTTGTGATGAATGATGAATGATCTATATGTGATCTATGAGATGTTCATGCTATTGTAATAGGAATCACGACTTGCATGTCGATGAGTATGACAACCGGCAGGAGCCATAGGAGTTGTATTTATTTTTTGTATGACCTGCGTGTCATTGAGAAACGCCATGTAAATTACTTTACTTTATTGCTAAACGCGTTAGCTATAGTAGTAGAAGTAATAGTTGGCGAGCAACTTCATGGAGACACGATGATGGAGATCATGATGATGGAGATCATGGTGTCAAGCCGGTGACAAGATGATCATGGAGCCCCAAGATAAAGATCAAAGGAGCTATGTGATATTGGCCATATCATGTCACGTTTATTATTTGATTGCATGTGATGTTTATCATGTTTTGCATCTTGTTTACTTAGAACGACGGTAGTAAATAAGATGATCCCTCATAATAATTTCAAGAAGTGTTCCCCCTAACTATGCACCGTTGCGATAGTTCGTTGTTTCGAAGCACCACGTGATGATCGGGTGTGATAGATTCTAACGTTCACATACAACGGGTGTAAGACAGATTTACACATGCAAACACTTAGGTTGACTTGACGAGCCTAGCATGTACAGACATGGCCTCAGAACACAGAAGACCGAAAGGTTGAGCATGAGTCGTATAGAAGATACGATCAACATGAAGATGTTCACCGATGTTGACTAGTCCGTCTCACGTGATGATCGGACACGGCCTAGTTGACTCGGATCATGTAATACTTAGATGACTAGAAGAGGGATGTCTATCTAAGTGGGAGTTCATTAAATAATTTGATTAGATGAACTTTATTATCATGAACTTAGTCTAAAATATTTACAATATGTCTTGTAGATCAAATGGCCAACGTAGTCCTCAACTTCAACGCGTTCCTAGAGAAAACCAAGCTGAAAGACGATGGCAACAACTATACGGACTGGGTCCGGAACCTGAGGATTATCCTCATAGCTGCCAAGAAAGATTATGTCCTACGAGCACCGCTGGGTGACGCACCTGTTCTCCCTGCAGAACAAGACGTTATGAACGCTTGGCAGTCACGCTCCGATGATTACTCCCTCATTCAGTGCGGCATGCTTTACAGCTTAGAGCCGGGACTCCAAAAGCGTTTTGAGAGACATGGAGCATATGAGATGTTCGAAGGGCTGAAAATGGTTTTCCAAGCTCATGCCCGGGTCGAGAGATATGAAGTCTCCGACAAATTCTTTAGCTGTAAGATGGAGGAAAATAGCTCTGTCAGTGAACACATACTCAAGATGTCTGGGTTGCACAACCGCTTGACTCAACTGGAAGTTAATCTCCCGGATGAAGCGGTCATTGACAGAATCCTCCAGTCGCTTCCACCTAGCTACAAGAGCTTTGTGATGAACTACAACATGCAGGGGATGGTAAAGACCATTCCTGAGGTGTATGCTATGCTGAAATCAGCAGAGGTAGAAATCAAGAAGGAACATCAAGTGTTGATGGTGAATAAAACCACTAAGTTCAAGAAGGACAAGGGTAAAAAGAACTTCAAGAAGGACGGCAAGGAAGTTGCCGCGCCTGGTAAGCAAGTTGCCTGGAAGAAGCCAAAGAATGGACCCAAGCCCGAGACTGAGTGCTTTTATTGCAAGGGAAGTGGTCACTGGAAGCGGAACTGCCCCAAATACTTAGCGGACAAGAAGGCTGGCAAAACAAAAGGTATATGTGATATACATGTAATTGATGTGTACCTTACCAGTACTCGTAGTAGCTCTTGGGTATTTGATACCGGTGCAGTTGCTCACATTTGTAACTCCAAGCAGGAGCTGTGGAATAAACGGAGACTGGCAAAGGACGAGGTGACGATGCGCATCGGGAATGGTTCCAAGGTCGATGTGATCGCCGTCGGCACGCTACCTCTACATTTACCTACGGGATTAGTTTTAAACCTCAATAATTGTTATTTAGTGCCAAGTTTGAGCATGAAGATTGTATCTGGATCTCGTTTAATTCGAGATGGCTACTCATTTAAATCCGAGAATAATGGTTGTTCTATTTGTATGAGAGATATGTTTTATGGTCATGCTCCGATGGTTAATGGTTTATTCTTAATGAATCTCGTACGTGATGATACACATATTCATAGTGTGAATACCAAAAGAGTTAAAGTTGATAACAATAGTCCCACATATTTGTGGCACTGCCGTCTTGGTCACATAGGTGTCAAACGCATGAAGAAGCTCCATGCAGATGGACTTTCAGAGTCTCTTGATTATGAATCATTTGACACGTGCGAACCATGCCTCATGGGTAAAATGACCAAGACTCCGTTCTCAGGAACAATGGAGCGAGCAACCAACTTATTGGAAATCATACATACCGATGTGTGCGGTCCAATGAGTGTTGAGGCTCGCGGTGGATATCGTTATGTTCTCACCCTCACTGATGACTTGAGTAGATATGGGTATATCTACTTAATGAAACACAAGTCTGAGACCTTTGAAAAGTTCAAGGAATTTCAGAATGAGGTTGAAAATCAACATGATAGAAAGATCAAGTTTCTACGATCAGATCGTGGAGGAGAATACTTGAGTCACGAATTTGGCACACACTTAAGAAAATGTGGAATAGTTTCAGAACTCACGCCGCCTGGAACACCTCAGCGTAATGGTGTGTCCGAACGTCGTAATCGCACTCTATTAGATATGGTGCGATCTATGATGTCTCTTACCGATTTACCGCTATCTTTTTGGGGCTATGCTTTAGAGACTGCCGCATTCACTTTAAATAGGGCTCCGTCGAAATCCGTTGAGACGACACCGTATGAATTATGGTTTGGGAAGAAACCTAAGCTGTCGTTTCTAAAAGTTTGGGGATGCGATGCTTATGTCAAGAAACTTCAACCTGAAAAGCTCGAACCCAAGTCGGAAAAATGTGTCTTCATAGGATACCCTAAAGAAACTATTGGGTATACCTTCTACCTCAGATTCGAAGGCAAGATCTTTGTTGCCAAGAATGGATCCTTTCTAGAGAAAGAGTTTCTCTCGAAAGAAGTAAGTGGGAGGAAAGTAGAACTTGATGAAGTGTTACCTCTTGAACTGAAAAATGGCGAAACTCAAGAAAACATTCCTGAGGTGCCTGCACCGACTAGAGAGGAAATTAATGATGATGATCAAGATACTTCTAATCAAGTTCCTATTGAAATTCGAAGGTCCACAAGGACACGTTCCGCACCAGAGTGGTACGGCAACCCTGTCTTGGAAATCATGTTGTTAGACAACGGTGAACCTTCGAACTATGAGGAAGCAATGGCGGGCCCGGATTCCGACAAATGGCTGGAAGCCATGAAATCCGAGATAAGATCCATGTATGAAAACAAAGTATGGACTTTGACTGACTTGCCCGTTGAACGGCGAGCCATAGAAAATAAATGGATCTTTAAGAAGAAGACAGACGCGGATGGTAATGTGACCGTCTATAAAGCTCGGCTTGTCGCTAAGCGTTATCGGCAAGTTCAAGGAATTGACTACGATGAGACTTTCTCACCGGTAGCGAAGCTGAAGTCCGTCCGAATCATGTTAGCAATTGCCGCATTCTACGATTATGAAATATGGCAAATGGACGTCAAAACGGCATTCCTTAATGGTTTCCTTAAGGAAGAATTGTATATGATGCAGCCGGAAGGTTTTGTCGATCCTAAGAATGCTGACAAGGTGTGCAAGCTCCAACGCTCGATTTATGGGCTGGTGCAAGCATCTCGGAGTTGGAACATTCGCTTTGATGAGATGATCAAAGCGTTTGTGTTTACGCAGACTTATGGAGAAGCCTGCGTTTACAAGAAAGTGAGTGGGAGCTCTGTAGCATTTCTCATACTATATGTAGATGACATACTTTTGATGGGAAATGATATAGAACTCTTGGACAGCATTAAGGCCTACTTGAATAAAAGTTTTTCAATGAAGGACCTTGGAGAAGCTGCTTATATATTAGGCATCAAGATCTATAGAGATAGATCAAGACGCCTCATAGCTCTTTCACAAAGCACATACCTTGATAAGATATTGAAGAAGTTCAATATGGATCAATCTAAGAAGGGGTTCTTACCTGTATTGCAAGGTGTGAAATTGAGCTCAGCTCAATGTCCGACCACGGCAGAAGATATAGAAGAGATGAGTGTCATCCCCTATGCCTCAGCCATAGGTTCTATTATGTATGCCATGCTATGTACCAGACCTGATGTAAACCTTGCCGTAAGTTTGGTAGGAAGGTACCAAAGTAATCCCGGCAAGGAACACTGGACAGCGGTCAAGAATATCCTGAAGTACCTGAAAAGGATTAAGGAAATGTTTCTCGTTTATGGAGGTGACGAAGAGCTCGTCGTAAAGGGTTACGTCGACGCTAGCTTCGACACAGATCTGGATGACTCTAAGTCACAAACCGGATACGTGTATATTTTGAATGGTGGGGCAGTAAGCTGGTGCAGTTGCAAGCAGAGCGTTGTGGCGGGATCTACATGTGAAGCGGAGTACATGGCAGCCTCGGAGGCAGCACATGAAGCAATTTGGGTGAAGGAGTTCATCACCGACCTCGGAGTCATACCCAATGCGTCGGGGCCAATCAAACTCTTCTGTGACAACACTGGAGCTATTGCACTTGCCAAGGAGCCCAGGTTTCACAAGAAGACCAGGCACATCAAGCGTCGCTTCAACTCCATTCGTGAAACTGTTCAAGATGGAGACATAGAAATTTGTAAAGTGCACACGGATCTGAATGTCGCAGATCCGTTGACTAAACCTCTCCCTAAGGCAAAACATGATCAACACCAGAACTCTATGGGTGTTCGATTCATCACAATGTAAATAGATTATTGACTCTAGTCCAAGTGGGAGACTGTTGGAAATATGCCCTAGAGGCAATAATAAAAGCATTATTATTATATTTCCTTATTCATGATAATTGTCTTTATTCATGCTATAATTGTGTTATCCGGGAATCGTAATACATGTGTGAATAACAGACAACAACGTGTCCCTAGTAAGCCTCTAGTTGACTAGCTCGTTGATCAACAGATAGTCATGGTTTCCTGACTATGGGCATCAGATGTCAATGATAACGAGATCACATCATTAGGAGAATGATGTGATGGACAAGACCCAATCCTAAACATAGCATAAGATCGCATAGTTCGTTTGCTAGAGTTTTCCAATGTCAAGTATCCTTTCCTTAGACCATGAGATCGTGTAACTCCCGGATACCATAGGAGTGCTTTGGGTGTGCCAAACGTCACAACGTAACTGGGTGACTATAAAGGTATACTACGGGTATCTCCAAAAGTGTCTGCTGGGTTGACACGGATCGAGACTGGGATTTGTCACTCCGCTTGACGGAGAGGTATCACCGGGCCCTCTCGGTAATGCATCATCATAATGAGCTCAGTGTGATCAAAGTGTTTGATCACGGGATCATGCATTACGGTACGAGAAAAGTGACTTGCCGGTAACGAGATTGAACGAGGTATTGGGATAACGATCGAATCTCGGGCAAGTAAAATACCGATTGACAAAGGGAATCGTATACGGGGTTAATTGAATCCTCGACATCGTGGTTCATCCGATGAGATCATCGTGGAGCATGTGGGAGCCAACATGGGTATCCAGATCCCGCTGTTGGTTATTGCCCGAGAGCCGTCTCGGTCATGTCTGCATGTCTCCCGAACCCGTAGGGTCTACACACTTAAGGTTCGGTGACGCTAGGTTTGTGAAGATATATAAATGCAGTAACCCGAATGTTGTTCGGAGTCCCGGATGAGATCTCGGACGTCACGAGGAGTTTCAGAATGGTCCGGAGGTAAAGATTTATATATGGGAAGTTGTCATACGGACACCGGGAAGTTTCGGGGCATATCGGTATTGTACCGGGGCCACCGGAGGGGTTCTGGGGGTCCACCGGGAGGGGCCACCTCTCCCGGAGGGCCTGATGGGCTGTATGAGGAAGGGAACCAGCCCAAAGTGGGCTGGTGCGCCTCCCCCCCCAAGGGCCCATGCGCCTAGGGTTGGGGGGAACCCTAAAGGGGGCGCCCCCCTTGCTTGGGGGGCAAGCCCCCCTCCCTGGCCGCCGCCCCCCCTCTAGATCCCATCTAGAGGGGCCGGCCCCCCTTCCCCCTTCCCCTATAAATAGAGGGGTGAGGGGAGGGCTGCGCACCCCTTGCCCTGGCGCCTCCCTCTCCCTCTCCAACACCTCCTCCTCCTCCGTTGAGCACGACGAAGCCCTGCCGGAATACTGTAGTTCCACCATCACCACGCCGTCGTGCTGCTGCTGGAACCATCTTCCCCAACCTCTCCTTTGCCTTGCTGGATCAATAAGAAGGAGACGTTACGCTGACCGTACGTGTGTTGAACGCGGAGGTGCCGTCCTTTCGGTGCTAGGATCTCCGGTGATTTGGATCACGTCGTGTACGACTACCTCATCCCCGTTCGTTGAGCGCTTTCGCTCGCGATCTACAAAGTGGTATGTAGATGCAATCCCTCTCCCTTGACTCGTTGCTTAGATGAACTCATAGATGGATCTTGGTGAAACCATAGGAAAAATTTTTAATTTTCTGCAACGTTCCCCAACAGTTAGTGTGCAGTGTATATATGTAATCTGTAACGCTAACGTGGACGGGCTCTTTACCCTGATTCCTTCTTTATAATATAGTACGCACACTCATGCGTATTCGATAAAAAAACCAAGCAACTTACCAAGGTCTACAAGTTAAAGAAGAGAAAATATAGAAATAAAGTCTCAAGAGAAAAAGATAGATTATGTGAAGAGACACTAAGACCATTGATACGTCTCCGTCGTATCTACTTTTCCAAACACTTTTGCCCTTATTTTGGACTCTAACTTGTATGATTTGAATGGAACTAACCCGGACTGACGCTGTTTTCAGCAGAATTGCCATGATGTTGTTTTATGTGCAGAAAACAAAATATCTTGGAATGACCTGAAACTTCACGGATTACCTTAAAATAAATAAAAATCCTCGCCAAAGATGAAGACCAGGGGGCCCACACCCTGTCCACGAGGGTGGGGGGCGCGCCCCCCTCCTAGGGCGCTCCCCCTACCTCGTGGACCCCCTGGAAACCCTCTGACGCCAACTCCAACTCTATATATTGGCTTTCGGGGAGAAAAAAATCAGAGAGAAGAAATCATCGCGTTTTACGATACGGAGCCACCGCCAAGCCCTAAAACCTCTCGGGAGGGCTGATCTAGAGTCCGTTCGGGGCTCCGGAGAGGGGGATTCGTCGCCGTCGTCATCATCAACCATCCTCCATCACCAATTTCATGATGCTCACCGCCGTGCGTGAGTAATTCCATCATAGGCTTGCTGGACGGTGATGGGTTGGATGATATTTACCATGTAATCGAGTTAGTTTTGTTAGGGTTTGATGCCTAGTATCTATTATGTTCTGAGATTGATGTTTCTATGACTTTGCTATGCTTAATGCTTGTCACTAGGGCCCGAGTGCCATGATTTCAAATCTGAACCTATTATGTTTTCATGAATATATGTGAGTTCTTGATCCTATCTTGCAAGTCTATAGTCACCTACTATGTGTTATGATCCGGCAACCCCGAAGTGACAATAATCGGGACCACTCCCGGTCATGACCATAGTTCGAGGAGTTCATGTATCCACTATGTGCTAATGCTTTGTTCCGGTTCTCTATTCAAAGGAGGCCTTAATATCCCTTAGTTTCCAATAGGACCCCGCTGCCACGGGAGGGTAGGACAAAAGATGACATGCAAGTTCTTTTCCATAAGCACGTATGACTATATACGGAATACATGCCTACATTACATTGATGAATTGGACCTAGTTCTATGTCACCCTATGTTATGACTGTTACATGATGAACCGCATCCGGCATAATTATCTATCACTAATCCGGTGCCTACGAGCTTTCCATATACTGGTTCTCGCTTATTTACTTTTCCGTTGCTACTGTTACAATCACTACAAAATACCAAAAACATTACTTTTACGTCCTTTACTTTTGTTGCCGTTACCACCACTATCATATTACTTTGCTACTAAACACTTTGCTGCAGATACTAAGTTTCCAGGTGTGGTTGAATTGACAACTCAGCTGCTAATACTTGAGAATATTCTTTGGCTCCCCTTGTGTCGAATCAACAAATTTGGGTTGAATACTCTACCCTCGAAAGCTGTTGCGATCCCCTATACTTGTGGGTTATCAACCATGCACAACGCCCTCTTTCATATTTCATCCCACCATGGACTGGTGGATCACAAATTAACTACCTTGTCTCTTCAACCTACCACCTCAAGGGTAGTCTAGGTTGGTCATTTGTCAAGGATGGCCAGCATATAAAATCCTCCAATGGAAGGAGACACACACACACACACACACACACACACACACCCTCTGAGGGACCTTCTACAGCTTGGGCTAGGTATCATGATCGGACGGAACTTAAAAGGCTTGGATCAACGAAAAAGGGATCATTGGAAGTGGAAGCGTCTACGGATGCCCAAAGACTTCTCTCTTCACCTCTACTAACATAGGAGTTGGCCTGGTTCACTAGGTGGCGAACATATTAAAAAACAATTGGTGTGTAAACTTTGTCGGTGTATAGTAACCTTTGCATAAAGCCCACACATACAGCAATGTCTTTAAATTTGCAAGCATAACCATGAAATATCTCATAATCTCATGTGGTAACAATGAGGACAACAATATCAAAATCTTATGAGCAAAATCAGAAATCACGGCAGAAAACAAAATACCATTTTTGGAAGTTCATCGATTCTTTTTAACAAATCCGACCCATTTTCTCAGAGTCAACCATTCCAAGATGAAAACTACGTTAACGCGGGATACATTGGCATCGAAAAAACTAAGCCACTTAGTATCGTACAACACTAAGAGATTTCCCGAATGTAATTATGATTTGGGGCTCAATGCCAGTGACAGTGGCATCATGCTTTGAGTGAGTACAGCCGAACTGAATGGTGTTAAACCCTTAAGGGTAAAACGGGTGAGTGCACGGTTCTTGGAGTTGACCCCCAACTTGTCATTTCATTCACCTCCTGCTAAGGATTTTGTCGATAGTAGTCATATATGGCCTAATATTCCATGTCGTATGTATATACACAGATACCCTAGTGTCCATATGGATTATTCGGACCTTGACTTTGTGTCAAACATGGAAAGTTTGTCTGTCTTGGAGAAGAAGAAAAGAGATGCATTCGGGAAGGACTCCGGGTCTACAGCCACCTCTACACCCCAATATAAGGTGGCCAAAACACTGCAAGATGATCCAAGTTGGAAAAGCTCCATGATCAGGACATGTTTTAGACAAGACATCACCTTGTAGATCAAAACCCTGGCAATCTAGTGCATCTCACTTATTTTCACCTACCATTGCTTGTGGAGTGGTCATCCACAATATAACCCAGGATCCCATGGCATACCTGGCGGGTATCCATGTTCAAAAAATAGCAAGCTTAGAGAAACTCTAGCAGACCCCTTGTAACTGCGACCCTTATAACCGGGATAAGGTTCGAAAAAAGTGCATTTTAAGGGCAAAAATCGGTTGCGGCCGAACAGAGCCTGCAAACCCGAGCGGTAAAAGAGAATATACCCCTATAATTTCTTTTACCGCTCGGGTTTGCGGGCTCTGCTCCACGCACTGCCGATTTCGGCCCTCAAACCGTAAAACCACACAACGCAATTGACCGCGATTTTGACAAATAAAACACAAATTCGGAGAATTCAAACACAGTTTTGGCGACATTTGAACATAGCTCCGCGCCACAACCCAAAAGGCATTGCATCCACCATCACTCCATCATCATCATCATCATAATCATCATCACAAGATGAAATCTTCACCGCCACCATTGGCACCACTACTTGCCGGACCACCACCGAACATTGGCACCGCATGGCCTCTTGCGGCCAACCTCCTCCTCTCCAAGATCTCCAACCTTGCAATGTCATGTCATTCTTTGGTGACCTCGTTCATCTCTTTTCGATTCATCATTATGATCTTGTTCTCCTCGGCAAGAAGCTTGGTCATGGCTTTGTTGTAGTCGGCCATGGCTCTTCTATCCTCAATGGCGGCCTTGCGCATGGTCTCCTCCTGGAGTAGTTGCCACTTCTCTCGCTTCTCTTGAGCCTTCTTCTCGGCCTACTCCTTTTTTGCCTTCATTGTCTTGATCACCAAAAGCTCATTGGACTTTACCATGTGATCCAGCTTGTCCCACAAGCTTGAAGCCCCCGCTTCCTTCTTGATCTTGTCTTTGGCCTTCTTGTTTCCATTAGGCTTGTTCTTGTTTCTTGGGCCATCATCATCTTCATCATCATCATCAATCTTGGTGAGTGCACCTCTATTCGATGGCGATTCCTTGTCAATTAACTTCCACTTCTCGCTTTCTTTGAGAAGTTCCCAACAATGCTCAAGTTGAAATGCCTTTTTGCCAGAAGTTTCCATGTCCTTGTACCTTTCTTGTGCAATTTTCTCCTACAAAATGAAAATAATGTCAAATTATGCAATCTCTCCCACGTCTACAAAAGATTTGCACAACTTGGGACATGAAAGCCAATTCACATAGTCGGCTTCAACGGTACCACTTGGAGCTGCATTGTTGACTTGTTGTAAGCATGCGGCCCAACGGCTACGGATCAGCTTGATCACATCCCAACGACCTTGAAGAGACTGAAAGGTGTGTGGTGTCCGGTTTGGATACTTTGCCATCATGCGGAGGTATTGATCCTCGATCCTTTGCCAATACCGCTTGGCGGTTTGGTCGGTGCCGATGCACACATCAAGAGACACCGATTCCCAAGCCTTGATCAAGACTTAATCTTTCAATGGCGTGTAGTTATTCTATCATGCGCGTGACTTTGCTTGCGCTTCATTGAACACCCCCTCGTCAACCTCCTCCACATCATCTTCCTCCTCACCATGCCCATGCACGCCACCATCCATATCATTGTAACCGTAATCACCGATCGGGGCTTGATCGATGTTGACGGTGTTGTCGTCCAGCATCTGCACGAAGTCGGCCGTGGCATCATGCAAACAGGCGCTGCAATTTCGCTCGACAAATCACGAACACGCGCAATGCACAAAAGTTAAAGAATTGCAAGCAATCCAAGCATCATACCTCGAGGTCGTTCCGTCGAACACCTCGGGGGCGGCGGCGGCAGCGCCATCGGCGGGCATCCTTGGGGCAGCTCTTGCCAGAGCTATCGGGGGAGGTGTTGGCGGGGTCGCTTTTGTGGTGGTCATCTTGCGCTTCAACCGGCAACCTTCCCTTTCTTCGCCGGCACGGCACGCACCGGATTCGCATCGGTTGTGGAGGCGGGGGCGGCAGGCGCGTGTGTCTTCCCGGCGGAGCCTGTGGGAGAACCGCCATGAACGACTATGTTGCCCTGCCGCTTGCGGGGCGGCGCGGCAGAGCCTTGAACGACGACGGGCACGACATCCCCGGTGATGAGATCTGCCGACGGGAATGGCTCGCGGATGGCATCCGCAGTGATGGCCGACGCCTGGGAGGCTTCCATGGCGGTGGAGGGAAGCCGGGGAAGGTGCTCCGACGCGGGCGGAGGGAGGTGGTTGGCGGCGGAAGGGGGGAGGAGGCAGGAACTGCCGCGCGGATGTCCCTCCTGCCAAATCTCGCAGCCGATAGGGGTCAAGCTCTGGCAACCGACCTAGGTAAGTTTGATTTCTTGCGCCGACCTAGGTAAGTCATCGCCGTGCCAGCGGCTGCTAAGCAAAAGGATCATATTTTGGTTAAAATTTTTGAGTAGGATTTCGATTTGAAACCTTAAAGATTGTCGTTTTGTGTCTATTGTTGCTCGCATACGGGTGGCAAGAGCTGATATAGCGAATAATGTGCTTAAGTATGAATTTGTGTCCAAAACGTCACAATTTAACACTTATCCTTTGAATGTGCGCACGCTAGTATGACGTGACGTCCTAACTCGTGGGTACGAAGTTAGTCTCAGATTTCAACATTCGCAAAAGGTACCTACATCTACATGCATGCATATGACTCAACTTGAAAGTCAACAAAACGAACATACATTGCACGATCACATACTGGACACTAAGTGGATACTAATGCACTACATAATCAGCTAGCTAGGTAAAAGTGCACGCAGGGCAGACTAACGAGAAGAGTAAAGGCGGCCTGTGGATAGGGTAAAGATCAGTTTAGAAAACTACTAGTTACTTTATCAGAATAACATGCTTTTCCGTTTTTCGATCAAAATCTTACGGCCTCTTTGATTCATAGGATTTCGAAATCGTAGGAATAAGAAAAATATAGGATTGAAGTGGCATGTCCATTTGAATCCTATAGGATTAGCTATGAGTGTTTGATGGCACAGAAAAAACAAAGAAATTGTAAAAAGAGGTTGGAGTGGATGTTAGATTTTTTTTATAAAATGTAGTACAAGAGATTTCATAGAAAAAATTCCTACGGGATTCAATCCTATGAATCAAAGGACCAACATAGAAAAAAATCCTAAGGATTTCAATCCTCCAGAAATTCTATAAAATTCCTTTGAATCAAAGGAGCCCTTAATTTCGTGGGAGAGGTACTCCCTCCATTTTTATTAGTCCGCGTTTTAGATTTAATCAAAGTTAAACTTTATAAAGTTTTAAAAAAATTATAAACAAAAATATTAACATATTCAATAACAAACATTAGATTTATTGTTGAATATACTTTCACATCATATAAAATTGTTATGATAAATATTTATATTGTTTTTTATAAACTTGATCAAACTTTACGAAGTTCGCTTCCAGCAGAGTACGTAGTATACTAGCTTTAGGTCATGTTTGTTTGGGCTTTTACTTCTGTTTTTATAGCTTTTTCACTTTGACTAAAAAACATAAAAACTCCCAAATAGGTGCTTTTGAGCTCAAATATGTGCTATTATGATTTTTTAGCCAAAGTAAAAAGTTGCAAAAGTAGAAGCAAGAACCTAAACAAACAGACCCTATTTCCGAGCATGGAGTGGAAGTCAAACTTTGTGGCGAACCAGCAGATCTCGCCTCGATCAACTCCAGCCGTGACCGGCGCGGTGACTAGTCGGTCGCTCGGTCGATCCAAGTGGGGTGGTAAAAAGCAGGGAGGTAGAATCAAAGTTAGATCGGAGACTCGAAGAATGCGACACATGCTGGTGCGTTTCTTGGCCAGGTGCAAATATTACTATGCCACGACAGTGAATAACTTTCACATGTGTGGATGTCCCTTTCACCGTACCTGGCCGTGGCCGGGCATACACATGACATGCACGTAACACGTACGTATACGTACACGTTCATCGCGTATATACTGCGTACATTCCTGCTTGCACTTTATACAAGTGCGTGCATGCATGAGAGACACTAGCCTGTCTGTGTCTGTCGACGTGGGCGGCATCGCTGGGAACCGTTTCCAGTAAGCGGCCGGCCGGCCGGCGCGCGAGCAAACAAGAATATTCATCTTGCCGGCTAAAAAGGCGAGTGGAGGAGACTCGCTCGTTGCAAAGAGTTTGAACGCTTTGGGAGACGCTTCCCGGTCAGTGGAGGAGAATGTCAAAAAGACGGCGGCCGTGAGAGACGCGCTCGGGATGACATGAGAGCGAGAGGGGACCTGTCGTCTCGTCGTCTGTCGATATACCACACCCATAATATGCCGCGGTTTTCGTGTGTGTGAATCGTCGGGAATATGTACAACTACTATGTGTTGCCATCGATGGCGCCACCTGCATCTTTCTGCCGGCCGGCGCGGTGCGGCACCGCCGACGTCCATTTTTGTCCGTTTCGCGTCCATCTCTGTTCTCTGCTGGAACTGTATTGTTCTCTCTGAAGTTACCATGGACCAAATAGACTCTCATCTCAGTTTGATAGCATGGCTTTTGCGATACTGTAGAAAACCTTAGTATTTCAGTGCCTGTGTTTGAGTTATGTCGAATATTATTGTACAAGGTAGGTTACAATTGAACTCTGAGTTGTATTGTGTTTAGACAAAATATGGAATCGTGTCCAAATAGGACACTTGTATCCTAGGCCTCTCATATATGATGGGGTTAGACGCATGATGTAACCCATGCCAACATAATAGCACAGGCACGCAGGGGGAGCCGGCGATGTATGCCGGCGCCCGGATGGCTGGTGTGCGGTATTGTGACGGTATCACGAAAAGGAGTGCTCATAGTCAGGCCCCAACTCTGAGTGCTCATAGTGGGGCTGGCCTGCGTGTGGCCGAGCAAAGGCCCAAGAGAGGGGCTGGCGTGGTTTGAGTGCCAGGCGGGCCGAACGAAGGCCAGGTGCGTGCGGAGCGCACAGGCACCTGGCAAGGATGCAAGGCATGAGATTTGTTACAAGGAAAAAAAAGGTGCAAGCCCCAAAGTGCACCAGTGTCCAGGAGCATTGAGGTGGATTAAAAAGGGAACTGATCCATATGTGCTAAGGGTACACGGAAGGTTGCAGGAATATTGTGCACTGGCTAAGCTTGATTAAGGTCTACTCGACGTCTGAGAATAAGGTGCTCCGTGAAGAATCGATGGTAAATTGGTTTATTGGCCGCAAAAGTTTTTCAGAACTTTGAGCGAGGTTAGAAGTAATTGTGGAGCTATCAAAGCGGTGGGCACAAGTTTGAAGGGGGCTTGGAGTGTGCAGAGGCATGGGTGACGTGCCTATAAGGCTCGGAGGAGTCTGGAGCGTGTCGTGACAAGATCATGCGTACACAGGACGTCAAGCAATGCACCAAGATGTGCGGGACGGACACGACGCAGGGTGGAGCATGGTTGCAGTCGGATAATTTCGGCTAGGTCGGACTGGACTGTCTGACAGATCGACGGATATGTTGGTCAAAGCAGAAAATGGCGGTGAATTTCAACGATGACGACATAGGAGCGTGATGCTGATGGTGGCCGACTCCTGGGGCATGGAAACACGTGGTGCAAGCTTGAGGGCTTGTGCGACTTCGACAAGACTATGACGCAGGGTTGATTCAAGGCAGTGTGCACACATGAGAGCTTGAAGTCGACAGGGCGCGAGGATAGCACGGCCAGCTACATGGAGTCATGTTGAAGGTGGAGCTGGAGTCTGATGGATGACTTCACTCTGTGCTGATGGAGGGGCTACGGTGTAAGATGTCAGAGAATCGAAGCCTATTTTAGCGGGATAGCAAGAGACGCGTGGATCGGACTGGGGCCCAGTTGTCTGATGGAGACATGATACTCGGCATCGGTCGGTGATGATCAGTGGTTCTCTGCAGTGGGGGTTGAGACAGTGTGTGCTAGCTACCCGGGAGACTGGACCAGGACAGCAGAGGCTTGACGCGGTGATAGCGGTGAAGCGTGCGGTAAGCACGGGACATAGCGACAGGCCAACGCACTGGTGGTCAGACATGTGGTCAGACAAAGTGTGCAGAGGGTGCTGAAGCAGTGTTGACGAGTACCGAATTCAAGTTGGTGACTGGGTCTATCGATGCTAGTTCATGGATAGGAGTCGACCATGGAGAATCTGAGAAAATGACGGAAAGTCTTAATGTTAAAAGCTGAGAGGGTACATGACCGTATATTCTTTGGTGTTCGGTGCACATGGCAAAGTGCGGATGACAAGACAGAAGGAGGCGGAGTGCTATAGTTGTGGGACATGCCAGAGACTATCCGGGAAAAGGGTGAGACAACTGCGAATTTGACTCAGGATGACACAAGGTGACGGTGAAATTCTTTCAAGTTTCAGACAGACGGTCAAGAAAGAGCGGCGATGTTGAGTCGAGGTAACTCTTATATGTGATGTCCAATATGTGAGTTGTTCATTTTCACGCAGATACGTTATTGGTGTGTGATGACGTTGGACAAAAACTTCGAAAGTTGGGAGCATAAAGTAGAGTAATGAGAAACTTAATTTTGCTCGAGTGTTGAATGTGAAGAAGACGAGAAGGGACTACAGTTGCAGGTGGAGTCACGTGGAGTCTGGGAGTAGTAGCGGTACTCATGGCGTATCTCAAGTCCAATGTACATGGAGGTTCGACGCATGAATGAATCCAAGGTGGAGGAGAATATTCGCCAAGGTGGAGTTTGTTAGAGTTATGTCAAATATTATTGTATAAGATAGGTTACAATTGGCCTCTGAGTTGTATTGTGTTTAGATAGGATATGGAGTCGTATCTAAGTAGGACACTTGTATCCTAGGCCTCTCATATAGTGGGGATAGACGCACGATATAACCCACACCAACATAATAGCACAGGCACGCAGGGGGAGCCGTCGGTGTGTGCCGGTGCCTGGGTGGCCGGTGTGCGGTATTGTGACGGTGTCACGAGGAGGAGTGCTCATAGTCAGGCTCCGGGGATATAACCATATCGGTGAACCTCGTTAACAAATCTCGGTCTCATGCTTATGTGATTGCTTGGTTCTCGGTAGATTGACGGAGCGACTCTGATTTATTCTACCAGCCTGGACAACAAAAACTTGAGTTTGTAAAATCCTCGGCTGTTTTTAGTTTGGTTTAGAAAAAAGAACAAGAGTTTGAGACCTCCTTTTCAAATACTGAAAAAGAGTATTGCAGATACAATAGTTTTATAAAATTGTTGTATTTCTTGATGCCAAAATATTAAAGTACTTCCTCTATAAAGAAATATAAGGGCGTTTAGATGATAATGGCATTTTGGCTCTCGGCCTCCATGAAGGCCTTTTTCTGAAGAAAAAAAATCAAAATTTGAAAATTTTGGTTTCAAAAAAATCTAAAACAATTCATACAAGTAAACAAGCATGTGAAGCGTATGTGTGTAAAATTTCAGGATGAAATACTTCAAAATGCAACCTTTATAAAAAAAATTCATGATATGTGAGGAAGAATAGTATCATGGGTTAAACAACCTCAAATTTATCTTTTCAGCTCAACCCTCATTTCAACGTATTTCGTCCCGAAAATTTACACACTTGTACACTATGACTTCTTCTATCTCTGTATTTTTTTAGATTTTTTTTTAAATGTAAAAGTATGAATTTTCATGAATTATGAATTTTGCATTTGGTGGCGTGCAAAGCAATTTCCGCGTTTAGATCACTAAAGCAGTGATCTAAACGCTCTTATATTTCTTTATGAAGGGAGTATTTAAGACACTGATTCCTAAAAAGTAACATAGACTCTTGAATACTGTCAACTGAGTTGCCAAACATAGCCTTAGTTTGCCTAATGCAGGAGATCAGATATATCACTTAGAGCAGTTATTATTTCTATATACTTGCAACTACGTAGTCAGGTTGCTCGTATAGTCGTTTGTAACTTTTGACGTGAACAGCAGGAGCTCTGCTTTTGCATTTAAAAAGGGTAGAGAAAGTCATTACAACATGCAGTCTGCCAAGGCAGATAGCCTTGCCGACAGCCGCAAACTCGGCCAAGGCAGAAAGCCTTGGCGGCCCTCAAAAGGCAAGGGCAAAAGAATAGAGAGAAACCAACAAAAAAGAGCTGGAAAAAAAGACAATTTCCTCCTCCAGCGGTCAGCCCTCTATGGTCACAGGTCTAGTGGCCTCATAGAAAACTCGAGCCTCATCTCTTATCATTCCAGCAAGCGCAACTGGCGTCAGCTCCTTCTGCTCGAAAATTCTTCTATTTCTTTCCTTCCAGATGTTCCAAGCAATGTAAGCCGCTAACGTGATTTGCTCCTTATTCCTCTCCTTTGTCCCCCTGCCTTCACAAAGGCTGGCCCACCATTCCCTAATGGTTGCAGCCGACGGAACCTCTATTGCCATTCTCCCAGTACCTCCTTGGAACTGCATCCAGACCTCCTTGGCAAAACAGCAGCCTAGGGTGATGTGGTCTGCCGTCTCATTTTCCTGGTCGTTTGTAACTCACGCTCATAGATCAAGGAAGATGGAGATAATCAGATAAGCCCAACCTTTCCGTGCATATTTTAACTACAGGGAAAGGAATTTAAGCAAGACAATTCACCTAGTCACGAGCAACTACTGGAAAAATCATCTTGTGCTCACACACAAGAGCGAAAGAAAAAAAACGATACCCAGGGTAGGGTCATGGACCTATCCTAACTGCCCTATCCAAGGACATTCCTAGAAGAAATCACTTTTCAATCGACTTGGAGGTGTTCACTCGATGGACTCAAAGACACTCGACCATGAAGCAATCACTCGACCAAGATCCAACCACTCGACGACCAGAAGACCTAAAGTCACTCCGCACGCTAACGGTCGGTCATTGAGTAGCTTTTATGGTCATCATAGCTCTTTATTAGAGGCGTTACCAGTAACGCCCAACCTTAATGTACTTTAAACCCTGCATAACTAAGGGTCGGAGGGGTCTGGCGAACTCTATATAAACCACCCCCCTCCTCAGTGTAAAGGGTTCGCACCCCTGTAATCTACACACTCATAATCCAATCGACCGCCCCCGGGCTCCGAGACGTAGGGCTATTACTTCCTCCGAGAAGGGCCTGAACTCGTAAACCTCGTGTGCTTACAACTACTCCATAGCTAAGATCTTGCCTCTCCATACCTACCCCCTACATTACTGTTAGACTTAGAACCACGACAGTCGACGCCCACCATGGGGCAGGTGTCTTAGCGACTTGTTGGAGAAGTTGCGATTTTTTCCGATCCAAATCATCATGGTTTCTGGCGGAGTTTTGGTGGAGGGCCGCGAGATCCGTCTCGGCGCGCTCACGTTCATCGCCGACGACTCTGCTTCGCTTCAGGAGGCTCCGCTCGACGTCGACGCGCTTCCTGTCCGCGGGGCAATGCACTTTCGCGCGTGTGTCTGCGGTGTCCTCTTGCGGCAACCGTCGGCCCATTACCGGTCAGCCCCTGCATTGTCCTCCCTTCCTGTTTCCCGCCGGCGCAAGCGCTCCGGTCGGTCGAGACTTCGGCGGTGGGTGAGACACGCGGTGGTACGCCAGTCGGCCACCCTTCATGTCGCGGCGATCGATCCCGACGAATCCCTCTATGGCCTGTTCGACTGGCTCCGCAGAGACCGCATCCGAGTGCGACAGCAGTGATCTGGCGGCGGAGGTTCTGATGGTCGATGGACCGCGTGGTCCTCCCGGTTTTTCCCGTGCCGACGGAGGCGTTGGTGGAGGCGCTGGTGGAGGCGACCCGTCGCATCCCCATGAGGAATATCTCTCCGAGCCTCTCACGTCGCTGCAGCGAGAAGAACTTCGTCGCCAGAACATGGATGCACTGCACACTCCTATCGTTGGAAAAACCCCCGAGGCCCGTGCCTTGGAGGACGCACACCTGGCCAACTTGGCTGAGCGCACTCGACTGGAGAACCTCCAGCCAGCACTCGACGAGCGTGCACGACAACGGGTTCCAGAATCCAGTCGCCGTCAGCTCTTTCCGCCCCCGCAGGTATATCGAACTCTGATTCAGAATTTAGCAGCTGCATCCCGTATAGCAGAGTCGATTCAGCCTTCCCAGTCGGAGGCTGGCAGAGGCTTGCTGCAGATCAGAGCATTACTCTGGGCAGCAGGAGACCAGAATTCCGCTGTTTCTCAGTCGCGGAACAGGATCCACAGCAGATCCATTGCTGCAGACACAGTCCAGTCGGCTCACAGCCCAGGATCGCCCTCGAGGCGTGAGGGACGTGAAGACCAGCATTAGCAGTACATGAACCGTGAGCAGTATGGTCACCGATTCGATCGTGACGATCGACGTCGAGTGCCCACCCCTCCCCCGAGGAGTGGATCGTATGTGCCTCGACAGCAGGATGACAGGCGCCCTCATAGTGTTGGGCGAAGGATTCCAGTCAACCCCAGGAAACCAGGCTTTGATGCGAAATCCATTCTCGTTCAAGGTTTGGTCGACAGGAACAGAGCTCACCAAGAAGGTCACGACAGAGATGCACCTACCAGCAACATAGTGCATGTTTCACGGCCAGAGTGCTTTAGTAGAGCCATCAGGGCTGCAGCGATTCCTCCCAACTTCAGGTTGGCGACTGGAGCCAGTAAGTTCACTGGTGAGTCCAAGCCCGATACTTGGCTTGAAGACTACCGAATGGCTGTCCAGATTGGCGGTGGCAATTATGAAGTGGCCATGAAGCACCTGCCTCTCATGTTGGGGGGCTCGGCCAGAGCGTGGCTGAATCAGTTAGCACCTAGCAGCATTTACACTTGGGAAGATCTCGCCCGAGTGTTTGTCACAACATTTGAAGGAACATGCAAGCGACCGGCAGGGCTGTCAGAACTGCGGTCTTGTGTGCAGAAGCCGAATGAAACTTTGAGGGATTACATCTAGAGATGGATCACGTTGCATCACACGGTAGAAAATGTGCCTGATCACCAAGCAGTCTGTGCCTTCAAGGAAGGCGTCAAGAACAGAGAACTAAATCTGAAATTCGTTCGAACCGGAGACGTGTCTCTGAATCGGATGATGGACATTGCCACCAAGTACGCTAATGGTGAAGATGAGGATCGACTCCGGAGTGGCAAGCTCAAGTCAGTCGCCCAAGAAACCGGAGGAGGAAATTCCAATTGGAAACAGAAGCGGAAAGCCGAGCCAGCTGCTCCTGGGGAAACCTTGGTTGTAACTCAAGGAAAGTTTAAAGGTAAACCCAAAGGGCCTTGGAACCCCAAGAAAGTTAAAGACCAAGACGGAAATGATGTGTTGGATTTGCCATGTCACATCCACACAAAGAAAGATGAAGAGGGTAAACTCATTTACCCGAAGCATACCACTCGACAGTGTCGGCTCTTGATCCAGCAGTTCCAGGGCAAACAGCCCAAAGATAAGGAAAAGGAGTCGGAAAAAGTTGAGGACAAGGAAGATAGTGATGACGGATACCCCCAAGTCAATTCCACCCTGATGATTTTTGCTGATGTCGAAAGCAAAAGTCGACGGAAAGTTATCAATCGTGAGGTGAATATGGTAGCTCCGGCGACACCTAGTTATTTGAAGTGGTCTCAGACTCCCATCACATTCGACCAGTCCAATCACCCAACGCACATTGCCACCCCTGGGAGGCAAGCTTTGGTGGTCGACCCAGTTGTCGAAGGCACTCGACTGACCAAAGTCTTGATGGATGGTGGCAGTGGTTTGAACATACTGTATGCAGAGACGTTGAAAGGGATGGGCATTCCGATGTCCAGACTCAGTACCAGCAACATGAGTTTCCATGGAGTCATTCCTGGGAAGAAGGCTGAGTCACTCAGCCAAATTGCTCTCGATGTGGTTTTCGGTGATTCCAAGAATTATCGCAAAGAAAAGTTGACGTTCGAAGCTGTGGACTTCTAGAGTGCTTATCACGCTATTTTGGGCAGGCCAGCTTATGCACGCTTCATGGCTCGACCATGTTATGTGTATCTCAAATTGAAGATGCCTGGTCCCAAAGGTGTGATCACTGTTACGGGCAATCGGAAGAAGGCAGAAGAATGTTTTCAGAAAGGCTCAAAGATCGTTGATGCCCAGATGGCAGTGGTAGAGCTGCAGGAGTACCAGAAGACTGCGGACCCGAGTGATTTGTTGCGATCCAAGAAGCCCGCTACGGAATCAGCTTTTTAGTCGTCTGGCGAAACGAAGCCGGTTCACATTCACCCGACTGATCCCAATGCTGCGCCGACTCATATCTCAACAACACTCGACTCCAAATAGGAAGACGCGCTCATCCAGTTCCTCCGTGAGAACTGGGACATCTTCGCATGGAAGCCCTCTGACATGCCGGGTGTTCCCAGGGGGCTGGCTGAGCACCGCCTACGAGTCGACCCAAAAGTGAAACCTGTCAAAGAACATCTCCGACGGTCCGCCGTCCAGAAGAGAAAGGCTATTGGTGAGGAGGTGGCTCGGCTCTTAGCAGCGGAGTTCATCCAAGAGATTTACCACTCCGAGTGGCTCGCCAACGTTGTCATGGTCCCCAAGAAGGACAAATCACTTCGCATGTGCATTGACTTTAAACATATCAATCGGGCCTGCCCGAAAGATCATTTTCCTCTCCCCCGCATCGACCAGATAGTCGACTCGACTGCGGGATGTGAGCGACTGTCTTTTTTAGACGCCTATTCTGGGTACGATCAGATCCGTCTGTATGGACCCGACGAGATCAAAACAGCTTTCGTCACTCCATTCGGGTGCTTCTGTTATGTTACCATGCCATTCGGCCTCAAGAATGCCGGAGCCACGTTCATGAGGATGATTCAGAAGTGTTTGCTCACTCAAATCAGTCGGAATGTGGAAGCATACATGGATGATATTGTGGTCAAGTCACGGAAGGGTTCCGACCTGCTGACTGACCTTGCTAAAACCTTTGCCAACCTCAGAAGGTATGATATCAAGCTTAATCCATCAAAGTGCACATTCGGAGTCCCTGGCGGAAAGTTACTCGGTTTTCTCGTTTCCGAACGGGGAATCGATGCCAATCTAGAAAAAGTCGGTACTATACTCCGGATGAAACGTCCTATGCGTGTGCATGACGTCCAGAAACTTACTGGTTGCTTGGCTGCTTTAAGCGATTCATCTCTCGTCTCGGTGAAAAGGCATTGCCTCTTTACCGAGTGATGAAGAAGTCAGACAAGTTCGAGTGGACTCCGGAAGCTGATGCAGCATTTACAGAGCTAAAAGCTCTGCTCTCCACCCAGCCGGTGCTTGTTGCCCCAATCAGCAAAGAGCCTTTGCTGCTTTACATTGCAGCCACGGGACAAGTCGTCAGTACAGTACTTACGGTCAAGCGGGAAGAAGGAAAAGCCTTTAAAGTTCAGCACCCAGTATATTATGTTTCTGAAGTTTTGACTCCATCAAAGCAAAGATATCCTCATTACCAGAAGCTTGTATATGGGATTTATATGACCACGAAGAAGGTTGCACATTACTTCTCTGACCATTCCATTACAGTCGTCAGCGACGCTCCATTGTCAAAGATTCTGCACAACAGAGATGCAACTGGTCGAGTGGCAAAATGGGCGATTGAACTCCTTCCCCTAGATATCAAGTTTGAGGCAAAGAAGGCTATCAAGTCCCAAGCAATAGCAGATTTCGTCGCCGAGTGGATTGAACAGCAACTACCGACTCAAGTTCATTCAGAGCACTGGACCATGTTCTTCAATGGGTCTAAGATGCTGAACGGTTCCGGTGCTAGGGTAGTATTGGTTTCCCCCCGAGGAGATAAGCTCAGTTATGTTCTCCAGATTCACTTTGATTCCTCCAATAACGCAGCAGAATATGAAGCACTTTTGTATGGGTTGCGCATGGCCATTTCACTCGGCGTCCGTCGCCTCATGGTCTATGGCGACTCAGATTTGGTGGTTAATCAGGTGATGAAGGAGTGGGACGTCAGAAGTCCAGCCATGACTGGTTATTGCAATGCAGTGAGAAAGCTAGAGAAGAAATTCGAGGGGTTAGAGCTTCATCACATACCCCGACTGAAAAATCAAGCAGCTGATGATTTGGGAAAAATAGGTTCCAAGAGAGAAGCCATTCCCAGCAATGTGTTTTTGGAACACATCCACACGCCATCAGTTCAAGAGGATCCATTCACGGAAGAAGCCCCGCAGCCAAAAAGTGCCACGGATCCGACTGAAGTTGAGGTTCCAGCAGTGGTCGACCTGATCATGGAAGTCTTGGTCATCACTCCCGACTGGACGGCGCCATACATCGCATACATCCTAAGGAAAGAACTGCCAGAGGATGAAGAAGAGGCTCGGTAGATCGTCCGTCGATCCAAGGCCTTTACAGTCATAAAGGGACAGTTGTATAGAGAAAGCGCGACTGGAGTCAGCCAGAAGTGTATAACACCAGAAGAAGGGCAGATAATCCTTGATGATATCCACTCGGGGACCTGTGGTCATCATGCGTCCTCTCGGACCATTGTGGCTAAAGCATACCGAGCAGGATTTTACTGGGCAAGAGCAAATGAAATGGCGAAAGAGATAGTCGACAAATGCGAAGGATGTCAGTTCTACTCCAACATGTCCCACAAACCCGCGTCAGCCCTGAAGACCATTCCACTCGTCTGGCCCTTCGCTGTTTGGGGATTGGATATGGTTGGACCACTGAGAACAGGCAGGAGCGGATTCACTCATGTGTTAGTGGCAGTCGACAAGTTTACCAAATGGATTGAAGCTAAGCCTATCAAGAATCTCGACGCCTGCATTGCTATCAGTTTCATCAGAGAGTTGATATTCAGATATGGAGTTCCGCATAGCATCTTCACTGATAATGAGTCAAACTTTGATTCGGACAAGTTTAGAGCTTTTTGCGCCTCTCAAGGCACACGAGTCGAATACGCTTCAGTCGCTCACCCCCAGTCGAATGGACAAGCGGAAAGGGCAAACGGTCTGATTCTCAAAGGACTGAAACCCCGACTGATGCGCGATCTCAAGCACGCGGCAGGCGCATGGGTCGACGAGCTTCCATCGGTTCTTTGGGGATTGAGGACCACCCCGAACCGGTCGACTAGAAGAACCCCATTCTTTCTGGTCTACGGAGCTGAGGCAGTTTTGCCGAGTGACCTGCTTCACAATGCACCCCGAGTCGAGCTCTACTCTGAAGATGAAGCAGAACAAGCCCGGCAGGACGCAGTCGACCTCCTAGAAGAAGAAAGAGAAACGGTCATGATCCGATCGACCATCTATCAGCAAGACTTGCGTCGATTCCATGCCAGAAATGTGAAGAGTCGAGCCTTCCAAGAAGGAGACTTGGTCCTCCGAGTGGATCAACAGAAACTACACAACTCGCTCCTACTTGGGAAGGTCCCTTCATCATCACCAAGTCCTGCACAATGGAGCGTACCACCTTTACAATGTCGATCGCCCGATTGACGAGCCACGAGCTTGGAACGCGGAGCTACTCCGCCCCTTTTACACTTGAATTCTCACTCGGATGAGATGTAATAAGAAAAACTTCTGTAGTTTATTTATCAAAGACAAGAGTGTTATAATTTTCCCAGTAATTGTTGTTGCTTCTATTTGCGTGAGAAATTCCCCAGTGGGTGGCTTAGCTGCGAATCCGTTTCGCCTAAGTTTGTAAAAAAAATCCTACCGAGTGGTGAGCAAGTTTCTCACTCGGAGGCTTAGCTGCGGACCCGTTTTGCCTAAGTGTTTGAAAATCCTACCGAGTGGTGAGCCAGCCTCTCACTCGGGGGCTTAGTTGCAGTCCAGTACTCGCCTAAGTGTTTGAAAATCCTACCGAGTGGTGAGAAAGTCTCTCACTCGAAGGCTTAGCTGCGAAGCCGTTTTGCTTAAGTGTTTGAAAATCCTACCGAGTGGTGAGCCAGCCTCCCACTTGGAGGCTTAGCTGCAGTCCAGTACTCGCCTAAGTGTTTGAAAATCCTACCAAGTGGTGAGCCAGCCTCCCACTCGGGGGCTTAACTGCAGTCCGGTACTCGCCTAAGTTTGAAAAATCCTACCGAGTGGTGAGCTAGCCTCCCACTCGAGGGCTTAGCTGCAGTCCAATACTCGCCTAAGTGTTTGAAAATCCTACCGAGTGGTGAGCCAGCCTCCCACTCGGGGGCTTAGCTGCAGTCCAGTACTCGCCTAAGTTTGAAAAAATCCTATCGAGTGGAGAGCGACCCTCCCACTCGGGGGCTTAGCTGCAGTCCAGTACTCGCCTAAGTTTGAAAAATCCTACCGAATGGAGAGCGACCCTCCCACTCGGGGGCTTAGCTGCAGTCCAGTACTCGCCTAAGTTTAAAAAATCCCACCGAGTGGAGAGCGACCCTCCCACTCGGGGGCTTAGCTGCAGTCCAGTACTCGCCTAAGTTTGAAAAATCCTACAGAGTGAAGAGCGACCCTCCCACTCGGGGGCTTAGTTGCAGTCCAGTACTCGCCTAAGTTTGAAAAATCCTACCGAGTGGAGGGTGACCCTCCCACTCGGGACTTAGCTGCAGTCCAGTACTCACCTAAGTATGAAACACATCCCAATCCGCAAGGACGACGAGGTGCAGGTTGACTGCTACCTTCTTCTTCAGAGCTGCGGCACAAATACAAAAGTTGTCTCGAGTGAAGAACAAGTTCCACTCGACAGAGAATTCATGAAGATATTCAACGATAAACCAAGTTCAGATAAATCCTAAAGGTCCCAGACCGCAGATCAAAGAGTTTAACGGTTACAAAATCCACTCGGCATCCGAGGCAAATTTAAGGTTAAGCATAGAAGTTTTTTACTCCTCAGGCAGATGACTGGAGGGTGCGACAAACTGGTCCAAGTCAATCCCGTCAGCAATCCGAGTGGCAGCGGCGATGAAGGTCTCCATGAAAGATTGAAAGTTGTGCTTCCTTGTGTTGGCAACTTGGATAGCAGCCAGCTTTTCCTCTCGCGCCTCCTTGCAGTGAACACGGACCAAGGACAGAGCGACGTCAGCGCCGCACCTAGCAGAAGATTTCTTCCATTCCCGCACTCGACCTGGAACTTCATTCAGTCGAGTCATCAGAGACTCGAGGTCACTTTGAAGCGTCGTTCCAGGCCAGAGCGCCGTGTCGATCCGTGACGCCGCAACCTTCAGTCGAGCAAGGTAGTCAACCACACCAGCAACACGAGACTCCAATTGGAGCACGTTCATAGCAGCCTCATCCTTCACCGGAGAATTAATGGGGTCCAAACTTGTCTCCACTCGGCTGGTTTCCTCCTCGAAGTTCTGACAGAATTCTGTAAACACAATTCAAAGATAAGTCAGTGGCTCTACATTGGGTTGATGACAACAAGTCAGTCGGGTAGGAGTGATTACCCTCAAGCATGACGAATAACTTCTTGGCGAGCCCTCCAAGATAATCCTCCAGATCGTTCCTCCTTCCTACCAGCTCACTTGCCTTGTCACCCAGAGCTATCTTATCATTCTTCAGACGGCTGACTTCTTGATTGGCCGCGTTGAGAGCGGCTTTCAGTGTGGAGTTCTCCTCTTCAAGGTTTCCGACTGAAGCCAGTTTTTCTTCCGCAAGCTTCATTTTGTCCAAAGCCGCCTTCTGTGCTTCGGCAAGGTCATGGTCCTTCTTCTTCAGAGCCTCCTCCATTTTATCTGCGAAATGACAGTGAGATCAACATCAAGAATGGGCGGAAAAGAAAAGAAAGTCGTCAGATTCTCACCAGCCATACCTTTTTCTTCGTCTCTCGCCTTCTGCAAATTCTCTTGGGCAAGCTTCAAGTCAAGGTTGAGCTGGATCTGTTTGTTTTCCAATTTAGTATAGCGAGCCACAAGTTCACAGGATTTCTGCGAAGCATCAGTCGATAGATGTCAAAGGTAGGTTGCTTCCGAGCAACTAAGAGAAAATCGTGACGTTTCTAAGACTACAGCCGAATCAAAAATATTCGACAGTAGTCTCGGTGACTACACCCAGTAGGTGCACTCAGCATGCCCCCACTGGTTCGACCAAAAAAAGTCGACTGCCCGCAGTCGACCATGTCCAGTGGGTGCTCTCAGCGTACCCCCACTAGTTCCAAGATTCCATTCGACATGGCCTGACCAGGCCGAGTGAAGAAGTTCAAGTAAAGCAACACAATATAAAGACTACAGTCGACTGCCAGCAGTCCACCGTAGTCTCGGGGACTACACCCAGTGGGTGCACTCAGCGTGCCCCCACTAGTCCAAAAAATTCAGTCGACACACCTAGTGGGTGTATAGATACAAAGATCTTCGGAAAACAGAGTCTTCAGATAGCATATCCTAACAGAACAAGCGACGATCGACTAACCTGGACATTGCTCTGAAGGGCTGAACTAGCATCATAGGCCGCTTGGCTGGCTTCCCGAACCACCTTCACCTGCTCCATCATGATCCCCGCCTGGCGCATAGCCTCCTTAGCAGCACCCACTTGATCCTCGGGGACGTGGTGTGTGGCAAAAAGGGAGGGCGGATCAGCAGTCGACGGTGAAGGCCGAACACTCGTCAGAGGCACAGCGAAGGACACAGAAGTCCGAGTGGTATTACCACCCTCCTGAACTACTGCCTCAGGCGCTGATGCGGTTTGTGGGGTCTTGTCAGCTGACGCTTTCCTATTCTTCCTCGCCCTCAGCGGCACTTTATCATCATCATCAGGGAGATCAATGACATGAGGAGGAGCTATAAGAAAAATCCAAAGTTAAAGATGAAAATCCAATCGACCGGAAGAGACCGTCAGTCGACTAAGAGCGGAACATCAGAAATTATACCAAGGTTGGAGGTAACAGCATCTTCCATTTCCTGGTCGTCGTTCTTGGCCGAGATCTCAGAGGTAGCAGCACTGCAAATTTCAAAAACCAGTCGGTTTATTCAATGAGTCGACCAAGAGTCCGTCCATGTTCAACAAAAGAAAGCAAGTTCTATTGTTACCCGGAAATGGTGGGAATGATCATATTCATCTTGGGCAGGGCCTTCGGCGGCTTCGACGGCGTCGCTCATGGATGCTTTGGAGTTTTTTCAGTCGGCGCTGGGGAAGACGTCCGAGGGCGTTTTGACGACTGCCCAACAGGCACAGTCGCCTTACCACGTTCGCGCACAGGATCGTGTGTGAGCTTGGATCGCCTTTCCGTGCGGGGAGGATCGACTTCTTCCTCGTCCTCTTCACTGGAGTCGTCGTCATCATCCCCCCTCCCCTTGACCGACAGATTGCCACTCCTCTCCACTTTCGCCTCCACTCGCCTCCCCCTCCTCGGCCTGCTCTTGCGCTCCGTTGGGCATCGAGTACATATCAGTAATGGCCTGGAAGACAACAAACAAGACAAAAGTCAATCGATTGATGCTAAGAGAACAAAATGAAGAAAGCAAGGTTACAGTCGGAGATGCAGAATCAGACCTGGTCTACTTCGTATGTTTGGTACTTGACAGCCACCCTTCCAACGTCTTGTCGTCGACCTCCTCCGGATGAATCCGAGTGGTGTCATCGAGGGCCCGAATACATCCACATCGGATGGTCACGAGCTTGGAGCGGCTGGATGCGCCTCCGGAGAAAGACCTCTAATAAATCCCTACCAGTCACCCCGTCGCGGACAAGCTGAACCACTCAACCGACCAACACTTTGACTTGCGCCTTTTCTTCTGGCGTCACTTTCAGAGAGGAAGGTTTTTCTGCTCGGTTTAGGGAGAAAGGGGGAAGCCCAGTCGCCTGTCCTGGAGTCGCCTGGTCTTTGCAGTAGAACCAGGTCGACTGCCACCCTCGGACCGACTCGGGAAAAGTCATAGCTGGAAAAGAACTTTTGCCTCTCATTTGGATCCCAAGGCCCTCGCACATCTGAATCACTTGCGTCTTTTCATCACTCGACTTGGCTTTCTTAACCGACTGAGAACGACAAGTGAAAATGTGCTTGAAGAGGCCCCAATGGGGGCGACAACCCAAGAAATTCTCGAACAAAGATACAAAGGCGGCAAGGTACACGATGGAATTTGGAGTAAAGTGATGGAGTTGCGCTCCAAAAAAGTTCAAGAAACTCCGGAAGAAAGAATGGGGAGGCAGAGAAAATCCGCGATCGACGTGGGTGGTGAGGAGGACGCACTCACCCTCGCGAGGTTGGGGTTCGATCTCGTTCCCCGGGAGACGCGCAGATCCATGGGGAATGAATCCCCCATCAATCAGATCATCGATGTCATCTTGCCGAATCGCCGAGGGCATCTAATCACGCTGGATCCAGTCCTTGGGCAGAGCGGACCTCGAAGAAGATCCGCCTCGACCGAACTTCCTCACCTTCGCCTGCGCCGTCGCTTTCTTCACACGCTCCAGGGCCGCCGTCTTCTCCTTGCCCATCGCCGCAGACGAAGCTCGAACAGACCGGCAGCACTCAGACGAGAACAAAGACGGTGGAAGAATTCAAGAGGGAAGGGGAAAAGTGAAGGCGTACTCTTCAAAAGCCTGGGCCGACAGCTTATATGGAGTCGCTTCCGAGTGACTGACATGTAGGTCCAGGCGATCCTATCAAATCCCGCAACAGTCGCGCACGCGATACGTGGCGAAAAAGGTGGCGTGGAGATCGAGGAGGCTCCATTCTATCCCATCCGATTACTGCGGAGTCCCCCATCCCGCGCACTTCCCGAAATTCTAATCCCGTGAAATCCGCGGGCAGCAAAACAACTCCTCAGATGGAGGATCTCCTCCACGCAACCACTCGGAAATCTACAGGTAAAGGGATTCACTCGACTAAACAAAACTAAGAATGGATCAAGGCGACTGAAAAAGAAGTTGGTGACGTCACCCATGTTCATTGATCCGAAACAAGATGTACTCATGGCACGAAGAATGGGTCGGAAGAATTATCAACTCCTTCCCCCACTCAAACCTCGATCCATTCGGGGGCTAATGATGAAGTCATGTACCTAGGGTAGGGTCATGGACCTGTCCCAACTGCCCTACCCAAGGACATCCCTAGAAGAAATCACCTTTCAATCGACTTGGAGGTGTTCACTCGACGGACTCGAAGACACTCGACCATGAAGTAATCACTCGACCAAGATCCAACCACTCGACGACTAGGAGACCTAAAGTCACTCCGCACGCTAACGGTCGGTCATTGAGTAGCTTTTATGGTCATCATAGCTCTTTATTAGAGGCGTTACCAGTAACGCCCAACCTTAATGTACTTTAAACCCTGCATAACTGAGGGCCGGAGGGGTCTGGCGAACTCTATATAAGCCACCCCCCTCCTCAGTGTAAAGGGTTCGCACCCCTGTAATCTACACACTCATAATCCAGTCGACCGCCCCCGGGCTCTGAGATGTAGGGCTATTACTTCCTCTGAGAAGGGCCTGAACTCGTAAACCTCGTGTGCTTACAACTACTCCATAGCTAAGATCTTTCCTCTCCATACCTACCCCCCTACATTACTGTCAGACTTAGAACCACGACAGGTAGCACGACCAGCTACATGGAGTCATGTTAAAGGTGGAGCTGGAGTCTGATGGATGACTTCACTCTGTGCTGATGGAGGGGCTACGGTGTAAGATGTCAGAGAATCGAAGCCTATTTTAGCGGGATAGCGAGAGAGCCGTGGATCGGACTGGGGCCCAGTTGTCTGATGGAGACGTGATACTCGGCATCGGTCGGTGATGATCAGTGGTTCTCTCCAGTGGGGGTTGAGATAGTGTGGGCTAGCTACCCGGGAGACTGGACCAGGACAGCAGAGGCTTGACGCGGTGATAGCGGCGAAGCGTGCGGTAAGCACGGGACATAGCGATAGGCCAATGCAGTGGTGGTCAGACATGTGGTCAGACAAAGTGTGCAGAGGGTGCTGAAGCAGTGTTGACGAGTACCAGATTCAAGTTGGTGACTGGGTCTATCGATGCTAGTTGATGGATACGAGTCGACCATGGAGAGTCTGAGAAAATGACGAAAGTCTTAATGTCAAAAGCTGAGAGGGTACATGACCGTATATTCTGTGGTGTTCGATGCACATGGCAAAGTGCGGATGACAAGACAGAAGGAGGCGGAGTGCTATAGCTGTGGGACATGCCAGAGACTATCCGGGAAAAGGGTGAGACAACTGCGAATTTGACTCAGGGTGACACAGGGTGACGGTGAAATTCTTTCAAGTTTCAGACAGACGGTCAAGAAAGAGTGGCGATGTTGAGTCGAGGTAACTCTTATATGTGATGTCCAATATGTGAGTTGTTCATTTTCACGCAGATACATTATTGGTGTGTGATGACGTTGAACAAAAACTTTGAAAGTTGGGAGCACAAAGTAGAGTAATGAGAAACTTAATTTTGCTCGAGTGTTGAATGTGAAGAAAACGAGAAGGGACTACAGTTGCAGGTGGAGTCACGTGGAGTCTGGGAGTAGTAGCGGTACTCATGGCGTATCTCAAGTCCAATGTACATGGAGGTTCGACGCATGAATGAATCCAAGGTGGTGGAGAATATTCGCCAAGGTGGAGTTTATTAGAGTTATGTCGAATATTATTGTATAAGGTAGGTTGCAATTGGCCTCTGAGTTGTATTGTGTTTAGATAGGATATGGAGTCATGTTTAAGTAGGTCACTTGTATCCTAGGCCTCTCATATAGTGGGGATAGACGCACGATATAACCCACGCCAACATAATAGCACAGGCACGCAGGGGGAGCCGTCAGTGTGTGCCGGTGCCCGGGTGGCCGGTGTGCGGTATTGTGACGGTGTCACGGGGAGGAGTGCTCATAGTCAGGCTCCGGGGATATAGCCATATCGGTGAACCTCGTTAACAAATCTCGGTCTCATGCTTATGTCATTGCTTGGTTCTCGGTAGATTGACGGAGCAACTCTGATTTATTCTAACAGCCTGGACAACAAAAACTTGAGTTCGTAAAATCCTCGGCTGTTCTTAGTTTGGTTTAGAAAAAAGAACAAGAGTTTGAGACCTCCTTTTCAAATACTGAAAAAGGGTACTGCAGATACAACAGTTTTATAAAATTGTTGTATTTGTTGATGCCAAAATATTAAAGTACTTCCTCTATAAAGAAATATAAGGGCGTTTAGATGATAATGGCATTTTGGCTCTCGGCCTCCATGAAGGCCTTTTTCTGAAAAAATTCAAAATTTGAAAATTTTGGTTTCAAAAAAATCTAAAACAATTCGTACAAGTAAACAAGTATGTGAAGCGTATGTGTGTAAAATTTCAGGATGAAATACTTCAAAATGCAACCTTTATAAAAAAAATTCATGATAGTGAGGATGAATAGTATCATGGGTTAAACAACCTCAAATTTATCTTTTCAGCACAACCCTCATTTCAACGTATTTCGTCCCGAAAATTTACACACTTGTACACTATGACTTCTTCTATCTCTGTATTTTTTTCTAGATTTTTTTGAAATGTAAAAGTATGAATTTTCATGAATTATAAATTTTGCATTTGGTGGCGTCCAAAGCAATTTCCGCGTTTAGATCACTAAAGCAGTGATCTAAAAGCTCTTATATTTCTTTATGAAGGGAGTATTTAAGACACTGATTCCTAAAAAGTAACATAAACTCTTGAATACTGTCAACTGAGTTGCCAAACATAGCCTTAGTTTGCCTAATGCAGGAGATCAGATATATCACTTAGAGCAGTTATTATTTCTATATACTTGCAACTACGTAATCAGTTTGCTCGTATAGTCGTTTGTAACTTTTGACGTGAACAGCAGGAGCTCTGCTTTTGCATTTAAGAAGGGTAGAGAAAGTCATTAGAACATGCAGTCTGCCAAGGCAGATAGCCTTGCCGACAGCCGCAAACTCGGCCAAGGCAGAAAGCCTTGGCGGCCCTCAAAAGAATAGAGAGAAACCAACAAAAAAGAGCTGAAAAAAAAGACAATTTCCTCCTCCAGCGGTCAGCCCTCTATGGTCACAGGTCTAGTGGCCTCATAGAAAACTCGAGCCTCATCTCTTATCATTCCAGCAAGCGCAACTGACGTCAGCTCCTTCTACTCGAAAATTCTTCTATTTCTTTCCTTCCAGCTGTTCCAAGCAATGTAAGCCGCTAACGTGATTTGCTCCTTATTCCTCTCCTTTGTCCCCCTACCTTCACAAAGGCTGGCCCACCATTCCCTAATGGTTGCAGCCGACGGAACCTCTATTGCCATTCTCCCAATACCTCCTTGGAACTACATCCAGACTATTGGAAATATGCCCTAGAGGCAATAATAAAAGCATTATTATATTTCCTTATTCATGATAATTGTCTTTATTCGTGCTATAATTGTGTTATCCGGAAATCGTAATACATGTGTGAATAACAGACAACAACATGTCCCTAGTAAGCCTCTAGTTGACTAGCTCGTTGATCGATAGATAGTCATGGTTTCCTGACTATGGACATTGGATGTCATTGATAACGAGATCACATCATTAGGAGAATGATGTGATGGACAAGACCCAATCCTAAACATAGCATAAGATCGCATAGTTCGTTTGCTAGAGTTTTCCAATGTCAAGTATCCTTTCCTTAGACCATGAGATCGTGTAACTCCCGGATACCGTAGGAGTGCTTTGGGTGTGCCAAACGTCACAACGTAACTGGGTGACTATAAAGGTATACTACGGGTATCTCTGAAAGTGTCTGTTGGGTTGACATGGATCGAGACTGGGATTTGTCACTCCGCTTGACGGAGAGGTATCACCGGGCCCTCTCGGTAATGCATCATCATAATGAGCTCAATGTGATCAAAGTGTTTGATCACGGGATCATGCATTACGGTACGAGAAAAGTGACTTTCCGGTTACGAGATTGAACGAGGTATTGGGATACCGACGATCGAATCTCGGGCAAGTAAAATACCGATTGACAAAGGGAATCGTATACGGGATTAATTGAATCCTCGACATCGTGGTTCATCCGATGAGATCATCGTGGAGCATGTGGGAGCCAACATGGGTATCCAGATCCCGCTGTTGGTTATTGCCTGAGAGCCGTCTCGGTCATGTCTGCATGTCTCCCGAACCCGTAGGGTCTACACACTTAAGGTTCGGTGACGCTAGGGTTGTGAAGATATGTATATGCAGTAACCCGAATGTTGTTCGGAGTCCCGGATGAGATCCCGTACGTCACGAGGAGTTTCGGAATGGTCCGGAGGTAAAGAATTATATATAGGAAGTGCTGTTTTGGCCATCGGGACAAGTTTCGGGGTTATCGGTATTGTACTGGGACCATCGGAGGGTCCCGGGGGGTCCACCGGGTGGGGCCACCTGCCTCGGGGGGGCACATGGGCTCTAGGGGTGCGCCTTGGCCTACATGGGCCAAGGGGAACCAACCCCAAGACGCCCATGCGCCTAGGGTTACAAAGGGAAGGAGTCCCACAAAGGGGAAGGCACCTCCTAGGTGCCTTGGGGGGGGAGGGAAACCTCCCCTTGGCCGCCGCCCCAAGGAGATTGGATCTCCTAGGGCCGGCGCCCCCCTTGGCACTCCTATATAAAGGGGGGAGGGGAGGGGGCAGCCGCACCCCTGGTCATTGGCGCCTCCCTCTCCCTCCCCAACACCTCCTCCTCCTCCATTGAGCACGGCGAAGCCCTGCCGGAGTACTGTAGTTCCACCATCACCACGCCGTTGTGCTGCTGCTGGAGCCATCTTCCCCAACCTCTCCTTTGCCTTGCTGGATCAAGAAGAAGGAGACGTTACGCTGACCGTACGTGTGTTGAACGCGGAGGTGCCGTGCTTTCGGTGCTAGGATCTCCGGTGATTTGGATCACGGTGTGTACGACTACTTCATCCCCGTTCGTTGAACGCTTCCGCTCGCGATCTACAAAGTGGTATGTAGATGCAATCTCTCTCTCCCATGACTCGTTGCTAGATGAACTCATAGATGGATCTTGGTGAAACCGTAGGAAAAATTTTAATTTTCTGCAACGTTCCCCAACAGTGGCATCATGAGCTAGGTCTATGCGTAGTTCTCTATTGCACGAGTAGAACACAATTTGTTGTGGGCGTAGATGTTGTCAACTTTCTTGCCGCTACTAGTCTTATCTTGCTTCAGCGGTATTGTGGGATGAAGCGGCCCGGACCAACCTTACACGTACGCTTACGTGAGACCGGTTCCATCGACTAACATGCACTAGTTGCATAAGGTGGCTGGCGGGTGTCTGTCTCTCCCACTTTAGTTGGAGCGGATTCGATGAAAAGGGTCCTTATGAAGGGTAAATAGAAGTTGACAAATCACGTTGTGGCTTTCACGTAGGTAAGAAAACGTTCTTGCTAGAACCCTAATTCAGCCACGTAAAACTTGCAACAACAATTAGAGGACGTCTAACTTGTTTTTGCAGCAAGTGCTTTGTGATATGATATGGCCAAAGTTGTCATGAATGATGAATGATCTATATGTGATGTATGAGATGTTCATGCTATTGTAATAGGAATCACGACTTGCATGTCGATGAGTATGACAACCGGCAGGAGCCATAGGAGTTGTCTTTATTTTTTGTATGACCTGCGTGTCATTGAGAAACGCCATGTAAATTACTTTACTTTATTGCTAAACGCGTTAGCCATAGTAGTAGAAGTAATAGTTGGCGAGCAACTTCATGGAGACACGATGATGGAGATCATGGTGTCAAGCCGGTGACAAGATGATCATGGAGCACCAAGATGGAGATCAAAGGAGCTGTGTGATATTGGCCATATCATGTCACGTTTATTATTTGATTGCATGAGATGTTTATCATGTTTTGCATCTTGTTTACTTAGAACGACGGTAGTAAATAAGATGATCCCTCATAATAATTTCAAGAAAGTGTTCCCCCTAACTGTGCACCGTTGCGACAGTTCGTTATTTCGAAGCACCACATGTTGATCGGGTGTGATAGATTCTAACGTTCACATACAACGGGTGTAAGACAGATTTACACACGCAAAACACTTAGGTTGACTTGACGAGCCTAGCATGTACAGACATGGCCTCGGAACACAGAAGACCGAAAGGTCGAGCATGAGTCGTATACAAGATACGATCAACATGAAGATGTTCACCGATGTTGACTAGTCCGTCTCACGTGATGATCGGACACGGCCTAGTTGACTTGGATCATGTAATACTTAGATGACTAGAAGAGGGATGTCTATCTAAGTGAGAGTTCATTAAATAATTTGATTAAATGAACTTTATTATCATGAACTTAGTCTAAAAATTTTACAATATGTCTTGTAGATCAAATGGCCAACGTAGTCCTCAACTTCAACGCGTTCCTAGAGAAAACCAAGCTGAAAGACAATGGCAGCAACTATACGGACTGGGTCCGGAACCTGAGGATCATCCTCATAGCTGACAAGAAAGATTATGTCCTACGAGCACCGCTGGGTGACGCACCTATTATCCCTGTAGAACAAGACGTTATGAATGATTGGCAGTCACGCTGCGATGATTACTCCCTCGTTCAGTGCGGCATGCTTTACATCTTAGAGCCGGGGCTCCAAAAGCGTTTTGAGAGACATGGAGCATATGAGATGTTCGAAGAGCTGAAAATGGTTTTCCAAGCTCATGCCCGGGTCGAGAGATATGAAGTCTCCGACAAATTCTTTAGCTGTAAGATGGAGGAAAATAGCTCTGTCAGTGAACACATACTCAAAATGTCTGGGTTGCACAACCGCTTGACTCAACTGGAAGTTAATCTCCCGGATGAAGCGGTCATTGACAGAATCCTCCAGTCGCTTCCACCTAGCTACAAGAGCTTTGTGATGAACTACAATATGCAGGGGATGGTAAAGACCATTCCTGAGGTATATGCTATGCTGAAATCAGCAGGGGTAGAAATCAAGAAGGAGCATCAAGTGTTGATGGTGAATAAAACCACTAAGTTCAAGAAGGGCAAGGGTAAAAAGAACTTCAAGAAGGACGGCAAGGAAGTTGCCGCGCCTGGTAAGCAAGTTGCCGGGAAGAAGCCAAAGAATGGACCCAAGCCCGAGACTGAGTGTTTTTATTGCAAGGGAAGTGGTCACTGGAAGCGGAACTGCCCCAAATACTTAGCGGACAAGAAGGCCGGCAAAAGGTATATGTGATATACATGTAATTGATGTGTACCTTACCAGTACTCGTAGTAGCTCTTGGGTATTTGATACCGGTGCAGTTGCTCACATTTGTAACTCAAAACAGGAGCTGCGGAATAAACGGAGACTGGCGAAGGACGAGGTGACGATGCGCGTCGGGAATGGTTCCAAGGTCGACGTGATCGCCGTCGGCACGCTACCTCTACATTTACCTACGGGATTAGTTTTAAACCTCAATAATTGTTATTTAGTGCCAAGTTTGAGCATGAACATTGTATCTGGATCTCATTTAATTCGAGATGGCTACTCATTTAAATCCGAGAATAATGGTTGTTCTATTTATATGAGAGATATGTTTTATGGTCATGCTCCGATGGTTAATGGTTTATTCTTAATGAATCTCGTACGTGATGATACACATATTCATAGTGTGAATACCAAAAGAGTTAAAGTTGATAACAATAGTCCCACATATTTGTGGCACTGCCGCCTTGGTCACATAGGTGTCAAACGCATGAAGAAGCTCCATGCAGATGGACTTTTAGAGTCTCTTGATTATGAATCATTTGACACGTGCGAACCATGCCTCATGGGTAAAATGACCAAAACTCCGTTCTCAGGAACAATGGAGCGAGCAACCAACTTATTGGAAATCATACATACCGATGTGTGCGGTCCAATGAGTGTTGAGGCTCGCGGTGGCTATCGTTATGTTCTCACCCTCACCGATGAGTTGAGTAGATATGGGTATGTCTACTTAATGAAACACAAGTCTGAGACCTTTGAAAAGTTCAAGGAATTTCAGAGTGAGGTTGAAAATCAACGTGATAGAAAGATCAAGTTTCTACGATCAGATCGTGGAGGAGAATACTTGAGTCACGAATTTGGCACGCACTTAAGAAAATGTGGAATAGTTTCACAACTCACGCCGCCTGGAACACCTCAGCGTAATGGTGTGTCCGAACGTCGTAATCGCCCTCTATTAGATATGGTGCGATCTATGATGTCTCTTACCGACTTACCGCTATCTTTTTGGGGCTATGCTTTAGAGACTGCCGCATTCACTTTAAATAGGGCTCCGTCGAAATCCGTTGAGACGACACCGTATGAATTATGGTTTGGGAAGAAACCTAAGTTGTCGTTTCTAAAAGTTTGGGGATGCGATGCTTATGTCAAGAAACTTCAACCTGAAAAGCTCGAACCCAAGTCGGAAAAATGCGTCTTCATAGGATACCCTAAAGAAACTGTTGGGTATACCTTCTACCTCAGATCCGAAGGCAAGATCTTTGTTGCCAAGAATGGATCCTTTCTAGAGAAGGAGTTTCTCTCGAAAGAAGTAGGTGGGAGGAAAGTAGAACTTGATGAAGTGTTACCTCTTGAACCGGAAAATGGCGAAACTCAAGAAAATGTTTCTGAGGTGCCTGCACCGACTAGAGAGGAAATTAATGATGATGATCAGGATACTTCTAATCAAGCTCCTACTGAAATTCGAAAGTCCACAAGGGCACGTTCCGCACCAGAGTGGTACGGGAACCCTGTCTTGGAAATCATGTTGTTAGACAACGGTGAACCTTCGAACTATGAGGAAGCAATGGCTGGCCCGGATTCCGACAAATGGCTGGAAGCCATGAAATCCGAGATAGGATCCATGTATGAAAACGAAGTATGGACTTTGACTGACTTGCCCGTTGAACGGCGAGCCATAGAAAATAAATGGATCTTTAAGAAGAAGACAGACGCGGATGGTAATGTGACCATCTATAAAGCTCGACTTGTCGCCAAGGGTTATCGACAAGTTCAAGGGGTTGACTACGATGAGACTTTCTCACCGGTAGCGAAGCTGAAGTCCCTCCGAATCATGTTAGCTATTGCCGCATTCTACGATTATCAAGTATGGCAAATGGACGTCAAAACGACATTCCTTAATGGTTTCCTTAATGAAGAATTGTATATGATGCAGCCGGAAGGTTTTGTCGATCCTAAGAATGCTGACAAGGTGTGCAAGCTCCAACGCTCGATTTATGGGCTGGTGCAAGCATCTCGGAGTTGGAACATTCGCTTTGATGAGATGATCAAAGCGTTTGGGTTTACACAGACTTATGGAGAAGCCTGCGTTTACAAGAAAGTGAGTGGGAGCGCTGTAGCATTTCTCATATTATATGTAGACGACATACTTTTGATGGGAAATGATATAGAACTCTTGGACAGCATTAAGGCCTACTTGAATAAAAGTTTTTCAATGAAGGACCTTGGAGAAGCTGCTTATATATTAGGCATCAAGATCTATAGAGATAGATCAAGACGCCTCATAGGTCTTTCACAAAGCACATACCTTGATAAAATATTGAAGAAGTTCAATATGGATCAATCTAAGAAAGGGTTCTTACCTGTGTTACAAGGTGTGAAATTGAGCTCAGCTCAATGTCCGACCACGGCAGAAGATATAGAAGAGATGAGTGTCATCCCCTATGCCTCAGCCATAGGTTCTATTATGTATGCCATGCTGTGTACCAGACCTGATGTAAACCTTGCCGTAAGTTTGGTAGGAAGGTACCAAAGTAATCCCGGCAAGGAACACTGGACAGCGGTCAAGAATATCCTGAAGTACCTGAAAAGGACTAAGGAAATGTTTCTCGTTTATGGAGGTGACGAAGAGCTCGTCGTAAAAGGTTACGTCGACGCTAGCTTCGACACAGATCTGGATGACTCTAAGTCACAAACCGGATACATGTATATTTTGAATGGTGGGGCAGTAAGCTGGTGCAGTTGCAAGCAAAGCGTCGTGGCGGGATCTACATGTGAAGCGGAGTACATGGCAGCCTCGGAGGCAGCACATGAAGCAATTTGGGTGAAGGAGTTCATCACCGACCTCGGAGTCATACCCAATGCGTCGGGGCCAATCAAACTCTTCTGTGACAACACTGGAGCTATTGCACTTGCAAAGGAGCCCAGGTTTCACAAGAAGACCAGGCACATCAAGCGTCGCTTCAACTCCATTCGTGAAAATGTTCAAGATGGAGACATAGAAATTTGTAAAGTGCACACGGAACTGAATGTCGCAGATCCGTTGACTAAACCTCTCCCTAAGGCAAAACATGATCAGCACCAGAACTCTATGGGTGTTCGATTCATCACAATGTAACTAGATTATTGACTCTAGTGCAAGTGGGAGACTGTTGGAAATATGCCCTAGAGGCAATAATAAAAGCATTATTATATTTCCTTATTCATGATAATTGTCTTTATTCGTGCTATAATTGTGTTATCCGGAAATCGTAATACATGTGTGAATAACAGACAACAACATGTCCCTAGTAAGCCTCTAGTTGACTAGCTCGTTGATCGATAGATAGTCATGGTTTTCTGACTATGGACATTGCATGTCATTGATAACGAGATCACATCATTAGGAGAATGATGTGATGGACAAGACCCAATCCTAAACATAGCATAAGATCGCATAGTTCGTTTGCTAGAGTTTTCCAATGTCAAGTATCCTTTCCTTAGACCATGAGATCGTGTAACTCCCGGATACCGTAGGAGTGCTTTGGGTGTGCCAAACGTCACAACGTAACTGGGTGACTATAAAGGTATACTACGGGTATCTCTGAAAGTGTCTGTTGGGTTGACATGGATCGAGACTGGGATTTGTCACTCCGCTTGACGGAGAGGTATCACCGGGCCCTCTCGGTAATGCATCATCATAATGAGCTCAATGTGATCAAAGTGTTTGATCACGGGATCATGCATTACGGTACGAGAAAAGTGACTTTCCGGTTACGAGATTGAACGAGGTATTGGGATACCGACGATCGAATCTCGGGCAAGTAAAATACCGATTGACAAAGGGAATCGTATACGGGATTAATTGAATCCTCGACATCGTGGTTCATCCGATGAGATCATCATGGAGCATGTCGGAGCCAACATGGGTATCCAGATCCCGCTGTTGGTTATTGCCCGAGAGCCGTCTCGGTCATGTCTGCATGTCTCCCGAACCCGTAGGGTCTACACACTTAAGGTTCGGTGACGCTAGGGTTGTGAAGATATGTATATGCAGTAACCTGAATGTTGTTCGGAGTCCCGGATGAGATCCCGGACGTCACGAGGAGTTTCGGAATGGTCCGCAGGTAAAGAATTATATATAGGAAGTGTTGTTTTGGCCATCGGGACAAGTTTCGGGGTTATCGGTATTGTACCGGGACCACCGGAGGGTCCCGGGGGGTCCACCGGGTGGGGCCACCTGCCTCGGGGGGCCACATGGGCTCTAGGGGGTGCGCCTTGGCCTACATGGGCCAAGGGGAACCAACCCCAAGAGGCCCATGCGCCTAGGGTTACAAAGGGATGGAGTCCCACAAGGGGAAGGCACCTCCTAGGTGCCTTGGGGGGAGGGAAACCTCCCCTTGGCCGCCGCCCCAAGGAGATTGGATCTCCTAGGGCCGGCGCCCCCCCTTGGCACTCCTATATAAAGGGGGGAGGGGAGGGGGCAGCCGCACCCCTGGTCATTGGCGCCTCCCTCTCCCTCCCCAACACCTCCTCCTCCTTCATTGAGCACGGCGAAGCCCTGCCGGAGTACTGTAGTTCCACCATCACCACGCCGTCGTGCTACTGCTGGAGCCATCTTCCCCAACCTCTCCTTTGCCTTGCTGGATCAAGAAGAAGGAGACGTTACGCTGACCGTACGTGTGTTGAACGCGGAGGTGCCGTGCTTTCGGTGCTAGGATCTCCGGTGATTTGGATCACGGTGTGTACGACTACTTCATCCCCGTTCGTTAAACGCTTCCGCTCGCGATCTACAAAGTGGTATGTAGATGCAATCTCTCTCTCCCATGACTCGTTGCTAGATAAACTCATAGATGGATCTTGGTGAAACCGTAGGATAATTTTTAATTTTCTGCAACGTTCCCCAACACAGACCTCCTTGGCAAAACAACAGCCTAGGGTGATGTGGTCCGCCGTCTCATTTTCCTGGTCGTTTGTAACTCACGGTCACGGATCAAGGAAGATGGAGATAATCAGATAAGCCCAACATTTTCGTGCATATTCTAACTACGGGGAAAGGAATTTAAGCAAGACAATTCACCTAGTCACGAGCAACTACTGGAAAAATCATCTTGTGCTCACACACAAGAGCGGAAGAAAAAAAGGATGGTGTCATCTCTACTACACTAGAGGTTCAACTTTCACAAATAAACAACACCCTGCTCACACATGGATCACGGGTTGGCAGGATATAAGACAATCAACTAACAGGTTTTGACAAATGGCTTAACTTTTCTTTTCTGAAAGACAGAAACTCGTCCGGCACATGCATCATCCAACCATCTTCGTTGCAAGGTTTTAAAATTACGAATGATGTTTTAAAATAAAATAGAAAATTAAGCCGTTCATTAATTTATTGTAGTTGATCGGCATCGCGTCATCTTTCTGGTTGCTCGACCACCCATCCAAAATGGTGAACATAGTATATGGTACCATCTATAAAAGGCTTCATCGATTCTAAAGTCAATGATAGTCAAGTTAGAGTCGGCACATGTCGTCTCACATATACTGCCTCTTGAGATTCATCGAACAATGTATGTCGTGAATGGCCTGCCGTCGGTCCTATAGTACATCATGGCAGCGCGTAGAGCAAAAGTGAGTGAGTGAATGATTTAAGCAACATGTTGATCAACAGGATGCAAAACTTACAATGCCCATGGTTGACGAGCCCAATGGCCACGATGTCTCCACTCGGTGAACCGCATCGTAAAACTTCATGAGGGAGTTGCGGATGACGTATCATCAATGCGATATCGACTTCACATTGCGGTCATGGATAACATGCATGTTGTACGAAGCAAAGTGCTTCCACGGATGAAACGAAGCATTCATGCGCTGGCAAAAGATCGAGCCCCTTGAGTTTCTGCCTACAAAGTCGGCAACTACGGCCAACCACGCATCGCGCAACAGCTCATCCTCGCTCACAGAGTACTCCACCATCGAATTTCTCTATGAAACAACAAAATGTTCAACAAAAATATCAATGACATTTGATCGAACACCTGTCGGGCATGGAGTCCGCTATTGACGTTGTCAGCAGGGGTGGCTGGGGAGGGATCCTGGGTGAACGGCGTGTAGCCCAAGGCGGCAGCCACGTTGGTGGGGCTGCGGACGTACGTGGATGTCTGGGCGGCGACTAGAAAGACACACTAACGGCGTCGAAACAGGAGGGTGCAGATGCAAAGCAGGGAAGAGCACTCGCGAAGTGGCAGAAAAGTGGACCGGGAGAGGGATTTGTGTGGGCCGCGGCTGTCAAAGCCCTATGTGACGGCAATCAGAACTCCCACAAAGGCCCTCCTCCCCTTTTGGTTTCAGTTTGCGGGAAAGGGGACGTCCGGACCGGTCCATATTGGAGTGTAAATAAGGACGGTTTAGGACCAGCGTTCGAGATGTTCTTATTGTGTACCCACACCCTGTCAGTATCAGCAAACAAATTTTAATATTTTCCACGAATCGACCGGCTGTTCTAGAAGAAGTTGTGACGACTCCGCTTCTTCTCCTCGAGGGAAAGGAAAGCGTGATCTATCCCACCCAAGCAAAGCACAAAACTCCTTGTCTGCCTGTGTCTCCGTCCAGCCGCAGATTCAACGGGACGGCCAACGGCACGCACGCTCGTTCCGTTGTCCTCTTCTGTAGCCGTCGACATTAACCCATCTTTCTCTCGTCCGTGCACACGCTATGTTCGATCATTGCCAGTGTCGCCGTCACATCGACCATGCTAACAATAAGCCCCGGTCCGGTACACGGCGATAATAGAAATAAACCCGATCTCCCATCGGCACGAGTGAGAACCGGGTGGAGAACACCTGCGACTTGGGAGCTCATCACGAAAGCGAGGCCAGCGTGTGCGCGTGGCCTCTTTGACGAGACCCACGCTAGCCGCCGCGCACCGCGGACGCGACGTCTCTGACTGATTTATTTAGAGAGCGGTCGCTGCACCTGAACTTTCACGCGCGCACGGACTACTCTCCTTGATTGATTCGATTAAAATGCATGTATGATGATCTGGCGTCATACGCACCAGCAGACCGTGACTGATTAAATCCATCTATTTTGACCGATTAAATCAATCATCACTCGCCAAATCTCCGAGCTTATCTGGTCTGATGTAAACCCGCACAATGTGTTCGAGGAAGCGCCGGCGAGCTCACTTGTTGAGCCGGCGGCCGACCCGCACAACGTGACAGACGTGTCAACTGTTAGCCAATTCGGTTCGCTCCCGGATCGTGGGCTACTGTAACCGACCCGAACGTGCGCGACGTGGACTCGGCCCACGTTCGCCTCCGTTAGGGTTTTCCTGAGCCGCACTATATAAGTTGTGCACTGCCTGCGACGCAAACAACCGAAACAAATCCAGGGTTTTGCTACTCTCGTTCCTTGCGCCGCCACCGAAGTCTACTCCATCCCGAGCGCCGGCGTGCACCGGCGAACGGGAGAGCAGGTCTCCGGAACCACTCGCTCTTGTGATCCTGTACGGGAGAGGGCGAATTAGGTTTTTGGGAAGCGCCTCGCGCGACTGCTCGCTGCTTCCACCACGGCTCGTCTACCTGCTGCTGTGGCGGTTCGCCACCGACGCCGTCTTCGACCGATCATCACCAACGTTGTCATCAACAACATCGCCGCAACGGGCACCGCTGCTTCATCTGCAAACGCTCGGTACATGCACAGTGTCTCTGTTCGTTGTCTAAACATGTTTAGTGTGTACGTGTTTAGCGATCTGTTGCTGCTATTCTGCATGTTGATTAGTACATCTACTGTATTGGAGTTTCACATGTTAGTAGCTGCTATCGTCATGTTTAATATGCTGGAATTAATCATGAAAACGATGCCTAATTTTCCAACAATATGTTGCATTTTGGACACAAAGTTAAATATCAAACATCAAAACAAAGACATGGCATAAATTTAAATCACACAAACAAGTTGATGAAATAAAATCTCATGCCGACAAGTTCAAATTCATTCGAGCGGAGCGGTCAATTCCACTCTTGTTGTGTAGATCAAAGTGTTCCTTCATCCCGTTCTAATAAGCATCTCTACTTTGATCACCTCCAACGGATGGATCTCTCAACCCTTGCAACCAAGTATTGCATAGCGAGACGTCTTCTTTGTTGGTGTAGTTGCCTCCTCTTCCTTCCGATGCGTCGACAGTGCCCTCACCATCCTCGTCCACCTCGAACTCATGGTCATCGAAATGCATGTCATTGGTTTGAGACCAATACGAATTGTTGGAGCCAACATCCATAGTTGACATGTATGCCTCATTGTTGACACTACAAAGTATATAGAACAATGCAAATAAGCTATCTATATATATACATTTAAAAATAACAACAACAAAAAAGTTGGCCAAAATTTATACCTTTGGGGCATTTCCTCGAACACATTGTGCGGATCGGCCGCCGGCTCAACAAGTGAGCTCGCCGGCGCTTCGCTTGTTTAGTGCGGCTATTGGAAATGCTCTTAACAAAAGTAGAGAGCAGGTGCGCGCGCGCGCGTGTCCTTTCAGAATTCTGCCCGTGAGCGTGAGACCTGTGGCTCGCGGCCTCCGTGGCGACCTTGACCATTGCAGCCTTGCGTGCTCCATGTTCAAACGCAGATTAGCGCGTACCGTAGCGTCTACTAGCATACTGAGCTGTGAACATCAACGAGATCTCTCGCTGGCTCTCGACCTCTGGTGTGCTAGCTGACGGGCTGTGCCTTGACCGTAGAAAAAAAGTGGACCCTCCGTCGGTTCTGCAGTGTGCATATACTCGTATGATATGAACGTGATAGCTGATTAGCTGCTAGCTACACTGAATAGCGGTTTTGGGGTCAGCGGAGCAGTGCACCCGTCGTCGATCGTCGATGTCACCCTCAGTACTCTCGACGCCGTCGACAGATCACCTGGTACCAGTGAAGACCATCGAAGCACCATGCTCTGTTTGCCGCTCCTCGGCGGGGTCGGGGCTGGGGAGAAGACCGACGAGCGGGCAGCGACATTGCACTGTGGACTTGACCATCGGCCTGCCGTCCAGTGGCGGCTACAGCTCTGAAGAAGAGGTGCCACAAGGCCTTCAAAGGATACAAAATCATGCAGGTGACAATCGATATTACTAATTAGTCTTACTGTTGTACAACTTTATAAGGTCTTATGTGAATAATTAATAAAGTGGTTGCATGCATTGTCCAGATGCAGAGGCTGGGAGTCCTCCTCCATTTATAAAAGAAAAAGCATACTTCCTTCGTCCGGTGAAGAGTATACATTTAGAAATTCTAGGACAAACTATGGAGTTAAGTAAAAAATGCATTGTAAAGGTGCAAGCCACTATCTCTCTCCTCTTTAATTACCCAACCCCCGATGAGCTAATAAGTACATGTAGAAATTAAGAAGACCATGTGTAAATTGTTATTGGTCTTGATTACCGTGTGATGAGAAAGAAGTATTTTTTTCTATTTTAAAGTGCATTGAGAAGCGCAGATGAGAGAGAAGTACACTCTTTTGAGGACAAAAAAGCTAGATGTACACTCTTCACCGGACGAAGAGAGTACGTGGTATGCAATTCTGCACGCAGGTTCTTTTTGCTCGTGTCTCAACCCGATCGGCCTCACGCATGCATTTTGCATACATGCATCTTCATGTTTGCAGCATAAGCTACCTACCTACCACGTACGGCTATCGTTTTCCTCTCGACGTCTCTCGCTCCTGGCGGCTGGAACCCTAGCCGCCGCCAGGAGAGTCCAAATCTTCCAGGGATGTATTTCCATGATAAAAAAGCAAATATTCCATGCATGTGTGCCCACAAGATAGGGATCAAATACCTCAAATGGATATTGTCCATGAGAGTGTTTTAATAAAATATGTTGTGGAAATTGTTAATCTTACATGGGGATCTCGCCCTGTCCTAAATGGCATATGCTTTGTGAATTGTCAAAGTCAAGTCAACAAAACCCCAAGCAATTTACCATGGTCTACAAGTTCAAGAAGAGAAAATATAGAGATATAGTCTGAAGAGAAAAAATAGATTATGTGAAGAGACACTAGGGCCATGCACAATGCCCTCTTTCATATTTCATCCCACCATGGACTGGTGGATCACAAATTAACTACCTTGTCTCTCCTACTTACCATCTCAAGGGTAGTCTAGCTTGGTCATTTTTCAAGGACGGCCAGCATATAAAATCCTCCAATGGAGAGAGAGAGAGAGACACCCTCTGAGGGACCTTCTACAGCTTCGGGCTAGGTATCATGATCGGACGGAACTCAAAAGGCTTGGATCAACGAAAAAGGGATCATTGGAAGTGGAAGCATCTACGGATCTCCAAAGACTGCTCTCTCCACCTCTGCTAACATAGGAGTTGGCCCGGTACACTAGGTGACCGAACATATTAAAAAACAATTGGTGTGTAAACTTTATCGGTGTAGAGTAACCTTTGCATGAAGCCCACGCATACAACAATGTCTTTAATTTGCAAACATAACTATGAAATATCTCATAATCTCATGTGGTAACAATGAGGACAACAATATCAAAATCTTATGAGCAAAATTAGAAATCACGACAGAAAACAAAATACCATTTTTGGAAGTTCATCGATTCTTTTTAACAAATCCGACCCATTTTCTCAGAGTCAACCATTCCGAGACGAAACTTGCTACGTTAACGCAGGATACATTGGCATAAAAAAAACTAAGCCATTTAGTATCGTATGACACTAAGAGATTTCCCAAATGTAACTATGATTCGGGGCTCGGTGCCAATGACAGTGGCATCATGCTTTGAGTGAGTAATGCCGAACTGAATGGTGTTAAACCCTTAAGGGTAAAAGGGGTGAGCGCACGGTTCTTGGAGGTGACCCCCAACTTGTCATTTCATTCACCACCCGCTAAGGGTTTTGTCAATAGTAGTCATATATGGCCTAATATTCTATGTCATATGTATAAACACAGATACCCTAGTGTCCATACGGATTATTTGGACCTTGACTTTGTGTCAAACATAGCAAGTTTATCTGTCTTGGAGAAGAAGAAAATAGATGCATTCGGGAAGGACTCCGAGTCTACAGCCACCTCTGCACCCCAATATAAGGTGGCCAAAACACTGCAAGGAGATCCAAGCTGGACAAGCTCCATGATCAGGACATGTTTTAGACAAGACATCACCTTGTAGATTAAAACCCTAGCAATCTAGTGCATCTCACTTATTTTCACCCACCATTGCTTGTGGAGTGGTCATCCACAATATAACCCCAGGACTCCATGGCATACCCGGCGAGTATCCATGTTAAAAAAAATGGCAAGCTTACATTGTGATCCCTGTTATGCGGACGCGGATTTGGTGAAACATGGGTGCGCCTACACCCTTTATGAGTAGTAAATTCTAAAAAATGCTAGAAAAAATAAAAAAAACTGGATTTAATTTTTTAATATACATAGTCAACCGGTATACTCGCATATGAAGTTTCACGAGGAAACCACATCCTTGGTAATCTGGGCAAAAATGACAAAATCGAAACTATATTGAAAAAAACATTGTTTAATGAATAGTATGGTCGCATTTGTATTTTCTTCACTAACAATGTCATCGGTGTCAATACATCATGAAGCTTCACACATGAGTAGAATGATCGACTAAGGTTCATAATGCAGAATTTCAGAAATTTTTATTTTTTTTAGTATTTTTTATGAATTTACTATTCATGTGGGTGCACGTGCACCCATGTTCACCTTTGTATTTTCTATTTTTCTGCTAGTATAGTCAGTCAAGGCAAGGGTTCTGGATCACCTTGTGACTTAAGGTACGTTCCCGGAGTGTGGCGTTGCAAAGACCGGGTTCCATGGAGCTCGTTTTGCAAAAAAAAATCAAAATATATTTAAAAGTTTCAAAAAATGCCAATTTTTTTTGCACAAATACATATGCATATTCTTTAAGCATGTATAAATTTTCAGTAACTAATTTGATTATTTAAATGCTACACAAAAAGGACAAATATCTGACACAAATACAACAAAGGAAAAGCCTATTTCAATCTGTGTATTTGTCTTTTTTGTATACATCACATATAAATACATATGTTTATGAAAATTTGTACATGTGTACTTCAAGTATATGTCTACATGAAAACATTTTTCAGATTTTTTTTGAGTTAAGGAAACGGTATTTTGGCTGAGAAATGTATATAGAGCTCAATGGAGCTCGGCCTCTGCAGCCACTTTTCGTACGTTCCCGCGACTACATCAATTACGTGCGACTATTGTGCTGCTGCGAGGCATTGGCGATATTACCCTCTATAGGTTTATTTATTACGTTCAGATTTCTTGCGCCGACCTAGGTAAGTCATCACCGTGTCAGCGCCTGCTAAGCAAAAGGGTCATATTTTGGTTAAAATTTTCGAGTAGAATTTCGTTTTGAAACCTTAAAAGATTGTCATTTTGTGTCTATTGTTGCTCGCATACGGGTGGCAAGAGCTGATATAGCGAATAATGTGCTTAAGTATGAATTCGTGTCCAAAACGTCACAATTTAACACTTATCCTTTGAATGTGCGCACGCTAGTATGACGTGACGTCCTAACTCGTGGGTACGAAGTTAGTCTCAGATTTCAACATTCGCAAAGGTACCTACATCTACATGCATGCATATGACTCAACTTGGAGGTCAACAAAACGAACATACATTGCACGGTCACAGACTGGACACTAAGTGGATAATAATGCACTACATAATCAGCTAGCTAGGTAAAAGTGCACGCACGGCAGACTAACGAGAAGAGTAAAGGCGCCCAGTGAACAGGGTAAAGATCAGTTTTTTTTTGGAAAAGTGAGACTCCCCAGCCTCTGCATTAGAATGATGCATACGGCCACATTAATAAATAAATAAAGAAGTTCAACAAGGTCTTATAGTCTGAAAACCAAAAAATCGGCAAGCTAACAAAGAGCCACAATGCCAAAAATTAAAAGGCCAAAAGTCAGAACCGGCTGGCATAACAAAGATAGGTAAACCAATTGTCTATCCTATTACATGACCGCCATCCAAATCGGTTGAAGAGATCCCGCGCTACCATCTTCCACTGGACAGATCCAGTAACCAAACGCGGAACCGGCTCCTCTAACTTAGCTTCTGCTAAGTTAGGGAAACAGTACCCTAACTTAGTCTGTGAACCGATGGATGAAAAATAAATGGCCAGGATGCTCTGCTGTTCACAAGGCCGGTACCATATTGTTTAGATGAGTACTGTAGCTAAAATTACTATTGAATTACCTGTAGCAACTGCCACTATTCGGGACTGTAGCGCTAGATCTCAACCATTTATTCTAGATCCAATGGATGAAACATGGCTAAGTTAGGATCCTAACTTCGCAAGAGCTAAGTTAGAGGAGCCGGTTCCAACCAAACGCTCCCTGGCTTTCATCGAAGTGAGTAACGATCACATACGGATCAGCGCAGTAGCTCGGAATAAAACCTGCAAAAGATGAATATTTGTTGTTCTGTTAAAAGCCAAATCATTTCTGCAATTCCAAATTGCCCACAACAAAGCATATATTCCTACACGAATGTGTCTAGCTGTTTCGGACTCTATCCCAACAAGCCACGTTCCAAATAACGTACTGACCGAATTCGGAGGAGTAATGTTAAAGCCAATATGCACCATGTGCCACAAAACCCTTGCCAACGGGCAGTCAAAGAAGAGGTGCTGAATAGATTCGTCCCGATCACAAAAACTACACCTAGTAGATCCTGTCCAATTGCGCTTGACCAAATTATCCTTTGTTAAGATGACTTGTTAATGTACAAATCACATAAACACTTTAATTTTTAAAAGAACTTTGACTTTCCAAACCTCTTTGGAACTAGGAATAACGCTAGAGTTAATGACATCGATATACATCGACTTAACCGTGAAGTGTCTAGACCTAGTAAGCTTCCAACACAACTGATCGGGCTGATGAGATAGCTGAACCTCCATCAGTCTACTCACCAAATGAATCCAATCTTCCCACCGGTCGCCCACAAGCGCCCTTCTAAACTGATCAGTTTAAAAAACTAGTTACTCGATCAGAATTCCATGCCTTTTCCTTTTTCGATCAAAGTCTTAATTTCGTGGGAGAGGTACTCTCTTCATTTTTATTAGTCTATGTATTAGCTTTGGTCAAAGTTAAACTTTATAAATTTTGACAAAGTTTATAAATAAAAATATTAACATATACAATAACGATCAATATCATTTAATTTATTGTTAAATATACTTTCACATCATATAAATTTGTTACGATAAATGTTTATATTATTTTTTATAAACTTGATCAAACTTTACGAAGTTTGGTTCAGCAAAGTACGTAGTATACTAGCTTTAGCTTTAGTTTCCGAGCATGGAGTGGAAGTCAAACTTTGTGGCGAACCAGCAGATCTCGCCTTGATCAACTCCAGCCGTGACCGGCGAGGTGACTAGTCGGTCGCTCGGTCGATCCAAGTGGGGTGGTAAAACGCATGGAGGTAGAATCAAGATCGGAGACTGGAAGAATGCGACACATGCTGGGGCGTTTCTTGGCCAGGTGCAAATCTTACTATGCCATGACAGTGAATAACTTTAACATGTGTGGATGACCCTTTCACCGTGCCTGGCCGGGCATACACATGACATGCACGTCACACGTACGTATACGTAATTTGTGTACAGGTTTGTGCCTTACTTTGGGCAATTTGAAATTGTCGGAATGACTGTGTTTTTAACAGGTCTCGCTCTATTAACTTTTTGCCGGTTATCTTCAGAGCCACTGCATCGATCCATATATAGTCATCACTTCAGCATGGGACGGTGCGGGCTTATGGCCTTTGGGTACAACCGTCTGGAGATGGTCTCACAGGCGTTATTCAACCGGTTTTGCTGGCATACCACTAATAGATTATGTCGTCAAGTCATGTAATCATTCGTTTATACCAACCTTCTGTGGTGTTTTTTCTTTCTTTTTGTTGTTTTAGTTGATTTTTTTAGAAAAGAAGGAGGCCCCTCGGCCTCTGCATCTGGACGATGCATGCAGTTATTTTATTAATTATTCACACAAGACCTTACAAAGTCATACAACAGTAAGACTAAAGCCACTGTCTAGGCAACATATGTCGCAACCCCTATCCAATTGATGTAGGGATGTCGATAGTCTGGGGCTAATACCAAACAGACCTCGCAGCCAAGCCTAACATCTAAGACCTGAGGTCTCAACCAGGACGCCTGCCGGGTATGGGGCACCCACCAGTCTGGCGCACTCCTGAACCAGGACGCCTGCCGGGTATGAGGCCGCCGCAGCCACCTGCCACCAATCCATCTTCAGTGTTGTACTGCTGCATCTACCTTGCCCGGTCTAGCTGCCTTCGACGCCACCACGACGCCAGACAACTTCGTCCTCCTGCGTGAGTCCATCTTCACACATCAGAGACCAAATCTGCACTGCGTCACGCCGTCAAGATCCGTCGCCATCAATATGTAGGATGAAGCAGCGCTACACCAAAGATGCGGTCCGCTGGTCCCTCGAGCTTGTGTGCACTTCCAAGAATGACGCCCCAAAGGGGAAACGACACAAGCGCGTCGTCGTCTTCCGATCTACCGATCTAGGGTTTCCTCCGGAGGTAGCAGATAGTGGTCCAGAACTTCTCCACGGCGATGCCTTCAAGAAGGAAACGACACCGAAGAGCGCAGCCATCGTCGACCTTGGCATCTAGCCAAGAGCAGGTTTTCACCCAGATCTGTTCGAAGAACTCCATCCAGCTTCATGTGCACGGATCGCTGTCTTCTCTGCCGGAGACTAGATCTGGGCCAGGGTCCGAGATCCGCCGCCGCCCACCGCCACGGCCGGCCCCCGCGCTGCCCTCGCAGCCGTGGTGGCACAGCCTCCGCCGGAGTTCCCTGAGCCACGCATCAGTGACCAGGGACACGCCGGCCACCGCCGCCGATCAGGCCAAGTCAAGCCGGCTGCAGCACCGACGCCATCGCACCGAGCTACAACACCGTCGCTGGGCCGCACCACCGTCTCCTCGCCTCGCGGCCACCGAATCCACGCGCGGCCGCCACCAGGAGCCCCGCCGATCCCACGTCCCCCACATGCAGCATCCACCCCGCACTGCTGAGATCCCGTGCAAGGGAAGGAGAGAATAATCCCCGCCGCCGTCAGTGCCGCGCACGGGCTTCGCCCGGCGGATGCCGTCCGGCGGTGGCGAGGAGGGGGCTGGGCCGAGGAGATCTAGAGGGCCGGCGGCGGATCTGGTCTCCCATGACGCACGCGGGGAGCGCGTCGCAGGAGCGAGACGAGACGTAGTGCCCCGTTTTAGTTGATACTGTGTCCATTTCAGACCTATTTATTTATTTTTAATAAAAATGGTTGTGTGCATCATGATGATGCAAAGGCCGGGGTCTTTCCTCTTTTAATAAAAACGTATGTATATGTATAAGTTTATCGCGTATATACTACGTACATTCCTGCTTGCATTTTATACAAGTGCGTGTGTACGTGCGTGCGTGCGTGCGGGACACTAGCCTGTCTGTGTCTGCCGACGTGGGCGGCATTGCTGGGAACCGTTTCCAGTAAGCGGCCGGCCGGCCGGCGCGCGTGAGCAAACAAGGAATATTCATCTTGCCGGCTAAAAAGGCGAGTGGAGGAGACTCGCGAGTTGCAAAGAGTTTGAACGCTTTGGGAGACGCTTCCCGGTCAGTGGAGGAGAATGTCAAAAAGACGGCGGCCGTGGGCCGGGGCCGGGGCCGGGGGAGACGCGCTTGCGCTTGGGGTGAGAAGAGAGCGAGAGGAGACCTGTCGTCTCGTCGTCTGTCGATATACCACACCCATAATATGCCCGCAGTTTTCGTGTGTGTGAATCGTGGGGAATATGTACCACTACTACGTGTTGCCATCGATCGCACCACCTGCATCTTTCTGCAGGCCGGCGCGGTGCGGCACCGCCGACGTCCATTTCTGTCCATTTCGCATCCATCTCTGTTTTCTGCTGGAACTGTATTGTTCTCTCTGAAGTTTTTTTTTTTTGCGAAAGTTCTCTGAAGTAATAGACTCTTTCCTTAGTTTGATAGCATAGCTTTTGCAAAACTGTAGAAAACCTTAGTATTCCAATTTGCAATGCCCCGACAACGAAAACTTGAGTTTGTAAAATCCTCGGTTGTTCTCAGTTTGGTTTAGAAAAGAGAGGAGATTGAGACCTTTTCAAATACTCTCTCAGTCCCAAAATAAGTGTCTCAAACTTAGTACAATTTTGTAAGTACAAAGTTGAAGCACTTGTTTTAGAAGAAAGAGAGTACGGAACATAAGTATTGCGCATACAACAGTTTTATAAATTTGTTGTATTTGTTGATGCCAAAATATTAAAGTACTCACTCTGTAAAGAAATATAAAAGAGTTTAAATCATTAAATTTTTGATCAAAACGCTCTTATATTTCTTTACGGAGGGAGTATTTAAGAGAGTGATTCCTAAAAAACAACATAAACTCTTGAATACTGTCAACTGTATTGCCAAACATAGCCCTAGTTTGCCTAATGCAGGAGATCAGATAGATCACTCAGATCAGTTATTATTTCTATGCTTGCAACTATGTAGTCAGTTTGCTCGTATGTAACTCACGGATCAAGGAAGATGGAGATAATCAGGTAAGCCCAACCTTTCTGTGCATATTTTAACTACAGGGAAAGGAATTTAAGCAAGACAAGCCACCTAGTCACGAGCAACTACCCAAAAAAATCATCTTGTGCTCGATCACACACAAGTAAGGAAAAAAACGATGGTGTCATCCCTACTACACTAGAGGTTCAACTTTCACAAATAAACAACACCCTCCTCACACATCGATCACGGGTTGGCAGGATATAATCCAATCAACATACAGGTTTTGACAAATGGCTTAACTTTTCTTTTCTAAAATACAAAAACTCGGGGGGGGGGGGGGGGGAGGGGGAAATGTCGGGCGATAGCTCTGGTGACAGGCCAGGCGATCCCGCCGACGCCCCTCCGCCGTCCGACCCACCTCAAACCCGCCCGCCGCCACACACCTCACTACCCGCCACGCCGTCTGCTCCGGCTCTTGGTCGTCGACCTGGTGACTCCGACGGCAGCAAGAAGTACCAGGCATAAGGGAGAGCTTTCCGCGTCGTGCCTCGTCCAGGTAAAGCCTTCCAGGATCGTGTTTTCTCCTCCCTTCGGTCCAGCGTCGTCTTCAACCCCCGTCCTGGCTCGGCTCTCCGGCCCGGGACGGTGTGGACCGTCGTCCCCGCGACGAGAGCCCCTCTTTTCGCTGTCTCCCTCTCCACCCTTGCCTCGTCACGGTGCAAGTTGAGCCCCTGATCTTCTCTGTCCAGGTGGCTAGTGAGGCTGTGGCCAAGCTCATGGTCGAGTCCGGCGTCGGTGAGTCGGCGGCGGTGCAGCTCCGGCTGTGCCTGTCGGTGGGCGACGCGCGTGCTGCGGCTTCGCTTGCCCTCGAGTCCCGCGCGACCGCTCCACCTGCCGCATTCATGCAGCCTGTTAATGCGCATGTGCGCCGTCGTAGCCTTTCTGTTTGAGGCCGCTTGCCTCCTCCTAGGTCGTGCCCTTCTGCCCCGTCCCATCGCTTGCCGCGTTTCCCCCAGGATTGCCTTGCCCCCGCCGATGCCCCGCTTGGTGGTGTTACTGCGGTCGCTGGAGGGGGAGAGGGTGACCCGACTGCCTCTGCCCAGGAGGGGGGCGAGCTGTTTCGCGTCGCGTCGCCCGTCCTCACCAGTAATGGCGCGTTTAATGGCGCGTGTAATGTGGGGGCCCTCTGCCCTACCTCACCCACTCCTGCTCCCGGAGATGGTGACAGGAGCCCATACCGCACCGCGCTGTTATCTCCTTCTGCCCCGCCCCCCGCCCCCAGTCGTGCCCTCTCCCCCCCCTCTCTCTCAACGGCTGCTTCCGCTGTCTTTCCACGCGCCACTACGTAGTAGACTGTCGGGATCCGGTGCGCTGCCGCCGTTGCCACCGTTTCGGCCACCGCGCTCGCTCTCGTTCCTGTCCTATGGCTCCTCCTCGCCTGTCCGCCGTGCCCAGCCCAACCATTTTCCCGCAGCGCTCCACCGCCTCCCCCCCGTGGCCAGACCCCCTACCCTTCCGCAGCTCGTCGCTCACTTCCGTCGGCCCTCACCCCGAGGCGCCCCGAGGTGGGCGAGTCCAGCTCGCGGGCCTGCTCCCCGCCGCCCTCGCCGCGTGACATCTTGTTGGACGCGGTGGTTCGCTCGCCGCCGCTGTCTCCGCCACCTGCTGTGGTGGAGCTTGGTCATCCGCAGCCGGTGGCCCTTGCCGCTGCGGCTCCTGCGCCGCCACCCGAGTTGCTCCTGCCTCGCGGCCCGCCTTCGTCCCACAGCTCCTCGCGCCTCTCCTCCTCCTCCGACTCCGAGGTCTCCTCGGGCAGTGGGGTGTCCGTTGCGGCGGAATCTCAGCGCCCTGACGCCATGGACGTTTTTATGCCTGTCGGGGACCTCGAGGCCGCACGCCGTCTTGTTGTCGTCTCCATCAAGCCTACCCACGCCTTCATCAACGCGACGTCGGCTATGCAGTCGGCCATGCTGCGCGACCTAGGGCATCTCTCCTTTGACACGGTGCCCTCGTCGGTCGGTGTCTGCTATCTCCCCTTTGCTTCCTGGGCTGACCGTGAGGAGGCCATCACCAACCAGTCGCTGCCTTTCCAGGGCGCCCGCATCGACCTCCAGCGCGAGGTGCTGTACGGGCACCTTCCGCAGCGCGCTCGGCAGTGCACCCTCTTGGCGGCCACGGGCTTCCCTGCGGAGTTCGTCACCCCGACTTGCATCCCCGCCGCCTTCTCCGGCTTCGAGCGCATCCTGGAGGTCGACCCCCGCGCCCTTTCCGGCCATGACCTCACCACGATCCGCGTCGTCGTTCTGCTGGAGCGTACGCGGAACATTCCCTGTGACGTCTTGCCGTGGGGAGGGCCACGGGAGACGCGCGCCATCTCCATCGAGCCTGCCGCGGTCTGGCCCATGTCTCGCTCCTTCGACGCAAATGGCGAGTACGTGCCCTTCTTCAGCTTCCCGCCGCCCCCCTTCGCCCACAACCGGCCAGATGGGTTGCGCCGTCATGGCGACATCGCGGGCCCTGTGTTCCCCCCGGTCAGCAGGTTCGGCGGCCGGGGTGGTGGCGACGCCCTCGACTCCATCCTGCGCGTCCTGGGGGCTCTCCCCTTCCCAGCTCCGTCTCCCACCGGGCGCTCGCCGGTGGCGTGGGCACGGACGGCCCCCGGCGGTGACCTGGTCGGGCTCCCCTCTCTCTGCCTCCTCGGTGCAGATTACTGAATTGCCTGACGACGTAGCCTGCATGGAGCGGGGGGACGTGGGCCCGCCTTGCATTAGTGGCAATGCTGCGGCTCCTCGCGCGGACTCGCAACTGGCGGTGCGTGGTGAGGGGGTGGAGCGACGCAGCGCGCGTTTGGCTATGACCGACACGGGCGCGTTCGTTCCGATTGCGGACAAGGCGGCCAAGCGTCGTGCTCTTAAGGACGCGCTGATTGGGTGTTCTCCCCGTCTCCAAGCAAAGGCAGCGCGCGACCGCGTCATCGATGCGATGGTGCAACCACTGTCTTCGGCGTCAGTGGCGGGGCTGCGTGCAGCCGCTGTTGTCAAGTCTTCGTCGGTGTCGGCTCCTCTCCATGAATAGAGTCCTCGGTGGTTCTGCCCCCGGTTGTGTTGCCAGGGGCTTGTTCCTGCCTCGTTCTTCTCTTTTGCCTGTCAGTTTGGGTGACTATGTATCTTACTTCAGTTGTGGCGTGTGCGTTTGTATCCCCCCTTGGGTTCCAGCCGGTGTCCATGGTTAGTCGCGTTCAATGCATGTCCTTCCTTTTCTGGAATGTTCCAGGCCTTGGGGAGCCTGAGAAGTGTGATCTCGTTCGTAACTCTATCTCGTCTGCGTCCCCCGCTGTTGTATGTCTCCAAGAATCCAAGCTCGCGTCTCTCGATGTGCTCAAAGCTTGATCCTTCCTTCCCTCTGGTCTCTCTGAGTTTGTCACTAAGGACGCCGACGGGTCGCGTGGGGGTGGTTACTGCTTGGGATCCCTGCAAGCTATCCCTCGTTAGTTGTGCTTGATCGAGTTTTTCTTTTACCACTAAGCTTGCCTCCACGGTCTCCGACCTCTCCCGCTCCATTACTAACGTTTATGCCCCGGATGACCACTCTCTTACTACGGCTTTTGTGGACGATATGCTCTCCTTATCGCCCTCCATTGACGGGGCAAGGCTGATCGTGGAGGACTTTAATCTCATCCGCTTGCCGCGGGAGAAAAACAACGATTGTTTTGACGCCGGCCGCGTGTCCGCTTTCAATGCCATGATCAATGCTTTGGCATGCATGGCTGGAACTCCCTCTCTCTGATCGGTTGTACACGTGGTCTAGCAAGCGTGACCCCCCTACTCTCGCCCGGCTCGACCGGGCCTTTTTTGACGCAGCCTGGTACTCCCTCTTCCCTGACTCGTCGCTTGCTTCTCGCCCCAGAACCACATCCGACCACGTTCCCCTGGTAGTCTCCGTCTCTACCCGCATCCCTTTGGCGGGGCATTTCTTTTTTGAAAACTCATGCCTGCTGGACCCCCTGTTCCTCCTTGCGGTTTTGCCGTCTTGGTCGCGCGTCCCTAGCTCTACCTGTGCTGCGACTCACCTTGATCGCCAGAAGAAATGTCTCAGGTCAGCGGCCAAGGTTTGGAAACGACAACACAAGTTCATTCCTGTTTTTGATAACAACTGCAAAATCTTGATTGACCTGTTAGATTACCTGGAGGAGCACCGGCGGCTCTCCCCGGCCAAAACTGAGCTGCAGAGTGATGCCCGCCTCGCGTTCGCAGGCTCTGTAGCGCGGCAAGCTGCCTACTGGCGGCAGCGAAGGAAGTGCCGAGCCGTCGCGGAGGGGGACGACAACACCGGCTACTTCCATGCCCGGGCGTCCCAATGGCGTTGGGGAAATGCCATCCGGGTGCTCGATGTCGACTGCGTTGAGCTGGTTGCTCACAACGCTAAGGAGGCGGCGTTGCGGCGGTTCTACTCCAACCTGCTGGGTCGGGCCCCCACACCTCCTGGGGGTTCAACTTGGCGGCCCTCTACGCCGGAGCGCCAACTGTCGACGGTGCGCCGCTGGTGGCGCCTTTCTCCAGGGCGGAGATCTGGGCTGCTGTCTTCGCGCTAGACCGGACTAGCGCCCCTGGCCCCGACGGGCTCGGGCCCGCCTTCTACCAGGCCGCTTGGCCGGTGGTTTCGGGAGACCTGCAGCGCTTCTTCGACGATGTGCATGGCGGCACCATGTCCCTCGACGGGGTAGACAGGGCCCTCATCGCTCTACTGCCCAAGAAGGAGGGCGTGCCAACGCCTGGAGATTTTCGTCCCGTCTCGCTGCAGAACAGTGACGTTAAGATCCTCTGTCGGGGGCTGACTACGCGGCTCCAGCGTCAGATCGGCGACCTCATCAACGCAGATCAGTCCGGCTTCCTGTTCGCCCGCAGTATCTCGGAGAAATTCGTCTATGCGGCAGAGCTCATGCAGTGTTGCTATAAGCGGGGGGGCCCGATGCTGGTGTTCAAGCTCGACTTCGCCAAAGCCTTCGACTCCATTGCCTGGCCCAGCCTTCGGCGGATCATGGAGGTGCGAGGGTTCCCGGCCTCTTGGTATGATTGGATGGATCTCATCCTCAAGTCATCAAAAGCTGCTATCCTGCTGAACGGGGTGCCTAGGAGGTGGTTCGCGGTCCGGAAGGGGCTGCGACAGGGGGACCCCGTCTCCCCATACCTGTTTCTCTTGGTCGCTGACGTGCTCCAGCGCATGATCTGGGCGGACGGAGCTCTACGGCACCCGCTATGTGAGGGGGCGCCACCGGTGGTGCTCCAGTACGCTGACGACACGCTGATCATCATGTGCGCCTGTCTGGATGGGGCGGCTCGGCTGCGTGTCATCCTCGACCTTTTCGCCACCATGACGGGGCTCGTCATCAACTTCGCCAAGAGCACTCTCGTCCCCATGCATGTGGCCCCGGAGGTGATCGAGGCCGTGGTGGCCGCCTTCGAGTGCACGGTGGGCTCCTTCCCGCAAACTTACCTGGGGTTGCCGCTGAGGGAGTCCTGTATTAGGGGGTCCTCGGACTGCCGGACTATATACTTTGGCCGGACTGTTGAACTATGAAGATACAAGGTTGAAGACTTCGTCCCGTGTCCTGGTGGGACTCTCCTTTGCGTGGAAGGCAAGCTTGGCAATTCGGATATGTAGATCTCGTCCCTTGTAACCGACTCTGTGTAACCCTAGCCCCCTCCGGTGTCTATATAAACCGGAGGGTTTTAGTCCGTAGGACAACAACAATCATAATCATAGGCTAGCTTCTAGGTTTAGCCTCTACGATCTCGTGGTAGATCAACTCTTGTAATACTCACATCATCAAGATCAATCAAGCAGGAAGTAGGGTATTACGTCCATAGAGAGGGCCCGAACCTGGGTAAACATTGTGTCCCCCGCCTCCTGTTACCATCTGCCTTAGACGTACAGTTCGGGACCCCCTACCCGAGATCCGCCAGTTTTGACACCGACATTGGTGCTTTCATTGAGAGTTCCACTGTGCCGTCACCATAAGGATTGATGGCTCCTTCGATCATCGGCAACGATGCGATCCAGGGTGAGGTTTTTCTCCCCGGACAGATCTTCGTATTCGGTGGCTTCGCACTGCGGGCCAACTCGCTTGGCCATCTGGAGCAGATCGAGAGCTACGCCCCTGGCCGTCAGGTCAGGTTTGGAAGCTTAAACTATACTGCCGACATCCATGGAGACTTGATCTTCGATGGATTCGAGCCCATGTCAGGTGCTCCGCACAGTCACGACAAGCACGACTTGGCTCTGCTGTCGGATGGTGTTCGGGAGATCACACATGTGCCTACTCCGGTCCTCAATCCGGAGCAGATCGTGCCATCTGAGGACAGGTGGATGGACCCCGCCACGGAGGTCGCACACTTAGCGACGTTAGAGCCGAATACTGACTTCACCTCTTATGAGACCTGTGTTGCCGAACCCTTGGATTCGTCCCCGTCCATGGGCTCCGAACCGCTTGCGACCATGCCTATCAAATCTGATTGGGCACCGATTATGGAGTTTACCTCCGCGAATATTTTCCAGCACTCGCCCTTGGGCGACATGCTAGATTCATTCAGGTCTCTCTCCTTGTCAGGAGACCCTCGGCCGAACTATGTCCGGCTCGAGTGGGAAGTGGACGGCGAAGAAATTCGTTCCCCGCCCACCACCCACTTAATAGCCACTGTCGACGATTTAACCGACATGCTTGATTTCGACTCCGAAGACATCGACGGTATGGACGATGATGCAGGAGAGAAACAGGAACCACCGCCCACAGGGCGCTAGACAGCCACTTCATCACATGATATATACATGGTGGATACACCCAAAGAAAACAATGACGAGGAACGAAAGGATGCAGTGAAGGATAATCCCCTCGAGAAGCAACCAAAGCGACGACGTAGGCGCCGCTCCAAATCCCGCCTCGGCAAAAACAGCGATAAGAGCGCAAGAAAGAATAATACCCCGGTCGACTCCAAAGGAAACGATGACCACATGGACCCAGCGACAGAGCAGGATGAGCCAGCGGACGGCGAACATAGTACGGAGCCGCTGTCCGATCATGGCGACGCCGAGGGTAAAACTCATCAACCTGTCTCCGGAGAGGAAAACAGTCCGGACAACGATGCACACATCATCCCGGAAAGGCACTTGGAGCAAGAGAACCTCCATAGAAGGCTTATTGCCACCGCGAGGAGTCTGGAGAAGCAGAAGCAAAGGCTTAAGGCCACACAAAATACACTCAACAACAGATGGAATAAAGTGCTAGACAGTGAAGAAAAGTACGGTGGCAGTCGCCACACAAAGAGCTATCCAAAGCGCAAGCTGCTGCCTGAATTCGATGACGAGGCTTTAGAGCCCATACAGCCGAAAAATAAAACGGCCGATCAGCCGGATCGACCACCCCGTGGCCGCGACAGGGCGGCTAACGATGTCGCATATAAGTCAATACACGATTTACGTGAGGACTTTGATACGTCTACAACGTATCTATAATTTTTTATTGCTCCATGCTATATTATCTACTGTTTTGGACTATATTGGGCTTTATTTTCCACTTTTATATTATTTTTGGGACTAACCTATTAACCGGAGGCCCAGCCCAGAATTACTATTCTTTGCCTATTTCAGAGTTTCAGCGAAACTGAATATCAAACGGAGTCCAAACGGAATGAAACCTTCAGAAACATGATTTTCTCATCAGATAAGACCTAGGAGACTTGGACCCTCCGTCAAGAAAGCCACGAGGCGGTCACGAGGGTGGAGGGCGCCCTCCTAGGGTGCGCCCTCCTGCCTCGTGGGCCCCTCAGAGCTCCACCGACGTACTTCTTCCTCTTATATATACCTACGTACCCCCAAACGATCAGATAAGGAGCCAAAAACCTAATTCCACCGCCGCAACCTTCTGTACCCACAAGATCCCATCTTGGGGCATGTCCCGGAGCTCTGCCGGAGGGGGCCATCATCACGGAGGGCTTGTACATCATCCTAGCCCCTCCGATGAAGTGTGAGTAGTTCACCTCAGACCTACGGGTCCATTGTTATTAGCTAGATGGCTTCTTCTCTCTTTTTGGATCTCAATACAATGTTCTCCCCCTCTCTCGTGGAGATCTATTCGATGTAATCTTCTTTTTGCGGTGTGTTTGTTGAGACCGATGAATTGTGGGTTTATGATCAAGTCTATCTATGAATAATATTTGAATCTTCTCTGAATTCTTTTATGTATGATTGGTTATCTTTGCAAGTCTCTTCGAATTATCAATTTGGTTTGGCCTACTAGATTGGTCTTTCTTGCAATGGGAGAAGTGCTTAGCTTTGGGTTCAATCTTGCGGTGTCCTTACCCAGTGACAGAAGGGGCAGCAAGGCACGTATTGTATTGTTGCCATCGAGGATAACAAGATGGGGTTTTTATCATATTGCATGAAACTATCCCTCTACATCATGTCATCTTGCTTAAGGCGTTACTCTGTTTTTAACTTAATACTCTAGATGCATGTTGGATAGCGGTCGATGAGTGGAGTAATAATCATAGATGCAGGCAGGAGTCGGTCTACTTGTCTCGGACGTGATTCCTATATACATGATCATACCTAGATATTCTCATAACTATGCTCAATTCTGTCAATTGCTCAACAGTAATTTGTTCACCCACCGTAGAATACTTATGCTCTTGAGAGAAGCCACTAGTGAAACCTATGGGCCCCCGGGTCTATTCTCATCATATCAATCTCCATCACTTTAATCTTGCTTGCTTTTTTACTTTGCCTTTTACTTTTCACTTTGCATCTCTATACCAAAAATACCAAAAATATTCTCTATCAGATCTCACTCCCGTAAGTGATCGTGAAGGGATTGGCAACCCCTAATCGCGTTGGTTGCATTGAGCTATTGTTTTTTTGAAGGTACGAGGGACTCGAGCGTAGCCTCCTACTGGATTGATACCTTGGTTCTCAAAAACTGAGGGAAATACTTACGCTACTTTGTTGCATCATCCTCTCCTCTTTGGGGAAATCCAACGCAGTGCTCAAGAGGTAGCACGAAGAATTTTTGGCGCCGTTGCCGGGGAGTCTGCGCAAAAGTCAACATACCAAGTACCCATTACAATCCCTATATCCCGCATTACATTAGTTGCCATTTGCCTCTCGTTTTCCTCTCCCCCACTTCACCCTTGCCGTTTTATTCGCCCTCTCTTTTCCATTTGCCTCTTTCCCGTTTGCCTTTTGTTTGCTCATGTGTTGGATTGCTTGTTTTTCGCAATGGCTCAAGATAATACCAAATTGTGTGACTTCACTACCAACAATAATGATTTCCTTAGCACTCCGATTTCTCCTCTTACCAATACTGAATCTTGTGAAATCAATACTGCTTTGTTGAATCTTGTTATGAAAGATCAATTCGCCGACCTTCCTAGTGAAGATGTCGCTACTCATCTGAATAGCTTCATTGATTTATGTGATATGCAAAAGAAGAAAGATGTCGATAATGATATTGTTAAATTGAAGCTATTTCCTTTTTCGCTTAGGGATCGTGCTAAAGCTAGGTTTTCGTCTTTGCCTAAAAATAGTATTGATTCTTGGAACAAGTGCAAAGATGCTTTTATCTCTAAGTATTTTCCTCCCGCTAAGATCATCTCTCTTAGAAACGACATTTTGAATTTTAAGCAACTTGATCATGAACATGTTGCACAAGCTTGGGAGAGAATGAAATTAATGATACGTAATTGTCCTACTCATGGTTTGAACTTGTGGATGATTATACAAAAATTTTATGCCGGATTGAATTTTGCTTCTAGAAATCTTTTAGATTCAGCCGTGGGAGGCACTTTTACGGAAATCACTTTAGGAGATGCTACTAAAATCCTAGATAATATTATGGTTAATTATTCTCAATGGCACACTGAAAGATCTACTAATAAAAAAGTGCATGCGATAGAAGAAATTAATGTTTTGAGTGGAAAGATGGATGAACTTATGAAATTATTTGCTACTAAGAGTGTTTCTTCTGATCCTAATTATATGCCTTTGTATACTTTGATTGAGAATAATAATGAATCTATGGATGTGAATTTTGTTGGTAGGAATAATTTTGCTAACAACGCGTATAGAGGGAATTTTAATCCTAGGCCTTATCCTATTAATCCTTCTAATAATTATGGAAATTCTACAACAACTCTTATGGAAATTTTAATAAGATGCCCTCTGAATTTGAGAATAGTGTTAAAGAGTTTATGTATTCACAAAATAATTTTAATGCTTTGCTTGAAGAGAAATTTCTTAAAATTGATGATTTGGCTAGGAACGTTGATAGAACTAGATAATACCCCGCGCGTTGCTGCGGGAATTGGATACAATATATTATGATGAGATTTGATTCTTTGAAACATGAATATTTGATTTGTAATATGAGAAGTAAAACTAAAAAAATAAATATGATTGATTTTATTTAATTATTGAGGTTACACGTGTATATGTCTATTCGGTTATATAGGATATGGTGGTGCACCACACATTGCAGTGGCATTCTTAGCTGACATTAAGGGTCTTATTGGATTATCAATGCTTGATTGCTAGAGAGGTTATCTTGGTTATCTAAGAGTGTCAACTATGACATAGTGCACTTCATTAAAAATAGGTTTGAGGAATAGCGTCTCATCATATTTGTAGGTTGTAAGTAGATATTATAAAGCTGAAAACTAAAAAACAATATGTGCCCCGACATTTTTTCCCCCGTCGAATTGCTTGATGTCACTGCATGACCCAGGCAAAATGCAGCTGAGATACCTTAAATCATAGCCTTCCTAAACATATGACAAAACCAAGCCTGAGTATGAAAGTTTGGCTATTCATATTTTTGAGAATAAGCTCCGAGCTGTAGCATAATCTGGTAGATAGCTGCTGGTAAAGCCCGTTTAAATTTCATCTTTACAACTAACACATGATGAGAGCTATGAAACAGAATAGTGGATATAAATGTCGAATGTTGTGTCATAGATGAAACTTTGCTTGCACATAGGGCCCACCCAGTTACATCAATCAGAATAAGGCAAAGTAAACACATCCTTGATGCATGTTCACAAAATCGTGCAGTTTTCATTTATCCCTATAGTTCCCATGATCATCAGAGATAATCAAAATAAATGGTGATGTGACTGATTACAACTTTCCTGCAGCAAAACACTTTATGTCATGGCTTCCTCTTGTGGTTCTACTACAAATTCTTTCCTCCAGACTAAAGTTGAAGTTATCATAATTGTAACTGAGAAGGGTGTACTGATAATTTATCCTTCAGCGTAGGTATACTCCACGGGGAAATGAAGGGATTAGTGTAAGGTCCTTTGGATGCACCAAACTTAAAAAATTATTTTGAAGCAGGGATAGATAGCACAGCAAAATGGACTCTCTGCAGAATATTCTTGAAAAGAATAGACTAATTCATGCAAACTGATAAAAGTATTTTTCACGTGGCAATGATTCTGACCGTCAAGGGGGGTAGTCTTGGCCGCCTTTGCTAAACTTAATTAATTTTGTGCTTCAGACATTCTTCCCTCTTTAATTAACAAACTATTGGGAGATCGAAAATAATAGATGCTAAGAGACTGACTAGTGGACTGCTCCTAGAAGTATAGATCCAAACTTCTCTGAACAAAATCCAATGCATAGATATGTATAAAATACAGCAGAACTGATTCAGTCCTAAAATGTGATGGTTAATTGGTTACTAATTCTAGATCAAGTTGAACTTTAGATTCGATAATAAAAAATAATTAGGGAAAGAGTCATGCATTACCCGTTGAGCCTGCACACGAGAACATTGACGCCAATGATAGGGAGCAGTCAGTTTGCACACTACAATCAAATTCCATGCGCTTAGGGTGGCACTACAGATGTTCAGAAGACAAAAGAGACAATAAGGTATAAGGAGAGTGGTTTGTTACATGCGAGCATATCCCAACTGCACTGCCTCTTCTTCGTCTCCCACCTCACACCATGCCGACCGGCTCGCCGGGCTCCAGGCTAGAGGAAAAGCAGGAGGGCTATTCCTATTCGGCGGGCGGCGGCAAGATCTTGGTGGCGCGCAACAATGCTGGGTGGCTGGCAGCCGCAGGCGGGAGAAGCCCATGCGGACGGTTGGTGTTGCTCGGCCAAGCGAAGCCCATGCGGGAGCCAGCAGCACACTATGGGCATGTGACGGTTCCGTCCAGGCACGATGTGGTGGAGCAACATCCAGCCCCATTTTGGCATCAAGGTCGCTCGCGCTGGAGCGAGTAGGTGGAAAGATGAGATGCGTTGGGAAGTGAGAGACCACGATGCACCTGGGCTCTTCATCGAGTTATAAACGGGATGCGCCATACGTTATGAATAGGAAGCGATGGGTTGCTTCAGTGAACAGGGCTGCAACGCATCAAGTACATGAATGAATCATAAGGAAACGACGTATGGATTCAGTGGCCAGGATGGTAACATACTATGAATAAATGAATCCTGTTGGAAACGAAGGGTCACTCCGGTGAACAGGATCCTTGTGTATTAAGGAAAACTTTAAGTCCCATGATTTGTTAATGAAATTGTGTGTGCGCCAGCTATAAAAATAGAGATGATGTGCCTGCAAATGGAATCCGTTTTTGCTTAGGTGGCATGGTTGATGATGTGGACAGCTCGCATGTTGAGATAAATCAAGTAGTGGGGGAGAATTTCTTAAGTATATAGGATTTCTCTTGAGGTTGATTCTTTAAAGCTTAGATCTATTCCTCCTAAGCATGATATCAATGAGTCTCTCAAAGCCATGAGAATTTCCATTGACGGGTGCAAAGAAAGAACCACTAGGATGCGTGCTTCCAAAGATGCCTTTATTAAAGTGTGTTCTTCCAATTCCTATGAAAATCAAGATGAAGATCTAAAAGTTATTGATGCGTCCCCAATTAAATCTATGTTTTGCAATATAAATCTTGATGAAACTGAATATGATCTTCCTTTACCTAGAAGGCGTTCCAAAAATTCGGAGTATTTAGATCTTGATGATGAAATTGATAAATGTGGGATTGAAAGAAATAAAAATCTAGATGTTGCTAAACCCACTATATTGGATTTCAAGGAATTTAATTATGAATGTTGCTCTTTAATTGATTGTATTTCCTTGTTGCAATCCGTGCTAAACTTTCATCATGCTTATAGTCAAAATAAAGCCTTTACCGAACATATCGTTGATGCCTTGATGCAATCCTATGAAGAAAAACTTGAGTTGAAAGTTTATATCCCTAGAAAACTCTATGATGAGTGGGAACCTACTATTAAAATTAAAATTAAAGATTATGAGTTTTATGCTTTGTGTGATTTGGGTGCTAGGTTCTCCACTATTCCCAAAACTTTGTGTGATTTGCTAGATTTCCGTGATTTTGATGATTGCTCTCTAAACTTGCATCTTGTGGATTCCACTATTAAGAAACCTATGGAAAGAATTAATGATGTTCTTATTGTTGCAAATAGGAATTAGGTGCCCATAGATTTTATCGTTCTTGATATAGATTGCAATCCTTCTTGCCCTATTATTCTCGGTAGACCTTTCCTTAGAACGGTTGGTGCAATTATTGATATGAAGGAAGGGAACATTAGATTTAAATTTCCACTAAAAAAGGGCATGGAACACTTCCCTAGAAATAAAATAAAATTACCATATGAATCTATCATGAGAGACACTTATGGATTGCCTACCAAAGATGGCAATACCTAGATCTATTCTCGCTTTTATGCCTAGCTAGGGGCGTTAAATGATAGCGCTTGTTGGGAGGCAACCCAATTTTATTTTAGTTTTTTTGCTTTTGCTTATGTTTAGGAATAAATAATCTATCTACTTTCTGTTTAGATGTGGTTTTGTGTTTTAATTAGTGTTTGTGCCAAGTTAGACCTATAGGACCTTCTTGGATGATAGTTATTTGATCTTGCTGTAATTTCCAGAATCTTTCTGTTCACGAAAACAATTGTTAAAAATCACCAGAACGTGGTAAAATACTGATTCCAATTGCTGCTGATCAATAAAAAAAAATTCTAGGTCGTCCTATTTTGGTAGATCTTTTGGAGTTCCAGAAGTTTGCATTAGTTACAGATTACTACAGACTGTTCTGTTTTTGACAGATTCTGTTTTTCGTGTGTTGTTTGCTTGTTTTGATGAATCTATGGTTAGTAAAATAGTTTATAATCCATAGAGAAGTTGGAATACAGTAGATTTAACACCAAAATAAATAAATAATGAGTTCATTACAGTACCTTGAAGTGGTCTTTTGTTTTCTTTCGCTAACGGAGCTCACGAGATTTCTATTGAGTTTTGTGTTGTGAAGTTTTCAAGTTTTGGGTGAAATCTTTTGATGGATTATGGAACAAGAAGTGGCAAGAGCCTAAGCTTGGGTATGCCCATGGCACCCCCAAGATAATCCAAGGACACCAAAAAGTCAAAGCTTGGGGACACCCCGGAAGGCATCCCCTCTTTCGTCTACTTCCATCGGTAATTTTACTTGGAGCTATATTTTTATTCACCACATGATATGTGTTTTGCTTGGAGCGTCTTGTATTATTTGTGTCTTTGTTTGCTAGTGTTCCACAATCATCCTTGCTGTACACACCTTTTGAGAGAGCCATACATGAATTGGAATTTGATAGAATACTCTATGTGCTTTACTTATATCTTTTGAGCTATATAGTTTTGCTCTATGTGCTTCACTTATATCTTTTGAGCTTTATAGTTTTGCTCTATGTGCTTCACTTATATCTTTTAGAGCACAGTGGTGGATTTGTTTTATAGAAACTATTGATCTCTCATGCTTCACTTAGATTATTTTGAGAGTCTCTAATAGCATGGTAATTTGCTTAATAATAATAATAAGCTTGGTATTCAAGATTTGTAAAACTTTCTTTTGAGTGCGTTGAATACTAAGAAAAGATTGATGCTTGATAATTGTTTTGAGATATGAAGATGGTGATATTAGAGTCATGCTAGTTGAGTAGTTGTGAATTTGAAGAATACTTGCGTTAAACTTTGTGATTCCTGTAGCATGCATGTATGGTGAACCGTTATGTAATGAAGTCGGAGCATGATTTATTTATTGATTGTCTTCCTTATGAGTGGAGGTCGGGGACGAGCGATGGTCTTTTCCTACCAATCTATCCCCCTAGGAGTTTGCGCGTAATACTTTGCTTTGATAACTTCTAGATTTTTGCAATAAGTATATGAGTTCTTTATGACTAATATTGAGTCCATGGATTATACGCACTTTTCCCTTCCTTCCACCATTGCTAGCCTCTCTAATACCGCGCACTTTTCACCGGTATCATACAGCCACCATATACCTTCCTCAAAACAGCCACCATACCTACCTATCATGGCATTTCCATAGCCATTCCGAGATATATTGCCATGCAACTTTCCACTGTTCCGTTTATTATGACACGCTCCATCATTCTCATATTGCTAGCATGATCATGTAGTTGACATCGCATTTGTGGCAAAGCCACCATTCATAATTCTTTCATACATGTCACTCTTGATTCATTGCATATCCCGGTACACCGCCGGAGGCATTCACATAGAGTCATATTTTGTTCTAAGTTTCGAGTTGTAATTGTTGAGTTGTAAGAAAAATAGAAGTGTGATGAACATCATTTTTAGAGCATTGTCCCAAGGGAGGAAAGGATGATGGAGACTATGATTCCCCCACTAGTCGGAATGAGACTCCGGACGAAAAATAAAATAAAAGTAAAAAAAGAGGCCATAAAAAAGAGAGAAAAGGCCTAAATTAAAAAAATGAGAGAAAAAGAGAGAAGGGACAATGGTACTATCCTTTTACCACACTTGTGCTTCAAAGTAGCACCAAGATCTTCATGATAGAGAGTCTCTCATTTTGTCACTTTCATATACTAGTGGGAATTTTTCATTATAGAACTTGGATTGTATATTCCAATGATGGGCTTCCTCAAATTGCCCTAGGTACTTGTGAGCAAGCGAGTTGGATGCACACCCACTTAGTTTCTTTTGTTGAGCTTTCACATACTTATAGCTCTAGTGCATCCGTTGCATGACAATCCCTACTCACTCACATTGATATCTATTGATGGGCATCTCCATAGCCCGTTGATACGCCTAGTTGATGTGAGACTATCTTCCCCTCTTTTTGTCTTCTCCACAACCACCATTCTATTCCATATATAGTGCTATATCCATGGCTCACGCTCATGTATTGCGTGAAGATTGAAAAAGTTTTGAAAATGTTAAAGTATGAAACAATTGCTTGGCTTGTCATCTGGTTTGTGCATGATTTAAATACTTTGTGTGGTGAAGATGGAGCATAGCCAGACTATATGATTTTGTAGGGATAACTTTCTTTGGCCATGTTATTTTGAGAAGACATAATTGCTTTGTTAGTATGCTTGAAGCATTATTATTTTTATGTCAACATGAACTTTTGTCTTGAATCTTTTGGATCTGAATATTTATACCACAATTAAGAAGATTTGCATTGAAATTATGCCAAGTAGCACTCCGCATCAAAAATTCTCTTTTTATCATTTAACTACTCGAGGACGAGCAAGAATTAAGCTTGGGGATGCCTGATACGTCTCCAACGTATCTATAATTTTTGATTGCTCCATGCTATATTATCTACTGTTTTGGACTATATTGGGCTTTATTTTCCACATTTATATTATTTTTGGGACTAACCGACTAACCGGAGGCCCAGCCCAGAATTGCAGTTTTTTGCCTATTTTAGAGTTTCGGAGAAACAGAATATCAAACGGAGTCCAAACGGAATGAAACCTTCGGGAACGTGATTTTCTCATAAGATAAGACCCAGGAGACTTGGACCCTCCGTCAAGAAAGCCACAAGGCGGTCACGAGGGTGGAGGGCCTCCCCTGCCTCGTGGGCCCCTCGGAGCTCCACCGACATACTTCTTCCTCCTATATATACCTACGTACCCCCAAACGATCAGATAAGGAGCCAAAAACCTATTTCCACCGCCGCAACCTTCTGTACCCACGAAATCCCATCTTGGGGCCTGTTCCGAAGCTCCGCCGGAGGGGGCCATCATCATGGAGGGCTTCTACATCATCCTAGCCCCTCCGATGAAGTGTGAGTAGTTCACCTCAGACCTACGGGTCCATTGTTATTAGCTAGATGGCTTCTTCTCTCTTTTTGGATCTCAATACAATGTTCTCCCCCTCTCTCGTGGAGATCTATTCGATGTAATCTTCTTTTTGCGGTGTGTTTGTTGAGACCGATGAATTGTGGGTTTATGATCAAGTCTATCTATGAATAATATTTGAATCTTCTCTGAATTTTTTTATGTATGATTGGTTATCTTTGCAAGTCTCTTCGAATTATCAATTTGGTATGGCCTACTAGATTGGTCTTTCTTGCAATGGGAGAAGTGCTTACCTTTGGGTTCAATCTTGCGGTGTCCTTACCCAGTGACAGAAGGGGCAGCAAGGCACGTATTGTATTGTTTCCATCGAGGATAACAAGATGGGGTTTTTATCATATTGCATGAAACTATCCCTCTACATCATGTCATCTTGCTTAAGGCGTTACTCTGTTTTTAACTTAATACTCTAGATGCATGTTGGATAGCGGTCAATGAGAGGAGTAATAATCGTAGATGCAGGCAGGAGTCGGTCTACTTGTCTCGGACGTGATGCCTATATACATGATCATACCTAGATATTCTCATAACTATGCTCAATTCTGTCAATTGCTCAACAGTAATTTGTTCACCCACCGTAGAATACTTATGCTCTTGAGATAAGCCACTAGTGAAACCTATGGCCCCCGGGTCTATTCTCATCATATCAATCTCCATCACTTTAATCTTGCTTGCTTTTTACTTTGCCTTTTACTTTTCACTTTGCATCTCTATACCAAAAATATCAAAAATATTCTCTATCAGATCTCACTCCCATAAGTGACCGTGAAAGGATTGACAACCCCTAATCACGTTGGTTGCGTTGAGCTATTGTTTTTGTGTAGGTACGAGGGACTTGAGCGTAGCCTCCTACTGGATTGATACCTTGGTTCTCAAAAACTGAGGGAAATACTTACGCTACTTTGTTGCATCATCCTCTCCTCTTCGCGGAAATCCAACGCAGTGCTCAAGAGGTAGCAGACTTGCACCAAAAAGCCGGTATGACCAGGTCCATCTACGGATCTAGGAAGCGCGCTCCGACACACAATCAAAACCAAACACTACAACCGTCAGAATGCCATGACACATCCAAATACAGGGGTGCCGCGCACCCGCTATGCTTCACCGATGAGGTGCTGGATCACGAATTTCCAGAGGGATTCAAACCCGTGAACATAGAGGCATACGACGGAACGACAAACCCTGGGGTCTGGATTGAGGACTTTATCCTTCACATCCACATGGCTCGCGTAGATGATCTCCACGCCATCAAATACTTGCCCCTCAAGTTGAAAGGACCATCTCGGCACTGGCTGAAGAACCTCCCCGAAAACTCAATTGGAAGTTGGTAAGAGCTTGAGGAAGCTTTTAGGGCTAATTTTCAAGGGACCTATGTCTGACCTCCCAATGCAGACGATTTAAGTCATATAATTTAACAGCCCAGAGAGTCAGCCCGAAAGCTTTGGAACAGATTCCTCACTAAGGAGAATCAAATTGTCGACTACCCGGACGTCGAAGCCTTAGTGGCTTTCAAACACAGTGTCCAGGACGAATGGCTCGCCAGACACCTTGGCCAGGAAAAACTGAGGACAATGGCAGCCCTAACAAGCCTTATGACCCGCTTTTACGCGGGCGAAGATAGTTGGCTGGCCCGTAGCGGCACCAGCGACCCAGGCACATCCGAAGTCAGGGATGGCAATGGAAAATTGCGACGCAATAAAAGCAAACGTCGAAACAATGAAGACAGCCCAGACAACACGGCGGTAAACGCCGGATTCAGGGGCTCTCGACCCGGTCAACAGAAAAAGCCATTCAAAGGCACCAGAGATGGACTGTCCAACCTAAACAAGATTCTAGATAGATTATATCAGATTCATGGCACCTCCAACAAACCTGCAAATCACACCAACAGAGAATGCTGGTTCTTCAAGCAGGCCGTCAAGCTACACAAAGGGAGGGAAACACCAAGTGAAGATGAGGATGAGCCTCGCCAGCAAAACACTGGGGGATAGAAAAAATTCCCACCAGAGGTCAAAACAGTGAATATGATTCACGTAACGAAGAGAAGGAGCAAACGCGCACTCCGAGACGTATGCGCCGTGGAGCCCGTCATCCCCAAGCTCAACCCTTGGTCGGCCTGCCCTATCACTTTTGATCGCAGGGATCACCCGAACAGTATCCGGCACGGAGGATCGGTTGCCTTGGTGCTAGACCCAATAATTGACGAATACCATCTCACCCGAGTCCTTATGGACGACAGCAGTAGTCTCAATCTGATATATCAGGACACAGTCCGCAAAATGGGGATAGACCCGACAAGAATCAGCCAAAGCAATACTACCTTTAAAGGAGTAATACCAGGCCCAAAGGCCCGCTGCACGGGCTCTCTAGTACTAGAGGTTGTATTCGGTTCTCCCGACAACTTCCGAAGCGAAGCATTAACATTCGACATCGCTCCATTCCGAAGCGGCTATCAAGCACTACTCGGAAGAACGACCTTCACTCGTTTTAATGCAGTACCGCATTACGCTTATCTTAAGCTTAAGATGCCCGGTCCACGTGGCATCATCATAGTTAGCGGAAACACAGAGCGTTCCTTACATGCGGAAGAATGTGTGGCGGCTCTAGCAGCCGAACACTGAACGACCTCTCCAACCAGAATAAATGATCGGTCGTCAAGACCGCGGGCACGGCTAGACGAGTCCGGCGCACCACTAGCTGTAACAGCTCGGATAAACCTGAGATTGGGTCGATGGATATACCCCCATAGGTGGTGCTAGGGGCTTCTCGCATGTAAAAAGGACTACAGTTCAGCTTGACCTTATTTATATTGAATTTTAATGGTTTATTACGAATAACCAATTTTTCGCACGAAAACATTCACCTGGGCTTTTCTCTCTTACAGTTGATCATCGTGCTACACCCTTCCAGGATACGGCACAACGGAGACACAGGCGCAGACGTGCAGCAGGGCCCCGTCCAAAGGTTTCTTTTTAGATTAAGACCCTGTGTAAACCTTTTTTACTGTCTCTTGTTGCTTCACACCCTCCGGATACTCAACATAACCAAGAGGGATGCTGGCGTTATTGGCATTTCATCACGTCAGACTAATGCACGTACCTGGAAATTCAGGGCTCATTATCAAGGGCGTTACTCAGCTCAGTATACGTTGTAAAGTCCGAATACCTTAGGGAGTGTTCGGCGTCGCGAGTTTGGCCTTATATGCATCAGATCCGAATCATGTCCTTGGTCAATAGTTGGGTTTGCTCGGCTCCCGTGTTTTGCTACCTTACGTTCCGCTCTATCAGTTAAGGTGGCACCGGGAGAACTACTGCGATTGTGCCCTGGTTCATCTAGACGAGCACCTCAGTAGAGAAAGCCGAAAACTGACTATCATGATAAAGCGCGAGACTGGTCAACCACTCGATGACTCAGCGGAATCTTCGCGATTCCTCCGCATTAACGAAGGGCCGGTTTCTCGGTCATGTATGTACGCGCCCCGTATTCGGATGATCCCCCACGCATATAATGCGGGGGTGTTCGGAAAAGCGCATATTCACACTTGATCCAACGTCTTGGTCCATTAAGGAGGTGATAGCGCGGCGAACAAGGCAATCGGACCATATAGATTTAACACTTTCACTTAGCCATAGGAGTTTGACAATTGGGATACATGTCACTCGAACATGATACTCTTCGAGCACTGAGCCTCTATTAAACGAGCACCTTCTAGGACTTCTTCAAAATAGTGCTCGGCCAAGACTTGGCCTACGACCGGATCTTGGGTTGCAATAGCGGTGGCCTCCATCTCTTTCCAGTATGTCTTAACACGGGCAAGAGCCATCCGCGCACCCTCTATGCACACCGACCTCTTTACAACGTCGATATGCGGCACAGCACCAAGGAATCATTGCACTAAACCAAAATAACTATTCGGCCTTGGTCCCTCCGGCCAAAGATGATCCACGATAGACCTCATGGCAAGTCCGGACAATCTATGGAGCTCAGCCCACTCGGCCTTTTGTTCATTTAATAGCAGTGGACGCGTGGGAGCACTGAACTGCGACCAGAACAACCTTTCCACTTCATGATCTTTCTGATCTTTGAAAAACTCAGTCGCATCAGCAGCACTCGTTGCCAAGTCCAAGTACGCATCTGTAGCACTCCATAATTGATCCAGAGGGGCATACTTCGGATCTCCGAACTTCGTCCGCAACAAAAAGGGCTTCCCAGCCGTGATATCTCCGGCTTGACGAAGCTCCTCCTTTACCGCTCTGATTTTAGAGCGGGTTTCCTTGGCTGCTACCATGGCTTTCTTTAGGTCCGCCGTTTTCGTTTGGCTTTCCTTTTGAAGAAGCTCGTACCGGCCGGTGGCATCCTTCAGCTTAATAGCCATCTTGGCTATTTTATCTTCGCTCTGGCGATGAGCAGCCTGTTCGGCTCTTAACTCTTTGGCCGCCTTTAGGGCGGCTGCATCACTTCTCCTGGCTTGTTCCTTGGCTCGGGCAAGCTCCGCCCGAAGGGTCTCCACGGCGGCAGCTCCATCTGTAGTCACAACATACTATAAATACTATGTCAGGACCGACTTACCAATAAAACATTTATTGAAAAGCCGACCTTAGTATTGACCAGTACAGAAGAATCCTTCTTACTCGCAGACAAAATCTTGATACAGAAATCCAGTAGTACTAAATAGTATACATGGTTGAGCTGAGGGGCTCAACAATTTATTACAAGCACGCCTATATTATACATAAAGGCGGATATGACACAAGAGTGTGGTGGCATAACTACTGACTCGTAATAAAGGTGGTGGTGGATATGTCACAGTGAAGTGGGTGACATGACTCTGAAAGCTTACAGCTCATCAAGCGTCAGAGTGAGGCTTGATGATTTTATTCGGGTGGCGGAAGCATATATAATACAAGTGAACAAATCCAGGGTCGCACGTGACTGACTGGGACTCCTCTAGGCGTCGGACTCGCTATCGAACTCTTCATCCATAAGATCGCCTTCGTCAACATCTGGCCAAATCAACAAGCCGGGTGAGTACTTTGAATGTACTCGCAAGACAGTTCAGACATAAGATATAACGAATGTAAACATGATGCACATGAGCAGATTAGTCTACACAATCAAATAATAGGTTTGCACTGCACGATAAATAAAAGGAAGTCACGCGGTAGTCCTCCCGAAATCCCAATAAAATAAATGAAGACCGATCGGGTGTCTGAAGCGACGCCTCGAAAAGTAAAAGTAAATTAACATGCCGCAGTCGAGCGTCGAGGCGACACCACATAAAGGGCTTATATTGAAAAGTACATGACAGAATGTGCCACAGTCGGACGTCTATGCGACATCACATAAAGGGCTTATATCAAAAGTAAATAACAATAATGCCACAGTCGGACGTCTGAGCGACATCACATAAATGGCTTATATCAAAAGTAAATGACAATAATGCCACAGTCGGACGTCTGAGCGACATCACATAAAGGGTTTATATCAAAAGTAAATGACAATAATGCCACGGTCGGACGTCTGAGCGACATCACATAAAGGGCTTATATCAAAAGTAAATGACAATAATGCCACAGTCGGACGTCTGAGCGACATCACATAAAGGGCTTATATCAAAAGTAAATGACAACAATGCCACAGTTGGACGTCTGAGCGACATCACATAAAGGGCTTATAGTTTATCGTTCGAATTTAAATAGCTCATGAATTCAAATCATCACAAGGAAATACTCAGCATATAATAGTGAACTGGTTAGCCAATTCACATGAATAACCTTCAGCCGAGTTTACCACTCTCGGTTTTATGTTTACTCTCCGGAGGCTGTCACCGGGGTTGAAACTGAGATTTGACACTGAGACTGACACTGACACTGAGATAATGTCCAAGTCCTTGCTCGTGGACATGGATACTCGAATGGTTTTGACTCTGCAGAGTTTGCACTTTTTAACCACAGCCAACGGATTTCGGTAGTCACAATGGACTAGTTCCGTTTACGGCGTTTTAGAAGAAACATGTCTAACCCGTACACACCCATTCCACATTCCGTTGCCAGGAATCACCCTCGGCAACGTTCAAGAAAAACCTTAAGATGGGGAGGCCACAACCTCGAATAGCATGGGATCAAATTTATATCGCGCGCTCTAAGGGGTGCCCCCCTCTCGGTCCCAACCGGAAACACCCATGCCCCCTGACCGGATGACGGGCTTTAATCCAGGGCCATGGAACCCTCATCGCGGTCCCTCTGTTTGGTGTGTACAAGGGAAGAGGTTTGCAACTTACTAAACCACACTCTTTGCAGAAAACATGTGGCAGCACAAAGGGGAAACAAACGGGATCAAGACTTGACCCACGTTAGAACTGGAGTTAACGGTTGACATAAAACTGGCATGCTCCAACAATACCAGCTTGCAACCCATCATGTCACCACATGATCGTGTTATCTTATCATCATAAGAACACATCAAACTTTGAAGCTCACTTGTAGCTTGCCTTGCATGCACATAACATTCACAAATGCTTATATAAACATGCCATGAGAAAACTACTCGAGCAAACATGCAAAACACTCATCATATCAAAGGTTCAAACATGCTTGCCTGGTTCGGAGAAGTCGGAGTCTAGCTCGGCGAAGTTCGCGTCTCCTCTACCTCCTCCGGTATCTACGTATTAAAAGAAAAACCGGATACTACATAAATACCATGTGAGGGAGTCCTGGATTAGGGGGTGTTCGGATAGCCGAACAATATCTTCAGCCGGACTCCAGGACTATGAAGATACAAGATTGAAGACTTCGTCCCGTGTCCGGAAGGTTCTTTCCTTGGCGTGGAAGGCAAGCTAGGCGTGCGGATATTCAAGATCTCCTACCAATGTAACCGACTCTGTGTAACCCTAACCCTATCCAGTGCCTATATAAACCGGAGGGTTGTAGTCCGTAGGACGAACACATCATAACCATCATCATACCCATAGGCTAGCTTCTAGGGTTTAGCCTCCTTGATCTCGTGGTAGATCTACTCTTGTACTACCCATATCATCAATATTAATCTAGCAGGAGTAGGGTTTTACCTCCATCGAGAGGGCCCGAACCTGGGTAAAATAAAGTGTCCCTTGTCTCCTGTTACCATCCGACCTTGACGCACAGATCGGGACCCCCTACCCGAGATCCGCCGGTTTTGACACCGACATTGGTGCTTTCATTGAGAGTTCCTCTGTGTCGTCGCCTTTAGGCCCGATGGCTCCTTTGATCATCAACAACAATGAGGTCCAGGGTGAGACTTTTCTCCCCGGACAGATCTTCATCTTCGGCGGCTTCGCTCTGCGGGCCAACTCGCTTGGCCATCTGGAGCAGATCGAAAGCCACGCCCTGGCCATCAAGCCAGGTGGGGAAGCTTAAACTACACGGCAGATACCCTCGGAGACCTGATCTTCGAGGGATTCAAGCCACAGCCATGCGCGCCGCACTATCTCGAGGAGCATAATATAGCTCTGCCTCCGAACAGTGTCCTGGAGGCCGCATACGCTCCGGCCCCGATCCTCGATTCGGAGCCCGCTGCGTTCTTTGAGGATGAACGGTTGGACGTCACCTCGGGGGCTGCGATCTTAAAAGCCATTGAGCCAAACGCAAGCCCCGCACTCCACATGGCACATGACTCCAAGGAGCCGGACTCTTCTCCGAACTCCGAACCTCCCGCGCCCCTGCCAATCGAATCAGATTGGGCGCCGGTAATGGAGTTCACCGCCGCGGACATCTTTCAGTATTCGCCTTTCGGTGATATTATGAAATCTCTCAAGTCTCTCTCTTTTTCAGGAGAGCCCAGGCCGAACTGTGGCCTGCGAGGTTGGGATTCGGACGACGAAGAAATTCAAAGCCCACCCACCACCCACTTAATAGCCACTGTCGACTATTTAACCAACATGCTCGACTTCGGCTCCGAAGACTTCGACGGTATGGACGACGAAGACGGAGACGAACGGGAACCAGCGCCCATAGGGCACTGGACCTCCACCCCACTTAATGACGTATTCATGGTGGATACACCTGAAAAAACTCACAATGAGGAAGAAGGGGGCGAAAAGAAGGGTAAACCCTCCGATAAGCACTCAAAGCAACGACGTAAACGCCGAGCGAAGCCCCGCCTCGATCAAGACCCAGCCATAGAGCACGATGAGCCGACAGATGACAAACGCATCCCAGAACAGCCGTCCGAAAAGGGTAACACGGGCAGAGAGGACGAACAGTCCTCCCCCGGTCATAACAGAACTCCGGACGATACCACGCCGGATAAAATCATGGAGCAGAAGAATCTCCAAGAAAGGCTCGTCGCCACAGCACGAAGCCTGAAGAAGCAGAAGCAAAAGCTAAAGACGGCGGAAGATGCACTCAAAACAAGATGGAGCAAAGTAATCAAGACCGCAGACAAATACGGCGGCAGCCGCCGCACCAAAAGCTATCCGAAGAGAAAGCTACTGCCCGAATTCGACGAGGAGGCCCTAGAGCCCCCAAACTCGAAAAACAAAAAGGCTACACGGTCGAATAAACGACCTCTCGGCCACTACAATACGGCAAACGGCACCGCACTCAATGCGGCATGCGACACAATCAAAGACTCGCATCATGGCCCAGCCAGGTCCATTTACGGGCCAAGAAAGCAAGCTCTCGTAAGCAATGCAAAAAATCCACCATCAGAATCCGGCACACCCAAATATAGGGGTACCGCACACCCTCTATGTTTCACCGATGAGGTCCTGGAATATGAATTCTCAGAGGGATTTAAACCCATTAACATAGAGGCGTACGATGGAACAACAGACCCGGGAGTCTGGATCGAGGATTATATCCTCCACATACATATGGCTAGAGGAGATGATCTCCACGCCATAAAATATTTACCCCTTAAGCTTAAAGGGCCAACCCGGCACTGGCTTAAAAGCCTTCCCGAAAACATAATTGGAAGTTGGGAAGAGCTCGAGGACGCTTTCCGAGCAAATTTTCAAGGGACCTACGTCCGTCCCCCGGACGCAGACGACGTCAGTCACATAACTCAGCAATCCGGAGAATCAGCTCGGCAGTTCTGGAACAGATTCCTCACTAAAAAGAATCAAATAGTGGATTGTCCGGACGCCGAAGCCCTAGCGGCTTTCAGGCACAATGTCCGAGACGAATGGCTCGCCAGACACCTCGGCCAGGAAAAGCCAAGAACAATGGCCGCACTCACAAGCCTCATGACCCGCTTTTGCGCAGGAGAGGACAGCTGGTTGGCGCGATGCAGCCCCAGCGACCCAAGTACATCAGAAATCAGGGATGGAAACGGGAAACCACGGCGATACAAGGACCTTCGCCGAATCAAAAGAAAAAGTCCGAAGAGCACGACAGTCAATGCCGGATTCAAAGGCTCACGGCAAAATCAGACAAAATCACCCCCTCAGGATAATAGGGAAGATCCGTCCAGTCTAAAGAGAATCATGGACAGGATATGTCAGATACACAGTACTCCTGGAAAGCCTGCTAATCATACCCACAGAGACTGTTGGGTTTTCAAACAATCCGGAAGGCTTAACGCCGAACACAAGGGGCTCGACACACCAAGTGAGGAAGAGGACGAACCCCAAAAGCGGAACACCAGGAAGCAAAAGAACTTCCCGCAAGAAGTCAAAACAGTGAACTCACTTCACATAACAAGGCATGAGGCACCCATAAAGGTCCGCACATTCAAGCCTATCCCTCAGGAGTCTGGCCACTAGTCACTAAAGCCAATCATTTTTGATCAGCTAGATTATTCTCGCAATATCAAACACGCAGGCCGGACTGCCCTGATGCTTAATCCAATAATAGACGGATTCCAGTTTACCAACGTCCTTATGGACGGTGGCAGTGGACTAAATCTGATATATCAGGATACAATTCACCGCATGGGCATAAACCCAGCACGAATCCGTCATAGTAAAACCTCCTTTCAAGGAGTAGCACCAGTCCCGGACACCCACTGTATGGGTTTTCTCCGGCTTGTGGGCATATTTGGCTCTGCCAATAACTTTCGTCGCGAAAAGCTTATCTTCCACATAGTCCCGTTTTCTAGTCGCTATCAAGCACTAATGGGACGCGGAGCTTTCGCTCGCTTTAACGCAATACCACATTATGCATCCCTCACGCTAAAGATGCCCGGTCCTTGAGGCATCATCTCTTTAAAGGGAAGATACTAAACTACATCTCCTCCAAACGGAGGATTGTGCGGCCGCTTAAACGGCCGCCCAACAAAATGGCCTGGCCAGCCAAAAGACTTTTTCGATGTAAGTCACAAAAGGCCACGGACCCGGACTCAATGAGTTCGGCACAAACCCATTTTCGTTATAGGCTTGGTACGCCTCACCAGGGGCTGTACGCAGAGACAATAAAACTCGACCGTATCTATTTCTCACTTCACATTTTATTTATTATTCTTTTTGATCCGCACGACCCATTTTTCAATTTAGTTCTTCCCTTTTGCAGATGAAAGTCGTACGGCGCCCGTCCAGGACACGGCACAGCGGAGACACAGGCGCAGACGTGCAGTAGGGACCCGCCCCAAAGGATTCTTCTTAGATTAAGACCCTGCGTAAACCTTTTTTACTGTCTCTTGCTGCTATACATCCCCTAGTTTACCTCACTATAACCATGGAGGAGACTGGCGTTTTGGCATGTGGCCACGCCAGAATTCTTGCTCGTACCTGGACACAAGGGGCTTTTTTCTTTTTCAAGGGTGTCGTTTCACACGCACCCACAAAGACCGAACACCTTAGGGAGTGTTCGGCGTCGCGAGTTTTGGCACTATATGCATCAGCTCCGAGTCATGATTTTGGTCACATGTTGGGTTGCCCAGCTCCTGAGTTCGGCCACCTTACGTTCCGTTCTGTCGGCTAAGGTTGCACCAGGAGAACTACTGCGATTGTGCCCCGGTTCGGCCGGGTGAGCACCTCAGTAGAGAAAGCCGAAAACCGACTGTCATGATATAGCACGAGACTGGTCGCCACTCGATGACTTATAGGAATTTATCGAATTCCTCCGTTTTGACGAAGGGACGCTTCCCGGTCAGGCACATATGCGTCCCGAATTCGGGTAAACACAGTCGCCATTAAAGGGCTACCTAAAGAGTCCCACTGTCAAGCTCCTATGGCTAAGTGAAAGTGTTAAAGCATTATAGTCCGGTTGCCTAGCCCGCGGCGCTATCACCTCCTTTGTAGGACCAAGACGTTGGGTTAAGTGTGAAAATGCGTTCTCCGCGCGCACCCCCGCACTATGTGCGTGGGGGCTGAAGCCAACGACTGCAATCTTTCATAATTTATATATTAAAACGGCCGCACAGGAGGTGTTATTAATACTTGAAGGCACAAGTCTAAATTACGCCATTACAATTTATAAAAATATTGATCTACGATTACATATGCTGTCATAAAACAGCATCTTTCGAACACTGCGTCTCTATTATACGAGCGCCCGCGAGGACTTCCTCAAAATAGTGCTCGGAAGGAATTCTGCTTTTATCCGAATCACGGGACGCTACAACGGTGGGCTCCATATCTGCCCAGTATGTCTTGACACGGGCAAGAGCCAGCCGCGCGCCCTCTGTGCAAGCGGACCTCTTTAGAGCTTCAATCCGAGGCACCACGTCAAGAAATTGCTGCACCAAACTGAAATAGCTTCTCGGCTTCGATCTCCCCGGACACAGGCGGTCCATGGCATACTTCATGGCGAGTCCGGACAACCTATTCAGCTCGGCCCATTGGGCCAGGTGATCATCCACTGATAGTGGACGCTCTGGATTAGTGAACTGCGACCAGAAGAGCTTTTCCACTTCATGATCTTTCTTATCTTGAAAGTACCTGGTCGCATCAGCGGCACTAGCCGACAAATCCAGATAGGTGTCCTCCACGCTCCACGCTCGGTCCAACGGGGCGAACTTCGGATCACAGAATTTTCTCCGCAGCAGGAAGGGCTTTCCATCCGCAATTAGTCCGGCTTGAAGCAGCTCTTCCCTTGACGCTCTCATACCAGAGCGGGCGTCCTTGGCGTCGGCGACGACCTTCTCTAAATCCGTCTGCCGGGCTCGACCTTCCTCTTCAAGAAGTTTGCAACGGTCAGTAGCACTTTTCAACTTCACGGCTATATCAGCCATCTCCTCCTTGCTTCGGCGATGGGAAGCCTGTTCGGCTTTTAGCTCTTCACGGGCTCTTCCGGCAGCCGCATCGCTTTTTCTGGCTTGTTCCTTTGCTTTGGCGAGCTCGGCCCTAAGTCCTTCTACGGCCGCCGCACCATCTGCATCAAGCATACACAAGGTAAGATATTGACATAAAGCTCCTCTTACTAACAATCGCCAAATAAACTCAATACCTTGAGCATCATCAACCCGCTTGTTAACAAGCACGATGTCGGCTTCTGCCTCATCGAGTTGCTGTTTCATTTCGGCAAAATCTCGAGTCCGGCTCGACTCCGGACAACCTGCCACCTACATACAAAGGTGCCACTTAAAGGACCTGGGATTAAGATCCTCTGCGCGCCGCTAATCTTTGCGGCACACAGAGTCTCAGGGGCTACTATCTATACAGGGCGCATGTTATTATGCACAATTAACACTAATGTTCGTTATTCAAAACGTACCTCAAGGCCCGCCAGTAAACTCTTGACGGCCTCGTTCAGTCCGCTTTCCGCGGATGAAATCTTTTCAATCACCGTGTGCATCAACACACGATGCTCCTCTGAAACAGAGGCTCGGCCCAACAGAACCTTCAGCTCCTCCGATCGAACACCAGATGGTGCCGGACTCGTCCCATGGCCTTCTTCGGAGGCCGGACACAGAGAACCCCGGGGGGCCGCATGATCACCTTCTGCCTCTGGCAGATTCGGAGAAATCCTCTGCGACGACACTTCGGCGTCGCCCGCCTTGCTAGGCGATGAAGGAGGAGGCGTTCCGCTCTCCATCATCTCCGGAAGAAGATCCCCCGATGACGAGCTCTGTCGAGAAGGGTCGAGGTCCGAACTACAAGGTAAGGTTTCGGTTAAAACTTCTCAGATATAAATTAAGGATTTCTCTTAAAAGAATGACTCTCTTTCTACTTAGGGCTCGTTGGAGGGCTGCTCCTTTTGAGGATTTAGTTCGGCCGAGGGGCTCCCCGGCGTCGGGTCCTCTGACGCGGATTCTTTCCCCCGCTTTGGAGCTACGTCTCCCGGGTCGTCAGAGGCGGCCCTTTTCTTCCCCTTTGGAGAGGAGTTGTCGATTCCCCCCTTTGGGATGGCCCCTTTCGAAGAGGCCACGGTTTCCTTGTCCGCCCCTTCATTTTCCTCCAGAGGCGCCACCTCCAACATCCTGACTAGCACAGGATCTAGCCTGGGCTCGGAAAGGGGAGCCGGACACCGGACCAGCTTCGCCTTCGCTATCCACTCCTGCGTAAAAAGGAGAAGTACTGTTAAAAAATAAGTCAATTGTACGGATAGAAGGTCCGGGCGCAAGGTCACCTACTTCTGTATCCGGGTGGTTGCGGCTTAAACGAGCATCCTCGGTCAAATCCGGACTCACTCCTTGTGGTCCGAAGAACAGTCTATACATCTCCGTAGGCGTCACGCCCATGAAATTTCGGAGAACTCGCGGCCCCTCTGGGTTGAACTCCCACAAGCGGAGGGGGCGACGTTGGCCGGGCAGTGTCCGGCGAATCAGCATAACTTGTGTCACCTTGACCAGGTTGAGGTCTCCTTTTAGGAGATCCTTTATGCGGCCCTGCAACAGAGGAACGTCTTTGGGCAAGCCCCGATCTAACCCTGTGTTGATCCACGATGTTAAACGTGGTGGGGGGCCCGAGCGAAAGGCGGGAGGCGCTACCCAAGTGGTGCCCCGAGGAGAGGTGATGTAGAACCACTCCTGTTGCCATAAGCCGAGCTCCTCTTGAAAAGTGCCCTTGGGCCATGGAGCATCGGTATTCCTTTTTATAACAGCACCTCCGCACTCTACGTGACGCCCCTCGATTATCTTCGGTTCTACCTTGAAGGTCTTGAGCCATAATCCGAAGTGAGGAGTGATATGGAGAAATGCTTCACACACAACAATGAAGGAGGAGATATGGAGGATGGACTCTGGAGCTAGGTCATGGAATTCCAGCCCATAATAAAACATCAGCCCCCTTACGAAAGGATCCGTTGGGAAGCCTAATCCCTGAAGGAAGTGGGAGATGAATACTACGCTCTCACCAGGCTGAGGGCTTGGGATCGCTTGTCCTTGAGCAGGCAACCTGTGCGGGATCTCGCTGGTCAGGAACCTAGCCTCCCTCAACCTTGATACGTCCTCCTCCGTAACGGAGGAGGGCATCCATTGGCCTTGAAGGCCGGAGCCGGACATTGTCGATGGTCCGGTGCGCCTAGAATCTAAAAGCCTGGGGTGTTGGAACTCGAGGATATGGGCGAGCTTGTTTACAAGAGGGGAGCAAGGTCTCAGTCTCTTTATAAGAGGCAGAATATCAAGAGCCCTCCCCGTAACCATCTTGGACTAGCCTTTAATCAAGGCAGGACGTGCTTAACAAGCACGGTTGGGTTACCCACGTCCGTATTAATGAGAATCCCGTTAAAGGGGGCACACGATCTCTGCTTCGACAAGACGTGCCAAGGAAACCGCCTCGTTGAACGTGCTGCGGTGGAACAACAAAAAATAATCCACACAGAAGGCTTGGTCGCAGTGTTATGACGTAGTGCGGAATACGTCAGCAGATTTGATTTGTGTTTGTATTATTCTCTATATGGCAATACGTGGAAACTTGTTTTGCAGAGCCGGACACTATTTTTTGGTGTTTATTATCTTCTTGAAGAATTTGGAGGAGGAACCCGCCTTGCAATGCCGAAGACAATTTGCGCGCTGGACTCGTCGTCATTGAAGCCTGGTTCAGGGGCTACTGAGGGAGTCCTGGATTAGGGGGTGTTCGGATAGCCGAACTATATCTTCAGCCGGACTCCAGGACTATGAAGATACAAGATTGAAGACTCCGTCCCGTGTCCGGAAGGTTCTTTCCTTGGCGTGGAAGGCAAGCTAGGCGTGCGGATATTCAAGATCTCCTACCAATGTAACCGACTCTGTGTAACCCTAACCCTATCCGGTGCCTATATAAACCGGAGGGTTGTAGTCCGTAGGACGAACACACCATAACCATCATCATACCCATAGGCTAGCTTCTAGGGTTTAGCCTCCTTGATCTCGTGGTAGATCTACTCTTGTACTACCCATATCATCAATATTAATCTAGCAGGAGTAGGGATTTACCTCCATCGAGAGGGCCCGAATCTGGGTAAAATAAAGTGTCCCTTGTCTCCTGTTACCATCCGACCTTGATGCACAGATCGGGACCCCCTACCCGAGATCCGCCGGTTTTGACACCGACACCATGCGTGCACAAAAAGTATCCCAAATATTTTTCAAATAAATATGACAAAAAACTAGACAGAAAAATGAAGATGACAGAAAAATGATCAAGCCAAAATCACTTTTTGTTAAAATATTATAATGGTTTTAGTCTAGGGACTTGTCTGTAATGAAACAGAAAGTTTCCAGGGTTCCTTTTATAAAAACAGAAAACGTTTCAGATATAACTACGCCAGTCCAGAGGGGAGACGTATTTTGCCCGAAGGCGTTTTCAGAAAAAGTTTCAAAAAAAAGAAAAAGCTGACGGGGAGGTCCCATCCGTCGGGTTTGAAAACAAAAACAAAGCATCGGCGCCCGAGGGCCATGGTGGTCACCGGCGGCGATCCACGGCGAGGCAGGGGGATCGGAGGGTATCAATGTGTTCACCATGATCGTTGAGCGTCGGCGAGCCCCACGTCGACGGCGGCCCCAAATCCGGCGGATGGTGGTTTGGGCGAGGTTGGTTCTCGTCGAGGAGAGCTGCAGGCGTCGAATTGGGGTTCGGGTTAGAGCACTGGGTGTAGTGGGAGACGACTGGCACGGTCTGGGAGGCGGGGGTGGTCTCACCGGAGCGAATCGCCCTGGGGCCCGAAGCGGATCGGGCGGCCGGAGATGGAGAAGAAGACCCTCTCGAGGTCCTCCTATTGGTTGGGCGTGGCTCTCGAGAGGTGGAGGGGTGATGCCTGGTCGAGATCGAGATCGAGGCTCCCTTTTATAGCCGGCCCGAGGCGGTGGCCGTGAACGGGATAACGTCGGCGATGATTACGGTGAGGCAGAGGTCGGTCAGGTGGTTTAGGGAGCTAGGCATCACCGCGATGGTCCACTGGTTCCATTCAAGTACTAAGCTTGGCCTGCCTTGGGTGGTACTCCACGTTCTCGACGGAACGGCTCACGGGACTCGGCGGCGGCAGAGAGCACGCTCTATGCTGCTCAGGCCATGGTGATGGTGCCGCAGCATGCACAGGCAAGCGGACAGCCACGCGGAGGCTACGGGTGGCTTGGGCGGTGCTGGACGGTGCCGAAAGGTGGTGCTGATCCCTGCTGGCCGCCACGGGTGGCTCTGCCACCGCAAAAGCTGCCGGCGTCGGCGAGACACGTCACCACCGACGATGGTGCCCGAATAAATGACCATGCAGCGCTCTGGATAAGGAGGGGGAACAGGGAGCAAGGCGCCACTGCAATTACTGGCGAGATCGACGCCGTGCTCTGAAGAAACCGACACTGACGGCGTAACAGAAACACTGAATGTCTGAACTTTCCGAATTTGAACAGCAACAGTGCATGCCAGGTGCTCGATGAAATGATTTTGGCATGTGGAGAAATTTTCTGGAGCTGATCTTTGGTGAGGTGACCTCTCAATGCACCTGGGGGCTGCCTGATTTATCCCAGAATTTTTGGAGAATAAAAATATTGAATCTCACCAAAAATGACAAATCTGGTCCAAACTTGCAATGAGCAAAACAAAAAGAATTTGAACTGTGGAAGAGTGGATCTTGATGGATCTAGGTTGGGGGTGCTAAGGACTAGTCAGAGGAGTTGGTTTGGGATCAAAACTCAAAAGAAATTTGGTACTTCCTTTGTAAATCACCTAGGTCCAAAATAAATGGCAGAAATAGTTTTTGAGGAAAAATAAATTGAATAAAAACCAAAAATGGCTTGAAACTTGCTGGAGATGGGAGTCTTGACTTGATCCAAGGCAGGGATGGGTTTTAGAGGGCAATGTCAATATGTGACATGGCAAAAGAGGAAATTTTTGAATGGGGAAAAGAATAAACCCATAACCCCTAGGGTTTCTTTTTAAAAGAGGAAATTTCAAAAATAACTTTGTGTAGAGTCAAGACAAGAATGAAAAGCCCTCAAGACCAAAATCAAGGTTGAGAAGAGTACCAACAATATTTGCCATAAAATTTTTGAGAGGGAGAGGTTTTAAGAAAAGAATTAAATAGCCTCCTCCAAATCAAATAAAGTTTTTGATAAAAAAAACCAAATCAAATTTTTTGGAGTGTCGCAACACCTACCCCCTTAGGAAAAATCTCGTCCCCGAGATTTCAGCTGATCCTCAAATAGGTGTGGGTATTCTGCCTGGAGAGAGTCCTCTCTTTCCCATGTCGCTTCATCCTCGGTGTGATTGCTCCACTGAACCTTGAAGAACATAATTGTTTTCTGACGAGTCCTCCTTTCAGACTCCTCTAATATCTTTATTGGACGTTCCCTGTAGGTGAGGTCTGGTTGCACGTCAATGTTCTCATGTGACACTTGCTTTTCTGGGTTGCTTATGCATTTCCTCAACTGCGAGACGTGGAATACGTCGTGGACGTCTGACAGCTCTTTGGGTAGGTCTAGCTGGTAGGCTACGGTGCCTCTCCGTGCAACCACACAGAAGGGTCCAATAAATCTTGGTGCTAGCTTTCCTTTAACCTTGAACCGTTGCAGGCCCCTCATAGGGGATACTCGTAGGTACACATATTCACCGGGTTCAAAGCTGACTTCACGGTGCTTCTCATCATAGTAACTCTTTTGTCGGCTTTGTGCTGTCTTGAGTCGGTCCCTGATGAGTCTAACCTTCTCTTCAACTTCCTTGAGCATGTCTGGGCTGAAGATACGGCTATCTCCTGTTTCTGACCAATTTAATGGAGTACGACATCTCCGCCCGTACAAGGCTTCAAAAGGTGCCATTTGTAGGCTGGATAGGTAACTGTTTTTGTATGCGAACTCAGCATATGGCAAGCTTTCTTCCCAACTGGTTCCATAGGTGAGGACACATGCTCTCAGCATGTCTTCTAGAATCTGGTTCACGCGTTCAGTTTGTCCATCAGTCTGGGGGCGGTAGGCTGTACTAAATGCTAGTTGAGTCCCCAGAGCCTGTTGTAAATGATCCCAGAATTTTGAAACGAATTGAGTGCCTCTGTCGGATATTATAGTCTTTGGAACTCCATGCAGACAAACTATACAGGAGAGATAAATCTTGGCAAGCTTCTGAGTGGTGTGGGTTGTCTTCACTGGTATGAAATGTGCCACCTTGGTTAATCTATCGGTGATGACCCATATGGCATCATTTCCGTGTTGTGACCGAGGTTGTCCGACAACAAAATTCATCCCAATTTCGTCCCATTTCCACTCAGGTATCCTGTTTGGCTATAGTAGTCCGGCTGGTTTTTCGTGCTCGGCTTTTATGCGTTGACAAGAATCGCAACATGCAATGAAAGTGGCTATATCCCTCTTCATGCCATGCCACGAAAATCTTTCCTGAGTGTCCTTATACATTTTGGTTCCTCCAGGGTGCATTGAATATGGGGTGGTGTGGCCTTCGGTTAGGATTTGTTGTTTGAGGTCCTCTATATTTGGCATGCAAAGTCTGTCTCCGTACCATAATATTCCCTCATCGTCTATGACGAATTCCGAGGCCTTGCCCTTACTCACTTTTCTTTTTATGCCTTCGATGCTGGGGTGTCCATGCTGAGCTTTCTTAATCTTCTCCACAAGGGTGGGTTGTAATTCCAATTTTGACACAGTGCCTTCTGTGACCATCATTAAGTTGAGTTTGGTGAACTCCTGTTGAAATTCATGTCTCAAGTTTTGTAGACTGTCGTTGTCCGAGCTGGGGTTTCGACTAAGAGCATCTGCCACTACATTTGCTTTTCCTGGATGGTAGTGGATGCCAACATCATAGTCTTTCACTAATTCCAACCAGCGCCGTTGCCGTAAATTGAGCTCTGGCTGTGTGAAAATATATTTGAGACTTTTGTGGTCCGTAAATATTTCACAACGATTCCCAAGCAAAAAGTGTCTCCATTCTTTGAGTGCATGAATGACTGTTGAGAATTCTAAGTCATGGGTGGGATAATTTTCTTCATGCTTCCGAAGTTGTCTGGAAGCGTATGCAACTACCTTGCCTTCTTGCATCAGCACGCACCCGAGGCCTTTTCGTGATGTGTCACAATACACTTCGAAACTTTTGTGTATGTCCGGTATAACCAAAACTGGTGTTGTTGTTAATTTCTTCTTGAGTTCTTGGAAACTCTTCTTGCAAGCTTCAGTCCACACAAATTTCTTTTCCTTCTTGAGTAACTGTGTCATTGGTTTTGCTATGGTGGAGAACCCCTCAATAAACCTTCGGTAGTATCCCGCCATTCCCAGAAAACTTCGGACATCCGTTATGTTGGCTGGTGGTTTCCAGCCAAGCACGGCCTTGACTTTTTCTGGGTCCACGGCAACACCTTCTTGGGTCAACACGTGGCCTAGAAAACCAACCTGTCTTAACCAAAACTCACACTTGCTGAACTTGGCATATAATTGGTGTTTCCTTAATTCTCCCAGTACAATCCTGAGATGTTCTGCATGCTCTTCTGGTGTCTTAGAGTATACCAGAATGTCGTCAATGAACACCACAACAAATTTGTCCATAAATTTCATAAACACTTTGTTCATGAGGTGAACAAAATAAGCGGGGGCATTTGTTAGTCCAAACGGCATTACTTAAACTCATATAGTCCGTATTTGGAGGTGAATGCTGTCTTAGGGATATCTTCTGTCCGGACTTTTAATTGATGATATCCTGACCTTAAATCAATTTTTGAGAAAACTTTGGCTTGTGCGAGCTGGTCAAATAAATCATTTATCCGTGGCATCGGATATTTATTTTTGATGGTGACCATGTTGAGTGCTCGATAGTCTATGCATAATCTCAGTGTCCCATCCTTCTTCTTGGCATATAATACTGGTGAACCCCAAGGTGAGGAGTTGGCTCGTATAAATCCTTTGTCCAGTAATTCTTTTACTTGCTTCTTTAATTCTACCAACTCGGAGGGTGCCATCCTATAGGGTTTCTTGTAGATGGGGGTGGTTCCAGGTGCCAGTTCAATGCTGAATTCTATTTCCCGGTCTGGCGGCATGCCTGGTAGTTCTTAGGGAAATACGTCAAGGAACTCGCACACCACTAGAACTTTGCTTAACTCTGAGGCGTCCACCTTGTTCAATCTTGGTTGTCGTGATCCTGGTCTTTCTTGAGCTGCGACTTTTATTGTCTTCCCGTGATGATGAGTGAGGATTACAGTCCGACTGAAGCAATCGATAAATCCCTTGTTGGTGGTTAACCAATCCATTCCTAGGATAACCTCCAATCCTTTATTTTCCAATACGATGAGTTTTGCTTGAAACATTAGTCCTCTGAGCTCAATAACCACACCTTGGCAGTAACTCTGAGTGATTTGCTTATTCCCGGGGGACTTGATGATCATGGATTTTTCCAAAGGGAGCATTGAAAAATCATGTTGCAAAGCAAAACTCTTCAAAATGAACGAGTGAGAAGCTCCAGAATCAAACAAAACCGTGGCAGGTATCGTGTTGACAGGGAACGTACCGAGTACGATATCCGGGGCATTATGTGCTTCCTCCTTGGTCACATGGTTTAGGTGACCCTTCTTGTGATCGTTGTTGGGGTTGAAGTTGTTGCGCTTGGGTGCTGAATTGTTCCCATTGTTGTTCGGTTTTGGGGCCGAGTTTCTTGGCTTTGGGCATTGTTTTGCATAGTGCCCTTCCTCTCCACAAGCGTAGCAAGTAACACCGGGGCGATATGTAAAATCCTTGTCCCTTGCGTGAAATTTTTTGATTGGGCGCGGAACATTGTTTGTGGGTTTGTTTGCTCCAATCTTCTGGGGGTCAGTCTTGTGTCGGTTGTTGCGAGCATGGGTAGTCTTGTCCCTTTTTCGCTTGCGAAACTCCTCCAAGCTGTGGCGCTCATTTTCCAAGGTAATGGCCTTGTCCACAAGTGTTTTGAAGTCCAGAAAGGTATGTACGACCAGCTGGCATTTAAGTATTGGTGCCAGACCATCCAGAAACTTCTCCATCTTTTTGTTCTCCGTCATATGCTCTTCGTTGGCATAACGAGATAATAGGGTAAACTGACTATTGTAGTCAGTCACTGTCATGCTTCTCTGCTTGAGGTCATCAAATTCCCTCTTCTTGATCTTCATAATGCTCCTGGGAATGTGCGCCCCATGAAATCCTTCTTTGAAATCTTCCCATGTGATATTGTTTTCATTGGGGTGCATGTGTAGGAAATTCTCCCACCATGATGCGGCTGCTCCCGTGAGATAGTGAGGTGCATAAAGTACCTTGTCACGGTCTGAACACTGTGCAATAATCAACTTCCTCTCAATGTCTCGAAGCCAATCATCGGCCTCAAGAGGTTTATCAGTGTGAGAGAACGTTGGGGGACGCATCTTCTGTAACTCAGACAATTTAGAGTGCTGCTGATATGGCTCACGATGGTTCCCCATATTGATAACATGGTTCATCATTTCCTGGTGCTGCTGCTGGCTCTGCTCGTAAAGGCGGCATACTTGAGAAAATGTTGTTTCACTGCCTTGCTAACTTGACTGTCCTTGTGTGAAATTATTGCTCGTCTGGGCACCATAATTTTCTTCCGACGGGTTTGCCATGGAACGAGTCCAGGGACGAGGCATTTTTCACTCTGGGGTAATTTTGCAAACTCATGAGAAAATTGGGTCATAAAAATAAATAATTTGTAAAGGCGGAAATTTTAAGAACTCCAAAATTTTTCAAGAAAACACTTGATCGCGCGTGGAGAAGGACCGCTCAGTACATATCTTACATGCAAGCCATAATTATATAATACATCACTCAGGATGTGCGTACACATTCCTGACATGTTATTTAGGCTAGTGCACTTCTCTGAGATCCTACATGATGCGCAAACAAGCTACTTCTCACCAAACCTATGTACATATAAACATATCATACAAGCTGGCACATCACACTGCTGCTAGACGTACTCAGTCGGAGATGGTGAAGACTTCCTTTGGCCTGCCGAGGGAAAGACCCAGTGGTGCTGGAGACTCAATCTCCTCCTCGCTAATAGGCTCAAGGCGCGAAGTACTGGGTTGAGGAGCTGGTGCAGGCGCGGTAGGTGGTGCAGCTCTGACCGGAGTAGGAGCAATGACCTGGTCAAACTCCTTAGTGGTAGGCAGGTGGCGAGTAGTGGCTAAGATGGCCGGTGTATAGGATGCTGAGGACGAGACGAACGTCAGTGGTGGTGCCATATGGAGTTGCTCCCTCCTGTTGGCGGAGCAGCCATGGATGGAATCCATGCGAGCAGCTACGAGGTCGTCCACGAGGTTGTCGAAAGCTGCCTCAAGTGCCTTGAGGTACTCAACAAGCATCTCGATAGCCTCATCTCTCTCTCTCCCCTAGCGCAAGCGAATGCATAGTGGCAAGTGTATGGCACGTGGCATGGGAGGTAGCGGTAGCGACGAGTCTTCATCGAAGGAAGAACATCCCGGAGGCGAGCTATTGCCTCACGGCCAGCCATCTGCATGGCATGCCTCTCCGTAGGCATGGCCCTCCCGACGAATCGGAAGCGGCGGAACTCGGCGCGTCCTCCCTTGAACTGAACTGTGGCCTGGTACATAGACAAACTGTCGCTAAGCTTGTGCTGGTAGAGTGTGAACTCCGGATGGACTGATGGCCCGATCGCAGTCCTGGTGATGGAGATGAGGAGCTTGATGAACCCCTCAGGGACATTGGCGAACACCTGTGACTCACAATCGTTGCTCGCCATCTACAAAGTAGACAAAATCCCGAATAGTTAAATCATAAATTTATGATGACCAACAGAAAATTGCTACAATATGCAGAATAATAAAATGAGCTAATAACCGATTAGCGATCGCACCTAGTGGCTTCCTACAGTCAGCCTGGCTCTAATACCAAGTTTGTCCAGACCAACTTTCCAATAAAACATTTATTGAAAAGCCGACCTTAGTATTGACTAGTACAGAAGAATCCTTCTTACTGGCAGACAAAATCCTGATACAGAAATCCAGTAGTACTAAATATTATACATGGTTGAGCTGAGGGGCTCAACAATTTATTACAAGCACGCCTATATTATACATAAAGGCGGATATGACACAAGAGTATGGTGGCATAACTACTGACTCGTAATAAAGGTGGTGGTGGATATGTCACAGTGAAGTGGGTGACATGACTCTGAAAGCTTACAACTCATCAAGCGTCGGAGTGAGGCTTGATGATTTTCGGTGGTGGAAGCGTATATAATACAAGTGAACAACTCCAGGGTCGCACGTGACTGATTGGGACTCCTCTAGGCGTCGGACTCGCTATCGAACTCTTCATCCATAAGATCGCCTTCGTCAACATCTGGCCAAATCAACAAGCCAGGTGAGTACTTTGAATGTACTCGCAAGACAGTTCAGACAAAAGATATAACGAATGTAAACATGATGCACATGAGCAGATTAGTCTACACAATCAAATAATAGGTTTGCACTGCACGATAAATAAAAGGAAGTCAGGCGGTAGTCCTCCCGAAATCCCAATAAAATAAATGAAGACCGATCGGGTGTCTGAAGCGACGCCTCGAAAGGTAAAAGTAAATTAACATGCCATAGTCGGGCGTCGAGGCGACACCACATAAAGGGCTTATATTGAAAAGTAAATGACAGAACATGCCACAGTCGGACGTCTATGCGACATCACATAAAGGGCTTATATCAAAAGTAAATAACAATAATGCCACAGTCGGACGTCTGAGCGACATCACATAAAGGGCTTATATCAAAAGTAAATGACAGTAATGCCACAGTCGGACGTCTGAGCGACATCACATAAAGGGCTTATATCAAAAGTAAATGACAATAATGCCACAGTCGGACGTCTGAGCGACATCACATAAAGGGCTTATATCAAAAGTAAATGACAATAATGCCACAGTCGGACGTCTGAGCGACATCACATAAAGGGCTTATATCAAAAGTAAATGACAACAATGCCACAGTCGGACGTCTGAGCGACATCACATAAAGGGCTTATAGTTTATCGTTCGAATTTAAATAGCTCATGAATTCAAATCATCACAAGGAAATACTCAGCATATAATAGTGAACTGGTTAGCCCATTCACATGAATAACCTTCAGCCGAGTTTACCACTCTCGGTTTTATGTTTACTCTCCGGAGGCTGTCACCGGGGTTGACACTAATATTTGACACTGAGACTGACACTGACACTGAGATAATGTCCAAGTCCTTGCTCGTGGACATGGATACTCGAATGGTTTTGACTCTGCAGAGTTTGCACTTTTTAACCACAGCCAACGGATTTCGGTAGTCACAATGGACTAGTTCCGTTTACGATGTTTTAGAAGAAACACGTCTAACTGGTAGACACCCATTCCACATTCTGTTGCCAGGAATCACCCTCGGCAACATTCAAGAAAAAACCTTAAGACGGGGAGGCCACAACCTCGAATAACATGGGATCAAATTTATATCACGCGCTCTAAGGGGTGCCCCCCTCTCGGTCCCAACCGGAAACACCCATGCCCCCTGACTGGATGACGGGCTTTAATCCAGGGCCATGGAACCCTCATCGCGGTCCCTCTGTTTGGTGTGTACAAGGGAAGAGGTTTGCAACTTACTAAACCGCACTCTTTGCAGAAAACATGTGGCAGCACGAAGGGGAAACGAACGGGATCAAGACTTGACCCACGTTTGAACTGGAGTTAACGGTTGACATAAAACTGACATGCTCCAACAATACCAGCTTGCAACCCATCATGTCACCACATGATCGTGTTATCTTATCATCATAAGAACACATCAAACTTCGAAGCTCACTTGTAGCTTGCCTTGCATGCACATAACATTCACAAATGCTTATATAAACATGCCATGAGAAAACTACTCGAGCAAACATGCAAAACACTCATCATATCAAAGGTTCAAACATGCTTGCCTGGTTCGGAGAAGTCGGAGTCTAGCTCGGCGAAGTTTGCGTCTCCTCTACCTCCTCCGGTATCTACGTATTAAAAGAAAAACCGAATACTACATAAATATTGTGCATGCACAAAAAGTATTCCAAATATTTTTCAAATAAATATGATAAAAAAACTAGACAGAAAAATGAAGATGACAGAAAAAGAATCAAGCCAAAATCACTTTTTGTTAAAATGTTATAATGGTTTTAGTCCAAGGACCTGTCTGTAATGAAACAGAAAGTTTCCAGGGTTCCTTTTATAAAAACAGAAAACATTTCAGATATAACTACGCCAGTCCAGAGGGGAGACGTATTTTGCCCGAAGGCGTTTTCAGAAAACATTTCAAAAAAAGAAAAAGCTGATGGGGAGGTCCCACCCGTCGGGTTTGAAAACAAAAACAGAGCATTGGCGCCCGAGGGACGCGGTGGTCGCCGGGGACGATCCCCGGCGAGGCAGGGGGATCGGAGGGTACCAGCGTGTTCACCGTGTTCTTCCGCACCTGTGGGTGGTGGTTGAGCGTCGGCGAGCCCCGCGTCGACGGCGGCCCCAACTCCGGCGGATGGTGGTTCGGGCGAGGTTGGTTCTCGTCGAGGAGAGCTGCAGGCGTCGAATTGGGGTTCAGGTTAGAGCACTGGGTGTAGTGGGAGACGACTGTCACGGTCTGGGAGGCGGGGGTGGTCTCACCGGAGCGAATCGCGCTGGGGCCCGAAGCGGATCGGGCGGCCGGAGATGGAGAAGAAGACCCTCTCGAGGTCCTCCTAGTGGTTGGGTGTGGCTCTGGAGAGGTGGAGGGGTGATGCCTGGTCGAGATCGAGCTCGAGGCTCCCTTTTATAGCCGGCCCGAGGCGGTGGCCGTGAACGGGATAACGCCGGCGATGATTACGGTGAGGCAGAGGTCGATCAGGTGGTTTAGGGAGCTAGGCATCACCGCGATGGTCCATTGGTTCCATTCAAGTGCTAAGCTTGGCCTGCCTTGGGTGGTACTCCACGTTCTCGACGGAACTGCTCACGGGAGTCATCGGTGGCAGAGAGCACGCTCTGTGCTGCTCAGGCCACGGTGACGGTGCCGCAGCGTGCACAGGCAAACGGACAGCCACGCGGAGGCTACGGGTGGCTTGGGCGGTGCTGGACGGCGCCGAAAGGTGGTGCTGATCCCTGCTGGCCGCCACGGGTGGCTCTGCCACCGCAGAAGCTGCCGGCGTCGGCGAGACACGTCACCACCGACGATGGTGCCTGAATAAATGACCATGCAGCGCTCTGGATAAGGAGGGGGAACAGGGAGCAAGGCGCCACTGCAATTACTGGCAAGATCGACGCCGTGCTCTGAAGAAACCGACACTGACGGCGTAACAGAAACACTGAATGTCTGAACTTTCCGAATTTGAACAGCAACAGTGCATGCCAGGTGCTCGATGAAATGATTTTGGCATGTGGAGAAATTTTCTGGAGCTGATCTTTGGTGAGGTGACCTCTCAATGCACCTGGGGGCTGCCTGATTTATCCCAGAATTTTTGGAGAATAAAAATATTGAATCTCACCAAAAATGACAAATCTGGTCCAAACTTGCAATGAGCAAAACAAAAAGAATTTGAACTGTGGAAGAGTGGATCTTGATGGATCTAGGTTGGGGGTGCTAAGGACTAGTCAGAGGAGTTGGTTTGGGATCAAAACTCAAAATAAATTTGGTACTTCCTTTGTAAATCACCTAGGTCCAAAATAAATGGCAGAAATAGTTTTTGAGGAAAAATAAATTGAATAAAAACCAAAAATGGCTTGAAACTTGCTGGAGATGGGAGTCTTGACTTGATCCAAGGCAGGGATGGGTTTTAGAGGGCAATGTCAATATGTGACATGGCAAAAGAGGAAATTTTTGAATGGGGAAAAGAATAAACCCATAACCCCTAGGGTTTCTTTTTAAAAGAGGAAATTTCAAAAATAACTTTGTGTAGAGTCAAGACAAGAATGAAAAGCCCTCAAGACCAAAATCAAGGTTGAGAAGAGTACCAACAATATTTGCCATAAAATTTTTGAGAGGGAGAGGTTTTAAGAAAAAAATTAAATAGCCTCCTCCAAATCAAATAAAGTTTTTGATAAAAAAAACCAAATCAAATTTTTTGGAGTGTCGCAACACCTACCCCCTTAGGAAAAATCTCGTCCCCGAGATTTCAGCTGATCCTCAAATAGGTGTGGGTATTCTGCCTGGAGAGAGTCCTCTCTTTCCCATGTCGCTTCATCCTCGGTGTGATTGCTCCACTGAACCTTGAAGAACATAATTGTTTTCTGACGAGTCCTCCTTTCAGACTCCTCTAATATCTTTATTGGACGTTCCCTGTAGGTGAGGTCTGGTTGCACGTCAATGTTCTCATGTGACACTTGCTTTTCTGGGTTGCTTATGCATTTCCTCAACTGCGAGACGTGGAATACGTCGTGGACGTCTGACAGCTCTTTGGGTAGGTCTAGCTGGTAGGCTACGGTGCCTCTCCGTGCAACCACACAGAAGGGTCCAATAAATCTTGGTGCTAGCTTTCCTTTAACCTTGAACTATTGCAGGTCCCTCATAGGGGATACTCATAGGTACACATATTCACCGAGTTCAAAGCTGACTTCACGGTGCTTCTGATCGTAGTAACTCTTTTTTTTGGCTTTGCGATGTCTTGAGTCGGTCCCTGATGAGTCTAACTTTCTCTTCAGCTTCCTTGAGCATGTCTGGGCCGAAGATACGGTTGTCTCCTGTTTCTGACCAATTTAATGGAGTACGACATCTCCGCCCGTACAAGGCTTCAAAAGGTGCCATTTGTAGGCTGGATTGGTAACTGTTGTTGTATGCGAACTCAGCATATGGCAAGCTTTCTTACCAACTGGTTCCATAGGTGAGGACACATGCTCTCAGCATGTCTTCAAGAATCTGGTTCACGCGTTCAGTTTGTCCATCAGTCTGGGGGTGGTAGGTTGTACTAAATGCTAGTTGAGTCCCTAGAGCCTGTTGTAAATGATCCCAGAATTTTGAAACGAATTGAGTGCCTCTGTCGGATATTATAGTCTTTGGAACTCCATGCAGACAAACTATACAGGAGAGATAAATCTTGGCAAGCTTCTGAGTGGTGTGGGTTGTCTTCACTGGGATGAAATGTGCCACCTTGGTTAATCTATCGGTGATGACCCATATGGCATCATTTCCGTGTTGGGACCAAGATAGTCCGACAATAAAATCCATCCCAATTTCATCCCATTTCCACTCAGGTATCCTGTTTGGCTGTAGTAGTCCGGCTGGTTTTTGGTGCTCGGCTTTTATGCGTTGACAAGAATCGCAACATGCAATGAAGGTGGCTATATCCCTCTTCATGCCGTTCCACCAAAATCTTTCCTGAATGTCCTTATACATTTTGGTTCCTCTAGGGTGGATTGAATATGGGGCGGTGTGGCCTTCGGTTAGGATTTGCTATTTGAGGCCTCTATATTTGGCACGCAAAGTCTGTCTTCGTACCATAATATTCCCTCATCGTCTATGACGAATTCCGAGGCCTTGCCCTTACTCACTTTTCTTTTTATGCCTCCGATGCTGGGGTGTCCATGCTGAGCTTTCTTAATCTTCTCCCCAAGGGTGGGTTGTAATTCCAATTTTGACACAGTACCTTCCGTGACCATCATTAAGTTGAGTTTGGCGAACTCCTGTTGAAATTCAAGTGTCAAGTTTTGTAGACTGTCGTTGTCCGAGCTGGGGTTTCGACTAAGAGCATTTGCCACTACATTTGCTTTTCCTGGATGGTAGTGGATGCCAACATCATAGTCTTTCACTAATTCCAACCAGCGTCGTTGCCGTAAATTGAGCACTGGCTGTGTGAAAATATATTTGAGACTTTTGTGGTCCGTAAATATTTCACAACGATTCCCAAGCAAAAAGTGTCTCCATTCTTTGAGTGCATGAATGACTACTGCGAATTCTAAGTCATGGGTGGGATAATTTTCTTCATGCTTCCGAAGTTATCTGGAAGCGTATGCGACTACCTTGCCTTCTTGCATCAGCACGCACCCGAGGCCTTTTCGGGATGCATCACAATACACTTCAAAACTTTTGTGTATGTCCCGTTTAACCAAAACTGGTGTTGTTGTTAATTCCTTCTTAAGTTCTTGGAAAATCTTCTCACAAGCTTCAGTCCACACAAATTTCTTTTCCTTCTTGAGTAACTGTGTCATTGGTTTTGCTATGGTGGAGAACCCCTCAATAAACCTTCGGTAGTATCCCACCATTCCCAGAAAACTTCGGACATCCATTACGTTGGTTGGTGGTTTCTAGCCAAGCACGGCCTTGACTTTTTCTAGGTCCATGACAACACCTTCTTGGGTCAACACATGGCCTAGAAAACCAACCTGTCTTAACCAAAATTCACACTTGCTGAACTTGGCGTATAATTGGTGTTTCCTTAATTTTCCCAGTACGATCCTGAGATGTTCTGCATGCTCTTCTGGTGTCTTAGAGTATACCAGAATGTCGTCAATGAACACCACAACAAATTTGTCCATAAATTTCATAAACACTTTGTTCATGAGGTGAACAAAATAAGCGGGGGTGTTTGTTAGTCCAAACGGCATTACTGTAAACTCATATAGTCTGTATCTGGAGGTGAATGTTGTCTTAGGGATATCTTCTGTCCGGACTTTTAATTGATGATATCCTGACCTTAAATCAATTTTTGAGAAAGCTTTGGCTTGTGCGAGCTGGTCAAATAAATCATTATCCGTGGCATCGGATATTTATTTTTCATGGTGACCATGTTGAGTGCTCGATAGTCTATGCATAATCTCAGTGTCCCATCCTTCTTCTTGGCAAATAATACTGGTGAACCCCAAGGTGAGGAGCTGGCTCGTATAAATCCTTCGTCCAGTAATTCTTTTATTTGCTTCTTTAATTCTACCAACTCGGAGGGTGCCATCCTATAGGGTTTCTTGTAGTACTTTGGGGAGCTGTGATATAAAACCACTCTCGCTGCCGTAAGTCAGACATCTCCGGGAAGGAACCCTTTGGCCATGGAGCATCGGCGCCTTTGCTTATTATGGCACCTCCGCATTCTGCGTGTCGCCCATCAATCATCTTCGGCTTCACATTGAAGGTCTTAAGCCATAAGCTGAAGTGCGGGGTGATGAGGAGGAAGGCCTCACACACGACGATAAACGACGAGATGTGAAGGATGGAATACGGTGCTAGATCGTGGAAATCGAGCCTGTAATAGAACATAAGCCCTCTAACAAAGGGATCAAGACTAAAGCCTAGCCCTCGGAGGAAGTGGGAAACAAATACGACACTCTCGTTGGGTTCGGGAGTGGGGATGACTTGCCCTTGAGCACGCAGCCTGAGCGAGATTTCGGCGGTCAGATACCTGGCTTCTCTTAGCTTCTTGATGTCCTCCTCTGTGATAGAGGAGGCCATCCACCGGCCTTGAAGGTTGTATCCGGACATGATTGAAGGTCCGAAGCGCTTAGCCTGAGCCTTGGGTGTTGGAATTCGAGGTGGGGGAGGGAAGGATCGAGCGCGAGAAGAAAAGGACAGGCCTTGGCCCCTTTATAAAGAGGGTGAATATCAAGCGTCCTCCGCGTGGCCGTTTGGAACTTGCCTAAAATCGAGGAGTCATACCAGCAAGCACGATTAGGTTACCCACACCCGTATTGATGAGAATCCCGTGATAAGGGGACACGATTGATAACCCACAAGTATAGGGGATCGCAACAGCTTTCGAGGGTAGAGTATTCAACCCAAATTTATTGATTCGACACAAGGGGAGGCAAAGAATATTCTCAAGTATTAGCAGCTGAGTTGTCAATTCAACCACACCTAGAAACTTAGTATCTATAGCAAAGTGTTTAGTAGCAAAGTAATATGATAGTGGCTGCAACGGTAACAAAAGAGTAAAGAAAGCAAAGTAATATTTTTGGTGTTTTGTAGTGATTGTAACAGTAGCAACGAGAAAGTAAATAAGCAAGAACCAGTATATGGAAAGCTCGTAGGCACCGGATTAGTGATGGATAATTATGCCGGATGCGGTTCATCATGTAACAATCATAACATAGGGTGACACAGAACTAGCTCCAATTCATCAATGTAATGTAGGCATGTATTCTGTATATAGTCATACGTGCTTATGGAAAAGAACTTGCATGACATCTTTTGTCCTACCCTCCCGTGGCAGCGGGGTCCTATTGGAAACTAAGGGATATTAAGGCCTCCTTTTAATAGAGAACCGGAACAAAGCATTAACACATAGTGAATACATGAACTCCTCAAACTATGGTCATCACCGGCAGTGGTCCCGATTATTGTCACTTCGGGGTTGCCGGATCATAACACATAGTAGGTGACTATAGACTTGCAAGATAGGATCAAGAACTCACATATATTCATGAAAACATAATAGGTTCATATCTGAAATCATGGCACTCGGGGCCTAGTGACAAGCATTAAGCATAGCAAAGTCATAGCAACATCAATCTCAGAACATAATGGATACTAGGGATCGAACCCTAACAAAACTAACTCGATTACATGATAAATATCATCCAACCCATCACCGTCCAGCAAGCCTACGATGGAATTACTCACGCACGGCGGTGAGCATCATGAAATTGGTGACGGAGGATGGTTGATGATGACGACGGCGACAAATCCCCCTCTCCGGAGCCCCGAACGGTCTCCAGATCAGCCCTTCCGAGAGGTTTTAGGGCTTGGCGGTGGCTCCGTATCGTAAAACGCGATGATTTCTTCTCTCTGATTTTTTCTCCCCGAAAGCCAATATATAGAGTTGGAGTTGGCGTCGGAGGGTTTCTAGGGGGCCCACGAGGTATGGGGCGCGCCCTAGGAGGGGGGGCGCCCCCCACCCTCGTGGACAGGGTGTGGGCCCCCTGGTCTTCATCTTTGACGAGGGTTTTTTTATTTTTTATAAGACATCCCGTGGAGTTTCAGGTCATTCCGAGAACTTTTGTTTTCTGCACATAAAACAACATCATGGCGATTCTGCTGAAAACAGCGTCAGTCCGGGTTAGTTCCATTCAAATCATACAAGTTAGAGTCCAAAACAAGGGCAAAAGTGTTTGGAAAAGTATATACGACGGAGACGTATCAACTCCCCCAAGCTTAAACCCTTGCTTGTCCTCAAGCAATTCAGTTGACAAACTGAAAGAGAAAAATAAAAACTTTTACAAACTCTGTTTGCTCTTGTTGTTGCAAATAAGTAAAGTCGGCATTCAAGTTTTCAGCATATATCATAACTAACCACATTTGCAATAATTCTCAGGTCTCACAATTACTCATATCAATAGCATAATCAACTAGCGAGCCATAATAATAAATCTTGGATGACAACACTTTCTCAAAACAATCATAATATGATATGACAAGATGGTATCTCGCTAGCCCTTTCTGAGACCGCAAAACATAAATGCAGAGCACCTTTAAAGATCAAGGACTGACTAGACATTGTACTTCATGGTAAAAGAGATTCAATCATAGTCACACCCAACATAGATTAATAGTGATGAATGCAAATGACAGCTGTGCTCTCCAACTAGTGCTTTTTAATAAGAAGGTGATGACTCAACATAAAAGTAAATGGATAGGCCCTTCGCAGAGGGAAGCAGGGATTTGTAGAGGTGCCAAAGCTCAGTTTTGAAATAGAGATAAATTATATTTTGAGCGGTATACTTTCATTGTCAACATAGCAACTAAGAGATGGTGATATCTTCCATGTCAGACACATTATAGGCGGTTCCCAAACAGAATGGTAAAGTTTATACTCCCCCTCCACCAACAAGCATCAATCCATGGCTTGCTCGAAACAACGAGTGCCTCCAACATACATCAGGTCCCAAGGGGAGTTTTGTTTGCAATTAATTTTGATTTAGTTTGCATAAAGCATGGGACTGGGCATCCCGGTGACCAGCCATTTTCTCGTGAGTGAGGAGCGGAGTCCACTCCTCTTGAGAATAACCCTCCTAACATGGAATATAAGGGCAACCTTGGTTGATACATGAGCTATTCAAGCATACAAAATAGAATGTTTATTTGAAGGTTTAGAGTTTGGCACATACAAATTTACTTGGAACGGCAGGTAGATACCGCATATAGGAAGGTATAGTGGACTCATCTGGAATAACTTTGGGGTTTTAGGGATTGGATGCACAAGTAGTATTCCTGCTTAGTACAAGTGAAGGCTAGCAAAAGACTGGGAAGCGACCAACTAGAGAGCGACAACAGCCATGTACATGCATTAAAATTAATAAACATGGGATGCAAGCATGAGTAGGATATAATCCACCATGAACATAAATATCGTGAAGGCTATGTTGATTTGTTTCAACTACATGTGTGAACATGTGCCAAGTCAAGTAACTTAAATCATTCAAAGGAGGATACCACCCCATCATACCCCATCATAACCATCTCAATAGCATGTTGTCACGCAAGGTAAATCATTATAACTCATAGCTAATTAAGCATGGCACAAGCAACTATGATCTCTAATTGTCATTGCAAACATGTTTATTCATAATAAGCTGAATCAAGAACGATGAACTCATCATATTTACAAAAACAAAAGAGGTCGAGTTCATACCAACTTTTGTCATGTCAATCAGTCCATCATATATCATCATAATTGCCTTTTACTTGCACGACCGAATGGTGTGAATAATAATAAGAGTGTACGTGCATTGGACTAAGCTGGAATCTGCGAGCATTCAATAAACAGGAGAAGACAAGGCAATATGGGCTCTTGGTTAATTCAACAATAAAGCATATAAGAGCCACTTCAACAATTTAATCATGGTCTTCTCCTACTGACCCCCAAAGAAAAGAAAAGAAATAAAAACTATTTACACAGGAAAGCTCCCAACAAGCAAAAGAAGAACGGGAAATATTTTTGGGTTTTCTTTTTTTAATTACTACTACTATAGCAAGAAAGTAAACTACTACTAATTTTTTTTGTTTTCTTAAGGTTTAACAAATACAAAAGAAGAAAGCAGGAAAACAAAATAAACTAGCATGGATATTACAGTGAAGAGTATGAGCACCGACATCTAGCAATGAGTGTGTGTGAACATAAAATGTCGGTGAGAAATACGTACTCCCCCAAGCTTAGGCTTTTGGCCTAAGTTGGTTTATGGCCAGGGATAGCCTGGCGGATACCCGTAGGTGTAGCTGGGGTCGTACTGCAATGAAGAATAGTTTGGATCATACTGTGATGAGGAAGACTCTGACTGCCATTGACTGATAGTCATCTCTGGATCCCAAGAATAAACAGATTGTCGTGGAGGCTCATCTTGTGGTTCCGGTTCCTGGGCTGGTGCAGGATTTTTGTAAGCTTGAATGGCAGCCCACGTAACGAGATAGGGTCCTACAAAATTAAACAAAGAAGGAGCAGGCAGCGTAATAGTTTCAGGATGATGTTTATCAAAGTATAACTTATATTTGAGCTTTCCATTCCTATCCTTAACAAGAAAATCATGTGCTATCATACTCTTATAATCTAGATAGGCATTAGGCAACAGTTTTTCTTCTTTCTCATAATGCCTAATAGCTATGTTAAAATGTGTAGCAAGGCGAGAAGCATAAATGCCTCCAAAGATGGGGCCCTTAGTATGGTTCAGACTCAACCATCTAGCAACAATTCCGCCCATACTGACAGTGTTGTCGCGGTACAAACCATGGAACAAAATAATAATATCAGGAACACTAAGGTTCCCACAGTTCCCGCGACCAATCAAGCAACGACTAGCAACTAAGGCAAAATATCATAATATAGGAAAATGTATGCTAGTAATCCTTGCATCAGAAACCTTCCTGGTTTCTCCCATGGAGATAAGGTTAATAAATGGTTCCAACTCTTTACGGGGTGGTTCCTCCAAGATACCCTCAGGGGGTATGTTGCATACTGCGCAAAATTCAGACAATGGCATTTTCTTCACAACGTCATATAAATGAAACTCTACTGAAGGAGGTGATTCCTTAAGGTAAAAGTAGAAGTTATGCACAAAAGTATTTGTGAGTAAGAGATACTGTGGATGTTGGTCGCGAACGAAGTCGGTAAGGCCAGCATTTTCAATCAATGAATAGAAATCCTCATAAACCCCGGCCCGTGTCAAGAAATTATCATAAGGCCATTCACACGGTCATATCTCCGCAGTACGAGGCAAATTATATTTGGGTCTCTGAGCTTCTTCATTTTGTTTCTCCTTTGAGATTCGGCTCGATGAGCCCCTCAAAAGTCTCTTCATTATTTCTGAAATAATCTGAAATTTTTAGTAACTTCAAACAAAAGTGAACCAACTTCAATAAAACTGATAGCAACTACTCCTGCAAGTGCCTAGAGACTATATCAAGCATTAGAACTACTTGGAACCATATAAAGTTGACATGCAAGCTCAAGAACATGGTCACCTATGCAGCACAAATTTGCAAAGAATAAAGCACTAGAACAAAAACTAATTGGACCAATGGAGGAGTCACATACCAAGGAACAATCTCCCCAAGCAGTTTTGCAACAGGTGCTTTGAGCAAGGAGATCGAAAATCACAGCAAAAGTGGCTGGAACTCGTGCTTGAGTTGGTTTTTCGGGTTTGTGTGAGGCAGAGGAAGAAGATGGGTGCTGGGATAAGTGGAGGAGGGCCACCGTGGGCCCATGAGGCAGGGGCGCGCCCAGGGGGTAGGGCGCGCCCTCCACCCTCGTGGCCAGGTGGCAGCTCCCCCCGCGGTGATTTTTGCACAGTAAATCCTCAAATATTCCCGAAAAAATCATACTAAATTGGCATGGCATTCTGAGGACTTTTATTTTCGGGATATTTTTATATTGCACGGATAAGTCAGGAAACAGATAGAGAATACTATTTTTGCTTTAATTCTACTAAAGAACAGAGAATATAAAGAGGGTACAGAAGGTTGTGCTTCTAGTTTCATCCATCTCATGCTCATAAAAAGAATCCACTAACAAGGTTGATCAAGTCTTGTTAACAAACTCATTCCGATAATCATGAAACCGGAGAAATTTCGAATTACACTAAGTTACCTCAACGGGGATATGGACATCCCCAATAATAAGTATATCATTTTTCTTTTTGACAGTAGGAAGAGGAAATTCAAAACCTCCAAATATAATCGATGGAATTTTTCCAATAGAGTTGATACTGTGGGCTTGAGGTTGTTTCCTCGGAAAGTGTATCGTATGCTCATTGCCATTAACATGAAAAGTGACATTGCCTTTGTTGCAATCAATAATAGCCCCTGCAGTATTAAGAAAAGGTTTTCCAAGAATAATAGACATACTATCATCCTCGGGAATATCAAGAATGACAAAGTCCGTTAAAATAGTAACATTTGCAACCACAACAGGCACATCCTCACAAATACCGACATGTATAGCAGTTGATTTATCAGCCATTTGCAAATATATTTTAGTAGGTGTCAACTTATTCAAGTCAAGTCTACGATATAAAGAGAGAGGCATAACACTAACACCGGCTCCAAGATCACATAAAGCAATTTTAATATAATTTCTTTTAATGGAGCAAGGTATAGTAGGTACTCCGGGATCTCCAAGTTTCTTTGGTATTCCGCCCTTAAAAGTATAATTAGCAAGCATGGTGGAAATTTCAGCTTCCAGTATCTTTCTTTTATTAGAAATGATATCTTTCATATATTTAGCATAAGGATTCGTTTTGAGCACATCAGTCAATCGCATACGCAAAAAGATAGGTCTAATCATTTCAGCAAAGCGCTCAAAATCTTCATCATCCTTCTTCTTGGATGGTTTGGGAGGAAAAGGCATGGGTTTCTGAACCCAAGGTTCTCTTTCTTTACCATGTTCTGTAGCAACAAAGTATCTTTTATCATAACGTTGATTCTTTGATTGTGGTTTATCAAGATCAACAGCAGGTTCAATTTCTACATCATTATCATTACTAGGTTGAGCATCATCATGAACATCATCATTAACATTCTCTCTAGGTTCATGTTCATTAACAGATTGTGTTTTAGCATCAGACATAGAGATATCATTTGGATTATCAGGTGGTTCAGCAATAGGTTCACTAGAAGTTTGCACAGCTCTATCATTTTTCTTTTTCTTCTTTTTTGAAGAACTAGGTGCATCAATATTATTTCTCTAAGAATCTTGCTCGATTCTCTTAGGGTGGCCTTCAGGATACAAAGGTTCCTGAGTCATTCTACCAGTTCTAGTAGCCACTCTAACAGCATAATCATTTTTCTTACTATTCATTTCATCAAGTACTTCCTTTTGAGCTTTAAGTACTTGTTCTACTTGAGTGGTAACCATAGAAGCATGTTTGCTAACAAGTTTAAGTTCACCCCTAATATTAGCCATATAATCACCCAAGTATTTAATCATATCGGAATCATATTTCAATTGACTACCAAAATAAGCATTGAAATTTTCTTGTTTGACAATAAAATTATCAAACTCATCAAAGCATTGCCTAGCAGACTTATAGTGAGGGATATCACCTTCATCAAATCTATAGAGAGAATTTACCTTTACTACCTGTGTCAGGATATCGGGATCAGGAGGTTCTTCAATAAATAAGGGATTGAGATCATATGTTTCTTCGATAGGCAGTAAATTAAGACAATGTATTTCTTCAATAGGAGGTAAATTCTTAACATCTTCAGCTTTAATGCATTTTTCTTTCATAGATTTCTTTGCCTCTTGCATATCTTCGGGACTGAGAAATAGAACACCTCTCTTCTTTGGAGTTGGTTTAGGAATAGGCTCAGTAATTGGAGCGGGAGCTGGCTCAGGAGCGGGCTGAGGAGGTGCCCAATTATTTTCATTTGTCAACATATTATTCAATAGAATTTCAGCTTCATCCGGTGTTCTTTCCCTGAAAAGAGAACCAGCACAACTATCCAGGTAATCTCTGGAAGCATCGGTTAGTCCATTATAAAAGATATCAAGTATTTCAGGTTTCTTAAGAGGATGATCAGGCAAAGCATTCAGTAACTTGAGAAGCCTCCCCCAAGCTTGTGCGAGGCTCTCTTCTTCAATTTGCACAAAGTTGTATATTTCCTTTAAAGCAACTTGTTTCTTATGAGTAGGGACATATTTAGTAGAGAAGTAATAAACCATATCCTGGGGACTACGCACACAACCAGGATCAACAGAATTAAACCATATCTTAGCATCACCCTTTAATGAGAATGGAAATATTTTCAGTATATAAAAGTAACGCAATCTCTCATCATTAGTGAACAGGGCGGCTATATCATTTAACTTAGTAAGATGTGCCACAACAGTTTCAGATTCATAGCCATAAAAAGGATCAGATTCAACCAAAGTAATTATATCAGGATCAACAGAGAATTCATAATCCTTATCAGGAACACGGATAGGTGAAGTAGCAAAAGCAGGGCCAGGTTTCATTTTATCTCTAAGTGATTCTTTGTTCCATTTAGCTAATAACCTCTCGAGTTCATATCTATCTTTGCAAGCTAAAATGGCGGCAGAAGATTCCATATCAAAAACATAACCCTCAGGAATAACAGGCATATTTTCATCATCACTTTCATCATTATATTCAGATTCAATAATTTCTTTCTCTCTAGCCCTAGCAATTTGTTCATCAAGAAATTCACTAAGGGGCACAGTAGTATCCGGCATAGAAGCAGTTTCATCATAAGTATCATGCATAGCAGAAGTGGCATCATCAATAACATGCGACATATCGGAACGAATAGCGGAAGCAGGTTTAGGTGTCGCAAGCTTACTCATAACAGAGGGTGAATCAAGTGCAAAGCTAGATGGCAGTTCCTCACCTCCCCTCGTAGTTCATGGATAAATTGTTGTCTTAGCGTCTTTCAAGTTCTTCATAGTGTCCAACAGATATAAATCCCAAATGACTCAAAGAATAGAGCTATGCTCCCCGGCAACGGCGCCAGAAATTAGTCTTGATAACCCACAAGTATAGGGGATCGCAACAGCTTTCAAGGGTAGAGTATTCAACCCAAATTTATTGATTCGACACAAGGGGAGCCAAAGAATATTCTCAAGTATTAGCAGCTGAGTTGTCAATTCAACCACACCTGGAAACTTAGTATCTGCAGCAAAGTGTTTAGTAGCAAAGTAATATGATAGTGGCGGCAACGGTAACAAAAGAGTAAAGAAAGCAAAGTAATATTTTTGGTGTTTTGTAGTGATTGTAACAATAGCAGCGGGAAAGTAAATAAGCGAGAACCAGTATATGGAAAGCTCGTAGGCACCGGATTAGTGGTGGATAATTATGCCAGATGCGGTTCATCATGTAACAGTCATAACATAGGGTGACACAGAACTAGACCAATTCATCAATGTAATGTAGGCATGTATTCCGTATATAGTCATACGTGCTTATGGAAAAGAACTTGCATGACATCTTTTGTCCTACCCTCCCATGGCAGCGGGGTCCTATTGGAAACTAAGGGATATTAAGGCCTCCTTTTAATAGAGAACCGGAACAAAGCATTAACACATAGTGAATACATGAACTCCTCAAACTATGGTCATCACCGGGAGTGGTCCCGATTATTGTCATTTCGTGGTTGCCGGATTATAACACATAGTAGGTGACTATAGACTTGCAAGATAGGATCAAGAACTCACATATATTCATGAAAACATAATAGGTTCAGATCTGAAATCATGGCACTCGGGCCCTAGTGACAAGCATTAAGCATAGCAAAGTCATAGCAACATCAATCTCAGAACATAATGGATACTAGGGATCGAACCCTAACAAAACTAAATCGATTACATGATAAATCTCATCCAACCCATCACCGTCCAGCAAGCCTGCGATGGAATTACTCACGCACGGCGGTGAGCATCATGAAATTGGTGATGGAGGATGGTTGATGATGACGACAGCGATGAATCCCCCTCTCCGGAGCCCCGAACGGTCTCCAGATCAGCCCTCCCGAGAGGTTTTAGGGCTTGGCGGCGGCTTCGTATCGTAAAACGCGATGATTTCTTCTCTCTGATTTTTTTCTCCCCGAAAGCCAATATATAGAGTTGGCGTTGGCGTTGGAGGGTTTCCAGGGGGCCCACGAGGTAGGGGGGCGCCCCCCACCCTCGTGGACAGGGTGTGGGCCCCCTGGTCTTCATCTTTGGCGAGGATACTTTTTTTATAAGACATCCCGTGGAGTTTCAGGTCATTCCGAGAACTTTTGTTTTCTGCACATAAAACAACATCATGGCAATTCTGCTAAAAACAGCGTCAGTCCGGGTTAGTTCCGTTCAAATCATACAAGTTAGAGTCCAAAACAAGGGCAGAAGTGTTTGGAAAAGTAGATACGACGGAGACGTATCAACGATCTCTGCTTCGACATGACGTGCCAAGAAAACCGCCTCGCAACACGTGTAGTGGCAGGCTGGGAAAAACAGTTTGTAATGACCGGACCACGGCAGGATGTCACGTTATGAAAAGTTGTCAACATATTAGATTTGTGGAAATATTATACTCTCTACGGTGGTATGTCGAATTTTTTTTGCAGAGCCGGACACGATCCTTGTGTTCGAAATCTTCTATGGATATTCGGAGGAGGAACCCGCCTTGCAATGCCGAAGACAATCTGCGCGCCGGACTCACCGTCATTGAAGCCTGGTTCAGGGGCTACTGAGGGAGTCCTGGATTAGGGGGTCCTTGGACTGCCGGACTATGTACTTTGGCCGGACTGTTGGACTATGAAGATACAAGGTTGAAGACTTTGTCCTGTGTCCGGGTGGGACTCTCCTTTGCGTGCAAGGCAAGCTTGGCAATTAGGATATGTAGATCTCCTCCCTTGTAACCGACTCTATGTAACCCTAGCCCCCTCCGGTGTCTATATAAACCGGAGGGTTTTAGTCCGTAGGACAACAACAATCATAATCATAGGCTAGTTTCTAGGGTTTAGCCTCTACAATCTCGTGGTAGATCAACTCTTGTAATACTCACATCATCAAGATCAATCAAGCAGGAAGTAGGGTATTACCTCCATCGAGAGGGCCCGGACCTGGGTAAACATTGTGTCCCCCGCCTCCTGTTACCATCCGCCTTATAGTTCGGGACCCCCTACCCGAGATCCACCGGTTTTGACACCGACAGCCGCTCTCCTGCGACAAGCTCAAGATCGACGACTTTGCCCCCATGCTCGCTAAGGTCGACCGGTATTTGGCGGGGTGGTGAGCGAGCCTGTTGTCTCCTGCGGGGCGCTTGGTGCTCATCAACGCGGTCCTGGACTCCATCCCCACTTACGCCATGGCTGCCATGCGTCTTCCGCCGGCCGTCGTGGCCAAGCTGGACGGACTACGCCGGGCGTTCCTGTGGAATGTTCCGGATCGAGCCTCTGGTGCTCAGTGCCTCGTCGCCTGGGACCGTGTCTGTCGGGCCAAGGCGGAGGGCGGGCTCGGAGTCCGGGCACTTGGGGCCAGAACGATTGCCTCCTCCTCAAGCTGCTTCATCGCCTCCACTCCGGCGTGCCGTCCCGGTGGGCCTCCTGGGTTTGGGGCCAGCTGGACGGCAGGGCCCTCCTCGGGTGCGGCCGCTCCCCCCTCCAGGGTGAGCACTGGAGTACCCTCCTGGGGCTGCTGCCCGTCTATCGGGCCCTCACAAGGGTCGCCGTGGGGGACGGGAGGTCGACCTCGTTCTGGCACGACAATTGGCTCGCTTGTGGGGCGCTCCGGGTTGCCTTCCCTGCTCTCTACACTCATGCGGCCTGCTCGGAAGTCTCGGTGTGGGCGGCGCGTAGACAGGGGGTGCGTGCCATGCTCGTGCCCCGGCTCACCCCCCGGGTCATGGGGGAGTGCGCTGCCGTCCAACTTCTGATGGATGCATGCCCCGTCGGGGATGGTCCGGACTCCCGGATCGCCGTGCTGTGCGCTACCCCCGGAGGAGGTCTCTCGCCCCGTGGTGTGTACGCCCTCTCGCAGTTCGGTGGGGTGGAGTCACCCTCGGCATCCTTCCTCTGGTCGTCTCGGCGCCGTCGCGAGTCAAGTTCTTCGGATGGTTTCTCTCCATGTCTCGCATTCATACGTGGGATGTGCTCTGCCGCAAAACCATCCTCACGGCTGCGGAGGCCGGGTGCCCTTGCTGTGATGCTGTGCTGGAGACCGCCGACCACCTCAATTTTGGCTGCCCGTTCGCGGTGCGTTTTTGGCGGAGCGTCGGCGTGTCGCCGCACGGAGCTGTGGTTGGGTCTCTTCACCTCCTGGACGTTTCTCCGGCAGTCGGGGCTGCCTCGCCGGCCGCCTTCGTCCTTCTCTGCTGCTGGAGGGTCTGGAAGCGGCGAAATGCTGTCGTCTTCAGGGAGGAATCGCAGTCCCTTGTTGCTACGTTGAAGGCCTGTAGGGATGATGCGGTGCTATGGCGTGCTCAGCTGAAGGCTGCTGATCGCTCCCACATTGATGTCTGGTTGTCGGTGCTTAGAACTCGTGAGTGAGTTTGTCTGATGTAGTTTCTCCCCATCTCCCTGTAATTCTCTCCATCTCTCTGTAATCTGACCTCAGGGGTTGTGCCTCTTTACGTAATATATTCAGGTGGCGGAGGGGCCCCCTCTCCCCCTCTCCCCGGTGAAAATTCAAAAAAAAAGAACTCGGCGGGCATATGCATCATGCAACCATCTTTGTTGCAAGGTTTTAAAATCACGAAAGATTTTTTAAAATTAAATAGAAAATCAGGCCGTTCATTAATTTGTTTTAGTTCATTGGCATTGCGTCATCTTTTTGGTTGCTCGATCACCCATCCAAATTGGTGAACATAGCATATGGTACCATTTCTAAATGGCTTCATCGATTCTAAAGAAAACGATACTCGAGTCAGAATTGGCACATGTCGTCTCACATATACTGCCTTTTGAGATTCATCGAACAATGTATGTGCGTGAATGGCCTGCCGTCAGTCCTATAGTACATCATGGCAGCGCGTAGAGCAAAAGTGGGTGAGTGAATGATTTAACCAACATGTAGAGCAACATGATCCTTGTTTGACGAGCACAATGGCTACATTGTCTCCACTTGGTGAACCACATCTCAAAACTTCACGACGGAGTTGTAGATGGTGTACCATCGATGTGATATAGATTTCACATTGCGTTCATGGATAACATGCATGTCGTAGGAAGCGAAGTGCTTCCGTGGATGAAACAAAGCATCCGCGCTCTACAAAAAGACCGAACCCTTGAGTTCTTGCCTACAAAGTCAACAACTACGGCCAAACAAGCATCGCACAGCAACTCATCCTCGATTATAGACTACCCCGCCATTAAATTACTCTAGGAAACAACAAAAATGTTCAACAAAAAACTCAATGGCATTTGATCGAACATCTGTCGAGCGTGGTGTCCGCTATTGACGTCGTCGACGTGGGGTGGTTGCGGAGGGATCCTGGGTGGGCGGTGGTGGAGTCCAAAGCGGGCAAGCACATTGGTGGGGCTGCAGACGTTCGAGGATGTCTGGGCGGCGACCAGAGAGGTAGACTAACGACGTCGAAACAGGAAAGTGCAGATGCTAAGCAAGGAAGAGCAGTGACGGAGTGGCATAAGAGTGGAGGGAGAGGGCTTTGAGTGGGACAGGCTGTTGGAGTCCTATGTGACGGCTATCCGAACTTCCGCAAGCCCCCCCCCCCCCCCCCCCCGTTTTCAGTTTACGTGAAAACAGACGTCCGAACCGGTCCGCAAACGATGGGGTACCACGTTGAATGGTAAATCGTGTGGTTGGGGCGGCTCAGGGGTCGGTGTTCGAGATGCAAACAAATTTTAACATTTTCCACGAATCGTGTCTAATCCATCAACTGTTGTCGAAGATGGCCGTGTTTGGATCCATGCGTTAGAGTTAGTTTCAGCTAGTTGGGGCTCAAATGGCTAAAGTATCCAAACATGAGGGCTAGATTGAAGCTAGTGACATCTAACCCACCCAAAAAAATTATCCCACCTAAGACGTGCTAATTGGAACTGGTTCTCATGGGGCCCATTGAAAAATTACTTTTCTTTCTATCCCGCCAGCCAAGAGGTGCTAATTGAAGCTAGTTTTCTTGGGGCCCATTGAAAAAAATGTATCTCTCCATTAAATGCATTTATTATTAATCTGATCCTGTCATCAAAACACCTGTTTGACTAGAGTTAGTTTAAAATTAGTCATGAGTTAGAAACTAACTCTAATATCTCTAGGCAAGTTAGAGATCTAGACAGGGCCGATGTTGAGACGAGTACGGTTCTTTCTCCTCGGGACAAAGGAAAGCATAATCAATCCTAGATGCCTGGCAAATCAAGCGCAAAACTACTTGTCTTGTCTGCTTGTGTCTCGGTCCAGCCGCAGATTCAACGGGACGGCCAGCGTCACGCACGCTCTCTTGTCTTCTCCCGTGGCCGTCGACGACAGCCACCCCACCTTCCCCTCGTGCGTGCACACGCTATGTTCGATCATTGCCAGTGTCGCCGTCACATCGACCACACAAATTACTCGACGATAATGGAATAGACTATAACAAAACCCGATCTGCCATGGGCACGAGTGATAACCAGGACGAGAACACCTGCGACTCGGGAGCTCGTCACGAAAGCGAGGCCTGCGTGCGCGCGTGGCCTCCTTGACGAGACCCGCGCTAGCTGCCACGCACCGCGGACGCGACGTCTCTGACTGATTTATTTAGAGAGCGGTCGCTGCACCTGCACCTGCAACACTGCAACTGAACTTTCACGCGCGCACGGACCACTCTCTTTGATTGATCGATTTAATCAAAATGTATATATGCGTGATAATCTGGCGTCATACGCACCAGGAAACCGTGACTGATTAAATCCCTCTTCTTTGACTGATTAAACCAGTCATCAGTCGCCAAATCTCCGAGCTTATCCGGTGTAAAACGGCGTTAACAATGAACGCCGAACTGGCCAATCCGTTGTCTATTTACCGAAAAAGAAAACAGTCACGTCGCACCTGTCGCCGCCTCGCCGGATCGTTATTCTATATGGCCATTCTGTGTGCTGCTCTGACGCGTACCATGCGTGGCTACGGCGTACTACACGACGGCATGACGTGCCCTGAACCTTAACAAAATTAGAGGGCAGGTGTGTGCGCGCGCGCGTGTGGCCTTTCTGAATTCTGCCCGTGACGACCTGTCGCTCGCGGTCTCCGTGGCGACCTTGACCTTTGCAGCCTTGCCCTTGCGTGCTCCATGTTCAAAGCTGTCGACGCAGGTTAGCGCGTACAGGATGCATCGTGGTCCTACTAGCATACTGAACTGTGGACATCATCGAGATCTCTCCCGGGCTCTGGACCTCTGGTGTGCGTGCGCACCGGCTAAGCTGACGGGTTGAGCTCTGACCGTAGAAAAAAAAGTGGACCCTTCGTAGTGTGTGCCTCATATGAATGTGATAGCTGATTAGGGCATGTACAGTGGAGGCATCATCATGCGTATGCCCCAGCGAATCCACGCAAGCCTGAAGGAATGAAACCACTGTCTTGCAATATTCTGGGCAACGGAGGCACTAGTCTGTGGTCCAGATTTTCCAGTGACTCTATTCCTTTCCTACGTCAAGCACACCGGGGTTTCTCTTGCTTTTTTCGTGCATACTCCTCTTTTCTCTTCTCTCTCTTTGCTTTTCACATGAGGAGGCTGGCTCTTCTGCAAGCATCACCTTTGGTCTGCAGGCAACACCTTTCGCTGAGCTGGGCTCGTTAAGACAGACGTGGCAGCTGGGGCACTAGTCCATGCTGGAGCATTGGCCATGCCCTTACTAGCTGCTAGCTAGGCTGAGCAGTGGTTTGACCCCATTGCGAGGCTAAAGTTCTGCATGGGACCCTTCGTTTGCATTGCTGGTTTGGGGGTCAGTGGTGGGCAGTATTTTTTGAATGAGATGGGGTTGCCCCCCTCTCCCCCCCCCCCCACCCCCGCCCCCCCGCCCCATTTTATTGAAGCAGACAGCAACCAGTTCACAAATTACAAAGGTTCAGGCATCGATTACCCCTACAAAGCATCTAACTCAAAAGATAAGCAACACTGAATGTCCCAGAGAACCAACACGAAAACAGGAAAACGAAGAAGAGCGGAGTCCAAGTCAGATCTTCAATGGTTCATCCTCTCCAGCGTCCTGATTACTCAGTTGGTCTCCCCCAGCCTCATCTCCAGGCGATGGGCAGTCTTATTTTTGAGTCAATTACACCGCTGGTGTTAGAACTTGTGAACGGTCACTTTGGTGCTAGAACTTATGGCATACATCGAACTAGTGTAAAAACTTGGCTCAAGCGTGCAAATACGGTGCAAATTGTGTTTGGATACGAAAGCGACACTAACTAGGCTCACTTACATGGCGCAGGTCCAGCTGTCAACCACCAGATGACATGCGGCATGTTATTTTACCAAAAAGAAATTAAAAAAATTGTCTTCACGAAATAGCCCCTGACACGTGTCAAAATGTTAGCCATGGGGTTCTATATGTCAGTGACACATAAATTATAAAAAAGATAATCTGGAAATCAAACCATGTAGGTTTGGTTGCTTCCGCCAATGGTTAACCACGACTAGACTTTCTTGTAACCATGAAGGATACGTCATGTATATATCCTTCACGTTCTACGTGGGCTGCAGTTGGTGGGACCCATTTTGCATTGTTATTTTTTTTACAAAATATATTTATATTATAATCATGTGTTACACAAATTATACATATTAGTAAAATAAATTAAACTATAAAAATGAGCATTTTATATGCATGAATATTTTATTAAACTGTGAACATTTTAAACATATATGGCCATTTATTAAATGTATAAAAATAAAACTCGATTTTATGTTTTGTTAATTATGCAAATTATAAGGTGAATACTTTTCTAATTTGTAATTTAATTATTTAAATCTATATATTATTTATTACATTTGATTATAATTTACATATATTATATAAACTTATAAAAAGTAATAGTGCAAAATGGGCTGCACGAAGTGCATTCCATTATAATATTTATAAGGATATAAAAACAAAAATTCTTAAAGCATGTACACTTTAATATACTACATCAATCAATGTTTTGTTAAAACTCTGAACATTTTTAAACTTATATAAGCATTTACTGAAATATATGGAAAAACATAAAATAAATTTGACATATTTTATTCAATATGCATATTATTACATGAATATTTCAGTAATTATAATTTAATCATATGGATAAATTTTAAATTAATACGTCAATATTTGATAATGTGATTTATTATATATATTACTTATAATATAGTACTATATTTTACTTTTTTATATATTCTACAACTTTCTAGAAAATCAGTGCAAAATTGGCTTTATTTGTATTGTTTTACAGTATAAAAACTTTTTTATATTTCATAAATATTATTTTAGGTATATGCATAATTTTAAAATAATACGTGAACTATTTTCTAAAGAATTTCTTCCTTTTTATGTATTATTTATACTGCAAGAATAATTAAAAAAAATTAATTAGTGAGATTAGAATTTACATACCTTTACATATTTCTAAAAAAGAGAGACTCCCGGAGCAACTTTGTCTACCACAATACAAATGATTTATATGAACTATAGGTGTGATAACGATTGGTGGTGCAGTGGATATGACCGGTTGTTTCCCACCTACTCCCTCTCTCTCATAATGTGAAAACGTCTTATATTATAGGACGGAGGGAGTATATGATAGAAGTTCAAGTTTTCCTTTTAAATTTCCATACTGTACTAACAGGCGGGATGAACTATTCACACAGGCACAAAACATGCCAACTCTCCGACGTGAGCAGGAGCTCTTATGTGAAAAAAAAATAAGAGAGTTTTTTGCGAAAAATAGACCACACGCCCTTCTTCCTGCCTTCCAGTCACTGACAACGGGACCCGCGCCATGCAGGTGAGCCTAGTCAGCGCCGCTTTAGCATCCAAACGTTATTTGCACCATATTTGCACGACCGAGCCAAGTTTTTACACCAATTCAATGTATGTCGCAAGTTCTAGCACCAAAGTGGCCGTTCACAACAAGTTTTAGCACCACCGGTGTAATTGACTCCTTATTTTTCTGGGAGATCTTCAGACACGGACGGCGACAGTACGTCGGGCTGATCGTGGTGCAGAGGTTCAACATAGAGATGAGCTGCCTGATGATCAGTTACAGCATCTACAATCCGACCAAAAAGACAAAGTTCATCAGACATATTTCATCACCAGACAGATTAACTAGACACAAAATAAACTAGATGACGGAGCGGGGCAACGGACATCATCATTTCTTTGTCAGGCCCTTCCCCATGCGGTCACCAGAGCCGCGGTAGTAGTTCTCTGTGTAGGCATCCGCGGCGGGAGGTGCGTCGTCGTCGTCCATGCTCATGGTGCCGCTGTCTGACGAACGACAAGATGGTATCTGTGAGACGTCAGACGGAGCGGGTCTGCTCCTTCACGTGTGGTGCCGCCTTGGCCTTGGCGCTCTCCTTCTGCGTCGCGAGGCGCTCCGATTCTTTGATGCTGAGTTGGCGCGCCTTCGCGTTCTTGTAGCGGAGGCACCTCGCGTCCGTCTCCGCTGTGGTGAACGATTGGTGCAGGACAACGCGCATGAGCAACTTCTCTAGGTCGACAAGTGCTGATCTTGCGTGCGTGCGGGAGGAGTCGGTCTCCGCTGCCTTCGGTACGCCCCGCTGCCTCTCACAACAGGATACTTTGGCCTTCGACTCCAACATCCCCATCCGCTGGCTTGGCACCGGCACGAGCACCCAACGCTGTCCGGGAGGAACTGGGACAGAGGGGAAAGGGAGTAGCGTGCCCGGCGACCGATCTAGAGCGACGCAGAGCGTGATGGGCCACCATGCTCAGCTGCAATGCATTTGGGGCCACCGGGCAGGGTGCGGAGCTCGAGCTCCCGCCAATGTCCACCCACGACTGCTTGATGGCAATGCAGAGCGCAAGCTCCTCGTCATCTGGAGCCTCTTTGTCGGAGTCGTCCTCCTTTAAGAGCACATCTCAATGGATGGGATCAGACTCGTTGCTGAAGAAGCTGTTAGAGTGGCTACCGGATTCGATTGGACGAGAAGGGAGCGGAGTTAGAGTGGAAGCGAAGCGGGCGAGTGTCAATTTTGACTAGAATTTTGTCCGACGATGGGATACTTATGGTGCCATGGTGAGCCATAGCGAGCCACAATCTACATGGCAGATGCGTCTAGGGCGTGTTTGGTTACATTGCCGATCCAGTCTGGCCCAGCGAGTCTGACTCTATTGAGCCGGTTTGAGGGGATGCATGCCAAAAAACCTCAGATGCACATAGTTTGGTTGCTTGCATGCCGCTAGTTGCATGAGACAACCATTTTCGACCTGGCGTTTGGTTGCCCGCATTGCATTAGACGCACATATGACATGGTGTTTGGTTGCAACCTGCATAAGGTGTTGTCATCACTTCTAACTAGTGGTGAGCTTACCACACAGAATCTGAACATGTAGCGCCATCTACTTAAACAAATGACAGTTCATCCTAACTACTATCAAATGACAGTTCAAATTATTAAGAGCCATTGGGTAAATAGGGGATAGTTCATCGGTGTTGCTGCTACCAGGTATTCCTCTTCCTCTTCCTCTGCTTCTTCTTCTGCTTCTGCTACTGCTGCTGCTTGTTGTTCTTCTTCCATCTTCTTCAAATCCTGTACTGACCTCTGTTAAGCCACATCGCCTCTGTCCACTCCAACTTTTTGTTCTTCCAAGCGTCATTGTCAAATGCCTCCACACCATGGCCAGAGCTAACAACATCGTCAGGCTTGACATCCTCCTCCTCAGGCACGTGTTCATCAAAGCCCTACTGGAGGATCCAGTTGTGCAGAATGCAACAAGCAAGAACTAGCTTAACCTAAGTGGAGTATGGCTGGAATGGCTTCTGATCCAGGATCTTAAACCTATTCTTTAAAGCTCCAAATGCCCTCTCAACAATTACTCTAAGGCTGGAGTGTCTGAGATTAAACAGCTCCTGTGCAGTCCTAGGATAGTTCCTACCAGAGAACTCGTTGAGATGGTACCTTGTTTTCCTGAAGGGTGGAAGAATACCCGACCGACATGCATAGCCAGCATCTCTAAGGTAGAACTTGCCGTCGGGGATGTTGATCCCATCAGGTCGACTCATGCTGTCAGTGAGAATGTTAGCATCATGCGCTGACCCCTCCCAGCCAGCCAACACATATGTGAACTTCATATCAAAGTGAACAGCTGCAAGCACGTTCTGGCTTGTGTAGTGCTTCCTCCCCCTGTATGCTACAGACTGTGACCTAGGAACTCTGACAGTGACATGAGTATCATCTATTGCCCCAATGCAATCCTGAAAAATGGCATCACAAGCCTGTGTTAGTGCTCAACTTGAACAATACAAGCATATCAAGCCATGAAAAGTGTATATTGTCAATGCTCACCTTGAAGTATGGATACCATCTTGGGCTTCCGTGAATCTTGGGTGAAGTCTGACCAGATGGTCTCCATTGATCTCCTGAACGTGCTGAGAATGACCCTGAACCTCTGGTTATGGCCAACAACATGGAGGAACATGGCCACTTGCTCTTCCACACTGGTGTTGATGCTATCTTGTAGCAGCCCCCTGCTCCTGAAGGTCTCGACAAGCCTGGCAAATGGTGCTCTTTTCATTTGAAGCATCCACAGAGCCTCGACGTCATTGCAGTTGTAGATGTATTTCAGATTTTGGATCCTCTCCTGTTCCCAGGGAAACAATGGACCATAGCGGATCAAAGGTCTCCCAGCACGACGAATAGCTCTCTGGTGCATGAACATGACCCATGCCTAAATCACACTAATCAGTGCTGCTGCCTGGATTATCAGCCTCATCCGTGCGTCCATAACCTAGTCGACATCGACGGTTCATTCAGTGGGAAATCGATCCTACACCTAGCTTAATGGCCTAACCACCGAGCTAACAAAGGGGGAGGGGGTGCTGCTTACCGGCATCGGAGACGAGGATGGCGTAGGGGGAGCCATGGCATAGACTAGGTCGACCAGACGGTGGCCAACAACAAGGGGAGCACCAGATCCGCCGCAAACGCCGCCGCCTCTTCCGCCGCCGCCGCCTATAGCGCAGATCTGAAATCGCAGCCGCCGCCGGTGGTGAGGCAATAGGAAAGAAAGGGGGCAGTGGCTATGGGTGAGCGAGTGAAAGGGGGGTGAGGCTAATTTGGCGTCACTACGGCGCGTCAGATTTCCATCTCCCGCCATCCCCCTCGCCCTCGCCTCTCTCCCGCCCGTGCGACCTCGCGCCGCACTCAGCCTGGCTCGCGAGAAACTGCCGATCCGAGCGTTTCCAGCAAGCCAGGCTCTGGGCTGCTTTGAGAAGCGTGCGATGCAGGCCCAACAGGAAAATCAGGCAACTAAACATGCCTCTCCCTTCCCGCGCGGGCCTGGTTGGGCTTGATGCGGGCAACCAAACACGCCCCTAGGGATCTGGAGTTAGATATGGGTGGCGTCGAACATCCCAGACTTTTGGGCTATGTTTGCCAGATACAGTTGGATTGCAATTTTCTGACCGGGCAGGCCGTCAAGGCGTTTGGGAGTGGATATCGGGCGTGCGGTTGTAGATGCTTTTACCCTTAATAATGTGTTGGTTCAGTGGACAGAGTTTACTTCTTTTTCTTCTTTCTTAGGGTACTTCTTTTTTTCTATGATTATCTACATGAGGGCATAGTTTTTCTTTTGAAAAAAGGGCCGTAATTCTGTGGAAAATATGAGTCAGTGGGCCCCATGCTGGAAATACTGGACCAATTGTTGAGCAGTTCTCAAGCCCATAATTGCCCATAGGCAATCAATCTACAGCGCTGTGTTCTTGTTCTTGTATTTTTTCTTGAGTCAATATTTTTTCTCCTTGGTCGACTACTAATCAGCTCGACATTTTTGTTGTTGAAACCTAACATGGCCACTCACCGCAAATGAAAAACATGACCACTCAATGGGGTTCACGAGAGCTATATCTCATCTGATGCAAGCCGAAATGACTAATTGACGAGTAGTACTTTTAAAAGTCACTCCGCCCCGCCCAGGTTGCAACAAGTGACGTACTACATGTCCGCCACTTGTCGCAACCTGTAAGTTTTCCTTTTTTTCGTAGATCCATTTATTAAAAAAATCTTTTAAATCGTGCGCTTAAATCTTGAACAGTTTTTATGGATTTCCTCGCATCGAGCTTTACAGAATTAGATCCCATGTTGATAGGTTTTGACGATTTTTTTTATCATGAAACAAACTGGACAAAAAATCGAACCGGTAGCACGTGTTTTTCCTTCCGAAAGCCATTTCCGAGAAATTAGTGCCTCTCGCGGAAGCAAAACTGTGCCTCTCACTGAAGGTAAAAGAAAAATGAGTTTTTTTTCGTTTCCAAGAGGAACGACCGTGCCTCTCGCGGAAGTAAAACCGTGCCTCTCACGGAAAAAAAAAGAAGAAACCATGTTTTTTTCGTTTTCGAGAGGCACAGTCTTGCCTCTTGCGAAAGCAATTCATGCCTATCGCGGAAGCTAAACCGTGCCTCTCGCAAAAAAAACACGTTTTTTCCGTTTCCTAGAGGCACGACAGTGCCTCACGCGGGAAGCAAAACTATGCCTCTTGAGGAAGCAAACCCATGTCTCTCACGAAAGCGGAAAAAACACTTTTTTTCATTTCTGAGAGACAGAGTTGTGTCTCTCGCAAAAGCAAAATCATGCCGCTCGCAGAAACTAAACCGTGGCCCTCGCGGAAGAAAAAAAACACATTTTTACGTGGCCCTCGCAAAAAATGTCAAAAAGCTAAGAAAATCGGTGAAAAACCAGAAAAAACCATCTATAAAGAAAAAACGTGTACGAAATTTTTTAAAAATAATTTCAAAAGTAGCGCCCATAGCGCGACACGTGGCGGCGCTCTCAGCCCACCCAAAATGATCCTTGGGGAAGGCTGCGAACGAGCGTTCCTCAGCTAGTTGCTCCCAATGCAAGATGGAAACTCTATTCCGTGAAAGGTTCGTTGCAGGGGGAGCTCCTGGGGAGCCACTAGTTAACGAGCGCTCCTTCGGGAGCCTCGCAACGATCAGCGCCACTTGGCACGCTCTCACCATTAACCACGTGTCGCGTTTTGGGCACTTTCTTTGATTTTTTTCGCACGTGCTTTTGACTATTTGAACGGGTTCTTTTCCGATTTTTTGACGTTTTGGTTTTCCACCGGTCTTCCTTAGCTCTTCGACAATTTTTTTTAAAAAAATTTGCGCGAAAAAAACGCGTTTTCTTTTTTATTTTTTCTTTCGCGAGAGTCATGGTTTTGCTTCCGCGAGAGGCACGGTTTTGCTTTCGCGAGAGTCACGACCGTGCCTCTCGAAAACAAAAAAAAAACGCGTTTTCTATTTTTTTTTTCTTTCGCGAGAGTCACGATTTTGCTTCCGCGAGAGGCACGGTTGTGCTTTCGCAAGAGTCACGGCCGTGCCTCTTGGAAAAAAATGCATTTTTTATTTTTTTTCCTTTCGCGAGAGTCACGGTTTTGCTTCCGCGACGGTGAGAGGCACGGTTGTGCTTTCGCGAGAGTCACGGTTGTGTCTCTTGGAAATGAAGGAACGTATTTTCTGTTTCTTTTTCCTTTCACGAGAGTCACGGTTTTGCTTTCGCGAGAGGCACGAGTGCGCTTTCGCGAGAGTCACGGCTGTGCCTCCTCAGAAACTAAAAAAGATGCGTTTTCTCTCTTTTTTTTCTTCCACGAGAGGCACGGGTGTGCCTCTTTTGGAAAGGGAAAAACCCCGTGCTCCCGATTCGGTTTTTTCGTCCTGTTTTTTTGGCCGGTTTTTTTCGTGAAAAAAAGTTCATCAAAACCTATCAACATGGGATCTAGTTTTGAAGATCTCGACGCGAGGAATCCAACGGTGAAAGCGGTTTGAGATTTGGACGCATGTTTGAGAGATAAAACATTTTGAATAAACAGATATACAAAAAAGAGAACCCTAGGCTGCAACAAGTGGCGCGCTGCGCCACTTGTCGCAGCCTGGGAAGTTGGAGTGATTTTTGCAACGAGTACTCTTCAACTAGTGATTTCGGAGCTCGTGAACCAACCTGTGGTTGGATGGTTAGAGGGACTGTGGTATCCCAACCCGCCAGGGTTTGAATCCTGGTGCTCGTATTTATTTCTAGATTTATTTCAGGATTTCCGCCGATGCGCATTCACTGAAAGGAGACGTTTCCGTTAATGACGAGGTGTCTATGATGACTTCGTAAATTTCAAGATGATATGCCGACTCAGTCTTTGGAGCTCCTCATAAGAATAGGGTGTATATGTGCATTCATACGGATGAATGTATGCGCATGTATATGAGCATTTGGGTCTGTACTGTGTTAAAAAACTAGTGATTTCGGAGCTCCTGTATGGCGCATTCAGCGCCAGAACACTTAGTTGGCACACACTAGCGCTCCCTATTGGGCCTGGGCCCACTACTCCTTCGCTCGTTCTCCTGTTCGCAACTACTCCTTCACTCGTTCTCACAATCGCTACAGTTTTTCTTCCGTTTGACTTTTTCGCTGCTTTCTCTTACAACACTTAAAATAAAGGAAAAAATACAAATAGAATACGAACTAGAAAAAATGAAAAAAATTCATTGATTTGAAAAAAAGTTCACGATTTTGAAAAAACTCACTTAATTTTTGAAAACAAGTTCATCGTTTCCAAAATAAAGTTCGTCAAATCTGAAAAAGTTCATCCCTTTTAAAAAAAGTTCATCGAATCTAAAAAGTAATTATTTTTGAAAAATATTCATTGAATTTGAAAATAGTTCATACTTTTTGAAAAACAGTTCATAGTTTTTTAAAAATAGTTCATCGAATTTGAAAAAACTTTATCCAATTTAAAAAAGTTCATAGTTTTTGCAAAAAGTTCATAAAAATAGCAGAAAATAAAAGAAAAGAAGAAAAAGTAACAAGAAAAAAAGGAACAAGAAAAAATGAATAAGAACCGGATGGAAAACTGCCCAGCGAACCGAGAAAAACCAGTTTAGAAGCTTCCTAAAACCGAGGGCTTCCCGCGAACTGGATAAAGTATAAAAGTAAAAAAAGATAGGATATTTCACTTCGGTTGTGTGTGCCCTAGTGGTCAGTGCGCTACTACTAAAGCATATATCCTGAGTTCGAATCCTTTCTTTACCTTTTATCGAGTAAAGAAACAAACTGATAATTGGGCCAGCCCAGCAAACGTGGCTGCAGGCGCCGGTTAACAAAATTGCCCTTAACGAGTGCCGAATAGGGTTTGCCCGTTGTAGGTTCTATGCTACTCCCTCCGTCCCATAATGTGTAAGACGCTTTTTGATACTATACGTTCTTCTCTGGGTTATTTTCCATTTTTCTTTAGTTCCTCTTGTTTTTCACCTGAATTTTTTTACTTTTAACTTCTTCGTTATAATATGATTTTCTACGTTTTTCAGTAGTTTTCTTTCATTCTCATTACACTCTGGTTTTCTTTGATTCTTTCTTCCTATTTGTTTTTTGTGTTCTTCACTTTTATTTTTATTTATTTCAAGGTTCTTATCGGCTTTCTTTTCATTTAACACATTACTACTTTTCTTTGGTACACAATATAATATTTGTGTGTGCATGTAAAATATTTTTGGGATACACATCGAACATTTTTTCAAATACACGATGTCCTATTTTAAGTCATGTTTTAAACACTTTTCTGAATACATGGTCTTTTTTTCGAAGTACACAAGTCTACATATTTCGTATACACAAAGTACATTTTTTAATACATGTTTAACAGTTTTCAAATACATGATCAACATTTTTTACTAATCCATGTTTTCATGCATGTTTTCTTTTTCATACACATTGTGTATTTTTCTTAGACATCTGGACCATTTATTTTATAAACTTTTAAAAATTTAAAATGCATGATTAACATTTTCAAAATATTTATTGTAGATGTCCACTTGTTCTTACAACTTTTTACTTTCTTTTTATAGATCTGGAATATTATGTTATATAAATTTTTAAGAAAGTCTAATACATGATTAACATTTTTTAAACATATAGTTTGATGTCAACTTTTTTCATACACATTATAATTTTTCTTATATATTAGAAACATTTTTATACATTTTGATCTTTTATAAATACATGATTAAAAATATAAAATTTTTATATAAAGTAAAATTTGGATTGTGTATATATTTAGAATATTTTCCTATAGAAATAAAAGTAAATTAAATTATAAAAGAAATGAATATAGGAAAAAAAACTGGAAAAAACGAGCGGTTAATGCCGCACGCACTGGGCCATTAATGCAAGCGCTCCTGCCGTCTCGCATGAAAATAGTTATTTAAATTGAACATTATTTAAAGTTCCGAATATTTTTAAATTTTGTAAGAATTGTAAAATTCCTGGAAAATAGTTATTGAATATTTTTAAACCTAAGTATTTTTAAATTCAATAAACATTTTTTGAATGCACAAAATGCTATAAATTTGTCAAAACGGCTGTTTGTTTGTTAGACGAGTGAGCGTCACAATAAAAAGAAAAGGCTAATGAGCAAGCGAAGCAAGTGCTATTGGCCCAGGCTCTCCATGGGTATGCATTATAGGAGCAATTTATGGTACAGGGCGCCAAATGTTCTTCTTGGCGCAGCGGCACCTACTCGAAGTGGTAGCCTCCGAGACGCCACCACGCAAGGTTCTTCTTGGCGTCCATCTTGTTGCCCACTATGGTGGCTGGAGATGTGCTGGTGTCTGGCGGACAACGGAGGTGTGGGAGATAGGATGAGTGTGCGGATAGGGTTTGTTGAGCCGGAGATCGGCTGACTTTGAAGCCAGAGTAGGCTTCTCGTTTGTCGCACTGTCGTGAATGCGGGTAGGCGAGGGTCCGGTCAACCGGAGTGAATGCATCGAGGGTTTTTGAGAAAATGCCAAAGGGGTTTTGGGTGGGTCCGAGGTGTCAGAATCCGATGTGGCAGACACCCATACTTCCCCATAGGAATTATGTTTTGGGAGCATGTTATGGGATTTCAGACATCCAGACCGGTTTGACCCGATTAAGTGATCCGCATTGGAGGCCTAAAAGTGTTTGAACGGCACAGTCCGGACATTTGCTGTTTTAGACAACGACCTGCCGCGTACGCCCATGTGTGCCGCTGGTTCGTCCCAACCATTGACTTCTAGTGACTCCCATTTCTAGTTTCGCGAAGGTTCTAGATCCTTGCTAGACCGCCTTTTTTTTCATGTGTTTTTTCTGCTTTTCTCATTTTCGTTTTTTTCTCAAATTCAGTTAGATTTTTTAATTCGAGAATATTTTTCAAACTCGCAAATTATTTTCAATTCGCTTGAACATTTACTGAATCCATGAACTTTTTTTTGAATTCAGGGAAACAATTAATTTCTGGAACATTTTCTAAATTCATGGACATTTTTTTTAATTTAAGAATGTATTTCCTATTTAGCAAAACAATATGAACTCATGAAAAGGAATCAATATATATTCAGTTTCGTGAACATTTTTTGAATTCGTAATTATTTTTTGAAACATTTATTAAATTTCACAAACATATCTTAAGTTCACAATTTTTTCTTAATTTTTGAACATTTTTTCTCTTTTTGTGTCTTTTTTTTAAATTCTTAAACATTTTTCAATTTCATGATCTCTTTTTGGAATTCACAAACATTTTGAAGTTTGTGAAAAAAATTAACCAATGAACATATTTTGTAATGTTCGAATTTTATTTTATTATTGTTTTTTTAAATTTTGAAAGCATTTAACACAAAACCGCCGAAATAAAAAACAAGGTGAAAACCCGCTCGAAATAAAATGTTTAACACATACGGTCAATGCACGCTGGGCCAGCCCCTTCGAAAAACTGTTCATGCATATAAAAAACTGTTCACAAAACAAAAGAAATATTTGTGAAATTCGAAATGTGTTCCCAAAATTCATAAACTGTCCGCCAATTCAAAAAATATTTATGAGTTTCAAGAAACGTTTACGATTTTTGAAAATGTATGCAAATTTATAAAAAAGTTCAAAAATTCAAAAATTGCCATGATTTTAAAGAATGTTTATAAATTCGAAAAAATATTCATGATCAAAAAAAGTTTCCACAAAAAATTGAAAGATGTTCGCAGAAAAAAGAAATGAAAAAGAAAAATAGAAAATAAATGAAAAAGAAAAAAAGAAAAATAGAGAGAAGAAAACAGAAGAATAAACAAAAAAAGGGTTTAGGAAAGGTTCCAAAACCGATGGGGAATAAACCTTAAATGGACAGGCCCAAAAACTAGATCGGGCATTGGAGGGGGTGCGCACTAGATTGCTCATTGGCGACGTATGTGCCAAATATGGATAGCCACCCAACACATTGTTCTTCGATAATGGGAATATATTAATATCACGTAGATACCAATTATACCTGGCCTCTATACAAGGAGCCCGACATCAGGTTGCTTACTTACCTTGCTTACTTGGTCAAATCACTTTTATTTTGTCCAAGCTAGCAGCCCCACGCCGCCAGCCGGCTCCCTCCTGGACCGGTTGTCTCGATCCTCCACCGGCAGCCTGTAGGCTAGGCTGGCAGAGAAGAAGACAACCCGCACCGCCCGAAGCCCATGTCAATGACCCACATGACCTCGTGCATGTTGGATGCGAGGCTGCCACCACGTTGTCGGTGCCGGGCTGCGCGACCACGCCGCCACCGTAGGACCATGACATCGCGCCCCTCGCCTAGTGCCGCGTCCCACCGACAAACATGGCCTGAGCCGCCATCCACCATGGGAGGACCACCAGCAGCTCTCGGGGAGACCGCCCCGGTTCCCTATTTTCGACGCCATCATCGCGTCGTACGGGGCGATGCGCCAACACGACCGGAGAGCTCCCCACGAGGAAGAAATCGCCACGCGAGATGGCAACCCAGCCACCGTTGTCAGCCGGGGGGCTTTGCTCGCCGTCATCTAGACCTGGCCATGGGAAGCCCGGCCCGAAAAAGCCCGACCCGGCCCGGCCCGATGCTGCTCCCGGGCCGGGCTCGGGCCTAGATTTTGAGCCCGATGGCCGGGCCCGGGCCGTCGTTTTTGCACTTTTCTGAAGGTCGGGCCGGGCCGGCCCGGAGCCCGACGGGCTTTTATGTGTTCGGGCCGGGCTCGGGCCCAGAAAACAGGCCCGATGGCCGGGCTGGGCCGGGCCCGGGCCTGGGTTTTTTGCGTCGGGCTTGGCTAGGCCCGGCCCGAAGCCCGGCCCAGCCCGAGGTATGGCCAGGTATACCGTCATCCTCCGGCAACAACAGAGGAGATGATGGAGAAAAAACTAGGGACGGTGATGGCTAGGGTTTCCGCGCGAGCCGCCCCCAACAGAGCGATGCGGGGGCTCACAATCAATCATCCCCCAACACATTATTATGCACGCTATAGGAGCTCTCTTCACGCACACTTCTGATTCAGAGATGCGCCTGAATGAATAGTAATACTATCTGAAAAATGATAAATAAAATTAAAAAGAATCTGTTTTTCTTTGACAACAAATATTGATAAATTATTCACCCGCGCTCCAACTATTTGTGATGGAATGACATTCCTGAAGGTCTGGGGAAAAAATCAATGCTACAAAATGACCACAAATGTCATTCCATCATGATTTTTTTTTGCACGCAGGTTAAAGATTCATCAATGTATATCGCAAAAATAATTCATAATGTTTTGAATTATTTACTTTTTTTTGGATTTACAGTTCACCCCTGCATATGTGAGCAGTGAGCTCGAGATCAGAAACACTGTGTCCTCACCCGCCAAAAAAAAGGGAAACACTGTGTCCTGATTTGGTAATCTTGGGGATACCCTCAATGAGATGGTCACACGTTGCTCTCGGCTTTGTTTTTCTTGAAAGGGACTCTCCCTCTCTCTCTCTCTCTCAGCTAACCTTAGTACGGCACGAGGATCAGCTGCCAGTCTACCTTCCACTCTTGTGCTCCGGCTTTTCCCCTCAGTAAGCCTATATATAAACTCTCCTGTGATTCCCCATCTGAGGTCAGCATGGAGATCAAGAAGAAGGACGCGAAAGGCCTGCTGCTCGTGCTCTTCCTCGGCCAGCTCTTGGCCTTCTGCGTGGCCGCCGCCAGCTTCGCCTCATCCTTCCTTGCCAATCTTGGTACCCATCCTTCTCATTTTCCTAACCCATAGATTCAGAATTACCATTTCATACAGCTCTTACTAATCTTCCTTCTCAGTTACAGAATTACCCATCCTCTGCATGCATTGGCCTAGTTAGTACTCCAGGAGATAAGATATGGTTTCACTTCTATGTATTTATGCAGGAGTTGATGCACCACTCACACAATCATTCTTCGCATACCTCCTCTTGACCTCAGTTTATGTACCAATTCTCTTGCATCGACGACAGAAGCCGCGGGTGAGCAGAGCACACAGCTGCATGAAAAACGGTCATGGAGCTTACCATTATTACGTGCTTTCACACACCTCACTCTTGAGGGCACTCTTGTCTTGCAGATACCTTGGTATTGGTACTTAGCGCTGGCCTTCGTCGATACGCAGGGGGGCTATCTGGGTGAGTAGAAAAAGTACACACTTAAGTGAGATGCAAAAAAAGAGAGAGAGAGAAGTGCATATTACACCCCTCAACTCTAGCCTTAATCTAATATACACCCCCAGCTTCAATACCGTCTAGTTTACACCCCCTAACTCTCAAACCAGGCAGAATTCAACCCTCCCCTCCCCGTTGACCGGTTTTGACCTAGTTGACCGTTTTTGACCTGTTGACTGGGTGAACAGTAATTGAAAAAAAAAATTCAAAAAAATAAAAAATTCAAAAAAAGTTCTTTCCAAAAAAATAAAAAATTAAAAAAAAGTTCTTTTAAAAAAATGCAAATAAAAATTCAAAAAATAATTTTGATTTTTTAAAAATTTATTTTTTGTTCATGTGAACAGTATTTCGTAAAAATAAAATAAAATAAAATTTCTGAATTATTTTTGCATGGACGATGTTTGAGTGCATGATGTTCATTCCAATTTTTAGCTTGTTCAGACATCTGAGTAGCTCTCAAGGAAAAAGACAAATGTGATGTCTATGAAACAGTTAAATGTTCATGTACTGTTCGGGCCGATATTTTTTTGAGATACCACTCAAATGACCAAACAAGCTGAAAATTGGCACGGACAACCGTCCATGCAAAAAGAATCTGGATTTTTTTTAAAAGTTAGTGATTTTTTAAATTTACTATTCACCCGGTAAAAAATCAAAATTCTTTGTTGAATTTTATTTCCAACTTTTTTTTCCGAATTTACTGTTCACTCATTGAAAAAACAGGATTTCCCCTTTTTTTTTAGTTACTGTTCACCCAGTCAACATGTCAAAACTTGTCAACTGGGTCAAAACCGGTCAACAGGGAGAGGAGGGTTGAATTCTGGCGGTTTGGAAATTGAAGGGTGTAAACTAGACGGTATTGGAGTTGGGGGGATGTATATTAGACTAGGGCTAGAGTTGAGGGGTGTAATATGCACTTCTCTAAAAAAATGCCATCTTTGCTCCTGACCATGAGCATGTGAACATGTTATAATCCTAAAACTTGTATTTCAGTTGTCAAGGCATACCAGTACTCATCGATCACCAGTGTAACATTGTTGGATTGTTGGACTGTTGTCTGGGTCATCATACTCACATGGTACGCACTGGGCACGAGATATTCTTTCTGGCAATTTCTAGGGGCAGGGACCTGCGTGGCAGGCCTAGGTCTTGTGCTCCTTTCAGATGCAGAATCTCCAGATGAGAAAGGTATGTAAGCAACTACTCCCTCCGTTCTGTAATTCTTCTCGTGGTTTTTGTTCAAATTTGAACTAAAACCACGACCAGAATTATGGGACGGAAGGAGCACTCAAGAGTTACAACAGCAATGCAGAATGCCATTTTCAAAAAAAAAAAAAATCTCAGCAACAAACCTAGGATAACAGTCACATCATGAAGTTCTTGACAGAGTTGACAGTATGTCTCTCCCCTATTATTTTTCCTTTAGAACAAAACATGTACTCCCTCCGATCCATATTAATTGTCACTAATTTAGTACAAAGTATGGATGTGCTCAAATCAAAAACTAATTCATGAACCCCAACATGCTGAAATGGTTTCATCAATTTCTACAGCGGAAAAAATCGTTATCAGCTTACAGAAAAACTTCATTTTCTGCAGATCCAGGTCAAATGCCACTTCTAGGGGATGCCCTTGTTATTGCCGGGACGGTTTGCTTTGCATTTAGCAATGTTGGGGCGGTTAGTGATGAACTATACATATTCTGCTACTAATGAGCAATGTTTTCTCAAAATTCTAGTAAGTATAACAATTTCCTTGAATATGCAGGAATACTGTCTCAAGAAGAACGACCGAGTGGAACTTGTCACGATGCTTGGACTATTTCAGTTGTTTGTCAGTACAATTCAGATGTATCCTTTCCACAGTTCACTATTAATTATAGATCAGTAGAGAAAACTGACATGATCCGTTAATGTCGCCATCCATAGCTTTGCTTTATGCTATCACTATATTTCTGTCTAGAACAAAAATGTCTTGATATACACTTTTCTGGAGCAAAATACTCATGTTAGCTCTTGACCTGACAAAACATCAGATTTATATTGGAAAGAAAGAGCCTAGAAGCAATTTCCTGGTCTCCAACAATGGTGCACACTATAGTTTTGGTTTAACTCTTTTATCTGCAATACTCTTTTTTTGAATTATCTGACAGGATACTGACTTCTGCTTTGAATATTTTGCCATTTTCATCTTCAGATTAGTTCATTTGCTGGATATGCCATTGCAATATTTACGTTCTCCTCCATTAGTCCATTTGTCCTTAAGGTTAAGTTCCCCCCAACATGTTAGGCAGAAATTAAGCTACACAAGTATGAAACAAATAATTGGTCCGAACAAGGAGTTATGAAGTATCTCAATAAAATACAAAAATAAGTTACTTGTCCGTTCCAAAATAAGTGTGATGGTTTTAGTTTAAATTTGAACTAAAACTATGACACTTATTTTGGGACAAAGGGAGTACTTCATTAGGAACTATCGCAAGAAGGCTATTTCATCTCTTTTTTACAGTGAAATAGTAGTTTTGCCCATTGATTGCGATAGCTCTTGCAGATGAGTGGATCAACATTGTTTAATCTCTCACTCTTAACATCTGACATGTGGGCAGTAGCCATTCGACTATTGTTCTATCAACAACAGGTGACCATTTCTGACCGATCATTGCACCAAATCATAATATATACTCCCTCCATTCACTATTATAAGATGTTCTAATTTCTTTCTGAATCAGATGTATATAGACATATTTTAATGTCTTTGTTCACTCATTTCAGTTTGTATGTAGTCTATATTAAAAATATCCAAAGCATCTTATATTTGTGAATGAAAGGAGTAGCATATATATATGCTAACATGATTTAGTTCCAACAGATCAACTGGTTGTACTACGTTGCATTCTCAGTTGTGGCCATTGGATTAATAGTCTACTCATTGAAGTAAGTTCTTTGGAGACATTCGAGACCCATGTGTAGACATGTCAGTCATTGCAGAAATCTAACACGCCTAATTGCTTGTAATGTATGAAGTGAGAGTTCTCCGGTCGATGGAACAACTAAGGGTACAGAAGCGGCATCTCACTATCAACAAATTCCAAGTGAGGATAGCTCAACAAGTGGTTCTAATTTGGACAGCCAAGAAAACAAGCAACTAGAAGAAGCTCACATCTGTTAGGGGGTCTCAAGTCTCAATGTACAAAGCCAGCTCCATTTCGGGTATGGCTATGATCAGACACGACAGAAGACCATGTGCAGGGTACAAAATCATGTGCAATTCATGTAAATGCAGAACCCTTATTGCTTCAAGAGAAAGATTATTTTGTACTAGGAGGGTGATCAGAATACTTTTTGTAACATATTGTTGGGGAACTTAGCATGCAATTTCAAAAAAAATCCTACGCTCATGCAAGATCTATCTAGGAGATGCATAGCAATGAGAGGGGGAGAGTGTGTCCATGTACCCTCGTAGACCGAAAGCGGAAGCGTTTGACAACACGGTTGGTGTAGTCGAACTTCTTCTCGTTCCGACCGATCAAGCACCGAACGTACGGCACCTCCGAGTTCTGCACACGTTCAACTCGATGACGTCCCTCGAACTCTTGATCCAGCAAAGTGTCGAGGGAGAGTTCCGTCAGCACGACGGCGTGGTGACGGTGATGGTGAATTGATCCGTGCAGGGCTTCGCCTAAGCACTGCATGAATATGATCGGAGGCATAAACTGTGGAAGGGGCGTCGCACACGGCTAACAATATTTGTTGTGTGTTCTAACGGTGCCCCCCACATATATATAGGCTGGAGGGGAGGATAGGCAGCCAAGGAGGCACCCCAAGTAGGAGGAATCCTACTTGGGGTCCTCCCAATTCGGTCCCCCCTTTTCTATTCCTATTCGGAGTAGGAAGGGAAGAGGGGGAAGGGGGAATCCTATTCCCTTTTTCCTTTCCTTCTTCCCCTTTCCTTCTCCAATTTGGCCAGTCCATGGGGGGGGGGGGGGGGCGCACCAGCCCCTTAGTGGCTGGTGTGTTTCCCCTCTTGGCCCATTAGGCCCATATAGCTTGTCGGGGTTGCCTGGAACCCCTTCCGGTGTCTCTATACCGTACCCCCAGAACACTTCCGGCGTCTGAATACTATTGTCCTATATATGAATCTTTACCTCTCGACCATTTCGAGACTCCTTGTCATGTCCGTGATCTCATCCAGGACTCCGAACAACATCCGGTCACCAAATCACATAACTCATATAATACAAAATCGTCATCGAACGTTAAGCGTGCGGACCCTACGGGTTCGAGAACTATGTAGACATGACAGAGAAACCTCTCTGGTCAATAACCAACAGTGGAACCTAGATGCTCATATTGTTTCCTACATATTCTAGGAAGATCTTTATCAGTCAAACCGTAATGACAACATACATTATTCCCTTTGTCATCGGTATGTTACTTGCCCGAGATTCGATCGTTGGTATCTCCATACCTAGTTGAATCTCGTTACCGACAAGTCTCTTTACTCGTTCCGTAATGCATCATCCCGCAACTAACTCATTAGTCACATTGCTTTCATGGCTTATTATGATGTGAATTACCGAGAGGGCCCAGAGATACCTCTCCGATACTCGGAGTGACAAATCCTAATATCGATCTATGCCAACCCAACAGACACCTTCGGAGATACCTGTAGAGCATCTTTATAATCACCCAGTTATGTTGTGACGTCTGATAGCACACAAGGTATTCCTCCGGTATTCGGGAGTTGGATAATCTCATAGTCAAAGGAATATGTATAAGTCGTGAAGAAAGCAATAGCAATAAAACTAACCATCATTATGCTAAGCTAATGGATGGGTCTTGTCCATCACATCATCTTCTATATCTAAATAGGGGCACCCCAATAGCTGATTTTTCTGGCTCCTCATGAAGCCACGTCACCCAAATTGTTATAATCGTTGAAGTAGTATAGATGCGCAGTCTTCAGCCGCCCGATCTGGAATTTGACGAAATTTACGGAGTGTTGCCACCGCTAAGTGAAAATAACCCTTCGCTCCTCTCTCTCTCTCTCTTCCGTTCTTTCTTCCCGACCGAACCGGACACAGCACAGCACACATAAAAAAGGCATCACTTTCAAAAACTCATCCGCATTGCTCCGGCGTGGCAGCACACAATCTACGAGGGCGCACCAGGCGGCCGCTGCCGCTCAATCCGCCCGGTGTCTGCCCATGGCCGGCCGCCGCTCCCTTGCGTGGTTCTCTTGATAGTGCGCCTGGTCGCTGACCATGGCCGGCCTAGCTTTTTCTCGATCTCCTTCAGTACTGGACAATACCTCGTGCGCTCAGGTGGAATGGGTTCGCGACGAATAGGGAAATAAATTTTATGTTTAGAGTTGATGCAATCCATGGCCTAAATTGTTCAGTATGGTAGGATTTGGTGGTAGTTGTGCGTCTGTATTTGTTCATCCATGCCTGTGCCGAAGGTTGAAGATGACCCAAACTGGGCTAGATGAGAGGCTGCGGCCGCACAAACATATGTTGATTTATGCACGTCGGCTCCCAGCCCAGTAGTGTATTTTATAGAAGAAGCCCAACTGTTCTACTACGTGTGACATCTTCTGGACCGTTGGTTGTCCATGCTAGCCCGTGTAAAAGGCAGGCCTGTAAGCTTATTTGGTCCTGTTGTTAGCCCATCTAACTAGGTCTATGAGGCTTCATCTTTCTCTTCCGCTCGCTGCCGCCGCTCTGTCTTCTACTCCCGTCGCCGCCTTCTCTTCTACTCGCCACCATGAAACGGCAGCCACTACTGCACATGAAACAACAACATTCAACGCTGATCATTACTCCGCCCTCCATTACCCCGTCGCTCTCACTTCTGCTCGCTGTTGTCTTCCTCTTTAAAAAGACGTCCCCGAGCACGCACAATTCCTCTACTGTTCGGCTCTAGCCATCCTCTCTGGTAGGTGGATGCTCCCTCTTCTCAGTTCTCATCCATCGTCAGGTTTTCCTAACCATGAGCTTATGCCTTTTGAATCTGTCAGCTTGCGCTCTGGATCGACAGGTGCTTGGCTCATCGAACAAAAAAAATCACACAACCTCTCGTGGTCCCTATATTTATTTTTTGGTATGTATGTGTTCAAGTACGATTGATTGCATTCATTTCTAACAGGAATAATCTGTCAATGCTAGAGTTTAACCTCTCAAATATGTCATATGCAGTTTTTTGAAGATGGGGAAGAGAGAATAGTAGTTCGTATTTTTTTAACCTGAATTAGCACCTCTGCCGACCAGACTAACTGAGGTTTTTTGCATGCTATTGAAGAGTATCATGGAATTCAACATGGACTTTCCACAAGCTTTGGTAACTTAGATTAGCAAACACGGAAACTGAATTTCCGCCCTTGCATGTTGTTCGAGAGACTATTTAACATTTCATGATAGAAACACAACCAAATATTATCCCCTTCCGGGTAAAAAATGATTATGCCCTTCAATTATTATTCCACTAGGTTCCACTAGGTTAATGTTTCATGTAATCCATCACTTGGTGTTTCTGTTTATGGATCTCTCAGTATTTTACTATATTATGAGAAGAGGTATATATGGGCTGCTATCGTCAATCACGCATGCAACCGGTACTGAACTACATTCTATTTAATTTTTTTTATATTGTGGCTTAATTTGTAATCAGTTCTAACTCTCATTTGTACTACTTCATGATGATCATATGCATGTATATGGATTAAGCTTATGCAACTATATATGGCTTAACTGCATTGCCTCTATCTAAATTATTTATATTGTGGCTAAAATTGTAACCGAGTCGAATTTCCATTAGTAATTACATGATGATCCTATGCATGTAGTGAGATATGGATTCACCTTATGGAACTATGAAAATCTGAATTGTGAAGTATATATGGGCTGCTATCCACTTTATTGGGATGATTATGTAGAGTTTACTATGTGCAAATGGTACAAAAATTAAAGATAGGCCATGCCAAATTTTTCAATGAAATTGCTCCCGAAATATTGTTTACATCAATATATATCAGCAAAATTTCTCAAAATGTTACAGGAAGCCTTAAGGCCAGGCAAGGCATAGCAAGCATGGAGCACGCAAGTATATGTTTTCTTTCAAATTTCAACATGTACCATTGCACCAGCTCTCATCTAGGAAATCCCGCAGGAACGCGCGGGGTACCACCTAGTTCTCCTAATGATGTGACCCTGTTCATCAAATGGCAACACATGTCTATGGTTACAAAACTTAACCATTTGTGATTAACGAGCTAGTCTAGCAGAGGCTTACTAGGGACACGATGTTTTGTCTATGTGTTCACACATGTACCAAGTTTTCGGTTAATACAATTCTAGAATGAATAATAAATATTTATCATGATATAAGGAAATATAAAATAACAACTTTATTATTGCCTCTAGGGCATATTTCCTTCAGTCTCCCACTTGCACTAGAGTCAATAATCTAGTTCACATCGCCATGTGATTTAATACCAATAGTTCACATCTTTATGTTATTAACACTCATAGTTCACATCGCCATGTGACCAATACCCAAAAAGGTTTACTAGAGTCAATAATCTAGTTCACATCGCCATGTGATTAATACCCAAAGAGTACTAAGGTGTGATCATGTTTTGCTTGTGAGAGGGGTTTACTCAACGGGTCTGCCACATTCAGATCCGTATGTATTTTGCAAATTTCTATGTCTACAATGCTCTGCACGGAGCTACTCTAGTTAATTGCTTCCATGTTCAATACGTATCTAGATTGAGACTTAGAGTCATCTAGATCAGTGTCAAAGCTTGCATCGAAATAACTCTTTACGATGAACTATTTATCACCTCCATAATTGAGAAACATTTCCTTAGTCCTCTAAGGATAATTTTTGACCACTGTCCAGTGATCTACTCTCGGATCGCTATTGTATCCCCTTGCCAAACTCATGACAAGGTACACAATAGGTATGGTGCACAGCATGGCATACTTTATAGGACCTATGGCCGAGGCATAGGGAATGACTTTCGTTCTCTCTCTATCTTATGCCGTTGTCGGGCTTTGAGTCTTACTCAACTTCACATGTTACAATACAGGCAAGAACTCCCTTTTTGACTGATCCATTTTGAACTCCTTAAAATCTTGTCAAGGTATGTACTCATTGGAAGTCTTACCAAGCGTATTGATCTATCTCTATAGATCTTGATGCCCAAAATATAAGCATCTTCACCGAGGTCTTTCATTGAAAAATTCTTATTCAAGTATCCTATTATGATATCTAGAAATTCTATATCATTTCCGATCAACAATATGTCATCCACATATATTATCAGAAATTCTACAGACCTCCCACTCACTTTCTTGTAAATACAGGCTTCACCATAAGTCTGTATAATACCATATGCTTTGATCACCTTATCAAAGCGTATATTCCAACTCCGAGATGCTTGCACCAGTCCATAGATGGATCGCTGGAGTTTACACACTTTGTTAGCTCCTTTAGGATCGACAAAACCTTCTCGTTGCATCATATAAAACTCTTCTTTAAGAAATCCAATAAGGAATGCAGTTTTGAGATCCATTTGCCAGATTTCATAAAATGTGGCAATTGCTAGCATGATTCGGATAGACTTAAGCATCCCTACGAGTGAGAAAATCTCATCATAGTCAACACCTTGAACATGTCAAAAACCTTTTGCGACAAGTCAAGCTTTGTAGATAGTAACCCTACCATCAACGCCCATCTTTCTCTTGAAGATACATTTATTCTCAATGGCTTGCCGATCATTGGGCAAGTCCACCAAAGTCCACACTTTGTTCTCATACATGGATCCTATCTCAGATTTCATGGCCTCAAGCCATTTATCGGAATCTGGGCTTGTCATTGCTTCCTCATTGTTCGTAGGTTTGTCATGGTCTAGTAACATGACTTCCAGAACAGGATTACCGTACCACTTTGGTGCAGAACGTGCTCTGGTTGACCTACGAGGTTCGGTAGTAACTTGATCTGAAGTTTTCATGATCATTATCATTAGCTTCCTCTCTAGTTGGTGTAGGCATCACTGGAACTAATTTTTGTGATGACCTACTTTCTATTTTGACAGAAGGTATAATTACCTCATCAAGTTCTACTTTCCTCGCACTCACTTCTTTCAAGAGAAACTCCTTCTCTAGAAAGGATCCATTCTTAGCAACAAATATCTTGCCTTCGGATCTGTGATAGAAGGTGTACCCAACAGTTTCTTTTGGGTATCCTATGAAGACGCACTTCTCCGATTTGGGTTCGAGCTTATCAGGCTAAAGCTTTTTCACATAAGCATCGCAACCCCAAACTTGAAGAACGTCCGCTTAGGTTTCTTGCCAAACCATAGTTCATATGGTGTCGTCTCAACAGATTTAGATGGTGCCCTCTTTAACGTGAATGCAGCTGTCTCTAATGCATAACCCCAAAACGATAGTGGTAAATCGGTAAGAGACATCATAGATTGCACCATATCTAATACGGTACGGTTAAGACATTCGGACACACCATTACGCTATGGTGTTCCAGGTGGTGTGAGTTGTGAAACTATTCCACATTGTTTTAAATGAAGGCCAAACTCGTAACTCAAATATTCGCCTATGCGATCAGATCGTAGAAACTTTATTTTCTTGTTACGACGATTCTGCACCTCACTCTGAAATTCTTTGAACTTTTTCAAACGTTTGAGACTTGTGTTTAATTAAGTAGATATACCATATCTGCTCAAATTATCTGTGAAGGTCAGAAAATAACGATACCCGTCGCGAGCCTCAACACTCATCAGACCGCATACATTGGTATGTATTATTTCCAATAAGTCAGTGGCTCGCTCCATTGTTACAGAGAACGAAGTCTTAGTCATCTTGCCCATGAGGCATGGTTCACAAGCATCAAATGATTCATAATCAAGTGATTCCAAAAGTCCATCTGCATGGTGTTTCTTCATGCGCTTTACACCAATATGACCTATACGGCAGTGCCACAAGTATGTTGCACTATCATTATCAACTTTGCATCTTTTAGCATTAATATTATGAATATGTGTATCACTACAATTGAGATTCAATAAACCATTTATAATAAGTGTATGACCATAGAATGTTTTATTCATGTAAACAGAACAACAATTATTCTTTGACTTAAATGAATAACCGTATTGCAGTAAACAGGATCCAATCATATTCATGCTCAACGCAAACACCAAATAACATTTATTTAGGTTCAACACTAATCCTGAAGGTAAATGGAGTGTGCGATGGTGATCTTATCAACCTTGGAATCATTTCCAACACACATCGTCACCTTGCCCTTAACTAGTCTCTGTTCATTTTGCAACTCATGTTTCAAGTTACTAATCTTAGCAACTGAACCGGTATCAAATACCCTGGGGTTACTATGAACACTAGTAAAGTACACATCAATAACATGTATATCAAATATACTTTTGTTCACTTTGCCATCCTTCTTATCCGCCAAGTATTTGGGGTAGTTCCTCTTCCAGTGACCATTCCCTTTGCAGTAGAAGCACTCAGTTTCAGGCTTAGGTCTAGCTTTGGCCTTCTTCATGGGAGTGGAAACTTGCTTGCCATTCTTCTTGAAGTTCCCTTTCTTTCCCTTGCCCTTTTACTTGAAACTAGTGGTCTTGTCAACCATCAACACTTAATACTTTCCCTCGATTTCTACCTTCGCCGATTTTAGCATCGCGAAGAGCTTGGGAATCGTTTCCATTATCCCTTGCCTATTATAGTTCATCACGAAGTTCTAGTAACTTGGTAATAGAGACTAGAGAACTCTGTCAATCACTATCTTATATGGAAGATTAACTCCCACTTGATTCAAGTGATTGTAGTACTCAGACATTCTGAGCACATGCTCACTAGCTGAGCTATTCTCCTCCATTTTGTAGGCAAAGTACTTGTCAGAGGTCTCATACCTCTTAACACGGGCATGAGTCTGAAATACCAATTTCAGCTCTTGGAACATCTGATATGCTCCGTGGCGTTCAAAACGTTTTTGAAGTCCCGGTTCTAAGCCGTAAAGTATGGCGCACTAAACTATCAAGTAGTCATCATACTGAGCTTGTCAAACATTCATAACGCCTGCATCAGCTCCTGCAACAGGTCTATCACCTAGCGATGCATCAAGGACATAATGCTTCTGTGCAGCAATGAGGATAATCCTCAGATCACGGACCTAGTCCGCATCATTGCTACTATCATATTTCAACTTAGTTTTCTCTAGGAACATATCAAAAATAAAACAGGGAGCTAAACGCGAGCTATTGATCTACAACATAGATATGCAAATACTATCAGGACTAAGTTCATGATAAACTAAGTTCGATTAATCATATTACTTAAGAACTCCCACTTTGATAGACATCCCTCGAGTCATCTAAATGATCACGTGATCCATATCAACTAAACCATGTCCGATCATCACGTGAGATGGAGTAGTTTTCAATGGTGAACATCTCTATGTTGATCATATCTACTATATGATTCTCGTTCGACCTTTCGGTCTCTGTGTTTCGAGGCCATGTGTGTACATGCTAGGCTCGTCAAGTTTAACCCGAGTATTCTGCACGTGCAAAACTGTCTTGCACCCGTTGTATGTGAACGTAGAGCTTATCACACCCGATCATCACGTGGTGTCTCGGCACGACGAACTATCGCAACGGTGCATACTCAGGTAGAACACTTATACCTTGAAATTTTAGTGAGGGGTCATCTTGTAATGCTACCGCTGTACTAAGCAAAATAAGATGCATAAAAGATAACATCACATGCAATCAATATATGTGACATGATATGGCCATCATCATCTTGTGCCTTTGATCTCCATCTCCAAAGCACCATCATAATCTCCATCTTCACCGGCTTGACACCTTGATCTCCATTGTAGCGTCGTTGTTGTCTCGCCAAATACTGCTTCTATGACTATCGCTAACTGAAAGTATTGAGAAGAGGTGTCTAGAGGGGGGGTGATTAGACCCTCAACAAAGAAAAGTAGCAGTTTTAATTTCTTTAAGTTAAGGTGCAGTTTCAGCACAAGTTTAAATATTCACAATACATTCCAAGCAAGCATGGCAAGAGTATATGAGCAGCGGAATGTAAAGCATGCAACTTGCAAGAAAGTAAAGAGATGGGGTTGGAGTGTGCAAATGCAATAGGAGACACGGAGATTTTTGGCATGGTTCCGATAGGTGGTGCTATCGTACATCCACGTTTGATGAAGACTTCAACCCACAAAGGGTAACAGTTGCGCGAGTCCATGGAGGGCTCCACCCACGAAGGGTCCACGAAGAAGCAACCTTGTCTATCCCACCATGGCCATTGCCCATGAAGGACTTGCCTCACTTGGGTAGATCTTCACGAAGTAGGCGATCTCCTTGCCCTTACATACTCCTTGGTTCAACTCCACAATCTTGACGGAGGCTACCAAGTGACACCTAACCAATCTAGGAGACACCACTCTCCAAAAGGTAATAGATGGTGTGTTGATGATGAACTCCTTGCTCTTGTGCTTCAAATGATAGTCTCCCCAACACTCAACTCTCTCACACATATTTGGATTTGGTGGAAAGATGATTTGAGTGGAAAGCAACTTGGGAAGGCTAGAGATCAAGATTCTTGTGGTTGGATTGGAATATCTTGGTCTCAACACATGAGTAGGTGGTTCTCTCTCAGAAAATGAATGCTGGAAGTGTATGCACGTTCTGATGGATTTCTCCACGAATGAAGGATAGCTGGAGGTGTATATATAGCCTCCACACAAAATCTATCTGTTACACACAACTCACCAAACTCGGTGGGACCGAGTCGAGAAACTTGGTCAGACCGATTTAGTTCAAAATGTGAACGTTAGGGTTTCTGGTGGGACCGATATGATCAACTCGGTGGGACCAATGTGCTAGGGTTAGGGTAAAACATCTACTCGGTTTGACAGATTACACAAACTCGGTGAGACCGATTTTGGTAATAAGCAAAACAGAGAGTTGGTCAAGCAAACTCGGTGGGACCGATTGCATATCTCGGTGAGACCGAAATAGTTGCAACAGGCAACAGAGAGTTTGCAAGCCCATCTCGGTGAGACCAAATTGATTAGGGTTTCTGGCAGTGGCTATGTCAAGTGAACTCGGTGGCGCCGGATAGATCAAATCGGTGGGGCCGAGTTTGACTTTTGGTTTGGAACATATGTGGATATGAGAAAGTGGTTGAGGGCTTTGGAGCATATCACTAAGCACTTTGAGCAAGCAAGCCATTAATCAACACCTTGTCCCCTTTTAATAGTATTGGCTTTCCTATGGACTCAATTTGATCTTGGATCACTAAAATGAAAATGTAGAGTCTTGAGCTTTTTCCAATCTTCTGTCCTTAGCATCTTGAAGGGGTTCCACATCCTCTTGTCCATGCCACTCCACCGTTGAACTTATCTGAAATATACTGGATGAAAATATTAGTCTAACAAGAGATATGTTAACATTAATTACCAAAATCACCCATGAAGCACTTGTGCTTTCAGTCTCCCCCTTTTTGGTAATTGATGACAACACACATCAAAGCTTTATATAAAGTTATGAAGAATAATAAGTAAAGTTTTGGAAAGACATGTAACATGCATAGGCTCCTCCTACATGTATGCAATCATGTAAATATGGAATATAAGAGCATGTGAATGCATAAGCATGAAAAAGAAAGCAATGAGTACATGTATCTTGGCTATATGCATCAAAGCAAATGATGTAGATATGGGGAATATACCTTCATGTTCATGAGTCCTTATTGCAAACAATATGTACATCAACAAGAGATCATCATGCACATGAGTGTGATGCATATACTTACCTTGTGGTCTTGAGCTGGCTTTGGAAGAGATGAACCTGAGTAAACCACTACTGGAATCAGGATCTTTGCCGTCAGCCTGTTCTTTGTCATCCGCTAGCTGACGGCAAAGGAGGTCTTTGCCATCAGCATACAGAAAGCTGACGGCAAAGAAAGAGCGGACAACAAAGAGCGTGTTTGCCGTCAACCAATTCTTTGCCGTCTGCTAGCGGATGTCATAGAAGCTTTGCCGTATGCTAGGAGACGGCAAAGAGGGAGGGTGGCCCACTAGTGAGAACCACCTAACAACCACTTCCTTTGTCGTCAGCCAGCAGACGACAAAGAGAATAGCCAACCTAACAACCGTTTCCCCCCGGCCCCACCCCACTAGCTACGCTCTTGTCCGTCTGCTAGCAAATGGCAAAAGAAATTAAACCTAACTAAAAAACGGTCGCCTCGCGCCCCATCCCCCCTCTCTCTCTCCCTCACCTCACCCGCGCCACCCCGACGCCCTGACCCCCACCGGCCCACGCCCCCGACGCCCCCGCCACCCCGCCGCCCCACCACCCTGACGCCCTCACTGCCCGCGCCACCCCCGCCGCCCCGCTGCCCCGACACCCTCACCGTCCCGACCCCCCGCCGCCCCACTACCCGCGCCACCCCTACACCCTCGCCGCCCGTGCCACCCCGACGCGCTCGCTGCCCTCGCCGCCCCGACGCCCTTGCCGCCCCGCCACCCCTGTCAGCCTGACGCCCCGCCGCCTCGACAACCAGGCACCCCGCCGTCCCGACGCCCTAGCCACCCCGACATCCCGCCGCCCCGGTGCCCTGCCGACCCACTCTGGTGAGCTCCCCCCTGTTTTTTTCTACTGCTAGTAATTAGGTTAGTTAGTACTGTTAGTTTCTTTTTTCTCTACTACTACTAATTAGGTTAGTTAGTACTATTAGTTAGGTTAGTTTGGTTTTCTAGGTTAGTTTGATTTCCTAGGTTAGTTAGGTTAGTTATCTTTAGACTAGGTTAGTTAGGTTAGTTTCTAGGTTAGTTAGGTTAATTAGTTTGTAGGTTAGTTAGGTTAGTTCTGTTAACCAGTGATGAAAAACCTAAAAATAATGTGACCCTCTGCAATTCCTGTTGTACTGGATGATATAGATAGTTTGTTCAGAGAAGGCTTTATTTTTGCGGGCTATTTTCTTGCATGCTACTTGGAGTGTCGTGTCGAGTAATAACTCCTGAAAACATGTGCTAGGATGGACACAATTGTTATCAGGTTGCTCTCCTAGTCCTAGTAGAATAGAAGTATATAATTACCATATCTAGTTTTAGTTTTACTAATTACTATTCCTAGAAAACAACCATGTAAATGATTAGGATTAGGATGCATATGCATCCATTTTCTTTTGTTTCTTGAAAATCAGAAAATAAAAAGGAAAGGCAGGTTTAGTCATCATTTGTCAATTAGTTGGCTAATGGTTTCTTGAATTATTTGACCATGGGCATGGACAGGTAGCAACTAGGAAAGGTAGAATTTTGCATAAAGGGGAGGTGGTGATTAAACCCATAAAAGTGAGGCAGTACAATGGAGGGACCCAAAGGGTGCTTCCCACTAACAAGGAATTTCACTCCACTCAAACATAGCTAATGGCTAATAATTAGTGGCAGGGTGATCTTAAGCACCTAGCTCCTGCTTGTTGGGACCTGACAATGATGCGATATTTATCTTTATGAAGAAAAAACATTCTTATTTAAATTTGACTTCACACAAAGAAAGAATCCCTTTACTTTAATTTGTTTCCTCGGAACAACATTCGACGGTATCTGAAGTACACCCAAAATGAGTATATCATCATAAGAAAGAAATGTCTTGTAATTAATTAGAGAAAATGGCTAATATCTTGGTCTAATCAGTTAGAACTTTTTAAACTCTTTTATAGTTTGTCTATGCGAATACTAGTAGTTTAGACTGCCCTAACAAGTGCTTTAGGCTTGCTTGGCTTAACCGAAGAGTTGGTATGATCAAACAAGTGTAGTTCCTCCCTATGGGAGGCCTAATCTTCCAAGATATCTGAGAGCATTTGGACATGTTTGGCAATAGACATAAATGGTTTTGAGGGGTTCCGGTGATGTCATCTTGTTCTCCAAGAGATGATACTTGGCAAGATAACCAAATATGGCATTTTTGACATGCTAGAATTTTCTTGGAATTTATAGAGAATATTTCCTTTGTAAATATTCCAAAAGCTTGAAATATCAGAAAAGGATTTTTGATGGATTTAACAAATATTTTGAACATGACCGTGTGTTGAAACTCTTATATATGGACAATATATGTCCAATGAGCTTCCCTAAATTTTCTCAAATATTTTTGAAACACTAAAATAATTTTAACCTATTAAAGACAATTTCTGGCCTTAAGAAATAGCCTTTATGAAGGAAATATGCCCTAGAGGCAATAATAAAGTTGTTATTTATATTTCCTTATATCATGGTAAATGTTTATTATTCATGCTAGAATTGTATTAACCGGACACTTAGTACATGTGTGAATACATAGACAAACAGAGTGTCACTAGTATGCCTCTACTTGACTAGCTCGTTAATCAAAGATGGTTAAGTTTCCTAGCCATGGACAAAGAGTTGTCATTTGGTAAACGACATCAAATCATTAGAGAATGATGTGATTGACTTGACCCATCCGTTAGCTTAGCACGATGATTGTTTAGTTTGTTGCTATTGCTTTCTTCATAACTTATACATGTTCCTATGACTATGAGATTATGCAACTCCCGAATACCGGAGGAACACTTAGAGTGCTATCAAATGTCATAACGTAACTGGGTGATTATAAAGTTGCTCTACAGGTGTCTCCGATGGTGTTTGTTGAGTTTGCATAGATCGAGATTAGGATTTGTCACTCCGAGTATCGAAGAGGTATCTCTGGGCCCTCTCGGTAATGCACATCACTATAAGACTTGCAAGCATTGTGACTAATGAGTTAGTTGCGGGATGATGCATTACGGAATGAGTAAAGAGAATTACCGGTAACGAGATTGAACTAGGTATTGAGATACCGACAATTGAATCTCGGGCAAGTAACATACCGATGACAAAGGGAACTAACGTATGTTGTTGTGCGGTTTGACCGATAAAGATCTTCATAGAATATGTAGGAACCAATATGAGAATCCAAGTTCCACTATTGGTTATTCATTGGAGATGAGTCTCGGTCATGTCTACATAGTTCTCGAACCCGTAGGGTCCGCACGCTTAACGTTCGGTGACGATCGATATTATGAGTTTATGTGTTTTGATGAACCGAAGGTTGTTCGGAGTCCCGGATGTGATCACGGGCATGATGAGGAGTCTCGAAATGGTCGAGACATAAAGATCGATATATTGGAAGCCTATGTTTGGACATCAGATTGGTTCCGGGTGAGTTCGGGCATTTACCGGAGTACCGGGGGGTTATCAGAACCCCTCGGGGAGTACATGGTGAAGGAAATATGCCCTAGAGGCAATAATAAAGTTATTATTTATTTCCTCATATCATGATAAATGTTTATTATTCATGCTAGAATTGTATTAACCGGAAACATAATACATGTGTGAATACATAGACAAACATAGTGTCACTAGTATGCCTCTGCTTGACTAGCTCGTTAATCGAAGATGGTTGAGTTTCCTAACCATGGACATGAGTTGTCATTTGATTAATGGGATCACATCATTAGAAGAATCATGTGATTGACTTGACCCATTCCTATAGCTTAGCACTTGATCATTTAGTATGTTGCTATTGCTTTCTTCATGACTTATACATGTTCCTATGACTATGAGATTATGCAACTCCCGTTTACTGGAGGAACAGTTTGTGTGCTACCAAACGTCACAATGTAACTGGGTGATTATAAAGGTGCTCTACAGGTGTCTCCGAAGGTACTTGTTGAGTTGGCGTACTTCGAGATCAGGATTTGTCACTCCGATTGTGAAAGAGGTATCTCTAGGCCCTCTCGATAATGCACATCACTATAAGCCTTGCAAGCAATGTGACTAATAAGTTAGTTGCGGGATGATGCATTACGGAACAAGTAAAGAGACTTGCTAGTAATGAGATTGAACTAGGTATTGAGATACCGATGATCGAATCTCGGGCAAGTAACATACCGATGACAAAGGGAACAACGTATGTTGTTATGCGGTTTGACCGATAAAGATCTTCATAGAATATGTAGGAGCCAATATGAGCGTCCAGGTTCCGCTATTGGTTATTGACCGGAGACGTGTCTCGGTCATGTCTACATAGTTCTCGAACCCGTAGGGTCTGCACGCTTAAAGTTCGGTGACGATCGGTATTACGAGTTTTTGTGTTTTGATGTACCGAAGGTAGTTCGGAGTCCCAAATATGATCACGGACATGACGAGGAGTCTCAAAATGATCGAGACGTAAAGATCAATATATTGGATGACTATGTTCGGACACCGAAATGGTTTCGGGGAGTTTCGGACATATACCGGAGTACCGGGGGGTTACCGGAACCCCCCGGGGAGTTTAATGGGCCAAGATGGGCCTTAGTGGAGAAGAGGAGGGGCGGCTGGGCTGGCCACGCGCCCCCTGCCCCTCTAGTCCGAATAGGACAAGGAGGGGGTGGCTCCCCCCTTTCCTTCCTCTCTCCTTCCCTTCCTTTCCCCCCTACTCCAACTAGGAAAAGAGGGAGTCCTACTCCCGGTGGGAGTAGGACTCCTCCCTGGCGCGCGCTCTCCTGGCCGGCCGCCCCTCCCCCTGGTCCTTTATATACGGGGGCAGGCGGGCACCTCTAGACACAACAATTGATCTCTTGATATCTTAGCCATGTGCGGTGCCCCCCTCCACCATAATCCACCTCGATCATATCGTAGCGGTGCTTAGGCGAAGCCCCGCGTCGGTAGCAACATCATCACTGTCATCACGCCATCGTGCTGACGGAACTCTCCCTCGAAGATCGGCTGGATCGGAGTTCGTGGGACGTCATCGAGCTAAACGTGTGCTGAACTCGGAGGTGCCATACATTTGGTACTTGGATCGGTCGGATCATGAAGACGTACGACTACATCAACCGCGTTGTGCTAACGCTTCCGCTTTTGGTCTACGAGGGTACGTGGACAACACTCTCCCGTCTCGTTGCTATGCATCACCTTGATCCTACGTGTGCGTAGGATTTTTTTTGAAATTACTACGTTCCCCAACAGTGGCATCCGAGCTAGGTTTTATGCGTAGATGTTATATGCACGAGTAGAACACAAGTGAGTTGTGGGCGATACAAGTCATACTGCTTACCAGCATGTCATACTTTGGTTCGGCGGTATTGTTGGATGAAGCGGCCCGGACCGACATTACGCGAGACTGGTTCTACGACGTGCTTTGCACACAGGTGGCTGGCGGGTGTCAGTTTCTCCAACTTTAGTTGAATCGAGTGTGGCTACGTCCGGTCCTTGAGAAGGTTAAAACATCACTAACTTGACGAACTATCGTTTGGTTTGATGCGTAGGTAAGAACGGTTCTTGCTCATCCCGTAGCAGCCACGTAAAACTTGCAACAACAAAGTAGAAGACATCTAACTTGTTTTTGCAGGGCATGTTGTGATGTGATATCGTCAAGACATGATGCTATATTTTATTGTATGATATGATCATGTTTTGTAATGAAGTTATCGACAACTGGCAGGAGCCATATGGTTGTCGCTTTATTGTATGCAATGAAATCACCCTGTAATTGCTTTACTTTATCACTAAGTGGTAGCGATAGTCGTAGAAGCAATAGTTGCGTGATGACAACGATGCTACGATGGAGATCAAGGTGTCGCGCCGGTGATGATGGCGATCATGATGGTGCTTCAGAGATGGAGATCACAAGCACAAGATGATGATGGCCATATCATATCACTTATATTGATTGCATGTGATGTTTATCCTTTATGCATCTTATTTTGCTTTGATTAACGGTAGCATTATAAGATGATCTCTCACTAAATTTCAAGATAAAAGTGTTCTCCGTGAGTATGCACCATTGCCAAAGTTTGTCGTGCCGAGACACCACGTGATGATCGGGTGTGATAAGCTCTACGTTCATCTACAACGGGTGCACGCCAGTTTTGCACACGCAGAATACTCGGGTTAAACTTGACGAGCCTAGCATATGCAGATATGGCCTCGGACACTAAGACCGAAAGGTCGAGCGTGAATCATATAGTAGATATGATCAACATAGTGATGTTCACCATTGAAAACTACTCCATCTCACGTGATGATCGGACATGGTTTGGTTGATTTGGATCACGTGATCACTTAGATGACTAGAGGGATGTCTATCTAAGTGGGAGTTCTTAAGTAATATGATTAATTGAACTTAAATTTATCATGAACTTAGTACCTGATAGTATCTTGCTTGTCTATGTTGATTGTAGATAGATGGCTCGTGCTGTTGTTCTGTTGAATTTTAATGCGTTCCTTGAGAAAGCAAAGTTGAAAGATGATCTTAGCAATTACACGGACTGGGTCCGTAACTTGAGGATTATCCTCATTGCTGCACAAAAGAATTACGTCCTGGAAGCACCGCTGGGTGCTAGGCCTACTGCAGATGCAACTGACAACGTTAAGAACGTCTGACAGAGTAAAGCTGATGACTACTTGATAGTTCAGTGTGCCATGCTTTACGGCTTAGAACCGGGACTCCAACAACATTTTGAACGTCATGGAGCATATGAGATGTTCCAGGAGTTGAAGTTAATATTTCAAGCAAATGCCCAGATTGAGAGATATGAAGTCTCCAATAAGTTCTATAGCTGCAAAATGGAGGAGAATAGTTCTGTCAGTGAACATATATTCAAAATGTCTGGGTATAACAATCACTTGATTCATTTGGGGGTTAATCTTCCGGATGATAGTGTCATTGACAGAATTCTTCAATCACTGCCACCAAGCTACAAGAGGTTCATGATGAACTATATTAGAGCATCTCCAACAGCCGCACTAAAGCGCCGCGCGCAAAAAACTTGTTACCGCGCGCGCTGCGGCTGGTTTTGCACGCCCGCCTGCGCTGGCTCCAGCAGCCGCGCTATAATGCAGCGTGCGCGCCGCTCCAGCAGAGCGCAAAAATACAGCGCGCGCGACTCGCCGGGCATTTTGCATATATGGATATTTTGGACAAAAATGAACATGTAAAATTTGACACAAACAAGTTGATGAATAAAAGTTCATGCCCACAAGTGCAAAATCATGCCCACAAGTTCAAAATCATGCCCACAAGTTCATCCAACCAAGTTCAAATGCAAACTAAAGTTCAAGACATGAAAGACAATCAATCTTCGTCTTCCTCTTCTTCGTCTTCGTCCTCATCTTCCGAAGACGACTCTTCCGCCTCCGAAGATGAATCTTCCTCCCTCTCCTCATCACGCACCGCATCACGCACCGCATCATGTGAAGCTCTGACGGTGTTGGCAAGATCTTCGACGACATCTTCATGGGAATGTGTGTGAGAAGCCATGGCCTCCGGAGGTGCACCCATGGCGGCCGGAGGTGCACCCATGCCTCCCATGAGAGAAGCAAAACTCATGCCTCCCATGGCGGCCATAGCGTCGGAGGGTGCTCCAAAGCCACCCATGCCTCCCATGGCGGCCGGAGGTGCACCCATGCCTCCCATGGCGGCTGGAGGTGCACCCATGCCTCCCATGGCGGCCGGAGATGCACCCATGCCTCCCATGACTCCGAAGCCATCCATGCGTCCCATGGCGCCGAGGCCACCGCCACCCATGGCGCCGAGGCCACCGCCACCCATGGCGCCGAAGCCACCCATGCCTCCCATGGCGCCGAGGCCACCGCCACCCATTGCACGAACCAAGGCTCTTTTTTGGATCAAGACTTCTTGTTGGGCAAGATGGACATACTCTTTTTGCGCCGCATTGAGGTTAGATATGTCCAAGAAGAACAAGTGCTTCTCCCATTCCAACAACTTAGCTCGCTCCTCGTTGCTCACTTTCCTCTCCTCCAAAGTCACCTTTCTCTCCTCGGCCGCCACCCTTCTCTCCTCGGCCGCCAACCTCCTCTCCTCGTCCACGGCATCTTGGTTCCTAGCCATTTTCCTCACCTCATTGGCTTCGACCCTTGCCTTCACAATAGCTTCCATAGCATTTTTGAGCTCATCATCTCCTTTCATCTTCTTCTTTTGGGTTTGGTCTTTCTTGCACCCATCCGGTCGTTTGGGCTTCGAGTATGAAACCGAGTTGGGTGTGGGGCTTCTCTTGCCGTCATCACTTGATGCATCCTCCTCCTCCTCCTCATCATCATTCTCAATTGCTAGCTTCCGTTTGTTGCTCAAATTCAAATCCTCCAAACCAACACGCTTCTTCCATTTCTCATCATCATTTAACACTTCATAGCAATGAGGCAAGGTAAAGACCCTGCCTTTCTTGATCTTCCCCTTTCTTGGTTGTCCTTGTCTCTTCTTTGAACAAGTTTTGTGCAATGTTGTTCTACAAGAAAAACAAAACAAGTTAGCACTTCGGTCACCAAAAACAAGTATGATGAACATATATGAGATGCCACTTACTTGATCATCCTCATTTGTGCCACTTGGGTTAATCTTTTCAACTGCCTTTTGTACGGCCGCCCACTTTTGACAATCCGCGTTGATTGTCGACCATCGGGACCGAAGTGATCTCCAGTCAATTACACTCTTGTTGTGAGCATCAAAGTGTTCTTTCATTCTCCCCCAATACGCGTCTCTACTTTGATCACCTCCAACGGATGGATCCCTCGACACTTGCAAATAAGTATGGCATAGTAACTTGTCATCGTTGGTTGAGTAATTGCCTGCTCTTCCTTTCGGCGCCTCGACAATTCCCTCACCCTCCTCGTCCACCTCAAACTCATGGTCTTAGAAATGGATGTCATTGGTTTGAGACCAATGCGAATTGTTGCACCCAACACCCATAGTGGACATGTATGCATCATCGTTGAGACTACAAAGTTTTTTGAACAATGCAAATAAGCTATCTATATGTGATGATGATGCATTGAAAAAATAAGAAGAAAAGAAAAGTTGGAAATTTTTTCACCTTGGGGGCATTTCGTCGAACACGTGGTGCGCGTCGGCGGCCGTCTCAACGAGTGAGCTCGCCGGCGCTTCGGAAGCCGCCGCGGCCGTCGAACGCCCCGCAAGCTTTTTTCCCCTCGCCTTTGTGATGCCGGAGCCGTCCGCCGCCTTATTCTTCTTCGCGGATGTTTTGCCCTTCTTCGTCCGTGCCGCATTGGGTACCTTCTTAGACGGTGCAGCGGCGGCACGGGACGGCGCCGGCGCGACGCCACCCGGCGCCGTGGTCATCCGCGGCGGCAAGAAGAGGCTGCGCGCGAGGCCGACGCTCGGCGGAGCTCCGGTGGTGGCGACGCCAGCGCTCGCCGCGCTAGGGTTTCCGGCGGCGGCAGCGGCGTGGGGGGGGGGTCGCGGCTGTACAGTAGGGTGAGCGGGGCGCCGGTGTGCGCGTCCATGGATGGGTGGCAGGGCGCCGGCGCCGGCGCGCGCAGGGCGTAGGACGAGGAGAGGAGAGAGTGCGGCGCGAGCGCTCGAGTGTGCCGCGCGCTGTAGCTGGCGCCCCAAATAAACCGCGTGGCTAAGTGTTTTTGACCGCGCGCCCAACCCGTTATAGCGCGCGCGCCGTTTTTGCGCGCCCGCTGGAGCGACCCGGCGCGTTGCGCGCGCGCTAAAACGGCCTAATTTGCGGCGCGGCGCTAGTTTAGCGCGGCTGTTGGAGATGCTCTTATGCAAGGGATGGATAAGACAATTCCCGAGCTCTTCGCTATGCTAAAGGCTGCGGAGGTAGAAATCAAGAAGGAGCATCAAGTGTTGATGGTCAACAAGACCACCAGTTTCAAGAAAAAGGGTAAAGGGAAGAAGAAGGGGAACTTCAAGAAGAACGGCAAACAAGTTGCTGCTCAAGAGAAGAAACCCAAGTCTGGACCTAAGCCTGAGACTGAGTGCTTCTACTGCAGGCAGACTGGACACTGGAAGCGGAACTGCCCCAAGTATTTGGCGGATAAGAAGGATGGCACGGTGAACAAAGGTATATGTGGTATACATGTTATTGATGTGTACCTTACTAGAACTCGCAGTAGCACCTGGGTATTTGATACTGGTTCTGTTGCTAATATTTGCAACTCGAAACAGGGACTACAGATTAAGCGAAGACTGGCTAAGGACGAGGTGACGATGCGCATGGGAAATGGTTCCAAAGTTGATGTGATTGCCGTCGGCACGCTACCTCTACATCTACCTTCGGGATTAATTTTAGACCTAAATAATTGTTATTTGGTGCCAGCGTTGAGCATGAACATTATATCTGGATCTTGTTTGATGCGAGACGGTTATTCATTTAAATCTGAGAATAATGGTTGTTCTATTTATATGAGTAATATCTTTTATGGTCATGCACCCTTGAAGAGTGGTCTATTTTTGTTGAATCTCGATAGTAGTGATACACATATTCATAATGTTGAAGCCAAAAGATGCAGAGTTGACAATGATAGTGCAACTTATTTGTGGCACTGCAGTTTGGGTCATATTGGTGTAAAGCGCATGAAGAAACTCCATACTGATGGACTTTTGGAATCACTTGATTATGAATCACTTGGTACTTGCGAACCATGCCTTATGGGCAAGATGACTAAAACACCGTTCTCCCGAACAATGGAGCGAGCAACAGATTTATTGGAGGTCATACATACTGATGTATGTGGACCGATGAATGTTGAGGCTCGCAGCGGGTATCATTATTTTCTCACCTTCACAGATGATTTGAGCAGATATGGGTATATCTACTTAATGAAACATAAGTCTGAAACATTTGAAAAGTTCAAAGAATTTCAGAGTGAAGTGGAAAATCATCGTAACAAGAAAATAAAGTTTCTACGATCTGATCGTGGAGGAGAATATTTGAGTTACGAGTTTGGTCTACATTTGAAACAATGCAGAATAGTTTCACAACTCACGCCACCCGGAACACCATAGCGTAATGGCGTGTCCGAACGTCGTAATCGTACTTTACTAGATATGGTGCAATCTATGATGTCTCTTACTGATTTACCGCTATCGTTTTGGGGTTATGCTTTAGAGACCGTCGCATTCACGTTAAATAGGGCACCATCGAAATCCGTTGAGACGACGCCTTATGAACTGTGGTTTGGCAAGAAACCAAAGTTGTCGTTTCTTAAAGTTTGGGGCTGCGATGCTTATGTGAAAAAGCTTCAACCTGATAAGCTCGAACCCAAGTCAGAGAAATGTGTCTTCATAGGATACCCAAAGGAAACTGTTGGGTACACCTTCTATCACAGATCCGAAGGCAAGACATTCATTGCTAAGAATGGATCCTTTCTAGAGAAGGAGTTTCTCTCGAAAGAAGTGAGTGGGAGGAAAGAATAACTTGATGAGGTAACTATACCTGCTCCTTATTGGAAAGTAGTTCATCACAGAAACCGGTTCCTGTGACAACTACACCAATTAGCGAGGAAACTAATGATATTGATCATGAAACTTCAGATCAAGTTGCTACTGAACCTCGTAGGTCAACCAGAGTAAGATCCATGCCAGAGTGGTACGGTAATCCTATTCTGGAGGTCTGTTACTTGACCAAGGCGAACCTACGAACTATGAAGAAGCGATGGTGAGCCCAAATTCCGCAAAATGGCTTGAGGCCATGAAATCTGAGATGGGATCCATGTATGAGAACAAAGTGTGGACTTTGGTTGACTACATCAACCGCGTTGTCATAACGCTTCCGCTTACGGTCTACGAGGGTACGTGGACTACACTCTCCCCTCTCGGTGCTATGCATCACCATGATAGATCTTGCGTGTGCATAGGAAAATTTTGAAATTACTGCGTTCCCCAACAATGGCATCTGAGCGAGGTCTATGCGTAGATGTTATATGCACGAGTAGAACACAAAGAGTTGTGAGCGATAATAGTCATACTGCTCACCAGCATGTCATAGTTGGATTCAGCGGTATTGTTGGATGAAGCGGCTCAGACCGACATTACGCGTACGCTTACGCGAGACTGGATCTATCGACGTGCTTCGCACACAGGTGGCTAGTGGGTGTCAGTTTCTCCAACTTTAGTTGAATCGAGTGTGACTACGCCCGGTCCTTGTTGAAGTTTAAAACAACACACTTGATGAAAAATCGTTGTGGTTTTTGATGCGTAGGTAAGAACGGTTCATGCTAAAAGCCCGTAGCAGCCATGTAAAACTTGCAACAACAAAGTAGAGGACGTCTAACTTGTTTTTGCAGGGCATGTTGTGATGTGATATGGTCAAGACATGATGCTAAATTTTATTGTATGAGATGATCATGTTTTGTAACAGAGTTGTCGTGGTATTCTCATGGGGGGATGCGAGGCGACAGATGCCACAGGGTGGCTTAGTGTGAGGGCAAGACCGCTGCCGGAATATCCAGGGACGGGTATGCGAGTAGCACACGCTAGTTTACCCAGGTTCGGGGCTCTCCGGAGAGATAATACCCCTACTCCTTCATGTCTGAGTATATCAGCTGGTACAGGGTGCTCCTGGAGCTGTATCTGAGATCAGTGCCAGGTGCATCTTATCTTGTACATGCATATGAGCACAAGTGTGTGCTAGGCCGAATGGGTATGTGTGTGTGCTAGCTAGCTTGCTTGCTAGCTAGCATGCATGCATGGAGTGTGTGAGAGTGCCCAGGGAGCCATTGTGGCCACCCCCCATGGATGGATGGTTGCTAACTATATATAGTGTGGGGGTAGCTTACTACCTAAGCTAGGTAGTGGCATGGGGGCAAGTGGGCATGGGGCACCATGCCCATGTACGTGACGTGCATGCCTCCTTGTCCCTGGTGCACTTTATAAAAGAGTGCCCAGGGACAGATACACTATGGATGATGTCGTCGCTACTATTTGTCAACAGTGCCGGGTACGACCGTCTTGTCGGTGTTGGGTCGACAGCCGGCTGGTCGGTGCAGTCGGTAGCCAGTTGGTCGGTGCAGTCGGCAGCCGGCAACGGACTGGGCAGAACAGTTGGACGGGGAGCCGGCAGGAGCGGCCAGGCAGTCGGACTGAGGGGTTTTGCTAGCCCCGAAGTTTTGAGTTATTGTCTCGCCGTCTTCGGGGTACCCGTGGCCAATTACTCCGACAGTAGCCCCCAAGCCTCCGGGCAACTTGGCAAAGTTGGGCAGAGGTTTTTTGGTAGGTGTTCACGGAAATGATCATGCAAAAGACAAAGTTAGTCCATGAAGATATATCAAATGTTTGCTCTTAGCATTGCAAGTTTTAAGTCGTGTTCCCTCCGCTCTTTGGCTTGTGCTCTCGCTCGCTGGACAGCCGCTCTGCGGTCTGTGGCTGAGAGTGGGCCGCGAAGTGGAGTGTACAGTAATCGGACTTTGGGAGCAGATTTAACCGAGCAGATACTCATAAAGCAAACGGTCGGGTCGCCCGAAGCGTTTCTCTGCCCGGACGTTTTTCGCGTGCGATGACCTCCAACTTTTTCTCTCGCTAGCTGGACAACCGCTCTGCGGTCTGTGGCTGAGAGGTGGGCCTTTGGTACTACACACACTACTAAGCCGTCTGCGAAAAAAACGTCTCAGGCCAAGCGGCCAGCCCCCGGGCCAACTCTGGCTGGCGCCGGGGCGAACAGTGATGGAACTGTAATAAAATGCAAAGATAGTTCCCCGAGCATCGCTTGAGATTATTCGTTCTTTCGTGGTGCAAAAATATGCGGGTGAGGAGCTCACATTGATTTCCGTGTAGGCGAGGCAGAGGTTTCCGAAGACAGCCGGCACGGCTCGGCGCTCGTAGAGCGCGCCGGCGCACCCGCTGGGTGTAGCCTTCGAGCCTCCGGGTGCTCGAAGGGGGGTCCCGACCGGTCAGGCTCGACCGGCCAGGCGGCGAGGCATCTTGCATCACCCTTTTTCTTCTTTTTCTCTTCTTCCGGCTGCCGGCAGCCAGACAAAACTCTTCTCTTGTCTGCAATCTTTCGTGGGGGTGTGCCAGCGCACCCACTGGGTGTAGCCCCCGAGATTCGGGCTGACTGCTGAGCAGTCGGGCCGGATATTCCGGCAACTACTTTGTCTTCTTCATCATGGGGGTGCGCCAACGCGCCCTGGGTGTAGCCCCCGAGATTCGGGCCGACTGCTGAGCAGTCGGGCCGGATCTTCCGGCAACTACTTTGTCTTCTTCTTTGCGGGGGCGCGCCAGCGCACCCGCTGGGTGTAGCCCCCGAGATTCGGGCCGACTGCTGAGCTGTCGGGCCGGATCTCCCGACAACTACTTTGTCTTCTTCTTCACGGGGGCGTGTCAGCGCACCCGCTGGGTGTAGCCCCCGAGATTCTGGTCGACTGCTGAGCAGTCGGGCCGGATCCCTGGCAACTACTTTGTCTTCTTCTTCGCGGGGGTGCGTCAGCACACCCGCTGGGTGTAGCCCCCGAGCCTCTAGGTGCTCGAGGAGGGTCCAGCCCGTCGACCTTGACCGGCCAGGGGGCGAGTGGGACATGGTCGAGCCAGCGCTCTTGCCGGCCAGACGTTGAAGCGGGCAGGCAGGCTAGGTCGCATCTAGCTGCCCGAGTGGCGAAGTAGGCGGACGGATAGACGACACCTTTTCTTTTCTTCTCTTTGTCCCAGCCGACCTCTTTCTCTCTCTCTCTCTCTTTTTCTTTTAGCACTCAGCCACAGTTTTTCTTTCTTTCTTTGCAGCTGGTCTCTGCTTCTCTTTCTTTCCTTTTTCTGCCCGAGCAGCCGGACAAAAGGGGAGCCCACGCGCGTGCGGGGCCGGCTGGCGAGGACCCGGCCGTGGATGAGCAGGAGCCAGCGGTCGGCCAGGCTGGCCGGGTGGTGCGCGAAGCTAGAGCCGGACACGGCCGTAGGCGGCGAGCCAGCGGAGGGCGGAGCTCTCGGCCGCGGGCGAGGCCGTAGGCGGCGAGCCGGGGCGGGGAGGCGGCCGGAGGCCGGGCGCAGCGCGGGTGCTAGTGGCGAGCCGGATGGAGCAGTGGCGCAGGGCCGGCTTGCGGGAGGCCAGGAGCCGGCATCCGGGTGAGGGAGCAGAGCAGGCGGACGCACACGAGCGCAGAAGAGGCGGAGACGGCCGGGGCCGGGTCGAGCGACGTGCGGGGAGGAGCGCGGCCGGACGCCCGCGCGAGGGGAGGCGGGGCTCCAGCTCGGGTTGGTGAAGGGGACGAGGCGGAGAGGCGACGGGCGGCCGGCGCCCGCGGAACACGGCGCAAGGAAGCGGGCCGGGATGCGCGGAAACCGGCCTGCATCGCTCCGACTTGGAGCGGGGCCCGGGGCAGAGAGGAGCGAGGGTGGGCGAGGCGGCGGAAGCTGAGTGCGGCCAGACGGCGGCGGAGAAGCCAGCGGACGCGGACGCAGCCGCAACACGGGTCGGGTTGGAGCCAGCCCCAAATTTTTGTCCTTGAGCAGCGGGACCCTTTCTTTCTTCGTGGCAGCCGGCCATGGCGGTTGTGGGAGCAGGAGTCGGCGTACCGGTCAGCTGGCTGAGTCCGAGACTGGAGGACCCGGCATGCGCGGACTGGGCCGACACAGAGGAGCGCGCGGGACCGGTTGTTGCGGCGGGGAGGCGGAGCTGGTCGAGAAGGAGCCACAGGCGGCGCGGGCGCAGGAGCGTGCCGAGGAGTCGGTCGCGCGCGGCATCACGTGGAGCAGCGAGGTAGAGCAGCAGGGATGGTCGTGTGTGGCGGTGCCGCGAAGGGGAGCGATGAATATCGCCGACTGGCGGTGCGCGGCTTATTCAGCCTCCTTCTTCGCCGCGGTGGCTGCCTCAGCTTCCGCCAGTTTCTTCAGGGTGGCGGCCTCCGCCTTCTCTGCTTCCGCCTTCTCCAGGCGGGCGGCTTCCTGCTCCTCGCGCGCTTCCTGCGTGTTCTGCTCCCTCGCCTCCCAGAGGTCGGCGGCCGGATCGATCCGCCGGGTGGTGGAGGAAGTCTTCGCCGACCCCACAATGGAGGCGGCGGCCGACTTCTCAAGAGAGAGCGGAGCCCTAGATCAAGGGAAACAAAGTAAAGAAGCTTAGACAGAATCAACAAGGAAAAAATGAAGGCGCGAGAGGAAGGCAGTACTTACGCAGAAACCAGTTGCGGCTCCTTCACCGCCTTGCGGAAGCGGATGGCCTTCGCGGCCGCTTCATCCCGCTTGGTCGCCACGGCCGAGCCCTTGGGCTTCTTCGGCCGGCTGCCGAACAAGCTCGGCGCGGCCCTGCGTTTTTTCGCGCCACCTTGGGCATCCAGCGCAGCAGACGAGCTCGCGCCCGGCTGACCAGACCCTGACTGGTGGCGCGGGGCGACTTCCCCCGCATCATCGTCAGGCCAGTCCTCGAGGCTGGTTCCGAGCCTCGAGCCGCCTCCTTCTCCGCCTCCTCCCTCGGTGTCGTCCTCCAAATCCGCCTCCCCCAAGTCGGGGTCATCCACGTCGCTCTCCGCTCGGTCGGGGAGGAATCGGTGCTCTGGCCCCGTGGCGCCGGCTGCCGGCTAGAGGAGGGGGCTCTATTCAAAGGCCGATTGGTCAGGTTGGACAGGTCGAACTCGGCAACAAAAAGGATAGAGAAAAAGAAAGATAACTTACCATAGGCGGGGGGTCGGCGCGTGAATACGGCTCCTTGCCAAACCGCCACTCCTCCGTGAGCTTGCAGTTCGCAAGATAGTTCACCATGTGAGATACCTCTGCGTGAGGCATCTCCTTGGTGCACAGCCGGCTTGGGTCCCGATGCCTGCTCATCTGACATATCATGTGAGGGAGGCCCTGGAGCAGGAGCACTCGGCGCGCCACGAAGGCGGACAGCAAGTCGGGCCCGGTCAGGCCCTCCGACTGTGTCAACACTCGGAGCCGCGCGATGGCGGCGACTCCAGAAGGCGACAATGTCTTGGCTCGGTATGACCAGTTGGTCTCCCAGCCGGAGGGCCGGCTCCGTAAGCCGGCAAGTTGACCCAGTCGCCCTCCGGGAAGACGCTCTTCACGTAGAAGTACGACCACTGCCACATCTTCACCGACTTGATCAGCGTGATGGGAGGAAACGGATTTTCGGCCGCCGGCCTCCGCACCGCAATAAACGCGCCACATTGAGCCCGCACGCCCGCAATGAGGGTGCCGAGCTTGGCGTAGAAGAACCCCCCCCAAAGCTTGATGGTGGGGAGGACGCCGAGGAAGCCTTCGCACAAAGTGAAGAAGGCGGAAAGCAGCACCACCGTGTTCGCGGTGAGGTGGTGCGGCTGAAGACCTTAGAACTCGAGGAAGGACCGAAAGAAGCTCCTCGCCAGCAGGACGAGGCCGCGCAGGCAGTGCCAGCGGAAGACGACCCGCTCGCCCTCCTTCGGCGCCGGCGAGATCTCCCTCTTCGGCGCGAGGCGGACCTTCACGTAATCTTTGCCGGGCAGCCGCCGCGTCTAGTGGAGTTAGTCGATGTGGTCGTCGTGAACTTCAGAGCCGTCCCATGCTCCGGAGCGCGCCATGGGGGGCGTGGGATTGAAGGATGAGCTCATCGGAGACGAACCACTGCAGCGCTCAGCGTGGCTTGGAGGCGCTACGACAAGAGGAAGAAGGAGGGAAGAACGGGGAGGAGGGGCGCGCGTGCTCCGCCGCTCCCCTCCTCCCCCTACTTATAGGCCTATGGGCTGCGAAGCCGAGGGGGCGATCGTGGGATTTACTGCGCCCATGACCCCATGCCCCCACATTTATCGTGCGAGTTACTGCGCGCAGTAACTCCACGGGAAAACTCAACCGCCCACCTCGACCGCAGCGGATCCGCTCGCGTGCCGAGGCGTGGTAGTGGCGGGCCACCGCCAGCGGGCGTGTCCCGTCGCGAGCGTGGGTTGGCAGACTGGCCCGGCCGCTCGGCGCCACGGGACATGCCCACAACGGGCGGTGGCCTGGAGGCTTAGCTAGCACGCCACTTGGTTCCGGCCGACGCGTTCGAAGTTTGGATAAGTCAGGCTGGGCGAGGCCGACTCCCGCCAGTCGGCTCGGCAGAAGTCGGACGAAGCTCCACCTCAAGCACTCGGAGAAAGAAACTGCTGAGGCTCCTCGGTTGCTCAGCCGCGGCACCTCACCAGCTTCGGGGACTACTGTCGGAGTAATGGGCTACGGGTAGGCTAACCCGAGACACAGAACCTTTCAAGACATCGGGGCCGGCTGCGCCCCTCAAGGCACCAAGACGAAGCGCCGCCTTCTGGTGGCCGGCTAGAGGAATAGCCGGCTGCCCATAGATGGTCGAGTTTTAGAAGCTGGCATCAAGACAAGCCGACTCCTAGTGGGCGGCTTCCAGAGAAGCCAGCCCCTAGCAGTCGGCCCGAGGCGCCCACGAAGCCTGCGCCCTCATCAAGAAAGACAAGACAGGGAGTGGCTACAGTATAGCCCATCCCTCCCGAATCCAGGGATGGGCGTGGCCACAGTGCACCGTACCGGCAGAGATCTCCACCCGGCGCAGCACTGTTGCCACTCCACCACTGACGTCACCACAAGCAGGAGGAGCCCTGCTCCCATGACGGCCTGTCGGTATGACCCAAGGACAACGGGCCCCACTGATCAGCGAGAGCCTAGAAGACGACTAGAGCCCCACCAGTCGGATCCGAGGGAAGTCGGCCCCCAGCAGTCGGCCCGCCCCTTCCTCGGGACCCCCGGTGGGCGCCAATTGTCGTGGTATTCTCACAGGGGGATGCGAGGTGACAGATGCCACAAGGTGGCTTAGTGTGAGGGCAAGACCGCTGCCGGAATATCCAGGGACGGGTATGCGAATAGCACGCGCTAGTTTACCTAGGTTCGGGGATCTCCGGAGAGATAATACCCCTACTCCTGCATGTCTGAGTATATCTTGTATGTATATCTGGTACAGGGTGCTCCTTGAGCTGTATCTGAGATCAGTGCCAGGTGCATCTGATCTCGTACATGCATATGAGCACAAGTGTGTGCTAGGCCAAATGGGTATGCGTGTGTGCTAGCTAGCTTGCTTGCTAGCTAGAAAGCATGCGTGGAGTGTGTGATAGTGCCCAGGGAGCCATTGTGGCCGGCCCCCATGGATGGATGGTTGCTAACTATATATAGTGTGGGGGTAGCTTACTACCTAAGCTAGGTAGTGGCGTGGGGGGCAAGTGGGCATGGGGCACCATGCCCATGTAAGTGATGTGCATGCCTCCTTGTCCCTGGTGCACTTTATAAAACAGTGCCCAGGGACAGATACACTATGGATGATGTCGTCGCTACTATTTGTCAATAGTGCCGGGTACAACCGCCTCATCGGTGTTGGGTCGACAGCCGGTTGGTCGGTGCAGTCGGTAGCCGGTTGGTCAGTGCAGTCGACATTGGACTGGGCTGAACAGTCGGACGGGGAGCCGACAGGAGCGGCCGGGCAGTCGGACTGAGGGGCTTTGCTAGCCCCGAAGTCTTGAATTACTGTCTAGCCGTCTTCGTGGTACCCGTTGCCAATTACTCCGACAAGAGTTATCGGCAACTGGCAGGAGCCATATGGTTGTAGCTTTATTGTATGAAATGCAATCGCCATGTAATTGCTTTACTTTATCACTAAGCGGTAGTGATAGTCGTAGTAGCAATAGTTGGCAAGATGACAACGATGCTTTGATAGAGATCAAGGTGTCAAGCCGGTGACGATGGTGATCATAACGGTGCTTTGGAGATGGAGATCAAAGGCACAAGATGATGATGGCCATATCATATCACTTATATTGATTGCATGTGATGTTTATCCTTTATGCATCTTATTTTGCTTAGTTCGGCGGTAGCATTATAAGATGATCTCTCACTAAATTTCAAGGTATAAGTGTTATCCCCGAATATGCACCGTTACTACAGTTCGTCGTGCCGAGACACCACGTGATGATTGGGTGTGATAAGCTCTGCTTTCACATACAACAGGTGCAAGCCAGTTTTGCACACGCGCTCGGGTTAAACTTGACGAGCCTAGCATATGCAGATATGGCCTCAGAACACTGAGACCGAAAGGTCGAGCGTGAATCATATAGCAGATATGATCAACATAGTGATGTTCACAATTGAAAACTACTCCATCTCACGTGATGATTGATACGTCTCCAACGTATCTATAATTTTTGATTGTTCCATGCTATTATATATTCTGTTTTGGATGTTTAATGGGCTTATTTATACATTTTTGTATTATTTTTGGGACTAACCTATTAACAGGAGGCCCATCCCAAATTGCTGTTTTTTTTGCCTATTTTAGAGTTTCGCAGAAAAAGAATATCAAATGGAGTCCAAACGGAATGAATCCTTCGAGAACGTGATTTTTGGAACAAACATGATCCAGAGGACTTAGAGTCTATGTAAAGTAATCAACGAGGAGAGCATGAGGTAGGGGGGCGCGCCCACCTCCCCTAGGTGCGCCCTCCACCCTCGTGGGGCCCATGATGCTCCACCGACGTACTTCTTCCTCCTATATATACCTACGTACCCCCAAACCATCAGAGGCATCCACGAAAACCTAATTCCACCGCCGCAACCTTCTGTACCAGTGAGATCCCATCTTGGGGCCTTTTGTGGCGTCCTGCCGGAGGGGGCATTGATCACGGAGGGCTTTTACATCAATACCATAGCCTCTCCGATGATGTGTGAGTAGTTTACCTTAGACCTTCAGGTCCATAGTTATTAGTTAGATGGCTTCTTCTCTCTCTTTGGATCTCAATACAAAATTCTCCTCGATTCTCTTGGAGATCTATTTGATGTAACTCTTCCTTTGCGGTGTGTTTGTTGAGACCGATGAATTGTGGGTTTATGATCAAGATTATCTATGAACAATATTTGAATCTCCTCTGAATTCTTTTATGTATGATTGGTTATCTTTGCAAGTCTCTTTGAATTATTAGCTTGGTTTGGCCTACTAGATTGATCTTTCTTGCAATGCGAGAAGTGCTTAGCTTTGGGTTCAATCTTGCGGTGTCCTTTCCCAAGGATAGCAGGGGCAGCAAGGCACGTATTGTATTGTTTCCATCGAGGATAACAAGATGGGGTTTATATCATATTGCATGAGTTTATCCCTCTACATCATGTCATCATACTTAAAGCATTACTCTGTTCTTATGAACTTAATACTCTAGATGCATGCTGGATAGCAGTCGATGTGTGGAGTAATAGTAGTAGATGCAGAATCGTTTCGGTCTACTTGTCACGGACGTGATGCCTATATACATGATAATACCTAGATATTCTCATAACTATGCTCAATTCTATCAATTGCTCGACAGTAATTTGTTCACCCACCGTAATACTTATGCTATCTTAAGAGAAGCCACTAGTCAAACCTATGGCCCCGGGTCTATTTTCCATCATATTAATCTTCCAACACTTAGCTATTTCTATTGCCTTTTATTTTACTTTGCATTTTTATCATAAAAATACCAAAAATATTATGTTATCATATCTATCAGATCTCACTCTCGTAAGTGACCGTGAAGGGATTGACAACCCCTTTATCGCGTTGGTTGCGAGGTTCTTATTTGTTTGTGTAGGTGCGAGGGACTTGTGCGTGGCCTCCTACTAGATTGATACCTTGGTTCACAAAACTGAGGGAAATACTTACGCTACTTTGCTGCATCACCCTTTCCTCTTCAAGGGAAAACCAACGCAGTGCTCAAGAGGTAGCAAGAAGGATTTCTCGCGCTGTTGCCGGGGAGTCTACGCAAAAGTCAACATAGCAAGTACCCATCACAAACCCTTATCCCTCGCATTACATTATTTGTCATTTGCCTCTTGTTTTCCTCCCCCCACTTCACCCTTGCCGTTTTATTCGCCCTCTCTTTCCGTTCACCTCTTTCTCGCTTGCTTCTTGTTTGCTTGTGTGTTGGATTGCTTGTTTGTCACGATGGCTCAAGATAATACTAAATTGTGTGACTTTACCAATACCAACAACAATGATTTTCTTAGCACTCCGATTGCTCCTCTTACCGATACTGAATCTTGTGAAATTAATGCTGCTTTGTTGAATCTTGTCATGAAAGATCAATTCGCCGGCCTTCCTAGTGAAAATGCCGCTACCCATCTAAATAGCTTCCTTAATTTGTGTGATATGCAAAAGAAGAAAGATGTGGACAAAGATATTGTTAAATTGAAGCTATTTCCTTTTTCGCTTAGAGATTGTGCTAAAGCTTGGTTTTCGTCTTTGCCTAAAAATAGTATTGACTCTTGGAATAAGTGCAAAGATGCTTTTATCTCTAAGTATTTTCCTCCCGCTAAGATCATCTCTCTTAGAAACGATATTATGAATTTTAAGCAACTTGATCATGAACATGTTGCACAATCTTGGGAGAGAATGAAATTAATGATATGTAATTGCCCTACTCATGGTTCGAATTTGTGGATGATTACACAATTTTTGTATGCCGGATTGAATTTTGCTTCTAGAAATCTTTTAGATTCGGCCGCGGGAGGCACTTTTATGGAGATCACTTTAGGAGAAGCTACTAAACTCCTAGATAATATTATGGTTAATTATTCTCAATGGCACACCAAAATATCTACTAACAAAAAAGTGCATGCGATAGAAGAAATTAATGCTTTGAGTGGAAAGATAGATGAACTTATGAAATTATTTGCTAATAAGAATGTTTCTTCTGATCCTAATGATATGCCTTTGTCTACTTTGATTGAGAATAATAATGAACCTATGGATGTGAATTTTGTTGGTAGGAATAATTTTGGTAACAATGCGTATAGAGTAAACTTTAATCCAAGGCCATATCCTAATAATTCCTCTAATAATTATGGTAATTCCTACAACAACCCTTATGGAAATTTTGATAAGATGCACTTTGAATTTGAGACTAGTGTTAAAGAATTTATGAATTCGCAAAAGAATTTCAATTCTTTTCTTGAAGAAAAATTGCCTAAGATTGATGAATTGGCTAGGAACATGGATAGAATTTATCTTGATGTTGATTCTTTAAAACTTAGATCAATTCCACCTAAGCATGATATCAATGAGTCTCTCAAAGCCATGAGAATTTCCATTGATGAGTGCAAAGAAAGAACTGCTAGGATGCGTGCTAAGAAAGATTGCTTTGTGAAAGCGTGTTCTTCTAATTTTTATGAGAATAAAGATGAAGATCTAAAAGTGATTGTTGTGTCCCCTATTAAATCTTTGTTTTGCAATATGAATCTTGATAATGATGGGACTGAAGATGAACCACCTTTACCTAGAAGGCGTTCCAAAAATTCGGAGTTTTTAGATATTGATGCTAAAATTTGTAAAAGTGAGATTGAAGATGTCAAAACTTTAGATATCAATGAACTCACTATTTTGGATTTCAATGAATTTAATTATGATAGATTGTATTTCCTTGTTGCAATCTTTGCTAAATTCTCCTCATGCTTATAGTCAAAATAAAGCTCTTACTAAACATATTGTTGATGCTTTGATGCAATCTTATGAAGAAAAACTTGAGTTGGAAGTTTCTATCCCTAGAAAACTTTATGATGAGTGGGAACCTACTATTAAAATTAAAATTAAAGATCATGAATGCTATGCTTTGTGTGATTTGGGTGCTAGTGGTTCCACGATTCCAAAAACTTTATGTGATTTGCTAGGATTCCGTGGATTTGATGATTGTTCTTTAAACTTGCACCTTGCGTATTCCACTATTAAGAAACCTATGGGGAGAATTAATGATGTCCTTATTATTGCAAATAGGAACTATGTGCCCGTAGATTTTATTGTTCTTGATATAGATTGCAATCCTTCATGTCCTATTATAGAACGATTGGTGCAATCATTGATATGGAGGAAGGAAATATTAGATTCCAATTTCCGTTAAGGAAAGGCATGGAACACTTCCCTAGAAATAAAATTAAATTGCCATATGAATCTATTATGAGAGCTACTTATGGATTGCCTACCAAAGATGGCAATACCTAGATCTATCCTTGCTTTTATGCCTAACTAGGGGCGTTAAACGATAGCACTTGTTGGGAGGCAACCCAATTTTATTTTTAGTTTTTTGCTTTTTGTTTCTGCTTAGGAATAAATCTTTGATCTATCCTCTGGTTAGATCTGTTTTTATGTTTAAATTAGTGTTTGTGCCAAGTTGAACCTATAAGATCTTCTTGGATGAGAGTTATTTGATCTTGCTAAAAATTCCAGAAACTTTCTGTTCACGAAAAAAATTGTTACAAATCACCAGAACATGATAAAATATTGATTCCAATTGCAGTAGATCATTAAACAAAGTTTCTAGGTCGTACTATTTTGGTAGAATTTTTGGAGTTCCATAAGTTTGCGTTAGTTACAGATTACTACAGACTGTTCTGTTTTTGACAGATTCTGTTTTTCGTGTGTTGTTTGCTTATTTTGATGAATCTATAGATAGTAAAGTAGTTTATAAACCATAGAGAAGTTGGAATACAGTAGTTTTAACACCAATATAAATAAAGAATGAGTTCAATACAGTACCTTGAAGTGGTGTTTTGTTTTCTTTCGCTAACGGAGCTCACGAGATTTTATGTTAAGTTTTGTGTTGTGAAGTTTTCAAGTTTTGGGTAAAGATTTGATGGAGTATGGAACAAGGAGTGGCAAGAGCCTAAGCTTGGGTATGCCAATAGCACCCCAAGGTAATCCAAGGACGCCAAAAATCCAAAGCTTGGGGATGCCCCGGAAGGCATCCCCTCTTTCGTCCTCATCCATCGGTAAATTTACTTGGAGCTATATTTTATTCACCACATGATATGCGTTTTGCTTGGAGCGTCTTGTATGATTTGAGTATTTATTTGTTAGTTTGCCACAATCATCCTTGCTGTATAAACCTTTTGATATAGACACACATGATTCGGAATTTGTTAGAATACTCTATGTGCTTCACTTATATCTTTTGAGCTATATAGTTTTTGCTCTAGTGCTTCACTTATATCTTTTAGAGCACGGCGGTGGTTATATTTTATAGAAATTATTGATCTCTCATGCTTCACTTATATTATTTTGAGAGTCTTAAACATCATGGTAATTTTCTTTAATCATGAAATTAATCTTCCATATTGAGTTCATTAAATATCATGAGAAGTTAGATACTTGATAAGTGTTTTGAGATATAAAGGTGGTAATATTAGAGTGTGATAGTTGAGTAATTGTGAAATTGAGAAATACTTGTGTTAAAGTTGACAAGTCCCATAGCATGCACGTATGGTAAAAGTTATGTAACAATTTTGACAAATATGTGTTCTTTTATTGCTTTCCTTATGAGTGGCGGTCGGGGACGAGCGATGATCTTTTCCTACCACTCTATCCCTCTAGGGGCATGTGTAGTAGTACTTTGCTTCGAGGGCTAATAAACGTTTGCAATAAGTATATGAGTTCTTTATGACTAATGTGAGTCCATGGATTATACACACTCTCAACCTTCCACAAATTTCTAGCCTCTACGGTACCACGCATTGCCCTTTCTCACATTGAGAGTTGGTGCAAACTTCGCCGGTGCATCCAAACCCCGTGATATGACATGCTCTATCACACATAAGCCTCCTTATATCTTGCTCAAAACAGCCACCATACCTGCCTATTATGGCATTTCCATATCCATTCCAAGATATATTGCCATGCAACTTTCCACCATTCCGTTTATTATGGAAAGTTTCATCATTGTCATATTGCTTTGCATGATCATGTAGTTGACATTGTATTTTGTGGCAAAGCCACCATTCATAATTTTTTCATACATGTCACTCTTGATTCATCGCATATCCCGGTTGTGACGCCCTCGATTCAACCGTACACTAATCATACACGCAAATGTGTACGATCAAGATCAAGGACTCACAGAAAGATATCACAACACAACTCTAGACACAAATTAAAATAGTACAAGCTTTATATTACAAGCCAGGGGCCTCAAGAGCTCGAATACATAAGCTCGAAAACACAAGAGTCAGCGGAAGCAACAATATCTGAGTACAGACATAAGTTAGACAAGTTTGCCTTAAGAAGGCTAGCACAAAAGCATCTACGATCGAAAAGGCAAGGCCTCCTGCCTGGGAGCCTCCTAACTACTCCTGGTCATCGTCGGTCTCCACGTAGTAGTAGGCATCGGCGGTGGCATCTGGCTCCTGAGCTCCGACATCTGGTTGCATCAACCGGAAAGAAGAAAAAAGGGGGGAAAGGGGGAGCAAAGCAACCGTGAGTACTCATCCAAAGTACTCGCAAGCAAGGATCTACACTACATATGCAACATTATCAAAGGAAGGCTGTATATGTGGACTGGGCTGCAGAAATGCCAAAATAGAGGGGAGAACCTAGTCCTATCAAAGACTAGCATCTTCATGGAAACCACCATCTTGCAGAAACAGGAGGGAGTAGAGTAGCATAAAGTAAAGTAGTAGTAATGTTATCAACCTCGGCCAGAGATACTTTCTCGACTCCCTGCGAGAAAGCAATCCCACAGCCATACTATCCAGTTATCATCACAATCCATTACTCATCACCATCCAGTCTCATCACAAGTATCCAGTTCTAGTTGTATCGATCGGGATACAACTCCAAGTGTCTGTTACCGTAGGGCAGACTATCGATAGATGTTTTCTTCCCTGCAGGGATGCACCAACTTACCCACCATGCTCGATTAACTCTGGTCGGACACACTTTCCTGGGTCATGCCCGGCCTCGGCCAAACAATACGCCGCAACCCGACCTAGGCTTAATAGAGAGGCCAGCACGCCGGACTAAACCTATGCCCTCAGGGGTCATGGGCCATCTCCCCGGGAACTCCTGCACGTTGCGAGGGCGGCCGGTGAGCAGACCTAGCTACCTCCCTAAAAAGGCAGGAGCTTACCAGTCCAACCCGGCGCGCGCCGCTGAGTCGCTGACGTCTATTAAGCTTCGGCTGATGCATACAACGCAGAACGCCCATACTATGCCCACGTGATGGTTAGTGCTATCAGGCCAGAGGCCCCTCGGATCAAATATCCAAATCGTAGTGGATTGGGATCGCGCGGTAACAAGCAGAGACTCACGAAAGATGTGACCCCGTTGCCCTGTCTCGAGGACTTGCGGCAAGGGCTAGGAATGCCCGGCCACGCCTCATAATTATCTCGCGGGCACCCTCCAGGTCAACCCGTCTCCACATCACTCGCAATTAAGCTCGCGCGGGTACCCCTCAGGGTCGACCCGTCTTTAGTAACCTGGATCAGTGTAAAATCATAGTAACCATAGTAACCGTGTGTCCAAACATCAAGGGGAAAACCCGAGGAATCACCCCCGATGAATTCCACTCGATATAATCATCAAGGTGAACGTAAGAGGATCCACCCTCGAGGTTCACACTTGAGGGGTTGCACGACAGAGCCGTATCGGAAGTGGTTAAGGAGGAAATCACCCTCGATGACCACGACCATATAACTACACTACAGGTTAACATCAGAAGTGCTGTAGAGGTTTCACCCTCGGCACTCGATAGTAACCCAGTAGTGTCGAGCAACTAAGGGGAAAGTGATGTGCGGTGCCGGGGCCTGGTCTTCGATCCCGTTGATCGGGTCTTCAATAATGAAGCAGGGGCAACAAGGACAAGTGGGGGTCACTGATGGATCACTAACCAACCTATACTAAGCAGTTTAGGATAAGCAGATAAGGTACAACAACAGATACAAAAGCAGGCTATGCATCAGAATAGGAACAAACAATAACAGTAGCAAAATCTAATGCAAGCATGAGAGAATGGAATGGGCGATATCGGGATGATCAAAGAGGGGGGCTTGCCTGGCTGCTCTGGCAAGGAGGGGTCATCATCGACGTAGTCGATCACAGGGGTGGCATCGGTCTCGGGGTCTACCGGAGAGAAGAGGGGGGAGAAACAGTAAATATAAAGCAGACAAGTGCATAACAGGACAACAGGCAGAGCTAGACGTGTTCTAACGCGGTGCTACGCGGTACCGTGGAAGGGGGGAAACATCTGGGAAAGATTTCCTGATGTTTGCATTTTTCGGACAGATGAAACGGAGTGGGAAAGCTGCAGGTTCTCTATGCTAGGGATGTGTGGAGGACGAACGGACCGCGTATCCGGATTCGTCTCGTCGTTCTGAGCAACTTTCATGTAGAAAACTTTTTCATCCGAGTTACGGATTATTTATTATGATATTTCAAAGTTTTAAACATTTTCTAAAATTAATAAAAATTCGAGTTGACCAAGTCAACTTGATTGGTCAAAAGGGGAGGGTGTGGCCCACATGTCATAGACAACAAAGAAACTATTCTTGGTAATTAGAGTAACTAGCCTGGGTCCACTTGCCATTTGCTAATGAGCTAAATTAGTACTAAACTAATACTACCTAGCCTAATTTAACGAAGGGCCGGCCATTACTGGACACAACCCAGTCGGCCACACACACGGCCATGTACATGGCCTTGGCACCTATGGCCAAGAGCGATGGCAGCAGCAGCTAGTAGTAAGCAGAAGAAAGCAACAGCGGCAAGTAGCAGAATAGCAAAGCAGCGGCATGAGCAGCAATAGCAGTAGGCATTTAGCAACAGCAAGCAGCAGCGTTACAAGGAGCAGGGAGCAGACGCAGCTGCGGCCAAGTAGCGGCAGCAGCAAAATGCATCAAGATCAGCGAGCGGGAGCAGCAACAGAGCAGCACGAGCAGCAGTCAGCACGGGCGCGTGGGCGGCAACGGGCGGACGGGCAGGGGCGCGGCCAGGGGGCGCGGCTGGGCACACCAGGGCAGACGCGAGGCGCGCGGGACTGGACACTGGCAGTCATACGCGTGCGGGTGAGCGCGGAGCTCAGGCCACGACGGCCTCAACGGGAGCAAGCGGCCACGACGGTGGAACGGCGACCTACGACGATCAAATCAAGGGGCAAATAGGGGGAATGGGGAGAGGAGCTCACGGGGGGAACGGAGGACGCGGCCGGTGTGGTGGAGGAGCTTCGGTGAGGTAGATCGGGCGCGGGGCAGTGGCAGTCGTAGGCGAGGAAGACGCGTCGATCCCGGCGATGTAGTGCTTCCCCACTTGAACCAGTAACACTAGTCGAAGGAGACATCCATGGCACAGCTCCGGGCATCTTTTCAGGCGCCGGGGAAGTCGGTGGCCGCGGCGACGATGACGACCATGGCCACGGCAGCTCGGTTGCGGGCTGTGGGGAAGGGGAGGAACCGAGGGGGAGAGGGGCAAGTGGGTTAGGGTTTGCCAGGGGGGCGCTTGGGGTCCTTATCTTCGCGGGGCACCGCCGGATGGCCGGCGTGTGGCTGGAGGGGCGACCATAGCCGCGGGATGGCCGCCACGCCCTCCCCCTGTATCCTGTAGCGTGAGGAGGGAGAGGAGTTGAGGTGGGCCGCTGGTGCTCTATGGCCTTCAAGGCCCGGATGCACATTAGTTAGTTAGGCCCTTCTACTGATTTTATTTTCTGTTTTTATAATTTCCTCACTGTTTAATATTTAAAGCAAAACACAATTGAATTTTCCTGACAGAGAAATTTGGCACATAATTATTAGTCATAAATTTGGAGAGGCCCACAAAGTTTGAGGCCAAAAGAAATTGTTTAAAATATTTGTTTATTTTGAAAAGGCTATTCTATTTGCTGCTGGACCAGTTACTATTTTCCTAGGAATTTATTTGTGAGCCAAATGAAGTTGGTTTCAACATGAAGATGATCAGTGGAATTTATAGAATTATTCGAACATTTTAGTTTTTCCGAACGAAGAATTAATAATTTCACTTGAAATTTAAATATGAATTTGACTTCGATTTTGGACAAATGGAAATTTGCATAGCAATCATGATGACCTGGCCACCATTTAGGGGAAGATTACTGTAGCATGATTCTTGGGGTGTTACACCGGTACACCGCCGGAGGCATTCACATAGAGTCATATCTTGTTCTTAGTATTGAGTTGTAATTGTTGAGTTGTAAGTAATAAAAGTGTGATGATCATCATTATTAGAGCATTGTCCCATGTGAGGAAAGGATGATGGAGACTATGATTCCCCCACAAGTCGGGATGAGATTCCGGACTAAATAAATAAATAAATAAGAGGCCAAAGAAAAAAAATGAGAGAAAAAGAGAGAAGGGACAATGTTACTATCCTTTTCTACACTTGTGCTTCAAAGTAGCACCATGATTTTCATGATAGAGAGTCTCCTATATTGTCACTTTCATATACTAGTGGGGATTTTTCACTATAGAACTTGGATTGTATATTCCAATGATGGGCTTCCTCAAAATGCCCTAGGTCTTCGTGAGCAAGCGAGTTGGATGCACACCCACTTAGTTTCTTTTGTTGAGCTTTCATATATTTATATCTCTAGTGCATCCGTTGCATGGCAATCCCTACTCCTCTCATTGACATCAATTGATGGCCATCTCCATAGCCTATTGATTGGCCGCGTCAATGTGAGACTTTCTACCTTTTTTGTCTTCTCTCATAACCCCCATCATTATACCTTACTCCACCTATAGTGCTATATCCATGGCTTACGCTCATGTACTGCGTAAGAGTTGAAAAGGATGAATCGCGTTAAAGGTATGAACCAATTGCACGGCTTGTCATCGGGGTTATGCATGATGAGAACGTTTGTGTGACAATATTGAAACATAGCCTAACTATATGATTTTGTAGGGATAAGCTTTCTTTGGCTATGTTATTTTGATAATACATAATTGATTGGTTAGCATGTTCGAAGTATTATTGTTTTTATGTCAACATTAAACTTTTATCTTGAATCTTTCAGACTTAAATATTCATGCCACAATAAAAGATTTACATTAAGAAGTATGCCAAGAAGCATTCCACATCAAAAATTTTGTTTTTATCATTTACCTACTCGAGTACGAGCAGGAATTAAGCTTGGGAATGTTTGATACGTCTCCAGCGTATCTATAATTTTTTATTGTTCCATGCTATTATATATTCTGTTTTGGATGTTTAATGGGCTTATTTATACATTTTTATATTATTTTTGGGACTAACCTATTAACCGGAGGCCCAGCCCAAATTGCTGTTTTTTTGCCTATTTCAGAGTTTCGTAGAAAAAGAATATCAAATGGAGTCCAAACGAAATGAAACCTGCGGGAACGTGATTTTCGAAACAAACGTGATCCAGAGGACTTGGAGTCTACTTAAAGTAATCAACGAGGAGAGCACGAGGTAGGGGGGCGCGCCCACCTCCCCCAGGCATGCCCTCCACCCTCGTGGGGCCCACGTTGCTCCACCGACGTACTTCTTCCTCCTATATATACCTACGTACCCCAAACCATCAGAGGCATCCACGTAAACCTAATTCCGCCGCCGCAACCTTCTGCATGAGTGAGATCCCATCTTGGGGCCTTTTCCGGCATCCTGTCGGAGGGGGCATTGATCACTGAGGGCTTCTACATCAACACCATAGCCTCTCCGATGATGTGTGAGTAGTTTACCTCAGACCTTCGGGTCCATAGTTATTAGCTAGATGGCTTCTCTCTCTTTGGATCTCAATACAAAGTTCTCCTTGATTCTCTTGGAGATCTATTTGATGTAACTCTTCTTTTGCGGTGTGTTTGTTGAGACCGATGAATTGTGGGTTTCTGATCAAGATTATCTATGAACAATATTTGAATCTCCTCTGAATTCTTTTATGTATGATTGGTTATCTTTGCAAGTCTCCTCGAATTATCAGTTTGGTTTGGCCTACTAGATTGATCTTTCTTGCAATGGGACAAGTGCTTAGCTTTGGGTTCAATCTTGCGGTTTCCTTTCCCAGTGACAGCAGGGGCAGCAAGGCACCTATTGTATTGTTTCCATCGAGGATAACAAGATGGGGTTTATATCATATTGCATGAGTTTATCCCTCTACATCGTGTCATCATACTTAAAGCACTATTCTGTTCTTATGAACTTAATTCTCTAGATGCATGCTGGATAGCGGTCGATATGTGGAGTAATAGTAGTAGATGCAGAATCGTTTCGGTCTACTTGTCACGGACATGATGCCTATATACATGATCATACCTAGATATTCTCATAACTATGCTCAATTCTATCAATTGCTCGACAGCAATTTGTTCACCCACCGTAATACTTATGCTATCTTGAGAGAAGACACTAGTGAAACCTATGGCCCCCGGGTCTATTTTCCATCATATTAATCTTCCAACACTTAGCTATTTCTATTGCCTTTTATTTTAGTTTGCATCTTCATTATAAAAATACCAAAAATATTATCTTATCATATCTATCAGATATCACTCTCATAAGTGACCGTGAAGGGATTGACAAGCCCTTTATCGCGTTGGTTGCGAGGTTCTTATTTGTTTGTGTAGGTGCGAGGGACTTGTGCGTGGCCTCCTACTAGATTGATACCTTGGTTCTCAAAACTGAGGGAAATACTTACGCTATTTTGCTGCATCACACTTTCCTCTTCAAGGGAAAACCAACACAGTGCTCAAGAGGTAGCAATGATCGGACATGGTTTAGTTGATATGAATCACGTGATCACTTAGATGATTAGAGGGATGTATCTAAGTGGGAGTTCTTAAGTAATATGATTAATTGAACTTTAATTTATCATGAACTTAGTACCTGATAGTATTTTGCATGTCTATGTTGATGTAGATCAATAGCTCGCGTATAGCTCCCCGTTTATTTTTTATATGTTCCTAGAGAAAACTAAGTTGAAAGATGTTAGTAGCAATAATGTGGACTAGGTCCGTGATCTGAGGATTATCCTCATTGCTGCACAGAAGAATTATATCCTTGATGCACCGCTAGGTGACGGACCTATTGCAGGAGCAGATGCAGACGTTATAAACGTTTTTTGACAAGCTCAGTATGATGACTACTTGATAGTTAAGTCCACCATGCTTTACAGCTTAGAACTGGGACTTCGAAAATGTTTTGAACGCCACGGAGCATATAAGATGTTCAAGAGTTGAAATTGGGTTTCATACTCATGCGCATGTCAAGAGGTATGAGACCTCTGACAGTACTTTGCCTACAAGATGGGGGAGAATAGCTCAACAAGTGAGCATGTGCTCAAATTGTCTGGGTACTACAGTTACTTGAATCAAGTGGGAGTTAATCTTCCAGATAATATAGTAATTGACAAAATTTCTCTAGTCACTATCACCAAGTTACTAGAACTTCGTGATGAACTATAATATGCAAGGGATGACAAAAATAATTCCCAAGCTCTCCGTGATGCTAAAATCGGCGAAGGTAGAAATCAAGAAAAGCATCAAGTGTTGATGGTTGACAAGACCACTAGTTTCAAGAAAAGGGCAAACGGAAGAAGCATAACTTCAAGAAGAACGGCAAACAAGTTGCTGCTCAAGTGAAGAAGCCCAAGTCTGGACCTAAGCCTGAGACTAAGTGCTTCTACTGCAAAGGGACTGGTGACTAGAAGCGGAACTGCCCCAAGTATTTGGCGGATAAGAAGGATGTCAAAGTGAACAAAGGTATATTTGATATACATGTTATTGATGTGTACTTTACTAGTGTTTATAGCAACCCCTCATTATTTGATACTAGTTCAGTTGCTAAGATTAGTAACTCGAAACAGGAGTTGCAGAATGAACATGGACTAGTTAAGGGTGAAGTGACGAGGTGTGTTGGAAGTGGTTCCAAGATTGATATGATCATCATCGCACACTCCCTTTACCATTGGGATTAATGTTGAACCAAAATAAATGTTATTTTGTGTTTGCGTTGAGCATGAATATGATTGGATCATGTTTATTACAATACGGGTTATTTATTAAAGTCAAAGAATAATCGTTATTCTATTTACATGAATAGAACCTTCTATGTTCATACACTCAATATAAATGGTTTATTGAATCTCGATCGTAGTGATACACATATTCATAATATTGAAGCCAAAAGATGCAAAGTTAATAATGATAGTGCAACTTATTTGTGGCACTGCCGTTTAAGTCATATTGGTGTAAAGCGCATGAAGAAACTCCATGCTGATGGGCTTTTGGAATCACTTGATTATGAATCACTTGATGATTGCGAACCATGCCTCATGGGCAAGATGACTAAGACTCCGTTATCCGGAACAATGGAGCAAGCAATTGACTTATTGGAAATAATACATACTGATGTATGCGGTCTGATGAGTGTTGAGGCTCACGGCGGGTATCGTTATTTTCTGACCTTCACAGATGATTTGAGTAGATATGGGAATATCTACTTGATGAAACATAAGTATGAAACATTTGAAAAGTTCAAAGAATTTCAGAGTGAAGTGGAAATTATCGTAACAAGAAAAACAAAGTTTCTACGATCTGATCATGGAGATGAATATTTGAGTTACGAGTTTGGTCTTCAATTAAAACAATGTGGAATAGTTTCACAAACTCATGCCACCTAGAACACCACATCATAATGGTGTGTCTGAATGTCATAACCGTATTTTATTGGATATAGTGCAATCTATGATGTCTCTTACCGATTTACCACTATCGTTTTGGGGTTATGCATTAGTGACATCTACATTCACGTTAAATAGGGCACCGTATAATCCGTTGAGATGACACCGTATGAACTATGGTTTGGCTAGAAACCTAAGCTGTTGTTTCTTAAATTTGGGGTTGCAATGCTTATGTGAAAAAGTTTTCAACCTGATAAGCTTGAAGCCGAATCGGAGAAGTGCGTCTTCATAGGATACCCAAAAAGAAAATGTTGGGTACACCTTCTATCACAAATCCGAAGGCAAGACATTCATTTCTAAGAATGGATCCTTTCTAGAGAAGGAGTTTCTCTCGAAAGAAGTGAGTGGGAGGAAAGTAGAACTTGATGAGGTAACTGTACCTACTCCCCTATTGGAAAGTAGTTCATCACATAAATCAGTTCCTGTGACTACTACATCAATTAGTGAGGAAGCTAATGATGATGATCATATAACTTCAGATCAAGTACCACTGAACCTCGTAGGTCAACCAGAGTAAGATCCGCACCAGAGTGGTATGGTGATGTCTACTACACAACATTCTTCTTGTAGACGTTGTTGGGCCTGCAAGTGCACAGGTTTGTAGGACAGTAGCAAATTTCCCTCAAGTGGATGACCTAAGGTTTATCAATCCGTGGGAGGCGTAGGATGAAGATGGTCTCTCTCAAGCAACCCTGCAACCAAATAACAAAGAGTCTCTTGTGTCCCCAACACACCCAATACAATGGTAAATTGTATAGGTGCACTAGTTCGGCGAAGAGATGGTGATACAAGTGCAATATGGATGGTAGATATAGGTTTTTGTAAACTGAAATGATAAAAATAGCAAGGTAGAAAGCGGAAAACGTGAGCGTAAATGGTATTGCAATGATAGGAAACAAGGCCTAGGGTTCATACTTTCACCAGTGCAAGTCCTCTCAACAATGATATCATAATTGATCACATAACTATCCCTCAACATGCAACAAAGAGTCACTCCAAAGTCACTAATAGCAGAGAACAAACGAAGAGATTATGGTAGGGTACGAGACCACCTCAAAGTTATTCTTTCCAATCAATCCATTGGGCTATTCCTATAAGTGTCACAAACAACCCTAGAGTGCGTACTAGAATAACACCTTAAGACACAAATCAACCAAAACCCTAATGTTACCTAGATACTCCAATGTCACCTCAAGTATCCGTGGGTATGATTATACGATATGCATCACACAATCTCAGATTCATCTATTCAAATCAACACAAAGTACTTCAAAGAGTGCCCAAAGTTTCTACCGGAGAATCACGACGAAAACGTGTGCCAACCCCTATGCATAGGTTCATGGGCGGAACCCGCAAGTTGATCACCAAAACATACGTCAAGTGGCACGTGATATCCCATTGTCACCACAGAAACGCACAGCAAGACATACATCAAGTGTTCTCAAATCTTTAAAGACTCAATCCGATAAGATAACTGCAAAGGGAAAACTCAATCCATTACAAGAGAGTAGAGGGGGATAAGAAACATAAGATCCAACTATAATAGCAAAGCTCGCGATACATCAAGATCGTGCCAAATCAAGAACATGAGAGAGAGAGAGAGAGATCAAACACATAGCTACTGGTACATACCCTCAGCCCCGAGGGTGAACTACTCCCTCCTCGTCATGGAGAGCGCCGGGATGATGAAGATGGCCACCGGTGAGGGTTCTCCCCCTCCGGCAGGGTGCCGGAACAGGGTCCCGAGAGGTTGTTGGTGGCTATAGAGGCTTGCAGCGGCGGAACTCCAGATCTAATCTCCGCTCTGGAAGTTTTATGATACGTAGGTATATATGGGTGCAAGGGGTACGTCGGTGGAGCTGCGGGGCCCCCACGAGGCAGGGGGGCGCGCCCCTAGCCTCGTGGCCAGCTCCCGTATCTTCTGACGTAGAGCCCAAGTCTATCAGGTAGGTTTCCTTCCAAAAATTACTTCTCCAGTTGATTTCGTTCTGTTTTGACTCCGTCTGATATTCCTTTTCCTCGAAACACTGAAATAGGCATAAAACAACAAATCTGGGCTAGGCCTCCAGTTAATAGGTTAGTCCCCAAAATAATGTAAAAGTGAATAATAAAGCCCAATATTTCCTAAAACAGTAGATAATATAGCATGGAGCAATCAAAAATTATAGATACGTTGGAGACGTATCAAGCATCCCCAAGCTTAATTCCTGCTCGTCCTCGAGTAGGTAAATGATAAAAAAGAATTTTTGATGCGGAGTGCTACTTGGCATAATTTCAATGTAATTCTTCTTAATTGTGATATGAATATTCAGATCCGAAAGATTCAAGACAAAAGTTCATATTGACATAAAAATAATAATACTTCAAGCATACTAACAAAGCAATCATGTCTTCTCAAAATAACATGGCCAAAGAAAGTTATCCCTGCAAAATCATATAGTCTGGCTATGCTCCATCTTCACCACACAAAGTATTTAAATCATGCACAACCCCGATGACAAGCCAAGCAATTGTTTCATACTTTTGACATTCTCAAAACTTTTTCAATCTTCATGCAATACATGAGCGTGAGCCATGGATATAGCACTATATGTGGAATAAAATGGTGGTTGTGGAGAAGACAAAAAGGGAGAAGATAGTCTCACATCAACTAGGCGTATCAACGAGCTATGGAGATGCCCATTAATAGATATCAATGTGAGTGAGTAGGGATTGCCATGCAACGGATGCACTAGAGCTATAAGTATATGAAAGCTCAACAAAAGAAACTAAGTGGGTGTGCATCCAACTTGCTTGCTCACGAAGACCTAGGGCAATTTGAGGAAGCCCATCATTGGAATATACAAGCCAAGTTCTATAATGAAAAATTCCCACTAGTATATGAAAGTGACAAAATGAGAGACTCTCTATCATGAAGATCATGGTGCTACTTTGAAGCACAAGTGTGGTAAAAGGATAGTAGCATTGCCCCTTCTCTCTTTTTCTCTCATCATTTTTTTATTTTCTTATTTTTTTTGTTTGGGCCTTTTCTCTTTTTTATGGCCTCTTTTTCTTTTTCTTTTTTTTCTTTTACGTCCGGAGTCTCATCCCAACTTGTGGGGGAATCATAGTCTCCATCATCCTTTCCTCACTGGGGCAATGCGCTAATAATGACGATCATCACACTTTTATTTACTTACAACTCATCAATTACAACTCGATACTTAGAACAAAATATGACTATATGAATGCCTCGGCGGTGTACCGGGATGTGCAATGACTCATGAGTGACATGTATGAAAGAATTATGAATGGTGGCTTTGCCACAAATACGATGTCAACTACATGATCATGCAAAGCAATATGACAATGATGGAGCGTGTCATAATAAACGGAACGGTGGTAAGTTGCATGGCAATATATCTCGGAATGGCTGTGGAAATGCCATGATAGGTAGGTATGGTGGCTGTTTTGAGGAAGGTATATGGTGGGTGTATGATACCGGCGAAAGGCGCGCGGTATTAGAGAGGCTAGCAATGGTGGAAGGAAGAAAAGTGCGTATAATCCATGGACTCATCATTAGTCATAAAGAACTCATATACTTATTGTAAACATTTAGAAGTTATCAAAGCAAAGTATTACACGCATGATCCTAGGGGGATAGATTGGTAGGAAAAGACCATCGCTCGTCCCCGAATGCCACTCATAAGGAAGACAATCAATAAATAAATTATGCTCCGACTTCATCACATAACGGTTCACCATACGTGCATGCTACGGGTATCACAAACTTTAACGCAAGTATTCTTCAGATTCACAACTACTCAACTAGCATGACTCTAATATTACCATCTTCATATCTCAAAACAATTATCAAGCATCAAACTTTTCTTAGTATTCAACACACTCATAAGAATTCTTACAAATCTTGTATGCTTAGCATATTATGATTTTAAGCAAATTACCATGCTCTTTAAGACTCTCAAAATAATATAAGTGAAGCATGAGAGTTCATCTATTTCTTCAAAATAAAACTACCACCATGCTCTAAAAGATATAAGTGAAGCACTAGAGCAATTGACAAACTACTCCGAAAGATATAAGTGAAGATCAATGAGTAGTCGAATAATTATGCAACTATGTGAAGACTCTCTAACATTTAAGAATTTCAGATCTTGATACTTTATTCAAACAGAAAGCAAAACTAAAGAAAATAAAACGACGCTCCAAGCAAAACACATATCATGTGGTGAATAAAAATATAGCTCCAAGTAAAGTTACCGATGAACGAAGACGAAAGAGGGGATGCCTTCCGGGGCATCCCCAAGCTTAGACGCTTGGTTATTCTTGAATATTACCTTGGGGTGCCTTGGGCATCCCCAATCTTAGGCTCTTTCCACTCCTTATTCCATAGTCCATCGAATCTTTACCCAAAACTTGAAAACTTCACAACACAAAACTTAACAGAAAACTCGTGAGCTCCGTTAGCGAAAGAAAACAAAACACCACTTCAAGGTACTGTAATGAACTCATTCTTTATTTGTATTGGTGTTAAAACTTCTGTATTCCAACTTCTCTATGGTTTGTAAGCTATTTTACTAGCCATAGAGTCATCAAAATAAGCAAGCAACACAATCAAAACAGGATCTGTCAAAAACAGAACAGTCTGTAGTAATCTGTAACTAACGCAAACTTCTGGAACTCCAAAAAATCTAAAATAAATTGGTGGACCTGAGGAATTTGTCTAGTAATCATATTCAAAAAGAATCAACTAAATATCACTCTCCAGTAAAAAGTTGAAGCTAATCTCGTGAGCGCTAAAGTTTCTGTTTTTACAACATGATCATAAAGACTTCACCCAAGTCTTCCCAAAGGTTCTACTTGGCACAAACACTAATTAAAACACAAAACCACATCTAAACAGAAGCTAGATGGGTTATTTATTCCTAAACAGAACCAAAAAGCAAGAAACTAAAATAAAATTGGGTTGCCTCCCAACAAGCGCTAACGTTTAACGCCCCTAGCTAGGCATGATGATTTCAATGATGCTCACATAAAAGATAAGAATTGAAACATAAAGGGAGCATCATGAAGAATATGACTAGCACATTTAAGTCTAACCCACTTCCTATGCATTGGGATTTTGTGAGCAAACAACTTATGGGAACAAGAATCGACTTGCATAGGAAGGTAAAACAAACATAACTTCAAAACTTTAAGCACATAGAGAGGAAACTTGGTATTATTGCAATTCCTACAAGCATATATTCCTCCCTCATAATAATTTTCAGTAGCATCATGAATGAATTCAACAATATAACCAGCACCTAAATCATTATTTTCATGATCTACTAGCATAGAAATTTTACTACTCTGCACATAAGCAAAATTCTTCTCATTCGGGATAGTGGGAGTAAACTCAACAAAACAACTAGCATGTGATTGAAATTTAAGATCAAGATGACAAGTTTCATGGTTATAATTATTATTTATAGCATATGTGACATCACAATAATCATCATAGATAGGAGGCATGTTTTCATCATAGTAAATTTGCTCATCAAAGCTTGGGGGACAAAAAATATCATCTTCATCAAACATAGCTTCCCCAAGATTGTGGCTTTTCATATCATTAGCATCATGGATATTCAAGGAATTCATACTAACAACATTGCAATCATGCTCATCATACAAATATTTGGTGCCAAACAATTTAATGCATTCTTCTTCTAACACTTTGGCACAATTTTCTTTTCCATCAAACTCACGAAAGATATTAAAAAGATGAAGCATGTGAGGTAAACTCAATTCCATTTTTTATTTTCTTTTATAGATTAACTAGTGCTAAAACAAGAAACAAAAAGATTCGATTGCAAGATCTAAAGATATACCTTCACTTACCTAGCCTCCCCGGCAACGGTGCCAGAAAAGACCTTGATGTCTACTACACAACCTTCTTCTTGTAGACGTTGTTGGGCCTGCAAGTGCACAGGTTTGTAGGACAGTAGCAAATTTGCCTCAAGTGGATGACCTAAGGTTTATCAATCCATGGGAGGCGTAGGATGAAGATGGTCTCTCTCAAGCAACCCTGCAACCAAATAACAAAGAGTCTCTTGTGTCCCCAACACACCCAATACAATGGTAAACTGTATAGGTGCACTAGTTCGGCGAAGAGATGGTGATACAAGTGCAACATGGATGGTAGATATAGGTTTTTGTAAACTGAAAAGATAAAAACAGCAAGGTAGCAAGCGGAAAAAGTGAGCGTAAACAGTATTGCAATGATAGGAAACAAGGCCTAGGATTCATACTTTCACTAGTGCAAGTCGTCTAAAAAATGATAACATAACCGGATCACATAACTATCCCTCAACATGCAATAAAGAGTCACTCCAAAGACACTAATAGCGGAGAACAAACAAAGAGATTATGGTAGGGTACGAAACCACCTCAAAGTTATTCTTTCCAATCAATCCATTGGGCTATTCCTATAAGTGTCACAAACAGCCCTAGGGTTCGTACTAGAATAACACCTTAAGACACAAATCAACAAAAACCCTAATGTCACCTAGATACTCCAATGTCACCTCAAGTATCCGTGGGTATGATTATACGATATGCATCACACAATCTCAGATTCATCTATTCAAACCAACACAAAGTACTTCAAAGAGTGCCCAAAGTTTCTACCGGAGAATCACGACGAAAATGTGTGCCAACCCCTATGCATAGGTTCATGGGCGGAACCCGCAAGTTGATCACCAAAACATACATCAAGTGGCACGTGATATCCCATTGTCACCACAGATACGCACGACAAGACATACATCAAGTGTTCTCAAATCTTTAAAGACTCAATCTGATAAGATAACTCCAAAGGGAAAACTCAATCCATTACAATGAAGTAGAGGGGAAGAAGAAACATAAGATCCAACTATAATAGCAAAGCTCGCGATACATCAAGATCGTGCCAAATCAAGAACACGAGAGAGAGAGAGATCAAACACATAGCTACTGGTACATACCCTCAGCCCCGAGGGTGAACTACTCCCTCCTCATCATGGAGAGCGCCGGGATGATGAAGATGGCCACCAGTGAGGGTTCCCTCCCTCCGGCAGGGTGCCGGAACAGTGTCCCGAGAGGTTTTTGGTGGCTACAGAGGCTTGCGGCGGCGGAACTCCAGATCTAATCTCCGTTCTGGAAGTTTTACGATATGTAGGTATATATGGGTGCAAGAGGTACGTCGGTGGAGCTACGGCGGCCCCACAAGTCAGGGGGCGCTCCCCAGCGGGTGGGCGCGCCCCCTACCCTCGTGGCCAGCTCCTGTATCTTTTGACGTAGAGCCCAAGTCTATCAGGTAGGTTTCCTTCCAAAAATAACTTCTCCAGTTGATTTCATTCTGTTTTGACTCCGTCTGATATTCCTTTTCCTCGGAACACTGAAATTGGCATAAAACAGCAAATCTGGGCTGGGCCTCCGGTTAATAGGTTAGTCCCAAAAATAATATAAAAGTGAATAGTAAAGCCCAATATTGCCTAAAACAGTAGATAATATAGCATGGAGCAATCAAAAATTATAGATACGTTGGAGACGTATCATATGGTAATCCAGTTCTGGAGGTCATGTTACTTGACCATGACGAACCTACAAACTATGAGGAATTGATGATGAGCCCAGATTACGTGAAATGGCTTGAGGCAATGAAATCTGAGATGGGATCCATGTATGAGAACAAAGTATGGACTTTGATTGACTTGCCCGATGATCGGAGAGCCATTGAGAATAAATGGATCTTCAAGAGGAAGACGAACACTGATAGTAGTATTACTATCTACAAAGCTCGAATTGTCGCAAAAGGTTTTTGACAAGTTCAAGGTGTTGGCTACGATGAGATTTTCTCACTCGTATCGATGCTCAAAAGTCTGTCCGAATCATGTTAGCAGTTGCCGCATTTTATGAAATCTGGCAAATGGATGTCAAAACTGCATTCCTTAATGGATTTCTTAAAGAAGAGTTGTATATGATGCAACCAGAAGGTTTTTTCGATCCTAAAGGTGCTAACAATGTGAGCAAGCTCCAATGGTCCATCTATGGACTGGTGCAAGCATCTCGGAGTTGGAACATATGCTTTGATAAAGTGATCAAATTATATGGTTTTATACAGACTTGTGGTGAAGCCTGTATTTACAAGAAAGTGAGTGGGAGCACTACAACATTTCTAATAAGTATATGTGAATGACATATTGTTGATCAGAAATAATGTAGAATTTTCTAGAAAGCATAAATGAGTGTTTGAAAGGAGTTTTTCAAAGAAAGACCTCGGTGAAGCTACTTACATATTGAGAATCAAGATCTATAGAGATAGATCAAGACGCTTGATATATTTTCAATGAGTACATACCTTGACAAGATTTTGAAGTAGTTCTAAATGGAACATTCAAAGAAGGAGTTCTTGCCTGTGTTGCAAGGTGTGAAGTTGAGTAAAGACTCAAAACCCGACCATGACATAAAATAGAAAAAGAATGAAAAGTCATTCCCTATGCCTCCGTTATAGGTTCTACAAAGTATGCTATGCTGTGTTCCAGACCTATTTTGTACCTCACCATAAGTTTGGCAAGAGGGTACAATAGTGATCCAGGAGTGGATCACTTGACAACGGTCAAAAATATCCTTAGTGGAATAAGGAAATGTTTCTCGGTTATGGAGGTGACAAAGAGTTCGTCGTAAAGAGTTACGTCGATGCAAGCTTTGACACCGATCTGGATGACTCTAAGTCTCGATCTAGATACATATTGAAAGTGGGAGCAATTAGTTAGAGTAGCTCCGTGCAAAGCATTGTAGACATAGAAAATTTGCAAAATACATACGGCTCTGAATGTGGCAGACCCGTTGACTAAATTCTTCTCACAAGCAAAACATGATCACTCTTTGGGTGTTAATCACATAGCGATGTGAACTAGATTATTGACTCTAGTAAACCTTTTGGGTATTAGTCACATGAAGATGTGAACTAATCACATAAAGATGTGAACTATTGGTGTGAAATCACATGACGATGTGAACTAGATTATTGACTCTAGTGCAAGTGGGAGACTGAAGGAAATATGCGCTAGAGGCAATAATAAAGTTGTTATTTATATTTTCTTATATCATGATAAATGTTTATTATTCATGCTAGAATTGTATTAAGCGGAAACTTAGTACATGTGTGAATACATATACAAACAGAGTGTCAATAGTATGCCTCTATTTGGCTAGCTCGTTAGTCAAAGATGGTTAAGTTTCCTAGCCATGGACAAAGAGTTTTCATTTGACAAACGGGATCACATCATTAGAAAATGATGTGGTTGACTTGACCCATCCGTTAGCTTAGCACGATGATCGTTTAATTTGTTGCTATTGCGTTCTTCATAACTAATACATGTTCCTATGACTATGAGATTATGCAACTCCCGAATGCCAGAGGAACACTTAGTGTGCTAACAAACGTCACAACGTAACTGGGTGATTATAAAGATGCTCTACAGGTGTCTCCGATGGTGTTTGTTGAGTTGGTATAGATCAAGATTAGGATTTCTCACTCTGAGTATCGGAGAGGTATCTCTAGGCCCTCTCGGTAATGCACATCACTATAAGGCTTGCAAGCATTGTGACTAATGAGTTAGTTGTGGGATGATGCATTACGGAATGAGTAAAGAGACATACCGGTAACAAGATTGAACTAGGTATTGAGATACAGACGATCGAATCTCGGGCAAGTAACATACAGATGACAAAGGGAACTAATGTATGTTGTTGTGCGGTTTGACCGATAAAGATCTTCATAGAATATGTAGCAACCAGTATGAGCATCCAGGTTCCGCTATTGGTTATTGACCGGAGATGAGTCTCTGTCATGTGTACATAGTTCTCGAACTCGTAGGGTCCGCATGCTTAACATTCGGCGACGATCGATATTATGAGTTTATGTGTTTTGATGAACCAGAGGTTGTTCGGAGTCCCGGATGTGATCACAGGCATGACGAGGAGTCTCGAAATGGTTGAGGCATAAAGATTGATATATTGGAAGCCTATGTTTGGACATTGGAATGGTTCCGGGTGAGTTCGGGCATTTATCGGACTACCGGGGGGTTACCGGAACCCCCCGGGGAGTACATGGGCCTTAATGGGCCTTAGTGGGAGAGAGGAGGAGGTGGCCTAGGAGGGGGAGTGCCCCCCAAGCCCAATCTGAATTGGGAGGGGGGCCGGCCCCCCTTTCCTTCCTCCCTCTCTCCTCCTTCCTTCCTCTCCTACTCCTACTTGGAAGGGGGGGGGATCCTACTCCCGGTGGGAGTAGGACTCCTCTAGGGTGCGCCATAGAGAGGAACGGCCCTCCCCCTCCTCCACTCCTTTATATACGGGGGAGGAGGGGACCCCATAAACACACAAGTTGATCATTGTCTTAGCCATGTGCGGTGCCCCCTCCACCATAATCCACCTCGGTCATATTGTCGTAGTGCTCAGGCGAAGCCCTGCGCCGATAGCTTCATCATCACCGTCATCACGTCGTTGTCCTGACGAAGCTCTCCGCGAAGCCCTGCGCCGATAGCTTCGTCATCACCGTCATCACGTCGTCGTCTTGACGAAGCTCTCCGCGAAGCCCTGTGCCGATAGCTTCATCATCATCGTCATCACGTCGTCGTCCTGACGAAGCTCTCCCTCGACACTCAACTAGATCGAGAGTTCATGGGACGTCACCGAGCCGAACGTGTGCAGATCGCGGAGGTGTCGTACTTTCGGTACTAGGATCGGTCGGATCGTGAAGACGTTCAACTACATCAACCGCGTTGTCATAACGCTTCCGCTTACGGTCTACGAGGGTACGTGGACTACACCCTCCCCTCTCGTTACTATGCATCACCATGAGAGATCTTGCGTGTGCGTAGGAAAATTTTGAAATTACTGCGTTCCCCAATACTTTAATTAGTTAGTTAGTTAGTTATTTTTTAGGTTAATTACTTACTTAGTTAGTTAATTTTTTAGGTGTTGTTTTCACCCACCAAATATTTTATTATGTTTATGTTGTACTAATTTCGTTTACTCTTTGTCATTGCAGGTGTTGACAGATGGTGGGCACGGGTCGAGAGCGCTCCGAGCCTCCTTCTTCCTCGGCGCGTGCTGGGAGGGGTGCTGTCATTCCACCCCAGCACCTTCGAGAGCACTGGTAGACAACATGTACACACCGGCGGGCGCTTCTTCGTCGACTAGGAGAGGTCAGGGGAAGACGAAGAGGGGTGAAGCTAGAGGTGGACGTTGCGGCGGGCGAGGTAGGAAGGCTGTTGTGCCTTCCTCGCCGCCACCCCTAGCTGATTCTGCGGACCACCTGAGTGCTTCGTCTCAGGTGGACCCATCAGACTTGGACCCGTCTTGGACTCCAGTCCACGAGCCTCGGGCTGATGGGCCTTGGGTCGCCAAGCCTTCATCCGACGAGACTCGGGCCTAAGAGTCTTCGCCCCATGAGACTCGGGCCCCAGAGTCTTCGTCCCACGTGACTCCGGAGACTAGTGGCCATGTTGATGGCGAGGAGACCTGGTCTGACGATAGTTTTAGCGAGGGTGAGCTGGTTGAGAAGGGCAAGAGGGTCTACCAGCATGGTGGTACAAAGCTCCCGGCCGTGCCGGCGACCCGCGATCAGAGGTGGTTGATTCAGCCTAACGGGGAGAAGTAAGTGCATTTACTCTTTATTAACCTTTGTCCTTCATGTTTTTTCAAATTAATATCTAATGTGTTGGCCTTGTCATACTGTAGGGGTTGGATACACGTCGATGTTGTCTATAGGCTCAACCAGTTCCTTGGTGTGCTTTGCCGGCACCACTTCCCAAGGTGGGTCACGTTGCCCGGTGAGGGCCAGGTTCCACAGCTAGCAGTGAGCTGGGATCTGTACATGGCTGCCTCGGCCTCGCCGGAGGAGAAGGTCGATGGTGTCTTGTGTGAGACGGTGGCCGACATTGTGAGGTGGCGGTTTTGGGTAATTTCTCCTTTACAGAATTAAAGATCAACATTACCTAGTGATTGTACTAGTCAGTGTTGTCTTGTTCGATTGCAGACCTTTTACAGGTGTTCTGAGGAACATGAGGTGGATGCGGCTAGGGTTCTCGAAGCCGAGTGCAAGCACCTACTTCAGAACTTATGGCACGAGGCTAGGGTGCAGGCTGTTCGAGACTACTACGCCTTGACTAAAATTAGGAGGGCCAAGAAGAAGTGCCGTGGCAAGTATCTGAGTAAGGAGAAGTACATGAAGGTGATTATCTATTTTTAATGCCTTGTACTGAGTTTCCTTGATTTCATTCATAGGCGTAGCTCTGAAATTTCACTTTGCCAAACTTAGGTGCCCCCGAGATGGTGTGCGGATATGATGGACTGTTGGGAGGCGTTGGTGGATGAGTGGTGTTCTCCCCAATGGCTAACCGAACACAACAAGGCCAGAGATAAGCGTGCCCAAATGCGAGGTGTGCCACACCATCAAGGGAGCTCCGACCTGTTTGAGTATGGGGATCACTGGGTATGTGGTTTGAGCCCTTAACGGTTCATGCAATTTCATTCTTCATGCTAGCTCGAGCCCTTAACTAATATGTTGTCCTCTCTTTTAGGCGAAACACAACAAGAAGGACGTGCCACCGTTGTACGACCTCTATGCCATGGCCCATAGTGCCCCTTTCAAGAAGGCCAAGGCATTCTCTGAGGATGACCTCGATCCTGAGAGCTTCACCAACATCTCCTCGCACAAAAAACTTGTGAGGTACAAAGACTTTGGGAAGGCGACGAAAGGGGATGACTTCAACCCGAGCCAGAGTCCTTTTGATCCAGAACTCATGACGCTATCTGGTGAGGGGAGCAAACATGGCTCGGTAGCCATTGGGGATGGACTGATATGTTGTACTAGAAGTCTCCCAAAGTCTCTATGCCATGGCCCATAGTGCCCCTTTCAAGAAGGCCAAGGCATTCTCTGAGGATGACCTCGATCATCCTGAGAGCTTCACCAACATCTCCTCCCACAACAAACTTGTGAGGTACAGAGACTTTGGGAAGGCGACGAAAGGGGATGACTTCAACCCGAGCCAGAGTCCTTTTGATCCAGAACTCGTGACGCTATCTGGTGAGGGGAGCAAACATGGCTCGGTAGCCATTGGGGATGGACTGATATGTTGTACTAGAAGTCTCCCAGAGATAAAGAAGAGCCATGTGAGGTCTCTTCCTGAGATACTGCCTCGACCACGGCCAGTGGAGCTCGCCATCAAGGCTAGGGTCTAGGAGCTTCTGGCGGAGGCAAACAGGCAGGCTAAGCAGAGGGAGATCGAGCTGGAGGAGAGGACGGCTAGTCTGTTGGAGGCAGAGAGGAACCGGAACGACGCGTCTCACCGGGCCCTATATGAGCTCCTCATGGTAAGTTTCTCCTGCATATTAGCCAAATCATGCACGTAATGTTTGTTTCATTACTAAGTAATATGACTGACTCATGAAACAAAATGTGCAGTCCGTGTGCAAGAAAAACGGTCAGACCCCTCCGCCGATGCCCCAGATTGCTATAGCGGACACGGTGAGTTTCATTTGAATGGTCATTAGTTACTAGTATTCACATTTCACTTGCATCATGCTAACGAGACATTGCAAATGATCTTTGGTGCAGCATGCCTCCCGACAAGCATCAACCGATCCTTCTCCATCTCGCACTGGCGCAACCCCGACCCTGACCGGTCACCCTCCGTCTGGCACTGGCGCAAACCCGACCGCTCCTTCACCTCCGTAATGACGGTAAGTTTTCTCTAGTGTTTTGCTTACCAAATGCATAAAGACCTAGACTTAGCTTTATTTCCTACAAAATGCTTACCGTAGTGACCTAGACTTAGCTAATCTTCCTCCAAAATGATCTACACTTAGCTTTGTTTCCTCCGAAATGACCTAAGTTAGCTTTAATATGCTAAGTTATCTCTAATATGCTTAGTTAGCTAGGTTTGCTCAGTAATGACATACACTTAGCTTACATATGTAAAAAATGGCATAATTAGCTTACTTAGGTTTGAAATGGCATAACAATCTTGGTAACATCATATATGTCATATAATTAGCTTATTTTCCTCGAAAATGACATAATAAGCCTAATTAGCTTCAAAATGATCAATTTTACCTAAGTTAGCTCCAAAATGACCTAAGTTAGCTCTAAAATGATAAATTAGCTTTAATATGCTTAGTTACCTAGGTTAGCTCAATAAAGACCTATAATTAGTTTACTTATGTAAAAAATTGCATAATATGCTTAGTTAACTCAAAAATGACGAAGTTTACCTAGGTTAGCTTCAATATGATCCATTTTACCTAGGTTAGCTCCAAAATGACCTACTTAACTAGCTTAGCTCTAAAATGACCTACACACTAGTCTTCTTTTCCTTCTAGCTAGTCTTCTTCTTCTTCTTTTTCTTCTAACTTTCATCTTTCCTAATTTGCAGATTTGCTTTACATGAGGAGCTTGCGATCATGGAGTCTACTCCTCTCCTTGTGCTTCTTTTATGTTCTTCGAAACTTGTTGCAAACTTGTTGTTGGAATGTGTTGTTTGCAAACTTGTTGTTGGATGTGTTGGATATGTGTTGTTGCAAACTTGTTGTTGGATGTGTTGGATATGTTGTTGCATATGTGTTGGTATGCTTGTGTATATATATCTTCAAATGTGTATATATGTCTTCAAATGTGTGTGTCTGTGTGTATATATATATACATACATATATATATATATATCTGTGAAATTCTGTGAAATTGAATGAATTTAAGGAAAAACAGAAAAAACAGGGGCTATACAGGCTCTTTGCCGTCTGCCAGCGGACGGCAAAGAGCTTTGTCATCAGCCAGTAGACGACAAAACTGCCACGTGGCAGCTACCTGTGCAACCTTGGGGCACTGCGTTGGCCTATATGGTTGCTTTGCCGTCTGCTGGCAGACGACAAAGACCTTTGCATCTTTGCCGTCTGCTAGCAGACGGCATAGCATGCCACATGGCAGCTATCTGGGCTCGCCTATATGGGCACTTTGCTGTCCGCTGGCAGACAGCAAAGATGCAAAGATTTTTGTCGTCTACCCGCGGACGGGAAAGCACGCCATTAACCCCCTAATGGACCTAACCTGCCACATGTGCCATCCAGGCTCTTTGCCGTCTGCTGGCGGACGACAAAGACCATTTCATCTTTGCCGTCCGCTAGCAGACGACAAAGAGCCATTCGCCGTAGCCTATTCAGCCGGACCTATTACCGTCTGCTGGTGGACGCCAAAGGCCTTTGCCGTCGGGCGGACATTCTTTTGCCGTCTGCCATGGCAGACGACAAAGTGTCTGATTCCTATAGTGAACAAGGTTAGATAAGACAGAAACATCTACTAAATAGAGCAAGAACAGCAAACCACAAGAGTACCAAGATTGGGATGACATGTAGAGAGTGACTACTAGGTACTCTATTGGATACAGACATGTCCCCAACGAGTAAAGATAAGCAGAAATTCGAAGATTTCCTCCCCGTAGAAGTCTTTCTCCCCCTGAATCTTATATGGGTTAATGGGAAAAGGTAGGGAAAAGAAAATCAGAGTAAAATAGTAAAATCAAGGCAAAACAATCATAACACATACTAACATGTCTTTCCCCTCTAAAAGACATGTGACTTCTCTCCTCTTTGAATAGGAAGCATCTGGGAAGACTAAGAAATCTTTCCTTCCCATAGGGTCTCTCTCTCCCTTTGATGTGATTAAGCTTTGATGTGATCTCTCTCCCCTTTGACATCAATTTCCAAGAAGGGATCTTCTGGAATGTGAGTCGAATAGGTTTGGTCCTTGAGTCACATGACAAAGCAGCATATAGAGTGTGACGCAGGTAGAGGACAAGAAGCATTGAGTGGAGCTGGAACAAATATGCAGGATGCAAATGTCAAAGTGTTTTCTCAGCATTGAAGTCGGTAACACCGAGTTGTGTTCTTCGGTAGCACCGAGATGATTCGGTTTGACCGAAAGAGACAAATCAGTGAGGCCGAGTTCAACACAGAGAGAAAGCAATTGTCATCTCAGCTCACTTAGGCAAATAAGATCTCACAAAGATTTGCACGGAATTAACTGAAAGATTTGCAATGAATTGGATGCAGAGAATGCAGAACATAACACAGAGAATAAAGAAATCTAGATGAATTTGTTTGAAAAAGGAAATAAACATGCAAGAACTCAGAGAAACGCTAGAGAACTTCATCTAAAATTGGTCGGCGACAAATTCACCTATGTTAGAGTATATTGACTGAGGAGTCAAGTGAGAACACTTGATCGTAGGTCATACTCATCGTTTAAGATCCAAATGGGGTTACCATTTTTTGTTTAAGCATTTTGATGTATTCGCATCTTGTTGAGCTGCTTTGACCCATGACTTGGGGTAAAGCTTCTCTAAGATGGAATAACATACCTTGGGTGGTGGTGTTGATCTTGATCATGTAGTTGAACTTGTGTGGGATGCTCAAGGTTGATGTAGTTCATCAATGAGTTGGGAGCACCACTTGCAGTTTGATTTCATCTCCCTACATCGGTTAGTTTTGCAAGGAAGAGCACTTGTGTATCCAAAATGACAATCATGAAATTTGATATAAAAAATTTGTCAAAGGATATGTTGAAAGGTTTCAAGCTTCCTTGTCTTCAACCACCATATTGTAGAGACTTGGTGATGTAGAGATTGCTCAAGATGTGAGTGATTTGCAATCTCATAGATTTAGATTCATCCAAGTACCAACAAGGGTTAGATAGCATGCAAGGGTGCAAGTATATATCCAAAGACATATGATCATCATCATAAGAGAAATATCAAGAATTAGTCAAAGGCTCATGCCTTGCATGTATCCAAATGGAGTTTCTACTCCAATTTTGAAGCATCAATGATGTTCAATTCACCTCTCAAACGGCAAAATAATTTCTCATCAAGCGGTCTGGTGAATATATCCGCCAATTGCTTATCGATATGAACATGCTTAAGATCAATGTCCCCTTTAGCAACATGATCTCGAATGAAATGATGATGAACTTCAATATGCTTAGTTCGAGAGTGTTGCACGGAATTGTGAGCAATCTTTATAGAACTTTCATTGTCACAAAGCACTGGAACATGTTTCACATAGATGCCATAAACTTTAAGAGTTTGGGTCATCCAAAGTAATTGATCACAACATGAACCGGCGACAATGTATTCCGCTTCGGCAGTGGATAAGGATACCAAGTTTTGTTTCTTGGAGGACCATGACACAAGAGATCTACCAAGAAATTGACAAGTACCCGAAGTGGACTTTCTATCAACCTTGTCACTGGTACGTCTCCAACGTATCTATAATTTTTTATTGTTCCATGCTATTATATTGTCTGTTTTGGATGTTTAATGGGCTTTAATATGCTCTTTTATATTATTTTTGGGACTAACCTATTAACCAAAGGCCCAGTGCCAGTTTCTGTTTTTATGCCTATTTCAGTGTTTTGCAGAAAAGGTACCAAACGGAATGAAACCTTCGCGATGATCTTTCTTGGAACAAACGCAATCCAAAAGACTTGGAGTTGAAGTCTGTAACACCGCGAGGCGGCCACAAGGCAGGAGGGTGCGCCCAGGGGGGTAGGCGCGCCCCACCCTCATGGGCCCCACAGAGCTCCACCGACGTACTTCTTTTGCCTATATATACTCTTATACCTTAAAAGCATCAGGGGGAGCCATGAAACCACTTTTCCACCGCCGAAACCTTTGTACCTATGACACCCCATCTTGGGGCCTTTCCTGGGGATCTGCCGGAGGAGGAATCGATCACGGAGGACTTCTACATCAACACCATAGCCTCTCCGATGATGTGTCAGTAGTTTACCATAGACATTCGGGTCCATAGTTATTAGCTAGATGGCTTCTTCTCTCTCTTTGGTTCTCCATACAAAGTTCTCCTCGATGTTCTTGGAGATCTATTCGATGTAATACTCTTTTGCGGTGTGTTTGCCGAGATCCAATGAATTGTGGATTTATGATCAAGATTTATATATGAATAATATTTGGTTCTTCTTTGAATTCTTATATGCATGATTTGATATCTTTGCAAGTCTCTTCGAATTATCGGTTTAGTTTGGCCTACTAGATTGATCTTTCTTGCAATGGGAGAAGTGCTTAGCTTTGGGTTCAATCTTGCAGTGTCCTTTCCCAGTGACAGTAGGGGCAGCAAGGCACGTATTGTATTGTTGCCATCGAGGATAAAAAGATGGGTGTCGGTGTCAAAACCGGCAGATCTCGGGTAGGGGGTCCCGAACTGTGCATCTAGGCGGATGGTAACAGGAGACAAGGGACACAATGTTTTACCCAGGTTCGGGCCCTCTTGATGGAGGTAAAACCCTACGTCTTGCTTGATTGATATTGATGATATGGGTAGTACAAGAGTAGATCTACCACGAGATCAAGGAGGCTAAACTCTAGAAGCTAGCCTATGGTATGATTGTTGTATGTTGGAGTTGTCGTCCTACGGACTAAAATCCTCCGGTTTATATAGACACCGGAGAGGGTTAGGGTTACACAAAGTCGGTTACAATGGTAGGAGATCTGAATATCCGTATCGCCTAGCTTGCCTTCCACGCCAAGGAAAGTCCCATTCGGACACGGGACGAAGTCTTCAATCTTGTATCTTCATAGTCCAGGAGTCCGGCTGAAGGTATAGTCCGGCTATCCGAACACCCCCTAATCCAGGACTCCCTCAGTAGCCCCTGAACCAGGCTTCAATGTCGACGAGTCCGGCGCACAGATTGTCTTCGACATTGCAAGGCGGGTTCCTCCTCCAAGTTCTTCGTAAAAGTTGGTAAACACCAAAAATAGTGTCCGGCTCTGCAAAATAAGTTTCCACATATTGCCATAGAAAGAATAATATTAACGCAAATCTAATCTGCTGACGTATTCCATAGCATGACATCACACTACGGCCAATCCTTTATCCGAATCGTTTTCACTTCTCCACCTCAGCGCGTTTTGCGAGGCAGTTTCCTTGGCACGTCTTGTCAAAGCAGAGATCGTGTCCCCTTTATTTACGGGATTCTCATCAATACGGACGTGGGTAACCCAACCGCGCCATTTATCGCAGCGCTTGGGAGACAAGCGAGTTTTACTAGGCCGGTGGGGACGCATAGTCGCATCCGCCCATATAAGGGGATAAGGATCCACCTTTTTACCTACGCCTTCTTCCTCCTTTGCCTATCTATCTCCTACGCACCCGAGCTCCAGCGCCCAAGTCCGCACTTCCCACCTCGACCTTCTCCAGCCATGTCCGGAGCGGGAGGCAAGTGGATGGTCTCCTCCGTTACGGAGGGCCATGTCAAAAAGCTAAGGAAGGCCGGATACTTGTCCGATAACATTGCGCACCGGCTTCCTGAAGATGGGCAGTTTCTCCCCACCCCTAGGCCCCATGAGAGGGTTGTATTCCTTCCCCACTTCCTCCGCGGACTGGGCTTTCCACTCCACCCATTTGTCCGGGGACTCATGTTCTACTATGGCCTGGATTTCCACGATCTGGCCCCGAACTTTGTCCTCAACATCTCGGTGTTTATCGTCGTGTGCGAGGCTTTCCTCCGCATCCGCCCCCATTTCGGTATTTGGCTCAAGACTTTCAACGTCAAGCCGAAGGTGGTGCGCGGCAGCCAGGCGGAGTGCGGAGGCGCCATGGCGGGAAAGATAGCCAACGTCCTATGGCTGGAGGGCTCCTTTGTGGAGACCCTGAAGGGGTGGCAATCAGGGTGGTTTTACATCACTGAGCCGGATCGCAGCCCCCGAGTTCCGATCCGGACCCCCCACGCGGCTCACGTCCTAGAAAGAGACGGGACTGTCATGGGGCAACAAGGAAGAGGTGACTGGACTGCAAACATGCATCCAATCCCTGGCGAACAAGCGACTCAAGCTTGTCAATATAGTCCAGGTCATGCTCGTACGCCGGATCCTCTCGTATCAACAACAGGCTTTCACACTATGGGAGTTCGATCCGGCGCATCACCAAACCATGAGCACGCTCTTCGACACGACGTACGAAGATGCCTGGAAGGTGCTGTTCAAGGGCGCCGAAGCTCCCGCGTCCGCGTCCAAGGACCGCGGGTTCAGCACGCAGCGTCCAGCTAGCGCGGTGAGTTATCCTTACCTTTTACAGGAAATTCGTTTCTCATAAATTGACTTTATGCGGGATCTAAACTCCCCTACCTTTGACAGGCATGGCAGGAGAAGTTCGGACAGGTCAACTGTCCGGCCCCTTTGCCCGAAGACCCAGCAAATGCTCGTTTATCGAAGCTGTTGGCTCCAGCGCCTTATGTGGTGCCGGAGAAGAAGGCCAAGAAGAAGAAGGCCACGGGGACTCGAAAGAGTTCCCGTAATATGGTGGTGTCGGACTCGTTGTCTGACGAATCCGAGACGCACTCCTCCCGTGAAGACGAGGAGGAGGAAGAAGAAACCTCTCCCCCTCCAGCAGGGGGAGGAAAGAAGAGGAAGGCCGCCCCAACTGGGGAGGCCAAAGGGTCCAAGAAGGGGAAAACCCTTCCGCCGGACTACTCCCCTGACGCCGACGAGGGCGAAGAGGAGTGGACACAAAGGGCCAGGCGCCCGGCGGGATCGTAAGTATTCGGATACTAGAGTGACAACCCTCTACTTGTTGAAGGGGCCACGACTGAGGTGGCAACCCTCAAGCAGGTGCTGTCTGAGGCCGGAGAAGAGAGCGGCCTCGGAGCGCAATGAGCGGGAAAAATTTGAGGCGCAGGTCGGCGAGGCGCAGCAAGAGCTTCAGGCTCTCATGAAAAAACATGAGAGTTTGGAGCTTGACTCTAAAACGCGAGTGTCCGAGCTTGCCGCGGTCGTCAAGACAGCCGAGTCTGCCAAGGCCGAAGCCCAGAAGGTCCTCGATGAATTGGATGCGGTGAAAAAGATAGCGGCAGGTAAGGCATTTTTTATGCAAAGCAGACATATAAAAGTAAACTACTTGTTACTTACCCGAATCCGGAGCTCTCCAGGGGCGTTCGCCGATCTTCCTCGCAGCGTATTCGATGCCGCCGCATTCTACCGAGCCGAAGAGGGCAGCTTGACGGAGAAGGTGTTCTGGTCTCAGTACGCTGAGGCCGGACACCCTGTGCCCTTGAGCGACCAGCTGAAGCAGCTGGTCGAGCTCCACAAGGCGGACGAACAGGCCATGAAGGGCTTCATAGTTCGGCTGTGGCCTGGAGAGGCCCTTCCTGGGAGCTACTTCGGACTGGTGCGACGGCTGGTGGAGGCCTGTCCACGGCTTGAGGTCATCAAGCGCTCCGTCTGCATCGAAGGTGCCCGTAGGGCCCTTGCCCGTGCAAAGGTGCACTGGGGTAAGCTGGACGGTGAGAAGCTTGTGAGGGACGGGCCGCCGCCGGGGAAGGAGCATCGCAAGCCCGAGAACTATTACAAGGATGTTCTGAAGGGTGCCCGCCTTGTGGCGGATGAATGTACAAAAGATGTAATTTTTGAATGAACTCGCTCGTGTTGTCCTGTGCACTGAAAACTTGCTCATTTGCGCTAAGCAATGCTTGTTGAATTTAAAATATTATTTTCTGTGCGGCCGTTTATCAAAAAATTGAGAGATGGCCACTCGTCGGCTTCCGCCCCCATGCCACTAGTGCTGGGGTGTTTGGGATAAACCTGAGCGCTCTTTTTCCCATCTTTGGGTCCTTCGAGGGAGGCGCTCAGCACAACAAACAAGGCAATCGGACTATAATGCTTGAACACTCTCACTTAGCCATAGAACTTTATAATTTTAAATTTCGGCGAAGCCCCTAGTATTCGGAAGACCAAGTTCGGGGTGCTATCCACGCCTTGGCCGGACAAAATCCAGTTCCTCGCTCTAAGCGGCATAGGTCTTTAAGGACCCGAAAAACCTCTCGAACAGTGACCGGTCTCTCGCCTCATCATGACAGTCAGTTTTAGCTTTCTCTACTGAGGTGCTCAGCCCAGCTCAACTGGGGCACAATCGCAGTTGTTCTCCTAGTGCTACCTTAGCCGATATAGCGGAACATAAGGCACCAAAACATAGGAGCCGGGCAAACCCAACTATTGACCCAAATCATGATTCGGAGCCGATGCATATAGTGCTATAAGTTCGGGGTGCCGCACTTATGGAAGTGTTCGGACTTTGTACACCATATTAAGGGGTACTGAAGCCCCTGGCGTATTTGCCGTATCACAGTGTACGGGTGCCACATGTCATTAATGAACATATATAAAAATAGAGTAATGCGTAAAATAGACAAAAAGCTATGCATTGTTTATAAGAAGGCTGCTATCTAAGCCGAACGATACAAATAGTGTGATAAGCAAAAGAAATTGGACTATTTAACATGTCCTGGCCAGGGGCAGGCCACGGAATTTTATTCAAAACAGGTATACTGCTCGTAATAGAGACCACCTGGGAGTTCCATAATGCGGCATGACTTGTCTGCTTTCCTGGATCTTGTATCGTTTGTGCGGCAGTTGAATTGCCGAACAGGTCGTCCGAAGTATGGAGTCCTGAAAGTAAGAGAAAAAAAGAATCCGGCAGCCCCTAGTACGGTTTAAGCCGTGTTTTGGGCGTGCCGTGAGGGTGCCCCTCCCCTTGTGCCCATGGTATTTTGAGAGCGTAGTTATGTACGCGAAGCACTGGTTTTGCTATATTGCGAGGGCTAGGGTTGGGGACGCATTGCTACGCTTGCTTGGGACGTGCCAGGCGGTCTTGTTGTAGGTTACTTCGGGCGCGCTTGACAGTGTCCGGCTTTTTAAGGGCCGGACTGGAGAACTGCCAAGAGAGGCTGCTTTGTCCTTCTGCTGCGAGCGCTGCCGTGTGCTCCTCTGTCCGGAGGGAGCGTTCGGTGTTTTTGTTGACCGTGATTACTCCTCGAGGGCCTGGCATCTTGAGCTTGAGGTATGCATAGTGCGGTACCGCGTTGAACTTTGCGAATGCGGTTCGCCCGAGTAGTGCATGATAGCCACTGCGGAACGGGACTATGTCGAAGATTAACTCCTCGCTTCGGAAATTATCCGGGGATCCAAAGACCACTTCAAGTGTAACTGAGCCTATACAGTTGGCCTCTACACCTGGTATGACGCCTTTAAAGGTCGTTTTGGTGGGCTTGATCCTCGAGGGATCTATGCCCATTTTCCGCACTGTATCCTGGTAAAGCAGGTTCAGGCTGCTGCGGCCGTCCATGAGGACTCTTGTGAGATGAAATCCGTCAATAATTTGGTTAAGAACCAATGCGGCAAACCCGCCATGACGGATGCTAGTGGGATGGTCCCTTCGATCAAAAGTGATCGGGCAGGAGGACCATGGGTTGAACTTTGGAGCGACTGGCTCCAGCGCGTATACGTCCCGTACCGCACGCTTCCGCTCCCTTTTGGGGATATGGGTTGCGTATATCATGTTCACCGTCCGCACTTGTGGGGGAAAACCCTTCTGTCCACTGTTGTTCGGCGGCTTAGGCTCCTCCTCGTCATCGCTATGCAGCCCCTTGTCTTTGTTTTCGGCTCTTAATTTGCCTGCCTGCTTGAACACCCAACAATCCCTGTTGGTGTGATTGGCTGGCTTTTCGGGGGTGCCATGTATCTGGCACAAGCGGTCGAGTATTCGGTCCAAACTGGACGGGTCCGGAATATTTATTTTGAATGGCTTCTTCCGCTGACCGGATTTGTAGCCTCGGAATCCGGCATTTACTGCCGTATCCTCGTTGCTGTCGCTGTTAACGCGGCGCTTTTGCTTGTTCCGGCGTGACCTGCCGCTTTTGTCCTTGGTATCCGAATTACCAAGGTTCTTGGTTAAGTTGTTGCTGCGAGCTAGCCAGCTGTCTTCTCCCGTGCAAAAGCGGGTCATGAGTGTCGTGAGGGCTGCCATAGATTTCGGGTTTTCCTGTCCCACGTGCCGGGCGAGCCACTCGTTGCGGATATTATGCTTGAAGGCTGCTAGGGCCTCCGTGCCCGGACAGTCGACTATTTGATTTTTCTTTGTTAGGAACCGTGTCTAGAATTGCCTGGCCGATTCCTCTGGCTGCTGGATTATGTGGCTTAGGTCATCGCCGTCCGGTGGTCGCACATAAGTGCCCTGGAAGTTGTCAAGGAATGCGTCTTCCAGGTCCTCCCAAGAACCGATTGAGTCTGCTGGCAAGCTGTTAAGCCAATGCCTGGCCGGTCCTTAAGTTTGAGTGGGAGGTATTTGATGGCGTGTAGATCTTCACCGCGGGCCATGTGGATATGCAGGAGATAATCCTCGATCCATATCGCAGGATCTGTTGTGCCATCGTATGATTCGATGTTTATGGGTTTGAAGCCCTCAGGGATTTTATGATCCATTAATTCATCTGTGAAGCATAGTGGGTGTGCGGCGCCTCTATACTGGGCTATATCACGACGCAGCTCAAAGGAGCTTTGTTTATTGTGTTCGGCCCGACCGGATTTATTGTATCTGGAGTGACGATCACCGTCATGTGCCGTGGAGTGCCCGCGCGATCTGTAGATCGATCTTGTTTGCCTTGCCTTATCCTCCAGTATATATCACAGGTCTGGCACGTTTTCCCGTGCCTTAGCATGTTTTGGGCGGCGTCGGGGCATGGCTTGAGTGAAGGGCCTAGAGGCCTCTCTGTCATGGCCACAAGGTGGCCGGTCTGCCATGTCATGCGCTGGTGATGTAGGTGCTTCCTCCTCTAATCGGGGTAGCAGTCTGCGCTTTGGGTAACGCTTGGAGGGGCGCTCGAGTTCATACTCTTCGGCCGGAAGGACTTCAGTCCATCTGCCAGCTAGCAAATCTTCGTCAGCTCTAAGCTGTTGCTGCTTTTTCTTGAGGCTGCTTGCCGTGGCTAAAAGGCTGCGTTTGAAACGCTCTTGTTCGGCGGGGTCTGATGGTACGACGAATTCATCATCGTCGAGGCTTGCCTCGTCTTCGAAAGGAGGCATATAGTTATCATCCTCAACTTCTCGGTCTGCCGCTCTCTCATGAGGGCTGGCTTCTCCATCTTCCTGTGCCGAATCTTGCTGCAGGGGGTGTTCTTCGGTGCTATCCGGAGTAGTATTATCTCCAGTGCCGGAATCACCGTTTTTGCTTTGGCGGGATTTAGAACGGCGCCGCTGGCGCCGACACTTGGGATGTTTTTTAGAGGTGTCATCCCCCGCTTTTCCATCGCCATCTCCTTCTTTTGGGGTGTCCACCATATATATGTCATATGATCGGGTGGCCTTCCAGCGCCCTATAGGTGCTGGTTCCTGTTCGTCTCTTGCATCGTCATCCGTACCGTCGATGTCTCTGGAGTCGAAGTCAAGCATGTCGGTTAAATCGTCGACAGTGGCTACAAAGTGGGTGGTGGGTGGGCTTTGAATTTCTTCATCGTCCGCATCCCATCCTTTCTGACCATAGTCTGGCCAGGGCTCTCCTGATAAAGAGAGAGACTTTAGTGAGTTCAGGATGTCGCCGAAGGGCGAGTGCTGAAAGATGTCCGCGGCGGTGAACTCCATGATCGGCGCCCAATCCGATTCGATCGGCAGGGGCGCGGGGGGTTCGGAGTCCGGAGAGGAATCCGGATCCTCCGAGTCACGGGTCATGCAGAGTGCGGGGCTGGTGTTCGGCTCGATCGCCTTTGAGATCGCAGCCCCTGAGGTGGCGTCCAACCGCTCATCCTCGATCGGCGCAGCAGGCTCCGAATTAAGGGTCGGAACCAACGCGTGTGCGGCCTCCAGGACACTGTTCGGCGGCAGAGCTAGATCATGCCCATCGAGACAGTGCGGCGCGCTTGGCTGTGGCTCGAATCCGTCGAAGATCAAGTCCCCGCGGATGTCAGCCGTGCAGTTCAAACTTCCAAACCTGACCTGATGGCCAGAGGCGTAGCTTTCGATCTGCTCCAAGCGGCCAACCGAATTGGCCCGAAGTGCGAAGCCGCCGAAGACGAAGATCTGCCCGGGGAGAAAAGTTTCACCATGGACCGCATCTTCGTTGATGATCAAAGGAGCCATCAGGCCTAAAAGTGACGACACAAGGAACTCTCAATGAAAGCACCAATGTCGGTGTCAAAACCGGCAGATCTCGGGTAGGGGGCCCGAATTGTGCGTCTAGGCGGATGGTAACAGGAGACAAGGGACACAATGTTTTACCCAGGTTCGGGCCCTCTTGATGGAGGTAAAACCCTACGTCTTGCTTGATTGATATTGATGATATGGGTAGTACAAGAGTAGATCTACCACGAGATCAAGGAGGCTAAACCCTAGAAGCTAGCCTATGGTATGATTGTTGTATGTTGGAGTTGTCGTCCTACGGACTAAAACCCTCCGGTTTATATAGACACCGGAGAGGGTTAGGGTTACACAAAGTCGGTTACAATGGTAGGAGATCTGAATATCCGCATCGCCTAGCTTGCCTTCCACGCCAAGGAAAGTCCCATCCGGACACGGGACGAAGTCTTCAATCCTGTATCTTCATAGTCCAGGAGTCCGGCTGAAGGTATAGTCCGGCTATCCGAACACCCCCTAATCCAGGACTCCCTCAATGGGGTTTATATTATATTGCTTGAGTTTATCCCTCTACATCATGTCATCTTGCTTAATGCGTTTCTCTGTTCTTATGAACTTAATACTCTAGATGCAAGCTGGATAGCGGTCGATGTGTGGATTTTCTTCATGGTGGTTATTTACAAGAAGAGATCCATATGGACATTCCTACAGGTTTTGGAACAAACAGACTGATGGGAAGGTGTGTAGGCTCAAGATGCCTATATTCATGATAATTGCCTAGATATTCTCATAACTATGTGCTTTTCTATCAATTGCTCGACAGTAATTTGTTCACCCACCGTAATATATGCTATCTTGAGAGAAGCCACTAGTGAAACCTATGGCCCCCGGGTCTCTTTCTTATTATATTGCATCTCCTTTATTTACATCACATCTCGTTTTACTATTTTGCAATCTTTACTTTCCAATCTATACAACAAAAATACCTAAAAATATTTATCTTACTATCTTTATTAGAACTCACTTTTGCGAGTGACCGTGAAGGGATTGACAACCCCTTTATCGCGTTGGTTTCAAGGTTCTTGATTGTTTGTGCAAGCACTAGGTGACTTGCGTGTTATCTCCTACTGGATTGATACCCTGGTTCTCAAAAACTGAGGGAAATACTTACGCTACTTTGCTGCATCACCCTTTCCTCTTCAAGGGAAAACCAACGCATGCTCAATAGGTAGCAAGAAGGATTTTTGGCGCCGTTGTCGGGGAGATCTACGCTCAAGTCAAGACATACCAAGTACCCATCATAAACTCTTCTCCCTCGCATTACATTATTTGCTATTCGCCTCTCGTTTTCCTCTCCCCCACTTCTAAAACGATTTTCAAAAACCTTTGCCTTTTCTTCACCTCTTTTGCGTTCGCCTCTTTTCGCTTCCCTCTTGTGTGCGTGTGTGTCGGATTGATTGTTTGTCACGATGGCACAAGATAATACTAAATTGTGTGACTTTTCCAATACCAACAACAATGATTTTATTAGCACTCTGATTGCTCCTATTACCGATGTTGAATTGTGAAATTAATGCTGCTCTGATGAATCTTGTCATAAAAAATCAATTTTCTAGTCTTCCTAGTGAATATGCCACTACCCATGTAAACCACTTTGTTGATTTGTGTGATATTCAAAAGAAGAAAGATGTGGATAATGATATTGTTAAATTAAAGCTATTTCTGTTTTCTCTTAGAGATCGTGCTAAAACTTGGTTCTCTTCTTTGCCTAAAAATAGTAATGATTCATGGAATAAGTGGAAAGATGCTTTTGTCTCTAAGTATTTTCCTCCCGCTAAGATCATCTCTCTTAGAAACGATATTATGAATTTTAAGCAATTTGATCATGAGAATGTTGCACAAGCTTGGGAGAGAACGAAATTAATGATACGTAATTTCCCTACACATGGTTTGAATTTATGGATGATTATACAAAAATTGTATGCAAGATTGAATTTTGCTTCTAGAAATCTTTTAGATTCGGCCGCGGGAGGCACTTTATGGAAATCACTTTAGGAGAAGCTACTAAACTCCTAGATAATATTATGGTTAATTATTCTCAATGGCACACCGAAAGACCCACTAGTAAAAAGTTCAAGCGGTTGAAGAGATTAATGTTTTGAGTGGAAAGATGGATGAACTTATGAAATTGTTCCTAATAAGAGTGTTTCTTCTGATCCTAATGATATGCCTTTGTCCACTTTGATTGAGAATAATAATGAATCTATGTATGTGAATTTTTTTGGTAGGAACAATTTTCGTAACAACGCGTATATAGGAAACTTTAACTCTAGGCTGTTTCCTAATAATTCCTCTAATAATTATGGTAATTCCTACAACAAATCTTATGGAAATTTTAATAAGATGCCCTCTGATTTTGAGACTAGTGTTAAAGAATTTATGAGTTCACAAAAGAATTTCAATGCTTTGGTTGAAGAAAAATTGCTTAAGATTGATGAGTTGGCTAGGAACGTGGATAGAATTTCTCTTGATGTTGATTCCTTGAAACTTAGATCTATTCCACCTAAGCATGATATCAATGAGTCTCTCAAAGCCATGAGAATTTCCATTGATGAGTGCAAAGAAAGAACTGCTAGGACACGTGCTAGAAAAGATTGCTTTGTGAAAGCGTGTTCTTCTAGTTTTCATGATAATAAAGATGAAGATCTAAAAGTAATTGATGTGACTCCTATTAAATCTGTGTTTTACAATATGAATTTCGATAAAGAAGGGACTGGAGATGAGCCAACTTTAGTTAAAAGGTGTCCCAATGATTCGGAGTTTTTAGATCTTGATGCTAAAATTAATAAAAGTGGGATTGAAGAGGTCAAAACTTCACATAGCAATGAACCCACTATTTTGGATTTCAAGGAATTTAATTATGATAATTGCTCTTTGATAGATTGTATTTCCTTGTTGCAATCTGTGTTGAATTCTCCTCGTGCTTATAATCAGAATAAAGCTTTCACTAAACATATCGTTGTTGCTTTAATGCAATCCTGTGAAGAAAAGCTTGAGCTAGAAGTTTCTATCCCTAGAAAACTTTATGATGAGTGGGAACCTACTATTAAAATTAATATTAAAGATTACGAATTCTATGCTCTGTGTGATTTAGGTGATAGTGTTTCCACGATTCCAAAAACTTTGTGTGATGTGTTAGGTTTCCGTGAATTTGATGATTATTCTTTAAATTTGCATCTTGCAGATTCCACCATTAAGAAACCTTTGGGAAGGATTAATGATGTTCTTATTGTTGCAAATAGGAATTATGTGCCCATAGACTTCATTGTTCTTGATATAGATTGCAATCCTACATGTCATATTATTCTTGGTATACCTTTCCTTAGAACGATTGGTGCAATTATTGACATGAAAGAAGGAAATATTATATTCCAACTTCCGTTAAGGAAAGGCATGGAACGCTTTCCTAGAAATAAAATTAAATTTCCTTATGAATCAATTATGAGAGCCACTTATGGATTGCATACCAAAGATGACAATACTTAGATCTATTCATACTTTATGCCTAGCTAGGGGCGTTAAACGATAGCGCTTGTTGGGAGGCAACCCAATTTTATTTTTGTTCTTCACTTTTTGTTCCTGTTTAGTAATAAATAATTCATCTAGCCTCTGTTTAGATGTGGTTTTATGTTTAATTTAGTGTTTTTGCCAAGTAGAACCTTTGGGAAGACATGGGTGAAGTCTTTGCAATCTTGCTGTAAAAAATAGAAGCTTTTGTGCTCACGAGATTAGATGCCATTTTTACTGGAGAATGATTTTAGGTTGATTATTTTTCAGATGATTAATAGACAAACTCCTCACGTCCAACAATTTATTTCAGAATTTTTGGAGTTCCAGAAGTATTCGTTTGATACAGATTGCTACAGACTGTTTTGTTTTAACAAATTCTGTTTTTCGTGTGTTGTTTGCCTATTTTAATGAATATATGAGTAGTATCGGGGGGTATGAACCATAGAGAAGTTGGAATACATTAGGTTTAACACCAATACAAATAAATAATTAGTTCATTACAATAACTTAAAGTGGTGGTTTGTTTTCTTATACTAACGGAGCTCATGAGATTTTATGTTAAGTTTTATGTTGTGAAGTTTTCAAGTTTTTGGGTAAAGATTTGATGGATTTTGGAATAAGGAGTGGCAAGAGCCTAAGCTTGGTGATTCCCAAGGCACCCCAAGGTAAAATTTAAGGACAACCAAAAGCCTAAGCTTGGGGATGCCCCGGAAGGCATCCCCTCTTTCGTCTTTGTCTATCGGTAACTTTACTTGAGGCTATATTTTTATTCACCACATGATATGTGTTTTGCTTGGAGCATCATGTATGATTCGAGTCTTTGCTTTTTAGTTTACCACAATCATCCTTTCTGTACACACCTTTTGGAGAGACACGCATGAATCAGAATTTATTAGAATACTCTACGTGCTTCACTTATATCCTTTGAGCTAGATAATTTTGCTCTAGTGCTTCACTTATATCTTTTTAGAGCACGGCGGTGGTTTTATTTTATAGAAATTATTGATCTCTCATGCTTCACTTATATTATTTTGAGAGTCTTTGAGAACAACATGGTAATTTTCTTTGGCTGTAAAATTAGTCCTAATATGATGAGCATCCAAGATGGGTATAATAAGAACTATCATATAAAGTGTATTGAATACTATGAGAAGTCTGATTCCTTATGATTATTTTGAGATATGAAGATGGTGATATTAGAGTCATGCTAGTTGAGTAATTGTGAATATGAGAGATACTTGTGTTAAAGTTTGTGATTCCCGTAGCATGCACGTATGGTGAACCGTTATGTGATGAAGTCGGAGCATGATTTATTTATTGATTGTCTTCCTTATGACTGGCGGTCGGGGACGATCGGTGGTCTTTTCCTAGCAATCTATCCCCCTAGGAGCAAGCGTGTAGTACTTCGTTTCGATAACTAATAGATTTTTTCAATAAGTATATGAGTTCTTCATGGCTAATGTTGAGTCCATGGATTATACGCACTCTAACCCTTCCACCATTGCTAGCCTATCTAATACCACGCACCTTTCGCCGGTATCATACACCCACCATATATCTTCCTCAAAACAGCCACCATACCTACCTATTATGGCATTTCCATAGCCATTCTGAGATATATTGCCATGCAACTTTCCACAGTTCCGTTTATTATGACACGCTCCATCATTGTCATATTGCTTTGCATGATCATGTAGTTGACATCGTATTTTCATGATTTTGATACATTTCACTCTTGATTCATTGCACATCCCGGTAAACCGCCAGAGGCATTCACATAGTGTCATGTTTTGTTCTAAGTATTGAGTTGTAATTCTTGAGTTGTATGTAAATAAAAGTGTGATGATGATCATTATTAGAGCATTGTCTCGGTGAGGAAAGAATGATGGAGACTATGATTCCCCCACAAGTCAGGATGAGACTCCAGACGAAAAAAGAGGCCATAAAAAAAGAGAAAGGCCCAAATAAAAAAATAAAAAATGAGAGAAACAGAGAGAAGGGACAATGCTACTATCCTTTTACCACACTTGTGCTTCAAAGTAGCACCATGATCTTCATGATAGAGAGTCTCCTATGTTGTCACTTTTATACTAGTTGGAATTTTACATTATAGAACTTGGCTTGTATATTCCAATGATGGGCTTCCTCAAATTTCCCTAGGTCTTCGTCAGCAAGCAAGTTGGATGCATACCCGTTTCTTTTGTTGAGCTTTCATACACTTATAGCTCTAGTGCATCCGTTGCATGGCAATCCCTACCCACTCATGTTGATATCTATTGATGGGCATCTCCATAGCCCGTTGATATGCCTAGTTGATGTGAGACTATCTTCTCCTTTTTGTATTCTCCAGAACCACCATTCTATTCCACCTATAGTGCTATGTCCATGGCTCACGCTCATGTATTGCGTGAAGATTGAAAAAGTTTGAGAACATCAAAAGTATGAAACAATTGCTTGGCTTGTCATCGGGGTTGTGCATGATTTAAATATTTTGTGTGATGAAGATAGAGCATAGCCAGACTATATGATTTTCTAGGGATAACTTTCTTTGGCCATGTTATTTTGAGAAGACATGATTGCTTTATTAATATGCTTGAAGTATTATTGTTTTTATGTCAATATTAAATTTTTGTCTTGAATCTTATGGATCTGAACATTCATGCCACAGTAAAGAGAATTACATTGAAAATTATGTTAGGTAGCATTCCACATCAAAAATTCTGTTTTTATCATTTTACCTACTCGAGGACGAGCATGCATTAAGCTTGGGGATGCTTGATACGTCTCCAACGTATCTATAATTTTTGATTGTTCCATGCTATTATATTATCTGTTTTGGATGTTTAATGGGATTTATTATGCTCTTTTATATTATTTTTGGGACTAACCTATTATCCGAAGGCCCAGTGCCAGTTTCTATTTTTTTACCTATTTCAGTTTGGCAGAAAAGGAATACCAAACGGAATCCAAACAGAATGAAACCTTCGCGATGATCTTTCTTGGAACAGACGCAATCCAGAAGACTTGGAGTTGAAGTCTGGAAATCCGCAAGGCAGCACGAGGCAGGAGGGCGCGCCCAGGGGGGTAGGCGCGCCCCCACCCTCGTGGGCCCCAACCGACGTACTTCTTTCACCTATATATACTCTTATACCCTAAAAACATCAGGGGGAGCCACGAAACCACTTTTCCAACGCCGCAACCTTCTATACCCGTGAGATCCCATCTTGGGGCCTTTTCCGGCGATCTGCCGAAGGGAGAATCGATCATGGAGGGCTTCTACATCAACAACATAGCCTCTCCGATGATGTGTGAGTAGTTTACCACTGACCTTCGGGTCCATAGTTATTAGCTATATGGCTTCTTCTCTCTCTTTGGTTCTCAATACAAAGTTCTCCTTGATGTTCTTGGAGATCTATTCGATGTAATACTCTTTTGCGGTGTGTTTGCCGAGATCCGGTGAATTGTGGATTTATGATCAAGATTATCTATGAATAATATTTGGTTCTTCTCTGAATTCTTATATGCATGATTTTATATCTTTGCAAGTCTCTTCAAATTATCGGTTTAGTTTGGCCTACTAGATTGATCTTTCTTGCAACAGGAGAAGTGCTTAGCTTTGGGTTCAATCTTGTGGTGTCCTTTCCCAGTGACAGTAGGGGTAGCAAGGCACGTATTGTATTGTTGCCATCGAGGATAAAAATATGGGGTTTATATCATATTGCTTGAGTTTATCCCTCTACATCATGTCATCTTGCTTAATGTGTTACTCTATTCTTATGAACTTTATACTCTAGATGCATGCTGGATAGCGGTCGATGTGTTGAGTAATAGTAGTAGATGCATATAGTTTTGGTCTACTTGACACAGACGTGATGCCTATATTCATGATCATTGCCTAGATATTCTCATAACTATGCGCTTTTTTATCAATTGCTCGGCAGTAATTTGTTCACCCACCGTAATATATGTTATCTTGAGAGAAGCCACTAGTGAAACCTATGGCCCCCGGGTCTCTTTCTTATTATATTGCATCTCTTTTACTTACATCACATCTCGTTTTACTATTTTGCAATCTTTACTTTCCAATCTATACAACAAAAATACCAAAAATATTTATCTAACTATCTTTATTGGATCTCACTTTTGCGAGTGACTGTGAAGGGATTGACAACCCCTTTATCACATTGGCTGCAAGGTTCTGGATTGTTTGTGCAGGTACTAGGTGACTTGCGTGTTGTCTCCTACTGGATTGATAGCTTGGTTCTCAAAAACTGAGGGAAATACTTAAACTACTTTGTTGCATCACCCTTTCCTCTTCATGGGAAAACCAATGCATGCTCAAGAGATAGCAGTCACTGGCATAGTCCGAATTGGAGTAGCCAATAAGATCAAACAAGACCTCTTAGGATACCAAATGCCAAAATTTGCTGTATGGATTAAGTATCTCACTATCCTTTTCACAACCTTAAGATGACATTCTTTAGGGGTTGCTTGATACTGTGCACACATGCACACACTTAGCATAATATCGGGATGGGAGGCACATAGATATAACAATGAACCAATCATAGAGCGGTAATCCTTTTGGTCAACCGGTTTGCCATCCTTAGTCAAGTCAAGATGTCCACTAGTAGGCATGGGTTTTTTCATACCTTTGCTTTCTTGCATGTTGAACTTCTTGAATAAGTCCTTGGTATACTTTGTTTGGCAAACAAAGTGCCCTCCTTAGTTTGCTTGATTTGAAAACCAAGAAAGAACTTGAGTTCGCTCATCATAAACATCTCAAACTTCTCCGACATTAGCTTTCCAAACTTTTCACTAAAATGAGTGTTAGTTGAACCAAATATGATATCATCAACATAAATTTGGCATACAAATAATTCACCATTAACCCTTTTAGTAAAAAGAGTAGAATCTATGTCGGGGTAAACGACCACGGGTAGCCTAGCCGGCTCCCCCTGGCACTTCAGAAAAAATTACGAGCCGATCCGGCCTCCAAGGATCCAAGACGTGGGGCCGCCTTCCACCTGCCGGCTGCCTCTCAGGCCGACTATCGGAAGGCGCCCCGGCCTTAACCCTCATGAAGAAGGCCGCGAGAGGGCCGGCTCCAAGAAGCCGTCCACGAGAAGGCCGACTCCAAGGAGCCGGCTCCCACGATGCGGTCCAGATCGTACCCTCGATGCCCGCATCCACATAACGACGATGGGACGGGGCGTGGCTACAGTAAAGCCTGCCACCCCCGAAACCCGGAGCACGCCTGGCACAGTGCGCCGTACGGGGTAGCCCTGACCCGTCCGGCGCGGCACTGTTGCCATGTTGACTATGGCGTCATCCACGGCGGGCCGTCAGCGCGGCCCACGGGCGGTGGGCCCCTTCGGGCAGAGAGACACCCGAAGGCGGCCAGGCCTCCTCCAGTCGGCCCAAGACATGGCCGGCTTCCCTAAGCCGGCTTGCCCCCTCCCTCGAAGGAGGCGCTCCATTAAGGAGACAAGACGACGTGAGGCTACAGCGATCGCCCGCCAGGCGGTGGCACTGTAGCCATGCTTACCTCGATAAAGCCCTCGTCATCAGGATTGAGGCAACAATAACCAGCCACCGACAGGGCCCTTGGTAGTGGGGCCTGCCTGTCGACCAAGAAGCCGGCAGCCGGTGGGACCCACCAGCCGGCGGGCCCCAGCAGCCGGCGCAGAAGCCGGCAAGCGTAGACACTGACGGCAAGGGCCCGCGCCCAGCCGGATTACCATTGTACCCCCGGGAGGTAGGCCTATATAAACCCCCCGGGGCACCCATGCAAAGGGTTGATCTCATCTGAGTTTAGACACCACATAGAGAGAAGAGTAGAGCTAGCCTTGCCCTTCTTCTTCCTCTCGCCAAACAGCTCAAGGAGTATCTTGTAGCTAGTTGTTCATTGAGTGATCATGCGGAGACCCCGCAGAGCAGCATTAGGGGTGTTATCTCCACGGAGAGCCCCGAAGCTGGGTAAGATTCGCCGGCGTGCATGTCTTCGCCTCATCCCGCTTCCAGGCACCGGCGACGTCTTACTGGCTCCCACAAAGATAAGCCACCCGTTGGCATATGTCGCACCTACCACCCGACATTTGGCGCCCACCATGGGGCCAGGTGCACTGTCGTCCGGAGACCTGTTCTGGACGGGAACCCTCTTCCTCCCCAGCGAGCGTAGCCAGCCCGGAACGCCCGATGGCGCTTGCCACGACGTGCTGCAAGGCGTCACCAACGCCAGCGCTGCGGGCAACCTCGCCGATCCCCTTGGCAAGGCCCTCATCTCCGACGAGCCCGCCTACGACACGGGCACTGACCACCTCGTCAACCTCCTCGGCCAGTTCCACGTCTCCAGCGAGCCTGCTGTGGACCAGGAGTCCGTTGGCTCCACCGATCTGATGCCTGTCTATTCCGACGCGGCCTCGACGCCTTCCCCACCAACATCGTGATCTACGACGACCCGCTTCCCCGAGCCGATGGCTGTGACGGTGCCACCGCCGAGGTGATGGTCATCAGCCACGGCGGCGCTTCTGGCGAGAACGCCCACGACGCCCCGCAAGCGGTGGTCCACGACTTGTCCGTCCCCCTCCCGGCCGATGCCGACACCGAAGCACTGGAGGCTCGCCGCCTCGCCCTCCTCGTGGAGGGACGGAAGCTAGCTTCCATGAGACGCCTCACCGAGGCCCACCAGCGCGAAGTCGACCGCGTCGCCTTCGGCACGCCACCTCCTGGCGGGCCAAGCCGAGCCGGCGTCGTTAGACAGCGTGGCGTTGTCATCGCCGACATGCTTGGAGTCGACCGTCCAGTCTATGCCACCCCACTCGAGAACCTGCGCGCCGCCCAAGCGGCCGTAGATGAGCTGGATGGACTGGGGGCCGAAGAGCTCCCCTACATGACCAGACACATCCAGCAGCTGATCGATGTAGCCGCACAGCGGCACGAAGCTGACGCCCGCGCGGAAAGCCCTCCACCGCGCTGTAACGCCCTCGATGCGGCTATATCTCCCACGTGTCGAGGCACGACTTAGAGGCATAACCGCATTGCAAGCAATGTCGCAAGTGAGGTAATCTTCACACAATCCATGTAATAAATAAAGGGGAAAGATACATAGTTGGCTTACAATCGCCACTTCACACAAGTACATAAATAACATCCATCATACAGATTACACTCAAGGTCCGGCTACGGTACCAAAATGAAAGAAGACTACCCCAAATGCTAAACAGATCCCCGGATCACCCAACTGGGCTCCACTACTGATCATCTGGAAAGAAACATAGTAACGGCCACGTTCCTTGTCGAACTCCCAAGTGAGCTCGGTCGCGTCATCTGCACTGGCATCGTTGGTACCTGCAACTGTGGTGATAATATCTGTGAGTCACGGGGACTCAGCAATCTCACACCCGCGAGATCAAGACTATTTAAGCTTAAAGGTGGGAAAGGGGTTTGTGAGGTGGAGCTGCAGCAAGCGACTAGCATATGGTGGCTACGGCGCAAAAGAGAGCGAGAAGAGAAGGCAAAGCACGATCGTAAAACTAGTAGTGATCAAGAAGTGATCCTGAAACGACCTACGTCAGACACAACTCCAACAACCGTGTTCACTTCCCGGACCCCGCCGAGAAGAGACCATCACGGTTACACATGCGGTTGATGTGTTTTAGTTAAGGTCAACTTCGGGTTTTTTACAACCGGACATCAACAAATTCCCATCTGCCTCGTAACCGCGGGCATGGCTTTCGAAAGATAATACCCTGCAGGGGTGTCCCAACTTAGCCCATGATAAGCTCTCACGGTCTTCTACCGGGAAGACCCGATCAATCTCGGAATCCCGGACTACAAGACATTTCGACAGCAATAAAACAAGTCCAGCAAAGCCGCCCGATTGTGCCGACAAATCCTGATAGGAGCTGCACATATCTCGGTCTCAGGGCACATCCGGATTGTCCAAACTTTCGATAGGCGAGCCCAGAGTTGCCCCTGGTGGCCACCGGCGGCTGACGGTTTGGACCAGCAATCGAAGGAGAACTGGCCCAGGGGGTTAAAATAAAGATGACCCTTGAGTCTGCAGAACCCAAGGGAAAAAGGCTAGGTGGCAAATGGTAAAACCAATGTTGGGCCTTGCTGGAAAAGTCTTACTCAAAGCAAACTGTCAAGGGGGTCCCATAAATCACCCAACCGTGTAAGGAACGCAAACTCCGGGAACATAACACCGGTATGACGGAAACTAGGGAGGCGAGAGTGGAACAAAACACCAGGCAAAAGGCCGAGCCTTCCACCCTTTACCAAGTATATAGATGAATTAATTAAATAAGAGGTATTGTGATATCCCAACAAGTAAACATGTTCCAACACGGAACAAACTTCATCTTCACCTGCAACTAGCAACGCTATAAGAGGGGCTGAGCAAAGCGGTAACATAGCCAAACAACGGTTTGCTAGGACATGGATGGTTAGGGGCTGACATGGCAATATAGGAGGCATGATATAGAAAGTGGTAGGTATCGCAGCATAGGCATAGCAAAAGAGCGAGCATCTAGCAAGCAAAGATAGAAGTGATTTCGAGGGTATGGTCATCTTGCCTGCAAGGTTCTCAGAGTTGTCGAAAGCTTGGTCCTCGAAAACGTTCTCAACAGGTTCCTCGTTCACGTACTCGTCTCCCGGCTCTACCCAAGACAAGAGAACAAGCAAAGGAACCAATATCAACCACGATGCAATGCGCAAGCAATATGATGCAAAACATGGCAATGATATGCGAGAGGTGATATGCAATGCGTATGCATGCTCCGGAAGGACAAGGATGAACAGGGCATAATCTTGGCAAACCAAGCATGCCACTGGATAGGTGAGGTGATTTCGGTTGAAATCGATATAAAGATCACCGGAATCGGATGCACGGTTTGCAAATGGCAAGCAATACAAGAATGACACGAATCTGCCGTAAACAGCATGATGCTACTTAGAAAGCAACAATTAATTAAGCTACTGCACCCAAACATGGCAACAAAGCATATGACAGTAATCTACACAAGATGCACGACAAAAGATGAACACTGAGCTACGGCTCAATCCCATCATAACAGGTCCAAACAATCATGGCAAAAGTGCAAACGATAACAAGTTCTCAGACTTAGTGAAATTATCAATGTAGCAGAAACTAACATCAGCATGACATGTTCAGAGCAATGAAACAACATGCTACAGGTTCAGAACATAGCAAAGTAAGGCACGGCATAAATCTACACATAGCACTTGACAAAAGTATCTTACTGACCATAATCCAAAATGGATCAGAAAATATGATTACACCCATGTCAATTAAGCAAGTTTCGTTACAGGATTCAGACTTAGTAGAAAACTGGACATGGCAGAAAACTAATAACGACTAGGCATGTTCGTGAGCTCGATGCACTCACTACGGAGCATTGCATGATAAAATAAGCATACATACATCAAGAAGACATGGCATAGTAACAATACATGGCAAGAACAACATCATATCATTCAAGGATCAACTACACCAAGCTTGGCAAAATTGAATAACAAGTAAACAATCTGCCAGCAACATTTTGAAGCAAAAATAGAGCTCGATTGACTCAAGCTATGGCACACCATAAATACCAAAAAGGACATGGATGGATAAAGAAGATCCTCAAGTTCAAAACACCCTTACTGATCATGCTCAAATTATGCATAGATCACTCAGAAACAACATGAATACATGGCATGAAAATAACAGCAGTCAGGGACTTAGTGAAATCACTAAGTCTCTGAAATCAGCAACACCAAGTGCCCTAGTTTGCATGCTTGTGCTAGTCACCACAAATATCACAAAAATACACGGCAAAATACTATGGATAGGTGACATGGCATATTTCAAAACTCATGTAGGACACAACTTCATAGGAGGTACATATCAATCATGGCAAAAAATGACAAAAGTGCATGTTCAGATAAGATCCAGCAATTAACATCACATAGCCCTCTTCTAACAGCATTTCGGGCACCAAGATGACCCAAATGAAAATGATGCAATGGAACGAAATGATGTACTCTTCGATACGAAACATTTGACATATTAGACGCCGAAACAGAGCTACGGATGCAAAGTTACGGCACTGGGAACATGTGATGATGATGCAAATGTCTAGGGACTTAGAAAAAAACGAGGGGGGAAACGAAAGTCAACCACCGGGCACGGAAGTCAAGGCGGGCGGCGGATCTCGCCGGCGGGAGGCCGGAGGAGGCGAGGAACGGCGAGGGGGGCGGCGGATCCGGCCGGATCCCGCCGGATCCAGGCGCGGACGGCGAGGGGCGACGGCGCGCGCGGCCGCGGGCGGTGGCCGGCGACGGCGAGCGGGGCGACGGCGAGGGCGGCGGCGACTGGGCGCGGGCGGCGGCCGGCGACGGGGGAAGGCGGCGACGGCGGCGAGCCGGTGAGGCGCACGGGAGCGGCGACGGCGGACGGGAGCGGGAGCGGGCGTGGGCCACGCGGGCGCTCCGCGGGCGGCGGCCGCGGCGGACCGGGCCGGCGTGCCCGACGCGGGCCCCGCGGGCCGGCGCGAGCGGGAGGAGGGGCGACGGACAGGTGGCGGCGTCCGGTTGGCTGGGGCGGCGGCGACGTGTCGAGCTCTGATTCGCCGGAGTGACACGGCCGGTGGACGCGTCCGGGCCGGGATGGACACGTCCGGCGGCGGGAGGACGAAAAGGACTAGGGTTAGGGGTGTTTTTGCCCGCAAATGGAGGAGGGGAGGCCTTTTATAGATAGGAGGAGCTAGGAAGCTCCAAATGGAGTGCGGTTTTCGGCCACGCGATCGTGATCGAACGGCGGAGGACATGGGAGTGTCTTAGATGGGTTATTGGGCTGTTTTGAAGGGGTGTTGGGCTGCAACACACACAAGGCCTTCACGGTTCCCCGGTTAACCGTTGGAGTACCAAACGAACTCCGATTGACCCGAAACTTGACAGGCGGTCTACGGGTGCTATACCAAGGCCACATGTCAAACCTCGGTCCATTCCGAGAATGTTTAATACCCGCTCACGAAGAAATGTAAAAGGGGACGCCGGGAGACATAGGAGTGCCGGATTGCAAAACGGACAACGGGAAAAATGCTCGGATTTATGAGACGAACACGTATGCGAATGTGATGCACATGATGACAAGATATGAAATGCATGACATGACCAAAATGCAAAACAAAGAGAAACACAACCACGGAGGAAAATATCATAACACATAGCCAGAAATGGCAATAGTTGGAATACAAATATGGCAAGTTACATCTGGGGCGTTACAACACACCACCACTACGAGAGGATCTCGTCCCGAGATCTAGGACTGAAAGAACTCCGGATACTCGGAACATAGGTGGTCTTCATGCTCCCAGGTGGCTTCTCGGTCTGAATGATGTGACCATTTCACTTTGAGGAATTTGATTGACTTGTTGCGAGTCTTGCGCTCAGTTGTCTCAAGAATAGCAACGGGGTGCTCATGATAGGACAAATCTTCTTGAAGATCAATCTCTTCGAAGTTGATGGTGCGCTCAGGCGTCTTGAAGCACTTGCGAAGCTGTGACACGTGGAAGACATCGTGCACATTTGCAAAGTTGGAGGGAAGCTCAAGTTGATATGCTAGATCGCCTCGTTTACCGATGATCTTGAAAGGACCGACGTATCGCGGAGCAAGTTTCCCCTTGATACCGAAGCGACGAGTTCCTTTCATTGGCGAGACACGGAGGTAGACATGATCTCCGATCTCGAATGCCACATCTCGGTGTTTGCTATCGTAATAGCTCTTCTGGCGCGACTGCGCGGGTTTGAGGTTCTCACGAATGACCTTGCACATAGCCTCAGCCTCTGAGATCAAATCATTGCCGAGCAATTGGCGTTCACCGGTTTCAGACCAGTTGAGAGGAGTACGGCACTTTCTGCCATAGAGAATCTCGAATGGGGCTTTGCCCGAGCTGGCTTGAAAACTGTTGTTGTAAGAGAATTCAGCATAAGGAAGGCAATCCTCCCACTTCATGCCGAAAGAGATAACACAGGCTCGGAGCATATCTTCAAGAATTTGGTTGACACGCTCGACTTGTCCACTAGTCTGAGGGTGGAAAGCTGTGCTGAAGCGAATGTTGGTGCCCATGGCCGTCTGAAAAGAATCCCAAAACTTGGAGGTAAAGATGCTGCCACGGTCTGAAGAAATCAATTGTGGAATGTCGTGCAAGGAGACAATTCTGGAGGTGTAGAGCTCTGCCAGCTGCGCTGCTGTGATAGACTCTTTGATAGGAAGAAAATGAGCCACTTTGGTGAGCTTGTCGATGACGACGAAGATAGCATCATTTCCACGCTTGGACTTAGGAAAACCAGTCATGAAGTCCATTTCGATATGATCGAACTTCCATTCTGGAATAGCAAGAGGTTGGAGAAGACCAGCTGGTCGTTGGTGTTCTGCTTTCACCCTTCTGCAGACATCACACTCATTCACGAATTGAGCGATCTCACGCTTCATTCGAGTCCACCAATACGACTGCTTGAGGTCATGGTACATCTTCGAACTTCCAGGATGAATAGGCAGGAGAGAGTTGTGCGCTTCGTTCATAATGACTTTACGAAGATCACCCTTAGGAACCACGATCCGGTCCTCGAAGAAAAGAGTATCTCTGTCATCAACTCGATAGCACTTGTATTTGGGGATGCTCTTTTCAATACCACGTTTCACCTTCTTCACCATGGTATCCAACAATTGTGCCTCACGAATCTGATCTTCCAAAGTAGGAGAGACGATGAGGTTGGCAAGCAAACCTTGAGGAACAACTTGAAGATTCAACTTGCGGAAAGCCTCACAGAGATCCGGTTGGAATGGCTTGAGGATTAAGCTGTTGCAGTAAGCCTTTCTGCTCAAAGCGTCTGCAATCACATTAGCCTTGCCTGGAGTGTATTCAATACTCGGATTATACTCTTGAATCATTTCGACCCATCGAGTTTGTCTGAGGTTGAGGTGAGGCTGAGTGAAGATATACTTGAGACTCTTGTGATCGGTGAAAATGTCCACTTTCCTTCCCAACAGGAGATGTCTCCATGTTATTAGTGCGTGGACAACTGCCGCCAGATCGTGAGTGGGGTAGTTCCTTTCATTGGGCTGCAACTGGCGAGAGGTATAGGCAACAACCTTCTTCTCTTGCATTAAGACGGCACCGAGGCCATGGAGAGAAGCATCACAGAAAACTTCATAAGGCTTGGATTCATCAGGAGGAGTCAGAACTGGAGCTGTGACGAGTTTCTCTTTGAGAGTCTTGAAAGCAACGTCACACTCAGGAGACCAGACATATTTCACATGCTTCTGGAGGAGGTTGGAAAGAGGCTTGGCAATCTTGGAGAAATTCTCAACGAATCTTTTGCAATAGCTTGCAAGTCCAAGAAAACTGCGAAGCTGCTTGACATTCTGAGGAGGTTGCCAATTCAAAACTGCAGACACCCTCTCTGGATTAATAGCAATGCCCTTGGCAGAGATGATATGGCCAAGATAAAGAACTTCATCAAGCCAGAATTCACATTTGGAGAACTTCGCATATAATTGATACTCTCTGAGCTTGTCGAGTACCAATCGCAAATGTTTGGCATGATCCTTCTTATTCTTGGAGAAGACCAAAATATCATCGAGATAGACCAAGACAAATTCGTTGATGTAGGGGTTGAAGATGAAATTCATCAAGCGAGTGAAATATGGAGGAGCATTGACAAGGCCGAAAGACATGACAGTATATTCATAAGAACCAAAGCTTGTTCTGAATGCTGTCTTGGGAATATCTTCTTCACGAATGCGAATCTGATGATAACCCATGCGAAGGTCAAGCTTGGAGAACACCTTAGCACCTTTGAGTTGCTCAAATAGCTCATTGATGTTGGGAAGTGGGTACTTGTTCTTGATAGTCTTCTTGTTCAATGGACGGTAATCGACGCAAAGTCGGTCCGTGCCATCCTTCTTCTTGACAAAAAGAACACCACAACCCCAAGGAGAAGAACTCGGTCTGATCAGACCCAGACGTTCTTGTTTATCGAGTTGAATCTTCAATTCCTTGAGCTCATCTGGTCCAAGCTTGTAAGGACGCTTGCTAACGGGTTCCGTGCCAGGCTCAAGATCAATAACGAATTCAACTGGCCGACGGGGAGGCATACCCGGAAGCTCTTCTGGAAAAACATCTTGCTACTCACAAACGACTGGAATCTGAGAGATAGCCTCCAATTCATCATTCTCATTGAGAGAAAACAACCGAATGGTATCATCACGAGAAGCATAGATGATCACATCTTTAGAAGAGTGAGTCAATTTGATTTCCCTGGCAGCACACTCAAGCGGAGCCTTGTGCTTAGAAAGCCAGTCCATCCCGAGAATAAGATCAATATCAGAATCACCAAGCACCATTGGAGAAGACAGAAATTTATAGTCACCCATCTTGATAGAGACATCCGGAACCATATAACTTGCGTTCATGCATTTAGCCGGAGAGACAACTGATAACGGTTTAGGCAAACCTTGGATAGGCAATTCATGCATCGATGCAAAAGGCTTTGAGATGAAACAATGTGATGCACCAGTATCAAATAAGACTTTAGCAGGAATATCATTAACAGGAAGGTTACCCATGATCACTTCAGAAGAATCCTCTGCTTGAGCTGCGTTCATCATGTTCACCTTTGCAGACTTAGGATTATGCTTGACCACTGCATTGCTGGAAGATTTCACAGGAGGAGGAGGCGGAAGGCACCTTTGGTTGAAGCACTTGTTCGCATAGTGACCCTTCTGCTGACATTTGTTACAAGTCACCTCTGAGAGCGGACGATGGTAAGGAGCACTTGGCCTTGGAGCTTGATTTTGCGACTTGTTCTGATAGACAGGGTTGGGTGGGTGGGAAGATCCACGACCACTTGAGTTCTTCTGCTGATAAGGCTGACGGAACGGAGGAGGAGGAGGCAACCAGAACTTATGTTGCTTAGCTGCCACAAGTGAAGAAGAAGAAGACTGAACTGTGTCTCTAACTCTCTTCTTAGATGCCTCACACTTGAGCTGAGCAGCTTCTTGTTTCAGCGCCATGTTGTAGAATTCATCATACTTTAATGGCTCGAAAAGCACGAGAGCAAGTTGCAGATCTTCTCTGAGACCACGCCTGAATTGGTAGATCATACTCTTCTCATCAGGGATGTCTTGCCTTGCAAAACGAGAGAGCTTCTGGAACTGAGTGTTGTATTGATAGACAGACATGGTGCCTTGCTTGAGATTGCGGAATTCCTCACGTTTAAGCTCAACAACACTTTCTGGAATGTGGTGCGCTTTGAAATCACGGCGGAAATCATCCCAGGTAATCACACGACCTCCTATGGAATCTTTGTATTGCTGGAACCACTCAGCAGCTTGATCTTTGAGTTGAAAAGAGGCAAACTTGACAAAGTCCTCAGGTCTGACATTGCTGCACTCGAAATGCTTGCTGATGTCCACGAGCCAATCATCGACGTCTGTGGCCTCGACACAGTAGCTGAAGGTCTTTGGCTGATTAGCAAGGAACTGGTTCAGTGAAGCGAAATGCGGCTGATTGTTCCCTTGGCCTTGATTCTCTTGATTAGCTTGCCCTTGGTTGCGATCTTGCAAGAGCTGAATCAGAATCTGAGCATTGGCATTTGTGGCAGTCATCAGGGCCTGCCAAGCTTCCGGAGGTGGAGGCGGTGGCGGAGGGTTAGCCTGATTCCCTTCATTGCGTTCCGGATTCTGACGCGTTGGTGGAGCCATCCTGAAGACGGTGATATCCATTAGCATCTTGACATATATATATTGAAGCTGAATCAAAGGAACGAAATTGCAACATATAGTCTTCACAATTAACATTCGAACGAGAATGAACGAATGAATTCCAATGTAAAACATTACACTTCCAAAATTGAGAAGCCACTTAGAACATGGTAAGGAATAAAATCAACAAGGTACGGAAGTGAACAAATACTTGGTAAGGATTACCCAATCACAAACCAAATATCTGCGGAAGAAATACTAGAGCTACATGAATTCCCACTTATAAACTCCCGAAACTTTCTGGTTATGCAATCAGGTGTTGGGGATACAGGGGACACAAAATATATCACCCAAACTAACAATACCTAGATCCAGCTGTATCCATCCTTCAACACATAACCAAGAAATCCTCGGAAATCATCTACCTCATCCTTCGAAAACACATCCGTTATACAAGTCATGGCGATACTCCCGCACTCGCCTCGGTACTGGGCTATCAGGGTTATCTCACCAACAACTGTACAAAAGAGATTTTCGATGTCGGCGTACTAAACTCAGGTATTCCAAAACCGCAACGATAAGATTATGACGACAACACCTCGGAGCTCAACTCCCCGGGACACTGCCACAACCCCTAAATGTCAGGAGGCAACCAAGACAATGTTGTCATCATAAAACCATCAGAACGATTGTAATATACCCGCGTGATCCTAAAAATTTTTTTTAGTGAAATTTGAGAAGAGAAGAGTCAAAACTCTACGTCAGGAAGCCTTACCAGAAGGTCGAAGGGACTGGGGAGTAAAAAGAATTCCTAAACTCTCCGATATATAATTCCTAAATGACTCAAAACATTTTTCTAGACACAACTCGGCCACTAAAGACGATCAAACAGTGGGGGCTCCTAAGGTCGGGGAAAGGCTCTGATTACCAACTTGTAACGCCCTCGATGCGGCTATATCTCCCACGTGTCGAGGCACGACTTAGAGGCATAACCGCATTGAAAGCAATGTCGCAAGTGAGGTAATCTTCACACAATCCATGTAATAAATAAAGGGGAAAGATACATAGTTGGCTTACAATCGCCACTTCACACAAGTACATAAATAGCATCCATCATACAGATTACACTCAAGGTCCGGCTACGGTACCAAAATGAAAGAAGACTACCCCAAATGCTAAACAGATCCCCGGATCACCCAACTGGGCTCCACTACTGATCATCTGGAAAGAAACATAGTAACGGCCACGTTCCTTGTCGAACTCCCAAGTGAGCTCGGTCGCGTCATCTGCACTGGCATCGTTGGTACCTGCAACTGTGGTGATAATATCTGTGAGTCACGGGGACTCAGCAATCTCACACCCGCGAGATCAAGACTATTTAAGCTTAAAGGTGGGAAAGGGGTTTGTGAGGTGGAGCTGCAGCAAGCGACTAGCATATGGTGGCTACGGCGCAAAAGAGAGCGAGAAGAGAAGGCAAAGCACGATCGTAAAACTAGTAGTGATCAAGAAGTGATCCTGAAACGACCTACGTCAGACACAACTCCAACAACCGTGTTCACTTCCCGGACCCCGCCGAGAAGAGACCATCACGGTTACACATGCGGTTGATGTGTTTTAGTTAAGGTCAACTTCGGGTTTTTTACAACCGGACATCAACAAATTCCCATCTGCCTCGTAACCGCGGGCATGGCTTTCGAAAGATAATACCCTGCAGGGGTGTCCCAACTTAGCCCATGATAAGCTCTCACGGTCTTCTACCGGGAAGACCCGATCAATCTCGGAATCCCGGACTACAAGACATTTCGACAGCAATAAAACAAGTCCAGCAAAGCCGCCCGATTGTGCCGACAAATCCTGATAGGAGCTGCACATATCTCGGTCTCAGGGCACATCCGGATTGTCCAAACTTCCGATAGGCGAGCCCAGAGTTGCCCCTGGTGGCCACCGGCGGCTGACGGTTTGGACCAGCAATCGAAGGAGAACTGGCCCAGGGGGTTAAAATAAAGATGACCCTTGAGTCTGCAGAACCCAAGGGAAAAAGGCTAGGTGGCAAATGGTAAAACCAATGTTGGGCCTTGCTGGAAAAGTCTTACTCAAAGCGAACTGTCAAGGGGGTCCCATAAATCACCCAACCGTGTAAGGAACGCAAACTCCGGGAACATAACACCGGTATGACGGAAACTAGGGAGGCGAGAGTGGAACAAAACACCAAGCAAAAGGCCGAGCCTTCCACCCTTTACCAAGTATATAGATGCATTAATTAAATAAGAGGTATTGTGATATCCCAACAAGTAAACATGTTCCAACACGGAACAAACTTCATCTTCACCTGCAACTAGCAACGCTATAAGAGGGGCTGAGCAAAGCGGTAACATAGCCAAACAACGGTTTGCTAGGACATGGATGGTTAGGGGCTGACATGGCAATATAGGAGGCATGATATAGAAAGTGGTAGGTATCGCAGCATAGGCATAGCAAAAGAGCGAGCATCTAGCAAGCAAAGATAGAAGTGATTTCGAGGGTATGGTCATCTTGCCTGCAAGGTTCTCAGAGTTGTCGAAAGCTTGGTCCTCGAAAACGTTCTCAACAGGTTCCTCGTTCACGTACTCGTCTCCCGGCTCTACCCAAGACAAGAGAACAAGCAAAGGAACCAATATCAACCACGATGCAATGCGCAAGCAATATGATGCAAAACATGGCAATGATATGCGAGAGGTGATATGCAATGCGTATGCATGCTCCGGAAGGACAAGGATGAACAGGGCATAATCTTGGCAAACCAAGCATGCCACTGGATAGGTGAGGTGATTTCGGTTGAAATCGATATAAAGATCACCGGAATCGGATGCACGGTTTGCAAATGGCAAGCAATACAAGAATGACACGAATCTGTCGTAAACAGCATGATGCTACATAGAAAGCAACAATTAATTAAGCTACTGCACCCAAACATGGCAACAAAGCATATGACAATAATCTACACAAGATGCACGACAAAAGATGAACACTGAGCTACGGCTCAATCCCATCATAACAGGTCCAAACAATCATGGCAAAAGTGCAAACGATAACAAGTTCTCAGACTTAGTGAAATTATCAATGTAGCAGAAACTAACATCAGCATGACATGTTCAGAGCAATGAAACAACATGCTACAGGTTCAGAACATAGCAAAGTAAGGCATGGCATGTTCGTGAGCTCGATGCACTCACTACGGAGCATTGCATGATAAAATAAGCATACATACATCAAGAAGACATGGCATAGTAACAATACATGGCAAGAACAACATCATATCATTCAAGGATCAACTACACCAAGCTTGGCAAAATTGAATAACAAGTAAACAATCTGCCAGCAACATTTTGAAGCAAAAGTAGAGCTCGATTGACTCAAGCTATGGCACACCATAAATACCAAAAAGGACATGGATGGATAAAGAAGATCCTCAAGTTCAAAACACCCTTACTGATCATGCTCAAATTATGCATAGATCACTCAGAAACAACATGAATACATGGCATGAAAATAACAGCAGTCAGGGACTTAGTGAAATCACTAAGTCTCTGAAATCAGCAACATCAAGTGCCCTAGTTTGCATGCTTGTGCTAGTCACCACAAAGATCACAAAAATACATGGCAAAATACTATGGATAGGTGACATGGCATATTTCAAAACTCATGTAGGACACAACTTCATAGGAGGTACACATCAATCATGGCAAAAAATGACAAAAGTTCATGTTCAGATAAGATCCAGCAATTAACATCACATAGCCCTCTTCTAACAGCATTTCGGGCACCAAGATGACCCCAAATGAAAATGATGCAATGGAAAGAAATGATGAACTCTTCGATACGAAACATTTGACATATTAGACGCCGAAACGGAGCTACGGATGCAAAGTTACGGCACTGGGAACATGTGATGATGATGCAAATGTCTAGGGACTTAGAAAAAAACGAGGGGGGAAACGAAAGTCAACCACCGGGCACGGAACTCGAGGCGGGCGGCGGATCTCGCCGGCGGGAGGCCGGAGGAGGCGAGGAACGGCGAGGGGGGCGACGGATCCGGCCGGATCTCGCCGGATCCGGGCGCGGACGGCGAGGGGCGACGGCGCGCGCGGCCGCGGGCGGTGGCCGGCGACGGCGAGCGGGGCGACGGCGAGGGCGGCGGCGAGTGGGCGCGGGCGGCGGCCGGCGACGGGGGAAGGCGGCGGCGGCGGCGAGCCGGTGAGGCGCACGGGAGCGGCGACGGCGGACGGGAGCGGGAGCGGGCGCGGGCCGCGCGGGCACTCCGCGGGCGGCGGCGGCGGCGGACCGGGCCGGTCGGCCCGACGCGGGCCCCGCGGGCCGGCGCGAGCGGGAGGAGGGGCGACGGACAGGTGGCGGCGTCCGGTTGGTTGGGGCGGCGGCGACGGCGACGTGTCGAGCTCTGATTCGCCGGAGTGACGCGGCCGGTGGACGCGTCCGGTCCGGGATGGACACGTCCGGCGGCGGGAGGACGAAAAGGACTAGGGTTAGGGGTGTTTTTGCCCGCAAATGGAGGAGGGGGAGGCCTTTTATAGATAGGAGGAGCTAGGAAGCTCCAAATGGAGTGCGGTTTTCGGCCACGCGATCGTGATCGAACGGCAGAGGACATGGGAGTGTCTTAGATGGGTTATTGGGCTGTTTTGAAGGGGTGTTGGGCTGCAACACACACAAGGCCTTCACGGTTCCCCGGTTAACCGTTGGAGTACCAAACGAACTCCGATTGACCCGAAACTTGACAAGCGGTCTACCGGTGCTATACCAAGGCCACATGTCAAACCTCGGTCCATTCCGAGAATGTTTAATACCCGCTCACGAAGAAATGTAAAAGGGGACGCCGGGAGACATAGGAGTGCCGGATTGCAAAACGGACAACGGGAAAAATGCTCGGATTTACGAGACGAACATGTATGCGAATGCGATGCACATGATGACAAGATATGAAATGCATGACATGACCAAAATGCAAAACGAAGAGAAACACAACCACGGAGGAAAATATCATAACACATAGCCAGAAATGGCAATAGTTGGAATACAAATATGGCAAGTTACATCTGGGGCGTTACACGCGCCGAGAGCACGGCGCGACGTCCCGGACGCCGACTGCGGGTAAAACCCATGCGCGACACAAGAAAGAGCGGGCTGCCAGCCGAAGCCAAACTCGAATCTCCATCTAGCGAGACGCAGAAGGCCGCGCTCGAGCTGTGGAGCGGCGGGGCAACCCGCCTCCGCCTCTGCCTCGTGGGGAAAGGTATCCCACCCCGCCGCCTGTCACGCATCCGACTCTCAGTGGCCGACTAGGTCGCCGCGAAGGAGTCGGTGAGAACGACGCCCGCCATCGGATCGACCACCTAGCGCGATCCCTGGCACTAGAAGAAGAAGATGATGTCGGCCCACCTTGTTTCGGCCCCCGCATCCTCGACGAGCCCTTCCCGAAAGGGTTCTCGCTCCCAAGAGACACGCCCAAGTACAACGGCTCTATGAAGCCGGAAGATTGGTTGATCGACTACTCCACCGCAGTACGCATCGCAAACGGCAACAGGCGTGTTGCCGTGAAGTACGTGCCCCTCATGCTCCAAGGCACGGCGCGGACCTGGCTCAACAGCCTCAAGCCATACAGCGTCAACAGCTGGCTAGATTTCACAGAAGCCTTCGTCCGCAACTTCACCAGCACCTACAAGCGAGCTCCCAAGCCCAGATAGCTCTCCTTGTGCGTACAAGGCCCCGCCGAGTCCACTCGCGACTACCTCATGCGTTGGGCCGAGCTCCGCAACTCTAGCGAAGGAGTGCATGAGGTGCAAGCCATAGAATACTTCACAGCCGGGTGCCGAGAGGGCACCCTCCTCAAGCACAAGCTCCTCTGCGACGAGCCGACTACCCTCGACGAGCTTCTGGTCATAGCGGACAAGTACGCCACTGCCGTCCCTGGCTCGAATAGGCTCCACTCGGCAGGCAATACCAACCGGCGTCTCTCTGCAACGCCTCCTCAAGCCGTCTATCAAGCCGTCTTCGGAGTCCGATTCCATTCTCGTGCCGCCTAGCCCCGATGCAGCCGTATCCAGCTTGAAGAGCCAAGCAGGCGGCCCAGGGACTTCGATAGGCGGCGCGGGGACTTCAGTAGGCGGCTCGGGGACTTCCGCAGTCGCACCCAACCCGGGGACTTCTGAACCCGGATCGGGGACTGCGGTAGTCGGCCCGGGGACTGCACCAGCACGGCAGGCGGCGGCCGGCTCCAGCATTCCACAACCCAGCCCGCCCACCCTGGTCGCAGTAGCCGCGTTGGCAATAGAAGAAGTCACAGCTCCATCATGGGCCCAGCCCATCCTCAACTTCCTGACAAACCAAGAACTGCCGGTTGACGAGACAGAGGCAAGACAAGTCCAACGCCGAGCCGGAGCATACACAATCGTCAATAGAGAGCTCGCCAGGCGCAGCGTCACTGGAGTCTTACAGCGATGCGTTGAGCAAGAGAAGAGCATAGCAATCCTCAGAGACATCCACCAAGGTGAATGCGGCCACCATGCGGCCTCAAGATCACTAGTCGCCAAGGCTTTCCGCCATGGATTCTTTTGGCCGACTGCTTTGCACGACGCCAAGGAGTTAGTCAAACATTGCAAAGGGTGCCAAGTCTTCAGCTCCAAGCAACACCTGCCGGCTTCGGCACTCAAGACCATTCCCCTCACTTGGCCCTTTGTTGTTTGGGGTCTGGACATGGTGGGCCCATTCAAGACGGCGCGGGGCGGCATGACACATCTGCTTGTCGCTGTGGACAAGTTCACCAAATGGATCGAAGCAAAGCCGATCAAGAAGCTGAATGGGCCGACTGCCGTGACATTCATTGCAGATATAACAACTAGGTACGGCGTGCCGCACAGCATCATCACCGACAACGGCACAAATTTTGCCAAGGGAGCATTGGCACGTTTCTGCGCGACGCAGGGCATCCGACTGGACTTAGCGTCTGTTGCCCACCCATAGTCAAAGGCCAAGTCGAACGAGCCAACGGCCTCATCCTTTCCGGCATCAAGCCCCGACTGGTCGTGCCACTGGAGCATTCGGCCGGCTGCTGGCTCGATGAGCTGCCGGCCGTCCTCTGGAGTCTACGCACTACCCCAAACAGTTCAACCGGCTTCACTCCTTTCTTCCTCGTGTATGGTGCCGAGGCGGTCATCCCAACCGACATCGAGTTCGACTCGCCTCGGGTGACCATGTACACGGAGGCGGAGGCCAAGGAAGCACGAGAAGACGGCGTCGACCTGCTGGAAGAAAGTCGGCTGTTAGCCCTCAGCCGGTCCGCCATCTACCAGCAGGGTCTGCGTCGCTACCACAGCCGGAGGGTCAAGCCAAGATCCTTCCAAGAGGGCGACCTTGTGCTCCGGCTGATCCAACGAACAGCCGGCCAACACAAGCTCTCGGCCCCTTGGGAAGGCCCCTTCGTCATCAGCAGAGCGCTAGGAAACGACTCCTACTACCTGATCGACGCACAGAAGCCGAAGGCACGAAAGAGAGACGACTCCGGCAAGGAGTCGGAGCGACCATGGAACGCCAACCTACTCCGAAGATTTTACAGTTGAAATGCAGTATGTATCACACTAACTTTTGTACTAAGTACGAGACAATAGGCCCCCCGAGGAGAACTCGGGGACTGCCATCTTTCATCTATGAATGTAGAGTATCACGCTTATGATTATGTCATTACATTCACTTCTCTCGTCCGGCACCGGGTTCGACTAGTCGGCCCGGGGACTGGCCGCCTTGAGTTATATTAGAAGTCCTACCCGCGGTCAGACAAGTAGTGTGCTGGCTCCAAAGCCCTCTCTTGCCAAAAGTCGCAGTTCGAAGAATCGGCTGTCCGGCTGGCAAGAGCCAAAGGCAGGAAAGGATGCCCACACGAAAAACGGCTAGGGACTAACGGACTAATATAACAAAAGCCGGCTTTTTCCTACCGCCGACCGACTACAAGAGTAGCCGGCCGGCCGGCTTCCATTCACTTCGCTACAATCTAAGAAAGCTCGAGTACTTGCCTTCCCCAAAAAGATAGCCGAGTCCTTCCTTAGCCATAGACTACAGAGCAGCTGCCGGCTGGGAAGGCAGCAATCAGGGGAAGGCGGCAAAGGAAACAGCCTAAGGATAAAAGGCATACGAGAATGGAAGCCAAACACATGCATGATTATATTTACATAAAAGGCCTTGAAAAGGCCAACATTCAACATAGTTTGAATACACCCCCAGTGGGTGGAACTGCGCAAGCTTAACAAAAGTTGTTCAAAGAGTAACAAGCAGGAAAAGCAAGGACGGTAGATCAAGCCAAGGGAACGACTGGCGAATCGGGCAGGTCGGTAGAGACGATAGTGCCGGCTAGAGGAGTGGCCGGCTGATGAACCTCGGCATGATCACCGCCTCCCGCAGAGGGCACGCCAGCACGCGCCTCGTTGCTGGAGGCACGGTCATGCTGAGGCTGGCCGGTTGCTTCACCAGATGGCTCGGCGTCTTCGCTTTCCTCCCCTTCCTCGTCTTCACCTTCATCACTGGAGGCGATCTCCTCCGCCGAGTCTTCACCCTCCGCCGGGTTCAGCCCGAACCACTCCTCCGGCTGGGCGACGCCGTTGTCATCCACCTCGGGAGCGAAGACGCTAGTATCGGTAAACTCGGCAAGAGCCGAGGCACGCTAGATGATAGCCGGCGGCACCTCCACCAGCTCTTCGTCAGCCTCCTCCCGCCAAGTCCTCAGCTGTTCCAAGTTCAGCCCAGGGTACCAGGCCCGGACGAACTCCAGCGCCCGCCTGGCACCGGATCAAGCAGCAGAGGCCTTCCAGGCCTCAAAGCGGCCGACTGCCACCCCCAGCCAGTCGGCAGTCCGGCTCGGGGTGCGGGGAATCGCTTCGCCTGTCCAGAGGGCGGCCAGCACCTGCGCCCCAGCGCGCTGGAGGCGGCGGAGCATGCGGTGTGCCGGCTGCAACCGGGCTTGGATCGCCAAGAGCTGCTCCTCAGGTGTCCGGCTCGTGTCTGGTGCGATCTTAACCCCCGCCTGCCGGCGTGCCTCGCGGTGGGTCTCGATGGTCTGGGTAGCAATGACGGAGTAGACGGGGAAGTAGTCTGTGCAAAAAACAAAAGCAACACAAATCAGAAGACGAATCAGAGGGCAAGGGGGCGAGCAAGGAGTGAGGAAGGCGGCTTACCGTCGATCAGATCCTCGATCCGGCCGTAACCCTCGCTCAGCGCTTGCTTCACCTCAGCCCAGCCCGCCGCTTCGGTCTCGAACTCAGCTTTGAGGGCGGCCTCGCTGTCCTGCGCCTTCTTCAGGGCCGCCTTGTGGCTCTCCTCCTGGTCGGCCAACTTCTTGGCCAGGCGATTGCGCTCCAGGACTAGGGCGTCGAGCTCGGCCTCCTTGGCGCGAAGGGCGGTCTAGGCCCCGCCGAGCTGCTCCCTCAAGCCGGCGTTGGCCCCTGCAAGCATGAAGACAAATGAAGAAACAATAAGGAAGAAGTCGTCGGGGAAGATCTGACCCGACTGCTCAGCAGTCGGCCCGGATCTCGGGGACTACACCCAGTGGGTGTGTTGACGCGCCCCCATAGGATATGAACAAAACAGAGCACGCACTCCGGCTGTCGGTCAGATCCTCGCTCTTCTGGCGCAGCTCCTGAGCCTGGGAGTCGAAGGCGGCTCTACTCTGGTTATGGTACTCCTGGAAGATCAGACAGGATCCAGGAATAAGATAACTGTCAGGACCTAGTAAGTTCCAAGCCGCCTGCTCAGTAGCCGACTCGGAACTCGGGGACTACACCCAGTGGGTGCGCTGACGCGCCCCCATAGAAGAAATCAAAAAAGCAAAAAAAACCAAGGCCAGAAGACTCACCCGGACGACGGCCCGCGTCGCAAGGAAATCTCGGGTATACCGCTGCAGCGCGGTAGCATTAGCCTGAAGCCGGCTTCGGACCTCCTGGGCTGCCGTGTTCAGCTGGGCCGTCCCCCCGCTGGGCGCCCACTCGGACGTGCTAGAGCTGGCCGCCTCCAGGGCCTCCGCCGTCCGGCTGGCGCTCGCAGCTCTATCTGGCTCCGGCACAGGGGTAGCTTCCCCCGCGCGCCGGCGTGATGCCGGCTGCACCACCAGGCCGGCTCTTGCTGCCGGCTCGCTCCCAGCCGGCTGCCCCGGCGCCGTAGCCGGCTGACCGCTCTGGCCCGCCCCAGTCGGCGCCGTCCGCGGCACCCCCTCCAAGACAATCACATCATCCTCCCTCCGCTCCGCCTCCGACCGGCCGTGGTTGGCTTCCTCAGACGGAGGCACGGGGACGTCGGGAGCCACACTGCGGAGGGGAACGACGAGCTATGGAGGCGGGTTGCGCGAGGCCTCCGCTTCCCTCTCCGCGGCCGTCGCCTCCGCCTGGGCCTTGGCCGCCGCGTCGGCCTGCTCCTTCGCCGCCTGGGCGGCCCTTCGCTCTGACGCTTCCCGCTCCTCCCCCGCCTCCCGCGCGTTCCGCTCCGTAGCCTCCATGAGGTCGGCGCGGGGATCCACGCGGCGGGAGCTCAAAGACCATCCGGCTTATTCGATCACGGAGCCGGCAGGACCCTGTTCAAGGGAAAGCGGCGCCCTGGCCGGTCAACCAAGAAGGAATTTAGAAGAACTTCAATCGAAGAACACGACAAGAATACAAGACGCTTAAACACTTACGCCGAAACCGCCTGCGGCTGCTTCACAACCTTCTGGAAGCGGGCCGCCCTCGCGGCCGCTTCATCCCGCTTGGTTGCTGTGGCGGTGCCCCTGGCCTTCTTCGGCCGGCTGCCGAAGTAGGTCGACACGGCCCGGTGCTTTAGTGCGCCGCCACGGGCGGCCGACACGGCAGAAGGGCCCGCGCCTTGATGATCAGGCGCCGGCTGGCGGTGCGGGACGACTTCGACCTCGTCGTCGTCCGCCCAGTCCTCGAGGCCGGCTCCAAGCCCTGCGCCGCCTGCCTCGCTGCCTTCCCCCGCGGCGGCATCTTCCATGGGGGCCGCCCCAAGATTCGGATCATCGACGTCATCCACCGTACAGTCGGGGAGGAACTGGCGTTCTGCCCCTGCGGCCCCCGCCGCCGGCGGAAGAAGGGGATTCTGCAGAAAACAAGCCGGCTGATCAGAGGCCGGTCATATTGAGGTCGGCAACACAAAAGAAAGGAAAGAAGAAAGACTTACGGCAGGTGGAGGGTTGGCAGGAGAGTACGGCTCCTTGCCGTATCGCCAATCCTCGAGGAGCTTGCAGTTGGCGATGTAGTTCACGATGTAAGACACCTCGGCATGGGGCATCTCCCTGGTGCTCAGCCGACATGGGTTGAAGCGGTCGCTCATCTGGCAGATCATGTGCGGCCGCCCTTGGAGCGGGAGTACCCGGCGCTCCACGAAGGCGGCCACCAGGTCGGCTCCGACTAGGCCCTTCGACTGGATCATCACCCGGAGTCGAGCGATGGCGGCATTCCTGGCCTGGGACAGCGTCCTGGCCCGGTAGCTCCATGAGATTGGCCTCGCAGCCGGCGGGCCGGCTACGTAAGCCGGCAGGTTGACAAAGTCGCCTTGCGGGGCGACGTTCCTCACGTAGAAGTAGGATTTCTGCCAGAGCTTCACCGACTGGATCAGTGGGATGGACGGGAATGGATTGTTCTCGCCCGTCCGCCTCACGGAGATGAAAGCTCCGCATAGGGCGGGCACGCCCGCAACGACGGTGCCAAGCTTGCTTTGGAAGAACTCTCCCCAAAGCTCCAGGGTGGGGAGAACACCAAGAAAGCCCTTGCAGAGGGTGACGAAGGCCGACAGCAGCATCACTACGTTGGGGGTGAGATGATGCGGCTGAAGGTGGTAGAATTCGAGGAAGGAGCGAAGGAACCCGCTCGCCGGGAGGCCGAAGCCGCGCAGGTAGTGCGAGTGGAACACCACCCGCCCGCCCTCCTCCGGTGCCGGCGAGATCTCCCTCTCCGGCGCGCGCCGAACCCACACGTAGTTCTCACCGGGCAGACGCCGCGTCCGGCGGAGGAACTCGGTGTGCTCGTCAAGGACGTTGGAGCCGTCCCATGAGCTCGACAACGCCATTGGGACGGTGCGGCGAGGAGCAGGGTGTGGCGGTGGCGGAGGCGCGTGCGACCCCGCTGCAGCGGAGTAACCGCGAACCAAGAGGCCCGACGGCGGAACGGCGCGGCGATAAGGCGCTGCGACGGCGGAGGGAATAAGGATGGGAGGCGAGAAAGGTTGGAGCGAGGGAGAGCGTGCGAGCCTTTGCCGCTCCCTGTCCTCCCCCTACTTAAAGACCCGCGCGGCGGAGCCGAGGAGGCGTGGTGTAGGGGACGTGGGATTAACTGCGCCCACTCTCCCACGTCCCGCTATAACTGCGCCTTGATGGCGTGGCAAAACCGCCGCGGGAAGGCAAACAGCCCATCTTAGGCCACAGAAGATCCACGCCTGGGCCGAGGCCAGGAGTGGCGGGCCCGGGCCTGCGGCGACATCCCGTCACGCACGCGCAATGGTAGGCCTTTTCTGCCACGTGACACGCGGGGAGGCGCGCGGTCAGCGCGCGAGTTGGCCCACGTACCCGTTGACGAGGCCACCGTGCCATCCCAAGGCGGCGCGCATAAGCGGAGCCGGCTCCCAGCTGCCGGTTCCTCGAGATAGGAAGCTGACCGAGCTTCTCGTCCCCCTGCCGACCTCGAAGCTCGACCAGCTTCGGGGACTACTGTCGGGGTAAATAACCACGGGTAGCCTAGCCGGCTCCCCCTGGCACTTCAGAAAAAATTACGAGCCGATCCTGCCTCCAAGGATCCAAGACGTGGGGCCGCCTTCCACCTGCCGGCTGCCTCTCAGGACGACTATTGGAAGGCGCCCCGGGCTTAACCCTCATGACGAAGGCCGCGGGAGTGCCGGCTCGAAGAAGCCGGCCATGAGAAGGCCGACTCCAAGGAGCTAGCTCCCACGACGCGGTCAAGATCGTACCCTCGATGCCCGCATCCACATAACGGCGATGGGACGAGGCGTGGCTACAGTAAAGCCTGCCACCCCTGAAACCCGGAGCACGCCTGGCACAATGCGCCGTACGGGGTAGGCCTGACCCGTCCAGCACGGCACTATTGCCATGTTGACTATGGCGTCATCCACGGCGGGCTGTCAGCGCGGCCCACGGGCGGTGGTCATCTTCGGGCAGAGAGACACCCGAAGGCGGCCAGGCCTCCTCCAGTCGGCCCATGACATGGCCGGCTTCCCTAAGCCGGCTTGCCCCCTCCCTCGAAGGAGGCGCTCCATTAAGGAGACAAGACGACGTGAGGCTACAGCGATCGCCCGCCAGGTGGCGGCACTGTAGCCATGCTTACCTCGATAAAGCCCTCATCATCAGGATTGAGGCAACAGTAACCAGCCACCGACAGGGCCCTTGGCAGTGGGGCCTGCCTGTCGACCAAGAAGCCGGCAGCCGGTGGGACCCACCAACCGGCGGGCCCTAGCAGCCGGTGCAGAAGCCGACAAGCGTAGACACTGACGGCAAGGGCCCGCGCCCAGCCGGATTACCATTGTACCCCCGGGGGGTAGGCCTATATAAACCCCCCGGGGCACCCATGCAAAGGGTTGATCTCATCTGAGTTTAGACACCACATAGAGAGAAGAGTAGAGCTAGCCTTGCCCTTCTTCTTCCTCTCGCCAAACAGCTCAAGGAGCATCCTGTAGCTACTTGTTCATTGAGTGATCATGCGGAGACCCCGCGGAGCAGCAGTAGGGGTGTTATCTCCACGGAGAGCCCCGAAGCTGGGTAAGATTCGCCGGCGTGCATGTCTTCGCCTCATGCCGCTTCCAGGCACCGGCGACGTCTTACTGGCTCCCACAAAGATAAGCCACCCGTTGGCATATGTCGCACCTACCACCCGACAATCTATCTTTCCAATTTCAAAGCCTTTTTCAATAAGGAACTTGGTCAAGCATTTATACCACGCTCTAGGAGATTGTTTAAGTCCATAAGGAGCTTTGTGAAGTTTGTAAACATGGTCGGGTTTCTTAGTAGTAACAAAGCCGGGAGATTGTTTAACATAAACTTCCTCCTCAATTTCACCATTTAGAAAAGCACTTTTAATGTCCATTTGGTACAAGGTAATATCATGGTGATTAGCATAGGCAAGTAAGATGCAGATGGACTCAAGTCTAGCAACGGGGGCATATATCTCACCATAGTCCATACCTTCGACTTGAGTGTAGCCTTGGACGACGAGACATGCTTTGTTGCGAACAACTTGTCCATCTTCGTCTTGCTTGTTGTGAAACACCCATTTGGTACCGATGATGTTGTGGTTGTTGTCGGGCTTCTCGACCAATGTCCACACTTGGTTCCTCTAAAAGTTGTGTAGCTCTTCATGCATGGCATTTATCCAATCCGGATCTTCCAATGCTTCTTCTACCTTCATAGGTTCAATGCTAGAGATGAATGAATAATGTTCACAAAAATTAGCCAAATGAGTTTTAGAGCGAGTGATTCTCCCGGTTTGGATATCATTGAAGATTTGTTCGACGGGATGGTCTCTTGAGACTCTTGCTCTAACTCATGAGAGCTTTTGTTTGGGTCGGTGTGGAACATCTTCATCATCATCTTGTTCTTCCTCTCGGCCTTCTTCATTGTTGACGTTGTCATTCTCTTGTCGAGGTGGAGAAGGAGGTTGATGAGGTTAATCTTGGTGTACTTCCTCGTTTTCTTCATCTTGGCATGTCCCACTTGTGGATGCCTCCGTGTCAATTCTTGGTTCACCTTGTCGTGAGGTAGAAGCTTCCACTTGGACCGGCGTGGTACTCTCCTTCATATCCGTTGGATGAATCTTGCCAATAGACAAGTCTTGGATTGCTTCTGAAGGGTCTTTGTCTCCTACATCAATTGGAAATTGCTCTACTTGCGAGCCGTTAGGTTCACCAAACTTCACATCTACCGTCTCTTCAACCTTTCGGGTGAAATTGTTGTAGACACGGTAAGTGTGAGAGTTTGAGTCATAACTGAGTAGGAAACCCTCATGAGATTTAGGAGCAAATTTAGAACGATGATGCTTATCAAGAATATAGCACTTTGAGCCGAATACTCGAAAGTATCCAACTTGGGGTTTGTTACCGGTGAGAAGCTCGTATGCCATCTTGCCGAGTAGCTTGTGAAGATATAAGCGATTTGTTGCATGACAAGCTGTCTCAACCGCTTCCGCCCAAAATTATTTTCGCGTCTTGTACTCATCAAGCATCGTCCTTGCCATCTCAATAAGAGTCCGGTTCTTCCTCTCAACAACTCCATTTTGTTGAGGCGTGTACGTAACCGAGAATTCGTGTGAAATCCCTTCTTCGTCAAGAAAGGTATCCACATTTGCGTTCTTGAACTCTGTTATGTTGTCACTGCGAACCTTCTTGATCTTCACTTCAAATTTATTTTGGGCCTTCCTAGCGAAGTTCTTGAAGATCTTTTGGACCTACAATTTATCATCAAGAAAGAACACCCATGTAAATCTTGAAAAATCATCAGCTATGACTAAACCAAATGAGTTTCCGCTGAGACTTTTATAGGCATTGGGACCAAAGAGATCCATATGAAGTAGCTCGAGTGGTCTTCTCGTGGTCATGATGTTCTTCACGGGGTGGCTTCCTCCAACATGTTTTCCTGCTTAACAAGCACTGCACAATCTATCCTTGTCAAATATAACATCTTTTACTCCAAGGATATGATCACCTTTAATAAGCTTATCAAGATTTCACATGCCCACATTACCTAACCTTATATGCCACAACCAACCTTTAGAAGATTTAGCAATTAAGCAAGTTCTAGGTTGAGCCTTTTTAGTGAAAGCAACAATATATAAATCACCTCTATGTATACCGGTAAAGACCATTTTATTATTATCTCTACGAAACCCTTGGCAATCTACTTCGGTAAATAGGACATTGAAACCAAAGTCAGCAAGTCTAGATACAGAAAGTAAATTATATCCAAGGGATTCAATGAGCATAACATTTTGTATGGAGCTATCATGTGAGATGGCCACCTTATCAAGGCCGACCACCTTACCCTTTGAGTTATCACCAAAGTTGACATACTTTCGAGGGCCGTCGTTTTCAGCAAGCTCACGAAACATGTCCTTGTCTCCGGTCAAGTAATCGGTACATCCACTATCAAGAACCCATTCCTTTCCTACAGCCATGTAGCCACGAAGATTAGCCATAAGACCAAAGTGTCTCATAGACTCATCGAGATCAAAGTCACTATCATCATCCTCATCATAGTATCCATGTTCAACATCGTCTTGTGATTGATCAATTCCTAGAGAGAGTGATTCATTAGATAAACGATCATCACAATGTTCATCTTTATGAATTATAATGGCTTCGGAGATGATATTGCTAATGATTCCAACATCTCCTTTGGCACGCATGAGGTTACTAAGCTCAAATAGACAATCACCAAACTTAGGATCATTGGAATTCATCTTATTCAAAGCAATAGACTTGTGAAGAATCTCATCTAAGTTTTGCAAGGAATAGTTTGGAAATCGTTCCTCAAGAAATCTCCATATAGTGTAGGCACAATCAAGAGTAGGCAAGCAACCAAACAAATTTCTAGGCAAACCTCTAGTAATAAGATTGACATTTCTAAGGTTGCGGATCATGTCAATAGACTCATCAAGGGTAGGATGCAAAGGTTCAACAAGGGGTGCACAAGGGCTAGTAATGTACTTGTTTAAGTGATGTTCATTAAAAATCTCAAGCATCTCATTCATTCACTCATGAAAGAACTCTCCATCAAGTATAGGAACTCTACGTCTAAGACTCCCCAACATAGACTCATCCATCTTCCTCCAACGGTGATTAAACCAAAGCAATGGAGGCAAATGCTCTGATACCAATTGAAAGGATCGAGAAGAGGTGTCTAGAGGGGGGTGATTAGACCCTCAACAAAGAAAAGTAGCAGTTTTTAATTTCTTTAAGTTAAGGTGGAGTTTTAGCACAAGTTTAAACATTCACAATACATTTCAAGCAAGCATGGCAAGAGTATATGAGTAGCGGAAAGTAAAGCATGCAACTTGCAAGAAAGTAAAGAGATGGGATTGGAGTGTGCAAACGCAATAGGAGACACAGAGATTTTTGACATGGTTCCGATAGGTGGTGCTATCGTATATCCACGTTGACGGAGACTTCAACCCACGAACACGAAGGGTAACGGTTGCACGAGTCCATGGAGGGCTCCACTCACGAAGGGTCCACGAAGAAGCAACCTTGTATATCCCACCATGGCCATCGCCCACAAAGGACTTGCCTCACTTGTGTAGATCTTCATGAAGTAGGCGATCTCCTCGCCCTTACAAACTCATTGGTTCAACTCCACAATCTTGACAGAGGCTCCCAAGTGACACCTAACCAATCTAGGAGACACCACTCTCCAAAAGGTAATAGATGGTGTGTTGATGATGAACTCCTTACTCTTGTGCTTCAAATGATAGTCTCCCCAACACTCAACTCTCTCTCATAGATTTTGTCGTGGAATTGTCACGGCAGATGTCCTAGTGCAAGGACTTAGTCGTGAGTTCAACGCTTCTATGTAGTAGCTTGAGAGGGGTTGATCGGATCGAGAGACGCGAGGTGGATCAACACACAAGACAAGGATTTAGACAGCTTCAGGCCCCGAGAAACATCATCTGATAAAAACCCTACATGTTGTTTGTGGCTAGGTCTCATTATACTCATGAGAGAAGTCACCGTAAGCCGGCTCTCCTAGTTATGGCTAACCTGGAGATTATTCAAGTTGTCCTCTTGGGGTGCCCCGCCCCTCCTTATATAAGCTAAAGGGGCGGGTTACATGTATAATCCAACTCGGACTTAAGACTTAACTTATTTTGACGTCTTACCATGGGCTTCTCACCATGGGCTTCTTAATGTCTTGGGCTTCTTACAATCTGGCTTACAATCTGACTTACGGTCTGGCTTACGATCTGACTTACCATCTGGCTTACCATCTGTCTTACCGTCTGGCTTAACATCTGCCGACTTAACTGTCCTGCTTATATGATTGTGTCTGCTGGGTTACATGACTGTGTCTGTCGGGTTACATGACTGTGTCTGCCGGGTTATATGATTGTGTCTGCCGGGTTACATGACTGTGTCTGCCGGCTTACAATGCTTAACTGTTCCCGCCGGCTTATAGTCTACCGGGTCACCAATGAAACATCAAGTCCCAGCCGAGTCATATCTCCGGCCGGGTCATACCGCGAGGTATATCCCCGACATTAGGCCCTAGTTTAATTTGGATTCATCCATGTTAAACTGATCCTGTAAACAGAGCACAAGAACAATTTTAACAGGTTATGCTCCGGGTTAGACGGCAAAGTGTCTGATTCCTGTAGTGAACAAGGTTAGATAAGACAGAAACATCTACTAAATAGAGCAAGAACAACAAACCACAAGAGTACCAAGATTGGGATGACATGTAGAGAGTGAGTACTAGGTACTCTATTGGATACAGACATGTCCCCAACAAGTAAAGATATGCAAGAATTCGAAGATCTCCTTCCCGTAGAAGTCTTTCTCCCCCTGAATCTTATATGGGTTAATGGGAGAAGGTAGGGAAAAGAAAATCAGAGTAAAATAATAAAATCAAGGAAAAACAATCATAACACATACTAACATGTCTTTCCCCTCTAAAAGACATGTGACTTCTCTTCTCTTTGAATACGAAGCATCTGGGAAGACTAAGAAATCTTTCCTTCCCATAGGGTCTCTCTCTCCCTTTGATGTGATTAAGCTTTGATGTGATCTCTCTCCCCTTTGAAATCAATTTCCAAGAAGGGATCTTCTGGAATGTGAGTCGAATAGGTTTGGTCCTTGAGTCACATGACAAAGCAGCATATAGAGTGTGACGTAGGTAGAGGACAAGAAGCATTGAGTGGAGCTGGAACAAATATGCAGGATGCAAACGTCAAAGCGTTTTCTCTGCATTGAAGTCGGTAACACCGAGTTGTGTTCTTTGATAGCATCGAGATGATTCGGTTTGACCGAAAGAGGCAAATCGGTGAGGCCGAGTTCAACACAGAGAGAAAGCAATTGTCATCTCAGCTCACTTAGGCAAATAAGATCTCACAAAGATTTGCAAGGAATTAACTGAAAGATTTGCAATGAATTGGATGCAGAGAATGCAGAACATAACACAAAGAATAAAGAAATATAGATGAATTTTTTTAAAAAAAGGAAATAAACATGCAAGAGACAAATGCAAGAACTCAGAGAAACGCTAGAGAACTTCATCTAGAATTGGTCGGCGACAAATTCACCTATGTTAGAGTATATTGACTGAGGAGTCAAGTGAGAACACTTGATCGTAGGTCATACTCATCGTTTAAGATCCAAATGGGGTTACCATTTTTTGTTTAAGCATTTTGATGTATTCGCATCTTGTTGAGCTGCTTTGACCCATGACTTGGGGTAAAGCTTCTCTAAGATGGAATAACATACCTTGGGTGGTGGTGTTGATCTTGATCATGTAGTTGAACTTGTGTGGGATGCTCAAGGTTGATGTAGTTCATCAATGAGTTGGGAGCACCGCTTGTAGTTTGAGTTCATCTCCCTACATGGGTTAGTTTTGGAAGGAAGAGCACTTGTGTATCCAAAATGATAATCATGAAATTTGATATAAAAAAATTGTCAAAGGATATGTTGAAAGGTTTCAAGCTTCCTTGTCTTCAACCACCATATTGTAGAGACTTGGTGATGTAGAGATTGCTCAAGATGTGAGTGATTTGCAATCTCATAGATTTAGATTCATCCAAGTACCAACAAGGGTTAGATAGCATGAAAGGGTGCAAGTATATATCCAAAGACATATGATCGTCATCATAAGAGAAATATCAAGAATTAGTCAAAGGCTCATGCCTTGCATGTATCCAAATGGAGTTTCTACTCCAATTTTGAAGCATCAATGATGTTCAATTCACCTCTCAAACGGCAAAATACTTTCTCATCAAGCGGTCTGGTGAATATATCCGCCAATTGCTTATCGATATGAACATGCTTAAGATCAATGTCCCCTTTAGCAACATGATCTCGAATGAAATGATGAGGAACTTCAATATGCTTAGTTTGAGAGTGTTGCACGGGATTGTGAGCAATCTTAATAGAACTTTCATTGTCACAAAGCACTGGAACATGTTTCACATAGATGCCATAAACTTTAAGAGTTTGGGTCATCCAAAGTAATTGAGCACAACATGAACCGGCGACAATGTATTCCGCTTCGGCAGTGGATAAGGATACCGAGTTTTGTTTCTTGGAGGACTAAGACACAAGAGATCTACCAAGAAATTGACAAGTACCCGAAGTGGACTTTCTATCAACGTTGTCACTGATACGTCTCCAACGTATCTATAATTTTTGATTGTTCCATGCTATTATATTGTCTGTTTTGGATGTTTAATGGGCTTTAATATGCTCTTTTATATTATTTTTGGAACTAACCTATTAACCGAAGGCCCAGTGCCAGTTTCTGTTTTTTTGCCTATTTTAGTGTTTTGCAGAAAAGGAATGCCAAATGGAATGAAACCTTCGCGATGATCTTTCTTGGAACAAACGCAATCCAAAAGACATGGAGTTGAAGTCTGTAACACCGCGAGGCGGCCACGAGGCAGGAGGGTGCGCCCAGGGGGGTAGGCGCGCCCCCACCCTCGTGGGCCCCACAGAGCTCCACCGACGTACTTCTTTCGCCTATATATACTCTTATACCTTAAAAGCATCAGGGGGAGTCACGAAACCACTTTTCCACCGCCGAAACCTTCTGTACGTGTGAGACCCCATCTTGGGGCCTTTCCCGCCGATCTGCCGGAGGAGGAATCGATCACGGAGGACTTCTACATCAACACCATAGCCTCTCTGATGATGTGTGAGTAGTTTACCACAGACATTCGGGTCCATAGTTATTATCTAGATGGCTTCTTCTCTCTCTTTGGTTCTAAATACAAAGTTCTCCTCGATGTTCTTGGAGATCTATTCGATGTAATACTCTTTTGCGGTGTGTTTGCCGAGATCCAATGAATTGTGGATTTATGATCAAGATTTATCTATGAATAATATTTGGTTCTTCTCTGAATTCTTATATGCATGATTTGATATCTTTGCAAGTCTCTTCGAATTATTGGTTTAGTTTGGCCTACTAGATTGATCTTTCTTGCAATGGGAGAAGTGCTTAGCTTTGGGTTCAATCTTGAGGTGTCCTTTCCCAGTGACAGTAGGGGCAGCAAGGCACGTATTGTATTGTTGCCATCAAGGATAAAAATATGGGGTTTATATCATATTGCTTGAGTTTATCCCTCTACATCATGTCATCTTGCTTAATGCGTTACTCTGTTCTTATGAACTTAATACTCTAGATGCAAGCTGGATAGCGGTCGATGTGTGGATTTTCTTCATGGTGGTTATTTACAAGAAGAGATCCATATGGACATTCCTCCAGGTTTTGGAACAAACAGACTGATGGGAAGGTGTGTAGGCTCAAGATGCCTATATTCATGATAATTGCCTAGATATTCTCATAACTATGTGCTTTTCTATCAATTGCTCGGCAGTAATTTGTTCACCCACCGTAATATATGCTATCTTGAGAGAAGACACTAGTGAAACCTATGGCCCTCGGGTCTCTTTCTTATTATATTGCATCTCCTTTATTTACATCACATCTCGTTTTACTATTTTGCAAGCTTTACTTTCCAATCTATACAACAAAAAGACCTAAAAATATTTATCTTACTATCTTTATTAGAACTCACTTTTGCGAGTGACCGTGAAGGGATTGACAACCCCTTTATCGCGTTGGTTTCAAGGTTCTTGATTGTTTGTGCAAGTACTAGGTGACTTGCGTGTTATCTCCTACTGGATTGATACCCTGGTTCTCAAAAACTGAGGGAAATACTTACGCTACTTTGCTGCATCACCCTTTCCTCTTCAAGGGAAATCCAACGCATGCTCAATAGGTAGCAAGAAGGATTTTTGGCGCCGTTGTCGGGGAGATCTACGCTCAAGTCAAGACATACCAAGTACCCATCATAAACTCTTCTCCCTCGCATTACATTATTTGCTATTCGCCTCTCGTTTTCCTCTCCCCCAATTCTAAAACGATTTTCAAAAACCTTTCCTTTTCTTCACCTCTTTTTCGTTCGCCTCTTTTCGCTTCCCTCTTGTGTGCTTGTGTGTCGAATTGATTGTTTGTCACGATGGCTCAAGCTAATACTAAATTGTGTGAATTTTCCAATACCAACAATAATGATTTTATTAGCACTCCGATTGCTCCTATTACCGACGTTGAATTGTGAAATTAATGCTGCTCTGATGAATCTTGTCATAAAAGATCAATTTTCTAGTCTTCCTAGTGAATATGCCACTACCCATCTAAACAACTTTGTTGATTTGTGTGATATGCAAAAGAAGAAATATGTGGATAATGATATTGTTAAATTAAAGCTATTTTTGTTTTCTCTTAGAAATCATGCTAAAACTTGGTTCTCTTCTTTGCCTAAAAATAGTAATGATTCATGGAATAAGTGCAAAGATGCTTTTGTCTCTAAGTATTTTCCTCCCGCTAAGATCATCTCTCTTAGAAACGATATTATGAATTTTAAGCAATTTGATCATGAGAATGTTGCACAAGCTTGGGAGAGAATGAAATTAATGATACGTAATTGCCCTACACATGGTTTGAATTTATGGATGGTTATACAAAAAATGTATGCCAGATTGAATTTTGCTTCTAGAAATCTTTTAGATTCGGCCGCGGGAGGCACTTTATGGAAATCACTTTAGGAGAAACTACTAAACTCCTAGATAATATTATGGTTAATTATTCTCAATGGCACACCGAAAGATCTACTAGTAAAAATGTTCAAGCGGTTGAAGAGATTAATGTTTTGAGTGGAAAGATGGATGAACTTATGAAATTGTTTCCTAATAAGAGTGTTTCTTCTAATCCTAATGATATGCCTTTGTCCACTTTGATTGAGAATAATAATGAATCAATGTATGTGAATTTTTTTGGTAGGAACAATTTTGGTAACAACGTGTATATAGGAAACTTTAACTCTAGGCCATTTCCTAATAATTCCTCTAATAATTATGCGAGGATTCGTTATCTATGTACAGGATTTGTTTACATTGTGTTGCTTGGTTCTCCTACTGGTTCGATAACCATGGTTTCATATCTGAGGGAAATACCGACCGCCGCTGTGCTGCATCATCTCTTCCTCTTTGGGGAAATACCGACGTAGCTTCAAGCGACATGAAAAGGAATTTCTGGCGCCGTTGCCGGGGAGGATCTTCAACATATACCAGGTTCCTAATCACAAATCTCATCTCCTTGAAATTTACATTATTTGCCATTTTCCTCTAGTTTTCCTCTCCCCCACTTCACAAAAATTTGCCATTTTATTCACCTCTCTTTTTTGTTTGCCATTTTCTTGTCGGATCTTTCCTTTGCTTGCAATCTTGGGTGATTTCGGTATGGCACCAACTGATGATGGCCTAACTCCTAAGATTGGACGTACGGGGCAATCTAGATGCTAAAACTTTTATCTTGGGGCAAGGAAATGTTATGGGAAAAGAATGTATCCAGGAATTTTTCAATTGTGTGGGAAATTTGAGTCTTGATGATGCCCTTATACTTAAAACTACTAGATCTTATGCAGATGCTATTTCAGCACTAGTTCTGAAACTTGAAAGTAAATTTATTCATATCCATCCTACTTTACAAAGATTGTTTTCAGAGCTTTTGGTTATAAAGAATCCTAGGGCTAAAAAGTTGGCCACTCTCGTTCTGATGAATGAGTTTAACTACATAATATGGGAAGCCAGGGAAATCTTTAATTTTTATGATATGAATCGTGAAAAACCTGTGATAGATGAAATTCTTTATAATAGTGACTATGCTTTAAGAAATTTGCTTGGGGATAATAAAATCTTTGATGAGAATCTTAAAAAGGAAGTCCCCGTTTTAGATATAATCCAACAGGTTTTCAATATTGTTAATCAACATTATTCTTGGATTGTTGTGGGGAATCAAAAAGGTTATGATGATCAGCAACTTAGGAACACTAAGGTTTCCATGGATAATATGTTTTATGTTGTGTTCACAAAATCCCACGATGAAAATACCTCTAAGAGAGTTAAGAGCAAGGATGACAAAACTTAGATCCTTGCTTTATGCCTAGCTAAGGGCGTAAAACTATAACGCTTGTTGGGAGGCAACCATTTTGCTTTTTGCTTCCTGTTCTTGAGTGTTTACACAATTATGCTACTATTATGATTGTGTCTTTTGTGTTTTAATTAGTGTTTGTGCCAAGTAAAGCCTTTAGGATCTTCTTGGGTGATAGTTGTTTGATCTTGCTGAAAAACAGAAACTTTTGCACTTACAAAAACAATTCTCATTTTTTACCAGAGTGTGATAAAATATCAATTCCAATTGCAGTAGATTAATATACAAATTTCTCAGGTCGTCCTAATTTTTCAGAATTTTTGGAGTTCCAGAAGTTTTTGAAATGGTCGGATTGCTACAGACTGTTCTGTTTTGACAGATTTTGTTTTCTTTATGTTGTGTGCTTATTTTGATGGCTCTATGGTTTTGTTTGATGAGTTTTTGCCATAGAAAAGTTAGAATACAGTAGATATAATGCAAGAACAAAATATGAATTGGTTTGGTACATTACTTATAGTAGTGATTTTCTTTCTTACACTAACGGATCTCACGAAGGTTATGTTGAGTTTTGTGTGATTGAAGTTTTCAAGTTTTGGGTTATCTTACGATGGATGAAGGAATAAATGATAGAAGAACCTAAGCTTGGGGATGCCCCAGCATCCCAAGCTATTATCCAAATATGAGCAACCAACTAAGCTTGGGGGTGCCCCCGAGTGGCATCCCCTCTTTCTTCTAACGACCATCGGTATTTTACTCGAAGCTATATTTTTATTCGTCACATAATATCTGTTTTGCTTGGGGCATCTTGTATGATATGAGCCTTTGCTTGTTTTATTTTGTGTTTCAAGTCTTGATCCCTTGCTAGACACACCTATTTGAGAGAGCCAAAATTATGTCATGACTTGTTAGAATTGCTCTCTATGCTTCACTTAGATTTTTATGAGCTATGGACTTGCTGTAGTGCTTCACTTATATCTTTTTGAGCACGGTGTGCTTAGTATTTTTGAATAAATGCTCTCTTGCTTCACTTAGATTTATTTGAGAGTTAGTAAAATTTTCAAGAAATTCTCTCTTGCTTCACTTAAATTAATTTGAGAGAAAGAAAGAAAAAAACAATTATGCTCATGATCTTCACTTATATTTGCTTGAGCTTATGAAAAGCAACACATGAAAATTAGTCCCAAAGTGATAGATATCCAAGAAGGATATAATAAAAACTTTCATGAAGATCATTGGACAAAATAAACTTGATTCTTAGTAATAGTTTTGAGATATGATGATGTGATATGTGAGTTATGTTGATGAGTAATTATGCTTTAGTAAGAATATTGGTGTTAAGGTTTGTGATTCCCTATGCAAGTACAAAAGTCAATAGTCATGCAATGAAATTATATCCTACTTGTGGTGCATTATTCGGTGTTATTTATGCTTAATTCTTGCTTATGAGATTATTCGTTTCTTGGTTGGTCGCTTCTCAATCTTGTGCTAGCCTTCATTTTGCACTAAGTATGATCTCTACTTGTGCATCCAAAAACCCTTAAACCAGTTTTGCCACATGAGTCCACTATATCTACGTATATGTGGTATTCTTTTGCCGTTCTAAGCAAATTTGTATGTGCCATCGCTAATTTTCAAAATAAACTTCTCTTTTGTGTGTTTGTTTCACTCGCGGAGTGGTGAGGGGTGGCTAATATTTTTCCATGCTAGATGTGTTATTCTCAAGATGAGTGTTTATTCACTTGTCATTGCACGAGAGTAAGGCAAAGGTATTAGGGATGCCCAGTCCCGAAATGAAAAATGAATTTACTTTATGTTGTCAAATAATAAATTCCTTGGAAAGTGTATGTATGGAGGGCAACCGTGGATACGGCTAGCCATGGAAAGTGAGAGTATGGTTGAAAAAGGAATAAACTTTATTTTCTGTTTGGCAACCGCCTATGATATATCTAGCATGGAAAGTGTAGGGAACTCTAAGTCGTTTTCGTTAGTGGGATGGATAAACCTCCCAAAATGTTTTTATCTCTAAGTTTTTCGCTTCGAGCTCTGGCACCTGTACAAATCCCTACTTGCCTCTGTGAAGGGCCTTTCTTTTACTTTATGCAATTTTTATTTTTGAGTCTCCATCTTCTCTTACAAAAGCACCAACTAGGAGGCAATATGATCGTACTTAAGTATTGGGTGTAACTAATATTCGAGTGTGTTTTATGAATGGATCAATGGTTGAGCATGATGGGCTAGGGATAACTTATTTTAGCATTGATATTTTGAAAGACTTGGTTGCTTGTTGATATGCTTGAGTATTTAAATTATCATGTCAAAACTAGACTATTGCTTTGAACAATATAAAAGTCCAAATGTCCATGCTATAAAGAAAATAAATATGATATGACATGATAGGCAGCATTCCACATCAAATTTTCTGTTTTTATCACTTCCCTACTCGAGGAAGAGTAGGAGTTAAGCTTGGGGATGCTGATACGTCTCCAACGTATCTATAATTTTCGCTTGTTCCATGCTATTATATTATCAATCTTGGATGTTTTATAATCATTTTATAGTCATTTTATATCATTTTTGGTACTAATCTATTGAGATAGTCTCAAGTGCCAGTTGTTGTTTTTCCATGTTTTTTACATCGCCGAAAATCAATATAAGACGGAGTCCAAATGCCCCGAAACTTTACGGAGAATTTTTATGGGCCAGAAGGAACACAATGGGCCCTGGCTGCGCCTGGGGGGTGCCTTGAGGGAGGCACAACCCACCAAGGCACGCCAGAAGGCCCAAGCGCGCCCTGGTGGGTTGTGCCCACCTCGGGTGCCACCGGACCGCCTCTTTGCTCTATAAATACCCCAATATTTTCAGAACCATATGCACATCGATGAAATATTTATCCAGCCGCCGCAGAGTCCAGAACCACCAGATCCAATCTAGACACCATCTCGGATGGGGTTCACGACCTCCATTAGTGCCTCTCCGATGATGCTTGAGTAGTTCTTTGTAGCCCTTCAGGTCCGTAGTTAGTAGCTAGATGGCTATCTCTCTCTCTCTCTCTCTCTCTCTCTCTCTCTCTCTCTCTCAGTTCTCAATACAATGGTCTCTTGGAGATCCATATGATGTAACTCTTTTGCAGTGTTTTTGTTGCGATCGATGAACTTTGAGTTTATGATCAAATCTATCTTTTTATATCCATGGAAGTATTTGATTTTCTTTGATCTCTTTTATGCATGATCTCTTATAGCCTCGTACTTCGTCTCTAATATTTGGGTTTTGTTTGGCCAACTTGATCTATTTATCTTGCAATGGGAAGAGGTGCTTTGTAGTGGGTTCGATCTTACGGTGCTTGATCCCAGTGACAGAAAGGTAACAAACACGTATGTATCGTTGCTACTAAGGATAAAACGATGGGGTCTATCTCTACATAGATAGATCTTCTCTACATCATGTCATTGTTCTTATTGCATTACTCCATTTTCCATGAACTTAATACACTAGATGCATGTTGGATAGCGGTCGATGTGTGGAGTAATAGTAGTAGATGTAGGCAGGAGTAGGTCTACTAATCTTGGGCGTGATGCCTATATAATGATCATTGCCTGGATATCTTCATGAGTATTTGAAGTTCAATCAATTGCCCAACAGTAATTTGTTCACCCACCATTTGCTATTTTTCTCGAGAGAAGCCACTAGTGAAACCTACGGCCCCCGGGTCTCTTTCTTATATATTTGCCTTTGCGATCTACTTTTTCCTTGCATTTACTTTCAGATCTATTAAACTAAAAATACAAAAAATACCTTCCTACAATTTTTCCCTATTTATTTTATTTGGTGTTCGATCTATCAATTTACTACAAATTTATCTCACGACCATTTGCCTATCTTGAGGCGTCGTACCCCGGAAGGGATTGACAACCCCTTTAACATGTCGGGTTGCGAGGATTTGTTATCTGTGTACAGTAGCTTTTTACGTTGTGTTGCTTGGTTCTCCTACTGGTTCGATAACCTTGGTTTCATATCTGAGGAAAATACCTATCGCCGGTGTGCTGCATCATCCCTTCCTCTTTGGGGAAATACCGACGTAGCTTCAAGCAACATAAATAATCTCCTTACAAATTTTCTTAGGATTGAACACAAACATAGCAAAAACCGACAATGATTAGATGATAGCTTTAAGGAGAATATAAGCTGCCCACTCGCAAAAACTTCTCCTTCTAACCCTACAACTTGTTAATCACCCTTTCTAATAAATAATTGAAGCTATCACTTCTATCAGGACCTACCATGCTAGGAGGCCAAGGTATTTATAGACAAAGCTTCAGTCATAACATTGAGTCCAGAACATATCTCAGCTTTCAATTGGACATTCACATTTTAGACTAAATAAGATACTACACTTAGCATCACCGACCATTTACCCAAATCTATCACAATATTGATCAAGAATTTGTCTCAATGAGATTGCATTATTCACATCAACTTTCCTGAGGATTAAAGAGTCATTAGAAAATAATAAGTGTGAAACTAATGTTGCATTTCTGCATACACTTACCACCTCTATGACATGAACATCCTTTGCATGAGCCAATAAACTTGATGAACACTCTGCACAAAACAATAATAAGTACAATGATAGAGGATTGCCTTGTGGAGACCCCTACTAGGCACAAATTGTTATGTCTCTTGGTCATTGAATTATATCGTGTATTTAACCGATGACATACAAGCCATCAGAAGGTCAACATAGTGTTGGGAAACAGGGCATGCAATTTCAAAAATTGCCTACGCTCACGCAAGATCTATCTAGGATATGCATAGCAACGAGAGGGGCAGAGTGTATCCACGTACCCTCGTAGACTGAAAGCGAAAGCGTTTGACAACGCGGTTGATGTAGTCGAACTTCTTCTTGTTCCGATCGATCAAGCACCGACTGTACGACACCTTCGAGTTCTGCACACGTTCAGCTTGGTGACGTCCCTCGAACTCTTGATCCATCAAAGTATCAAGGGAGAGTTCCGTCAGCAGGACTGCGTGGTGACGGTGATGGTGAAGTGATCCGCGCAATGCTTCGCCTAAGCACTACATGAATATGACCAGAGGCGTAAACTATGCAGGGGGTGCCGCACATGGCTAAGAATGTTTGTTGTGTGTTCTAGCGGTGCCCCCCTCATATATATAGGTTTGAGGGGAGGAGAGGCAGCCAAGGGGGCGCCCCAAGTAGGAGGAATCCTACTTGGGGTCCTCCTAGTTCGGCCTCCCCCTTTTCCTATTCCTATTTGGAGTAGGAAGGGAAGAGGGGGAAGGGGGAATCCTATTCCCTTTTTTCCTTTCATTCTCCAATTTGGCCAGCCCATATGGGGGGCACCAGCCCCTTTGTGGCTGGTGTGTTTCCCCTCTTGGCCCATTAGTCCCATATAGATTGTCGGGGGTTGTCCGGAACCCCTTTCGGTGACCCGGTACGTACCTGGTACCCCTAGTACACTTTCGGTGTCCAAATACTATCGTCCTATATATATAAATCTTTACCTCTCGACCATTTCGAGACTCCTCGTCATTTCTGTTATCTCATCCGGGACTCCGAATAACATTCGGTCACCGAATCACATAACTCACATAATACAAAATCATCATCGAACGTTAAGCATGCGAACCCTACGGGTTCGAGAACTATGTAGACATGACCGAGATACCTCTCCGGTCGATAACAAATAGCGGAACCTGGATACTCATATTGGATCCTACATATACTACGGTCAAACCGTACTGACAACATAAGTCATTCCCTTTGTCATCGGTATGTTACTTGCCCGAGATTCGATCATCGGTATCTTCATACCTAGTTCAATCTCGTTACTGGCTAGTCTCTTTACTCGTTCCGTAATGCATCATCCCGCAACTAACTCATTAGTCACATTGCTTGCAAGGCTTATCATGATGTGCATTACCGAGAGGGCCCAGAGATACCTCTCCGATACTCGGAGTGACAAATCCTAATCTCGATCTATGCCAACCCAACAAACACCTTCGGAGATACCTGTAGAGCATCTTTATAATCACCCAGTTACGTTGTGACATTTGATAGCACACAAGGTATTCCTCCGGTATCCGGGAGTTGCATAATCTTAGTCAAAGGAATATGTATATGACATGAATAAAGCAATAGCAATAAAACTTAACGATCATTATGCTAAGCTAACAGATGGATCTTGTCCATCAGATCATTCTCTTAATGATGTGATCCCATGCATCAAATGACAACACATGTCTATGGTTAGGAAACTTAACCATCTTTGATTAACGAGCTAGTCTAGTAGAGGCTTAATTAGGGACACTGTGTTATGTCTATGTATCCACACATGTATCAAGTTTTCGGTTAATGCAATTCTAGCATGAATAATAAACATTTATCATATTATAAGGAAATATAAATAACAACTTTATTATTGTCTCTAGGGCATATTTCCTCCAGTCTCCCACTTGCACTAGAGTCAATAATCTAGTTCACATCATCATGTGATTTAACACCAATAGTTCACATCTTTATGTGATTAGTTCACATCGCCATGTGAGTAACACCCAATGGGTTTACTAGATTCATTAATCTAGTTCACATCACTATGTGATTAACACCCAAAGAGTACTAAGGTGTGATCATGTTTTGCTTGTGAGAGAAGTTTAGTCAACGGGTCTGCCACATTCAAAGCCGTATGTATTTTGCAAATTTTCTATGTCTACAATGCTCTGCATGGAACTAGTCTAGCTAATTGCTCCAACTTTCAATATGTATCCAGATTGAGACTCGGAGTCATCCGGATCGGTGTAAAAGCTTGCATCAACGTAACTCTTTACGATAAACTCTTTATCACCTCCATAACCAAGAAATATTTCCTTAGTCCTCTTAAGTAACTAAGGATAACTTTGACCACTGTCCAGTGATTCACTCATGGATCACTATTGTACCTGTCGGTGTCAAAATCGGAGGATCTCGGGTAGGGGGTCCCGAACTGTGCGTCTAGGCGGATGGTAACAGGAGACAAGGGACACGATGTTTTTACCATGGTTCGGGCCCTCTCGATGGAGGTAAAACCCTACTCCTGCTTGATTAATATTGATGATATGGGTAGTACAAGAGTAGATCTACCACGAGATCAGAGAGGCTAAACCCTAGAAGCTAGCCTATGGTATGATTGTTGTTCGTCCTACGGACTAAAACCCTCCGGTTTATATAGACATCGGAGAGGGTTAGGGTTACACAGAGTCGGTTACAACGGAAGGAGATCTACATATCCGTATCGCCAAGCTTGCCTTCCACGCCAAGGGAAGTACCATCCGGACACGGGACGAAGTCTTCAATCTTGTATCTTCATAGTCCAAGAGTCCGGCCAAAGGTTATAGTCCGGCTATCCGCACCCCCTAATCCAGGACTCCCTCAGTAGCCCCCGAACCAGGCTTCAATGACGACGAGTCCGGCGCGCAAGTTGTCTTCGGCATTGCAAGGCGGATTCTTCTCCAAATTCCGTGTACTTGTTGAATAGTGTTCGGCATCTTGTGAATATTGCGCTTCTTGGCTTCCACGCCCAATAATGGTCTTCTTCCACGTGTCAAATGAATGCGAAAAGCCAGGGTGTTTTTGCATTTACCCCCCTAGCTGCGAAAATGAGCTGCCTATTAAAGAGACGAGGATTTAGATCCGAATCACACCATCTCCTCTATGCGAGTATTCATCGGAGCGCTTTTCGACAGAGATCCAATCCATCATGGCTAGTCGTCGCAGCTCCTCTTCTCGCCTTCCCAGTCCTCAGCCCGGAGATTGGGAGAGATGTTCCGTCCCACACAGCGAGCTAGTGACACTCCAGACCAAGGGTTTTCTCCCCCTGGCCTACATGGTCCCGGTTCGAGCCGGGCTTGCCACCTATAATGGCGGAAAGCAAGCGGAGAGCGTCCCCAATCCCTCCAAAGGAGAGCGGGTATGCCTTGTCTCTTACTTGATAAGAGGGCTCGGATTCCCAATTCATCCGTTTCTCCGGGGGCTTCTGGAGTTCTATGGCCTCCAGCTGTACAACCTTACGTCTGCCTCCATATTGCATATCGCGGGCTTCGTAGCCCTTTGCGAGATGTTCTTGGGCAGCGAGGCTCATTTCGCACTATGGGCGCATCGTGGGGACCGGATATCTATCCGGAACCCCAAAGAAGGCGTCCGAAGACTGGCCTTCAGAATGGTTTTATATAGAAGATGTCCCCCTGCCGGATCCTATTCGGATTGGTCTTCCTGAGTTCGGCAATGCTCCCTCAAAGAAGCGCCTGAGCTGGCGTCCACGGAGCCCTCAGAAGGAAAATAACAAGGACGTCTTCTACCTGATGAGCCGGATAAGGTTGCTAGCTCATTCCGGACTAACCATGATCGAAGCCATGGCCACATGCATTATGCGGGGCGGTGCAGCCGCTTCAGTATAGAGGCCACCCCATGTGGGATTTGAACGGGGAAGATGATGCTACCTGCTGCGGCTGTAAAGGGCCGGAATCGATTGACACTCTAACGAAGATCTTGTCCGCTTTATACAAGGGAGAAGAGGAGGAATTTCTCCGTGTCAATCCATCGGGCGGATTTTCTATGTACAACCCACCGAGCTGGGTAAGCGGATACTTTCTTTTTCTCTGCCCATCCGATCCATATTCCCATAGCTAGGTATCTCATTTTGTAATTTCGACGCATGAACTGTGCCAGGTTGTAAAGGAGATAAACAACCCTCCTCCACAACCCGAGGATCCAGAACGGTACCTCGACCCGGCCTCCCAAGAGGATCCGGATATATCTGTGGAGCTGATCAACGGAGTATTTCACCAACTGAGCATCGACAATGCCTTGTTGGCCATCACGGCCGATTATCCTGGACTGATCCCCGCCTCGCAGGTAGTTGAGACCGAAGCCCCAATATCCCGAAAATGATCCGTCCGTGCTTATTTTTTTACCATTGTATACCAATGGTATTTCACAGGGGAGGATCCCAAGGCAGAACGCTGAACCTGCGGCGACTAGCCAACAAGGGACCGCGAGGGCAGGCAGGCTGAAAAGACCCATAGTCCGGATCGAGACACCGGCGCAGCAGTAAGGCGCGTCGTCTTTATACCAATGTATTGTCTTTACGATGCATGTTAACGCCCGTGTTCTTTTTTAGGAAGAAGAGGGCTCGTCGGACTATATCCGCAGAGGTTTCCAATCGCGCCTCGACTAGCCAGGCTCCAAAGCCAGGTCCGAAAGTAGAGGCGAACATGAGGCGCGCATCAGATGTTCCTCCGACAGAGGATGCGGACAGGCTGTCTGCCACCAATTCCGAGGTGGAGAGTGCCATGAACCACAGGCGTCGCCAAACAGTTCTTCGCGGCGCTTGTCTATCCCGTGAAGCATTGGAGTCCTTTAACTCGGGAGACGCGTATCTCCGTGCTGCTCAAGATGGTCTAACCAAAGCCGCGGAGCAGTATGTACAGGACATACGGGTAAGAAAATTTTGGTGATTATATATATATACCAGTAGCCCCCGAGACTTGAAACGGTTAGAATAACTGATTTAAGGATCATTTGTTATGCAGGTTCTTACAGAGAAGAATACCCTGCTGTCCCAGGAGCTGGAAGACTGCAAGGCCCAACTTCAGGCCGCACAAGCCGCAGCTGGGGAGCCCAAGGAGACCCCCTCTGGTATTATACGCCTCAATTGATAAGTATCGTGTAGAGTGCGGCGTGTATACAAGTCTGACAATAGAATTGCAGATGGCGCCGGATTAGATCCAGATAAGCGGCAACTCCTACGCCGGCTAAAGGATGGCGAGAGCGTGCTTATGAGGGGAGGCAGGAGAAGAATGATCTCCAAGATGCCAACACCCAGCTGGGCGTGGAACTAAAGGATGTTCGTGCCCAATTGTCGGACTCCGTTAAGGAGAATCGGCGGCTTCGACGCGGCATATTTAGTAAGTGCTTGAACGAACTTTGAAAAAGAGTTCGGCGAGGAAGTCGACTAACAGAGGTATGTCTGTAGGTATGTTAACAGGTCGTCCAGCGGAGGAAATGCCCGGTTCTACGGGTGACCTTCTTCCCGAGCTCGCGCAATTACACGAAAGAGTTCGGCAGGTGATGCACGGTGTTGCCCAGGCCTTGTGGCCCTCCGTCTCCATACCCCGAAGGCCTTGGAGAGCTTGCAGAGAAGCTGAAGGGAGCATGGCGGCGCTTCCGATTATGGAAAATATTGGCCTAACGTCAAGGCGCCAGGGAGGCATGGGCCATGGTGAAGATGCGGTACACGAAGGCTGACCCAAACCACATGGCCGAGGTCGGACCTGTGGGGCCCGATGGGAAGGAGATCCCTGTTAGCTTAGTGTACGGCCAGGTAGAGTTGGCCGCCAAATATTCCCAAGAGGAATGTAAGCTAGACAGCCTGTTGGATGGTATTGAAGAGGAATTTACCCAGTCAAATTGACTATGTAATTTAAAATGACATGTAAAATGCCTTCTAGCCAGATTGTAGATCGTTTGTCATGGCGGACCTTTTCGCTTCAACCTCGGGACCCGATAGTCCGGAGTGTGTCTGAATACCCTCTCGGTTATGTAAGAACCGGGGCATGCACTGAGACCAGGCGTAGGGGTCATTAGTGCTTGAATAGACAAGTGCCCAACTAGTTATGTTATATTACATGGTTAGTAAGAAACATCTTCCAGGGAGAATAGTTCCGTTAGGGGTTCCTTTCCCTGGGAGGCATGCCCTAAAGTGCATGTCCGGACTGCGAAAAAAGTAGAAAAGCATCTGGGGGCAGATAAATAAACAAGTGGGAAAACGTCTTTTAGTTCACCGACCGAATATTCCCTTAAGAATGCTAGCTTTCGGCTTCACCCAGTCTGAGGTACACATCCGGCTGACCCGGCAGTAACAATCGCAGAGGTGCTCCCTTTACCTCCTAGCCGAACAATCGGGAACGTAGGGGTAAGCACAGGAGCCAGGCAACCCAGCTTGGCCAAAACTTAAGTCATATCGATGCATATAATGGTGAATAAGAGGTACATGCGGAAGTGTGACACATGTGTTGGGCATGAAGCCCGTATGAATAAGCTTCTGTTAAAGAAGCCCCCAGGTCTAATGAGCACGGATGGCGCGTCAATTGTGTGCGAACGAGGCACGAACGAGCCCTTAAAGGCCATAAGAAAAAGAGATGGGAGAAGTAGAGAAATATAAGACCGCTAATGTATAAAAAATGGGCAGAGGAAGGAAACGAACAGAGAGTCCGGCGCTAGGCGTAGAACCTTCAAAGACGGGTTGCGTTCCATGGGTTCGGCTCGAGTCGATTATCCGATGCGTCTCGCAGACAGTACGCTCCACCAGTCAGGACCTGGTCGATAATAAAGGGACCTTCCCATTTGGGCTTGAGCTTGTCCTTTTTCTTGTCCGGCAGGCGTAGAACTAACTCGCCAACATTGTAGGTTTTGGCCCGTACTTCTCTGCTTTGGTATCTTCGAGCCTGCTATTGATAGAATGCGGAACGAGCTTTTGCCATGTCACGCTCCTCCTCCAAGGCGTCCAAACTGTCCTGTCGATCGAGTTCGGCTTCTCTTTCTTCGTACATGTGCACAAGAGGTGAGTCATGAATTATCTCGCAGGGCAGAACCGCCTCTGCGTCGTATACCATAAAGAATGGTGTGTATTCGGTGGTGCGATTCGACGTGGTCCGCAGCCCCCAGAGTACGGAGTCGATCTCCTCTACCCAGTGCGTGTTAGATTCCTTGAGGGACCGCACTAATCTGGGTTTGATGCCGCTCATGATTAGACCATTTGCTCGTTCGACTTGACCGTTAGTTTGTGGGTGATAGACTGAAGCATAGTCGAGCTTGATGCCCATGTTTTTGCACCAGAGTTTGACCTCGCCGGCCGTGAAGTTCGTGCCATTGTCAGTGATGATGCTGTGGGGGACGCTGTAACGGTGTACGACCCCGGATATGAACTCTATCACCGGTCCGGATTCGGCCGTTTTAACAGGCTTGGCCTCTATCCATTTGGTGAACTTGTCCACCATGACCAGTAGGTATTTTTGCTTGTGGGTTCCTCCTTTAAGGGGTCCAACCATGTCAAGCCCCCAGACCGCAAAGGGCCAGGTGATGGGTATAGTTTGGAGGGCGGTGGGTGGCATATGGCTTTGGTTAGCGAAGAGCTGGCAACCAACGCATTGTTGGACTAAGTCCTGGGCATCTGCCCGGGCCGTCGGCCAATAAAATCATGTACTGAAGGCCTTGCTTACAAGGGCCCGGGCTGCTGCGTGGTGCCCGCCGAGTCCGGCGTGAATTTCAGCCAGAAGATTCCACCCTTCCTCTTCGGAGATACACCTTTGAAGGACTCCGGTGGTGCTTTTCTTATAAAGCTCTCCCTCGTGGACTGTATAGGCTTTAGATCGCCACACTATGCAGCGTGCCTCGTTTTGGTCTTCGGGAAGTTCCTGCCTGGTTAGGTAGGCTAGGAATGGTTCTGTCCACGGGGCAATGACTGCCATTAGTACGTGGGCTGAGGATGTTACTTCGTTAGCAGAGCCTCTGATTGTGTCAGAGTGTTCGGTGTAGGGCAGTGCGCTTAGGTCCAGGCTGTTATTTCTGGGTTCCCCTTCCCATACAATGGATAGCTTGAACAGCCTTTCCAAGAAGATGTTGGGGGGACGGCGTCGCGCTTTGCGCCAATGCGTGCCAGGACGTCTACTGCCAGGTTGTTTTCCCGGGCTATATGGTGAAATTCGAGCCCCTCGAACCGAGCTGACATTTTTAGGACGGCGTTGCGATAAGCTGCCATTTTCGAATCCTTGGCATCAAAGTCTCCATTTATTTGGGATATCACGAGGTTCGAATCCCCGCGCACCTCTAGGCGTTGAATGCCCATGGAAACTGCCATCCGGAGACCATGTAAAAGGGCCTCGTATTCGGCTGCGTCGTTGGAGTCCGTATACATTATCTAGAGTACGTATTGAACTGTATCTCCTGTTGGGGACATCAGAACGACGCCAGCCCCCAGACCAGCCAACATTTTGGAGCCGTCGAAGTGCATGATCCAATTGGAGTATGTGCCGTACTCTTTAGGGAGTTCGGCTTCAGTCCATTCGGCGACGAAGTCGGCCAAAACTTGCGACTTAATAGCTCGTCGTGGCTTGTATGTCATGTCGAACGGGAGGAGCTCAATGGCCCATTTGGCAATCTGGCCCGTCGCGTCGCGGTTGTTTATAATATCGCTAAGTGGCACTTCCGAGGCTACTGTTATCGAACACTCTTGAAAGTAGTGTCACAGCATCCGGGACACCATGAATGCCGCGTACGCTATCTTTTGATAATGCGGGTACCGTGACTTGCATGGGGTTAGGACCGTGGACACATAGTAAACCGGCTTTTGAAGGGGGGATTTGTGTCCGTCCATTTCTCATTTGACGACGAGTACTGCGCTCACAACTTGGTGAGTTGCCGCAATGTACAATAGCATTGGTTCGCCAATGTTTGGCGCGGCCAAGACCGGGTTTGTTGCCAATATGGCTTTTATTTCGTCGAGTCCGACCGTGGCGGCATTTGTCCACTCGAAGTGTTCGGTGCGCCGGAGGAGGCGATAAAGGGGTAATGCCTTTTCTCCTAAGCGGGAGATAAAGCGGCTTAGAGCCGCCACACATCCGGTCAATTTTTGTATTTGTTTGAGGTCCTTTTGGATATCCAATTGTGACAGAGCTCGGATCTTGGCTGGATTTGCTTCAATTCCTCTACCGGATACAATGAAGCCCAAGAGCTTTCCGGCCGGTACGCCGAAAACAGATTTTTTCGGGTTGAGCTTGATGTCGTATGTTCGGAGGTTATCGAATGTGAGCCTCAAGTCGTCTACTAGGGATTCGACATGTTTGGTTTTGACGACCACGTCGTCTACGTATTCCTCCACTGTTTTGCCGATCTGGATTGCCAGACATGTCTGAATCATGCGCTGATATGTTGCGCCGGCATTTTTGAGCCCGAAGGGCATTGTGTTGAAGCAGAATGGGCCGTATGGTGTGATGAATGCCATTGCGGCTTGATCTGACTCTGCCATCTTAATTTGATGGTAGCCGTAATATGCATCGAGGAAAAACAACGAATCGTGTCCTGCAGTAGCGTCGATAATTTGATCGATGCGGGGGAGAGGGAAAGGATCCTTTGGTCAAGCTTTGTTGAGGTCCTTAAAATCGACACACAAGTGCCAGGATTTGTCCTTCTTTGGCACCATCACCAGGTTTCCTAGCCAGTCCGGATATTTTATGTCTCTGATGAATCCGGCCTCCAATAGCTTGGCTAGTTCCTCTCCCATGGCTTGTCTCTTAGGTTCGGAGAAGCGCCGAAGAGCCTGTTTGACTGGCTTGAATCCTTTTAGGATATTTAGGCTATGTTCGGCCAGCCTGCGTGGGATTCCTGGCATGTCCGAAGGGTGCCTGGCAAAAATGTCCCAGTTCTCGCGTAGGAACTCTCATAGTGCGGCGTCTACATCGGGGTTTAATTGTGCCTCGATGGAAGCTGTTTTGTAGGGTTTGTTGGATGGACTTGGAATTTGGCTATTTCGTCCGCTGGTTTAAAGGAGGTGGACTTTGATCTTTTGTCGAGTATCACGTCGTCCCTGTTCACCGTGGAGCGCAGCGCAGTCAGTTCCTCGGCCGCTAGGGCTTCAGATAGTGCCTCGAGGGCTAGTGCGGCTGTCTTATTTTCGGCGCAGAGTGCTATGTCCGGATCACTAGCGAGAGTGATGATTCTGTTGGGCCCGGGCATTTTGAGCTTCATATACCCATAATGGGTATGGCTTGGGAGATTCTGAATGCCTCTCGCCCTAATAGGGCATGGTATCCGCTGCTGAACGGGGCCACTTGGAATGTGACCTCTTCAGACCTGTAATTGTCCGGCGTGCCGAACACCACATCCAGTGTGATTTTTCCTGTACAGCGCACTTCCCGACTGGGGATTATTCCTCTAAAGGTAGTGCTGCTTCGCTCAATCCGGTTCCAGTCTATTTCCATTTTCTGAAGGGTTTCCTCATAAATGAGGTTCAATCCGCTGCCGCCGTCCATGAGTACCTTGGTGAGTCGAAAGCCGTCCACGATTGGACTGAGGACCAATGCAGCTGGTGCTCGGGCTGTTCGGAATTTAGGTTCATCACTGGCATTGAAAGTAATAGCGGTGTCACTCCATGGGTTTATTGTGGCCACATGGTAGACTTCGGCGAGGCTGCGGAGTGTTCGTTTTCGCATATTGTTTGATGCGAAAGTCTCGAAGACTGTTAATACCGTGCTGGCATCTTTTGGCTGGTGCTCTGTGGCTTCCGGTATTAGAAGAGCTTCGCCACTTTTGGCCACCTGCCGGAGTATCCAACATGCTCTAAGGCTATGAGTTGGTGTAGCGCCCTCTGTACTGTGAATTTTACAGGGTCCCTTGAGCCACCCCTCCATCACGGTTCCATGCCCTGTAGAGTGTTTTTGCTTTTTGGTGTTTAACCCGGGTGTCTGGTGATAATGCACCCTTTTATTTCGGATTGGGTTTGTATTCAGGGCCGGATTGTCCCAAAATTTTATTTTGGTTTTTGAGGCGCTTTCCATCGCATAATACTTTCGTACTATGGACGCCAAGTCAGCGAAGCGTGTAATTTCACGGCGACTTATGGCGTTAAGGATTCCCTTGTCCGTGCAATTGTTGCAGAAGGATGAGATTGCATCCTCCTCGCGGCAGTCCTTTATCCTGTTTATGACCAGGAGGAATCTGGCCCAGTAATGCTGTACTGTTTCTTTGGGCTCTTGCCGAATTTGGGATAGATCGCTTATGTTTGGGTGGGTGGGTGGAATTAAATCCGGAACCCCACCCAATCTGAGACTCAGGGGCCAAGGCATTTCCGAACTCGGAAGCTTGGGTTCTTGGATGTTGTCCGATGAATCTAGCCCGCTGTCTGACTTTAGGTTCAGGGCCTGAGTGACGTCCTCCCCTCCGCGGGTATCCGGCTTGGAGGGATCGGGAATCCGGACATAACTAGTCTTTAAGATAGATGAAGGGTCGCCGCATTGTTCCTCCACCACTGCAACGTGATGGGTGGCCTGGGGAGAGTTAACCTCTCTCAGATCGGGTTTAAGCCCAATCTGATCGTAGTCTGTAGCGACTCCCAGGACGGCGATGCGATCCAAGAGCTCATTTAGGGAAGAGAGCTCCATCGGATCTAACTGCTCGACGAGTTCCGAGCTGACGTGAAGATTGCTTTCGATGACCCGAGAAGTCATCGTCAGTGCGGCAGCCAAACAGGCGGTCACAAGGAAACCACCCAGCCGGAGAGTTTGGCCGATAGCCAAAGCTCCTTTAGCAACAGTGTCGTTTTTAAAAACGGGATGCGGCATCCTTCCTAATGGTGACGGCGCAGAGGAACTCTCAATGAAAGCACCAATGTCGGTGTCAAAACCGGCGGATCTCGGGTAGGGGGTCCCGAACTGTGCGTCTAGGCGGATGGTAACAGGAGACAAGGGACACGATGTTTTTACCCTGGTTTGGGCCCTCTCAATGGAGGTAAAACCCTACTCCTGCTTGATTAATATTGATGATATGGGTAGTACAAGAGTAGATCTACCACGAGATCAGAGAGGCTAAACCCTAGAAGCTAGCCTATGGTATGATTGTTGTTCGTCCTACGGACTAAAACCCTCCGGTTTATATAGACACCGGAGAGGGTTAGGGTTACACAAAGTCGGTTACAACGGAAGGAGATCTACATATCCGTATCGCCAAGCTTGCCTTCCACGCCAAGGAAAGTCCCATCCGGACACGGGACGAAGTCTTCAATCTTGTATCTTCATAGTCCAAGAGTCCGGCAAAGGTTATAGTCCGGCTATCCGGACACCCCCTAATCCAGGACTCCCTCAGTACCCCCTTGCCAAACTCATGGCAAGGTACACAATAGGTCTGGTACACAGCATAGCATACTTTATAGAACATATGGCTGAGGCATAGGGAATGACTTTCATTCTCTTTATATTTTCTGCCGTGGTCTGGTTTTGAGTCTTACTCAACTTTACACCTTGCAATACAGGCAAGAACTCCTTTGACTGTTCCATTTTGAACTACTTCAAAATCTTGTCAAGGTAGGTACTCATTGAAAAAATCTTATCAAGCGTCTTGATCTATCTCTATAGATCTTGATGCCCAATATGTAAGTAGCTTCACCGAGGTCTTTCTTTGAAAAACTCCTTTCAAACACTCCTTTATGTTTCCAGAAAATTCTACATCATTTCCGATCAACAATAAGTCATTCACATATACTTATTAGATAGGCTGTAGTGCTCCCACTCACTTTATTGTAAATACAGGCTTCACCGTAAGTCTGTATAAAACCATATGCTTTGATAACCTCATCAAAGCATATATTCCAACTCCGAGATGCTTGCACCATTCCATAGAAGGATTGCTGGAGCTTGCACACTTTGTTAGCACCTTTAGGATTGACAAAACCTTCTGGTTGCATCATATACAACTCTTCTTTGAGATATCCATTAAGGTATGCAGTTTTGACATCCATTTGCCAGATTTCATAATGTGGCAATTGCTAACATGATTCGGACGGACTTGAGCATCGCTACGGGTGAGAAAGTCTAATCGTAGTCAACTCCTTGAACTTGTCAAAAACCTTTTGCAACAAGTCGAGCTTTTGTGCACAGTAACATTACCATCAGTGTCAGTCTTTCTCTTGAAGACCCATTTATTCTCTATGGCTTGCCGATCATCGGGCAAGTCCACCAAAGGCCACACTTTGTTCTCATACATGGATCCTATCTCAGATTTCATGGCCTCAAGCCATTTTGTGGAATCTGGGCTCATCATCGCTTCCTCATAGTTCATAGGTTCGTCATGGTCTAGTAACATGACTTCCAGAACAGGATTACCATACAACTCTTGTGCGGAACATGCTCTGGTTGACCTACGAGGTTCGGTAGTAACTTGATCTGGAGTTTCATGGATCATTATTATTAGCTTCCTCTCTAGTTGATGTAGGCATCACGAGAACGCTTTTCTATGATGAGCTACTTTCCAATTCATGAGAAGGTACAATTACCTCATCAAGTTCTACTTTCCTCCCGCTCACTTCTTTCGAGAGAAACTCCTTCTCTAGAAAGGATCCATTCTTACCAACAAAGATTTTGCCTTCGGATATGTGATAGAAGGTGTACCCAACAGTTTCTTTTGGGTATCCTATGAAGATGCACTTTTTCGATTTGGGTTCGATCTTATCAGGCTAAAGCATTTTCACATAAGCATCGCAACCCCAAACTTTAAGAAACACCAGCTTAGGTTTCTTGCAAACCATAGTTCATACGGTGTCATCTCAACGGATTTAGATGGTGCCCTATTTAAAGTGAATGCAGTTGTCTCTAATGCATAACCCCAAAACGATAGTGGTAAATCGGTAAGAGACATCATAGATCGCACCATATCTAATAAAGTATGGGTACGATCTTTTGGCATCTTTTGGCATCAATATTTAAAGTGAATGCAGTTGTCTCTAATGCATAACCCCAAAACTTTGCATCTTTTGGCATAAATATTATGAATATGTGTATCACCATGATCAAGATTCAATAAACCATTTATATTGAGTGTATGACCATAGAAGGTTTTATTCATGTAAATAGAACAACAATTATTCTTTGACTTAAATGAATAACCATATTGCAATTAACATGATCCAATCATATTCATGCTCAACACAAACACCAAATAACATTTATTTTAGGTTCAACACTAATCATGAAGGTAAAGGGAGTGTGCGATGATGATCTTATCAACCTTGGAATCACTTCCAACACACATCGTCACCTCTCCCTTAACTAGACTCTGTTTATTTTGCAATTCATGTTTCGAGTTACTACTCTTAGAACTGAACCAGTATCTAATACCGAGGGGTTGCTATAAACACTAGTAAAGTACACATCAATAACATGTATATCAAATATACATTTGTTCACTTTGCCATCCTTCTTATCCGCCAAGTATCTAGGGCAGTTCCACTTCCAGTGACCATTTCCTTTACAGTAGAAGCACTCAGTTTGAGGCTTGGGTCTAGCTTTGGGCTTCTTCATGGGAGTGGCAACTTTCTTGCCATTATTTTTGAAGTTTCCCTTTCTTTCCCTTGCCCTTTTTCTTGAAACTAGTGGTCTTGTTAAGCATCAACACTTGATGATATTTCTTCATTTCTACCTTCGCTGATTTCAGCATCACGAAGAGCTTGGGAATCATCTTTGTCATCCCTTGCATATTATAGTTCATCACGAAGTTCTACTAACTTGGTGATAGTGACTAGAGAACTTGTCAATTACTATCTTATCTAGGATATTAACTCCCACTTGATTCAAGCGATTGTAGTACCCAGACATTCTGAGCACATGCTCACTAGCTGAGCTATTCTCCTCCATCTTGTAGGCAAAGTACTTGTCAGAGGTCTCATACCTCTCGACGCGGGCATGAGTCTGAAATACCAATTTAAGTTCTTGGAACATCTCATATGCTCCATGGCGTTCAAAACATTTTTGAAGTCCCGGTTCTAAGCCATAAAGCATGGTGCACTAAACTATCAAGTAGTCATCATACCGAGCTTGCAAAACGTTCATAATGTCTGCATATGCTCTTGCAACAGGTTTGTCACCTAGTGGTGCAACAAGGACATAATTCTTCTGTGAAGCAATGAGCATAATCCTTAGATCACGGACCCAGCCCGCATCATTGCTAGTATCATCTTTCAACTTAGTTTTCTCTAGGAACATATCAAAAATAAAACAAGGGAGCTTTTCGCGAGCTATTGATCTACAACATGGATATGCAAATACTATCAGGACTAAGTTCATGATAAATTAAGTTCAATTAATCATATTACTTAAGAACTCCCACTTATATAGACATCCCTCGAGTCATCTAAATGATCACGTGATCCATATCAACTAAACCATGTCCGATCATCACGTGAGATGGAGTAGTCTTCAATGGTGAACATCTCTATGTTGATCATATCTACTATATGATTCACGTTCGACCTTTTGGTCTCCAGTGTTCTGAGGCCATGTCTGTACATGCTAGGCTCATCAAGTTTAACCCGAGTATTGCGCATGTGCAAAATTGTCTTGCACCCGTAGTATGTGAACGTAGAGCCTATCACACCCGATCATCATGTGGTGTCTTAGCACGACGAACTGTCGCAACGGTGCATACTCAGGGAGAACACTTATACCTTGAAATTTTAGTAAGGGATCATCTTATAATGCTACCGCCGTACTAAGCAAAATAAGATGCATAAAATATAAACATCACATGCAATCAAAATATGTGACATGATATGGCCATCATCATCTTGTGCCTTTGATCTCCATATCCAAAGCACCGTCATGATTTCCATCATCACCGCTTGACACCTTGATCTCCATCGTAGCGTCGTTGTCGTCTCGCCAACTATTGCTTCTACAACTATCGCTAACGCATAGTGATAAAGTAAAGCAATTACATGGCGTTTGCATTTCATACAATAAAGCGACAACCATAAGGCTCCTGCCAGTTGTCGATAACTTTTACAAAACATGATCATCTCATACAATAACGTATATCACATCATGTCTTGACCATATCACATCACAACATGCCCTGAAAAAACAAGTTAGACGTCCTCTACTTTGTTGTTGCAAGTTTTACATGGCTGCTACAGGCTTCTAGTAAGAACCGTTCTTACCTACGCATCAAAACCACAACGGTGTTTTATCAAGTTTGTTGTTTTAACCTTCAACAAAGACCGGCCGCAGTCAAATTTGATTCAACTAAAGTTGGAGAAACAGACACCCGCCAGCCACCTTTATGCAAAACTAGTTGCATGTCTATCGGTGGAACCGGTCTCATGAACATGGTCATCTAAGGTTGATCTTGGCCGCTTCATCCAACAATACCGCCAAATCAAAATAGGACATTGGTGGTAAGCAGTATGATGATCACCACCCACAACTCTTTATGTTCTACTCGTGCATATCATCTACGCATAGACCTGGCTCGGATACCACTGTTGGGAAACAGAGCATGCAATTTCAAAAATTTCCTACGCTCACACAGGATCTATCTAGGATACGCATAGAAATGAGAGGGGGAGAGTGTGTCCACGTACCCTCGTAGACTGAAAGCGGAAGCGTTTGACAACGCGGTTGATGTAGTCGAACTTTTTCTCATTCCGATCGATCAAGCACCGAACGTACGGCACCTCCGAGTTTTGCACACGTTCAGCTCGATGACATCCCTCGAACTCTTGGTCCAGCAAAGTGTCGAGGTAGAGTTCCGTCAGCACGATGGCGTGGTGACGGTGATGGTGAAGTGATCCACAAAGGGCTTCGCCTAAGCACTACGCGAATATGACCGGAGGCGTAAATTGTGGAGGGGGGCGCCGCACATGGCTAATAATGTTTGTTGTGTGTTCTAGCGGTGCCCCCCTCATATATATAGGCTTGAGGGTTGGATAGGTAGCCAAGGGGGCGCCCCAAGTAGGAGGAATCCTACTTGGAGTCCTCCCAATTCGGCCTGCCCCTTTTCCTATTCCTATTCGGAGTAGGAAGGGAAGAAGGGGAAGGGGAAATCCTATTCCCTTTTTCCGTTCCTTCTCCAATCTGGCCATCTCATATGAGGGGACGCACCATCCCCTTTATGGCCGGTGTGTTTCCCCTCTTGGCCCATTAGGCCCATATAGCTTGCCGGGGGTTGCCCGGAACCCCTTCCGGTGACCCGATACGTACCCGGTACCCCCAGAACACTTCTGGTGTCCGAATACTATCGTCCTATATATGAATCTTTACCTCTCGACCATTTTGAAACTCCTCGTAATGTCCGTGATCTCATCTGGGGCTCCGAATAAAATTCGGTCACCGAATCACATAACTCACATAATACAAAATCGTCGTCGAACGTTAAGCGTGAGGACCCTACGGGTTCGAGAACTATGTACACATGATCGATACACCTCTCCGGTCAATAACCAATAGCGGAACCTGGATGCTCATATTGGTTCCTACATATTCTACAAAGATCTTTATCGGTCTAACCGTAATGACAACATACGTCATTCCCTTTGTCATCGGTATGTTACTTGCCCGAGATTTGATCGTCGGTATCTTCATACCTAGTTCAATCTCGTTACCGGCAAGTCTCTTTACTTGTTCCGTAATGCATGATCCTGCAACTAACTCATTAGTCACATTGCTTGCAAGGCTTATCATGATGTGCATTACCGAGAGGGCCCAGAGATACCTCTCCGATACTCGGAGTGACAAATCCTAATCTCGATCTATGCCAACCCAATAAACACCTTAGGAGATACCTGTAGAGCATCTTTATAATCACCCAGTTACGTTATGACATTTGATAGCACACAAGGTATTCCTCTAGTATCCGGGAGTTGCATAATCTCATAGTCAAAGGAATATGTATATGACATGAAGAAAGCAATAGCAATAAAACTTAATGATCATTATGCTAAGCTAACAGATGGGTCTTGTCCATCACATCATTCTCCTAATGATGTGATCCCGTTCATCAAATGACAACACATGTCTATGGTTAGGAAACTTAACCATCTTTGATTAGCGAGCTAGTCTAGTAGAGGCTTACTAGGGACACTGTGTTTTGTCTATGTATCCACACATGTATGAAGTTTCCGGTTAATACAATTCTAGCATGAAAAATAAACATTTATCATGTTATAAGGAAATATAAATAACAACTTTATTATTGCCTTTAGGGCATATTTCCTTCACAAAGTCCTTCCAAAAACCCAATCGAAGCATCATCCTCTCCCAACCCCCCCCCCCATTCTACTTTGTCATAGGCCTTGTTCATGTCCAACATACCCGTACATTGTTAATGTTTCCCTTTCTTCTGATTTCTAATGGTATGTAATCTTTCACAGGCAACGAGTATGTTATGAGTAATTAGCCCGCTTGTACAAAAGCACTTTGAACAGACGAAATAACATCATCTAGAGTGTTTTAGTCTCACATTGATCATCTTGGAGATAATTGTACATAGAACGATGCATAAGCTAATGGGCCTATATTGGTTTACCTTCTCCAGATTATCCACTTTTTGGATAATAATAATAACCGTGTCATTCCAACCTGTCGGGATCACCGTGTGATTAATAGTATTTAGAACCTCCTTTGTAGTGGACTCGCCAAGAATTTGCTGACAATTCTTGAAAAAGGTAGTATGCATGTAACCATCTATACCATGAGCCTTCAAATCTCCAAAATAATTATCATCCTCAGTAAAAGGAGATTAGAGATTTTCATTCATAGTATCAGTAACTCATGGTACAACTTTCTCCAAAATGATTGGATTAACATCTTCAACTTTAGTAGTAGAAAGATTGGAAAATAACTCAAAATAATGGGGTTTAATATGCAATACCTTCTTGCCATGCACCAAGATCTTCTTTCAACTCTTTATCTTATTTCTTGCCGAAGCATACTCGCGAAATTATGGAAACACGGCGTGTTCCGAACTCCGAATTGTAACCGATTGATTCTACTACATTGGGACCAATAAACCCCTGTTATTCAAGGAGTGAGAATTCTCTCAATTTTCCAAGGCTCACCTTCTACATCTCTTGCCTAGTGACCATATCAAGCTCCTGTTGAACACTTCTCAGTTTCCCTTAGGGATTTTTAACACAACTTTTATCCCAGCTCTGCATTCGATCATGGACAAAAGTCAGCCTTGAAGGAAATACGCCCTAGAGGCAATAATAAAGTTGTTGGTTATATTTCCTTATATCATGATAAATGTTTATTATTCATGCTAGAATTGTATTAACCGGAAACTTGATACATGTGTGAATACATAGACAAACAGATTATCCCTAGTATGCCTCTACTTGACTAGCTCGTTAATCAAAGATTGTTAAGTTTCCTAGCCATAGACATGTGTTGTCATTTGATGAACGGGATCACATCATTAGAGAATGATGTGATGGACAAGACCCATCTGTTAGCTTAGCACTATGATCGTTTAGTTTATTGCTATTGCTTTCTTCATGACTTATACATGTTCCTATGACTATGAGATTATGCAACTCCCGAATACCGGAGGAACACTTAGTGTGGTATCAAACATCACAACGTAACTGGGTGATTACAAAGATTCTCTATAGGTGTCTTCAATGGTGATTGTTGAGTTGGCATAGATCGAGATTAGGATTTGTCACTCCGATAGTCGGAGAGGTATCTCTGGGCCCTCTCGGTAATGCACATCACTATAAGCCTTGCAAGCAATGTGACTAATGAGTTAGTTGCGGGATGATGCATTACGGAACGAGTAAAGAGACTTCCTGGTAATGATATTGAACTAGGTATGATGATACCGACAATCTAATCTCGGCAAGTAACATACCGAGGAAAAAGGGAACAAAGTATGTTGTTATGCGATTTGACCGATAAAGATCTTCGTATAATATCTAGGAGCCAGTATGAGCATCCAGGTTCCGCTATTGGTTATTGACCGGAGATGTGTCTCGGTCATGTCTACATAGTTCTCGAACCCATAGGGTCCGCACGCTTAACGTTCGATGACGATTTGTATTATGAGTTATGTGTTTTGATGTACCGAAGGTTGTTCGGGGTCCCGGATGTGATCACGGACATGATGAGGAGTCTCGAAATGGTTGATAATCCGCAAGTGCAGGGAATCATCGTAGCAATTCCCAATGGTGGAAGTGATAAGTATGGAGTGTCGAACCCACAAGGAGCTAAAGGTAAGATCAATATTCTCTCAAGTCCTATCTGCCACTGATACAACTAGAAACGTTTGCTTCCAACTAGAAACGAGAAATAAAACTACGTTGTGGGTATGAAGAGGATAACTTTGCATGATATCAGAGAGCTAAAACATAAAAGTAGGTGCTATTATCATAAAGTTAGAATATATTACTAAATATATAAATAGCAAGTGTGGAATAATGATGGGTCGGTGTGCGGAATTATCATAGGCAATCGTTAACAAGACCGGTAATCACTATTGCAATTTCATATGAGGGAGAGGCATAAGCTAACATACTTTCTCTTCTTGGATCATATGCACTTATGATTGGAACTCTAGCAAGCATCTGCAACTACTAAAGATCATTAAGGTAAAACTCAACCATAGCATTAAAGCATCAAGTCCCCTTTATCTCATACGCAACAACCCCGTTACTCGGGTTTATGCTTCTGTCACTCAAGCAAACCACTATAAGCGAATCATAAACGTATTGCAACACCCTACAGCGGGAATCCCCCACGCTTGCACGACACGGAGGGCACAATAGGACAGCACCAAAATAAAACATACAACTCATACCAATCTATATCATCAATCAACCCAAGGACAAAGGATATCTACTCAAAACATCATATGATGGCAACACATCATTGGATCATAATATGTGGCATAAAGCACCATGTTCAAGTAGGGATTACAGCGTGGTGCGGGAGAGTGGACCGCATAAAAGAGATGAGGATGGTGATGATGGTGGTGATGTTGATGAAGACGATCACCGCGGCGATGATTCCCCTCCCGATGGCACTCCGACGCCACCAAGAGAGAGGGGGAGAGGTTCTCCCCCTTGTGCTTCCTCCTCCATGGTCTCCCCCCTAGATGGGGAGAGGTTCTCCCTCTGGTCCTTGGCCTTCATGGCGATGATGGCCCCTCTGGGATCCTCCTCCATGGCCTCTAGTGATGGTGGACCCCTCCGGCAGGGTGCCAGAGAGGGCCTAGCTTGATTTATCGTGGCTACAGAGGCTTGCGGCGGCGAAACTTCCGATCTAGGTTAATTTCTGGAGGTTTGGGTATTTATAGGAGAGGTTGGTGTCGAGAACAAGTCAGGAGGCCCACGTGTAGTCCACGAGGCACAGGGGCGCGCCTAGGGGGGTGAGCGCGCCCCCACCCTCATGGGGCCCACGGGACTCCCCTCCGGTAGATTTTTGTTCCAGTATTTTTTATATTTTCCAGAAAAATTCTCCGTTGATTTTTAGCGCATTCCGAGAACTTTCATTTCTACACAAAAACAACACCACAGTAGTTCTGCTGAAAAGAGCATCAGTTCGGGTTAGTTCTAATCAAATCATACCAAAATCATATAAAACAATAGTAAACATGGCATGAATACTTCATAAATTATCAATACGTTGGAGATGTATCAATGGTCGAGACATAAAGATTCATATATTGGAAGGTTATATTCGGACACCGGAATGGTTCGGGTCATATCGGATAACTTTCGGAGTACCAGGGGTTACCGGAACCCCCCTCCCCCCCCGGAAGCTATTGGGCCTCATGGGCCTTATTGTAGAAGAGAGAGGGCTGGCCAAGAGGTGGCACGCGCCCCCCTTGCCCCAATCTGAATTGGACAAGGGGAGGGGGCGGCACCCCCCCCCCCTCCTTCCTTCTCTCCTCCTCCTCCTTCCCCCTTCTCCTACTTGGACTAGGAAAGGGGGAAACCTACTCCTACTAGCAGTAGGATTCCTCACCCCTTGGCGTCCCCCTTGTGGCCGACCGGCCTCCTCCTCCCCTCCTTTATATATGGGGGAGGGGGTACCCCATAGACACACACGTTGATCTTTAGTTGTGTGCGGCGCCCCCTCCACAGTTTTCCACCTCGGTCATATTGTCGTAGTGCTTAGGCGAAGCCCTGTGATGGTAACTTCATCATCACCGTCACCACGCCGTCGTGCTGACGAAACTCTCCCTCGGCCTCAGCTGTATCTAGAGTTCGAGGGACGTCAGCGAGCTAAACGTGTGCAGATCGCAGAGGTGTCGTGCGTTCGGTTCTTGATCGGTTGGATCGTGAAGACGTTCGACTACATCAAACGCGTTACTAAACGCTTCTGCTTTCGGTCTACGAGGGTACGTGGACACACTCTCCCTGCTCGTTGCTATGCTTCTCCTAGATAGATCTTGCTTGATCGTAGGATTTTTTTGAAATACTATGTTCCCCAACAGCGGCATCCGAGCCAAGTCTATGCGTAGATGTTATATGCACGAGTACAACACAAAGAGTTGTGGACGTTAATAGTCATACTGCTTACCAACATGTCATACTTTGATTCGGCGATATTGTTGGATGAAGCGGCCCAGACCAACGTTACATGACCGTGTTTATGAGACTGGTTCTACCGCCGTGCTTCGCACACAGGTGGCTAGTGGGTGTCTGTTTCTCCAACTTTAGTTGAATCGAGTGTGACTACGCCCGGTCCTTGTTGAAGGTTAAAACAACACACTTGATGAAAAATCGTTGTGGTTTTGATGCGTAGGTAAGAATAGTTCTTGCTACAAGCCCGTAGCAGCCACGTAAAACTTGCAACAACAAAGTAGAGGACGTCTAACTTGTTTTTGCAGGGCTTGCTGTGATGTGATATGGTCAAGACATGATGATATATAATTTGTTGTACGAGATGATCATGTTTTCTAACAGTTATCAGCAACTGGTAGGAGCCATATGATTGTCGCTTTGTTGTATGAAATGCAATCGCCATGTAATTGCTTTACTTTATCAATAAGCGGTAGCGATAGTCGTAGTAGCAATAGTTGGCGAGACGACAATGATGCTTTGATGGAGATCAAGGTGTCAAGCCAGTGACGATGGTGATCATGACGGTGCTTTGGAGATGGAGATCAAAGGCACAAGAGGATGATGGCCATATCATATCACTTATATTGATTGCATGTGATGTTTATCCTTTATGCATCTTATTTTGCTTAGTACGGCGGTAGAATTATAAGATGATCTCTCACTAAATTTCAAGGTACAAGTGTTCTCCCTGTGTATGCACCGTTGCGACAGTTCGTCGTGCCGAGACACCAGGTGATGATCGGGTGTGATAAGCTCTACGTTCACATACAACGGGTGCAAGCCAGTTTTGCACACGCAGAATATTCGGGTTAAACTTGATGAACCTAGCATATGCAGATATGGCCTCGGAACACTGAGACAGAAAGGTCGAGCGTTAATCATATAGTAGATATGGTCAACATAGGGATGTTCACCATTGAAAACTACTCCATCTCACGTGATGATCGGACATGGTTTAGTTCATATGGATCTCGTGATCACTTAGATGATTAGAGGGATGTCTATCTAAGTGGGAGTTCTTAAGTAATATGATTAATTGAACTTTAATTTATCATGAACTTAGTGCCTGATAGTATTTTGCATGTCTATGTTGTTGTAGATAAATGGCCTGTGCTACTGTTTCATTGAATTTTAATACGTTCCTCGAGAAAGCTAAGTTGAAAGATGATGGCAGCAACTACCTGGACTGGGTCCGTAACTTGAGGATTATCCTCATTGCTACACAGAAGAATTACGTCCTGGAAGCACCGCTAGGTGCCAAACCCGCTGCAGGAGCAACTCCAGATGTTATGAACGTCTGTGAGAGCAAAGCTGATGACTACTCGATAGTTCAGTGTGCCATGCTTTACGGCTTAGAACCGGGACTTCAACAACGTTTTGAACGTCATGGGGCATATGAGATGTTTCAGGAGTTGAAGTTAATATTTCAAGAAAATATACGTATTGAGAGATATGAAGTCTCCAACAAGTTCTACAACTGCAAAATGGAGGAGAATAGTTTGGTCAGTGAGCATATACTCAGAATGTCTGGGTACCACAATCACTTGACACAGCTGGGAGTTAATCTTCTGGTTGGTAGTATCATTGACAGAGTTCTTCAATCACTGCCACCAAGCTACAAAAGATTCGTGATGAACTATAATATGCAAGGGATGGATAAGACAATTCTCGAGCTCTTTGCGATGCTAAAGGCTGCGGAGGTAGAAATCAAGAAGGAGCATCAAGTGTTGATGGTCAACAAGACCACTAGTTTCAAGAAGAAGGGCAAAGGGAAGAAAGGGAACTTCAAAAAGGACGGCAAGCAAGTTGCTGCTCAAGTGAAGAAGCCCAAGTCTGGACCTAAGCCTGAGACTGAGTGCTTCGACTGCAAAGGGACTGGTCACTGGAAGCGGAACTGCCCTAAGTATTTGGCGGATAAGAAGGATGGAAAAGTGAAAGGTATATTTGATATACATGTTATTTATGTGTACCTTACTAATTCTCGTAGTAGCGCCTAGGTATTTGATACTGGTTCTGTTGCACATATTTGCAACTCGAAACAGGGGCTACGGATTAAGCGAAGATTGGCTAAGGACGAGGTGACGATGCGCGTGGGATATGGTTCCAAAGTCGATGTGATTGCCGTCGGCACGCTACCTCTACATCTACCTTCGAGATTAGTTTTAGACCTGAATAATTGTTATTTGGTGCCAGCGTTAAGCATGAGCATTATATCTGGATCTTGTTTGATGCGAGACAGTTACTCATTTAAATCGGAGAATAATGGTTGTTCTATTTATATGAGTTATATCTTTTATGGTCATGCACCCTTAATGAGTGGTCTATTTTTACTAAATGTCGATAGTAGTGATACACATATTCATAGTATTGAAGCCAAAAGATATAAGTTCAATAATGATAGTGCAACTTATTTGTGGCACTGTCGTTTAGGTCATATTGGTGTAAAGCACATGAAGAAACTCCATGCTCATGGGCTTTTGGAATCGCTTGATTATGAATCACTTGATGCTTGCGAACCATGCCTCATGGGCAAGATGACTAAGACTCCGTTCTCCGGAACAGTGGAGCGAGCTACAAACTTATTGGAAATAATACATACTGATGTATGTGGTCCGATGAGTGTTGATGCTCGCGGCGGGTATCGTTTTTCTGACCTTCACAGATGATTTGAGCATATATGGGTATATCTACTTGATGAAACATAAGTCTGAAATATTTGAAAAGTTCAAAGAATTTTAGAGTGAAGTGGAAAATCATCGTAACAAGAAAATAAAATTTCTATGATCTGATCATGGAGGTGAATATATGAGTTACGAGTTTGGTCTTCATTTGAAACAAAGCAGAATAGTTTCTCAACTCACGCCACCCGAAACACCACAGCGTAATGGTGTGTCCGAACGTCGGAATCATACTTTATTAGATATGGTGCAATCTATGATGTCTCTTACTCATTTACCGCTATCGTTTTGGGGTTATGCTTTAGAGACGGTTGCATTCACGTTAAGTAGGGCACCATCTAAATCCGTTGAGACGACACCATATGGACTGTGGTTTGGCAAGAAACCCAAGTTGTCATTTCTTAAAGTTTGGGGCTGCGATGCTTATGTGAAAAAGCTTCAACCTTATAAGCTCGAACCCAAATCGGAGAAGTGTGTCTTCATAGGATACCCAAAGGAGACTGTTGGGTACAACTTCTATCACAGTTCTGAAGGCAAGTTTTCGTTGCTAAGAATGGATCCTTTCTAGAGAAGGAGTTTCTCTCGAAAGAAGTGAGTGGGAGGAAAGTAGAACTTGATGAGGTAACTGTACCTGCTCCCTTATTGGAAAGTAGTTCATCACAGAAATCAGTTCCAGTGATTCCTACACCAATTAGTGAAGAAGCTAATGATGATGATCATGAAACTTCTGATCAAGTTACTACCGAACCTCGTAGGTCAACTAGAGTAAGATACGCACCAGAGTGGTATGGTAATCCTGTTCTGGAAGTCATGTTACTTGACCATGATGAACCTACGAACTATGAGGAAGCGATGATGAGCCCAGATTCCACGAAATGGCTTGAGGCCATGAAATTTGAGATGGGATCCATGTATGAGAACAAAGTGTGGACTTTGGTTGACTTGCCCGATGATGGGCAAGCCATAGAGAATAAATGGATCTTCAAGAAGAAGACTGACGCTGACAGTAATGTTACTGTCTGCAAAGCTCAACTTATTGTGAAAGGTTTTCGACAAGTTCAAGGAGTTGACTAAGATGAGACCTTCTCACCCGCAGCGATGCTTAAGTCCGTCTGAATCATGTTAGCAATTGCCGCATTTTATGATTATGAAATTTGGCAAATGGATGTCAAAACTGCATTCATGAATGGATTTCTGGAAGAAGAGTTGTATATGATGCAACCAGAAGGTTTTTTCGATCCAAAGGATTCTAACAAAGTGTGCAAGCTCCAGCGATCCATTTATTGACTGGTGCAAGCATCTCGGAGTTGGAATAAACGTTTTGATAGTGTGATCAAAGCATATGGTTTTATACAGACTTTTGGAGAAGCTTGTATTTACAAGAAAGTGAGTGGGAGCTCTGTAGCATTTCTAATATTATATGTGCATGACATATTGTTGATTGGAAATGATATAGAATTTTTGGATAGCATAAACGGATACTTGAATAAGAGTCTTTCAATGAAAGACCTCAGTGAAGTTGCTTATATATTGGGCATCAAGATCTATAGAGATAGATCAAGACGCTTAATTGGACTTCCACAAAGCACATACCTTGATCAAGTTCTGAAGAAGTTCAAAATGGATCAAGCAAAGAAAGGGTTCTTGCCTGTGTTACAAGGTGTGAAGTCGAGTCAGACTCAATGCCCGACCACTTCAGAAGATAGAGAGAAAATGAAAGTCATTCCCTATGCTTCAGCCATAGGTTCTATCATGTATGCAATGATGTGTACTAGACCTGATGTGTGCCTTGCTATTAGTTTAGCAGGGAGGTACCAAAGTAATCCAGGAGTGGATCACTGGACAGCGGTCAAGAACATCCTGAAATACCTAAAAAGGACTAAGGATATGTTTCTCGTTTATGGAGGTGATAAAGAGCTCGTCGTAAATGGTTACATCAATGCAAGCTTTGACACTGATCCAGATGACTCTAAGTCACAAACTGGATACATATTTATATTAAATGGAGTGGTTGTAAGTTGGTGCAGTTCCAAGCAGAGCGTCGTGGCGGGATCTACGTGTGAAGCGGAGTACATAGCTGCTTCCAAAGCAGCAAATGAAGGAGTCTGGATGAAGGAGTTCATATCCAATCTAGGTGTCATACCTAGTGCATCGGGTCAAATGAAAATCTTTTGTGACAGTACTGGTGCAATTGCCTTGGCAAAGGAATCCAGATTTCACAAGAGAACCAAGCACATCAAGAGACGCTTCAATTCCATCCATGATCAAGTCAAGGACGGAGATATAGATATTTGCAAGATACATACGGATCTGAATGTTGCAGACCCGTTGACTAAGCCTCTCTCACGAACAAAACATGATCGGCACCAAGACTCCATGGGTGTTAGAATCATTACAATGTAATCTAGATTATTGACTCTAGTGCAAGTGGGAGACTGAAGGAAATATGCCCTAGAGGCAATAATAAAGTTGTTATTTATATTTCCTTATATCATGATAAATGTTTATTATTCATTCTAGAATTGTATTAACCGAAAACTTGATACATGTGTGAACACATAGAAAAACAGAGTATCCCTAGTATGCCTCTACTTGACTAGCTCGTTAATCAAAGATGGTTAAGTTTCCTAGCCATAGACATGTGTTGTCATTTGATGAATCAGATCACATCATTCTGGACAAGACCCATCCGTTAGCTTAGCACTATGATCGTTTAGTTTATTGTTATTGCTTTCTTCATGACTTTATACATGTTCCTATGACTATGAGATTATGCAACTCCCGAATACCGGAGGAACACTTAGTGTGCTATCAAACGTCACAACATAACTGGGTGATTATAAAGATGCTCTACAGGTGTGTCCGATGGTGTTTGTTGAGTTGGCATAGATCGAGATTAGGATTTGTCACTTCGATAGTCGGAGAGGTATCTCTGGGCCCTCTCAGCAATGCACATCACTATAAGCCTTGCAAGCAATGTGACTAATGAGTTAGTTGCGGGATGATGCATTATGGAATGAGTAAAGAGAATTGCCGGTAACGAGATTGAACTAGGTATGATGATACCGATGATCGAATCTCGGGCAAGTAACATACCGATGCCAAAGGGAACAACGTATGTTGTTTTGCGGTTTGACCGATAAAGATCTTCGTAGAATATGTAGGAGCCAATATGAGCATCCAGGCTCCGCTATTGGTTATTGACCGGAGATGTGTCTCGGTCATGTCTACATAGTTCTGAAACCCGTAGGGTCTGCACGCTTAACGTTCGATGACGATTTCTATTATGAGTTATGTATTTTGATGTACCGAAGGTAGTTCGGAGTCCCGGATGTGATCACGGACATGAAGAGGAGTCTCGAAATGGTCGATACATAAATATTCATATATTGGAAGTTTATATTCGGACACCGGAATGGTTCGGGTCGTATCGGATAAGTTTCACAGTACCAGGGGTTACCGGAACCCTCCCGGGAAGCTATTGGGCCTCATGGGCCTTAGTGGAGAAGAGAGAGGGCTGGCCAGGAGGTGGCGTGCGCCCCCCGTTTCCCCAATCCGAATTGGACAAGGGGAGGGGGCGGCACCCCCCCCTCCTTCCTTCTCTCCTCCTCCTCCTCCCCCCCCCCCCCCCCCCGCTTCTCCTACTTGGACTAGGAAAGGGGGAAACCTACTCCTACTAGGAGTAGGATTCCTCCCCCCTTGGCATGCCCCTTATGGCCGACCGGCCTCCTCCTCCCCTCCTTTATATATGGGGGAGGGGGCACCCCATAGACACACAAGTTGATCTTTAGCCGTGTGCGGTTCCCCCCTCCACAGTTTTCCACCTCGGTCATATTGTCGTAGTGCTTAGGTGAAGCCATGCGTCTGTAACTTCATCATCACCGTCACCACATTGTCGTGCTGACGAAACTCTCCCTCGTCCTCAGCTGGATCTAGAGTTCGAGGGACGTCACCAAGCTGAACGTGTGCAGATCATGGAGGTGCCATGCGTTCGGTACTTGATTGGTTGGATCGCGAAGACGTTCGACTACATCAACCGCGTTACTAAACGCTTCCACTTTCAGTCTACGAGGGTGCGTGGACGCACTCTCCCCGCTCGTTGCTATGCTTCTCCTAGATAGATCTTGCGTGATCGTAGGAATTTTTTTGAAATACTACGTTCCCCAACAAGCCTACCCTCCAATTCAGTATTTTCAAGACGCGACCCAACACGGTTCCAAGACTCTTGGACCACCTCTCTAAAAATTTCTTGCTTTAACCAGTGAGCCTCGAAACACAATACAGTTGGCCCATCAGATTCCTTTCATTAGCTTCATTCATACTCATAAGAATAGGACGACGGTCAGAACGATGACATTCAAACTTTTCTAGAGCAACGTCACCAAAACTTCTCATTATTCCAAGTTCCATTTGTCAGCTCCCTATCAAGAAGCTCTCTAATCTTTCCATTTTTCCACGTCTCCAATGTACCCAAAGTCTTCAAGATTGTAGTCATCGAAGGCCTTACGAGAATCTTGCATAAAGTGTGCGGGTCTCGGGTTGCCCCGATCCTTCTCAAAAGAATGTAAGATCTCATTCATCTCGCCCATCACTAGCCATAGAAAGTCACTGATTGTGTGAAGGTCTCAGAGACATTGCCATGTTTGATGTTTGTTTGCCCAATTAGGTTCATTGTACATCCTAGTGAACCTCCATGCATTCTCTTGCCCACTCCTCCCAGAACATCAATAAACTTGTCTGGCTTAAACCACAACAAAGTATTGATGTCCTTCTTCCAAAACAGCAAAATACCCCCACTTGGCCATCGCTTTTAACACCCTCCTTGAAGTCCATCTTCAATCGACGTCTTAAGCATTCTGTCGTGCATTCATCTCAATAATTTTCTGACACAAATAAGACCTATGCACACTGACGCTTATGGACATCCAAAAATTCCCTCAGTACTGCAACCTGTTGCAAACCACAACAATTCCACCAGAGAATCTTCATCGCAAGCTAACTCACAAAACCTTCCCCAGTCCCTAAACCCTAGATCATCTCTATCCTTACCAGCAAGAAAGTCCCTAGCTACCTCTCCATACATAACATAACCCTCAGGTATATCACGCAATTCATATCTAGGAGAGCTAGGTCTAGCAGGTGTCTCAAAGTGTTCAGTTTCAATAATTTCAGAAATATCATCAGTTTCAACATTAACTCTAGCAAGTTGTTCATCAAGAAATTCACCCAGTGGCACATCATTTTCAAGCAAAGCAGTATTACCATCATAAGCATCATGCATAGTAGAAGTAGCATCATCAATTACTTGCAAAATATCAGAATGAATAGCAGGTGGTGGTGTCGCAAGCTTACTCAAAACAGAAGGTGAATCAAGTGCAGAGCTAGATGGCAGTTCCTTACCTCCCCTCGTAGTAGAGGGAAAAAATCTTGGCTTTGTTATCTTTCAGATTCCTCATAGTGATCAACAGATATAAATCCCAAGTGACTGAGAGAATAGAGTTATGCTCCCCGGCAGCAGCGCCAGAAAAAGGTCTTGATAGCCCACAAGTATAGGGGATCACAACAGTTTTCGAAGGTAGAGTATTCAACCCAAATTTATTGATTCGACACAAGGGGGGCCAAAGAATATTCTCAAGTATTAGTAGCTGAGTTGTCAATTCAACCACACATGGAAGACTTAATATCTACAACAAAGTCTTTAGTAGAAAAGTAGTATGGAAGGAACGGTAACGATGGCAAAAGTAACAGTAGCAGTTTTGTAGTAATTGTAACAGTGGCAACGGCAAAGTAACTTAGCAAAGATCAATATGTGAAAAGCTCGTAGGCAATGGATCAGTGATGGATAATTATGTCAGATGGCATTCATCATGCAACAGTTATAACCTAGGGTGACACAGAACTAGCTCCAATTCATCAATATAATGTAGGCATGTATTCCGTATATAGTCATACGTGCTTGTGGTAAAGAACTTGCATGACATCTTTTGTCCTACTGTCCCGTGGCAGTGGAGTCCTAATGGAAACTAAGGGATATTAAGGCCTCCTTTTAATAGAGAACCGGACCAAAGCATTAGCACTTAGTGAATAAATGAACTCATCAAACTACGGTAATCACCGGAAAGAATCTGAATTATTGTCACCTTGGGGTATGCGGATCATAACACGTAATAGGTGTCTACAACTTGCAAGATAGGATCAAGAACACAAATATATTCATGAAAACATAATAGGTTCAGATCTGAAATCATGGCACTCGGGCCCTAGTGACAAGCATTAAGCATAGCAAAGTCGTAGCAACATCAATCTCATAACATAGTGGATACTAGGGATCAAACCCTAACAAACAAACTCGATTACATGATAAATCGCATCCAACCCATCACCGTCCAGCAAGCCTACGATGGAATTACTCACGCACGGCGGTTAGCATCATGAAATTGGTGATGTAGGAAGGTTGGTGATGATGATGGCAATGAATCCCCCTCCTCGGAGTCTCAAACGGACTCCAGATCTGCCCTCCCGATGAAGAACAGGAGGCGATGGCGGCTCTGTCGTGGTTTTGTCACAGCAGATGTCCTCATGGAAGGACTTAGTCATGGAGCCATCACGACGGGTTAGCTTGAAAGGGTTAAAGCGGACACAGGGATGCGAGAGAGTTTATACTAGTTCGGCCCCTTCGATGAAGGTAAAAGCCTACGTCTAGTTGTGATGGAATTGATGGGGTTTCGATGACTAGGGAGCAAACAAGCTTCGCCTAAGTCTCGAGTTGTTGTATGTTGTCCTTGAACCACCATCGGGTCGTCCCCCTATATACACGGGTGACGCCTGCCGGTTTACAGAGTCCCAACACCGGCTCATAGACGTGTCCGGTTTGGTCTCTACCTATTCCTAACTTACAATACAAGTACATACTAATGTCGGTTTACGGCTACAGGCCTTGAACCGACTATGGGCCTTGAGCCCTCATCTTGCCTTCTTGGGCTTTAACATACTTAACTGCTGGCTAAGTTAACCCGACCCAGATAGGCCGGTTTACGCCCAGTAGTAATATCCCCAACATTAGGCCCCAGATTGATTTGAACAGGTTCATGTCAATCCTTAGCAAAAATCTTGGTCTTCAACATCTTCTTGTAGTTTGTTGAACCACCGTGATGTCATCTTCTCTGGTCGTTATAAACCGGAGTGACGTCATATGCCATAATGAAGCTACCCATTATACTTCTTGTTTAATAGATCTGCGATTATCAAGGCGACAGTTTCGTTTCCAAACCCGCGGCCCCTTGATTCTCGCGCCTGACACATGTCCCTGTTTTTATAAATAGGACCGAAGGGTCATTTCCTTTTCCCCCTTCGCTCTCCTCTTCTTCGTCTTCCTCACGACACCCAGCTTCGGAGCGCCGCCGCCGTCGACAACTTCTGCACCAATCTTGGCCGCTGCATCACCCTGAATGCACCAGAGCACCGCGGCGACCTTCCGCGTCTTCCTCGGCTCTAGTAAGTCTTCTGTTCTTTTCAATACAAATCTGTTCTGGGGTTTCCATGTTCTTCTAGTGTTCATCGCCTGCTCCTTGTGCGTAGGCTAGATTTCTTAGTTGAGTCTGTGAATCTTTGCTCTATATGTAGCAGTAGTTTTTATCCTCCGTTTTCACTTTCATATGTTAGGACCATAGATCTGATCCATAACTTTACCTCACAGATTTCATACTGCTCCTTCTAGGTCTTGAATATTTTTCCTTTTACGAACACCCTCCAAATCCAATGTTATGATAGAATCTTGTGAAATCTGTTTCTGCATGCTTACTCATCCGCAATCTTCAACTATTTCAATGTTTAGACCAGGCGGTTTAACTTTGTAGAAAAGTACCACTGATCTGGTATATACCATTAGTCCCCTTGTTGAACCGCCAGAGGTCTTTAGCCAGGCACTGCTGTTTTGCAAACTCCGGTTTATAAGTAACCGCCTCCGGTTTAACAACGTATGCATCAGTGTATATTTGCCCAACACTTCTTGAACCGGAATTACTGCTTTTGTAGATTGCATCATGGCTAAGCAAGTGTACGAGTGCAACTGGGTTCCCTCTCGCGTGACCGAAACTCAGTTGAACAATTTAGTCAAAACTGACGCTTTGAGCAGTAAAGAGGTTATCCATTGGAAGGTCCCTGGTTTAGAATGTCCTCCTACGCCTCAAGAGGGAGAGGTCGTTGTTTTCGCGGATCATCTAGCCCGGGGCTTCAATCCTCCCGGTTCAAAATTTTACCGGGATGTCTTAGCCAATTTCCAACTCCGTCCGCAAGACACCGGCCCAAATTCCGTAACCAACATATGTCACTTCCAAGTACTCTGTGAGGTATTGTTTCAAGAGGAACCCACCGTTGACTTGTTCAGAGACTGCTTCCATCTAAACCGCCGCACAGAGTTTACCGATGGTTCCAACATAGAATTAGGCGGTATGGCGATCCATAAAAGCAAAGAGGTCACCTATCCTCACGCCAAATTGCACATTCATCCCAAAGAGTGGAACCAAACATGGTTTTACTGCAAAGACACCTCTCCTTCTGAATAAAATCCCTTACCTAGTTATCGTCCGGAGCGGCTAAGCAACACGCACCCCTTTCCACAGAGGTTGACCGCCAAGGAGAGAAGCAACTATGCTCCTCAACTAGTGAAGCTCAGAGCCTTCATGGCTAATGGTTTAACAGGGGTTGATCTTGCTCGCTGTTGGATATCTTGGAGCATATTGCCCCTAAGCTAGCGCTTCGGTTTAATGTGCGAATACACTGGCAGCGTCAACGACCCGCTGCGGCATATTGACATCCAGCTCACAGATGACAAAGTTACAGAGGCCGTGAAGAAAATACTGAACGAACCGGAAGCCGTCTGTGCTCGAACCGGCTTGCTTCCCTTCTGTGCCACCAACAAACCGCCAGCCATAAGATTCACACTACTTTTTTATTGAATCTGTCCTTGCTCAATTTACCAAAATTTTTAATATCAACATCTTTCAAATAGGGTGATGATCCGTTTTGGAGCAAGAAACTTCCACAGGAGAAGCCGGAGAAGCCTGAGAAGCCAGAGAAACCGGAGAGACCAACCCGGCCCAAGAGCAGAGTTGTTAAGAGGCCAGCTAACAGGAAGAAAACCACTGTGTCTTCTGATCCGGCAGTTGACGATGATGTGGGTAATCCGGACCTTGAGGTAGAACTTGATTCACTTGGCTTATTTTTCACACGCCTTATTGATAATGATTATTGCCAGGATGACACCAAAGTCAGTCGTGCTGGTGCTGTAGAGGTAATTGTTCTCTCCTCTGATTCAGACCCTTTGCCTTCACAAAAAATCCGTCGGGCAAACCGGAAAGTTAAATTTTCTCATCCTCTTGCTTATTTGGACCCAAACTTTCTTATGAAGACACACCAGCACGAGGCTCACCGCACAACTCGGCACAGCGGCCAGGTAGTTACCTCCGCCGGTTTACCGAACAGTCTGGTTCAGAAACACCGTTCAGAGGTCTCTAACTCTCTTGTCAATGATTGTCCTAAAATGGGCTGTTTTCGTCAACCTCTTAATCCGTCTGACTCTGATTATCAGGGTACTTCCCATTCCTCGTCTGGCGAGTCATCAGCCACCCAGCTGCCGCCACTCAAAACGGTGCTTGGGTGAGTCATATTTCTTATGATGTTTCTGATGTATTACATTATATCATATGCTGTATTGATCCTTTTTGTTTCTTCCAGGGCCAAGCCTAGGCCAAGCAAGAAGGCTCGCCTAGACAAAGCGGCTGAAGAGGATACTGTTCCTGAACCAGACAGAACACCAGGTCCTGAAGCGGCTATCCGTGAGGATGTGCCAAACGACCCCCCACCGCAAGATGATGATTTTGTTGCTAAAGAACCACATGCTGACACCTCAGGTCCTGTTGATCAGCCCACAAGCCCGGTCCGGATTGATAGAACAGCCAGCCCGTCGACGAAAGCTGACAAACCGGCGACTCCAATGCAAACCGGTGAAGCAAAAGATGACGATGTTATTATTACTGGTATTGGTCGTACCGAGCCTAGCAATCATGTCGCCTTATCCAAACACATTGCCAAAGAAGAATTTGCTGCAATCAATAAAGGAAAATGGAATGTCGACTTGTCAACCTATGCCGCTCTGTCTCCCCGGGATCTCCATTCCGGCTATCTGAACCGGTTATACACTAGCCGTGACTATGAAGCCGGTCTGGTTGACATGATGAAGGACAAATATGAGGTAATTTCCATATACTTCTCTGCTTGTATACTTCCATCTGTCAACTCCAATAGCCCCCAAGTGACGGTTTAAGATATCAACTTAAACCGGGACTTTTCAATGTGAAACTTCAATGTATCTGAACTTTGCTGATGAAGCCCCCAAGGGCCGGTTCAACTTAATGTAGTTAAACCGGGACTTTAGGTAAAAAAAGTATCAATAATTATTGAGCAAATAGCCATTAGCCCCCAAGTGCCAAGTTGAATACTTGTATTGAGCTTGGGACTTCATAAAAGTTGTAGAATGAAGATCAAATAGGCATTAGCCCCCAAGTACCGAGGGCATAACTTGTTATGTGGTTGGTACTTCACTTCTGTACCCTCATCTGAATCATATCATTGTCTGTATGTAGGCTGAGATGAGCAAAAGAGAAAGCCAAATCGCCGATCTGCAAGAAAATTTGAAGTCCCAGCAGGCTGAAACCTCCAAAGCCAAGGAGGAATTAACCAGCGCTTTAAGCGCCATGGAGTAGCTGAAGAAGGGCTTCCAGAAAGAGCGGGCAAATTGGGCTACTGAAAAGTCCGCTTTAACCAAGCGAGCAGAAAATGCCGAGGCTGCACTCAAACGGGTAGTGGACGAACTGACCAGCATAAAGCGGCAAGTGCATGCCATGACTGCTGCTATCTTCGGTAAGCCGGTTTGACTTCTGGAGTGACTTGGCCTTCTTATGGAACTTCCGGTTTGTTAACCTTTTGTAATATTTCAGGGACACACATTGGTCATTTAGGGTCGGACGTGCGGAAGAAACTGAAAGCTGCCTACACTTTGATCGAACAATTGTATACTGGTGCGCATCAGATCATCTCTACTGCATCCCATAACAACCCGGCGCCCTCCTTGATCCAAGACACCCTTAAAAGGTTGTCTATGCTTCCTTCCCGGGTTGAAGAGCTGAAAAAATCTGCTGCTCGAACTGGTGCTATAAATGCCTTGATCCGGGCAAAAGCGTGGGTGCCGGATTTCGACCCTATTGAAGCGGCTCAGGGCTATCCCAGCTTGAAGGAAGACGGGTCACAATTTAGTGAAGCGGATCTGCGAGTAATAAACCGGGAGGTGCGTCCTCTAGCTTGTCCATTGGTTGAAGAGGCAGACTTGTCTCATTATCAAACCCAATATGATGACCAAAACAAGCGAGTAGCTGCACCAATTCCTGAAGCGGAGAATCTTATCCCTCCAATCCATAAGCACACTTATGCTCCTGATATTGAACCGTCGCTGCTGATTCATGATGAAGCTGTCTTTCAGGCATTAATGGGAATTGACTGGACAACTGTTGATTTCCAGCCGCTGGGTAGAGAAGCAGAGGTTGAAGCGGCACGAGATGACCCGCAACCATCAGGCCAGGCCGGCGATCAAGCTTGAACCGAAATCCGGTTTAAACTCCTGCTCCTTTAGGCGAAAAGACAATGATCTTATTTGGGCACCGTGTTGCCTTGTAATAGGCTAGCCGATACTCTTGATTTTGATATGCCTTCGTGCATAATTACTGCAACTTGTGCTTCCTTTGGGTGATGAAATTTCCAAAGTATTTTCTGCAATCAAAAAAGCTGAAAGCACCACCACGGTTGTACCGTCAGGCGGATTATGATTTCTGCATATATGAAATCAAATATCTTAATTTTAAGTACCTGATCAAATGTTGTGATACATAATACCTGCCATCGTTGGGCATGAAGTTGGCTTGGCCAATCTTAAAGCGGAGGTTTATGAACCCATACCGTCAGAGGAGAAAACCGCTCATGTGTATATAACATCGGTTTACCATATAAACCGTGCCGGGTTATGATAAACACCGTGTTACCCCATAATAGGTTGTTAACAAAAAATCAAACCGGGCAAATAGTCTCCGGATTAAAAATGGACCGGATTCTGCCAATTGACAATTGAACCGGTTTAAGAATTGTCGGTTTAGAAAACACAACGAAAATAAATATTTATCAAAGAAAATTTCAAGCAAAGGTAATGATAAAACCATTTGCAAAAAGAGGCTATTGAGCCGATCAAGTGGCATCACCATGGTCGGACGCGACCAAGCTCCCGATAGGCGTAGCTATGGTTCAAGTCAGCCAGGTCCCCAAATGATGCAGTGGCATTATACCGATCAAGAGGTGTAGCGATGGTTCGGGTTCGACCAAGCCCCCAAGTGATTCTGTGGCCTTAGGTCGATCAAGAGGCATGACTGGTTCAGACGTGACCATGTCCCCAAGTGATCTGATGGCTTTCGCCTATCAAAAAGGTGTTGCATTGGTTCGGATACGACCAAGCCCTCAAGTGATATAATATGAAGCTTTAAAAGCTAACTCAAGGAGTAAACCGGAGGCCGCTTTAGGACAAATAAAACCCCGTGTAACCACGCATGATGTAAAAGGAACAGATACCCCGCTTTAGCTGAGGCTCCGGTTTATTATATTGATCATAATATATACATTGTCATAATATGTACATAAGCAGAGCCAATGGCTTAGGTATAGTAAGCCCGAAGATGAGCTATGTTCCACGGCCTGTTGGTCTCCTCCTCTGATGTACGTGAGTCTTTATGCTCTCGAATATCGATCAGATAGTATGACCCGTTGTGTAGATTCTTGCTGACCATGAAAGGTCCCTCCCAAGGTGGGTATAACTTGTGCATATCAGTCTGATCTTGGATAAGCCTAAGTACCAAATCTCCTTCTTGAAAGGTTCTGGTTCTGACTCGGCGAGTGTGATAACGACGAAGATCCTGTTGGTAAATCGCCGAGCGGGCAGCTGCTATGTCACGCTCTTCATCCAACAGGTCCAGAGCATCTTGTCGTGCTACCTCATTGTCCGCTTCAACATAAGCCGCTACACGAGGTAAATCATGACGAATATCACTGGGGAGAACCGCCTCCGCTCCGTAGACCATGAAGAACGGTGTGTATCCTGTTGATCTGTTGGGCGTGGTATTAATGCTCCATAATACAGATGGCAATTCTTCAACCCAACAACCCGGCATTCGTTGCAAAGGAACCATAAGCCGGGGTTTGATGCCTCGCAAGATCTCTTGATTAGCCCTCTCTGCTTGACCATTGGACTGGGGGTGAGCCACTGATGAAACGTCCAGCCGGATGTGCTCACGTTGACAGAACTCCTTCATAGCACCCTTGGACAAGTTGGTACCATTATCAGTGATGATGTTGTGTGGAAAACCAAACCAGAAAACCACCTTTTTGATGAATTGAACCGTCGTGGCCGCATCACACTTGCTAACGGGTTCTGCCTCCACCCACTTTGTAAATTTGTCGACCGCCACCAAAAGGTGAGTCTTCTTGTCCTTGGACCTTTTGAAAGGCCCAACCATATCCAGCCCCCAAGTCGCAAATGGCCAAGTGATTGGAATCATCCTCAATTCTTGAGCCAGTACATGAGCACGTCTTGAGAACTTTTGGCAACCGTCACATCGTCTGACCAGATCTTCCGCATCAGCATGAGCAGTCAACCAATAGAAGCCGTGACGAAACGCTTTAGCCACTAAAGATTTTGAACCGGCGTGATGACCACAATCCCCTTCGTGGATCTCATGTAAGATTTCACAGCCTTCTTCGGGGGACACACAGCGTTGAAACGCCCCTGACACACTGCATCGATGCAACTCGCCATTGACAATAGTCATGGATTTGGATCGCCGGATTATCTGCCGGGCCAGAATCTCATCCTCTGGTAACTCGCCCCGGTTCAAGTACGCAAGATAAGGAATCGTCCAATCCGGAATAACATGAAGCGCTGCCACCAATTGAGCCTCCGGATCAGGAATAGCCAAATCCTCTTCACCAGGGAGCTTGACCGATGGATTATGCAGCACATCCAAGAAAACATTAGGCGGGACCGGTTTGCGTTGAGAGCCCAACCGGCTTAAAGCGTCTGCTGCTTCATTCTTACGGCGGTCCACATGGTCTACCTGATAACCTTTGAAGTGACCTGCAACAACATCCACCTCACGACGATATGCTGCCATGAGTGGGTCCTTGGAATCCCAAGTGCCAGACACCTGCTGAGCCGCCAGGTCCGAGTCACCGAAGCACTTAACTCGGCTTAGATTCATTTCCTTAGCCATCCGAAGACCATGGAGCAAGGCTTCATACTCTGCTGCATTGTTAGTACAAGGGAACATTAAGCGGAGAACATAACAAAACTTATCACCTCGTGGGGAAGTTAATATGACTCCAGCCCCCGAGCCCTCCAATTGCCTAGACCCATCAAAATGGATAGTCCAATATGTGTGATCCGGCTTCTCTTCATGTGCTTGCAGTTCTGTCCAGTCATTGATGAAATCAACAAGTGCTTGAGACTTGACCGCCGTCCGAGGCACGTATTTCAATCCGTGCGGCCCAAGCTCTATAGCCCACTTAGCAATCCGGCCAGTTGCTTCCCGGTTCTGGACTATATCTCCCAAGGGAGAAGAACTGACCACTGTGATGGGGTGTCCCTGGAAATACTGCTTAAGCTTCCGGCTTGCCATAAAAACTCCATATACCAGCTTCTGCCAATGCGGATACCTTTGCTTGGACTCAATGAGCACCTCGCTGATATAGTAAACCGGACGCTGAAACGGATGCTCCTTGCCTGCCTCCTTTCGCTCCACTACAGTGGCTACACTGACTGCACGAGCATTAGCGGCAACATATAGTAGCAACGGCTCCTTGTCGATTGGAGCGGCGAGTACAGGCGGATTGTCCAACTGCCGCTTTAAATCCTCCAATGCTTTATCAGCAGCAGAACTCTAGACGAATTGATCCGTCTTCTTTAGCACCTGATACAAAGGGATGGCCTTCTCACCAAGGCGGCTGATAAACCGGCTCAACGCGGCAATCCGGCCTGCCAGGCATTGAACATCATTGATGCACTTCGGTTTAGCCAGGGAAGTGATCGCTGTAATTTTCTCCAGATTAGCCTCAATTCCCCTATTGGACACCGGAAAACCCAATAACTTGCCAGCTGGTACACCAAAGACACACTTGGCCGGGTTGAGCATCATCTTGTACGTCCTCAGGTTATCAAAGGTTTCCTTCAAATCGTCAACCAGAGTCTCCTTCTCCCTTGACTTTACCACAATATCATCCACATAAGCATGCACATTACGGCCAATCTGTTTATGAAGGCAATTCTGTACACACCGTTGATAAGTTGTCTGGGCACTCTTGAGCCCAAAGGGCATAGATACATAGCAGAAGGCTCCAAAAGGAGTTATGAATGTTGTTTTCTCCTGGTCCTTAACTGCCATCTTGATCTGATGATAACCAGAATATGCATCCAGAAAACTCAAACGCTCACAACCCGCCGTAGCATCGATAATCTGATCAATACGGGGGAGGGCAAAAGGATCTACTGGACAAGCTTTGTTAACATCTGTGTGGAAGACTTTGTTAAGCTTTGTTAAGATCTGTTAAGATCTGTGTGGAAGGACCAGCACCGGATTAGCCAGCCATTCAGGGTGGAAGACTTCAATGATAAAGCCAGCTGCTAAGAGCCTGGCCACCTCTTCTCCAATAGCTTTGCGTCTTTCCTCATTGAACCGGCATAGGAACTGTTTCACCGGTTTATACTTAGGATCCACATTAAGAGTGTGCTCAGCGAGTTGCCTCGGTACACCTGGCATGTCAGAAGGCTTCCATGCAAAAATGTCCCGATTCTCACGGATGAACTCGATGAGCACACTTTCCTATTTCGGATCCAAGTTGGCACTGATACTGAATTGCTTGGATGAATCGCCAAGTACGAAGTCAACAAGCTTAGTCTCAGCCGCCGGGTTGAACTTCAGGCCGGATCATGCTCCGTGGTCGGCTTATTCAATGGAGTCATGTCCGCCGGATCAACATTGTCCTTGTAATACTTCAGCTCCTTCGTGGCACAAACCGACTCCGCATAAGCCGCATCACCTTCTTCACACTCCAAAGCAATTTTTCGGCTTCCGTGAACCGTTATTGTTCCTTTGTGACCCGGCATCTTGAGCTGCAAATACACACAACAACGTCGTGCCATAAACTTGGCGTAAGCCGGCCGCCCAAACAGGGCGTGATATGGACTCTGGATTTTTACCACCTCAAAGGTTAGTGTCTCCGACCTGGAATCATGATCATCTCCAAAGGCTACTTCCAAAGCTATCTTGCCAACAGGATATGCTGACTTACCAGGCACCACACCATGAAACACCGTATTGGACAGTTTAAGATTTTTATCTGTTAATCCCATACGACGGAAGGTCTCATAATATAAGATATTAATACTGCTCCCTCCATCCATTAGCACCTTGGTGAGCTTATAACCTCCCACCTGAGGTGCCACCACCAAAGCTAGCTGGCCCGGATTGTCAACCCGGGGAGGGTGATCCTCTCTGCTCCATATGATTGGTTGTTCAGACCAGCGTAGATAACGGGGCACGGCCGGTTCAACAGAATTTACTGCTCGCTTATGGAGCTTCTGATCTCGCTTGTCCAAGCTAGTAGTGAAGACATGATATTGCCCACTGTTCAACTGCTTCGGGTGACTCTGATAACCCGACTGCTGCTGCTGCTACTGCTGATTGTAATCACCTTGATTATTCTGATTACCTTGATTGTTATGTCTGCCCTGATTACCATTAAATCTTGAACCGGAATTTCCTCCGCCGTAACCCGGCCCGGATCCTGAGCCACCACCTGATCCGTTGTCATACCGGAAAGCATTAGAGTTCTTGAACTCCTGCATAATGTAACAATCCTTCCAAAGGTGATTGGCTAGCACCTCTTTCGTCCCATGCTTTGGACAAGGCTGGTTTAACAGGTAAGACAAGCGGTCCGGGTTAGGATTAGGCGCTCCACTGCGATTCGGCGTTTGACCTTTACGTCGCTGGCCCTTGTCCTGCGCGTTGGTATTTGCCACAAAGTTCATGCTGCCATCCGCTTTACGCTTGCCTCCGTTTCCATGACCTGCCGGGTTATGCTGCTGTCCTTTGGAGTTGCTTTCTTCTTTCCCTTCCCTGCCTTGTCGTCGTCAGACTCGGGATCCTTGGTACTATCAGAATCAGCATACTTCACCAACGCAGCCATGAGGGTCCCTATATCGTTGCAATGGCACTTCATTCGTCCCAATTTCAACTTTAGAGGCCCAAACCGGCAGTTGCCTTCCAAGGTTATAACCGCGGTGTCGGCATTGATACGGTCTGATGAATGAAAAATTTGTGAGACCCGGCGCACCCAACGAGTCATTGACTCTCCTTCTTCCAGAACACAGGCTGTTAAATCCACTATAGACATTGGCTGTTTACACGTATCCTTGAAGTTCTGGATAAACCGGGCTCGCAACTGGGCCCATGAACTGATAGAGTTGCCCGATAAACTTTTTAACCAAGTGCGGGCCGTTCCTTCGAGCATCATGGTGAAGTATTTTGCACATGCCGCGTCACCTACATCCAGCATCTCCATGGCCATCTCATAGCTCTCTATCCATGTCTCTAGAGGTTGATCGGCAGTGTAATTCGGCACTTTGCGCGGGCCCTTAAAGTCCTTGGGTAAGCGCACGTTGCGTAAAGCGGGGACGAGACAAGGCACTCCCAAAGAGCTAGAAGAAACGCCAGGCTCAATCGAGGTAGTCGGACGAACCGGCGTAAGCTGGCGTGCCTCATATTGTGCTGCTAACTCGGCCTCCCTGCGCGCTCGGGCCCGGTCCACCACTTCCTGAGCATCACCAACACCACCCGCCGGGTTGTTACCACGGGGTACTTCACGGTTTCGTGCATTACTCGACACTGTCAGTTCATCCATCCGCCTGCTATAACTCCAGCTTGGACGAGGGGTGAAATGAATTCGGTCACGACTGTATGAGTATGCTTCCTGTTGGATCAAGGCTGTCCGAAGAAGCTCCTTAACCCGGCGCGTTTCTACCGCCTGCGGCGAATCACCTTCAATTGGGATGGCCTCCAGCCGTGCTGCCGCAGCAACAAGGTTATCCATCGGGTTGGAGTAGTGACCTAGAGGTGTCGAGGCAGCCTGAGGTATGACAGCGTTTTGACGAGGTGGATCCATCAAGTGAGGATGAACCGGCGCGCCCGTCCCTGGTGCTTCCACCCGGTTTACCACCGGCGGGTTGCTAGTTCCCGCTCCCGGGGTGTTGAAGAGATCTCTAGCTTCGAAAACCTGGGGCAAACGGGACTGGTGTTTCTGCTTCAGGACCTCATGCGATGCATTCTGATCCAGCATAAGTCTGTAAGCTTGCGCATCCAACGTGGCCCGCTCTGCAGTCATCCTGGCATCCTCAGCTGCTAGGTCGGCCTTGGCTTGAGTGATCTGATCTCTCACCTTCGCAATTTCCGCATCATGGGCGTCCTGATCCGCCGGGTTAGCCTCTCCCATAAGCGTAGCCAATGCATCAAATAGATCGGACAACACTTGAGCCGGCGGGCGCACAGGGCCACCTGCCCCGGCAGCTGTCGTCGCTACCGATCCGGAGATCATCGCTGCTGCAGTCGAAGAGTGAAGCGCTGCTTGTGTCCTGGCCATGAATATTCCGACCCGGTTTGGCATATCAGAGGGGTCCGGAATACTGTCGCCATCGGAACAGCCCCCAATCCGACTATCTTGTAGCTGATATAAAGATTCGGTTTCTCCGGTTGATGACTCGTCGCCGGAATAAACGACGGTCTCGCCACCAGATTCCGATCCATCCTCATAGTTTCCTCCATGGATGACTCCCACGAAGGCACGCTTCACGACCGGTTTAACCTGGGCAGATCGCGCACGCTGAGCCGTCTCGAAGAGGTCGGTGCAGATGTCCGGCTCAGGGCCCGGTTCACCGATCTTGCCGATGAAGACATGTATGCCACCAAAGGGGACCCGATACCCGTACTCGATTGAGCCGGCCTCGGGGCCCCATCCCGCATCGTCGATGTAGAGCTTGCCGCGACGACTCTTGGTCATCCGGCCCACAGCATAGCCCTTGAGTCCTTCGAAGTTGCCCTCCAAGAACTTGAAACCATCGTGCGATAGCCCCACGGTGGGCGCCAACTGTCGTGGTTTTGTCACGGCAGATGTCCTCATGGAAGGACTTAGTCATGGAGCCATCACGACGGGTTAGCTTGAAAGGGTTAAAGCGGACACAGGGACGCGAGAGAGTTTATACTAGTTCGGCCCCTTCGATGAAGGTAAAAGCCTACGTCTAGTTGTGATAGAATTGATGGGGTTTCGATGACTAGGGAGCAAACAAGCTTCGCCTAAGTCTCGAGTTGTTGTCTGTTGTCTTTGAACCGCCGCCGGGTCGTCCCCTTATATACACGGGTGACGCCCGCCGGTTTACAGAGTCCCAACACCGGCTCATAGACGTGTCCGGTTTGGTCTCTACCTATTCCTAACTTACAATACAAGTACATACTAATGCCGGTTTACGGCTACAGGCCTTGAACCGACTATGGGCCTTGAGCCCTCATCTTGCCTTCTTGGGCTTTAACATACTTAACTGCTGGCTAAGTTAACCCGGCCCAGATAGGCCGGTTTACGCCCAGTAGTAATATCCCCAACAGGCTCCGTATCGTAAAATGCAATGAATCCTTCTCTCTGTTTTTTCTCCCCGGATGTGAATATATAGCATTGGAATTAGGGCCGGAGGAGGTCCAGGGGGCCCACAAGCCACCTAGGCGCGTCCCGGGGGAGCGCCCCAGGCTTGTGGCCAATTTGTTGACCCCCTCTGGTTGATTCTTTCACCAATATTTTTATATATTCCAAAAATATTCTCCGTAAAATTTCAAGTCAATTCAAGAACTTTTATTTCTGCACAAAAATAACACCATGGCAATTCTGCTGAAAACGGCGTCAGTCTGGGTTAGTTCCATTCAAATCATACAAATTAGAGTCTAAAGTAAGGGCAAAAGAGTTTGGAAAAGTAATACGATGGAGACGTATCAGTGGGCTTCTACACTAGAGTAATGTGAAGCCCATACGATATAGGACATATGCGGCCTACTTTCCTTTCTTCATCGGTGAAATGATTAAAGGCATGACTCGTCGAGTTACTCCAAGTGAATCATCACCATCATCTACCAGTGCAAGGCGACCATGTGGTCGGACTTAGGAGATAGCATGTCGCCAGCAAAAGCTATCCATAGTCTTCATGACAACGACGGAGAGAGAATCATCCCCCTATGGATTTACTTTCTTACATATATGTTCTACACACGCAACCCGTTACTTAAATGCAGCTTCCTTTATCACTTCTTCGAACGTCATGACGTGAAGCTAGATGAGAATAATAGAGCACATCGATCAGACTGGGATATATATAGCTATTATCGGGAATTGTGTAAAGCCCCTTCCCCCCCAACTGCGGGAAGTTAGTTTTGTCACAACCAATGTGTGTTTGTCCCAGCTGCTTGTTGCTACAGAACAGAAATTGGATAGTAGAAATGTTGAGCGTGTGATTGTCTTGACTCGTCTTATTTATTTATTTATTTTGTCGTTTTCATAAGAAGTGTTTGGCAAAAATTTCAAGGCTACAACCCTAGGATTTTGACAAGCTACCACCCAAGCTTTATTGCTTTATCGATCCAAAAAATGGTGCCGAAATGTAATGTGAAGGACCATGAATACAAGGGAAAAATATACTCAGAAGGAAATCCTACTTGGCGCATTTATTGTTTGGAATGTTAGGAAAGAAAGAAGTCAGAGATTTTTCTAAGGAAATCTGCTATGCCTCACATTCTTGCGGGCGTAATCACATAAGACATCAGCCTCTCCCACAAGGGTTGGAAAGTAAGTGTTGGTATTTTTGTCCATCTACGATGATAGTCCATGGCTTGTGTTGTTTGTCCCGTCGCGCTTTCATTGGCTTACATAACATTTACAGTTTGCCAGGGGTACTCCTAACTAGCAACCTACCCATTTTGTTTGGCATACCTTTAACAACCCGAATAATTTAACATTTGGGCATATTTCATTATTCATTCATGTGGCACATGGGCCAATTGGCTATCGTATGCCACAATGCATACGACTTACTCTCGTGTGGCACATGTGCATATGGGCTACAACCAACTGGCCTGGTTTTCAATGTCATAATGAACCGAGGACAACGATTCAGGCGTTGCAGAAAAGGTAATTTGGAGGACCCCATCTGCCACGATATCTCAATATCTCTCAGCCATGTGTCGCTCATTCTCCGGTATCTTGGTGGGTCGTTTGCGGTGGAGTTGGAGTCACTTGCTCGGGGAGAAACGATGACGATGACATCGAGGCAACCTTGACGGGTTTCTTCTCAGTGGTATGTGTGGGTCTTGGGAGTAGCCAGGTCGACCGGGTTGCCCTTCTTTGTGGACGTGTTGTAACATTTTTTGTTTAAGTTTTTGTCAATTAACCAGGCAATTTTCTTCTATCCTTTTTAAAAAACCAGAGTTCCAAGGACATCATGACTTGAGAAAAGAAAATCTCTCTCACTCATCCATCATGCCATGGTACCATGTGATGAGCCCACCGTTCCCAAGCATCAAACTGGCAAGCGGTGCACAAAACAAAACGTGTCGTGTTCCGCGTCCGTAGGAGTTCTTTTTTTTCTGAATATGATCAGACCGGTACCTGTTTCACGCGAGTGCCCGTACGCAACCGATGTTCCGTGCCCGGTCTATAACCGTGCCACGGCAGCAGCACGGCCATAAATCCACACCACACACCGCAACAACAGACTGCATCTGCATCGGGTCCTCTGCCTTTCCGTTCTGCCTGCCACACAAGTTGCCATGTCCACTTCCGCAGGCGTAGCAATCACCAATTGCACGGGGTAGAGCTGAAATGGGACATGGGCTGCCATGATTGGTCCGGTGGGCCTCCTCTGGCAGATGCAAGAGCGAATCAAAAACCAAAACAGGTGCAGGACCCACAATTATATAGACAATACTACTAATATAATAATGGGGTAGTAATATTTGCAAGAGGACGATCCGATCACATAATCAATGATCAGATCCAGACGCGTGACACAGCAGGAAGAAGAAAACATAATCAATGCAGCGATCACAAGCCGCTCTCAGCTTTCCTTTTTTTGTTGTTTGATTGAAAATGGACATGCCACGCTCAGCTAACCATATTTTACTGCACGAGCCCAGCGAGCCTTGCACGAGGCCCAGCTGCCAGTCCGTCCACCTTCCACTCTCCCCCTCCTCTGCTCCGTATAAATCTCCGCAAATCTGACTGAGGCCTGCGTTGCGTGTACCTCTGGTCAGACGACCCATGGAGATCAAGAAGAGCAAGGACGCATGGGGCCTGGTGCTGGTGCTCTTCCTCGGCCAGCTCGTGGCCTTCTCCATGGCCGCCGCCAGCTTCGCCTCCTCCTTCATCGCCAGTCTCGGTACCCATCCTTCCCACTGCCTCAGTAGCCTGCCTAATCCATAAATCCAAATTATCATTTCGCGCAGCACATAGCAATCTTTCTACTCAAATTTCTTGTATTGCCCATCGTGTGTACGTATTATGCAGGAGTTAATACACCGCTCACACAATCCTTCTTCGCCTACCTCCTGCTGACTCTAATTTATGTGCCGATCCTCTTGCACCGACGACAGAAGCCACGGGTGAGCATGAAATTCAGTCATCAAACTTACCTTGTGTGGTTTCAGTTCCACACACCTCCTCACTCTTTACGCCGCTCCTGTCTTGCAGATACCTTGGTACTGGTACTTGGCGCTGGCCTTCGTCGATGTCCAGGGGAACTATCTGGGTGAGCACAAGCAGGCAACACGCATTTCAGTCAGATGCTAAATGCATTCCTTGATCCCAGTGAGCGTAGCGTATAAATAAACTTGTTATGATTCTGAAACCTGTGTTTCAGTTGTCAAGGCGTACCAGTACTCGTCCATCACCAGCGTAACCTTGTTGGACTGCTGGACCGTCGTATGGGTCATCATACTCACCTGGTATGTGCTAGGCACAAGATATTCTTTCTGGCAATTTGTGGGGGCAGGGACCTGCGTGGCAGGGCTAGGACTTGTGCTCCTTTCAGATGCAAAATCTACAGATGAGCAAGGTATATATGAGTTCCAACACCAACAAGTTTAATTAGAGTGTCAGTTATGAAAATTCTCTGCGACAAACCTAGTTAGGATGAAGTTGCAGAGAGAGCCTTGGCTCAGTGGTTGGGCATGCGGTTGTGCAGCCTAACGACCCAAGTTCAATTCCTAGAATTGACAGGTGATGCACAGGGGTTTTCCCCCATTTATTGAGGATCAAGTTTGGTGTGTGGTGGAACCACTCATCAAAAAATATCTTGATACTCATTTAAAAAATTATGAGGACCATGTTTATCTTGGTACTCATACTAAAATGGCCGTATGCATCCCTAGTTGGTGCAGAGGCCGGGGAAGTGAAATTCTCCCCCATTTTTTAGATTCTGCCAATTACGGCCCCCGTGCCGCTCCCGCGAGCGGCCCGGGCGGAACCCTAGATCGCCGCCGCCGCTCCCTTCCTTCGCCTTCCTTCTCCCTCGCCGCCGCCAGGGGACGCCGCCGGGCAAAGCCCGCGCGTGCGTCGGCGGCGGCGGGGCTCCCTCCCTCCTCGCGAGGCTCCTGGGCGGCGCGGGACGGCCGGCCCTCGCGGCGGCGCTCGGCTCGGCGGCAGGTCGGGTCGCCGGCGGATCTGCGGGGCTCCCCTTTGGTGGCGCTGCGGCGATGGCGGCGGCGTGGTCTGCGCGGGCAGCGAGGCGCGGGCTCCTCCTCCTGATCTGATGGCGCCGTGGTGGCGCCGGCGCTCGGGCGTGCGGCGGGGTCCGCGAGGGTGGTCGGCGCGCGACGTCTCCCTTCCCGATCTGATGGCTCCATGGTGGCGCCAGTGCTCGGGCGGCGGTTGGCGTCGACAAGCGGTGGCGGGCGCTGGGATCTCGGCGGCGCTCCGGCGTGTGCAGGCGGCGGCGGTCCCTGTGCGCGGTCGGCAGCTCCGTCTCTGACCCGGACGGCCCGGGGGATGGCGGCGGCCCGGCGATCTGGATGCGGTGGTGCCGGTGGCTCGCTGATCTGCCGGTACTCCAGGGTCTGCCTAGTGGTGCTGGTGGTGACGGCGGCCCGTGCACGAGAGTTGGATTCCTTCGAACTGCTCTGGGTGAAAACTTGCCTTCGGCTTCTGCTAAGGCCGGCGGTGGCGGCGCTATCTGCGTCGTTCCCTTCTTGAAGGCATCGCCGTGGAGAAGTTCAAGGCCACTCTCTGCTACCTCCGGGGGAAACCCTAGATCGGATGTTCGGATGACGGCGGCGCTCTGGTGTCGTTCCTCCCTTGGGGGCGTCATTTTTGGAGGTACACACGTGATCGAGGGACCAGAGAACGGATTCGTTGGTGGAGCGGTGATTCATCCTACACACTGATGGCGACGGATCTTGACGGCGTGGCGCAGTGCAGATTCGGAGTTCGCTGTGGGAGGATGGACTCGCGCAGGAGGACGACGCTGTCGGGCGTCGTGGTGGCGTCGATGGCAGAGAGACCTGGCACGGTACATGCAACAGTACAGCTCTGAAGATGGATTTGTGGCAGGTGGCTGCAGCGGCCTCATACCCGGCAGGCGTCCTGGTTGAGGAGTGCGCCGGACTGTTAGGTGCCCCATACCCGGCAGGCGTCCTGGTTGGGACCTCAGGTCTTAGATGTTTAGGTTTGGCTGCGATGTCTGTTTGGTATTAGGCCCAGACTATCTGCGCCCCTCCATCAATTGGATAGGTGTAGCGACAGTTGTTGCTTAGACGGTGGCTTTAGTCTTGCTGTTGTATGGCTTTGTAAGGTTTTGTGATAATAATTAATAAAGTGGCCGTATGCATCGCCCAGATGCAGAGGCCGGGGGTCATCCTCCTTTTCTAAAAAAAAAAAAACACAGGATGAAGTTCTTGATGGTATGTATCATGCTTATCCTCTTTCTTTAGAAGAAATCGTGATCGTACAGTAGTCTAGGAGATCAAAATTACTGCTGAATCTTGTTCAAAAAATTTACAGCTGAATAACATAGCAAACTGGCAATAAGACAGGTATATGATGTGCTCAAATAGAAACCAAACCTTAAGACCCATACAAGCTGGGATCGTCTCCCAATTTCTACAGCGTGGATAAGTGCTAGCAGCTTACAAACCCTTCATTTTCTGCAGATGGGGGTAAAATGCCACTTCTAGGGGATGCCCTTGTTATTGCCGGGACAGTTTGTTTTGCATTTAGCAATGTTGGAGAGGTTTGTGATGCCATTATATGTATCTTCCTATTATCCTGCAATATTTTCTCAAAATACTCATAAGTTTATCATTTCCCTTGAATATGCAGGAATACTGTGTCAAGAAGAACGACCGAGTAGAGCTTATCGCAATGCTTGGTCTATTTGGCCTGTTTGTCAGTGCAATTCAGATGTATCCTCTCCACAGTTCATTATTAAGCAGGCAGACCAACAGAGAGAAAAAATGTCATAATCCGATGATATTGCCATCTATAAATTTGCTCTCGTTATCGCGTAGTTAAAGTATCACTATGCTTTTTCTTGGAACAGAAATGTCTTGACAATACTCTTCTGTTCATGTGACCACTTAACCTGACAAAACATCAGATTCATATTCGAAAGGAAGAGCCTAGAAGCAGTTGCCTGGTCTCCAACAATGGTACCAAAGTATAGTTATGGTTTGATTCATTTATCTGCAATACACATTATTCAATTGTCTTGACAGCAAACTCACAACTGCTTTGTATTGGGTTTTTTTTTGTCATTTTTATTTTCAGATAAGTTTGTTCGCAGGATTTGCCGTTGCATTGCTAGTGTTCTACACCATTACTCCTTTTGTCCTTAAGGTTAAGTTCCCTCCAACATGTTAAGCAGAAAATAAGCTACACAAGTATGCAACAAATAAAAGGTTGATCAAGAAGTTATGAAGTATTTGAATAAACTAAGTATAAGAATCTAAAGCCAGAAGGCCATTTCTTTACTTATTGTACAGTCCATTAATAGTTTTGCCCTTCCTGATTGCCATAGCTCTTTTGCAGATGAGTGGATCAACATTGTTTAATCTCTCGCTCTTAACATCTGACATGTGGGCAGTCGCCATTCGACTACTGTTCTACCAACAACAGGTTAAGATTTCTGACCGATCCTTTGCACGAGATCATAATACATTACATATATATGCTCACAAGATTTAGTTGCAACAGATAAACTGGCTGTACTATGTTGCATTCTCAGTTGTGGCCATTGGATTAATCGTCTACTCACTGAAGTAAGTTTGTTGGAGTCGTTATAGATCCATGTGCAGACATGTCAGAACCTAACACTTTCCTTGTAATGTTTGAAGTGAGAGTTCTTCAACCGATGGAAGAGCTACAGGTACAGAAGTTGCACCTCACTATCAACAACTTCCAAGCGAGGATGGCTCAACAAGTGGTTCTAATTTGGACAACCAAGAAAAGAAGCAACTGGAAGGAGCTCATGGTATCTGTTAGGGGGTCAACGTACAAAGTCAGCTCCATGGCTTCGGATATGACCAAAATCAAATACAGCAGCAGAAAATGTGCAGAGAATAAAATCATGTATATGCAGAAGCAGAACCATTATTTTTCAACCGAAAGAGTATTTTGTGTTAGGATGGTTATCAGAATATTTTTTGTAACATGTAGTCCAGTACATACTTGGTAACAAAGGAATGAAAAAGAAATTCATCATCACTTACAGTGGTTTGTGTAAGTACTAGTACTAGTACTTTGTAGTAAGGTAATACAGACAAAATATGGAGAGGCCGAGAGGGGAACAACAGGTGAAAGTTCCAAGATTTACTTACCTCCTTCATGAATCAGTAGTCTCCGCAGAAATTCATCACTGGTGCCTATTGGGAATCATTACAGCATGGAACAAGATTTTTGAAAATAGGAAAATGCCCACAGCCTGAAAATAATCTGAACAACGGTGAAGTTCTGATTGGCCCTCGGCTTCCACATACTTGGAATTAAGAAAATGCAACACCAATTTTATGTGTCAAAGATGCTATGCCATCTGCAGATTCATAAAGGGTCCTTTTCCATCACACAAACTGGTCATCTCCATCGCATTTATCATTCCATTATCTAAGAAAAGGATATGCAACTTGAAACATCATGATCCGATGAATTCAGTCAAGCAAACATTCCTTCTTTTTTATGAAGAGCATCAGTGCTGCTTTCATTATATTAACGGAGAAGAAATGTTACAGAGGAGTACATGACATAGCTCAACATGGGGAAAAACCTAGGCTAAAGGCTAATCCAGCAAACACTAGTAGCATTGGGTAGGAGCTCACGCTGGTTTCCACCTAACTCTGAGTAGCTCCTTTCAAAGGCATCTCCTCAGGCAATCAGACCATATTGCGTGCATCATGGATGAATAGGCGAGAGTAATAGCGCAGCCCTGATCCGGGCGCTTCCCCATTCCGACAGTTTTTCCTCACTCTTGCACATTACCCGAGCAGCGCTGCAGGCCACCCCATCAAAAGATCCACGCAGTCCAAATGAACCAACAAACCAGGGTAATCGCCGCAGACCGTTTCTTTTCAGATTCGTTTGAGGCCAGGACAGCATAACCTTGCTCCCACTACTTTCTGAAAGACAGCATCATCACGTTGGGGATCAGGTTCAGGGGAGGAAGTTGAAAGTAGCAAAGGATAATCTCCACACCTCAGCCGAGAAGGAGCACTGAGAGAAGGTGTGCAGCAGTCTCCGGTTGACACTTCCAGAGTGAGCAGATGGGGTTATGCTGCCAGCCCCTCTTGGCGAGCTTATCCGCTGTCAGACAGCGCGATCTTGAATACACATCCAAGCCAAGCCGAGAGCTTCTGCTTTCCCGGTACTGGAGTTTTCCAGATGAGCTCCTTCAGGTTTGAGGATGCACTTCCCATGAACTGAATCTTGTACGCAGATGCCGCCGTGTAAGAGCCATCAGCTGTCCAATGCCACGAGATCTTGTCCGGCTGATCTGACAGTTGGACACCCTGGGTAAGCAAACCCATCGGTTTCCACTTGGCTGTATCCCCTTTTTAGAAAGATAGGAGCAGAAGTCCTTGTTCCATTGCAGCCAATGATGCAATGGAACAAAGGTTCATAAACATTCAGGTTCTCAGGGGAAAGCCAACATGGTTACCCAGTCCTACAGCTCAGCGGAAGCACGAGGAAAGCTTAAACGACCAGACAACCTACAGGACACAAGAGTGAATTTCATCCATGTTTGCTTCAATCTTTGGGAACCACGCTGTTCAGCATTCGAGGCCTCAACCGGAAGGATAAGCCCCAAGCGTGCGTCGCAGCTCCCCACGCCGCTTTGTCCTGAAGCGAGGCTTCGTGCTTTTCCATCTGCATCCCTGGAAACTTAGTTTCATCACGTAAGGTCAAAATACTCCAGAGTCTCAGCACATAGTGTTTCTAACAGCGTGAAAAAGTTTATAAGAAGCCCACCAATGAACAATATCCTTAAGTGAACAAGAACAATCAATATAAAAAACCCTCCAAAATGAAATTCCAAGCCTGTGTAGCAACTGCACAGTTAAATAACAAGTGTTGAAATTGATTTCCTCGGTGCACAAAATAAACAAGTCTTGGGCTTATCTGGTTCAGAAGTAAAATGAGCATATCTGACCAGTCAAAAGTTTTTCCAAAAGGCGTAGTATTATATTAGTCTAGGACAAACACATCCACGGAAGGTGAGTTTCAAGGACATCCCATCCGAGACTTGTGCAACTGAATGTTCGGCTGATTGCAAATATCAAATAATTCCCAGAAAGTAGTTTTAAGGGAGCATTCCTGAAGCCACGCATCATCCCATAAACTAATGGAGGAACCATCTCCTAACAGCCATTTATAAAAATAGCAGTAGGATATACCTTTGCCATATTTGAAGTGCAGATTAGGGTTTCTAGTGCCATATTTGAAGTAAATAATCTTCGGCCAAATTTTATCACCCGCTGAAAAAAATGTTTTGACAGCCTAGCCGTATCCTCTGACTGATCGACACTTTTTCTGCTACTTTCAGTTAGTGAATCCTCAGCTCACAAAAATCATATGTGGCGGTGACTGATCGACCTATACACTGGAGACACAGTTTCATGTGGGCACTGAATCAATTTTAATCTCAGCAGCAGGTTGACACTAACATGGATAATTATTCAAAAATCCTAAAAAGTTCAGAATATGCATTCTGGACGTATCTCAGGGGAGATTTTCAGTAAACAATAGTACATGTGTGAAGTGATACATCTCAAGGAATAAGAATACAAAACGAACAGACATTTTTTTTCTGGGTCTTATATGGTCGAATGGTTCAGGGATTTTACCAAGCGAGCATGACACTAGCACAACAGTCCAAACTAGAAGCAGAACACCATGTCGATACATCTAGAAGTTCAGGGATCCGGAAGTCCATTTTACTTTTTGTATCGATAAACACTGATTGCTCGTATATTGTATAGTTGATGAAAATCTATGGGCATAATTGTTAAGGTATACCTCCTCAATTTTCAACACATTTTGCAAAAAACAACGGTGTCTGCATATGATGTTAAACGCGGCAGCATCGGCTTGCACTCGGAAGTAGGAAATGCTAGCAAAAGATCCCAAAGGAAACTGGCAACCACAAAGAGGTTCAATTGCAGCGGTATGGCAGTGTGAAACTGGTAATTTCTGGAAACATGATGATAATTGAAATGAATCAAAACAATCCGAAAAACAGAATCACAAGGTCTCCATGTTCCCCAAATTTTGAAGATGATTCAACACCAGTTTTCAGAAGAGATATGAAGCCAGCTCGGGATAGATGTTTTTCTTTTTGCAGAACATCACTGAAAAAATAATCTACAGTTCGAAGCTGCCACCGAGAACAGAAAGTAATTACCTTCTCTTTCCATAGTTAAAGCATGGCCATTTCCTTTAGACACCCTCCCTGCCACATTTCATTTGTCTCTGAAGCAGCAAGGAGAAGGTAACATACTTCAGTTTCCGGTTATCATCAACGTTCAACAAAACTTCCTTTTCGAACAATGGATATCAAATGGCATGTCACGAAAATCTAGCAGGCACTCCTTTTTAAAACTTTCCCTCCAACATAGACCCGTGGTTTACCTGATGAAGATTGCACAGGAATATAGTTCAACACATAATATCTACGAAAGTATTTATTGATACACAAGACACGGTACAGCAAAAATATGTAAACATGGTTCTTCAGTCTCATTCACTGGATTGTGTAGACTACCAAAACAAAAAGAAAACAAGAATTCCACTTTTTATTGTTTCACCAAACAGCAAAATTCTGTAGTTTTTCTATGAAAACAGAAAAAAAAAAGACCTACCAATTTTTTAAACCTCTTTATTAAGTTGCTTAGAAGAATTTGAACCTCTTTTAATTTTATTAAGTTGCTTTATTAGAAGAGAATTTGAACACACCCCCTACCCCTCCCCCTTAAGGGCATTTTTTATTAGAAGAGAATTTGACCCCCCACCCCCCACCCCCCTTAAGGGCTTGTTTGGTTGCTGGGCTGGAAAAAACCAGGGCAATAAACCCCTAGGGGGGATTTCCCTGTGCTCATGGGATCCCTCCCACCACGTGGGAGATGTCCCCCTGCCCCAGGTGCCCAAATGGATACAGAGGGAGGTTAGGAAATCCCTCACATACTGTCAGGTATAGGACAACATATCTCATAGATAAGGGTAGCCCGGTGCATGTAGCTCCCGCTTGCGCAGGGTCCGGGGAAGGGTCTACAAATAATTTTGGAAAACAACCACATGCACATAACCAAATTTCAGAATTCATGTAAATTATAGAATATTAAAAAATATTACAACTTACCATCCCTTCACCATGGTTCAAATATCGGTCCTGGGATCATGGTTAAAAGTTCTGGATTATCAAGTTGCCATGTCAAGGCAGGGACACTTTCGAACAATACGCGCTGCTGCAAGGTGACGGTCACTAGTCCAACTTAGGGCATGGCCAACGCGCCGGGATGGACGGGTGCTCCAGCATGCCACCTCGGCTCGGATAGTTTTGCATGCCAAAAGGTAATGCTTGCAGAGCTAGACGGGATCCTGCACAGGAGGCTGGCTCTTCCCTGACAAAGGTGTTGAGGCAGCCAATAAGGGAGGATAGGACAGCAACCAACAGGACCACAACTACTGTATTGTATAAAAAGAAAGAGCTGTTGAACCTGGCAACAATACTGCTGCTTCCATTGGATGAAGATAAAACTAAACTGTGGCTTTAGTTATTTTTATCTATGTGAAATGCTGGGGCAGTGGTATGATGATGCCTCCATTGTTCATGCCCTTAAGTCGTTTCTCCACTCCTCATCGACATCGCATACCACAACTTGATGTTGGCTGAAATACAAAAAGAAATAAGTTAGTTAGCATCAGTTCAAGGTCTCACTCTCACTACATTATTTCTTAGTACAATCATATTGGCATGGAACAATATGAACCAACATATGATGTGTGCACTGTGCATAACAAAATTAAGACTGAATTGCTTGCCACAAGACTGTTCAGGAACCCAACCAATATGCTTGAAAATATGCAATCTGATGGTGCATTGTGCAAATTAACATGAACCCAATCACATGACCTAATCCTATGCACCTAATACTAATAACAAGATTAGGCACACACTCCTGCTACGACAAGTTACTTCCCTGATGAGTAAATCATTTGTCAAGCAGATTGCTACAAGTTCAATTGAATGACAACATATCCTAATCAAAGCAATAGAGAAAAGAAAGTAAAGAAATAACATCATTAAGTAGCTAGGCACTTGGCAAGCTGGTAGTACTAATCCTATGCACCTAATACTAATAACAAGATTAGGCACACACTCCTGCTACGACAAGTTACTTCCCTGATGAGTAAATCATTTGTCAAGCAGATTGCTACAAGTTCACTTGAATGACAACATATCCTAATCAAAGCAATAGAGAAAAGAAAGTAAAGAAATAACATCATTAAGTAGCTAGGCACTTGGTAAGATGGTAGTACTATCTCTGCATCCTCTTTCTAATTATAGCTACCAACAGAGCCGGTTCTAGCTTCAGGCCAACTGATTGAACTAAGGTTACAGTCAAGTGTCTAACAAAGTTCACTAGCTGCTAGTATATGCATAACAAAGAAAGCCTAGTAGAAATCATTGGATGTCTAGCTAGCATATCATAAGAAACTACATGGCAAAGATGGATACCTTATGATCTCTCAATTGCAGCAATCTCCTCCTTCAACCAAAAAAGCCTAAGCCTTGGGCTCTTGGTATTGATGAAAATCTCTCGATTCATTGGACATTTTCAAAGCCACAGCGCCTTCGCTTTTTCTGCAACAGATAGCTCTTCAATTGGCTGATAGAGAACAGTTTGTTGATATTTGTAGCGATGGGTTGTAGATCTTAATACCAATGCATGCGAGAGCTTTAAGTATAACCATCCAAGCACAGAGGTATGTCTTAGTGCATCTTAAACATTGTTATCTTGTATAAGTGCTCTCTCTTGTTTAATGAATATAATTTATCTTCTGTTTTTTGGACGTAGGTTTGTAATGAAAAAGTGGAGGATTTTCTTTCTTTGCTAATGGAATGGTGTCTTATGTGACAAGTACGTCCATAAAATAATGGCGATGCTTCAACTAGTTTGTTTGAGGATGAAGGGGAAGACCATGAACCTGGAAAAAGCAAGCTTGTCGTAGAGAAACTTAGCGCGATCTGCTATGGTGGCATTGATAGAAAAAATTGCATACACTTCAATGTACTCCTCATTCTCATCTTGTTTATTTGTAGTGTTGATACATTTGTTGTTTCCGTACATGTCATCCTAATATATTCAACAGGTGCAATGGAATGACCATCGGGTTGAGGATTCCTGGGAGCCCATGGAGAAACTCTGGTTAGTATCTAATCTGAAGTTATTCTTTAAAAAATGTATTTCAAGTGCAATGAGTCCTTCAATGTTCAGCGTTTTCCCACTTAAAATTAAAGAATTTGTTCAAGAAGGCCATAGGCGAAAAATCTTACCACTGTCGGTGAGTGCTTGATATCTTTTTTCTTCTTGATAATTTTGGCTAAACACATGGTATTAATTTGTCCTAACACATTTTAAAGGGTGATGTTGATGTGTTGTGCGGTCGCCCGCCCTGTCAAGGATTGAGTCATCAACATCACCCTTCAAAATGTGATAGGACAATTAAATACCATCAATGAATCTGGTGTTTAGCCAAAATTATCAAAAGAAAAAAGATATCAAGCACTCACTGGCAGTGGTAAGATTTTTCGCCTATGGCCTTCTTGAACAAATTCTTTAATTTTAAGTGGGAAAACGCTGAACATTGAAGTACTCATTGCACTTGAAATACATTTTTCAAAGAATAACTTCAGATTAGATACTAACCAGAGTTTCTCCATGGGTTTCCAGGAATCCTCGACCCGATGGTCCTTCCATTGCACTTATTAAAAAATTATATTAGGATGACACGTACGGAAACAACAAATATACCAAAACTACAAATGAACAAGATGAGAATGAGGAGTACCTTAAAGTATATGCAATTTTTTTTTGTGAGGGCCACCATAGCAGATCGCACTAAGTTTCTCTACGACATGCTTGCTTTTTCTAGGTTCATGGTCTTCCCCTTCATCCTCGAAAAAACTAGTTGATGCATCACCATTATTTTTATGGACGTACTTGTCACATAGGACAGACCATTCCATTAGCAAAGAAAGAAAATCCTCTACTTTTTCATTACGAACCTACGTCCAAAAAACAGAAGATAAATTATATTCATTAAACAAGAGAGATCACTTATCAAGATAACAAAGTTTAAGATGCACTGAGACATACCGATGTGCTTGGATGGTTATACTTAAAGCTCTCGCATGCATTGAGACATACCTCGGTCGCCGTCGCCCCCGCCAGAGGCGCGGAGTCTAGAGGCGGAGGGAGATGGGGGGTGTGCCGCTTCCGGTTGCCGGAGGAGGGCCGGGGGACAGTGGAGTGTTGGACGAAGAAGGGCGGAGCGCTGGACGGCGAAGGAGTTCTCGATCTGGTCGCCGCCACCTCTCGTTCGCGAGACCAAGCGACGAGGGTTTTCTCCCTGACCTCACCAGGCGTGGAAGCCTCACCCGCGTAAAGGGCGGGGCTGCCCCTGTCTCTTGGGCCTCCAAATGCGCTGGTGGATCGCCCGGGGAGAATTTAGTCTGTGGTTCCTCGGCCCGGGGAAAAGCCCTGCTGCCCAACCATCCGGCCAGGTCCCCCCTCCCCCCTACGCCCAGCCAGGCTCCCTCCCCCCCCCCCCCCCGGGCATACCCCGGCCCCCTTACACCCACCCCCAGCCGCCATGTCGGGCATACCTCCCCCCCTTTGCATGCACCCCTGCAGCCCTATCTACACCCACTACCGTATCTATATACTAGACCGCATACTCTCACCCTTGAGCAAATCACCGACGACCTCATGCTCTGGACGCACCGGATGAAGAAACTGGCACACAAACAGGCCGCCTCCTCATGGCGTTCCTACCTCTTATCACGATTACAGGTACTTATGTAATTCACCTTTGTAATCATAATCAGGGAAACGCTGGATTACAAAATTGAGAAATATATTCACGTGGGGAGCTCCCCCAGGTGATTTTTCAAAAAAAAAAAAAGACCGCATACTCTACTATCTCCTTCTACTGCTCCGTGTGATACCATCGCTCAGGCAAACGCTTATAAATCCGTGCAAATCGCACAAAACTCTCGATGTGCAGTGGGACTAAAAATCAGCGTCAGTACAGTACAGGTGCTCTTACATCGCAGCAGCCGGGCGGCGTCTGCTCCCGCTCGGCTCCACCGCGAGTCCCGCGTCCTCCCTCCGTCTCCGCACGCGTCGCCGGCGTGGGGGGTGACAGAGACGAGCCGAGGCGCCGCCACCACGCTCCTCCTCCTCCCACGGTGGCCGCCGGTCGCCTCCTCCGGTGCTCACTGACCTCGAGCTAGTAAGCGCGGGGGTGACGTGACGAGACTGCGCTACACTGCGGTGGCTAAGGCCGCGTCGTCCTCGTGGAAGGAAGGGTTGCGGCGGCGGAGGCAGCTGCGCTCCCGCCGGCGTGCGGTGGGGAGAATGGCGCAGATCGATACATTGTGGTGGGCTCGGCTGTGCGTCGCGCAGGTGGGCTGAAAGATACCCAGCCCATAAGGCCCGCTCGAATTATCGGCCCAGCTTGTAGATAGCTCGGACCGGAAGCGGAAAGGAGTCCGTCTCGCCCCATCTCTCTCTCTTCTCCAACGCAACGGTCGAAACACGGCGGCCGCCGAGATCCCCGCCGCCTCCACCGGAGAAAGCCGGGGCACGCGCGCCTACCCTAGAGACGGGAGGGTGTGTTGGGTCCGCAGGAGAGCGGAGTGCGTGGCCGGGGCGGACGCGCACCTGCTCGTACGACGGCGCAGCCATCCCGCGCTCCTCGGCTCCCGCTTCGACGCCCACAAGGTCGCCCACCTCTTCCCGCAGGTTCGGTTCTGGAAAATTCCCATCCTCTCGTCTCATCCCACGCCGTAGAAATTAGGAGTGATTCCTCCCTGAGGAAGTACCAGTAGCCGGGCAAACAGAGAAGATCACCTGAGTATACTATATTGGACCATGAACTGAATGATGCTAGAAATGAATTAGCTTCGGTAAGACTCTGCCCTTTTTGTTACCTGTGTTTACTTTGGGTATTGTTGTGTTCTGATAGGCAAGTTCTTATAGTCTGACTTATGAGTGAGTGACTTGAGCTGAGTTTTGATGAACAAGCCATTAACATTTCCCAATCAGATGATCCCCCGAGTATCTTTCTAATTGTCTTCCACTATGATGGGAGAACCTTGTGGTGTTTGGTGCTCCCTCATCAAGACAAAAAACTTGGTGAAGAAGACTAAATATTTTCTGAAAGCTTAGTGTCCTATTCTGCAACTGTTTTTTTATGCCATTAAGCATACTGCTTAGGATTCAGTTGGTTAATTTATATTCAAGAATGGAATACTGCTTTCTCAGCTGGAGCCATTATCCATTAAACACTGCCTGGTATTGAAGAACGGAATCAGTTTACCCTAACTGAGATTCTCCTGGTCTGTGTGATAGCAAACATGGATTGCTCAAGGATTCTGCACTTATAATTTTTCCAGGTAGCACAAATATCTCTTAGAATCAAATGATAACTTAAAAGTCAAGCTTAGCAGAGTGAAAAATGGATGTCCACTCTCTACGTGAACAAGGATTTCTAGTTAATAGTTTTCTGGCATTCTGTTCATAGTACTTTGTAATTGTTCCCAGCATTACATTGAAGATCTAAATAGAAGATTCGTGGCAGATATAGTTGCTGCAATTGTGTTGTGTGCCCTGAAGCTCCGTCCATCAGCTCAACTTGCCTTGAGGGGTTACTGGCATTGTTTTGTGCAGTAATAATTGTTCTGTTTGCATATGTTTTGGTTGATCATGCTTGAACACCATCGCTTGAGTTGAATCTGTATGTCCTGCTTCTCTTTGCCTCTTATGTGTTTCAGTCACCTGCTTATTCAGCTAGCATGATTTTCAGGTTGGCTCCTGCCAAGTACCTTTAATTTTCTCAGCGGTTGATCGAACATGGTTATGGATGAGGAGAGCAACACTATCTACATGTCCACAAAGGCATGAGACGACTATTTTGGTTTAGGAACTAGCGGTGATGGTCCTTTGGAAAATATCACTGGACAAAAGAACCTTGATCACAAATACAGGAGTTTTTCTAACCGCTTTATTGCTGGGGAGGCTGCAGCGATGTGATTAATGCTAGCTGCATGCCATTACGCTAAAGATAGTCTGATAAGTGCCATGTTACTTTACACTAAAGACAGTCTGATAAGCAATGCGGTTTCTGAGAAAGCTCCTGAAGCATTTGAGGACCCAGGGCTTATTCGAAAGCCTGGCAGTATTGCTTTGTCTAACACCTAGAACTCAGGCTAGAGGCTTTAGTAGTATGGTACAAGTTGTTCAGGAAGCAGAAACTTTGCTTTCTGGTGCATATATATGGAGGCCTTTGCCCCCATCGAGCCTCACTTGTGTATCCTTCCTGTGTTGGAACGTGCAATTATGGTGGTTTGGGGACGGATAGATATGTACCAATGATCACGAGGAGGGAATGGTGTGGTTGTTTGCAGGCTTTCTGCTGGTGCCATCTAAGTTCTTATGTAAGGTTTATTCATTCGAAACATTTTTAGATCCAGAAAAACAAGAGAAGAAGACTTTATGGGTCTGTTGCTGGCCTGGGAGATTCTGGTTCCATACTGTACAGAACAGGGCCTAACATTGTTATCCGCAACAATTAACGAGTTTCTACCACATCAGAGATACGGAAGCTGCGGATCAATCTGCATTGAATAATAAGCCATGATCACTCTATACGGAAGCTGCTATGGAGGGAGGTAACATCTCTGAAATTGCTAGGGAGGCGAAAATCTTAATTTGTTTTCTTTCCACAAGCATCTATCTATACAGGACATTTATTGAACTCGATCTGGATATTTTCCCGGTAGGACCCATGCATCTTAATCAAATGAGAACTGAAGCTATTAGCATGATTTCATTAGGCTAATATCCTGTTTAGTGTTAGGTAAAAAGTTGCGTGCTCTTTTCTAATACCAGCCAGATCCAATCATACTACCCTGCATTTTTTTTCCTGCTATTTAGTTTTATTTTTTCTTCGACAGTCTTAAAGTGTCCTCTTCAACTTCTGGCTATATGAAATACATTTATGTTTGCTAAATCTTTCCAAGTCATCATCATCATAACTTATATAGTTCAAGTCTGTATTGCGTCAGAATGATATGGTTGGTTGAAAACTTGAAATACATTTGTGATGTCCTCGTTGGCTCTTTTTCCACTTTAAGGCTCGGGGAGCTCTTAGGTTGGTTAATTTAGGTTCACATATATATCTACTAGTCAAACCAAGTGCCTTGAGCTCCTATACTGGCGTGCTGCACGCCAGTAAGCTTGTATGTGGTATTCTAAACAGCAAGCAACCTTGTACCGCAAAGGCACGGTTTGTGGTCGCTAAACTGTGTTGTGCTTAACTTATTTTATAAGATGCCCTGGAAAAGTAGGTCTCTGTTTGGAAAACAAGGTTATAATCTAGTGAACTCTTAGAACAGCAGATAAAAATACTACAGTTACCACGTAGTCGGATATATCTATCCTATTTTCATGCTAGCCAGAACAAGATTTTTAAACTATTTTTCTGCGGATTATACCAAAAGCATGCACTAGCAAAGCTTAAAATATGGAAAAGTAACAGGATTTTACCACAAGCAACCTGTGTGCCGAAAATTAGAGTGAAAGGCCACGTTCCTTCAACAGCTGCAATTTGAATTATTTGCTACAAATTTCTTTTTTTTAATATCCGTCTGTCGTAACCCCTGCTGTGAATCAAACTGCTAATCATGCCTGTTTTTACTCCCTGAGCAGGTTCCTTCAACAGCTACAATTTGAATTATTTGCTACAAATTTCTTTTTTTTAATATCCGTCTGTCGTAACCCCTGCTGTGAATCAAACTGCTAATCATGCCTGTTTTTACTCCATGTGTGAGCTGGCTGCCTAGTGCAAAATAAGTTTATGTGGTGTAAGAGGCTGTTTCCAGGACTTGAACCCGTGACGTCATGGTCACAAGGCAGCAGCTTTACCACTGCGCCAAGGCTCCCCTTCAAATACAGATTGGAATAAATGTCATGGTGGAGATTACTAGTTCCAAGCATTTTTCTTTTTGATGTTTTGCTAATGCAGATGAAACCTACTACAGGGGAGTGAATATTTTGTCATGTTTTGAGTGACGGCCATGGTGCCGAAAATCCCACTGCAAGCATCAAATTGCGTTTTTTTGTGTTGATATAAAGCTTATTTATGAATAAATATGGTTTGTACTCATCTGACGTACTTGCATGTCAATATGCAGCGGATATTTTGTTTCGTCTGCTCAAAACTGTCCCAGCATGCCTACCAGCAGACTCCATCAGATCCTCTCCCTTTCCGTGCAGCAAATCTGACATGGGCGTATCAGCTGCCAACTGCCAACTGTCTACTGTCAACTCCTTTCAGGCAGTTGCAATAGTGAATTAAAAACCAAAACAGGCCCGGCCGGGATGCCTCGACAGGAGAGGAATTAATGAGACACGAGCTGCTCACTTAAATGATGAGATCCAGACACCTCATAGCACAAAGAAAAGCATAAATCAATGGACCTGTCACATACTGCCGTGCTGCTCTGATCCATGCGCAGACAGGCCCATGGAGACTCTCCTCTGCATCTAATACAAATCTGAGGCTTGCGTTTTCAGCGTGCACCTTGGTCAGGCAGGCCCATGGAGATCCGGACCAAGGACGACGCATGGCGCCTGCTGCTCGTGCTCTTCCTCGGCCAGCTCGTGGCCTTCTCCATGGCGGCCTGCAGCTTCGCCTCCTCTTTCATTGCCAATCTCGGTACCATCCTTCTCAGCAATCTCCATAGATCCAAACTAGCATTTCATACAGCACTTGCTAATCTTCTTACTCAATGACCCATCTGCCGCATTGGCCTGATCCTACACAAGAAATCACCACTCGGTAAAGCATATAATTCCATGTATTTATGCAGGAGTTGATGCACCACTCGCACAATCATTCTGCATACATCTCCTGTTGACCTTAGTTTATGTGCCGATCCTCTTGCGTCGACGACAGAAGCTGCGGGTGAGCATAGCTGCATGAAAATCAACCGTGGAGCTTACCTGATGTGGTTTCACGTCTCACTCTCACTGTTTTGGCCGCTCCTGTCTTGCAGATACCTTGGTATTGGTACTTAGTGCTGGCCTTCATCGATGTCCAGGGGAATTATCTGGGTAAGTACAACAAGAAATATGCATTTCAGTTAGATACTAAATGCAATCCTTGCTCCTGGTGATGAACATATATAACCATCTTATAAACCTCAAACTTCCGTTGCAGTTACCGAGGCGTACCAGTACTCATCCATCACCAGCGTAACATTGTTGGATTGTTGGACTGTTGTATGGGCCATCATACTCACCTGGTACGCACTAGGCACGAGATATTCTTTCTGGCAATTTCTGGGGGCAGGGACCAGTGTGGCTGGGCTAGCTCTTGTGCTCCTTTCAGATGCAAAAACTCCAGATGCACAGGGTAAGGGCAACTCTAATCCATCCCCAAAAACTTAGTGCCCAAAAATTACTGGGTATTGGACGGTGGATTCTAACCCATCCCCAAAACTTAGTCCTGAAAAGTTTGTTTGTGCTTTGAATAAAAGCTCTAAAACATACACGAGCCATCAGATATTTGCTAACAGTTATAGCAAACATGATGGCAACCAACGCGAAATATAATAGAGCACCAAAGGCAATCATCCTATCCCTAGAATTCAGCTGCTCTTTCTGCATCATTCTCATCATCCTCCTTTCTTGTTGTTGCCTAAAATTTTCTCCTCTCTAGGTTGTTGTTCTTCGCAAGACCCTGGGTGACATTTTTTGCCCTGCCTTCCCATTCATTCAACCCACTTCACATATGAGTAGGGTGCAGGAGGCAGCTCGCCTGAAACCCCTTCACATATGAGTAGGGTGCAGGAGGCAGCTCGCGTGAAACCCCTTCTTTCCAGCTTGTGAATCCTTCATCAGGAGAGTTCAACACGTCTAGTTCATTTTATACTATTTTTCATTTTTTGCGGGCCTAGCGGGGCCCTCTCTTGCAACACTATGCAAAAAAGCAAGCTAAAAAACTCCTCCCTATGCTGCCTTCGTCGTTGCAAACACGCTAAGCAGGGTTTAGGCCATGTCGGCATCCCAATTGCTTCCTAGAGATGGCATTGAAGTCGGCATCGTAATCGAATTGCATGAGCACAAAATCAAATTCCGGTAACTCCTCGATCTCCACTGAAGAAGATGGAAGTGACCTTGGCTCACGGCTCGCCGCCGACCGACCTGCCGCCGGCGTCCACATGACTTCCTCATGCAATCACTCATAAATGATGTATGGAGATCTTTGATTATGAATAAATGAAGCCTTGTGGCTTGTTTCCCAAAAAAATAGGTAACTTCTTAAGAGTTAAAATACAAAGGATGCTTGTTACAAAAAAATCACTGAGAAACCTAGGATACGTAAAGGATGAAGTTCTTCACAGTATGTTCCTTTAGAAGAAATCATGATAGTAATAGTCTAGGAGATCAAATTTACTGCTGATAAGATGGCAAATTGGCGATATAATGGGTAGAGATGTGCTCAAATCAAAACCTAATTTTAGAAACCCGCCAGGCTGACATCGTTTCCCCAATTTCTACAGAGAAGTATGTATCAACAGATTAAAGAAACTTCATTTTTCTGCAGATCCAAATAAAATACCACTTCTAGGGGATGCCCTTGTTATTGCTGGGACAGTTTGTTATGCATTTAGCAATGTCGGGGAGGTTGGTGATGTATTATATATATCCTGCTACTATCAACAATACTGTTTTAAAACTCTAATAAGCATATCATTCCCTTGACTATGTAGGAACACTGTGTCAAGAAGAATGACAGAGTAGAAGTAGTCGCGATGCTTGGACTATTTGGGGTGCTTGTCAGTGCAATTCAGATGTATCCTCTCCACAGTCACCAGCAAAGAAAACTGTCGTCATCCGTTGATATTGTTATCTATAGATTCGCTCTTATTCTTGCATTGTTAAACACCACTACATTGTTTTCTAGAGCAAATATTCATGTTACCTTTTAACCTGAAAAAACATTAGACTTATATTCGAAAGGAAGAGCGTAGAAGCAATTGCCTGGTCTCCAACAATGGTAGCAAACTATAGTTTTGGTTTACCTCTTTATATCTGTGATACACTTTTTTGAATTGTCCAACAGGAAGCTCACTCCTGCTTTATATTTTTATTTTCAGATAAGTTTGTTTGCAGGATACGCCGTTGCAGGATTTATGTTCTACACCATTACTCCTTTTGTCCTTAAGGTTAAGTTCTCTCCAACATGTTTAATCGGATAATTAGCTACACAAATAGGCAACAAAGAGAATCGGTCCAGTCAAGTGGTTATGAATTATTTGAATAAACAAAGTATAAACATAAGGTAATTGGGTAATACTAGCTCATTAGAAAGTATCAGCCAAAAGGCCCTTCCATTTCTCATTTCCAGTAGTAGTTTAGCTCTTTCTGATGACCATGACTCCTGCAGATGAGTGGAGCAACATTGCTTAACCTCTCGCTCTTAACATCTGACATGTGGGCAGTCGCCATTCGAGTATTTTTCTATCAACAACTGGTGACTATTTCTGTCTGATCCTTGCAACAGATCATAATATGTTGCACTATATGCTCAAATGATTTACATGCAACCAACAGATAAATTGGTTGTACTATCTAGCATTCGCAGTTGTGGCCATCGGATTGATCATCTACTCACTGAAGTAAGTTCTTTCAAGTTGTTCTAGATCCATGGGCAGATATGTGACTCATCGCAGAAACCTAACACGCTTTAATTGCTTCTGATGTATGAAGTGAGAGTTCTTCGGCTGATGGAACGGCTATAAGGACAGAAGCAACAACTCAGTATCAACAACTTCCAGGTCAGGATAGTGGCTCTAATTTGGACAGAAAAGAAAGGAAGCAACAAGAAGCTCACATCTGTTGACGGCGCCAATGTACAAAGCCAGCTCCACGGTTGCAAGTAAGGGCAGCTGCTCAGGAGAAGCAACATAGATTCCGTGCTATACCATTTGCGTGTTCATAAAAAAGTGTCTATGTCCTGGTGGACCGAGAATTAACTAATTCTCAGTTGATTTTACAAATTTGTGCATATACAAATCTAATACAATGTTTACATAATAATTATGCATCTAGTGCAAAAAGTTGCAGTTTTTGTTCTCATAGTTTAGAGATATATGAAATCTTGCATGTATCTCAGTGTCGGATCAACGGTCCTTGGTATCGACTTAGATATAACTAATTCTCAGGCGGCTGAGAATTAGCAAACCCGGTCTTGCTTTATCACACTAATTGATATTTCATGAACTTTTATACTCTACAATGAATCGGCAGGTTGCAGCAGTTTACTACTTCCCCTGCACACATCTGACATCAGTTTCCATACGACTTAACTTAAGATGCTAGTACTATGCATCACTTTTAGGTGTGAATCTTCCTTATAGGCCCAACATGACAGGGAAATATGTTCTCTTCATTGTAAGTCTTATCATAAGATACTCCCTCCGTCCCATAATATAAGAACGTTTTTGGCACTACACTAGTGTCAAAAACGCTCTTATATTTTGGGACGGAGGGAGTACATCGCACCGGAAGTACTTGTCTTACCTTATTACTGAAACTCGGTGTCCCGGATCACCATTCTTTAAAATCCTCCTTGTTTTCATCAGTACTAAGTGATGTTCCTTTGTTTTCTCCGACTCATCTTTCAGTTATCTGGCATCAGCCGCAGTCCTGTGATCAGCTGTGCAGCTTGAAACATTATCTCCAGTTGGAAGATCAATGAATCCAATAATCGAGCAACAATATCACCAGTTTTAGTATGTACATAACAGAAACATGACTCTTTTTTCACCTTCAGGATTTTTTTAAACCTTGTAACTTGTATTGTACTCCCTCCGTTCCTAAATATAAGTCTTTGTAGAGATTTCATTAGATGGACAACATACGAAACAAAATGAATGAATCTACACTTAAAATGCATCTATATACATCCGTATGTGGTTCATGATGAAATCTCTACAAAGACTTATATTTAGGAACGGAGGAAGTAGATGAATCCGCACGTCATCTATAATCGGCGTTTTTTTCTCTCCAAAAGGTAAACTTGGTTACGCCTACGTTGAGTTTGTGCTTATATAAATTCTTAAAATAATGTATTGATTTCATTAATGGTTTGAAGAAAGTTAATAATTTGCTTAAAACCAACACAAGGAAAGAAAAATTGCAACACAAGAGCATCTCCAGCAGTTATCTAATAATCCACACACAATATGCACGTGTTGCGTAGCTGTACCCGCTCCCCTAACCACCGCCTCTCCACGTGTTGCCTCATCGATTAATTAAGCAAAAGAAAATTGCCCGATTAATCAACGGAAATCCACCTGTAGGTCTAGAGTTTGCCAACATTCATTACTGATCGCTTTCATTCCACTTTTCTCAATTTGATTTATCATCTTTTTCACTATAAGAACATGGCAAGTCATATACACAAGCATGGCAGCTTTATTTGTTCTCGCATGGCAAATCTGATTGTTAGGTTTTTAACGCTAAAAAACTGACGTCGGTAATGCAGATCTGATCGTTACATTTCCGTGTATTTTTTTTTTTGTTCAAAAGATATCCAGTGATACAGATCCTCTGCTCCTGTCAGAGAAGAGACGGCGTCATTTTGATTTTTGGTGGCAGTACTTGTGTAGCAGTGCCCCGATCGACGCCCTCCCTGGTGACAAATCCCCATGCGCGACGTCCTGGAGCCGCAAAGCGCCGGCCCGAAACAATTGACGTCTCGGCTGCTCAAAACCTCTCGTGACAATGATCAGGACGCTTCACATGCACGGGCATGGCGATGTCGGGCCTTCTTCTCCGTACCGTACCACGATGCAAACAGTCTCGTCGCTGGAGGTTGTTGACGACCGATCGTCGCGGCACCGTACCGCGTTTGTCCGGGGGCAGCCGATATACCCCTCCTCCTCCACTGCCCCACGTTTCTCCGTACCGCGACGCACGCAATAGCCTGGTGGCCGGACCACCGATCATCGCGGCGCCGTACCGCATATGCCCGGACCCCGGAGTCCACTGCTCCGCGGTCAACCGCATGGATCGCACGCTGGGCAGTCAACAGTGCCACCGTACCGCCGCTTGGGGCTTGGCGCCGCCGATCTCATCTCCCACCAGATCGATCCAAGATGGTCCAGCCGGCCCGTGCATGCAATTGCAATGCAATGGACCGAAGCAAGCAACAGCGAGGCGCCACCTTGTTCGCGGTACGCTCGGGGCGCCGAGGAATTGGCCACGCGATGCACGCCGCGGCGATAGATAGATAGATATAGATAGATCCTCCACGGTTCGAGCTAGCGCGACCCGTACGTATCTGCGGTCCGCACGCCACGAGGCATGTCTGTCTGTCTGCCCGCTCTTGAAGGCGGCATCAGCAGCGATAGGCCAGTGGCGTTGCATGTGTTCCGTAGCTAGGTTTTCCCTGTGAAACTACAGTAGTTCATGGCCACGGCCGGGGGCCACGCGTGGCACGTACGTTCGGGGCTTTGGCCGACCACGCGCACCCAGGGTCTCGTCGTCGTTGCGGCTCATGTCAGGTCCGCATTATGTCTTGTCTGGCATCCGGTTTAGGGCACAGAGGGCTGTTTGGTTCTAGGCCTAGGAGTGCCACACTTTGCCATACAATATTGCCAAACTTGCCTAAGGTTAGTTCTTTAAAATGAGAGCCACAAGTTGGCAAGCCTAAGGGAATCTTGCCACACTTTTTATGTGTATGTGATGTGGGACCATAGTGTGGCTTGCCTAAGATGTGGCTTGAACCAAATACACACCTAAGTTGGTCAAACTTGCCTAACCTTAGGTATGGCAAGCTTTGGCAAACTTAGTCTCAAACCAAACAGCCCCAGAGTTGCTGCGACTTTACTGGTTTCGGTGATCCTAGCTTGCCCACTGGACAAGTACGTCACCATGCATTGCCGGCTGGTGCAACCAGCTGGACTCCTTCAGTTTCAGGGCTGATCAAGTGTGTGCAGCGGCAGCTGTCGCGCGCGTGCAGTGATCATGAAATTTACCAAGGCAGTTCGGCAACGGTACTGTAGAAGCTAGGAATGACCGAATCTGCTGTGCTTGAAGCAATGGCGATAAGCGAGGCTCTCCTCTTTGGCGTATTGGAATGCCTCAGGCTTTGTTCGGTTAGCCCCTCCCCCGCCGGGATTGGCGTCCAATCCTCGCTGAACCCCGTGGTTTCGTCCTGACCGGGATTCGACCTCAACATACTTTATGAACGTGTTCGGTTAAATCCGGCTGGGGCTACGCCCCCGTCCAATCCCTCTCAAACCCCGTGGAACTACCCGGGATAAAATCCTCTCCACTCTATCCGTGGAACCAATCCCTCCCGAGCGACGAGACGGTATGCCAGAAAACAATCGAGTCCTCTCTCTCTCTCTCTCTCTGTGTCTCTCTCTCTCTCTGTCTCTCTCTCTCTCCCTCCTGCGATTCAGCGGCCGCGGCGGCGGTGCGGCCATCCGGAGGCGACGATGGCGGCATACTTTCCCACTCCTTCCTCCTCTCCCATACGGTGAGCTTCTCCTCCTCTTCCTTTCACTCGACTTCTCCCACAGCTTCTAGGGTTCTTGAGTTTGACCTGAGGTTGACCGGCGGCAACGATTCATAGATGTGGATTAGAAAGGGAATAACCGAACAGGTTATGTGTACAGGGATTCATGTGGACGGAGAATAGAGGGGTTTGGGTGACAAGTCGGGGATCACCCAATCCCTAGGAGGTTAGAAACCACTCGTGGAATCACCCCACTTCAACCGAACAAAGCCTCAAGGTGGTCAAGCATTTGCATTCTGGGGACATGCTCAACAGCTTTTTTTACATGATAATACGTGTCTCATTTATATAGAAAAAGATCAAGTTACAAGGCACGTAAGCACCGACCATACAAGACTGAAAAGATAGAAAAATCCTATGCAAAATACCAACGTCTGTCCCTCTCCTTCGACACCACCGAAGCGGCCACCAAAGGGTAAAAAGACAGATCACCTCTTCACCCAAACTCGACGCGGCTCCATCGCTGATCAACAGCTTTGCGGACCTCCAAAGTAGTTTGCCAGAAGCAAAACCATAGCCGTTGAAAGAATCAGACCGGCGCAACATGTCCCCGGACACGCCATCGAACTTCAGAACTGACACCCCCGCATGACGACGACGTCGGAGGAGGAAACCAGAACTGTCAGTTTTCAACCACAGACCCGGCACAAGATTCTCCATCTTCCAGCTGTCACTTGCGTGAGTTATTTATACAAAACCACCACACTTGGGGCTAGGGTAACTACTCGGTACCACATTCAAGTCAGGTCACAAAAAACCACCAGAAATGCGCCTAATACGTAACGCGGAACACTGATGCTGGAGTTTAGTCGCGAAAACAAGGAAACCGACAGGTGGGGCCCACCTGTCGGGATGACATGGCATGCTTATGTGGACAATTTGCTGAGTTGGACGAGGGTCCCACCTGTCAATGACTCAAGTATTTATCTCTTTTCCCTTTTTTTCTTTTTCTCCTAGGCATTTTCTTCCTGGGCATTTCATCAAACAGGTAATGTGCGCTTATCTACACACTGCACGCCGCCGGCGCCGCTTGCCGTCCTTGCTGGTCGGCGGTAATCCCAGACCTGGCTGCCGCTATCAAGCCGTTGGAGCTCCTCTCGCCGCCCCTTTCTTTTCCTTCATCCCTTGTGTCTCTCTCTCTCAAACAAGAACCTGCTGCCATGGCAGCCGCCATGGATGAACTCGACCTCGCTGCACTACCCAGTCATTGTTGCGCTGCCCCGTCGTCGCCGCGCTGCCCCAGCCCTTAGCGTGCCTGGATCCGTCGAGCTTTGGTAGGGAACTTGCGCACGCCGTGGTTGCGCGCCTTGGCCGGGCTCGCTGGTGTGGAGCGCCATGGCCACACACGTGCTTGCGGGGCTCGTCGGGAGGCCATGTCTGCGTGCGCCGTCGTGGAGCGCGATGGACATGCCCGTACTCGCGGCGCCCGCCTGGGAAACCTTGGCCGCGCGCGCCGTCATGGAGCACCATGGCCACGCCCGTGCTCGCCGCGCCCACCAGGAGTCCCAGGCCGCGCACGTACTCAAGCTAGCAGCAAGTGGCGGTGGAACCAAGAACACACAAGGAGAGTTCTCATGTAGTCATCCTCCTCTTCGACTCGGCGCCGGCGCCAGGCAGCAATTTGGGCGGCGGGGCGGATCCTCGCCGGATCCGAACGGCCGTTGGTGCCTGATGTGCGTCCGCCTTCATGGAGGTAGATCGAGCTCCAGCAGGGCGGTTCGGCGCGGATGGCATGTGGATGTGGCGGTAGGGCGGCTCGCCGGTGGTGGGGTGGCTCGCCAGGATTGAGCTCTGGCGGCGGCGCGGGATATGGCTGTGGTGGACTTCTTTTAGGGAAGAGAGGGGAAGAAGAGATGCACCTGACAGGTGGGGCCTTGGGCCACCTCAGCGAATAATCCACATTGGCAGGCCACGTCAGCCCGACAAGCGGGGCCAACTTGTCAGTTTTGCTGTTTCTGTGGGCAAATCAAACTATTAGTGCTCTGCGTTACGTATTAGGCGCATTTCTGGTGGGTTTCTATGACCTGGCTTAAATGTGGTACCCAGTTGTTACCCTAGCCCCAAGTGTGGTGGTTTTGGGTAAATAACTCCACTTGCGTAGACAATCGCATGCACGTACTCCTGAACGACAAAACCTCCTGTTGACACACGAACACGTCACGTGTACCCTCGACGCCGGGGGTGATGCACCGCAGCTCACGTCGAAGGAGATCCGACCGACAGCGCGATACGCAAGACAGTCGACGGGCGCTTTTGCAGACCCGAAAACCCCACACCCCCGGGAGGGACCCCGTCAGGGAGTGCGGCGGCTATGGGCTGCCCTAGGTCGATTCGCTCGCCCCTAGAGCCTCGGGATTCGCAGCTCTCAAACACGAAGAACAGCGAAGAACGAGAGAGAAAAACGGTGGAGAGATAAAACGTAGATGAAAAGGTAGTATATTGATTTGTTCGATTGTGTGTTGTTCAATCCGCCGTCACCCCCAACATATATAAGAGGCGGCTGGACTTCCCGTACAAGAAAAGGATTCATCTAGGCTTTTCTTACAATAAAATTGCATCAATTCACGTCCAAAACCCTAGTCAAATTCGGACTGATTTTATCCGAACTTTCCAAAACGGTTCGGTTTACAACCTGGCTGCACCTTGCGGGTCATGTTTGAGGCAGGAAACGACCTCGGATGGAAACGAGTCCAAAAGCAACCTTGACCGTTTCGACGAGACGAAAAACTTTCGTGTTGAACACTTTTTCATCCGAAGCCATCTTGATAAGTATTTGAGCCCATCTTCAGCATCTGGTCGGATTGACCCGACAGTTTCTACTGTTCACGGTGGCAAGCCCGGCAAGGTTACTGTTCACGGCGGCAAGCTTTCCCCGGCAAGGTTTACTATTCACGGCGGCAAGCTCTCCCCCGGCAAGATTACTGTTCACAGCGGCAAACTTTTCCCGGCAAGGTTACTGTTCATGGCGGCAAGCTTTTCCCGGCAAGGTTACTGTTCATGGCGGCAAGCTTTTCCCGGCAAGGTTTTTGAGGCAGTAAATGACTTTGGATGAAAATGTGCCCAAAAGCAAAGTTGACCGTTTTTACGAGACGAAAAACTTTCGTGTTGAACGTTTTCCGATTCGAGGCCACCTTCTAGGCCAAAACACTCACGCATTACATCAGACACTTGCCAAGACATGTCTGGTCTCCCGCGTCATATTTTGCCTCTTGACAGGGCTGTATTCAAATAGCTCTAACTTTTGCATACGAACTCGGATTGAGATGATTTTTATATCAAAATCGACCGACTCGACGAAACGAAGACAATTCATGTAGAGCATTCCTTCATCCGAGGTTGTCCTGGTGGCGTAATTGACCAAAGAGCACTCAGAACACCTAAACATGACAATCTGAGTGTAGCTTTGGTCTTTGATATGATGCCGAATGATTATGGTCTAAACATCAAAGTTGTTCCACTCGGCAATGTGAAATTTCTCATTTAGAATATTTTGTCATTTGAGGCCATCTCCATTGCATTCTGCATTGTGTCAAAATCAGGTGTCAACACATGCCCCCCTGTTTTTCGGCAAAGCTTGCATGCCGAAAAATAATTTGCACCATGTTTGTTCCAAGGACGATGTCAACACTCCATCGGCCATCTATTTTTGTTAGGGCGATAATTATGTATCGGCCATGTTTGTGCTAAGGGCGATAATCGTACATCGGCCATTGCCTACTTAGGCTTCCTGCCACACACTCGGGTGGTACTTCTTCAAATATTTGCCATTGAGAGCTCGAGGTAAAAATGCCCCTTGTATTGATTCCACCAAATATGAATTTCCGGAAACAACTCTTGTAATTCTAAAAGGACCTTCCCAACTTGGAGACCACTTCCCGAATTTTCTATCTCTAGAACCAATCGGCAGAATCACTTTCCACACAAGATCGCCAACCTGAAAATTCTTCAATTTGACCTTTTTATTGTAAGCTCTGGCTACCCTCAGCTTGTCCCTCTCTATGGCCCTTAAAGCAGCCAAACGTTTATTAGCAACTTCATCAATGTTGTCCATCATCAGATTGTAAAAGTCCACTGCCGATAAATCATTCTGTTTGGCTATTCTCAAAGCACTCAAATTCACTTCCACTGGTAAAACAGCCTCTTGACCGTATACTAGCTCATATGGAGTTACCTTCGTAGCACCGTGCCTTGAGATCCTATGTGCCCACAAAGCTTCAGACAACAACTCATGCCATCTCCTTGGATTATCCTCAATCTTCTTCTTGATGAGCTTGATTAAAATCTTATTGCTAGACTCAGCTTGTCCATTAGCTTGGGCATAATATGGAGATGAATTGAGCAATTTTATGTTATAAGATTCGGCAAATTCTCTAACCTGGTGTGACATGAAAGAGGAGCCTTGATCTGTAGTCAATGTTTGAGGAATGCCGAATCTATGAATAATGTGCTCGGTTATGAATTTTATCACCTCCGTATGTGTCATGTTCTTGAGAGGTACTGCTTCAGACCATTTAGTGAAATAGTCGGTTGCCACCAATACGAACCGATGCCCCTTTGAGGAAGACGGATGAATTTGTCCAATAAAGTCTAAACCCCATCCTCTAAAAGGCCACGGCTTGATAATAGGATGTAACATAGCAGCAGGAGCCAATTGAATATCACCAAATTTTTGACAAGCTTCACACCCTTTATAATACCTGAAGCAATCATTGATCATAGTCGGCCAATAAAATCCAGCACGTCGCAATAACCACTTCATCTTGGGAGCCGACTGATGAGTACCACAAATGCCTTCATGTACCTCTCCCATAGCAACTCTTGCTTGGTCCTCGTCCAAACACTTCAAAAGAACATCTTCAACTGTTCGGTGATAAAGACCACCATCTCTTATTGTATATTTGAAAGCCATACGCCGAACAGTCCTGTCCACCCTTTTACTCGGATCACACAAGTAATCCATAATGGGCTTCCTCCAGTCATGATTCTCACCTGCACTAAATTTTTTGTTAGTGGCCGAATCAGTGGGTTCTGGTTCGACCTCTCCCATATTAGCAAGACAAGACATCGGCTTCTGAGAAATATGAAACATGCCATGATCAACATGATAGCCGGACGCCTGTTGTGCCAACTCATTTGCTCTCCAATTGTCATGTCTAGATATGTGAGCAATGCTGAAACAATCCAAAATAGAAATTGTATCTAGACACTTATCAAGATACACATTAAGTGATTCGTCTAAACATTGAAAAACCTTAGACACTTGCTGCACTACCAACAACGAATCACCAAAAGCCTCAACATGTGTAGCACCTATAGCAAGCAACATCTCCAGGCCGAATAACAATGCTTCATATTCGGCTTGATTGTTTGTGCAAAAATATTCTAAGCGGCATGAGGCTTCAAAAACAGCACCATGAGGAGATATATAAACAATACCAACACCTTGGCCATTGCTACAAACTGAACCATCAAAGTATAATCTCCATGGTACTAATGAAACAAGGTTCATATTACTATCATGTTTGTCATTAATCCGATGTTCAACAATGAAATTAGCAACAATTTGGCCTTTCATGGACTTTAGAGATTCATAAGCCAAATCATATTCAATCAAAGCATAAGCCCACTTGCCAATTCTACCACTAAGAATTGGCCTATGCAACATGTATTTAATGACATCGGTCTGACAAGCTACTACGCAAGCACTCGGCACTAAATAATGTCTCAACTTTGTGCAAGCATAATACAAGCATAGACATAATTTCTCAATAAATGTATACCTTGTCTCTGCGTCCAATAAGCGGCGGCTCAAATAAGTGATGGCATGCTCTTTTCCTTCGGTCTCTTGAGTTAGAACAGCACCAATAACCCCTTCCTCTGCTGCAATGTAAAGTCTGAAGGGCTCCCTATGCTTGGGTGCTCTCATCACCGGAGGAGTGCACAAATAATTCTTGATCATATCAAATGCTTCTTGCTGTTTTGCCCCCCAAGTGAAATCAGTATCATTCTTTAACCGAAGGATAGGAGTAAATGCATCAACTTTCCCTGATAGATTAGCTATGAACCTTCTCAAATAATTGACCTTGCCAAGGAACTTTTGCATATCTCTCTTGCATTTTGGAGCCTCCACTTTCTGTATGGCTTCTATCTTTTTGGGATCAATCTCTATGCCATCTTCATGAATAATGAAACCCAAAAACTTACCAGCTGACACACCGAATGCACACTTCAAAGGATTCATCTTTAGTCCATACTTTTTCATTCTTTCAAAAGCTAAACGCAAATCGGCCAAGTGAGATTCAAAAGCGTCCGATTTGACAACAATATCATCAATATAGACCTCAAGTATGACACCGAGCAAATCATGAAAAATCAAATTCATAGCTCTTTGATATGTGGCGCCAGCATTCTTTAATCCGAATGTCATCATTGTCCATTCGAATAAACCAAGAAAATCAGGGCAACGAAAAGCTGTCTTGGACATGTCCTCTTCGGCCATAAAAATTTGATTGTACCCGGCATTACCATCTAGAAAGCTAATAACCTTATGTCCAGAAGCATCATTAATAAGCATATCAGCTATTGGCATGGGATACTCATCTTTGGGTGTAGCCCTATTCAAATCTCTGAAGTCAATGCACACCCTCAACTTGCCGGATCCTTTCTTCTCCACTGGGACAATGTTAGAAATCCACTCGGCATACCTGCAAGGTCTAATAAAATTAGCTTTAAGCAAACGACCGATCTCTTCCTTGATTCAGTCATATGTTTTTGGATTAAACTTTCTGGCCGATTGTTTATATGGTCTAAAACCAGCTTTTATAGGCAAGCGATGCTCCACTAGCTCTCGGCTTAAACCTGGCATCTCATGATATTCCCATGCAAAGCAGCAAACATATTCTTTCAACAGCTCGATCAACTTAGCTTTATGATCGGCTCTTAAATTTGCATTTACAAATGTCGGCCTAGGAGTTAAACCATCTCCTATATCTATCTCTTCTAATGGATCAGCCGATGTAAAACCTTGTCCTAACTTATCCATATCATCTAACTCTTCTATGGACTCATACATATCGTTCTCATTGGACCGATATTCTACAAGTCGCTTTTGTAACCAATCTGAGTTAGGAACCATTTAAACATATCATACCTTGGAGCCGATTGCACTCAGTCGGCTTTAAAGAGACGGGCACGAAACCATTCTTGGTTGCGCTGAGAAAATCGAACTCTGACAAATCACGTCCCGTCAAGCAAGTAGCATTTGGGTGTTGCCAATCCACCGATGCCTCGGCCAAAGCAACACAGGCCGAGTTATCCGCATGAATGACTTCCACTTCATCATCAACCCACTGGATCAAAAACTGGTGCATAGTGGATGGCACGCACTGGTTTGCATGAACCCAATCACGGCCTAGTATGACGTTGTAGTTACCTTGCACCTCAGCGACAAAGAATGCGGTAGCCAAAGTTTTACTTCCCACCGTGAGCTCCACATACATCACACCTTTGGCTTCAGTTTTCTCTTTGCCTTCAAATCCATTGAGCACCATGTTGGTCTTTATCAACTCTTCATCATGCAGCCCCAATTTTTTGAAGACCGAATACGGCATAAGATTTACCACAGCACCACCATCAACAAGCATCCGAGTGAGCGGTGATCCATTGATATGACCTCTGAGATATAACGGTTTCAGATGCCTTACTGGGTCTTTTGGCTTCTCAAATATTGCGTTTTTAGGGCCAAAATCCAGCTAAGCCACCTCCCCTTCCTCATCTATAGCACGAAACTCAGCGGGTAAGTAATACACCATATTAATATCCATACCTTCATGAACCGGTGTAGACTCGTAATCTAACATATCAGCCTCCTCGTCGAGTGTATCCACTGATTCTGAAATTTGTCCGAGTGAAGAAGAAGCAATAGGTAACATAGACGATGCAATGATTGAGTCGTCCTCTTTTGGTGGTGCAGGTGCTGCTGTGATAGGTGTAGAAGCCACTGCATCTTGTATTTGTTTGGGCCTCCACACTTGTTTTGTAGGTAACATAGGCCAAGTGTCATTGAACAACTTATCCCTTTGCTTCTCGGCCTCTTGTTCTGCCATCTCTTGACTCCTTAACCTCTGTAGTTTCCTCTTTTGTGTCTTTGTTAGCCCTGGAGGACACCACTTTGGCTGGGTGTATTTAGGATCTCTCGTTTTTACTTGGCTGGTGCTTGTTTCATGATCATTAGCCGAGTGCTTTGGCATGATAGCAAGTATCAGCTTAGTCGGATTGCTATGCATAATCGGCTGTTGTATGGTGAATGTTTCGGTGCCCAAGATGAGTGAGTCGGCATCGGTTTTTTCCTTGCCTTTGCTTGACTCGACCGTTACAGCACTTGGCGACTTAACACGCCATTCTTGCTTGCCGACCCCTTTTTGATTATCTTGCACTGGCCGATTGACACCATTGTTCAAACGGCCTCGTGTGGGATAAGAAAGTCTCTCATGAACGGGCCTCCTTGGCTCTGCCCAACCCGGATGAAAAGCATAAGGGGCCATTGGGGGCTGCCACCATCCTCCATTGAAGTCTCCCATGTAGTATGGCACATAGGGGGTGGCGGCACCCATGGTGCCGGCGCCCACGACCCATATGGCCTTGCATGATGCTGAAATTCTTCCCGAGGAGGTGATCTTGAGCGCTTCAGATTTGATGACCGGTTGGAGCTAGAACCGGCTGCATGACTAGCATATTTGGACAGCAACATATCAAAAGTTGGCTTGATTTTCTTGCGCTGCACTTTAGCTTCATTTGTTTTCCAGTTGCCAACTTCTGGACTCCTGGGCTTGACAAATTTAACACGAGTATTTCCTTGCACTTGCGGTTGCCCCCCGAGTGTAGGATTCTTGATGGTGATTTTGATTATCTCCTTGCCACCGGGTTGCTTGTCAAGCACAACCTGTCTCCCCAAGACCTTGTTGCCCTCCTTGTCTTCCCTGGGCTCACCAACAATGATATTAGCTTTATTAGCAGATTCGGCAACCTCCGGCCGAATGAGTAGCTTCTTCCCCTCCAAATCCATGGTATTCATTGGAAAAGGCTGTTTATCAAATTGCATCTCAGAAAAGTTCAATCGTCCGTCGTTAATGGCCGATTGTATCTGTCGTCGAAAAACATTGCAATCGTTAGTAGCATGAGAAAAAGAATTATGATACTTGCAATAAGCACACCGTTTTAGCTCTTCAAACGGCGGTAAAGTATGAGATATTCTAATAATCTTAGCCTGCAGCAAAGCATCAAATATTCTATCACACTTAGCAATGTTAAAAGTAAACTTCATCTCTTCATCACGATTCTTATAAATCGGTTTCAGATCATTGCAAGTAAAGGGTTTGGCCTTAGATGGCCAAACAAATTCAGTAGCAAAAATATCACCCTCATCATCCGAGTGATCGCTATCATATTCCACCATATTCATCTTTGGACGATCGGCTTTGTATCTATGCACTTCTTTCAGGTCTTTGCTTCGGCTTTCCTGAGCCAAAGCCCTTTGTAAGACTTGGTTGATATTTAAGAACTCATAGCCTTCTAACTTTTCTCTAATGGGAGTTCTGAAACCACTCAGCACTAGGTCCGCCAAGTCCCTCTCGGTTATCACCAAACTAAAACACCGGTTTTTTGTTTCTCTGAATCTCTTGACGTAATCAGAGACCGATTCATCATGCTTCTGTTTAACCGATGTTAGATGTGACAATTTGAGTTCATTGTCGCCGCTATAAAAGTGATCATGAAATTTCTGCTCTAGCTGCGACCAAACTCGAATGGAACCATGTGGTAAAGAAGAAAACCATGAAAATGCGGTACCAGTTAATGATAGAGGAAATAAGCGCACTTTCAACTCATTTAGTGAGCCTGCTTCACCTAATTGTGCCAAGTATTGGCTAACATGCTCCCATGTGGTTTTTGTGCCCTCTCCATTGAACTTAACAAAATCTGGAATCTTATATCCCGGAGGGCACTGGATGGCATCAAAGTACTCGAGGTACGGCTTTTGGTAAATCCGATTCCGAGGTAACTCAACTCCAAAATTCTCTCGAAGCATCTTAGCCATCTCCTCTCTAAGATTAGCTAGACCATCATCCATAGTGGACGATGCAACTTGTGGCAGCGGCATAGGAGGAGTAGGACTACTAGCAGTAGGTATGAACTGTGGCATGTATGCCGAACTATAGTTCGGTAATGGCCGAGTGGTTGTAGCTGTAGGTAGGGTTTGGTTCGGCGTTGCCACCGAACCTGGCATGCTCATAATAGGATTAATGGGTGCAGTCACAATCTGATTTGTTTGAGTAGGATAATAAGTCATCGGCATGGGAGGCGCCGATGAGATAGGTAAAGCCGGATTAGGGTTTTGCACACTAGCAGCTACACCATCATTACCACTAGATGATTGAGATATATTTTTCTGAGCATTGGTATTTTCTATGAAAGTTTGATAGACCAGATTGTTACCATCAGCAATACGACTCTCAATCTCAGCCCACTGCTCAGGAGAAAAGGTAGTACTCACAGCGGGTTTAACCTCCTCGGCTTGAAGAGGAGGGAACTTGATTTCTTCAATCGGAGTGATGTTGCCTTGGCGATCCTTCTTGAATTTTGCAAGGAACTCCTGCAAATCCTTCTCTTCGCGCGCCTTCTTGTACTCCTCATAGACTTGGCGATGATCGGCCGATATCTCATCAAGACTAGGCTTAATGATGTTATCGGCGTCTACCTCAGATGGCTTGGGAAGATCGGACATGGTGGATGATGATGATTGATCTTCTTTCCTCAGCGGAGTCGCCAAAAAGTGTGTTGACACACGAACACGTCACGTGTACCCCGACACCGGGGGTGATGCACCGCAGCTCACGTCGAAGGAGACCCGACCGACAGCGCGATACGCAAGACAGTCGACGGGCGCTTTTGCAGACCCAAAAACCCCACACCCCCGGGAGGGACCCCGTCAGGGAGTGCGGCGGCTATGGGCTGCCCTAGGTCGATTCGCTCGCCCCTAGAGCCTCGGGATTCGCATCTCTCAAACACGAAGAACAGCGAAGAACGAGAGAGAAAAACGGTGGAGAGATAAAACGTAGATGAAAAGGTAGTATATTGATTTGTTCGATTGTGTGTTGTTCAATCGGCCGTCACCCCCAACATATATAAGAGGCGGCTGGACTTCCCGTACAAGAAAAGGATTCATCTAGGCTTTCCTTACAATAAAATTGCATCAATTCACGTCCAAAACCCTAGTCAAATTCGGACTGATTTTATCCGAACTTTCCAAAACGGTTCGGTTTACAACCTGGCTGCACCTTGCGGGTCATGTTTGAGGCAGGAAACGACCTCGGATGGAAACGAGTCCAAAAGCAACCTTGACCGTTTCGACGAGACGAAAAACTTTCGTGTTGAACACTTTTTCATCCGAAGCCATCTTGATAAGTATTTAAGCCCATCTTCAGCATCTGGTTGGATTGACCCGACAGTTTCTACTGTTCACGGTGGCAAGCCCGGCAAGGTTACTGTTCACGGCGGCAAGCTTTCCCCGGCAAGGTTTACTATTCACGGCGGCAAGCTCTCCCCCGGCAAGATTACTGTTCACGTCGACAAACTTTTCCCGGCAAGGTTACTGTTCACGACGGCAAGCTTTTCCCGGCAAGGTTACTGTTCACGGCGGCAAGCTTTTCCCGGCAAGGTTTTTGAGGCAGTAAATGACCTCGGATGAAAATGTGCCCAAAAGCAAAGTTGACCGTTTTTATGAGACGAAAAACTTTCGTGTTGAACGTTTTCCGATTCGAGGCCATCTTCTGGGCCAAAACACTTACGCATTACATCAGACACTTGCCAAGACATGTCTGGTCTCCCGCGTCATATTTTGCCTCTTGACAGGGCTGTATTCAGATAGCTCTAACTTTTGCATACGAACTCGGATTGAGATGATTTTTATATCAAAATCGACCGACTCGACGAGACGAAGACAATTCATGTAGAGCATTCCTTCATCCGAGGTTGTCCTGGTGGCGTAATTGACCAAAGAGCACTCAGAACACCTAAACATGACAATCTGAGTGTAGTTTTGGTCTTTGATATGATGCCGAATGATTATGGTCTAAACATCAAATTTGTTCCACTCGGCAATGTGAAATTTCTCATTTAGAATATTTTTTCATTTGAGGCCATCTCCATTGCATTCTGCATTGTGTCAAAATCAAGTGTCAACACCTCCCTGCTCCACCATGACGTCGGAGACAACGCCATAGCACCGGGGATAGAGCAGAAGGAGAGACACACCTGATGAAGTCGTCGCCGCCGCCTCGCCAACACCATCCATGAACCATAACGCTGCCGATCTGAAGGATCGGCAGAGACACGATGCCATCAACTCCGAGACACCGCCGTGAAGGGCACCGCCGGTATGGGAGTGAAGCTGAGGCAGATTTATTCGGCTGTGCGCCGCTCCCACCACCCCAACGACGCGCCACGACCTACAAATCCAAAACCTAACTACAGAGCGGAGGAACGGGGTCCCCCTCCCTCCCGCCGCCGGAGCAGCGGCAGGAGAAAGAGGGGGCCAGCGCACCGGCCGGTGGAGATCGGTGGAAGGAGGTCGCCTCCCTAGTCGCCTGGCTGTTGGCGGCGGCTACGGTAGGGAAAGCGTTTGTACATGCTCAACAGCTATGGCCGAAGGAAACTGATAAAATTTTACGTACGTCTTCGTAAGTGTAGGACTATCGCGTGTATCCCTACGAACACTGGTCAATAAAACCCTCCCGTTCCTTTAAAACTAAACTGCTTGCAACCTCTTGACACGATCAACTCAATTCTCACCGGCTACGGCTACGAACCTGGTACCACGACGTATCGCATGCGGCATGCATGGACGCCGGTCCTTCGTCTCCGTACCACGACGCACGCAATAGCCTCGTGGTCGGAGTCAGACCTCTGATCATCGCGGCGCCGTACCACATATGCCCGGACCCCGGAGTCCACTGTTCCGCGGTCAACCGCATGGATCGGCAGGCCAAGCGCCCACAGCTCGCCGTACCGCCGCGGGCCTTGTCGCCATCGATCTCGTCTCCCGCCACATCGAAGATGGTCCAGCCAGCCAGTCCTTACGTGACAACAGCGAGGCGCCACCTTATCTTCTTTGTACGTTCGGGGCACCGAGGGAGACGGATCGGCCACGCGCTGCACGCCGCGGCAATATCCGGCCCGGCCGCTGTTGACCGCGCGTCCTCAGCGACTCGAGCTGACGCGAACCTTACGTGTCCGCGGTCCGCGCGCACGAGGTCGGTCTGTTCTTGATGAAGGCCGGTTGCGTTGCGTGTGTTCAGTGGGTTCAGAAGTCTCGACGAGATCATATGCTTTCCCTGTGAAACTACAGTAGTTCATGCCCACGGCAGGGGACTTTGGCCGACCGCGCCGGGCAGCCCGCGGATATGGTCTGGATGGGGTGGCCAGCGCACCCCGCCCGCCTGCAACCCAGTGGATGTGGATCCGTCGTCGTCGAGCGGCGCGGTCGTGTCAGCACAGCAACGTTGGATAGCAAAAGACGATGTCCATCGTGTCGCCGTCCAACGGTAGAGCAAGAGGAATAGCTGATTGCTGGATCTCCATCAGAGTTAATTGCACAGAAGTACCACAATTCGGGCATCACATGCAGATTGGTATCATGATTGTTAATTTTTACATGTCAGTACCAACATTGGTCCAAATTTTTGCAAATTAGGCTAAAACGCGTATTTATACGTATTGACAGTGTATCTGACTGTTGAGGCCCGTCTGTCAGGTGCCCACGTGGCATATTTTTTACAGAAAACCCCCTTACGTTGTATGTAATCACAAAAAAGGCTCCATGAGCCTGCCGTCTAAAAAAACTGGATCGGGATCGGGCGCTCGACCCCGCTTCCGTCTGACGCCGCCCGGAGCCCGCCGTCGCCGCTCGACGCCGAACCCCGCCACCGCGCCGCCGCCGAACGCCTCCCCGTCCTCCTCCCCGCCGGTCCCCCTCGCGCCTCGCTGCCCCTCGCCCCTGCAACGCAAGTGAGCCGCCGCCGCGCGCTTTCTCCTCTGCTTCCGCTCGGCTCCCGACGTCCGCCGTCCGCGCGCGCGTGCTCGCCGCCCCTGCTCGCGTGCGTCGCCGCGCCCGAACCCCGGCCGCTCCCCTGCTCTTGCTCCAGCGTACTGCCCCGCCGCGCTCCGGCCATGCTCGCCTAGCCATCGCCACCGCGGCCCCCTCCCACTCGGGCGCGGGAGCGAGAAGGCCTGCTGCTGGGACGGCGCCGCCTCGGGCGGATTCCCCGCCGACGATGAAGCCGCGGAAGAAGCAGGGGGCGCGCTGGCCCTCCCGTCGCCACCCGTGATCCGAAATTGAACCACCGCACATTTCAGGGGGCAGCGGACAGGGATAGGGGAAGGGAATGGAGGGGGGCTGGTCTTACCGGCGCGGGAGAAGAGAGGTCGCGCGGAGGTCGCACGCGCTGTTGGTCCCGAGCTTCATCGGCTCCTCCTCCCTTCCCCGGCGAGGAGGCGGATACGGCGGCGGCGGTGGCTAGCGTGCCCTACAGCACCTACAGCACAGCAGCCCTTTGCAAACAAGTCCGAGCAAAAAAAAATTCTCTCACGTTAACATTTTTCCCGCAAAAATAACGGTATTTATGTGATTGCGTACAAGGCAAGGGGGTTTTCTGCAAAAAATATGCCACGTCGGCACCTGACAGACGGGCCCCAACAGTCAGATACACTGTCAATACGTATAAATACGCGTTTTAGCCTAAATTGCAAAAACTTACACCAATGTTGGTACTGACACGCAAAAATTAGCAATCGTGGTACCAATCTGCATGTGATGCCCGAATTGTGGTACTTCTATGCAATTAACTCTCTCCATCACGAATGAGAATGACGAGCCACTACTCTGCAGTACTAATTGAGAGCAACTCCAACGCGTCGATTCAAACGAACGGTGTTTTTATCTGTCTTTTGTCCATTTGGGTCAGCCCGGCGGACACCTATGTCCGCTTTCACGTTTGGGTCGGCGTTTGCGCCTAACGCTGGTCCGACCCATTTTTTAGGTCGCGCGAAAAAAGCCATAACTCAAACATTTTTGAAAAGAAAACATTAATTAAACACTAATGCCGGCCGAAGGCCGACGAGAGTCCTCGAGTCCACTTACATTAACTATAACTAAAACTACGAGGAAGCGCGCTGCCTTAGGCGTCCTCCTCGTCGTCGTCGGGGCCGGTGAGGTCATGAGCGTCAGCGCCGGGCCAGCCCAGGGGAACGCCGTCTCCCATGCTGTGGCGACGTTGTCCGCCGCCGGCTAGGCTGGCCTAGCGCCGGCGAGGCGCGCCTCCCCCTCCGCCTCGCGCTCGAGCGTCTCGAGGTACTCGCCCTCGCGGCGCTCCTCGGCCAGCCGTTGCTGCCGCCGCTGCACGAGGTAGGCCTACTCCTGCGCCGGCGTCGCCCGATACCAGACCGGTGGCGCCCTGACCCACTCGCGCACACGCCCGGTCCAGGAGTAGCGCTCGATGAGGGTCGGCTCTGGCTCCGGCTCCTGCTCGTCCTTGACGGGGGACGACGGTGCCAATAGCGGCACGACGCAGTCGCCGCCCGCGCAGAGCGCCATGGACTCTGCCATGCACGCCTGGTACGCCTCCTCCTCCTCCTCGCTTTGACGGAGGACTGCGGCCAGCACCGCCAGGTAGGCGGCCTCCTCCTCCCGGTCCTCGTCGTGCACGACGAGGGTCGGCGGCAGGGAGCCATGGCGCACGTCGCGGACGCCGCGCCTCCTGGCTTCCTGGTGCTCGAAGGCGAACCACCGCTACCATGCGGGCGAGTCGAACGCGTACGCTGGGTCTTGGTGCTGCCCTAGCGTCAGCAGCTGCCTCCGGCGCCGCACCTCCTCCGCGTGCGCCTGCGCCGACCGCGACGCCACCGGCACTGGACCCTCTCCGGATCCAAGTGCCAGTCATGTGGCAACGTCACGTCGGGGTAGGAGACGGGGACGCGGTGCTCCCAGTGCCACTTCGCCTAGTGCACTGGGACGACGATGCGCTGCCTCGGCCATCGGGAAGACGCGGGCGGAGGCAGGGGGAGTGCGCGGGAAGGGCCGGCGGGGGCCTTGCCCTTGCCGGAGAAGATGCCCATTTTACGGTGGCTAGGGTTTGTCGCTGACGGGAGAGCATAGGCGGCGGTGAGATGGGGACGGGGGCTTTTGGAAGCGGATGAGGACGACGCCCACCACCGCACGCTTGGATTGAAAAAGGCCGACCACCGTCGCTGACGCATGGGCCCGCGAAGGTCATTAATAAAGCTGACCGTGGTAGTTGGGCGGCTGAAAGTGTGTTAAGTCGACTAGAGGGGGTGAATAGGCGATTTTTATGAATTCTTCACTGAGGAATTTTAGGGTGAGGAAATTCCTAAGCGAAGAACTACTTGCAGCGGAATAAGTACTCAGATGCATACATGACATAACGTAAGCATGGACATTATAATGAAATGAAAACAAACACAGAGTACAAGAAGCGTAAGCACAGGATAAAACATGATGAAGACAAAGAGACTGAAGAAATTGAACTGAGGAATTGAGAAAGTCTTCAGTCAATGTCTTCAAATAGATATGAACAAGCACACAACACAATAATGAGGAAATGGAAGGGTTGAGGAAATAGAACCAGTTAGCTCAGTGAATACAATGATTTGGTAGACCAGTTCCAACTGATGTGACAGTTGTACGTCTGGTTGGAGCGGCTAGGTATTTAAACTTGAGGACACACAGTACTCACCATATTCTCCTTGAGCTAAGGTCACACAGACCTCGCCCAAACACTCGTGGTAAGTCTTCAGGTGACTTCCAAACCTTCACAAACTCGGTCACTCGGCGTTCCACAATTTCCTCTTGGATGCTCTAGACCATGACGCCTAACCGTCTGGAAGATGCACATTCTTCAAAGGTGTGGCACCCCGGCTCAGAGCGACCGGTTTACCATGCATTGCCAGCCCAGAGACCATGTCTTCTGGCAACACATAACATCTTGGTACAGAAAACAACCGCTTTATTGATGTTAGCGTATCATAGTTCATATTACAACAGGTGGCGTGGCCAAGCGGCACACACGGTGCGGCTGAACAATATATACATTATTTAGTGAACATAAAGGGGGCCTCGATCATAACAACTACGCGGCAGCGGAACGACGTCGTAGCAGAATCTCCATAGCACAGTGACACCGATGTGGACACGATCTAGACTCGAAAAGCACTCTTTTCCAACGAGACTTTCCCGAAAGCTGGCATGACACGCCAGGTCAGTATATTGAATGTACTTGCAAACTCACAACAAACATAAACATAATGACAAGCAATATCATGATATTTAACCAATTGCTTTACTAATGCAACATCATATCATACATGTAGTGATCATGATCTTGTGATATAAGTCCCTCGGACTTGCTTACCAAACGATGATCGCTCTCGGATCACAAACGGACCAACCTCGTGGTCTTTGATCGGGTTACCTCGTAACCAAACGGTGATCTTACCGAGATCACAAACGGACCAACAACTTGGTCTCCATCAACACAATGTTTTCCCAAACATCATCTTCTCAACGGTGCAAAGTTCATATCTTAGTGTGCAAAATTAATTAAACATTGACCCATGGTGTGACCTACTTTCGAGCGTGTCCGTACCGTGGACTCGGCTATCGATAGATTTAATACACTCTGCAGAGGTAGCGCACTGTACCCACACCACGGAACCCATGGCCTCGCACTCCCATTCGGGTGGACCAACGGCGTTCTGACGAAACCCCTCCATTGCCATGACACTCTCCCGGCCACTCCGACTCACTCCCCACTGGGCTAGTCCTGGGTGGCCCCGTGTCTACCAAAGACACCAACAGCCACCGTCGTGGCAAAACATAGATGGTCCCAAACAGGGACAAGGTACCATAACAACAACAACAGGCACACAAGGTTATGTCTGCTTACCGGGCCAGGGTACCGCACGCTCATAAGCTTTCCTCGTTGGAGGCACCGACCAGAGGCATGACAACGGACCGAATAAAGGCCTTCCCATAAAGGCAAATGTGGTTGCACTGGGAAAACTCGATTCAGTGGCACCATGACCCGATCAACGATATGTTCAGGTTGAGTTATTATTAGGTTCAACTTAAGGTGAAAGTAATCGATGTCATGATATGCCATGAAAATGCATCACGAACATATGCATCATATATCAACGGAAATAACTGGGTCAACCATATCCACACTAAGCATAGACATCAACAGCTCATAACACCCCTCTGGTTATGATTTATCATCACTTAAAACAGAATCTTTACTTACCAAATTTATCATTTATCTCATTTAAGAAAATAACTCAAAGAATAATTACTTATATCCATAACCATATTACTTCTTCATAACAAAGATTACTTCTAGTTACTTAACCAACTAAATTAGCTTCAGACTTCTGTAAACTAAGCATATCAACTCAAACAAGCAACCAACAGGATATAAATATTATTCTAGTGATTTAAATGCATGGATTAAACCATTAATTGAGGTTGAAAAATCACAAATATTGTAATGGCACCATGAAAATGTTGTTGTGGCTTGCCTTAGTGCAGATGAGGTTCACAATCCTCCTGGTGATCCTCAAGACAAGCTTCACTTTCTGAAAACAATTATAAACACAAAAAGAAAACATCAAGAACCCTTCTGAAATTCATCAGAAAATCTGGAGACTAGAGAAAAATCTCATTTTTGGTGAGCTGCTAGATTTCTGCATAAAGAACACAATGCATAAAGAATCAATTCATTTGGACTTATGGTTAAAAAGTTTTGGCTGTTTGAAGCTCACTGGATAAAATTAAATTTTGAATTTAAATAAACAGAACTGGGGGGGGGGGGGGTTGACGTCGAAGGCGTAAACCTCGCGGGCGCCACCACTCGTACCGCTTCGGGCGGGTACAGAGTGACTGACTAGCGGGCCCTGCTAGTCAGGTGAAAGGGAGGGGGAGAGGGAAACAGAGGGCGGCGAGGCTCCGCCGGAGCACACATGGGTCGTATCATCAATGGGCCTTATACGGTCCGTATGATCGATTGGCCAAACATGGGCCAAACAGACCACATTATGGCCGTAAATGGGCTAGAGTTGGAATCGTCCGTTCATGGGTCGACCATAACGGGCCATCGTTAATAGGCTGTATTTGATGACGCTATGAAAATGGCCCAACGTATTAACAGACCACAAACGGCCCGACTGTAACCACGGGCAGAATTTGACCCACAAGCAGAAAATGACAGTAACGGGTCGTAAGTAAACGAATGCTGGAAATGAGCCCAAGAATAAATGGGCTTTGAGAAGGCCGAAAGATAACATGGGCTGGAAACGGCCCAACGGAATAACGGGCCGTTAATGGGTATAAAGCGATACACTATTCATTACGGGCCAGTTTCACCACGGGCCGTTAATGGGTGTAAAGTGATACACTGTTCATTACGGGCCAGTTTCACCACGGGTCGTTAATAGGCCAAGAGTTACATAGGGCCTCATATGGGCCGAAAGACGTCATGGGCCATACATGCGCCAGAAGTGAAAACGGGCTGGAATCATATTGGATGGCCCAGATTACGCTACTGGGCCTAATTCGGATAGGGCGTAACGGGCCTTGGGTTAGCGGGTTGTAAATGGGCTATATGCGAACATGCCGCTAACAGGCTTTCCATGGGCCGGCCCGCCACCTTTTGACCAAGTCAAACGGGTCGGCCTTTTCACGGGAATGGGCCCCTGTTGGGCCGTGCCACGTGTCGACGTATCATATGTGCCTTCCGTCCAATGAGTGGATGACATATGTCCCAACGATGAGCCGACACGTGTTTCCTCCAGCCAATGATGATTTTACACGTGGAAAATCCCCATTGGTCGGTGCTGTTAACGGGTTATCGGATCCAAAACCCGACTCGATAGCTTAACGGTGTTCCGTTACGGTGGATGCCACGTGTTGGTCACCCTTGACGAAAGCACTTCTGTGACGCGCGATATATCATCATGGAAGTGGACACTTCCGTGATGATAATTTTGGTAATGTCATGGAACACTTCTACGACAGCACAGGTATGACTATCTTGATTCTGTCATAAAATCGTCTTGGATGTACATGGATGACAAAAAACGCGATCTACTGTGACAAACACGTATCATCACGGAAGTGTATTTTTTTAGTGCTACGAACTATGAGGAAGCGATGATGAGCCCACATTCCGACAGATGGCTTGAGGCCATGAAATCTGAGATAGAATCCATGTAAGAGAACAAAGTGTGGACTTTGGTGGACTTGCCCGATGATCGGCAAGCCATTGAGAATAAATGGATCTTCAAGAGGAAGACAGACGCTGATAGTAGTGTTACTACCTACAAATCTCGACTTGCCGAAAAGAGTTTTTGCCAAATTCAAGATGTTGTCTACGATGAGATTTTCTCACTCGTATCGATGCTTAAAGTCTATCCGAATCATGTTAGCAATTGCGACATTTTATGAAATTTGACAAATGGATGTCAAAAATGCATTCCTTAATAGATTTATTAAAGAAGAGTTGTATGATACAATCAGAAGGTTTTGTCAATCCTAAAGGTGCTAACAAAATGTGCAAGCTCCAACGATCCATCTATGGACTGGTGCAAGCATCTCGGAGTTGGAATATATGCTTTGATGAGTTGATCAAAGCATATAGTTTTATACAGACTTGCGGTGAAGGCTGTATTTACAAGAAAGTGAGTGGGAGCACTACAGCCTTTCTGATAAGTATATGTGAATGACATATTGTTGATCGGAAATGATGTAGAATTTTCTAGAAAGCATAAAGGAGTGTTTGAAAGGAGTTTTTCAAAGAAAGACCTCGGTGAAGCTGCTTACATATTGGGCATCAAGATCTATAAACATAGATTAAGACGCTTGATAAGACTTTCAATGAGTACATACCTTGATAATATTTTGAAGGAGTTCAAAATGGACCAGTCAAAGAAGGAGTTCTTGCCTGAGTTATAAGGTGTGAAGTTGAGTAAAGAATCAAACCCGACCACGACAGAAAATAGAAAGAGAATGAAAAAGTCATTCCCTATGCCTCAGTCATAGGTTCTATAAAGTATGCTATGCTGTGTACCAGACCTATTGTGTACCTCAACATGAGTTTGGCAAGAGGATACAATAGTGATCCAGGAGTGGATCACTGGACAGCAGTCAAAATTATCCTTAGTGAAATAAGGACATGTTTCTCGGTTATGGAGGTGACAAAAAGTTCGTTGTAAAGGGTTACGTCGATGCAATCTTTGACACTGATCCGGGTGACTCTAAGTCTCAATCTGGATACATATTGAAAGTGGGAGCGATTAGTTAGAGTAGCCCCGTGCAGAGCATTGTAGACATAGAAAATTTGCAAAAATACATACGGCTCTGAATGTGGCAGACCCGTTGACTAAACTTCTCTCACCAAGCAAAACATGATCACTCTTTGTGTTAATTACATAGCGATGTGAACTAGATTATTGACTCTAGTAAACCCTTTGGGTATGATGTGATGGACAAGACCCATCCGTTAGTTTAGCATGTTGATCGTTTAGTTTTATTGCTATTGCTTTCTTCATGACTTATCCATGTTCCTCTGACTATGAGATTATACAACTCCCGAATACAGGAGGAACACCTTGTGTGCTATCAAACGTCACAACGTAACTGGGTGATTATAAAGATGCTCTACCGGTGTCTCGGATGGTGTTTGTTGAGTTGGCATAGATCGAGATTAAGATTTGTCACTTCGTGTATCGGAGAGGTATCTTTGGGCCCTCTCAGTAATGCACATCACTATAAGCCTTGCAAGCAATGTGACTAATGATTTAGTTGCGGGATGATGCATTACGGAACGAGTAAAGAGACTTGCCGGAAACGAGATTGAACTAGGTATGAGGATACCGACGATTGAATCTCGGGCAAGTAACATACGATGACAAAGGGAATAACGTATGTTGTTATGTGGTTTGATCGACAAAGATCTTCGTAGAATATGTAGGAACTAATATGAGCATCCAGGTTCCGCTATTGGTTATTGACCGGAGATGTGTCTCGGTCATGTCTACATAGTTCTCGAACCCATAGGGTCCGCACGCTTAACGTTGGATGATGATTTGTATTATGAGTTATGTGATTTGATGACCGAAGTTTGTTCGGAGTCCCGGATGAGATCACGGACATGACGAGGAGTCTCGAAATGGTCGGGAGGTAAAGACTGATATAATGGAAGGTAGTATTCGGACACCAGAAGGGTTCTGGAGTGTATCGGGTACATACCGGAGTACTGGAGGGGTTACCGGAACCCCCCGGGGAAAGATATGGGCCTTATGGGCCATAGGAGGGAGGCTAACCAGCCCACAAGGGGCTGGTGCGCCCCCCACAAGGGAGGAGGCCGAATTGGAGTTGGGAAGGGGGCGCCACCCCCCCTTTCCTTCTCCTACTCCCTCTCCTTCCCCTTTTCCCCCTCCGGTAGAAGGAAAAAAGGGTGGGGCCGAATCCTACTAGGACTGGAGTCCTAGTAGGACTCCCCTTTCCCTGGCGCACCCCTTGTTGGCCGGCCTCCTCCTCCCCTCCTTTATATACGGGGGCATCCCAAAGGCACAACAGAGAATCTCTTAGCCGTGTGCGGTGCCCACCATTCACAGTTCAACACCTCGGTCAAATCGTCGTAGTGCTTAGGAGAAGCCCTGCACCGGTAACTTCATCATCACCGTCGCTACACCGTCGTGCTGTCGGAACTCTCCCATGTCCTCAACTGGATCAAGAGCTCGAGGGACGTCATTGTGCTGAACGTGTGCGGAACACGAAGGTGTCGTATGTTCGGTACTTGGATCGGTTGGATCGTGAAGACGTTCGACTACATCAACCGCGTTACTAAACGCTTCCGCTTTCGGTCTACGAGGGTACTTAGACACACTCTCCCCTCTCGTTGCTATGCATCTCCTAGATAGATCTTGCGTGATCGTAGGTAATTTTTTTGAAATACTACGTTCCCCAACAGCGCCCATATTAGCCCTAGATTTGGGTTGGATATGAGGGGTGCCGATCAACACCTGTGTTTGGGACCCGTTTGAGGAGCCCGTGATCGGTCATTGACCGGGCGATCTATCCGATCGTTTGAGGCGGGTTTGGAACGCCCAACTGTAATTGCTCTATCCGGACATTTGAGGCGGGCTTAGGGCATCACGTTGTAGTTGCTCTTAGAGCATCTACAGCCGAGCACCCCAAACCCTCCTCAAACGCCCGAGCGGCCCGCCCGGTCACTCATCGATCATGATTTTTTTAACCCAAACGGGTATCAAACGCCCGTGCTGACCGGCACCCCTCATATCCAGCCCAAATATGGGGCAGATATGGGGGCGCCCGAGCACGCCCGCCACGTCAAACTAGCGGCGGGGTCCCAGCCAGAAACGACTGGACACCCGGCGGTCCGAAACTCGTCTCCTCCGTCGGACTGGTGGCGCCGCGTGGCGCAGCTCCGGCGGTCCGCGTAGTGCTTAGCCCGGCTATTTAAGTCGATCGGCGACATCGAAAACCTACCATACTTCCACATTTTCCTCCGCCTGTCCGTCGTCGCCGCCACTTTCACTCCACCCGTCCGTCTAGTAGCCATGCCCCCACGCCACCGGGTGAGGAGCGAGCTATTTCTGACGCCAGAGCGTAGGATCGAGTTTCTTGATCAGATCCGGGCTAGGCGCGAAGCCCGGATCGCCGCGGGGCTGCCTCCAGATGCAGTGAATCTGGAGGAGAAGGAAGATGAGGAGGAGGTTGAGGAGAAGGATGATGAGGAGGAGGTTGAGGAGAAGGACGATGAGGAGGTTGAGGAGAAGGAGGATGAGCCAAGGAGTAGGATGTGGGCGACGCTGGCGATGCGGATCTGCAAGCGGAGCATCAGGCCATCTTGATTCCCTCTGGTCGGAGTCACCTGTGGAGGCTAGACGCTGTTGCGGACGCGCAGCAAGCCACAGAGGAGGCAGATATGCTCGCCTACATGGATGAGGTCAAGCAGGAGGAGAATGAGCCAGAGCCCTCCTACCCGCCTGTCCAGCCGGCACCCGGCACCGTTGTCATGGACATCTCCGACAATGGATAGTTAGGGTATTACATAGGAATTTTTTTTGCATGCTTTGTATAAACTTAGGGGTTAAAACATGAGAGAGGCGAATGCAGAGTGACTAATTTGATATGTGGCCGATCACTGTCCACACACGCGCCTGATCGCGTCCGTGGATGTTTGAGAGGGCCAGATTCGCAAAGTTCGGTTGTAGTAGATAATCTTATCTTTACATACTAATAAAGCGGCTATCGCTTCTGGTCGTCCGTCATTAAAATTAGGGAAACGTTTGAAATCAACCGGATGATAACAGAGAAAGATAAACCCCCCGCGCTGCTTGACACGTGCCCTGGGCCCATCCACCGCTTTCCACCAGCCGCGACCTTATCTCTTCTTGCTCTCTCTTCGCCACACGTTATTCCCCACTCCTTTTCCCTCACTCCGTCTCTGTTCGTCAGAGAGATGCTCCCATGGCGACGCAACAGCAGCAACTCCATAGAGGCAAACCAGGAGGAGCCACGGCGCACCACCTACTGCATCTCGCGGCTTACTGAAGGTCCGTGAAGCCCTGCGCGCCACCAGCTGCGGTGCTGCAACCCCATGGAGGCGACGCAACACGCACGGCAGGGGAGAGGTGGCTGCTCGCCGGTGAATCCCGGTGCTTGCGACGCAGCTGGTCGCCGGCGAATCCTGGTGCTTCCTACGCAGCTGCTCGCTGGAGAATCCCGATGCTTGCGATATAGTTATTCATGGCGACTCCCCGCGCTGCAAGCCGGATGTGAGCGCCATGGTGCAGGGGATCAATTGGCCCTGAGATGCAATGCTCACCAGCTGCTCGCCGGGGGGCTCCTGATGCGGCAAGCCGGATGGTGGCGCGGCGGTGCAGGGTAATTGTTGTTGCGATGCAGCGCTCATCAGTGGCTGCCAGGGCTGCAATGGAGCTTCGCCGGAGTTGCAGTGGAGCTTCGCCGGAGCCGTCGGTGTTCCGTTGGAGCTCCGGCGAGGCTGCAATGGAGCTCGGCCGGAGTTGCAATGGAGCTTCGCGCGGAGCTGTCGGTGCTGCATTGGAGCTACTCCGGAGTTGCAATGGAGCTCGCCGGAGTTACGCCGGAGTTGCAATGAAGCTTTGCCGGAGCCGTCAGTGCTGCGTTGAAACCCGGCGGGTCTGCAATGGAGCTCGTTGGACGCTACCGGCGCTGCGTTGGAGCGGTGGAGCTCTGCCATGGGTGCAATGGCGCTGCGTTGAGCTGCCGTGCCGTTGCTGTGATCCAACGGCCACCAGCACACTGATCGGACGTCTACCTAGGCGGATGATTTCTTAGAGAAATCATTCGGCTGATTTGTAGTAGCCCCTTTAAAATTATCCTTCGAGTTGGTAAAAATTACCCACCAATACTATCGGTAAGTGTAAAAACGATTTAACTTTTCGGACAAAAATCACCGCCTCCTTCGTTGGTTTATAGGGACGGGACGTAAAATAGTCATAGAACGAAGAGCAGCAGACTGGTCGGCCTATCCCTCATCTAGCGACGAGAGAGGGGTTCGATCCCCTGTGTCACGCATGTCGTACCCACGTATGTGTTCATCGGCCGGCCCATGTACGGGGCTTCACTCCCCTGTTTTTTACTTTTTTTCTCATTCTTTTTTCTTTTTTCTTTCTTATTCTTTTATTCTTTAAATTACTTGGGGATTTAAATATTCTAAAAGTTGCGAGTTTAAAAAATGCTTCAGAAATCTAAAAATACATGAATACAAAATTGTTTAGAAAATCATAAAAAAATTGCAAATTCAAAAATGTTGGTGGTTTTGTAAAACTGTTCGCAAAATTATAAAAAATATCACAATGTGGAAAAAATGGTCGGGAAATAAAATCATGTACGGGGCTTCACTCCCCTGTTTTTTACTTTTTTTCTCATTCTTTTTTCTTTTTTCTTTCTTATTCTTTTATTCTTTAAATTACTTGGGGATTTAAATATTCTAAAAGTTGCGAGTTTAAAAAATGCTTCAGAAATCTAAAAATACATGAATACAAAATTGTTTAGAAAATCATAAAAAATTTGCAAATTCAAAAATGTTGGTGGTTTTGTAAAACTGTTCGCAAAATTATAAAAAATATCACAATGTGGAAAAAATGGTTGGGAAATAAAATCATGTTCATGATTTTGAAAAAATGATCGTGTATTCAAAACATATTCGGGAATCTGAAAAAATGCTTCAGAAATCTAAAAATACATGAATACAAAATTGTTTAGAAAATCATAAAAAAATTGCAAATTCAAAAATGTTGGTGGTTTTGTAAAACTGTTCGCAAAATTATAAAAAATATCACAATGTGGAAAAAATGGTCGGGAAATAAAATCATGTTCATGATTTTGAAAAAATGATCGTGTATTCAAAACATATTCGGGAATCTGAAAAAAAATGTCCATGACATTTTCGAATATGTTCACAAAAATAAAAATAAATATTTGTTTTTAAAATTTGTTCCCCAATTTTTTTAAAAAATTCATCAATTCAAAAAATATTTGTTGAGACAAAAAAATTTAATGAATTCGAAACTGGTTCATACATTTAAAAAGATTGTAAACAAAACTAATGTTCATGATTTTTTTGAGAAAATCAATTTTTTTAAAAAAAATTGTTTGTCGATTTGAAAAACTTTTCACTCGTTTATGTCTAGGATTTGATTAGTTTTTCGAAAGTCTTTATATGTCTTGGCGTTGGGAGTAGTTCGTGCTCAATGAGATTTGCTTTTAAAGTTTTAAACGTTCCCTTATGCAACATAATTAAAAGTGTGACATGCACTGGCAAACTCATAGCCTTGGGATTTACCGCGTTGAATGCATTATGATCACGTGGACATCACGACCATCATCGGCTAGGGTGAGAAAGAAAATAAATGACAACATGGTGAGCCACTGTATTAAAATAGAGTAAGCTCATATATCAGGATATTTAATCATACTTATTTGGTTAGCTATAATTTTTTGTCTCCCGTCATATCGCACGGGCATATTTGCTAGTATGCTAAAACGCAGCAACTCGCCCACAGCTCGCGGTACCGCCTCGTGCTTTGGCGCCACCGATCTCATCTCCACCAGATCTAGCGAAGCGCCACCTTGTTTGTACGTTCGGCCGGGGCACCGAGGAATGAGCCTCGCGCTGCACGCCCGGCCACCGTCGACTGCACATCCTCATCGGATCGAGCTAACTTTCTCGAACCGTACGTATCCGCGGTCCGCACCCACGAGGTCTGTCTGTCCGTCCACTCTTGAAGGCCGGCCGGTGGCGTCGCATGTGTTCCGCGGGTTGAGAAAACTCTCTGCGAAATCATGTGATGCTTCTTTCCCTGTGAAACAACAGTAGTTCATGGCCACGTACGGGTACGTTCGGGGCTTTGGCCGACCGCGTCTCGTCGTCGTTGCGGCTCAAGTCAGATCCCCATTATGTCTTGTCTGGCATCCGGTCTAGGGCACAAGGTTGGTTGCAGCGACTTTACCGGTTTCGGTGATCTCGTCTCTCAGTCTCAGGAGCCATATCGCGTGATTCGCGACGCAATATTGGATCCAGAGCCTCGCTCGGTCGCTTGTGAACAGCGAGCTGCACCGAGGAAAGCGCTTGTAAATTTCCGAGCAGCCCATGGTTTTGACGCAGTGGGTTGGACGACATGTCTGAATGTCTGATTTTATTATCTACGGGCTGCAGCTCCGGCCTGTCTTTTACCAACTCTCTTGTAATGATACGTAGTACGACTACAAGTTGTCTCCACAGATTCGATGTAGTTATCTACTCCTCCGTTTAAGGTTGTCTCTTTGCCTGACACGAATCACGGGCCAAGCAGCTATGATGTTTAATTAGGACAACACCCCTCCCCGAATGCTCAAATCAGCCCGTGGATCTCGACCATCTTTCATGTCTCACGACTCACGAGTCTCGGAAAGAATGGCAGATAGCACGGCAATTTGTTTTGTTGCTCCCTCAAAAAAAAGTATTTGACTGCCCAAACTGCAATCAAAATGCTGAAAAGACAACTCCTCACCTGCTTTGGGACTGTAATTTTATGCGGGATTGTGGGAACACTCTAATTCCCCATAAGGCAAGAGGCACTTCAGTATGCGAGGAAACACTACTGGCGACAGAACAACTTCCTCGACAGTATGCCACAGAAATAGTTATTCTTGGATGTTAGAATATTTGGAATAAGAGAAATGGGAAGGTCTTCATAGGGCTGCCACATTCAATCCATTCTTGGTGTTTTCACCACAAACAAGATCTCAAGCTCCTACAACACACCACTGTTTGAAGCAAGATCTTAAGCTCCTACAATACTTCCAAAGCTTCAAACTTGCTTCAAACAGTGGCTAGATAACATGTTTTAAATCAGTCTTAATGTTTCCAAGAGCAGGAATTGGCTAAGTTTCCCTTGTATATAGGGATCTTTTGATCCCCTTGTAACTTACTTTTATTTTATTTTAATGAAAATTTACCATACAACAATTGTTCTACGGTTTTCGATTCAAAAAAGAAATTATTTGGTGTTGCCCACCCTAAGCATTTCAGCTTGTGATCGAAATGGGTAGAGCCATCCATGCAACCTTCTGATTGGCCAGGCTTGTCATCCTTCCTTGGTTGGCGTGCAGATTTCTGGTTCATCTGTACGTGGAGGTCCTCTGTCGAGTTTGGAGATAGAGCGTGAGAGCATCTCCAACAGAAGCGCTATATGAGCGCTGCGCGGTATAAAAGTTGCTTTTAACACGCGCGGGCTCGATTTGAAGTCTCCAGCGGCCGCACAAAAAGCGTGCGCGCGCTATAACTGATGCAGCGCGCGCATTAAAAACGCATCGCACGCAGCATATTTAGTGCGCCCGGTCGCGCGCGCTGCAAACTCTGGGCTGCTGCAGATGTGACCGCTTGGATTGGAATCGCTGGATCCGCGCGCGCAATATATTTTGCAGCGCTTGTTGGAGCAAACGTCTTCTAGCGCCTTAAAAAAATTACGGGCGCGTTGTAAACCTGTTTTTTGGGCGCCACACATTGGGCGGCTGTTGAAGATGCTCTGAGGCTCGGCTGTAGATTCGAGATCTTCAACCTTCAGCTGTAGGTCTAGAACAATGGTAACGGGGGACGAAGGCACACGATGTTTACCCAAATTCAGGCCCTCTTGAAGAGGTAAAGCCCTACGTGCTGCTTTGATTTTATTGATGTGATGAAGTACAGAGTACAAGATGATCTACCTCAAGATCGTATGATTGTCTTCTAAACCCTGAGGCTGGTAATCGTGACTCTAAAGACTAAACCCCTCGGCTTATATATGCACCGGGGTACCTAGGTTACACAAGTGGTCGGTTGTGTATGCGCCAGCTACATAGCAGTCCTTGAAACACATGCCAAGCCTTTGGAGGTGTCCATCTTAAGTACACTTCGATTCATACCGTCGGTAGTACTTCCTTTAGTGATCCGCGGGCCATAAGCCCGGGCTATGGACGACGGGCCATATAGGTTAGTACCCCTTAGTTCCGGATACCTTCAGTCAGAGTGTTGATCTAGAAAAATAGATTTATCTTCAAGTAACAAAAAGTCTCCTTTTGTCTTAGAGACAATAATCAAATATGCATACTTTTTTGTTCGAAAGATATACAGTAACACAGATCGTCTATTCCTCTCAGAGAAGAAACGACGTCATTTTTAGTTTTTTGTGGCAGTACACTTTTGTACTAGCATTTTTAACAAAAAAAAAACTTTTGTACTAGCAATGCTCCGGTGTCCACTGTCCTCCCTGGCGACAAATCTCCATGTGCCATGTCATGAAAGCTGCAAGGGCCAGCCCGAAACAACTGACGTCTCAGCTGCTTGCAGCCTCTTCTCACAATCAGAGCAAGTACAATAAGGTGACATAAGTAGGCTATAAGAAATATAATATTATATCTTTGCTTAGTTAGAGGAGAGAGAAAAGAAGCAGGCTCTTGGTTAGTAGCCAACTGCAACACGAGATCCAAAACTCTTTGTGAGAATGTACTAAAGCGGAGCAACTATTAGTAAAGTAGTACATATTTAATACTTTCTCCGTTCCAAAATAGATTATTCAACTTTCTATTAATTTTAGTATAAAGTTGGTAAAAAATTGAGTCATCTATTTTGAAACGAAGAAAGTACTTACTATTATACATGCGGTCTATAAATTTTACTCTAGATGACATGGCAACTCGTTGTAGCCGACTTTTGGTTGTATTATTAACCTTTCTCGTCAGCTGCGACGAACCGGGATCACGACGCGCGCGATAGCCTGGTGGTCGGATCACCGATCATCGCGGCGCCGTACCTCATATGCCCGGACCCCGGAGTCCACTGTGCCGCGGTCAACCGCATGGATTGCGTCGCCGTACCGCCTTGGGGCTTGGCGCCACCAGATCGATCGAAGATGGTCCAGCTCCAGCCGGTCCGTGCATGCAATTGCAATGCAATGGACCGAAGCAAGCAACAGCGAGGCGCCACCTTGCTCGTGGTACGTTCGGGGCGCCGAGGAATCGGCCACGCGATGCACGCCGCGGCGAGACATAGATAGATAGATACAGATAGATCCTCCACGGTTCGAGCTAACGCGAACCGTACGTATCTGCGGTCCGCACGCCACGAGGCATGTCTGTCTGTCTGCCCGCTCTTGAAGGCCGTTGGCGGTCTCGCATGTGTTCCGTTGGTTGAGAAAACTCTGTGCGAAATCATGCGATGCTTTCTTTCCCTGTGAAACTACAGTGGTTCATGGCCCCGTACGTTCGGGGCTATGGCCGACCGCGCGCACCCGGCGTCGTCGTTGCGGCTCGTGTCAGGTCCCCATTATGTGTGGCATCCGGTTTAGGGCACAAGGTTGCTGCCACTTTACCGGTTTTCGGTGATCTCAAGAACCATATCGCGTGATTCGCGAAGCAAACACTGGATCTAGACCCCTCGCTCGTTCGCTCGTGAACAGCGATCGAGCTGCACCGAGGAAAGCGCTTGCACGCCCCTGAACGTGGTGCGAACTGTGTGCGATTCGTGGGGAAGTGTTGCTTGTAATTTTCAGAGCAGCCCATGGTTTTTGTTGAAACGTGATATCTTTGTACTTATTTCCGACTGATTCTCCTATTATCTCTAGCCTTGTATAGATTGATCTCTAAAGATATTGTAGGGTTAGTTGGCTTGTCACGCAAGACACCACCTGTATATATTGTAACCGACTCCGATGGAATACAATTGAGTTGCATTCTATAGTCTTCTACATGGTATCAGTTTTCTCCCGATCTCCATCGCTTCCGCTCTAGGCCACCGCCGCGACCCACGCCGCCGTCGCCCCTCTCTCCCCGCCGCCGCCGCCGCCTGTCTTACACGCCGCCGCCGCCGCACCCAAACCCTAACCCTCCTACGCCGCCGCCGCCGCTGCCACCCCTTCTATCGCAGCCGCCGCCGTCGCCACACCAAACCCTAAACCCTATCCCGCCGCCGCCGCTACTCCCTCCTCTGTAGCCGCCTCCGCCGTCCCTCTCTCCCACTCTCCAACCAACGCCACCACCATGTCTCGCTCCAAACCCGACCTCTCCGACGCCGGCTCCTTCGCCGGTCCCGCCTTCACCTCCGATCGCCTCAACGAGCTCCACATCAAAGACCACGTTCCCGTCATCCTCGACCTCGACTCGCCTTCCTACAACGCATGGCGCACCTACTTCGCGCTCCTCTTCCGCTCCTTCCGCCTCATCGAGCATGTTGATGGTAGCGTCGACATCCGCGACATGAAGGACGACGACGAGTGGCTTGCTGTGGACGCCTGCATCGTCAAGTGGCTTTTTCTCACCATCTCCCCGGGACTCTTCAACATGGTGAACTCCCGTGATCCATCGGCGTACGCTATGTGGACACGGTTGTGCGACCTCTTCCTCGACAATCAACTCCAGCGCCGCGTCTTTCTCCAAGGTGACTTTTTTACTATGCAGCAAAACGATCTCTCGATCGACGAGTACTGCACGCGGATGAAGGTTCTCGCGGACGAGCTTCGCGATGCCGGCATGAACATCGACGACTCTGTCCTCCTCACCAACCTACTTCGCGGCCTCCACCCCGACCTCGGCCAATCCGCCGCCAACCTCTCCCTCATCACGCCAACATACGCCAAGGCGGCCACGTGTCTTCGCATGGAGGAGAAGCGTCTCCGTCACGCGGCGCGACAGGCTCCTCTCGCCGCTCTCCACGCCGACACCATCAAGGGGCCCGCCGCCCCCCGCAGCCTCCTCGCGCGCCGGCTCCACTGTTGGAAATATGCCCTAGAGGCAATAATAAATTGATTATTATTATATTTCCTTGTTCATGATAATCGTTTATTATCCATGCTAGAATTGTATTGATAGGAAACTCAAATACATGTGTTGATACATAGACAATACCATGTCCCTAGTAAGCCTCTAGTTGACTAGCTCGTTGATCAATAGATGGTTACGGTTTCCTGACCATGGACATTGGATGTCGTTGATAACGGGATCACATCATTAGGAGAATGATGTGATGGACAAGACCCAATCCTAAGCCTAGCACAAGATCATGTAGTTCGTATGCTAAAGCTTTTCTAATGTCAAGTATCGTTTCCTTAGACCATGAGATTGTGCAACTCCCGGATACCGTAGGAGTGCTTTGGGTCTGCCAAACGTCACAACGTAACTGGGTGGCTATAAAGGTACACTACAGGTATCTCCGAAAATGTCTGTTGGGTTGGCACGAATCGAGACCGGGATTTGTCACTCCGTGTGACGGAGAGGTATCTCTGGGCCCACTCGGTAAGACATCATCATAATGTGCACAATGTGATCAAGGAGTTGATCACGGGATGATGTGTTGCGGAACGAGTAAAAGAGACTTGTCGGTAACGAGATTGAACAAGGTATCGGGATACCGACGATCGAATCTCGGGCAAGTATCGTACCGATAGACAAAGGGAATTGTATACGGGATTGATTAAGTCCTTGACATCGTGGTTCATCCGATGAGATCATCGTGGAACATGTGGGAACCAACATGGGTATCCAGATCCCGCTGTTGGTTATTGACTGGAGAACGTCTCGGTCATGTCTGCATGGTTCCCGAACCCGTAGGGTCTACACACTTAAGGTTCGATGACGCTAGGGTTATAAAGGAAGTTTGTATGTGGTTACCGAATGTTGTTCGGAGTCCCGGATGAGCTACCGGACGTCACGAGGAGTTCCGGAATGGTCCGGAGGTAAAGATTTATATATGGGAAGTCCTATTTTGGTTGCCGGAAAAGTTTCAGGGTTTATCGGTAGTGTACCAGGACCACCGGAGGTGTCCGGGGGTCCACCAAGTGGGGCCACAAGCCCCGGAGGCTTGCGTGGGCCAAGTGTGGGAGGGGACCAGCCCCAGGTGGGCTGGTGCACCCCCCACAAGTGCCCAAGGCGCAAGGGAGAGGAGAAGGGGGCAAACCCTAGGGCAGATGGGCCCTAAGGCCCATACTCCCTGCGCCTCCCTCTCCTCCCCTCTTGGCCGCCCCCCCCTTTTTCCCATCTAGGGATGCCGCCCCTCTAGGGGTGGGAACCCTAGAGGGGGCGCACCCTCCTCCCCTCCTCCTATAAATATGAGGCCTAGGGGCTGCCAAACATACGCGATCTGATCTCTCTCTGTTGGTGCAGCCCTGCCTCTCTCCCTCCTCCTCTCTTGCGGTGCTTGGCGAAGCCCTGCTGGATTGCCACGCTCCTCCACCACCACCACGCCGTTGTGCTGCTGCTGGACGGAGTCTTCCTCAACCTCTCCCTCTCTCCTTGCTGGATCAAGGCATGGGAGACGTCACCGGGCTGTACGTGTGTTGAACGCGGAGGTGTCGTCCGTTCGGCACTTGGTCATCGGTGATTTGGATCACGACGAGTACGACTCCATCAACCCCGTTCACTTGAACGCTACCGCTTAGCGATCTACAAGGGTATGTAGATGCACTCTCCTTCCCCTCGTTGTTGGTTTCTCCATAGATAGATCTTGGTGATACGTAGGAAAATTTTGAATTTCTGCTACGTTCCCCAACATCCACAGCCGCCCGCTGCCCCTGACCAGGGCCGCCAGAAGAGGCGGAGAGGTCGCGACGGCCGTGGCCGCAACAGCGGCTCACAGCCCCGCCAGGCGGCTCCACCCGCCCCTACTCAGGCCGCGGCACCCCCGCCCTGGCTCACGGGGTACAACCCCTGGACGGGGGTGGTGCACGCTTACTCGATGCCACTTCCGCGGGCGCCTGCTCCGGGCCTCCTTGGCCCTCGCCCGGGTCTTCATCAAGCTCTCTTGGCTGCGCCGAGCGGTTCCGGACCCGGCGGCCCTTCGGCGTACAACGGGACCATGGCTCACGGCGCTGCCATGTCACCGTCCTACGGCGCTTCATCGACTGGCTGCACCTACGACCCGGCGCTCCTAGCCGCCCTCCACGCCGCCCCTTCCTCAAGCAACTACTCCGACGGCGGGGACTGGTACATGGACACAGGCGCCGCTGCTCATATGGCATCGAACCCCGGTATCCTCTCTCTTGTCTCTCCGTACCCTCTTATTTCTCGCATCGTTGTCAGTGATGGATCTACGCTTTGTTGGAAATATGCCCTAGAGGCAATAATAAATTAGTTATTATTATATTGCCTTGTTCATGATAATCATTTATTATCCATGCTAGAATTGTATTGATAGGAAACTCAGATACATGTGTGGATACATAGACAACACCATGTCCCTAGTAAGCCTCTAGTTGACTAGCTCGTTGATCAATAGATGGTTATGGTTTCCTGACCATGGACATTGGATGTCGTTGATAATGGGATCACATCATTAGGAGAATGATGTGATGCACAAGACCTAATCCTAAGCCTAGCACAAGATCGTGTAGTTCGTATGCTAAAGCTTTTCTAATGTCAAGTATCATTTCCTTAGACCATGAGATTGTGCAACTCCCGGATACCGTAGGAATACTTTGGGTGTGCCAAACGTCACAATGTAACTGGGTGGCTATAAAGGTGCGGTACGGGTATCTCCGAAAGTGTCTGTTGGGTTGGCACGAATCGAGACTGGGATTTGTCACTCCGTGTGACGGAGAGGTATCTCTGGGCCCACTCGGTAGGACATCATCATAATGTGCACAATGTGACCAAGGAGTTGATCACGGGATGATGTGTTGCGGAACGAGTAAAGAGACTTGCCGGTAACGAGATTGAACAAGGTATCAAGATACCGACGATCGAATCTTGGGCAAGTACTATACCGGTAGACAAAGGGAATTGAATACGTGATTGATTGAATCCTCGACATCGTGGTTCATCCAATGAGATCATCGTGGAACATGTGGGAGCCAACATGGGTATCCAGATCCCGCTGTTGGTTATTGGCCGGAGAGGTGTCTCGGTCATGTCTACATGGTTCCCGAACCCGTAGGGTCTACACACTTAAGGTTCGGTAACGCTAGGGTTATAGGGAAAGTATGTATGCGGTTACCAAATGTTGTTCGGAGTCCCGGATGAGATCCCAGACGTTACGAGGAGTTCCAGAATGGTCCGGAGGTAAAGATTGATATATTGGACGAAGGGTTTTGGAGTCCGGGAGTGTTCCGGAGGTACCGGGTGATGACCAGCATGACCGAAAGGTGTTTCAGGAGCCCCGGCAAGTGTTGGGGGGTTTCATGGGCCAAGGGAAGGGGGCAAACTAGCCCACTAAGGGGATGTGCGCCCCCCTCACCTATTCCCACGTGACTAGGGGGTTGGGGCGCCCCATCTAGGGTTCCCACCTCCTGGGTTGGGTGCCAAGTCACCCAAGGGGGAGATCCCATCTGCCCTGGCCGCCGCCCTCCCTAGGGGAAACCCTAGGGCGCCTTCCCCTCCCCCTTGCCCCTATATATAGTGGAGGTTTTGGGGCTGCCCAAGACACGAGATGAACTCTCCCAAGGCGCAGCCCTACCTCTCTCCCTCCTCGTCTCTCGCAGTGCTTGGCGAAGCCCTGCTAGAGTTCCGCGCTCCTCCACCACCACCACGCCGTCGTGCTGCTACTGGACGGAGTCTTCCCCAACCTCTCCTTCTCCCCTTGCTGGATCAAGGTGTGGGAGACGTCACCGGGCTGCATGTGTGTTGAACGCGGAGGTGCCGTCCATTCGGCACTAGGATCATCGGTGATATGGATCACGGCGAGTACGACTCCATCACCCTCGTTCACTTGAACGCTTCCGCTTAGCGATCTACAAGGGTATGTAGATACACTCTCCTTCCCCTCGTTGCTGGTTTCTCCATAGATAGATCTCGGTGACACGTAGAAAATTTTGAATTTCTGCTACGATCCCCAAAAGTGGCATCATGAGCTAGGTCTATTGCGTAGATTCCATGCACGAGTAGAACACAAAGTAGTTGTGGGCGTTGATTTTGTTCAATATGCTTACCGTTACTAGTCCAATCTTGATTCAGTGGCATTGTGGGATGAAGCGGCCCGGACCGACCTTACACGTACACTTACGTGAGACAGGTTCTACCGACTGACATGCACATGTTGCATAAGGTGGCTAGCGGGTGCCAGTCTCTCCCACTTTAGTCGGATCGGATTCGATGAAAAGGGTCCTTATGAAGGGTAAATAGCAATTGGCATATCACGTTGTGGTTTTTGCGTAGGTAAGAAACGTTCTTGCTAGAAACCCATAGCAGCCACGTAAAACATGCAAACAACAATTAGAGGACGTCTAACTTGTTTTTGCAGGGTATGCTATGTGATGTGATATGGCCAAGAAGAATGTGATGAATGATATGTGATGTATGAGATTGATCATGTTCTTGTAATAGGAATCACGACTTGCATGTCGATGAGTATGACAACCGGCAGGAGCCATAGGAGTTGTCTTTATTTATTGTATGACATGCGAGTCATTGAACAACGCCATGTAATTACTTTACTTTATTGCTAACCGGTGCCATAGTAGTAGAAGTAATAAGTTGGCGAGACAACTTCATGGAGACACAATGATGGAGATCATGGTGTCATGCCGGTGACGATGATGATCAGGGAGCCCCGAAGATGGAGATCAAAAGGAGCAATATGATATTGGCCATATCATGTCACTATTTGATTGCATGTGATGTTTATCATGTTTATACATCTTATTTGCTTAGAACGACGGTAGTAAATAAGATGATCCCTCATTAAAATTTCAAGAAAGTGTTCCCCCTAACTGTGCACCGTTGCGAAAGTTCGTCGTTTCGAAGCACCACGTGATGATCGGGTGTGATAGATTCTTACGTTCACATACAACGGGTGTAAGCCAGATTTACACACGCGAAACACTTAGGTTGACTTGACGAGCCTAACATGCACAGACATGGCCTCGGAACACAAGAGACCAAAAGGTCGAGCATGAGTCGTATGGTAGATACGATCAACATGAAGATGTTCACCGATGATGACTAGTCCGTCTCACGTGATGATCGGACATGGCCTAGTTGACTCGGATCATGTAATCACTTAGATGACTAGAGGGATGTCTATCTGAGTGGGAGTTCATAAGATGAACTTGTTTATCCTGAACATAGTCAAAAGGTTTTTGCAAATTATGTCGTAGCTCGCGCTTTAGTTCTAATGTTTTAGATATGTTCCTAGAGAAAATATAGTTGAAAGTTGATAGTAGCAATTATGCGGACAGTAGAAGGCTTGTGTCCTTAATGCACCGCTCGGTGTGCTGGACCTCGAACGTGGTCTTGGATGTTGCGAACATCTGACATACACGTTTTGATGACTACATGATAGTTCAGTAATGTTAAATGGTTTAGAATTGAGGCACCGAAGACATTTTTGAAATGTCGCGGAACATATGAGATGTTTCGAGGGCTGAAATTGGGATTTCAGGCTCGTGCCCACGTCAAGAGGTATAAGACCTCCGACGATTTTCTTAGCCTGCAAACTAAGGGAGAAAAGCTCAATCGTTGAGCGTGTGCTCAGATTGTCTGAGTACAACAATCACTTGAATCGAGTGGGAGTTGATCTTCCAGATAAGATAGTGATGTTTCTCCAAAGTCATTGCCACCAAGTTGCGAGAGCTTCGTGATGAACTATAACATATCAGGGATAGATATGATGATCCTTGAGATACTCGCGATGCTTGACACCGCGAAAGTAGAAGTCAAGTAGGAGCATCAATTGTTGATGGGTAGTTAAAAACCACTAGTTTCAAGAAGGGCAAGGGCAAGAAAGGGATACTTCATGAAACGACAAGTCAGTTGCTGCTCAAGTGAAGAAACCCAAAGTTGAACCCAAGCCCGAGACTAAGTGCTTCTGTAATAAGGGGAACAACCACTACAGCAGAATTACCCTAGATACTTGGTAGATGAGAAGGTTGGCAAGGTCGATAGTAGTATATTGGATATACATTATGTTAATGTGTACTTTACTAGTACTCCTAGTAGCACCAGGGTATTAGATACCGGTTCGGTTGCTAAGTGTTATTAACTCGAAATAAAAGGCTGCAGAGTAAACGGAGACTAGCTAAAGGTGAGCTGGCGATATGTGTTGGAAGTTTTTCCAAGCTTGATGTGATCAAGCATCGCACGCTCCCTCTACCATCGAGATTGGTGTTAAACCTAAATAATTGTTATTTGGTGTTTGCGTTGAGCATAGACATGATTGGATTATGTCTATCGCAATACGGTTATTCATTTAAGGAGAATAATGGTTACTCTGTTTATTTGAATAATACCTTCAATGGTCTTGCACCTAAAATGAATGGTTTACTGAATCTCGATCATAGTGATACACATGTTCATGCCAAAAGATATAAGATAGTAATGATAGTACCACCTACTTGTGGCACTGCCATGTAAGTCATATTGGTATAAAACACATGAAGAAGCTCCATGTTGATGGATCTTTGGACTCACTCATTTTTGAAAAGATTGAGACATGTGAACCATGTCTATTGGTATATACGCATGAAGAAACTCCATGCAGATGGACCGTTTGGACTCACTTGATTTTGAATCGCTTGAGACATGCAAATCATACCACATGGGCAAGATGACTGAAAGCTTCGGTTTCAGTAAAATGGAACAAGAAAGCAACTTGTTGGAAGTAACACATTTTGATGTGTGCAGTCCAATGAGTGCTGAGGCATGCAGTGGATATCGTTATGCTCTTACTTCATAGATGATTTGAGTAGATACTGAGTATATTTACTTGATGAAACACAAGTCTGAATTATTGAATGGTACAAGTAATTTCAGAATGAAGTTGAAGATCGTCGTGACAAGAGCATAAAATATCCATGATATGATCATAGAGATGAATATCTGAGTTGCGAGTTTGGTACACAATTGAGACATTGTGGAAATTGTTTCACGACTAGTACCGCCTGGAACACCATAATGTGATGGTGTGTCCGAACATCATAACTGCACCCTATTGGATATGATGCATACCATGATGTCTCTTATCGAATTACCACGATAGTTTATGGGTTAGGCATTAGAGACAACCACATTCACCTTAAATAGGGCACCACGTAATTCCGATGAGATGACACCGTATGAACTATGGTTTAGAGAAACCTAAGCTGTCGTTTCTTAAAAAATTTGGGGCTACGACGCTTATGTGAAAAGGTTTCAGGCTGATAAGCTCGAACCCAAAGCGGATGAATGCATCTTCATAGAATACCTAAAACAGTTGGGTATACCTCCTCTCTCAGATCTGAAAGCAATAGGGATTGTTTCTAGAATCGGGTCCTTTCTCGAGGAAAAGTTTCTCTCGAAAGAATTGAGTAGGAGGATGGTGGAGACTTGATGAGGTTATTGAACCGTCACTTCAACTAGTGTATAGCAGGGCACAAAGAGTTGTTCCTGTGGCACCTACACCAATTGAAGTGGAAGCTTATGATATTGATCATGAGACTTCGGATCAAGTCACTCCCAAACCTCGTAGGATGACAAGGATGCATACTACTTCAGAGTGGTACGTAATCCTGTCTTGGAAGTCATGTTGCTAGACAACAATGAACCTACGAGCTATGGAGAAGCGATGGTGGGCCCGGATTCCGATGAATGGCTTGAGGCCATAAAATCCGAGAGAGGATCCATGTATGAAAACAAAGTGTAGACTTTGGCAGAACGGCCCGATGGTCGTGAGGCTGTTGAGTACAGATGGATTTTAAAAGGAAGACGGACAATGATGGTAAATATCACCATTAAGAAAGCTCGACTTGTCGTTAAGATGTTTCCCGACAAGTTCAAGGAGTTGACTACGGTGAGACTTTCTCACTCGTAGCGATGCTAAGAGTCTGTTGGAATTATATTAGCAGTCACTGCATTATTTGTGAAATCTTGCAGATAGGATGTCAAAAACATTGTTTCCTCATGATTTCTTGAGGAAAGGTTGTATGTGATACAACCAGAAGGTTTTAACAATCCTGAAAGATGCTAACAAGCATGCGAAGCTCCAGCAATCCTTCTAAGAACTGGAGTAAGCATCTTGGAGTTGGAATATACGCTTTGATGATGATCAAAGATTTTGGGTTTATACAAAGTTTATGAGAAACTTGTATTTCCAAAGAAGTGAGTGGGAGCACTATAGAATTTCTGATGAGTACATGTTGTTGACATATTGTTGATCGGAAATGATGTAGAATTTCTGGAAAGCATGCAGAGTTATTTGAAAAGTGTTTTTCAATGAAAAACCTGGATTAGGCTACTTGAGTATTGAGCATTAAGATCTATAAGGATAGATCAAAACGCTTAATAGTACTTTCAAATGAATACATACCGTGACAATATTTTGAAGGAGTTCAAATAGATCAGCAAAGAAGGAGTTCTTGGCTGTGTTATAAGGTATGAGTATTGAGTAGGACTCAAGACCTGACCACAGCAGAATAGAGAGAAAGGACGAAGGTCGTCCCCTATGCTTTTGATATAGGCTCTATACGGTATGCCATGCTGAGTACCGCACCTGATGTGTGCCTTGCCACGTGTCTGGCAAGAGGGTACAAAGGTGATCTAGGAGTGGATCACTAGATAGCGGTCAAAATTATCCTTAGAGGAATAAGGATATGTTTCTCGGTTATGGAGGTGATAAAGAGTTCGACGTAAAGAGTTACATCGATGCAAGCTTAACACCTATCCGGATAGCTCTGAGTAGAGTAAACCGGATTCGTATAGTAGAACAGTTATTTGAAATGGCTCCAAATATAGCGTAGTAGCGACATCTACAAGATGACATAGAGATTTGTGAAGTACATACGGATCTGAATATTGCAGACCCGTTGACTAAAACCTCTCTCACAAGCATAACATGATCAAACCCAGAACTCGTTGAGTGTTAATCACATAGTGATGTGAACTAGATTATTGACTCTAGTAAACTCTTTAGATGTTGGTCACATGGCGATGTGACCTGTGAGTGTTAATCACATGGCGATGTGGACTAGATTATTGACTCTAGTGCAAGTGGGAGACTGTTGGAAATATGCCCTAGAGGCAATAATAAATTAGTTATTATTATATTTCCTTGTTCATGATAATCGTTTATTATCCATGCTAGAATTGTATTGATAGGAAACTCAGATACATGTGTGGATACATAGACAACACCATGTCCCTAGTAAGCCTCTAGTTGACTAGCTCGTTGATCAATAGAGGGTTACGGTTTCCTGACCATGGACATTGGATGTCGTTGATAATGGGATCACATCATTAGGAGAATGATGTGATGGACAAGACCTAATCCTAAGCCTAGCACAATATCGTGTAGTTCGTATGCTAAAGCTTTTCTAATGTCAAGTATCATTTCCTTAGACCATGAGATTGTGCAACTCCCGGATACCGTAGGAATAATTTGGGTGTGCCAAACGTCACAACGTAACTGGGTGGCTATAAAGGTGCAGTACGGGTATCTCCGAAAGTGTCTATTGGGTTGGCACGAATCGAGATTGGGATTTGTCACTCCGTGTGACGGAGAGGTATCTCTGGGCCCACTCGGTAGGACATCATCATAATGTGCACAATGTGACCAAGGAGTTGATCACAGGATGATGTGTTGCGGAACGAGTAAAGAGACTTGCCGGTAACGAGATTAAACAAGGTATCGAGATACCGACGATCGAATCTTGGGCAAGTACTATACCGGTAGACAAAGGGAATTGAATACGGGATTGATTGAATCCTCGACATCGTGGTTCATCCGATGAGATCATCGCGGAACATGTGGGAGCCAACATGGGTATCCAGATCCCGCTGTTGGTTATTGGCCGGAGAGGTGTCTCGGTCATGTCTACATGGTTCCCGAACCCGTAGGGTCTACACACTTAAGGTTCGGTAACGCTAGGGTTATAGGGAAAGTATGTACGCGGTTACTGTTGGGGAAATTGCTATTTGGGGTAAACCGGCCTGCAAAGCCCGGGTTACCTCCGTCAATGGACCCGAGATGTTAAAGCCCAAGGAGAAATAGAAGGGCCCAAGGCCTATAATCGGTTTAGAGGTTTACGGTGTAAACCGGCCTGAGGTAAACTTGCATTGTAAGTTAGGAATAGAGAGACCGACCCGGGCACGTTTGTAAGCCGGAGGTCGGGACTTTGCAGACCGACGGGCGTCACCCGTGTATATAAGGGGACGACCCGACGGCGGTTTGGGGACGGAAAACAAGAACTCGAGGTTTAGGCGAAGCTTATCGCTCCCTAGCCCTCGAAACCCATCAATCCCATCACAACTAGACGTAGGCTTTTACCTTCCTCGAAGGGGCCGAACTAGTATAAACATCGTGTCCTTGTGTCCACTTTTAACCCCTTCAAGCTAACCCGTTGCGATGGCTCCACGACTAAGTCCTTCCACTAGGACATCTGCCGTGACAAATCCACGACAGTTGGCGCCCACCGTGGGGCTATCGCGAGATGGTTTCAAGTTTTTGGAGGGCCGCTTTGAAGGACTCGAGGGTTACGCTGTGGGTCGGATGACCAAGAGCCACCGCGGAAAACTCTACATCGACAGCACAGGCTGGGGCCCCGACGCCGGCTCGATCGAGTACGGGTACCGGGTCCCCTTTGGCGGCATCCATGTTTTCATCGGCAAGATCGGAGAACCAGGCCCCGAGTTAGGCGTCTGCGCCGACCTCGTCGAGACAGCTCAGTGCACGAGATCGACCCTGGCTAAGCCGACCAGGAAGCACGCCTTCGTGGGAGTCATCCACGGAGGAAGCTACGAGGAAGGATCCGAATCCGGTGACGAAACCGCCATCTACTCCGGCGATGAAACATCGACCGGGGAAAACGAATCTCTTTACCAGTTGCAAGATGATCGGATTGGGGGCGGCTCCGATGGCAACAGTATTCCGGACCCCTCTGATCTGCCATATCGGGTTGGGATCTTCATGGCTGGAACACAGGCGGTGCCACGATCATCAACTGCAGCAGCAACGATCTCCGGATCGGCAGCGGCAACGACTACGCGGGCAGGAGGCCCTACGGGTTCACCAGCCCAAGTTTTGTCAGACCTGTTTGACGCACTGGCAGCGCTCATGGCGGAAGCCAACCCGGTGGATCAGGAGGTTCACAATGCTGAGATTGCCAAAGTAAAAGAGCAGATCACTCAAGCTAAGGCGGAACTGGCAGCAGAAGAGATCAGGATGACGGCGGAGCGCGCCGCTTTGGATGCACAGGCTTACAGGCTCATGATGGACCAGAATGCGTCTCAGGAAGTCCTGAAGAGGAAATCCCGGTCTCGATTGCCCGCAGCCCTCGACGCCCGAAACCTCTTCAACACCCCGGGGGTAAACCGTGCGGAGGCGACAGTTGGCGCCCCGGTTCAGCACCGGATAATAAACCTGCCTCGTCACAACACTGGTACACCGCAGGCCGTGCCAACACCGTCAGGTCATTATTCCAACCCGATGGATAACCTCGTCGCGGCGGCAGCTCGGCTGGAAGCCATTCCGATCGAAGGCGATTCACCGCAAGACGTGGAGACACGCCGGGTCAAGGAGCTCCTTAGGATCGCGTTGGCCCAACAAGAAGCATATTCACAAAGCCGTGATCGGATTCACTCCACCCCTCGCCCCAGCGGGAGCCATAGTAGGCGCATGGAGGAGCCAGCTGTGTCAAGCAATGCCAGGCGTGAAGCGCTCCGCGGCAACAACCCGGCGGGCGTCGGCAATGCTCAGGAGAATATGGATCGTGCCCGTGCGCGGGAGGCCGGATTAGCAGCGCAGCATCAGGCTCGACAGCTTACACCTACCTTCCCAGCGGCTACGGTTGAACCGGGGGTGGTCTCCAGTTCTTTGGGAGTACCGTGCCTTGTTCCCGCTTTGCGCAACGTACGCCTGCCCAAAGACTTCAAAGGCCCCCGCAAGGTACCAAACTACACGGCAGATCAGCCTCCGGAGACATGGGTGGAGAGCTATGAAATGGCTATGGAGATGCTGGATGTGGATGACACGGCGTGTGCCAAGTATTTTACTATGATGTTAGAAGGAACGGCCCGGACTTGGCTAAAGAGCTTACCGCCTAATTCAATTAGTTCATGGGCCCAATTGCGCGCCCGGTTTATCAAGAATTTCAAGGACACGTGCAAACAGCCAATGTCGATAGTTGACCTAGCAGCCTGCGTTCAGCAAGAAGGGGAATCAACTACCCATTGGGTGCGGCGGGTATCAGAAGTTTTGCACTCGTCAGATCGCATCAACGCAGACACCGCCGTGGTGCTGTTGGAAAGCAACTGTCGGTTTGGCCCTTTGAAGCTAAAGCTGGGCCGGATGAAGCGTGATTGTACAGATATAGGAACGCTCATGACCGCTTTAGTGAAGTATGCGGATTCTGACAGTACCAAGGATCCTGACTCTGGTGATAACAAAGCAGGGAAGGGAAAGAAGGATAGCAACACCAAAGGCCAGCAACATCGACCGACAGGTAATGGAGGCGGAGGTAAGCGTAAACCGGACGGGAGCATGGATTTTGTGGCCAACGCAAGTGCACAGAATAAGGGCCAGCGGCGTAAGGGGAAACAGCCAAGTTTCCGCGCAAATCCCGGTCCTAATCCGGAGCGTTTGAACTTTTTCTTAAACCAGCCCTGTCCGAAGCACGGAACAAAAGAGGAACCGGCAACCCATCTTTGGAAGGATTGTTATATCATGAAGGAATTCAAAAGCTCAAACACTTTCCAATATGATCACAGCTCCGGCGGCGGCTCAGGTTCCGGATCAGGATACGGTGGCGGAAATTCCGGTCCAGGGTTCCAGGGTAATCCGGGCGGACAGGACAGCCAAAATAATCAAGGTAATCAAAGTGGTTACGGACAGCAGCAATCAGGTTATCAGAGCAACCCGAAACAGTTGAGTGGTGGACAGTATCATGTCTTTACTACAAGCTTGGATAAACGGGATAGAAAGCTTCAGAGGCGGGCAGTCAGTGCTATCGAACCGGCCACGCCTCACTATCTGCGCTGGTCGGAACAGCCTATCATATGGAGCCGAGAAGATCACCCTCCCAGGGTTTATAATCCGGGTCAGTTAGCATTGGTGGTGGCGCCTCAGGTGGGAGGTTATAAGCTCACCAAGGTGCTCATGGACGGAGGGAGCAGCATTAACATCTTGTATTATGAGACCTTTCGTCGCATGGGACTGGTAGATAAGGATCTCAAACCGACCAATACCGTGTTCCACGGGGTGGTGCCTGGCAAGTCTGCATATCCGGTTGGTAAGATAGCCCTTGAAGTGGTCTTTGGCGATAGTCACGATTCCAGATCAGAGACGCTGACGTTCGAAGTGGTTAAAATCCAAAGTCCGTACCACGCTTTGTTTGGACGGCCAGCCTATGCAAAATTTATGGCGCGGCCCTGCTATGTATATCTGCAACTTAAGATGCCGGGTTACAAGGGCACTATAACGGTTCATGGGAGCCGTTGAATCGCTTTGGAATGCGAGGAAGGAGATGCGACTTATGCAGAATCGTTTTGTGCTACGGAGGAGCTAAAGCAGTACAAAGACAGTGTTGACCCGGAGGACATGACTTCGTTGAAGAAGCCAACCACGGACCACGATCCGGCCTTGAAGTTCAAATCGGCTGCCGAAACTAAGCTCGTTGACTTCGTGCCTGGCGATTCGTCCAAGCAGTTCAGCATCAGTGCAAACCTGGATCCAAAATAGGAAAGCGCGCTCATCGAGTTCATCCGTGAGAATCGAGACATCTTTGCATGGAAGCCATCTGACATGCCTGGTGTACCGAGGCGACTCGCTGAGCACACCCTTAATATGGATCCTAAGTATAAACCGGTAAAACAATTCTTACGCCGGTTTAACGAAGAAAGACGTAAAGCGATTGGTGAGGAAGTGGCCAGGCTCCTGGCAGCTGGGTTTATCGTCGAGGTTTTTCATCCCGAATGGCTTGCTAATCCGGTGCTGGTTCTTAAGAAAAACGGCACCTGGCGCATGTGTGTGGATTACACAGACTTGAATAAAGCTTGTCCAGCGGATCCTTTTGCTCTCCCCCGGATTGATCAGATCATTGATGCTACGGCAGGTTGCGAGCGTTTGAGTTTTTTGGATGCCTATTCGGGTTATCACCAGATCAAGATGGCAGTTAAGGACCAGGAGAAGACGGCGTTCATTACTCCCTTTGGAGCCTTCTGCTATGTGTCTATGCCCTTCGGGCTTAAGAGTGCGCAAGCTACTTATCAACGGTGTGTGCAAAATTGCCTCCACGAGCAGATTGGCCGTAATGTGCATGCTTATGTGGATGATATTGTGGTCAAGTCACGAAAGAAGGAGACCCTGGTTGACGATTTGAAGGAGACTTTCGATAATTTGAGAGTGTACCAAATGATGCTCAACCCGGCTAAATGTGTTTTTGGTGTGCCTGCAGGCAAGTTGTTGGGATTTTTAGTATCCCATAGAGGAATTGAGGCTAATCCGGAAAAGATCACAGCCATCACCTCCCTGGCCAAACCGAAATGCGTCAATGATGTTCAGCGCATGGCCGGACGGATTGCAGCGTTAAGCCGGTTTATCAGTCGCCTTGGTGAAAAGGCGATCCCCTTGTATCAAATGCTCAAGAAGACGGATCAATTTGTCTGGAGTGCGGAGGCAGATAAAGCGTTCGAGGACTTGAAGCGGCAGCTAGTCAATCCGCCAGTTTTGGCAGCCCCTGTAGATAAAGAGCCACTCCTGTTATATGTGGCTGCGAATGCCAGAGCAGTTAGTGTGGCGATGGTGGTAGAACGAAAGGAGGCTGGAAAGGAACATCCGGTTCAGCGACCGGTTTACTATATCAGTGAAGTACTTATCGAGTCCAAACAAAGGTATCCGCATTGGCAGAAGCTGGTATATGGTGTTTTTATGGCAAGCCGGAAGCTGAGGCAATATTTTCAAGGACACCCCATCACGGTGGTCAGTTCTGCTCCTTTGGGTGACATCATACAGAACCGGGAGGCGACCGGTCGGATTGCTAAGTGGGCTATCGAGCTTGGGCCGCACGGTTTAAGATACGTGCCCCGGACGGCTATAAAGTCACAAGCACTTGTCGACTTCATAAACGATTGGACAGAGTTACAAGCGCCTGAAGAGAAGCCAGATAACACCTATTGGACTATTCATTTTGACGGGTCCAGGCAATTGGAAGGCTCGGGGGCTGGAGTCGTTTTAACTTCCCCACGAGGAGATAAGTTTTGTTATGTCCTCCGTTTAATGTTCCCCTGTACAAATAATGCGGCTGAGTATGAAGCTTTGCTTCATGGTCTTCGGATGGCTAAAGAGATGAATCTGAGCAGAGTTAGGTGCTTTGGTGATTCGGATCTGGTGGCTCAGCAGGTATCTGGCACCTGGGATTCTAAGGACCCGCTCATGGCTGCATACCGACGTGAAGTAGATATGGTAGCTGGGCATTTCAAAGGCTATCAAGTGGACCATGTGGACCGCAGAAAGAATGAGGCAGCGGACGCTTTAAGCCGCTTGGGCTCTCAGCGTAAACCGGTCCCACCCAATGTTTTCTCGGATGTATTGTATCACCCATCGGTACAGCTACCCGGTGAGCTGGAGTTGGCTGTTCCTGATCCGGAAGCTCAATTAGTGGCGGCTCTTCACGTCACCCCGGATTGGACGCTCCCTTATCTGGCATACATGAACCGGGGTGAGTTGCCAGAAGACGAAAGCCTGGCTCGACAGATAGTACGGCGGTCCAAATCTATGACCATTCTCAAGGGAGAGCTACATCATCGCAGCATGTCAGGAGCGCTGCAACGGTGCGTGTCCCCTGAGGCGGGGTGCGAGATATTACGTGAAATACATGAAGGGGATTGCGGTCACCACGCCGGTTCAAAATCATTGGTGGCTAAAGCGTTCCGCCATGGTTTCTATTGGTTAACTGCTCATGCTGATGCAGAAGACCTGGTCAGGTTATGTGATGGTTGCCAGAAATTTTCCAGACGAGCGCACGTACCGGCTCAAGAATTGAGGATGATTCCAATCACTTGGTCGTTTGCAACTTGGGGGCTCGATATGGTTGGGCCTTTTAAGCGTTCCAAAGATAAGAAGACCCACCTACTGGTGGCGGTTGACAAATTTACAAAGTGGGTGGAGGCAGAACCTGTCAGTAAATGTGATGCTGCCACGGCGGTTCGGTTTATAAAGAAGGTGATCTTTCGGTTTGGCTTTCCACACAGCATCATCACAGATAATGGTACCAATCTATCCAAGGGGGCCATGAGAGAGTTCTGTGCGCGGGAGCATATACGGCTTGATGTTTCTTCGGTGGCGCACCCACAATCTAATGGTCAGGCAGAATGAGCGAATCAAGAGATCTTGAGAGGTATCAAACCCCGGCTTCTGGTCCCTTTGCAAAGGACGCCGGGTTGTTGGGTGGAAGAGCTACCGTCTGTATTATGGAGCATCAACACCACGCCTAACAGATCCACGGGGTTTACGCCGTTTTTTATGGTCTACGGAGCAGAGGCGGTTCTCCCAAGTGATATACGACATGATTCACCGCGTGTGGCAGCGTATGTTGAAGCGGACAACGAGCAGGCACGGCAGAACGCTCTTGACTTGTTGGATGAGGAACGTGACTTAGCAGCTGCCCGTTCAGCGATTTACCAGCAAGATCTTCGCCGTTACCACAGCCGTCGGGTTAGGACCAGAACCTTTCAGGAGGGGGATTTGGTGCTTCGGCTCATCCAGGATCAGTCTGATCAACATAAATTATCCCCGCCTTGGGAGGGACCTTTTGTGGTCAGCAAGAATCTGAATAATGGGTCATACTACCTGATTGATATCCGAGAGCGCAAGGATTCACGCACATCAGAGGAGGAGACCAGCAGACCGTGGAACATAGCTCATCTTCGACCTTATTATACATGAGCCTTGGGCTCTGTTTATGTACACATCATGACCATGTATATATTATGATTAATACAATAAACCGGAGCCTCGAGTAAAGCGGGGTCTCTGCTGTTCTTCACATCATGCGTGCTTACCCCTTGAGGTCGCTTCACAGAAGATCAAAGTGAAGATTCCGGTTTAAAAGCCGGTTCAAGGGAAGATGTCTCTCACAAAGCTGTGAAGCTCTTAACATCTGGTTCAAGATCCCGTTTCAAGCGTGGGGCTTCCTGTTCAAACATAGGTCGTATTCCAACCAAAGAGAACATAGCTATTCAAACATGGGGCTTCCTGTTCAAACATAGGTCGTATTCGAACCAAAGAGAACATAGCTATCCTTATAAAGTCAGTTGGGGACCTAGTCGGCCTGAACCATAGCTACACCTCCAGGGGGCTTGGTCATGTCTTGACGACGGTAATGCCTTCTGGCTGGCACATTTGCCACTGAATCAGTTGGGGACCTAATCGACTTGAACCGTAGTTACACCTTACGGGAGCTCGGTCATGTCTTGATGATGGTAATGCCTTCTGGTCGGCTTTTTAGCCAATGAATCATTTGGGGGCTTGGTCGTGTCCGAACCAACGCAATGCCACTTGATCGGCCTTTGGCCACGGAGTCACTTGGGGGCTTGGTCGAACCCGAACCAATGCAATGCCATTTGACCGGCATATTTGCCACGATTCAGTTAGGAACCTAGTCGACTTGAACCGTAGCTACACCTCTTGGGGGCTTGGTTTATTTTGTCTTGACGATGGTCACGCCTTCTGAACGGTTCATAGCAACCACTATTTGCATGCGTTTTACTATCGCGTTGGCCTCTCGTATTTGGTTTTTGTTTTTTTTTGCCTTTATTGTGGTATTTTTTGTTCTTCGGAACGTCAAGTGCTTTTAAACCGATTCAGCTGACACAGCCTGGTCCGTTTTTTAACCCGGAGGCAAGTTACCCGGTTTGGCAAAGGCGCAGCACGGTTCATAGGGTCAAAAGATCTTGTGTATTCAGTAAAGACAGGAAACATAAGCTGGAAAACGTCATTGGAAAGGGCATCAGTACCCGTGCGCGAAGGCACATTCAAATGCAGAGGTATTAAACTATCTTATTACAAGGCAGCGTAGTGCCTGAATATATTGTTTCTTGGCAGATTAAACGTCACCAATTAAGGTGAACCGGAGCGTTGATTACGCCCGTTCGCCGCCTCGGTTCGAAGGCTGTGGATCATCTTGCGCCGCTTCAGCTCTATCTTGGCTACCCATTGGCTGGAAATCAGCAGTGGTCCAGTCGATTCCCATTAGCGCTTGAAAGACAGCTTCTTCGTGAATCAGCAAAGACGGTTCAAGGTCAGGGGCGTAGGTATGCTTACGGATTGGAGGAATAAGGTTTCCCGCTTCAGGGACCGGGGTAGCTACTCGTTTGTTCTGGTTATCGTATTGGGCTTGGTAATGTGACAGATCTGCTTCCTCAGCCAGTTGACAAGCTAGGGGGCGCACCGCCCGGTTTATCGCCCTCAAATCATCTTCACCAAAGTCTGAACCGTCTTCTTTCAAGCTGGGGTATCCTTGGGCCACTTCGACAGGGTCGAAATCTGGTACCCACGCTTTAGCCCGGATCAAGGCAGTGATGGCTCCAGTTCGAGCAGCTGATCTTTTCAACTCTTCAATCCGGGATGGAAGCATAGATAGCCGTTTCAACGTATCTTGAATCAGGGACGGTGCAGGGTTGTTATGCGATGCAGTGGTGATAGCTCTTTGTGCTCCGGTGTACAACTGTTCAATCAGAGTATAGGCAGCTTTGAGTTTCATCCGCACATCAGAACCCAAGTGTCCAATGCGTGTGCCTGCAGTGTTTCAAAAGGGGATTACAAACCGGACATAAGACATAGCGGACAAAGTACAAATTGGAAGAAGGGCATCGAAGGAAATTTACCAAAGACGGCAGAGGTCATGGAGTGTATTTGTCGCTTCACGCTGGATAATTCATCGACCACCGGTTTGAGAGCAGCTTCGGCATTTTCAGCCCTCTTCGTCAAAAGAGCTTTTTCAGTAGCCCAATCATCTTGTTCCTTTTTGCGGTTTTCTTTCAGCTGTTCCATAACAGTTAAAGCATTGGTCAATTCTTCCTTCGCTTTTGCAGTTTCAGCCTGCTGGGTTTTTAAGGCTTCCCGAAGGTCCGAGACTTGTTTCTCTTTGGTCTTCAGATTCCCCTGCAACAGGTCATCAGTAGTGTTCAGAAAATATTGCACGGTTTGGAAGTATCAACCACACAAGCAAGTTATGTGCTCGATACTTGGGGGCTAATGCATACTTGATCTTAATGCATGTTTTACATTGCAAAAGTCCTAGGGTTTATACAAGTATTTAAACTTGGCACTTGGGGGCTAATGGTTATCTGATGATGTTTTCTAGTTATGACCTATGTTGAAGCCTTGGGTTTTCTAAACCGGACCTTAATTGTCAAGGCAGCCTGATCCGTTTTACCATCTCGGTTTGGAAATATTGATAAGCTAAGTTGCAATGGAATGAAGCACAAGAGAGTTACCTCAAGTTTCTCCTTCATCATCTTGATCATGCCAGCTTCATAATCCCGACTGGTGTACAGTCGGTTCAGGTACCCAGAATAAAGATCCGGGGCGCTTAAAGCGGCGTACGTAGAGGAGTCAAGGTCCCATTTGCCCTTTATGGCCGAGATTTCGTCCTTGGCAGTATGCTTGGCTAAAGTAGCAGTGTTCCCCGGTTCAGAGTGACCGATGCCGGTAATCACAACATCATCATCCTTGGAATCGCTGCTCTGCAATGGCCCTGTCGGTTTATCAACAGTTCCAGAAGGGGGGATGGATTCCTCAACCCGAACAGGACTGGCAGGCGGATCAGTACGGCTGGCAGGTTTGGTAGTCCTTTCTTCAGCACAGGTGTCATCTTGCGGAGATAGATAATTCTGAATATCTTCACGACCCAGAGCGTCAGCATCAGGAGTTTTCTCCGGTTCAGGAGCGGCAGTTCCTTCAGCCGGGTTATCCAGACGAGCCTTCTTGCTCGGTCTAGGTTTAGCCCTGGAAAAAACCCAAAGATTGAAAAAACGGTGTAAGATGGATTAAGAGACCCATACAGAGATATGTTGTGATCGGTCCAACTTACCCAATAACTGTCTTCAGCGGTGGCAGTTGAGTGGCTGAGGATTCACCAGAAGATGAATGGGAGGTGACCTGATAATCGGAGTCAGATGGATTAAGAGGCTGACGAATTAAACCTGTTTTAGGAGGAAAGCTAGCGCATAAATCGGAGACCTCTGTGCGGCGTTTCCGAACCGGGCTGTTCGGTAAACCGGCGGAGGTAACTACCTGGCCGCTATGCCGGGTGGTGCGTCGAGCTTCATGTTGCTGGGTCTTCACAAGAAATTTGGGATCCAAGTAAGCAAGAGGATGAGAAAATTTAATTTTCCGGTTTGCTTGGCGAGGTTTTTTCAAAGGCAAAGGAACGGCGTCAGAAGAAAGAATAGTTACCTCTGGGCCTTCAGCATTGCTCGCTTCAGCGTCGTCCTGACAAATATCATCATCAATAAGACGCATAAAAAGTAAGCCAACTGAATCGAGGTCTACCCCAAGGTCCGGATTACCCACATCATCCTCCTCTAAATCCGGGGTGGAGGAAGCGGTGTTCCGTTTTTTCTGAGCGGGTTTCTTCACCCTCGTTTTGGGTCGGGTTACCCTTTCGGTCGGCTCTTGAAACTTCTTGCTCCAAAACGGATCATCTCCCTGTGTCAGAAAGGACTGGAGTTAGCAATATGTGTATAAGGAGATCATAAATTCTATAACAAACAGAGGGGAAGTACTTACAGCAGGTGGTTTGTTTGTGGCACAAAATGGAAGCAGGCCGGTTCGGGCGCAAACATATTCCGGTTCATTCAGCATCTTTTTCACAGCTTCGGTGACTTCGTCTTTCGTTAGCTGAATGTTGCAGTGCCTCAAAGGATCATCAACCCGGCCCGTGTATTGGCACATTAAACCGGAGCGGATGCTAAGGGGCAGGATGCTCCATGAAATCCAGCAGCGGGCAAGGTCTACCCCCGTCAAACCGTTAGCCATGAAGGCTCTGAGCTTGGACAGCTGAGGGGCGTACTTACTCCTCCCTTTGGCGGTTAGCCTTTGGGGGAAGGGGTGTGTGTTGCTAAGTCTCTCCGGACGGAAGCCGGGCAGTGGATTTTCTTCAGCAGGGGAAGTATCCTTGCAATAGAACCAAGTGTGATTCCATTCTTGCGGATGACTATGCAGCTTGGCATGGGGATAAGTCACTTCTTTCCTCTTTTGAATCGTCACACCACCCAGTTCCATATTAGGGCCGTCGGTGAATTCAGTACGTCGGTTCAAATGAAAACAGTCCCGGAACAGCTCTACAGTAGGTTCCTCCTGGAAGTACACCTCGCAAAGCACTTGGAAATGGCAGATATTCGTGACTAAGTTTGGACCAACGTCCTGTGGGCGCAACCTAAAGTTAGCCAGGACGTCCCGATAAAATTTTGAACCGGGTGGGTTAAAACCCCGGGCCAGGTGATCCGCAAACACCACTACTTCTCCCTCCTGTGGGGTAGGAGGACATTCATTCCCTGGAACCCTCCAATGGATGGCATTTTTGCTACTCAAAGCGCCAGTCAGAACTAAGTTGTTTAGTTGGGTCTCAGTGATGCGAGAGGGAACCCAGTTGCATTCGTACACCTGTTTTGCCATGAGGAAATCTACAAGACAAAGGTGTTCCGGTTTGAGAACAAAGTGTGAATGTAAACCGAAGATGCTCTTATATAGAGTAAGGTTATCTACAATGATATCATCCAGCGGTTCATCAAGGGGACTAATGGATGTGTGGATTGGTTTGTTCGCTTGGCTAGAAGTTAAACCGACCAGATCTAACAGTTGTGAATATGAAAGCAGAAACAGATCCCGTACGGATTCTTTCAAAGCAATGGATCTACAGCTAGGGCGAAAAAGAAGTAAAAATACGAGGTTTGGCTCACAGCAGAACAACATAGGTTCGACAAACAGGGAAAAGAGTGGGATCTAAGGAGATGAGTACAGATTTCTGGCGAACACTGAGAGGGACTACAAATTCACAATATAGGTATCATCATCTGTTCGCAAAAGCTGCTATGGAGATGAACAAGGAACAGTGGCAGGATGACGAACCCTAGAACAGATCTGAAGCGAGAAGAGCAGGGGTCTAACCGGGATCCAAACGGAGGTGGAAGGTCGCCGCGGTGCTCTGGTCCGATCAGGTTGATGCAGCGGCCGGAGTGGAGGCAGTAGCTGACGGCGGCGGCGGAGCTCCGAGGTCTGGGTCGCGAGGAAGACGAAGAAGGGGGCAAAACGGAGGAAAGGAAGATGGCCTTCAAGTCCTATTTATAAGGCGCGGCGTGCGTGCCAGGCGCGCGAATCCAGGGGCCGGAGATTTCGGGAGCCCAGCCGTCGTCCTGATTATTGCGGATTAGCAAAAGGAGACGGTAACTTTGTACTGACGTCATATCGGTTTACCGCAGCAAAAGGAGACGAAGCAAATAGCGGTTCAACAGTTACTGGAAGACATTTGAAGACAGAATTTTTTTAAGGATTGACATGAACCTGTTCAAATCAATCTGGGGCCTAATGTTGGGGATATTGCTATTTGGGGTAAACCGGCCTGCAGGGCCCGGGTTACCTCCGTCAATGGACCCGAGATGTTAAAGCCCAAGGAGAAATAGAAGGGCCCAAGGCCTATAATCGGTTTAGAGGTTTACGGTGTAAACCGGCCTGAGGTAAACTTGCATTGTAAGTTAGGAATAGAGAGACCGACCCGGGCACGTTTGTAAGCCGGAGGTCGGGACTTTGCAGACCGACGGGCGTCACCCGTGTATATAAGGGGACGACCCGACGGCGGTTTGGGGACGGAAAACAAGAACTCGAGGTTTAGGCGAAGCTTATCGCTCCCTAGCCCTCGAAACCCATCAATCCCATCACAACTAGACGTAGGCTTTTACCTTCCTCGAAGGGGCCGAACTAGTATAAACATCGTGTCCTTGTGTCCACTTTTAACCCCTTCAAGCTAACCCGTTGCGATGGCTCCACGACTAGGTCCTTCCACTAGGACATCTGCCGTGACAAATCCACGACAGTTACCGAATGTTGTTCGGAGTCCCGGATGAGATCCCGGACGTTACGAGGAGTTCCGGAATGGTCCGGAGGTAAAGATTGATATATTGGACGAAGGGTTTTGGAGTCCGGGAGTGTTCCGGAGGTACCGGGTGATGACCAGCATGACCGAAAGGTGTTTCAGGAGCCCCGGCAAGTGTTGGGGGGCTTCATGGGCCAAGGGAAGGGGATAAACCAGCCCACTAAGGGGTTGTGCGCCCCCCTCACCTATTCCCACGTGACCAGGGGGTTGGGGCGCCCCATCTAGGGTTCCCACCTCCTGGGTTGGGGGCCAAGTCACCCAAGGGGGAGATCCCATCTGCCCTGGCCGCCGCCCTCCCTAGGGGAAACCCTAGGGCGCCTTCCCCTCCCCCTTGCCCCTATATATAGTGGAGGTTTTGGGGCTGCCCAAGACACGAGATGAACTCTCCCAAGGCGCATCCCTACCTCTCTCCCTCCTCGTCTCTCGCAGTGCTTGGCGAAGCCCTGCTAGAGTTCCGCGCTCCTCCACCACCACCACGCCGTCGTGCAGCTGCTGGACGAAGTCTTCCCCAACCTCTCCTTCTCCCCTTGCTGGATCAAGCCGTGGGAGACGTCACCGGGCTGCATGTGTGTTGAACGCGGAGGTGCCGTCCGTTCGGCACTAGGATCATCGGAGATTTGGATCACGGCGAGTACGACTCCATCAACCCCGTTCACTTGAACGCTTCCGCTTAGCGATCTACAAGGGTATGTAGATACACTCTCCTTCCTCTCGTTGCTGGTTTCTCCATAGATAGATCTCAGTGACACGTAGAAAATTTTGAATTTCTGCTACGATCCCCAACACCCTTCCCATCACCCACCACGGCGCGTCTTCCCTCCCTCTCTCCTCATCTTCTTTACCTCTCAATAACGTACTTGTGTCTCCATCCTTAATCAAAAATTTATGTTCTATCCGTACTCTTACTCGTGAACATCCTGTTACCGTTGAGTTTGACAAACATGGTTTTTCTGTCAAGGATGCTCACTCCCGGAAGGTTCTGCACCGATGTGATTCTCCCGGCGATCTCTACCCATGTGGCCCAACGACAAGCAGTGGTCCTGTCGCTCTCCACGCCGACGTCGCTCTCTGGCATGCTCGTCTTGGTCACCCCGGCGCCGCTGCTCTTCACAAAGTTTTGCAGACTTTTCCTTTTTCATGTAATAAATCGGAGGCACACACTTGTCATGCCTGTCGCATAGGAAAACACGTTCGTTTGCCGTTTGCAACTTCCTCATCAATTGCTACTTTTCCTTTTGATGTTATTCATTGTGATGTTTGGACATCTCCCGTGCCTAGCAATTCGGGTTTATCATATTACCTTGTGATTTTGGATGATTTCTCTCATTTCACTTGGACCTTTCCGTTGTGCCGCAAATCCGACGTCGCTTCCTCCCTTCATGCCTTTTACGCCTATGTTGCCACCCACTTTCACCGCACCATTGCTCATCTTCAAACCGACAACGGAAAGGAATTTGATAACCTCGCTATTCGCACCCTTTTATCCGCTCATGGCACCATTTTTTGCCTCACATGTCCATACACATCTCAACAAAACGGTCGTGCCGAACGTGTTCTCCGCACTCTTGATGAGAGTGTTCGCGCCTTGCTCTTCCATGCACACATGCCTGCTCGGTTTTGGCCATATGCCCTCGCCACCGCTACTCTTCTTCTTAACATCCGGCCTTGCCAACCCCGATGGAACTATACCCCTCATCACCTATTATTGGGTCACCTCCGTCATATGATGATCTTCATGTTTTCGGTTGCCTTTGTTATCCTAATATCACCACCACGACACCACATAAGCTAGCGCCTCGCTCAATCGCTTGTGTCTTTCTTGGCTACCAACCAAACACAAAAGGTTTCCGTTGCTACGCCCCGGAGTCCCATCGTGTGATCGTTTCTAGGCACGTTTATTTTGATGAGGTTGTTTTTCCGTTTCAGCAGGCATCACCGCGTCCCTCGCCATCTCTGGACGTCTCTCCTCGACGGACTCGTGGAGCCCTTGCGCTCCCACCGCCACGCCGGTCGGGCGCGGTTGCGGCCTCGTCGCCCGCTGTCTCGCCGCCCTCGGTGTTTCCTCTGCCTTCTCAGGAGGAGTCGGCCTCCCCGGCCACGTCGGGCCCCTGTCTCTTGGCTCTGGAGGAGACGGGTTCCCCGGCCTCGTCGGGTCGCGGCCTCTCGACTCTGGCGGAGTCGGGCGCGACCCCAGCTGGGCTCTCGGGCCCCTCGTTGGCTCAGGAGGAGCCGGGCCCTTTGGGCCCGTCCGCGCCCGCATCGCTGTCTACGACCGAGCCCGAGCCTCCTGGCTCTCTGTCGGTTCTGGAGGAGCCGACCCTCTCGGCCCCGTCGGCCTGGTCTTCTCCTGCCTCGCCGATGCCCTCAACACCAACACCCGTGGGCTCGCCAGAATCTTCCTCGTCATCCGAGCTGGGTGTTGTGGCTCCTCGGCGCCGCGGTCCACGCCCGCCTCCCCCGCCGCCTCATCATCATATGGTGACGTGCACCAAGGCCGGTGTGCATCAGCCGAACCCGCGCTAGCACAACCTCAGCATCACGACCCTCTCTCCGATTCCGCAATCGGTGCGTTCTGCGTTGAGTGATCCGCATTGGACCGCCGCTATGTGCGTTGAGTACAATGCTCTTGTCGCCAACCGGACTTGGACTCTTGTTGCTCGTCCCCCTGGAGCGAACGTCATGTCGGGCAAATGGGTTTTTCGTCACAAACTCCTCCCGGACGGTTCTTTGGACAGGTACAAGGCCCGCTGGGTTGTTCGTGGATTTGCACAACGTGCCGGTGTTGACTTCTCTGAGACTTTTTCTCCAGTCGTCAAACCCGCCATGATTCGTGTGGTTCTTCAGCTGGCTGCATCTCGTAACTGGCCCGTACATCAGCTCGACATCAACAACGCCTTTTTGTACGGCCATCTTCAGGAGTGAGTTCTCTGTTAGCAGCCGACTGGGTTCGTTGACCCTCAGCGACCGGATGATGTCTACCTATTGTCACGGTCATTATATGGCCTCAAACAGGCTCCGCGCGCCTGGTACCAGCGCATCGCTGGGTTTCTCAGTCTTCTCGGGTTTCGCAGCACCACCTCTGACACGTCGTTGTTCGTGCTGCATCGGGCTGATCATGTGGCTATGCTTCTGCTCTATGTTGACGATATTGTCATCACTGCCTCCCGAGCGGATCTTCTTCGCGACATCATTGGTCGTCTCGGTTCTGAGTTTCGACTGAAGGATCTTGGCGCGTTGCATTTCTTCCTCGGCATTAATGTGCGATGTGATGCCACTAGGTTCTTTCTGCATCAGGGACAGTACGCTCTTGATCTTCTGGACCGTGCCGGCATGACTGACTGCAAGCCAGCCACCACACCTGCTGAGGCCAAGCCGAAGCTTTCTGCTACCGCCAGCCAGCCTGCCACTGACGCCGCTCTTTACCGCAGCATTGTGGGCACCCTTCAGTACCTCACGCTCACCAGACCAGACATTCAGTTCGCGGTGCAGCAAGTTTGCTTGCACATGCACTCGCCCCGTGATGTCCACTGGTCTTTGGTCAAGCGCATTCTTCGGTACATTCGTGGCACTCCGACGTACGGTCTTCGTCTCCGTGCATCCGCCTCGACTGAGCTTCTTGCTTATACTGACGCGGATTGGGCTGGCTGTCCAGACACTCGACGTTCTACGTCTGGCTACTGTGTCTTCTTCGGAGATTCTCTGGTCTCCTGTGTTGGGGAACGTAGTAATTTCAAAATTTTCCTACGCACACGCAAGATCATGGTGATGCATAGCAAGGAGAGGGGAGAGTGTTGTCTACGTACCCTTGTAGACCGAAAGCGGAAGCGTTATATCAACGCGGTTGATGTAGTCGTACGTCTTCACGATCCGACCGATCCAAACACCGTTACTCCGGCACCTCCGAGTTCTTGGCACACGTTCAGCTCGATGACGTTCCCCGGGCTCCGATCCAGCAAAGCTTCGGGGAAGAGTTCCGTCAGCACGATGGCGTGGTGATGATCTTGATGTTCTACTGTCGCAGGGCTTCGCCTAAGCACCGCTACAATATGACCGAGGTGGAATATGGTGGAGGGGGGCACCGCACACGGCTAGGGAATGATCTCAAGGATCAACTTGTGTGTCTTGGGGTGCCCCCTGCCCCCGTATATAAAGGAGCAAGGGGGGAGGGTCGGCCGGCCCTAGGGGCGCCAAGGGAGGGGGAGTCCTCCTCCTAGTGGGAGTAGGACCCCCCTTTCCTAGTCCAACTAGGAGGGGGAAGGGGGGAAGGAAGGAGAGGGAGAGGGAGAGGGAAAGGGGGGCCGCGCCCCCCCTCCTTGTCCAATTCGGACTCCTCATGGGGGGGCGCGCGCCACCTCCTGGCGCAGCCCTCTCTGTCCCCTCGTGGCCCAATAAGGCCCATACTTCCCCCGGGGGGTTCCGGTAACCCCTCCGGCACTCCGGTAATATCCGAAACCTCTCGGAACCATTCCGATGTCCGAACATAGCCGTCCAATATATCAATATTTATGTCTCGACCATTCCGAGACTCCTCGTCATGTCCGTGATCACATTCGGGACTCCGAACTCCTTCGGTACATCAAAATGCATAAACTCATAATAACTGTCATCGTAACCTTAAGCCTGCGGACCCTACGGTTCGAGAACAATGTAGACATGACCGAGACACGTCTCCGGTCAATAACCAATAGCGGGACCTGGATGCCCATATTGGCTCCTACATATTCTACGAAGATCTTTATCGGTCAGACCGCATAACAACATACGTTGTTCCCTTTGTCCATCGGTATGTTACTTGCCCGAGATTCGATCGTCGGTATCCAATACCTAGTTCAATCTCGTTACCGGCAAGTCTCTTTACTCGTTCCGTAATACATCATCCCGCAACTAACTCATTAGCTGCAATGCTTGCAAGGCTTAAGTGATGTGCATTACCGAGAGGGCCCAGAGATACCTCTCCCACAATTGGAGTGACAAATCCTAATCTCGAAATACGCCAACCCAACATCTACCTTTGGTGACACCTGTAGTACTCCTTTATAATCACCCAGTTACGTTGTGACGTTTGGTAGCACCCAAAGTGTTCCTCCGGCAAACGGGAGTTGCATAATCTCATAGTCAAAGGAACATGTATAAGTCATGGATAAAAGCAACAGCAACATACTAAATGATCGGGTGCTATGCTAATGGAATGGGTCATGTCAATCGGATCATTCAACTAATGATGTGACCTTGTTAATCAAATGACAACTCCTTTTGTCTATGGTTAGAAAACTTAACCATCTTTGATTAACAAGCTAGTCAAGTAGAGGCATACTAGTGACACTCTGTTTGTCTATGTATCCACACATGTATTATGTTTCCGGTTAATACAATTCTAGCATGAATAATAAACATTTATCATGATATGTAAGGAAATAAATAATAACTTTATTATTGCCTCTAGGGCATATTTCCTTCAGTCTCCCACTTGCACTAGAGTCAATAATCTAGATTATACAGTAATGATTCTAACACCCATGGAGTCTTGGTGCTGATCATGTTTTGCCCGTGGAAGAGGCTTAGTCAACGGGTCTGCCACATTCAGATCCGTATGTATCTTGCAAATCTCTATGTCTCCCACCTGGACCAAGTCCCGGATGGAATTGAAGCGTCTCTTGATGTGCTTTGTTCTCTTGTGAAATCTGGATTCCTTTGCCAAGGCAATTGCTCCAGTATTGTCACAAAAGTTTTTCATTGGACCCGATGCACTAGGTATGACACCTAGATCGGATATGAACTCCTTCATCCAGACTCCTTCATTTGCTGCTTCTGAAGCAGCTATGTACTCCGCTTCACATGTAGATCCCGCCACGACGCTTTGTTTAGAACTGCACCAACTGACAGCTCCACCGTTTAATGTAAATACGTATCCGGTTTGCGATTTCGAATTGTCCGGATCAGTGTCAAAGCTTGCATCAACGTAACCTTTTACGATGAGCTCTTTGTCACCTCCATACACGAGAAACATTTCCTTAGTCCTTTTCAGGTACTTCAGGATATTCGTGACCGCTGTCCAGTGATCCACTCCTGGATTACTTTGGTACCTCCCTGCTAAACTTATAGCAAGGCACACATCAGGTCTGGTACACAGCATTGCATACATGATAGAGCCTATGGCTGAAGCATAGGGAACATCTTTCATCTTCTCTCTATCTTCTGCAGTGGTCGGGCATTGAGTCTGACTCAACTTCACACCTTGCAATACAGGCAAGAACCCTTTCTTCGCTTGATCCATTTGAACTTCTTCAAAATCTTGTCAAGGTATGTGCTTTGTGAAAGTCCAATTAAGTGTCTTGATCTATCTCTATAGATCTTAATGCCCAATATGTAAGCAGCTTCACCGAGGTCTTTCATTGAAAAACTCTTATTCAAATATCCCTTTATGCTATCCAGAAATTCTATATCATTTCCAATCAGTAATATGTCATCTACATATAATATCAGAAATGCTACAGAGCTCCCACTCACTTTCTTGTAAATACAGGCTTCTCCAAAAGTCTGTACAAACCCAAATGCTTTGATCACACTATCAAAACGTTTATTCCAACTCCGAGATGCTTGCACCAGTCCATAAATCGATCGCTGGAGCTTGCATACTTTGTTAGCTCCCTTTGGATCAATAAAACCTTCTAGTTGCATCATATACAACTCTTCTTCCAGAAACCCATTCAGGAATGCAGTCTTTACATCCATTTGCCAAATTTCATAATCATAAAATGCGGCAATTGCTAACATGATTCGGACAGACTTAAGCATCGCTACTGGTGAGAATGTCTCATTGTAGTCAATCCCTTGAACTTGTCGAAAACCCTTTGCGACAAGTCGAGCTTTGTAGACAGTAACATTACCGTCGGCGTCAGTCTTCTTCTTAAAGATCCACTTGTTCTCTATTGCTTGCCGACCCTCGGGCAAGTCAACCAAAGTCCACACTTTGTTTTCATACATGGATCCCATCTCAGATTTCATGGCTTCCAGCCATTTTGCGGAATCTGGGCTCACCATCGCTTCTTCATAGTTCGTAGGTTCGTCATAATCTAGTAGCATGATTTCCAGAATAGGACTGCCATACCACTCTGGTGCGGATCTCACTCTGGTTGATCTACGAGGTTCAGCAGTTACTTGATCTGAAGTTTCATGATCATCATCACTAACTTCTTCTCTGATTGTTGTAGATGTCACAGAAACCGGTTCCTGTGATGAACTACTTTCCAATAAGGGAGCAGGTACAGTTACCTCATCAAGTTCTACTTTCCTCCCACTCACTTCTTTCGAGAGAAACTCCTTTTCTAGAAAGGATCCATTTTTAGCAACAAATGTCTTGCCTTCGGATCTGTGATAGAAGGTGTACCCAACTGTTTCCTTTGGGTATTCTATGAAGACACATTTCTCCGATTTGGGTTCGAGCTTATCAGGTTGAAGCTTTTTCACATAAGCATCGCAGCCCCAAACTTTAAGAAACGACAACTTTGGTTTCTTGCTAAACCATAGTTCATAAGGCGTCGTCTCAACGGATTTTGACGGTGTCCTATTTAACGTGAATGCGGCCGTCTCTAGAGCATAACCCCAAAACGATAGCGGTAAATCTGTAAGAGACATCATAGATCGCACCATATCTAGTAAAGTGCGATTACGACGTTCGGACACACCATTGCGCTGTGGTGTTCCGGGTGGCGTGAGTTGCGAAACTATTCCGCATTGTTTCAAATGTAGACCAAACTCGTAACTCGAATATTCTCCTCCACGATCAGATCGTAGAAACTTTATTTTCTTGTTACGATGATTTTCAACTTCACTCTGAAATTCTTTGAACTTTTCAAATGTTTCAGACTTGTGTTTCATTAAGTAGATATACCCATATCTGCTTAAATCATCTGTGAAGGTGAGAAAATAACGATATCCGCCACGAGCTTCAATATTCATCGGACCACATACATCTGTATGTATGATTTCCAATAAATCTGTTGCTCTCTCCATAATACCGGAGAACGGTGTTTTAGTCATCTTGCCCATGAGGCACGGTTCGCAAGTACCAAGTGATTCATAATCAAGTGGTTCCAAAAGTCCATCAGTATGGAGTTTCTTCATGCGCTTTACACCGATATGACCTAAACGGCAGTGCCACAAATAAGTTGCACTATCATTATCAACTCTGCATCTTTTGGCTTCAACATTATGAATATGTGTATCACTACTATCGAGATTCATCAAAAATAGACCACTCTTCAAGAGTGCATGACCATAAAAGATATTATTCATATAAATAGAACAACCATTATTCTCTGATTTAAATGAATAACCGTCTCGCATCAAACAAGATCCAGATATAATGTTCATGCTCAACGCTGGCACCAAATAACAATTATTTAGGTCTAATACTAATCCCGAAGGTAGATGTAGAGGTAGCGTGCCGACCGCGATCACATCGACTTTGGAACCATTTCCCACGCGCATCGTCACCTCGTCCTTTGCCAGTGTTCGCTTAATCCGTAGTCCCTGTTTCGAGTTGCAAATATTAGCAACAGAACCAGTATCAAATACCCAGGTGCTACTGCGAGCTCTAGTAAGGTACACATCAATAACATGTATATCACATATACCTTTGTTCACCTTGCCATCCTTCTTGTTCGCCAGATACTTGGGGCAGTTCCGCTTCCAGTGACCAGTCTGCTTGCAGTAGAAGCACTTAGTTTCAGGCTTATGTCCAGACTTGGGTTTCTTCGCTTGAGCAGCAACTTGTTTGCTGTTCTTCTTGAAGTTTCCCTTCTTCTTCCCTTTGCCCTTCTTCTTGAAACTGGTGGTCTTATTGACCATCAACACTTGATGCTCCTTCTTGATTTCTACCTCCGCAGCCTTTAGCATTGCGAAGAGCTCGGGCATAGTCTTATCTATCCCTTGCATATTATAGTTCATCACGAAGCCTTTGTAGCTTGGTGGCAGTGATTGAAGAATTCTGTCAATGACACAATCATCCGGAAGATTAACTCCCAGTTGACTCAAGTGATTGTAATACCCAGACATTCTGAGTATGTGCTCACTGACAGACCCATTCTCTTCCATCTTGCAGCTATAGAACTTATTGGAGACCTCATATCTCTCAATCCGGGCATTCTGTTTGAATATCAACTTCAACTCCTGGAACATCTCATATGCTCCATGGTTCTCAAACCGTTGTTGAAGTCCCGGTTCTAAGCCGTAAAGCATGGCACACTGAACTATCGAGTAGTCATCAGCTTTGCTCTGCCAGACGTTCATAATATCTGGTGTTGCTCCAGCAGCAGGCCTGGCACCTAGCGGTGCATCCAGGACGTAATTCTTCTGTGCAGCAATGAGGATAATCCTCAATTTACGGACCCAGTCCGTGTAATTGCTACCATCATCTTTCAACTTTGCTTTCTCAAGGAACGCATTAAAATTCAACGGAACAACAGCACGAGCCATCTATCTACAATTAACATAAACAAGCAAGATACTATCAGGGACTAAGTTCATGATAAAATTTAAGTTCAATTAATCATATTACTTAAGAACTCCCACTTAGATAGACATCCCTCTAATCTTCTAAGTGATCACGTGATCCAAATCAAACTAAACTATAACCGATCATCACGTGAAATGGATTAGTTCTCAATGGTGAACATCATCATGTTGATCATATCTACTATATGATTCACGTTCGACCTTTCGGTCTCCGTGTTCCGAGGCCATATCTGCATATGCTAGGCTCGTCAAGTATAACCCGAGTATTCCGCGTGTGCAAAACTGGCTTGCACCCGTTGTAGATGGACGTAGAGCTTATCACACCCGATCATCACGTGGTGTCTGGGCACGACGAACTTTGGCAACGGTGCATACTCGGGGAGAACACTTCTTGATAATTTAGTGAGAGATCATCTTATAATGCTACCGTCAATCAAAGCAAGATAAGATGCATAAAAGATAAACATCACATGCAAATCAATATAAGTGATATGATATGGTCATCATCATCTTGTGCTTCGTGATCTCCATCTCTGCAGCACCATCATGATCACCATCGTCACTGGCGCGACACCTTGATCTCCATCGTAGCATCGTTGTCGTCTCGCCAATCTTATGCTTCTACGACTATCGCTACCGCTTAGTGATAAAGTAAAGCATTACAGGGCGATTGCATTGCATACAATAAAGCGACAATCATACGGCTCCTGCCGGTTGCCGATAACTCGGTTACAAAACATGATCATCTCATACAATAAAATATAGCATCATGTCTTGACCATATCACATCACAACATGCCCTGCAAAAACAAGTTAGACGTCCTCTACTTTGTTTGTTGCAAGTTTTACATGGCTGCTACGGGCTTAAGCAAGAACTCATCTTACCTACGCATCAAAACCACAATGATAGTTTGTCAAATAGACTCCGTTTTAACCTTCTCAAGGACCGGGCGTAGCCACACTTGGTTCAACTAAAGTTGGTGAGACAGTCTCCCGCAAGCCATCTGTGTGCAAAGCACGTCCAGGGAACCGGTCTCGCGTAAGCGTACGCGTAAGGTTGGTCCGGGTCGTCTCATCCAACAATACCGCTGAACCAAAGTATGACATGCTGGTAGGCAGTATGACTTGTATCGTCCACAACTCACTTGTGTTCTACTCGTGCAAATAACATCAAACCATAAAAACCTAGGCTCTGATACCACTGTTGGGGAACGTAGTAATTTCAAAATTTTAAGATCATGGTGATGCATAGCAACGAGAGGGGAGAGTGTTGTCTACGTACCCTTGTAGACCGAAAGCGGAAGCGTTATATCAACGCGGTTGATGTAGTCGTACGTCTTCACGATCCGACCGATCCAAACACCGTTACTCCGGCACCTCCGAGTTCTTGGCACACGTTCAGCTCGATGGCATTCCCCGGGCTCCGATCCAGCAAAGCTTCGGGGAAGAGTTCCGTCAGCACGACGGCGTGGTGACGATCTTGATGTTCTACTGTCGCAGGGCTTCGCCTAAGCACCGCTACAATATGACCGAGGTGGAATATGGTGGAGGGGGGCACCGCACACGGCTAGGGAACGATCTCAAGGATCAACTTGTGTGTCTTGGGGTGCCCCCTGCCCCCGTATATAAAGGAGCAAGGGGGGAGGGCCGGCCGGCCCTAGGGGCGCGCCAAGGGAGGGGGAGTCCTCCTCCTAGTGGGAGTAGGACTCCCATTTCCTAGTCCAACTAGGTGGGGGAAGGGGGGAAGGAAGGAGAGGGAGAGGGAGAGGGAAAGGGGGGCCGCGCCCCCCCTCCTTGTCCAATTCGGACTCCTCATGGGGGGGGCGCGCCACCTCCTGGCGCGGCCCTCTCTCTCCCCTCGTGTCCCAATAAGGCCCATACTTCCCCCGGGGGGTTCCGGTAACCCCTCCGGCACTCCGGTAATATCCGAAACCTCTCGGAACCATTCCGATGTCCGAACATAGCCGTCCAATATATCAATCTTTATGTCTCAACCATTCCGAGACTCCTCGTCATGTCCGTGATCACATCCGGGACTCCGAACTCCTTCGGTACATCAAAATGCATAAACTCATAATAACTGTCATCGTAACCTTAAGCGTGCGGACCCTACGGTTCGAGAACAATGTAGACATGACCGAGACACGTCTCCGGTCAATAACCAATAGCGGGACCTGGATGCCCATATTGGCTCCTACATATTCTACGAAGATCTTTATCGGTCAGACCGCATAACAACATACGTTGTTCCCTTTGTCCATCGGTATGTTACTTGCCCGAGATTCGATTGTCGGTATCCAATACCTAGTTCAATCTCGTTACCGGCAAGTCTCTTTACTCGTTCCGTAATACATCATCCCGCAACTAACTCATTAGCTGCAATGCTTGCAAGGCTTAAGTGATGTGCATTACCGAGAGGGCCCAGAGATACCTCTCCCACAATTGGAGTGACAAATCCTAATCTCGAAATACGCCAACCCAACATCTACCTTTGGTGACACCTGTAGTACTCCTTTATAATCACCCAGTTACATTGTGACGTTTGGTAGCACCCAAAGTGTTCCTCTGGCAAACGGGAGTTGCATAATCTCATAGTCAAAGAACATGTATAAGTCATGGATAAAAGCAACAGCAACATACTAAACGATCGGTTGCTATGCTAATGGAATGGGTCATGTCAATCAGATCATTCAACTAATGATGTGACCTTGTTAATCAAATGACAACTCCTTTTGTCTATGGTTAGGAAACTTAACCATCTTTGATTAACAAGCTAGTCAAGTAGAGGCATACTAGTGACACTCTGTTTGTCTATGTACCCACACATGTATTATGTTTCCGGTTAATACAATTCTAGCATGAATAATAAACATTTATCATGATATGTAAGGAAATAAATAATAACTTTATTATTGCCTCTAGGGCATATTTCCTTCATCCTGGTCCTCTAAACGGCAGCCTACTGTCTCCCGTTCGAGTGCTGAGGCCGAGTATCGAGCTGTCGCCAACGTCGTTGCAGAGACTTGTTGGCTTCGTCAGCTTCTCGGTGAGTTTCGGATTTCTCTTCCGAAGGCTACTGTGGTCTTCTGTGACAACGTGTCGGCCACCTATCTCGCGGCTAATCCGGTGCAGCACAAGCGTACCAAACACATCGAGCTCGATGTTCACTTTGTACGCGAGAAGGTTCAGTTGGGTCAGCTTCGTGTTCTTCATGTACCGACCACCCAACAGTTTGCCGACATCATGACCAAGGGATTGCCTACCGCTGCATTCCAGGAGTTCCGTTCCAGTCTTTGCATCGCCGACGCCGACGCTTCGACTGCGGGGGGTGTTGAAACGTGATATTTTTGTATTTATTTCTGACTAATTCTCCTATTATCTCTAGCCTTGTATAGATTGATCTTTAGAAATATTGTAGGGTTAGTTGGCTTGTCACGCAAGACACCACCTGTATATATTGTAACCGACTCCGATGGAATACAATTGAGTTGCATCCTATAGTCTTCTACAGTTTTGATGCACTGGGTTGGGCGACATGTCTCGATGTCTGATTTTACTGTGTACGGACTGCAGCTCCAGCCTGTTCTTTTACCAACTCTCTTGTACGAGACGTACGTACGACCACAAGTTGTGTCTACAGATTCGATGTAGTTCCCAGTTAATAAGTTTCTCGAGGTCACTGCGATAAGATAAGTACGTAACCCTCGAGAGTCGAGACTGTTGATACTACAAGAGAAGTGGGATATGGCATGGGCAGCCGGAGTAGAAGGACGTACTGCGAAGCATAGCTTACTGCTACCCGACCCGTGACAGCCGAGTGTCCGTAGATACTACGGCAACGTGACATTACCTGCTCCTCGGTTTAAGGTTGTCTCTTTGCCTGACGCGAATCACGGGCCAAGCAGCTGTGTTAATTAGGCCAACACCCTTCTCGAATGCTCAAATCAGCCCGTGGATCTTGGTCATCTTTCATGTCTCACGACTCACGAGTCGCTATCTGCCCTTCTTTCCGAGTAGATCCTGGGCATTTGAACCGATTGTTCTTTGCTCAATACGACAGTAGTAATATTCAGCTTGAGAGCGAAAAGGGTAGAACCGTCCATGCAACCTTTTGCAATCAGGCGGTACATATCAGAGTCATCTTATTGCTAATCTCTGATTGGCGTCCCCTGTGTGGCAATAACGGACCGACGGGTCATTACGCAGGGGTCACTTGCAAGAAAAGGAATGCCAGGCAGGCAGCGGATATGGTCTGGATGGAGTGGCCAGCGCATCCCGCCTGCAATCCAGTGGATCCGCCGTCGAGTGGGACGGTCGTGTCAGGACTCAGACTCCGGACAGCAACGTTGGATAGCAGCAACCAGCAAGACGATGTCGATCGTGTCGCCGTCCAGTGGGCGGAGAGCTGCTGCGCCCGCAAGCCGATTGCCATCGATAGATAGATCATCTCCGTCATGACATGAGGGGCCGGGGATTGACGCGGCTGCTGTGAGCGATGGATCGTCTCATTTGCCGGATCCGTTTTTTCTCCTGGGAGAGGGAGGTGTGATGCATCCCGTCCGACACGGACATGCTCTTTCTTTCCTTTATTTGCCTAGTGCGTGCGGCTTGTGTCATGCTCACGGGGTGCTGAACTGATGGGCGCCAACACCGCCAGCACACACAACACAGCACCTGGTATTTCTCCATTGACAAGTGAAATCCATACTAGAATGGAGCACCCGTTCCGGAAAAGATGCAGGGGAAATGAAACCCAGTCACTACTCCATGATTGTTAAGTTAGGAGCACCGTCCCGTCGTGCACATAAAAGAAGAAGCGGCTCCCCTCAAAAAAAAAAAGAGGCTAGCTGGGTTTTGGCCAAATTTTTGTATCTCAAAGAAAAAAAAAGGGGAAATGAAATTCGAGGCACTATATTATTTACGGACACAAAAACAATATGTGAACCAAATCAACCAATGCAGGGAAAAAGGGCCTGAAAAGAGGAGCAGTGTTATTTCACTCATATTGAGACGGCAATGGCCAGTGGACCAATGGTCAGGGTGCATACCCACCTGTCTGCCAAAAGACTTCGGAATCTCGTTCTCTCGCAGCAGATTTGACTACTCGAGAGAAGGGGGAACGGATAGGACATTCGCCGAGCTCGCATACTTTTCAACGGCGCCTTCTAGATCCTTCGTTCGAAAATACTTGTCGCAGAGATGGAGCGACAAGTATATTTCCGGACGGAGACAGTACACAACAAGGTGTCTGTAGGGCCTTGCATGTGGGGCTAGGGAGAGATATTTTTTTCTTTACCATGAGAGCCTCTTTTCATTCAAAGGATTATTATAGGAATCTTGATACAGGTCTCTTGAAAAGAATGTTTTCATGTGACGTGGTGGAATGAATTATATGTCGATTAAGATTTATTTTTCTGAGGGACAAGTAAATTTAATTGGACACGCCATTTTTAGTTATGTGCTTTTCGTATTCCTGCATCTTCAGAATCCCGTGAAATAAAGAAGGCCCTAGAAGAAGAAGAAAAAGGTAAAGGTTGTGGCCAAAATAACAATTAAAATTGTGTTTCTTTTTGCAAATTTAAAACTTATGTTCTTCCATAAACTAGTAAAGAAAACGCTATACACTGCACGTGGATAGCCAGACTAAGATAACTAAAACATGCAAATAATACATTTTATTGACAATTTCAAGTGCATGCATTTTTTGTTATATTCTTATATGTCTTATTAGTATTTTGACTATAGCTGGCATCGGAGAAAACATAAAATAGATGTAATTGTGCACACTTTAAGAGAATGCTAGTGTTTTTAAAAATAAAATTATTACATTTACCATGTAAAATATTTCATAATATGAATTCCCATAAAGTTTTAGTGATGTATACATGCAAAAAGCGACTGCCACCTGTACATATCAGTGACCATGTCAAGGCCTAAAACACAATCCATTTACAAACCACGGGTATTAAATTGAATATATGACAATCACAAGAAATTATCAGTATGCATGCACCAATCGGTGTACAAAAATTGCTAATGAATATTACTTTTCGATATCACGCCTAGATCAAAGGCAAATGCATGCACGTGTTTTTCTGTTAAGTAGGGCTACTCCTACATATCATGTACCAAAAGTATCAGCAAGGACGGAAAAAATCGCATTGACGCGGTAAATATTTAGAGTAAATTAGAAAAGAAATAATTACGAGTAAAAGTCTGTAAGTAGAAGTAATTAAAGGATGATAGAAAGGTATCAGCAACCCTTAGGTGGATACTTACAAAATGAGATCAATGATTCTAGACGTCCCAAATCAAAAGTATCTCATCCAAGTCTTGTTTTCCAAATAGCTTCGGACCTGAAACTTCGATGAATTTGTAGATTTTTTTTTTGAAAAAAAATGAATTTGTAACGGGGAAGTATAAGCTAAATAAGTATTCTTACAATAATGAATCTTTCTACGAACTGGAAGCAACAAAATTAAAGAAGCGTGGAGCAGCCTACAGTTTCTGACTAGGATTCGCACGCATGCACATGGGTGGTCGCGCGATCTTTCCACGCATGTACTACAGTTAACGGAGGCCATGCTCCATTGCTCGCTCGACACGTGTGCCGGCGCCACGTTTTTCCCGCACGTGCCGCGGACTTTTCTGCGCGGTTGAACGTCCTTTATCCGCACAGTGCTCCCCCACGCAACTGTCGGACTGATCCGGCCGGTGCTCCCGGTGCCGGTAAAAGTCGATGAACCCGATACTCCGATGCCCGCACAGCGCACCGAATCATGCCATGCCATGCCATGCCAGCCGATCCATGCCGATGTTGACCCGTCAGCCCGGCCGGGCATTGGTTCGGCAATTCGGCACGTTGCGCTCGCGTCGCACCCGCGCCGGCCGGCGCTGCGGGGCTGCGGGCGATCGATGGACATAATCATGGCGCGCTCACGTCGTCGATGGTCCATCCCCGCCGGGGGCCCTGGTCGCCGAGCGCACGTCGATCGGGTGCGCTGTGCCGGTGCGATCGCCGGCCGAGGACACGGACGGACCACGGCGGTGTCGCGGACGCGGTCGTCGGTGGTTACGTGCGTACGCGCGGCATGGATGGCTCCTCGGTCGGCTGACCCGTCGTGCGGGCAACGTGCGAGTGTGCGGGAGGGCGTGTGGACCGCACCCGGCAGGGGGATGGGGATAGAGGAGCCAGGGTGGCAGGCCGGCTTTGGCCTCGGGCTGTCTCGCCGTGATCCGCTCCGCTCGGCGACGGAGACGGTGATGGGAGGGCGAGCTGATTGATCGAGGCCTTTTCATGCAGGTGGCGTTATGTCCGTCCCGGGTACGTGCTGGATGGATGGAACTTACTTTACTTGCAGCAGTGCGGTCGGCTTTGATTCCATCGTCCTTCTCGGCACGAGAATCACACTGCGTGAACAGGAACGACGCGGCAGGAAGCTTCCCGCCAAGAGGAGTGCATCATGTCATACCCTGTGTCTTGTGCCACTTGTGACTTGTCAGCGCCTCTTTCCCATCCGGAGACGAGAAACCCCGCAGCTAGCTGTAGGTGCATTTCACTGTGCGCTTTTCACATGGGAATATTTTCGTCAGGACGTACGATAAATCATAGGTTGAGCTTCTGAAGAAGTTATAAAAAATGTGATCATCTGTGAACCTACATACATACACAAATTAATCCAGCCTAAAAACATACACAAACTATTCAGGTTCCATTTCTATCCATCTCTCGTGTGATTCTTACTTGCATATACAGTTTGGGTAATCGTTTCTATTCGCCCTCTCCGCTGCCAGAGCGATGAAACGATCGAGCACCTCTTGCTTAGATGTGTTTTCGCCTGAGAGGTGCTAAGGTGAATCGGAATTTACCAGATTCTTCCCCTCCACCAATGACTCAACCATGAAGTGGTGGACCTCTCTACAACACATTGTCCCCCGAAGTTCCAGAAGGGAGTGAACTCGGTGATCCTATGCACTCCACATTGCATATAGCTTGAGAGAAACAGAAGGGTGTTCAAGAACGCCCCTCTCCTCCTTTGGAGTGGTGTTCGAGAAAATCAAGAACCATTGTTATGAGTGGTGGAAGGTGGGTAACACCAGTCTAAAACAAGCACCATAGTTCTTTCCGTGGGCCTGTTTGAGATGGAGCCTTTCGGAAAAAAATTATATGAGACCAGGTCTCACGGTTAGCAGGTGAGACCCGTCCTGATGGATGACACGTGGCATTCATAAATCACAAAGCATCTAATCTTTCTCCCTCCCTGATTTTAAGTGGGGGGTGGGGATGCTTTGCGATTTGCGAATGTCACGTGTCAATCATCAGGATGGGTCTCGCGTCAGACCCGGTCTCATAGAATTATTTTCCGAGCCTTTCCATGGCGCTTAGACACAATCTTTATAAATGAATCTTGCTTTCCATCTTAATATATAGGCACACGGATCTCGAGTGTTCCTATTTTTTAAAAATTTAAACAAATAAATGACCACACGATCTCTAGATTCGGTTTCAATAATCAATGCTCACTAAAGTACTCCTCACGTTGATGCTCATGTTGGTGCTTAATCTCTTCTCAATCATTTTCTTTTGAATATCTCCCCTAGCATATTTATAATAAACTAATTTTCTATGGAACATAGAATAGTAAGGTAAATACTTTTATTGGCTATAACTTTTTTTACAAGGTTCCACTCGTGTATCTGTCCATCTAATATAACATGTCTTATATTAGACTAGTGGTTGGGGCGCCACCTGTGGCACCGCTTAAGAGCCTACTTTTTCATTTAAAAAATACATAGAGTCCTCGCCCCCGTCTAAAAAACATCTAAAAACCTCACCTCTATCTAAAAAAAGAAGTAAAAAAATTACCACCACAGCCTACCAGCAAACGCCCCTTTGAAGAACCCTCCATTTAAAAAATACCAAAGATCCTCACCTCCATCTTAAAGAAATACATTTAAAAAATAATACTCACCTTCATCTTAAAAAAATCCAAACGATTTCTCACCGCGTCCAATCAGCGTGTGCCACGTGGCATAGCTGGTTGACCGACCTTCGCGCGATACTTAGTGGGTTTAATTAGTATAGTTTAACTAATATTGACATCTGGACTTATAAATAATTTTCCAGCCATATTTTTGTAAGTGCAATTATAATGATCTTTTAGATGCGCAGATCTACCAGTTATGATTTGTTTTAGTTGTAGTTATGAAGTGTTTAGGTATGGTTATATAGACCAAATAATTACTATTCGTTTACATATGATTATGAAGATCTAGTGTATTTGGTTTGTTTATAGACAATGATATTTCTAGGATCATAACTGGTAGATATATCTAACCAGTACAATCTATTTGTGTATGGTTATGCGCACAACAACTATTATTTACTACTAGTCTACCAAGTGAACGATCGAGTGTTTTGCTCTTTTTATTTTTCGTATCATGCTTCAATATATAACATATACGAAACTACCGGTAATAGTTTCATCAATCCATAAGTTTAAATTGTGGAATTTCTTCTGTAAAAAAAGCTCCATTTTTAGAACAAGTGTATTTGTTTATGAGAAAACTCCTATATTATTCTCATATTATATAGGCACTGATTTGTGCGTTGATAAATTTGTGTTTTTAACATGTCAAGTTTTCAAACCAAAAAACCACATGCATGCTTCAATGATTTATTATGGGCAATGCGCAAGAAACTTTTAGGGAGAAACCGCATGCAAGTTCAGAGCACCGACATCATATGTGGAGTTTCCCACTATTTAGGAGAAAGAAAATTTATTTTACACATGTTTTTGCCATGTGCTAGATTTACATTGAATTCTGATTTAGGAAAGACACTCACCTTTGTCATTATTTTTTCCATTCCCCCCATGCCTGGAGACGGTGTCAGTCCACATGTGCGTACAACTTCTTATTTATGTACAACAACTTGATTCCCACAATTTTGAATTGTTCATCTGTCCGCCACTAACTATGGGGTAGGAGATCCGGCGAGCATGGAGTCATGATCACACTCCATGGCCGATGAAGCTGAACTTATTTTTTGGCAGGCGAGGCCAAACACTTCTTATTTCATCCTACATTTTCAGCTCACAACATATAAGGCCAGAAAAATACATGTTGTTGGCCGGCCTGCATTTTGACACGTTGTTGTTTGCATTATCTATGTGCATTTGGAGAACAGAGCATATAGACTTCAAGATTGACCATCAACAAAAATTTAATATGAGGTTTTCTGCGAGGCTCATTCTATATAGATGAAATTAACAAGATTGTATTATGGACTCTAGAAACTCGTACCAGAAAGTTGCAAATTTCAGTCAGACCCAATGACAATGTGGTGCATTGATGCGGAACATATTCACTATTATTCTGGGAAAGAATGGGTTAATATATAATTTTCTATTTTGTGAGTTCATTTACTTATGTTGTATACAAACGTATACTAACACATTGATATATTTTATGTATCACACTAATAGCAAAGTCCCTAGACCGTTCTGTGTGTGCGCGCGGCGCGCGCGCGCATGTTTTCATAAGTGTCGGTGTCAAAACCGGCGGATCTCGGGTAGGGGGTCCCGAACTGTGCGTCAAGGTCGGATGGTAACAGGAGACAAGGGACACGAAGTTTACCCAGGTTCGGGCCCTCTCGATGGAGGTAAAACCCTACTCCTGCTTGATTAATATTGATGATATGGGTAGTACAAGAGTAGATCTACCACGAGATCAAGGAGGCTAAACCCTAGAAGCTAGCCTATGGTATGATTGTGTATGATGATGGTTCTGTCCTACGGACTACAACCCTCCGGTTTATATAGACACCGGATAGGGTTAGGGTTACACAGAGTCGGTTACATTGGCAGGAGATCTTGGATATCCGCATCGCCTAGCTTGCCTTCCACGCCAAGGAAAGTCCCTTCCGGACACGGGACAAAATCTTCAATCTTGTATCTTCATAGTCCTGGAGTCCGGCGAAGGTATAGTCCGGCTACCCGAACACCCCCTAATCCAGGACTCCCTCAGTAGCCCCTGAACCAGGCTTCAATGACGACGAGTCCGGCTCGCAGATTGTCTTCGGCATTGCAAGGCGGGTTCCTCCTCCAAGTCCTTCATAGAAGATTGTAAGCACCCAAAATAGTGTCCGGCTCTGCAAAATAAGTTTCCATATATTGCCATAGAGAGAATAATATTAACACAAATCAAATCTGCTGATGTATTCCGCAGTGCGTCATCACACTGCGGCCAAGCTATTTACACAAATTGTTTTCACTTTTCCACCTCAGCACGTTCAGCGAGGCGGTTTCCTTGGCACGTCTTGTCAAAGCAGAGATCGCGTGCCCCTTTTAACGGGATTCTCATCAATACGGACATGGGTAACCCAACCGCGCCATTTACCACAGTGCTTGGGAGGCAAGCGAGTTTTATTAGGTAGGTGGGGACGCATAACCGCATCCGCCCATATAAGGGGATAAGGATCCACATTTTTACCTACGCCTTCTTTCTCCTTTGCCAATCCATCTCTCGCGCACTCAAGCTCCAGCGCCCAAGCCCGCTCTTCCCACCTCAACCTTCCCCAGCAATGTCCGGAGCGGGAGGCAAGTGGATGGTCTCCTCCGTCACAGAGGTTCAAGTAAAAAAGCTAAGGAAGGCCGGATACCTGTCCAAGGACATCCCGCACCGGCTTCCCGAGAAGGGGCAGCTTCTCCCCACCCCAAGGCCCCATGAGAGGGTAGTTTTCCTTCCCCACTTCCTCCGCGGACTGGGTTTTCCACTTCACCCATTTGTCCGGGGACTCATGTTCTACTACGGCCTAGATTTCCACGATCTGGCCCCGAACTTCATCCTCAACATCTCGGCGTTCATCGTCGTGTGCGAGACCTTCCTCCGTGTCCGCCCCCATTTCGACCTTTGGCTCAAGACCTTCAACGTCAAGCCCAAGGTGGTGCGCGGCAGCCAAGCGGAGTGCGGAGGCGCTATGGCTGGCAAGATAGCCAACGTCCTCTGGTTCGAGGGCTCCTTTGTGGAGACCCTAAAGGGGTGGCAAGCCGGGTGGTTTTACATCACCGAGCCACGCGATCCGAAATGGGTCGCAGCCCCCGAGTTCAGATCCGGACCCCCCATGCGGCTTTTGTCCTGGAAAGAGACGGGCCTATCGTGGGGCAACGAGGAAGAGGTGACCGGACTGAAGACCTGCATCCAGTCCCTGACAAACAAGCCAATCCGGCTTGTTAATATAGTCCAGGTCATGCTCGTTCATCTGATCCTCCCGTGCCAACAACGGGATTTCAATTTGTGGGAGTTCGACCCGGCGCAGCACCGAACCCTCACCAGGCTCTTCGACACGTCGTATGAAGATGTCTGGAAGGTGCTGATCAAAGGCGCCGAGGCCCCCGCATCCGCTTCCGAGGATCGCGGATACAACACGCGGCATCACGCTAGCGAGGTAAGCTATCTATGCCTTTGACAGGGTTATTAAGCTCTTTTTCACAGATTAACTCTATGCGGGATCTAAACTCCCTTACCTTTGACAGACATGGCAGGCGATATCCGGACCAATTAACTGTCTGACTCCCCTGCCCGAAGACCCAGCCCCAGCTCTCCTAGTGAAGCTGCTGACTCCGGCACCATATGTGGTGCCGGAGAGGAAGGTCAAGAAGAAGAAGACCACCGGGGCTCGAAAGATTGCCCGTAACTTGGTGGTGTCGGACTCGTCATCTGACGAGTCCGAGACGCCCTCCTCTCGTGAAAACGAGGAGGAAGAAGAAAGCTCTCCCCCCCATCGGAGGGAGAAGAGAAGAAGAAGAAGGTCGCCCCATTAGGGGAGGCCGAGGGGTCTAGGAAAAGGAAGACCCCTCCGCCGGACGACTCCCATGACGCTGAAGAGAGCGAAGAGGAGTGGCCGAACAGGGCCAAGCGTCCGGCGAAATCGTAAGTTCGGGCATCAGAGTAACTCATGATGTTCCTTCGTTGCGCAGCTTTCCTTAATGTCGAATGTGAACATGCAGCCCGCCCCAGGCCGAATACAACGAATCGTCGGGCGACTCCCTGGACTCATCGGACGTGAACTCCGTTCCGCCCGCTGTCTCCCCCCGCACCACGGATGACGCCGAAGTGGCATCGCGACAAGCCCCGGGGCAGTAAGAGGTGGTCCCGGAGGATTCGCAAGGCAACCTACCGGACTCCAGGAGTGAAGGGGACAAGACCCCCAGGGCTCCAAGTCCGGCTTTGTGCCGGACCCCGCGCCGGAACCTTCAACAGTTCCGAGCCGCGATAGGCGAACTCCTTCCAAAAGGAGCAAGCCTTCTAAGCCAGCGACCTCCGTCCAACCGGAGTCGCTGGACCATCTGCTGGAGGTGCTTGACGGCGCCTCCATCGACAAGGGGCACCGTACTATTAGGAGTACGGTGATCCAAAAGGTTCAGTCCGCCAAGAGCGGACTGACTGAAGTTTGCGCTAGCCTTCTGACAGGCTTCGAGGTAAGTTAAAATATGTCAAGATAGTACCGCATAGACAGTAGCCCCTGATGCTCTGTTTGGCGTTCGGAAAGAAAAGCCGAATAGAGGATCTATTAATTTTCGCAGGAGTCTAACAATAAAGAGTCAATATGCGTCCAAGTGGAGGTGATGCAACACCTTTGGACTTGTTGTTTGACTCGGATTCTGCTGCAGCGTCAGATTGTTTTGTCCATATCTCAATGCTCCGGACGAATTTAAAGGTGATTCCAATTGGTTTGGATAGAGGATGAAATCTACTTTCCAACAAAAAAAGAATCACCCAATTCGGAGTCCGTATGAAAAAGTACTTGGCGTTTTGAGTCAGGTATGTCTGTGCAGTCCGAATCTGAATCCAGAACGTGAGAGACTTGGACTCTATCTTCTCTTGGCCCAAAAGTGACGTGAGAGGACTTGTTGAACAGAACTTAAACTTCTCCTTTTCCCCTATCTTCATATGTGGATTGTACAAATGTCCCATACACCTACAATTAGACAAAACACAAAAGTGTGTGAAGTATTTTTGTTCTGGATAATATAAATAGATTATTGAATAGTTGATACTAGAAATCACCTGACAAATACACATGTATGCAATATTTTTGGTCGTATCCAAGGTAGTCATGTCCTCATCAAAAAAGGACCTCGGGCGGACCGAGCAAGAGCTCGACCTGGCCAAACGGCAGCTCGAGGAGAAAGAAGGTAAGAAATACCCTAAAAAAAGGTGCCTATAGAGAGGCGTGATTGCAAAGAATAACAGGATCGTACTGCTTATTGTAGGGGCCACAACTGAGGTGGCGACCCACAAGCAGGCGCTATCTGAGGCCGAAAAGAAAAGGCCGAGGAGTGCACCGAGCGAGAAAGACTTGGGGCTCAGGTTGGCGAGGTGCAGCAAGAGCTGCAGGCTCTCATGAAGAAATATGAGAGCTTGGAGCTTGAGTCAAAGGCGCAAGAATCCGAGCTCACATCGGCCCTTGAGACCGCCAAGGGTGCCAAGGCCGAAGCCCAAAAGGCCCTCCAAGAATTGGAGGAGATGAAAAAGATAGCAGCGGGTAAGGCATTCTTAATGCAAAGTAGAAATATAAAAGTAAACTACTTGTCACTTACCCGAATCCGGAGTTCTCCAGGGGCGTTCGCAGATCTTCCCCGCAGCGTATCCGACGCCATCACATTCTACCGAGCTGAAGAAGGCAGCTCGACGGAGAGTGTGTTCTGGTCTCAGTATTCTGAGGCCGGACACCCTGCGCCCTTGAGCGACCAGCTGAAACAGCTGGTCGAGCTCCACAAGGCGGCCGAACAAGCCATGAAGGGCTTCATAGTTCGGCTGTGGCCTGCCTGGGAGCTACTTCGGGCTAGTGCGGCGGCTGGTGGAGGCCTGTCCAAGGCTTGAGGTCATCAAGCGTTCCGCCTGCATCGAAGGTGCCCGGAGGGCCCTTGCCCGTGCAAAGGTGCACTGGGGTAAGCTTGACGGTGAGAAGCTGGTGAAGGACGGGCCGCCGCAGGGGAAGGAGCATCGCAAGCCCGAGAACTACTACAAGGATGTTCTTGCTGGTGCCCGCCTTATTGCGGATGAATGTACGAAAGATGTAATTTTCAAATGAACTCGCTCGTGTTTATCCTGTGCGCTGAAAACTTGTTCATGTGCGCTAAGCAATGCTTATTGAATTTAAAATATTATTTTCTGTGCGGCCGTTTATCAAAAATGGAGAGATGCCCAGTCGTCGGCTTCTGCCCCCATGCCGCTAGTGCTGGGGTGTTCGGGATAAACCTGAGCGCTCTTTTTCCCATGGTTGGGTCCTTCGAGGGAGGCGCTCATCACAATGAACCAGGCAATCGGACTATAATGCTTGAACATTCCCACTTAGCCATAGAACTTTATAATTTTAAATTTCGGCGAAGCTCCTAGTTCGAAAGACTGAATTCGGGGCGCTATCCACGCCTTTGGCTGGACAAAGCCAGCTCCTCGCTCGAAGCGGCATAAGCCTTTAGGGACTCGAAAAACCTCTCGAACAGCGACCGGTCTCTCACCTTATCATGACAGTCAGTTTTAGCTTTCTCCACTGAGGTGCTTAACCCAGCTGAACCGGGGCACAATCGTTGTGGTTCTCCTAGTGCTACCTTAGCCGATATAGCGGAACGTAAGGCACCAAAACATAGGAGCCGGGCAAACCCAACTATTGACCCAAATCATGATTCGGAGCCGATGCATATAGTGCTATAAGTTCGGGGTGCCGCACTTGTGAAAGTGTACGGACTTCTCACGCCAGATCGAAGGGTACTGAAGCCCCTGGCGTGTTTGCCGTACCATGGTGTACGGGTGCGATCATGTTATTTAATAAACATATATAGTAAAAGAGGATAATGCAAAAAATAGACAAAAAGCTATGCATTGTTTATAAAGAGGCTTTTTATCAGAGCTGAACGATACAAGTAGTGTGATAAGCAAGAGATATTAGACTATTTAACATGTCATGACCAGGGGCAGGCCGCGGAATTGTATTCGAAACAGATATACCGCTCGTAATAGAGACCACCTGAGAGTTCCATAATGCGGCGTAGCTTTGTCTGCTTCCCTGGATCTTGCATCGTTTGTGCGGCAGTCGAATTGCCGAACAGGTCTTCCAAAGTGTGGAGTCCTGAAAGTAAAAAAAAATCCGGCAGCCCCTAGTACGTTTTAAGCCGTATTTCGGGCATGCCGTTACTGTGCCCCTTCCCCTGTGCCCATGGTATTTCAAGGGTGTAATTATGTACGCGAGGTACTAGCTTTGCTATGTCGCGATGCCTGGGGTGAAGGAAATATGCCCTAGAGGCAATAATAAAGTTATTATTTATTTCCTTATATATCATGATAAATGTTTATTGTTCATGCTAGAATTGTATTAACCGGAAACATAATACATGTGTGGATACATAGACAAACAGAGTGTCACTAGTACGCCTCTACTTGACTAGCTTGTTAATCAAAGATGGTTCATGCTTGTTAATCGAGATTAGGATTTGTCACTCCGAATGTCGGAGAGGTATCTCAGGGCCTTCTCGGTAATGCACATCACATAAGCCTTGCAAGCATTGCAACCAATTAGATAGTTGCAAGATGATGTATTACGGAACAAGTAAAGAGACTTGCCGGTAACGAGATTGAACTAGGTATTGGATACCGACGATCGAATCTCGGGCAAGTAACATACCGATGACAAAGGGAACAACGTATGTTGTTATGCGGTCTGACCGATAAAGATCTTCGTAGAATGTGTAGGAGCCAATATGGGCATCCAGGTCCCGCTATTGGTTATTGACCAGAGATTTGTCTCAGTCATGTCTACACTGTTCTCGAACCGTAGGGTCCGCACGCTTAAGGTTACGATGACAGTTATTATGAGTTTATGCATTTTGATGTACCGAAGTTAGTTCGGAGTCCCGGATGAGATCACGGACATGACGAGGAGTCTCGGAATGGTCGAGACGTAAAGATTGATATATTGGACGACTATATTCGGACATCGGAATGGTTCCGAGTGGTTTCGGATAAAACCGGAGTGCCGGAGGGGTTATCGGAACCCCCCGGGGAAGTAATGGGCCTTTTTGGGCCTGAGGGGAGAGAGAGGGCTGCGGCCAGGAGGTGGCGCGCGCCCCCCCATGGGGAGTCCGAATTGGACAAGGAGGGGGGGCGCGGCCCCCCTTTCCCTCTCCCTCTCCCTCTCTTTCCTTCCCCCTCTCTCTTCCTAGTTGGACTAGGAAAGGGGAGTCGTACTCCCACTAGGAGGAGGACTCCCCCTCCCTTTGGCGCGCCCCATAGGGCCGGCCGGCCTCCCCCCTTTCTCCTTTATATACGGGGGCAGGGGGGCACCCTAGAACACACAAGTTGATCTTCGTGATCGTTCCTTAGCCGTGTGCGGTGCCCCCCTCCACGATATTCCACCTCGGTCATATTGTCGTGGTGCTTAGGCGAAGCCCTGCGTCGGTAGTTCATCAAGATCGTCACCACGTCGTCGTGCTGACGGAAGTCCTCCCGGAAGCTTTGCTGGATCGGAGCCCGGGGTGCGTCATCGAGGTGTACGTGTGTCAAGAACTCGGAGGTGCCGGAGTAACGGTGCTTGGATCGGTCGGATCGGGAGGACGTACGACTACATCCTCTACGTCGTGTCAACGCTTCCGCTTCGGTCTACGAGGGTACGTAGACAACACTCTCCCCTCTCGTTGCTATGCATCACCATGATCTTGCGTGTGCGTAGGATTTTTTTTTTGAAATTACTACGTTTCCCAACAGTGGCATCCGAGCCTAGGTTTTTATGGTTTGATGTTATGCACGAGTAGAACACAAGTGAGTTGTGGACGATATAAGTCATACTGCCTACCAGCATGTCACACTTTGGTTCGGCGGTATTGTTGGATGAAGCGGCCCGGACCGACATTACGCGTACGCTTACGCGAGACTGGTTCTACCGCCGTGCTTTGCACACAGGTGGCTGGCGGGTGTCAGTTTCTCCAACTTTAGTTGAACCGAGTATGGCTACGCCCGGTCCTTGAGAAGGTTAAAATGGAGTCTATTTGACAAACTATCGTTGTGGTTTTGATGCGTAGGTGAGATTGGTTCTTGCTTAAGCCCGTAGCAGCCACGTAAAATTTGCAACAAACAAAGTAGAGGACGTCTAACTTGTTTTTGCAGGGCATGTTGTGATGTGATATGGTCAAGACATGATGCTAAATTTTATTGTATGAGATGATCATGTTTTTTAACCGAGTTATCGGCAACCGGCAGGAGCCGTATGGTTGTCGCTTTATTGTATGCAATGCAATCGCCCTGTAATGCTTTACTTTATCACTAAGCGGTAGCGATAGTCGTAGAAGCATAAGATTGGCGAGACGACAACGATGCTACGATGGAGATCAAGGTGTCGCGCCGGTGACGATGGTGATCATGATGGTGCTGCGGAGATGGGGATCACAAGCACAAGATGATGATGGCCATATCATATCACTTATATAGATTGCATGTGATGTTTATCTTTTTATGCATCTTATCTTGCTTTGATTGACGGTAGCATTATAAGATGATCTCTCACTAAATAATAATAGTAATAGTGTTCTCCCTAAGTATGCACCGTTGCGAAAGTTCTTCGTGCTGAGACACCACGTGATGATCGGGTGTGATAGGCTCTACGTTCAAATACAACAGGTGCAAAACAGTTGCACACGCGGAATACTCAGGTTTAACTTGACGAGCCTAGCATATAACAGATATGGCCTCGGAACACGGAGACCGAAAGGTCGAGCGTGAATCATATAGTAGATATGATCAACATAGTGATGTTCACCATTGAAACTACTCCATCTCACGTGATGATCGGACATGGTTTAGTTGATTTGGATCACGTGATCACTTAGAGGATTAGAGAGATGTCTATCTAAGTGGGAGTTCCTAAGTAATATGATTAATTGAACTTAAATTTGTCATGAACTTAGTCCCTGATAGTATCTTGCTTGTTTATGTTGATTGTAGATAGATGGCTCTTGCTGTTGTTCCGTTGAATTTTAATGCGTTCCTTGAGAAAGCAAAGTTGAAAGATGATGGTAGCAATTACACGGACTGGTTCCGTAACTTGAGGATTATCCTCATTGCTGCACAGAAGAGTTATGTCCTAGAAGCACCGCTGGGTGCCAGGCCTGCTGCTGGAGCAACGCCAGATGTTGTGAACGTCTGGCAGAGCAAAGCTGATGACTACTCAATAGTTCAGTGTGCCATGCTTTACGGCTTAGAACCGGGACTTCAACGACATTTTGAACATCATGGAGCATATGAGATGTTCCAGGAGTTGAAGTTAATATTCCAACAGAATGCCCGGATTGAGAGATATGAAGTCTCCAATAAGTTCTATAGCTGCAAGATGGAGGAGAATGGTTCTGTCAGTGAACATATACTCAAAATGTCTGGGTATTATAATCACTTGATTCAACTGGGAGTTAATCTTCCGGATGATTGTGTCACTGACAGAATTCTCCAATCACTTCCACCAAGCTACAAAGGCTTCATGATGAACTATAACATGCAAGGGATGGATAAGACAATTCCCGAGCTCTTCGCAATGCTAAAGGCTGCGGAGGTAGAAATCAAGAAGGAGCATCAAGTGTTGATGGTCAACAAGACCACTAGTTTCAAGAAAAGGGGCAAAGGGAAGAAGAAGGGGAACTTCAAGAAGAACAGCAAACAAGTTGCTGCTCAAGAGAAGAAACCCAAGTCTGGACCTAAGCCTGAAACTGAGTGCTTCTACTGCAAGCAGACTGGTCACTGGAAGCGGAACTGCCCCAAGTATTTGGCGGATAAGAAGGATGACAAGGTGAACAAAGGTATATGTGATATACATGTTATTGATGTGTACCTTACTAATGCTCGCAGTAGCACCTGGGTATTTGATACTGGTTCTGTTGCTAATATTTGCAACTCGAAACAGGGACTATGGATTAAGCGAAGATTGGTTAAGGACGAGGTGACGATGCGTGTGGGAAACGGTTCCAAAGTCGATGTGATCGCAGTCGGCACGCTACCTCTACATCTACCTTCGGGATTAGTATTAGACCTGAATAATTGTTATTTGGTGCCAGCGTTGAGCATGAACATTATATCTGGATCTTGTTTGATGCGAGACGGTTATTCATTTAAATCAGAGAATAATGGTTGTTCTATTTATATGAGTAATATCTTTTATGGTCATGCACCCTTGAAGAGTGGTCTATTTTTGATGAATCTCGATAGTAGTGATACACATATTCATAGTGTTGAAGCCAAAAGATGCAGAGTTGATAATGATAGTGCAATTTATTTATGGCACTGCCGTTTAGGTCATATCGGTGTAAAACGCATGAAGAAACTCCATACTGATGGACTTTTGGAGCCACTTGATTATGAATCACTTGGCACTTGCGAATCGTGCCTCATGGGCAAGATGACCAAAACACCGTTCTCTGGTACTATGGAGAGAGCAACAGATTTATTGGAGATCATACATACAGATGTATGTGGTCCGATGAATGTTGAGGCTCGTGGCGGATATCGTTATTTTCTCACCTTCACAGATGATTTAAGCAGATATGGGTATATCTACTTGATGAAGCATAAGTCTGAAACATTTGAAAAGTTCAAACAATTTCAGAGTGAAGTTGAAAATCATCATAAGAAGAAAATAAAGTTTCTACGATCTGATCATGGAGGAGAATATTTGAGTTACGAGTTTGGTCTACATTTGAAACAGTGTGGAATAGTTTCGCAACTCACTCCACCCGGAACACCACAGCGTAATGGTGTGTCTGAACGTCGTAATCGTACTTTTCTAGATATGGTGTGATCTATGATGTCTCTTACTGATTTACCGTTGTCATTTTGGGGTTATGCTTTAGAGACGGCCGCATTCACATTAAATTGGGCACCATCGAAATCCGTTGAGACGACGCCTTATGAACTGTGGTTTGGCAAGAAACCAAAGTTGTCGTTTCTGAGAGTTTGGGGTTGCGATGCTTATGTGAAAAAGCTTCAACCTGATAAGCTCGAACCCAAATCAGAAAAATGTGTCTTCATAGGATATCCAAAAGAAACTGTTGGATACACCTTCTATCACAGATCCGAAGGCAAGACTTTTGTTGCTAAATTCGGAGTCTTTCTAGAAAAAGAGTTTCTCTCGAAAGAAGTGAGTGGGAGGAAAGTAGAACTTGATGAGGTAACTGTACCTGCTCCCTTATTGGAAAGTAGTACATCACAGAAATCTGTTTCTGGAGCACCTACACCAATTAGTGAGGAAGCTGATTATATTGATCATGAAACTTCAGATCAAGTTACTACAGAACCTCGTAGATCAACCAGAGTAAGATCTGCACCAGAGTGGTACGGCAATCCCGTTCTGGAAGTCATGCTACTAGATCATGACGAACCTACGAACTATGAAGAAGCGATGGTGAGCCCAGATTCCGCAAAATGGCTAGAAGCCATGAAATCTGAGATGGGATCCATGTATGACAACAAAGTATGGACTTTGGTTGACTTGCCCGAGGGTCGGCAAGCAATAGAGAATAAGTGGATCTTTAAGAAGAAGACTGACGCTGACGGTAATGTTACTGTCTACAAAGCTCGACTTGTCGCGAAAGGTTCAAGGGATTGACTACGATGAGACCTTCTCACCCGTAGCGATGCTTAAGTCTGTCTGAATCATGTTAGCAATTGCCGCATTTTATGATTATGAAATTTGGCAAATTGATGTAAAGACTGCATTCGTGAATGGATTTCTGGAAGAAGAGTTGTATATGATGCAACCAGAAGGTTTTATCGATCCAAAGGGAGCTAACAAAGTGTGCAAGCTCTAGCGATCCATTTATGGACTGGTGCAAGCATCTCGGAGTTGGAATAAACGCTTTGACAGTGTGATCAAAGCATTTGGGTTTGTACGGACTTTTGGAGAAGCCTGTATTTACAAGAAAGTGAGTGGGAGCTCTGTAGCATTTCTGATATTATATGTAGATGACATATTACTGATTGAAATGATATAGAATTTCTGGATAGCATAAAGGGATACTTGAATAAGAGTTTTTCAATGAAAGACCTCGGTGAAGCTGCTTACATATTGGGCATTAAGATCTATAGAGATAGATCAAGACGCTTAATTGGACTTTCACAAAGCACATACCTTGACAAAGTTTTGAAGAAGTTCAAAATGGATCAAGCAAAGAAAGGGTTCTTGCCTGTGTTACAAGGTGTGATGTGAAGTTGAGTAAGACTCAGTGCCCGACCCCTGCAGAAGATAGAGAGAAGATGAAAGATGTTCCCTATGCTTCAGCCAAAGGCTCTATCATGTATGCAATGCTGTGTACCGGACCTGATGTGTGCCTTGCTATAAGTTTAGCAGGGAGGTACCAAAGTAATCCAGGAGTGGATCACTGGACAACGGTCAAGAATATCCTGAAGTACCTGAAAAGGACTAAGGAAATGTTTCTCATATATGGAGGTGACAAAGAGCTCGTCGTAAACGGTTATGTTGATGCAAGCTTTGACACTGATACGGACGATTCTAAATCGCAAACCGGATACGTATTTACATTAAACGGTGGAGCTGTCAGTTGGTGCAGTTCTAAACAAAGCGTCGTGGCGGGATCTACATGTGAAGCAGAGTACATAGCTGCTTCGGAAGCAGCAAATGAAGGAGTCTGCATGAAGGAGTTCATATCCGATCTAGGTGTCATACCTAGTGCATCGGGTCCAATGAAAATCTTTTGTGACAATACTGGTGCAATTGCCTTGGCAAAGGAATCCAGATTTCACAAGAGAACCAAGCACATCAAGAGACGCTTCAATTCCATCCGGGATTTGGTCCAGGTGGGAGACATAGAGATTTGCAAGATACATACGGATCTGAATGTAGCAGACCCGTTGACTAAGCCTCTTCCACGAGCAAAACATGATCAGCACCAAGACTCCATGGGTGTTAGAATCATTACTGTGTAATCTAGATTATTGACTCTAGTGCAAGTGGGAGACTGAAGGAAATATGCCCTAGAGGCAATAATAAAGTTATTATTTATTTCCTTATATATCATGATAAATGTATATTATTCATGCTAGAATTGTATTAACCGGAAACATAATACATGTGTGGATACATAGACAAACAGAGTGTCACTAGTACGCCTCTACTTGACTAGCTTGTTAATCAAAGATGGTTAAGTTTCCTAACCATAGACAAAGGAGTTGTTATTTGATTAACAAGGTGACATCATTAGTTGAATGATCTGATTGACATGACCCATTCCATTAGCTTAGCACCCGATCGTTTAGTATGTTGCTATTGCTTTCTCCATGACTTATACATGTTCCTTTGACTATGAGATTATGCAACTCCCGTTTACCGTAGGAACACTTTGTGTGCTACCAAACGTCACAACGTAACTGGGTGATTATAAAGGAGCTCTACAGGTGTCTCCGAAAGTATTTGTTGGGTTGGCGTATTTCGAGATTAGGATTTGTCACTCCGAATGTCGGAGAGGTATCTCAGGGCCTTCTCGGTAATGCACATCACATAAGCCTTGCAAGCATTGCAACCAATTAGATAGTTGCAAGATGATGTATTACAGAATAAGTAAAGAGACTTGCCGGTAACGAGATTGAACTAGGTATTGGATACCGACGATCGAATCTCGGGCAAGTAACATACCGATGACAAAGGGAACAACGTATGTTGTTATGCGGTCTGACCGATAAAGATCTTCGTAGAATGTGTAGGAGCCAATATGGGCATCCAGGTCCCGCTATTGGTTATTGACCAGAGATTTGTCTCAGTCATGTCTACACTGTTCTCGAACCGTAGGGTCCGCACGCTTAAGGTTACGATGACAGTTATTATGAGTTTATGCATTTTGATGTACCGAAGTTAGTTCGGAGTCCCGGATGAGATCACGGACATGACGAGGAGTCTCGGAATGGTCGAGAGGTAAAGATTGATATATTGGACGACTATATTCGGACATCGGAATGGTTCCGAGTGGTTTCGGATAAAACCGGAGTGCTGGAGGGGTTACCGGAACCCCCCGGGGAAGTAATGGGCCTTATTGGGCCTGAGGGGAGAGAGAGGGCTGCGGCCAGGAGGTGGCGCGCGCCCCCCCATGGGGAGTCCGAATTGGACAAGGAGGGGGGGCGCGGCCCCCCTTTCCCTCTCCCTCTCCCTCTCTTTCCTTCCCCCTCTCTCTTCCTAGTTGGACTAGGAAAGGGGAGTCCTACTCCCACTAGGAGGAGAACTCCCCCTCCCTTTGGCGCGCCCCATAGGGCCGGCCGGCCTCCCCCTTGCTTCTTTATATACGGGGGCAGGGGGCACCCTAGAACACACAAGTTGATCTTCGTGATCGTTCCTTTGCCGTGTGCGGTGCCCCCCTCCACGATATTCCACCTCGGTCATATTGTCGCGGTGCTTAGGCGAAGCCCTGCGTCGGTAGTTCATCAAGATCGTCACCACGCCTTCGTGCTGACAGAACTCCTCCCCGAAGCTTTGCTGGATCGGAGCCCGGGGTGCGTCATCGAGCTGTACGTGTGTCAAGAACTCGGAGGTGCCGGAGTAACGGTGCTTGGATCAGTCGGATCGGGAGGACGTACGACTACTTCCTCTATGTTGTGTCAATGCTTCCGCTTCGGTCTACGAGGGTACGTAGACAACACTCTCCCCTCTCGTTGCTATGCATCACCATGATCTTGCGTGTGCGTAGGATTTTTTTTTGAAATTACTACGTTTCCCAACATGGGGTTGGGGCCGCATTGCTACGCCTGCTCAGATCGTGCCGGGCGGTCTTGTTGTAGGTTACTCCGGGCGCGCTTAACAGTGTCTGGCTTTTTAACGGCCGGACTGGAGAGTTGTCTAAAAAGGCTGCTTTATACTTCCGCTGCGAGAGCCGCCGTGTGCTCCTCCGTACGGAGGGAGCGTTCGGTGTTTCCGTTGACCGTGATTACTCCTCGAGGGCCTGGCATCTTGAGCTTGAGATATGCGTAGTGCGGCACCGCATTGAACTTGGCAAATGCGGTTCGTCCGAGCAGGGCGTGATAGCCAGTGCGGAACGGGACTATGTCGAAGATTAACTCTTCGCTTCGGAAGTTATCCGGAGATCCGAAGACCACATCAAGTGTTACGGAGCCTGTACAGTTGGCTTCTACACCTGGTATAACGCCTTTAAAGGTCGTCCTTGTGGGCTTAATCCTTGATGGATCTATGCCCATTTTCCGCACTGTATCCTGGTAAAGCAGGTTCAGGCTACTGTCGCCGTCCATGAGGACTCTTGTGAGATGAAATCCGTCGATGATTGGGTCGAGAACCAATGCGGCAAAGCCGTCATGACGGATGCTAGTGGGGTGGTCCCTTCGATCAAAGGTGATCCGGCAGGAGGACCACAGGTTGAACTTTGGGGCGACTGGCTCCATCGCGTATACGTCCCGTAGCGCACGCTTCCGCTCCTTCTTGGGGATGTGGGTTGCGTATATCATTTCACCGTCCGCACTTGTGGGGGAAACCCCTTATGTCCATTGTTGTTCGGCGGCCTGGGCTCCTCCTCGTCATCGCTATGCAGCCCCTTGTCTTTGTTTTCGGCTCTTAACTTGCCTGCCTGCTTGAACACCCAACAATCCCTGTTGGTGTGATTGGCTGGCCTTTCGGGGGTTCCATGGATCTGGCACAAGCGGTCGAGTATTCGGTCCAAACTGGACGGGCCCTAAGTATTCTTTTTAAATGCCTTTTTCCGCTGACCGGATTTATAGCCTCTGAATCCGGCGTTGACTGCCGTATCTTCATTGCTGTCGCTGCTAACGCGGCACTTTTGCTTATTTCGACGTGTCCTGCCACTTTTGTCCTTGGTATCCGAATTACCAGGGTTCTTTGATAAGGTCTTGCTGCGAGCTAGCCAGCTATCTTCGCCCGCGCAAAAGCGGGTCATGAGTGTCGTGAGGGCTGCCATAGATTCGGCTTTTCCTATCCTAGGTGCCGGGCAAGCCACTCGTCGCGGATGTTATGCTTGAAGGCTGCTAGGGCCTCTACGTCCGGACAGTCGACTATCTGGTTTTTCTTTGTTAGGAACCGTGTCCAGAATTGCCTGGCCGATTCTTCTGGCTGCTGAATTATGTGGCTTAGCTCGTCGGCGTCCGGCGGTCGCACATAAGTGCCCTGGAAGTTGTCGAGGAATGCGGCTTCCAGGTCCTCCCAAGAACCGATTGAGTCCGCTGGCAGGCTGTTAAGCCAATGCCGGGCCGGTCCTTTGAGTTTGAGCGGGAGGTATTTGATGGCGTGTAGATCATCGCCACGTGCCATGTGGATGTGAAGGAGATAATCCTCGATCCATACCGCCGGGTCTGTAGTGCCATCGTATGATTCGATGTTTACGGGTTTGAAACCCTCAGGGATTTTATGATCCATTACTTCATCTGTGAAGCATAGTGGGTGTGCGGCGCCCCTGTACTGGGCTATGTCACGACGCAGCTCGGAAGAGCTATGTCTGTTGTGTTTGGCCCGGCCGGATTTATTGTGTCCAGAGTGAAGATCATCGTCACGTGTCGTCGGGCGCCTGCGCGATCTGTAGATCGATCTTGTTTGCCTTGCTTTATCCTCTAGTACATCTCGCAGGTCTGGCGTATTTTCCCTTGCCTTGGTTGAGCGGCGTCGGGGCATGGCTTGGTTGGAGGTCCGACAGGCCTCTCTGTCGCGGCCGCGAGGTGGCCGGTCTGCCATGTCCTGCACTGGTGATGTAGGCGCTTCCTCCTCTGATCGGGGTAGCGGCCTGCGCTTTGGGTACTTCCTGGAGGGGCGCTCGAGTTCATACTCTTCAGCCGCAAGGACTTCAGTCCATCTGTAAGCTAGCAGATCTTGATCAGCTCTAAGCTATTGCTGCTTTTTCTTGAGGCTGTTCGCCTTGGCTAAAAGCCTGCGTTTGAAATGCTCTTGTTCGGCGGGGTCTGATGGTACGACGAATTCGTCGTCATCGAGGCTAGCCTCGTCTTCGGAGGGAGGCATATAGTTATCATCCTCAACCTCTCGGTCTGCCGCTCTCTCATGAGGGCTGGCTTCTCCATCTTCCTGCTCCGAATCTTGCTGGGGATGGTGTTCTTCGGCGCTATCCGGGGTACTATTATCTCCGGTGCCGGAATCACCGTTTTTACTCTGGCGGGATTTAGAGCGGCGCCGCTGACGCCGGCGCTTTGGCTGTTTCTTGGAGGTGTCATCCCCCGCCGTTTCCTCGCCATCTCCATCTTTTGGAGTATCCACCATATATATGTCATATGACGAGGTGGCTGTCCAGTGCCCTACAGGTGCTGGTTTCTGTTCTTCTCCTACCTCGTCGTCCATACCGTCGAAGTCTTCTGAGCCGAAGTCAAGCATGTCGGTTAGATCATCGACAGTGGCTACCAAGTGGGTGGTGGTGGGCTTTGAATTTCTTCATCGTCCGTATCCCATCGTCGCTGACCGTAGTCCGGCCAGGGCTCTCCTGATAAAGAGAGAGACTTGAGAGAATTCAGGATGTCACCAAAAGGCGAGTGCTGAAAGATGTCCGCGGCGGTGAACTCCATTATCGGCGCCCAATCGGATTCGACCGGCAGGGGCGCGGGGGGTTCGGAGTCCGGGGAGGAGTCCGGACCCTCGGGGTCATGGGTCACGCGGAGTGCGGGGCTGGCGTTCGGCTCGATCGCCTTTGAGATCGCAGCCCCCGAGGTGACGTCCAACCGTTCATCCTCGCTTGGCTCAACGGGCTCCGAGTTAAGGGTCAGAATCGGTGCGTATGCGGCCTCCAGGACGTTGTTCGGAGGCAGAGCTAGATCATGCCCCTCGAGATAGTGCGGCGTGCTTGGCTGTAGCTCGAACCCATCGAAGATCAAGTCTCCGCGGATATCAGCCGTGTAGTTCAAGCTTCCAAACCTGACTTGATGGCCAGGGGCATAGCTTTCGATCTGCTCCAGATGACCAAGCGAATTGGCCCGCAGAGCGAAGCCGCCGAAAACGAAGATCTGTCCGGGGAGAAAAGTCTCACCCTGGACCTCATCGTTTTTGATGATCAGAGGAGCCATCGGGCCTAAAGGCGACGACACAGAGGAAATCTCAATGAAAGCACCAATGTCGGTGTCAAAACCGGCGGATCTCGGGTAGGGGGTCCCGAACTGTGTGTCAAGGTCGGATGGTAATAGGAGACAAGGGACACGAAGTTTACCCAGGTTCGGGCCCTCTCGATGGAGGTATAACCCTACTCCTGCTTGATTAATATTGATGATATGGGTAGTACAAGAGTAGATCTACCACGAGATCAAGGAGGCTAAACCCTAGAAGCTAGCCTATGGTATGATTGTGTATGATGATGGTTCTGTCCTACGGACTACAACCCTCCGGTTTATATAGACACCGGATAGGGTTAGGGTTACACAGAGTCGGTTACATTGGCAGGAGATCTTGGATATCCGCATTGCCTAGCTTGCCTTCCACGCCAAGGAAAGTCCCTTCCGGACACGGGACGAAGTCTTCAATCTTGTATCTTCATAGTCCTGGAGTCCGGCGAAGGTATAGTCTGGCTACCCGAACACCCCCTAATCCAGGACTCCCTCAATAAGACCGCATAATATCTGGAAAACATGTATTTTTATAGTACCTTTTAAGCTATTTTTTATAGCACTTTGAACTGTTGGCAATTAAATTTAAAGAAAACCTCAAGGGAAAGATAATTTTTAGTACTCAATAATTTTAATAATAAAATTTAGTTAACTAAAGTATGATTTTTTAAATTCTTTATTTTTGAAGAATTTGAATTTTGGAAAATCATTATTTTGCTATTTTCTACATTGTTTGGATGATGTTGAGGTGGCGTGGAAGGCGCATAGGCACCACGTCACCTTAACCATTTTTGGAGTTATCAAAATCACTTTGGAATGATCTGAGGATGGTATTCTATCTGTTTAATGGAATGATGTGAGGTCGGATAAATACAATGTTTTAGGGCAATCGAGGCTTTGAGACATTCCTATTTGTATTATGCACATTTATATAATAGGGTACATAGACTTCAAGAGAACCACTCAGGTTTCCATTAAACTCATTATTGTATATATGTAATTAACGAGATTGTCTGTGAGACTTCAGGAACATGAAACCACACAGTCACAGATTTGGACACAATGGTGCAATGTGATGCATTCACCTAGACAAAAATAGTTCACTATAGTTCTTAAAAAACAAATATAGGGTTATTTGATTTATGTTTTGGCTATTTATTATTTTCTATACAAAAGGATATTGGCACGCCTGTATATTTTATATATCACACATTATTAGCAAAATCCATAGACCAGTTTGTTTCATAAAACCACATAAACTTTTAGAAACATGTATAATGTGAAAGTACTCTGATTGTTTAGGGCATTTCTAACCGATCCCTGATAACTGGTTAGGGGAGTAAAAATGCGGTTTTACTCGTCTAACCGGGACCTAGCCGATCCCCAATCCGCCGTAAGGAGTATAATTTTTACTCTGGCCCTAACTTTCTCCCTATATTTACTCCACCGCGCGGCGGCTGAGTAAAAGTTGCACCTCTCCTCCACTGCCACCCCCTTCGCTCTCGCGCCATATCCCAGCTCCGCCGCTGTCCTCTACCACTTTGTTTTGTGCCTCCTCGTCCCGTCGCCGGCGAAAAACCGGTGGATCTGCTGCTCCCGCCGCTGCTGGATTTGGCGTTTCTGGCCGCCGTCGGCTGCGCCTTGCCATGGACTCTCTGGGAAGTGTACCGCACAGCCCCGGCAACGCCTTTGGGCTGCATGTAGGTACCGGCTCCTCCTCTAGCCACTCGAACCCCTCCCGTCGAACGTTCGTCCGCAAATACATGCTCGGCCGTCGCCCGGGCTCGGCGCTGGTGCAACAACTCGCCGGCTTGCCTTTGTCGGTCATACAGTGTGAGAAATGCATGTGGCAGGTGGTGCGCCGAGTTTCTACCACGTCGCAACATCCCAGATGGGTGTTCTTCAAGTGCACAAAGAATGAGGTATGTGCTTGTTTTGATTTGGTTGTTCACCGCATTCGGCGCAATTTCGATAGCTCATTGTTTGCCCATCTATGTATGTAGGATGGGTGCAAGTTTTGGTATTGAGAAGAAGAATACATCGATCTATTGATAGCATGAAAATTATTAGATGTTCATGCACTTGTTGCTAGAGATGAAACTAAAGATGAGATTAGATGCGAAGCAACGTCTACTTTTTTAGAATCGAAGAAGAAAGAAGTGTTGAAGCTCGAGAAGCCGCAAATCAACAATGAAGACATAGAGAAGATATTAACCCAACTAGTGGGAGCAGTTAGGGAAATTGGATATCTTCTAAAATGTCTAATTGTGGTTCTTGTTTTTTTGGTCTTGCTCTCGTAGTAAAGGATTGGTGAAATATTATGTACTCCAATGTCGTTGAATTAAATAAAGAAGCAAAGAAATGTGTTTCGGTGGCCAAAAATGAAATGCAAATGAAAAAAATGTACTCATTATATATAGGGGACGGCTAGGTCCAGCGAAATTTTAGTGGAGTATATATACTCCACTAAGCTTTTACTCCGCCGGATACTCCGCTATTTTCAGGGGATAGGTTAAAAATGCCCTTATAAAAGTACATTTAACGGAATTCTCAATAGAAGAACGGTTATTATATCCCTCAATATCTATGAAATCGAATTTATTTAACCAAGGTTCTTATATTTTGAAATTCATGTTGTTTTCGAAGACTTCAATTTTAGAATCCATTTTTGGGTTACTGCAATGGTTGGATGATGTTGAGGTTGTGTGGAAAACAAGGAAGCACCACATCACCTGAAGCATATTCAATTTTGACATTTTCCTCCAAAACGGATGCCTTGACCTCCATAACGGGTATGCAATTTCTCATGTGCCTAAAATTTCTTCTCCCGTCCGTCACTTTTTTCCTTCTTCCTTCCCTCTTGACCAAAGCTCGCCGGAGAAGAACTGGCCCCACCATCTATCTTAGTGTGAAGTAATGGCCCCATTATCTATCTTAGGGGTGGGAGCTAGGGGGTTGTCGGAGGTTTTCATGGGTGGTGCTGGGCTTACAGGGATGGTCGGGGCTGCGACCAGCAACGACGGTGGGGGGAGGTTGAGGGGAGGACGGGGCGGTGAAGCAGTGCGCGGTAGCGCCCGCCGTCCACGGGTGGTGAAGGCCGGCGGTTAGGGTGGGATAGGCTGGGGGGGGGGGGTCGGGAGGGAAAGAAGGAATGGAGGTTGAAGATGAAGTGAATCTGTTTTGGACCGTTGGATTATGATCTAGTAGTTCCAGTATAAGTGACTGATGATGGATGGATGAAAACATTTCAGGTACGTGACGTACAGTCGGTCCGGTATATAAAACGCCGCGGGCGCAGCCACAACGCCAAAGGCGCACGCACAGACACACTACCATAAAAGCAGAGCCGAGCGCACGCGCGCGAAAGGAGCTCAGCGAAAGCCCCGATCCATGTTCTTCCTCATGGGCGCGGGCGCGGGTTCGACCACGTGTCACGTCGCGGCGCACGCCCTGGCGAGCCCGGTGGCCGCCGTCTTCTTCGCCTCGGCCGTGTGCACGCTGGCCCTCGCCGTGCTCCTGGGGTCCATGCGGCTGCGACCACCGTGGTGGTGCGCGTGCGCGGTGTGCGAGGCCTACCTGACGGCGTCGTGGACGGGCGAGTTCGACAACCTCTGCGACTGGTTCGCCCACCTGCTGCGCCGCGAGCCCGGGCGGACCGTGCACGTGCACGTCCTCGGCAACGTGCTCACCGCCAACCCGGCCACCGTCGAGCACATGCTCCGCGGCCGGTTCGACAACTACCCCAAGGGCGCGCCCTTCTCCGCCATCCTCGCCGACTTCCTCGGCCGCGGCATATTCAACGTCGACGGCGACTCCTGGCTCTTCCAGCGCAAGCTCGCCGCCGCCGAGCTCGCCGCCCCGGCGATCCGCGCCTTCACCGCCAGCGTCGTGGCCTCCGAGCTGAGGTGCCGCCTCATTCCTCTGCTCCACTCTGCCTCCGCTGGACAGGGTGGCGAGGAGAAGCTGCTCGACCTGCAGGACGTGTTCCGCCGCTTCGCTTTCGACTGCATATGCAAGATCTCCTTCGGCCTCGACCCCGGCTGCCTCGAGCTGTCCCTGCCTATGTCGGCGTTCGCCGACGCTTTCGACACGGCGTCGATGCTCTCGGCGCGGCGAGCGACGGCGCCCATGCACGTGGTCTGGAAGCTTAAGCGGTTACTCAACATAGGGGATGAGAGGGAGCTCCGCGACGCGATCGGCCTCGTCGACGATCTTGCCGCGGAGGTCATCCGGCAGCGCCGCAAGCTCGGCTCCACTACTGCCTCGGGCGACGACCTCCTCTCGCGCTTCATGGGCTCCATCAACGACGACAAGTACCTCCGCGACATCGTCGTGAGCTTCCTGCTGGCCGGGCGCGACACCGTCGCCTCTGCTCTCACCGCCTTCTTCCTGCTCCTCTCGGACCACCCCCACGTCGCCGACGCGATCCGGGACGAGGTCTCCCGCGTCACCGCCGGAGGGAGAGACGCCGACGACCACCCCGCGATCGCCACCTCCGAGAATCTCAAGGACATGCACTACGTGCACGCGGCCCTGTACGAGTGCATGCGGCTGTTCCCGCCGGTGCAGTTCGACTCCAAGTTCGCGGCCGGCGAGGACACGCTCCCGGACGGCACGCCCGTGGCCAAGGGCACCCGGGTGACCTACCACGCGTACGCCATGGGGCGGATGGAGTCCGTGTGGGGGCCCGACTGCGCCGAGTTCCGGCCGGAGAGGTGGCTACGGGACAACCAGTTCGTGCCGGAGAGCCCGTACCGGTACCCGGTGTTCCAGGGCGGCGTGCGCGTCTGCATTGGCAAGGAGCTGGCCATCATGGAGATGAAGGCGGCCATCGTGGCCGTGGTCCAGGGCTTCGACATCGAGACGGTCGGGCGGAGCTCGCGGCGGCCCAAGTTCGCGCCGGGGCTCACCGCCGCGTTCGCCGGGGGAGTGCCGGTCAGAGTGCGCCGGCGAGCACGTGCGAGCGGCTAGGTTTATAGTAACTCTTTTTTACTTAGTCAAAACGTCGCCGTCAGCCGCACGGGATGGATGGATCTATTCGTTTCATCTTTGCCTTGCGACCGCACATCGGATGTGATCGGGCGCACGCAAACTTGTTGTAATCCACTCCTGCTCGAGAGTCAAGGCCAGCACCCAGCTTGGTGAGTGCGCTGGAAGGAATGAGTACCATCATAAGAGTAAGAGCGGATTAGGCTAAAGCTAAGTGACTTTTCCTCGGCTGCGACTTGGGCAAACGGTGCAGCCGCCGGAAATCTTTGCGCCCAACTTCAACGCACAAGTTCGTGCCCCCCTCCGATGCCATTATTGATGACAGATTTCCCATCTGATTGAAAGTTGGAGAATAGATGTTCTTCAGCGTGGCATTTCTAGTTATGGACAGCATCGATTCAATTATTGAGAGGTGGTCGGCCACTGATTGAATTCCAGTGTACTATTATTGTTGTTCGATTATGCAGAGGAAGAGAATTGTGCGTTGCCGGAGGATAAACAAAGTGTGTGATCGAGATGATAAACTCTTCGGATTTGCTAATTCTCATCTATTTCATCTAGATGAGAATTAGCAAACTCTCACCTAACTCTTAGACTGTTTCATTAATCTTATTAAAAAGAGAAAACATGCCTCGGTAATTCAATCTATTTTAGGGTTAGGGTAAACTCTCCCCTACAAGTTTCACGAGCGAGCCCGTGAATTTGTCTCCCTCCGCATGTCGCTCCTCTGGTTAGTGGTTTAGATTATAGTGTTTTAGTCCTCGTAGGTGCCGTGCTCGGGCGGATGGTGGTACTTCTTCATGTCGTTCCTCTGGTTAGTCGTAGGTGCCGTGCTCGGGCGGATGGTGGTACTTCTTCTTTGAGTTTGTATTTCGGGTTTCGATCCTGCTTGAGTTCGTCCATCTGGACGTAGTTGACGGAGCTTCGGCATAGATTCATGTCATCTTCCTGAAGCAGTGAGATTAGAGTTTCTCGTCGTGTGACGACATTTAGTGTCAGGTGCTTCAGATTTATCCAAGGATTCAAGGGCGGTGACCACGGCTTCAGGACGCTGGTCCTTAGGGGCACGTGCACGAAGACTTTTCAGCTGTTGCCGACAAGGTCAAACCGGCTCCAGTAGAGAAACGACGACAACGGCGCATCGGCGGCTCGTTCCGGCAGCAATAATGGTTGTTCGATGGTCTCGAAATCTGGAAGTAATTTTATTATATTTGAGATGCTTTGTATATGTTGATCTTTTTAAATAAAAGACGAGAATTAGCAAATCTAGAAAAAGAAAATTGATAAACTCATTTGGGCACAAGGATAAGTACGTACTACGAATGACTTGAGTGCGAGGGGGGCAATGCACATGTGCCGGGGGCCTCGTGGGACTGCAACTGTTGGATCCGATCCTACCTTTTCAAGTGCCATGTACGAGACCGTTCTTCCGGATGCCTTGCCAACGAATCGCTGCTGTGCGATGGCCACGCATGTGCTGCAGTCGTCTGCTAATCCATTCATTTATCATCCCCGGCAGGCCCGCCCAACGTTTCGTTTCTCATGCAGACGCAGACGCAGGCGAGGTGGGGAGCACGTTTTGTTTGGTAGGGAAGGGGAGGGTGTAGTACAGTCGTGGGAGTACTACTGTACTTCATATTCGTCACATGTGTTCGGTATCACATTCGCGTACGTACGACCGTCCAGCTGCGGTTGTACCTGCCAATCAATGCTCAAAATTAGGTGGAAATGGGTGTTTTTATGTCAAATAAGAAGGTTATTTCCTTCCTTAGGCTGGCCATAGTGGGAGTATCATATACTGATAGTATCATGCATATAATATTAGTGTATAATATTGCATCCATAGTGTATATTATCATCCTATTATAGATTAGTATTATACGTGGCTTTATTTATTGCCATGTAAGATATACTCCCTCCGTTCCTAAATATAAGTATTTGTAGAGATTTTACTATAGACTACATACGGAGCAAAACGAGTGAATCTACATTTTAAAATGCATCTACATATATCCGTATGTGCTTCATAGTGAAATCTCTTCAAAGATTATATTTAGGAACGGAGGGAGTACATAGTAGCATAACATTTATTATGATATGGTATCTATCTATGTTACTATAATCATCTCTCTCTTCTTTAATTGTCTGTCACATAAGCATGTTTATGAGTCCCAAGCGCATGATACCGGTTATATTACCCCCACTATGGCCAGCCTTAAACTTTTAGTCACATTTTTACCTTTTTCCAGAAGAAACACGCAAGAGCTTTGCGTGCCTTCTGTATTAACTGAATGGAATAATTTCTTTTATATAAAAGACAGAAGGGAATACACTCCAAAGTCTATGTAGATCCGGTACCATGCGATCCACCACAATCCATCCTTGCAACCGTTCACAAGCATCTTGATCTCCCTAGTTTCCACATCGCAAATTCGATGTACACAAGATATAAAACCAAAATATTTTTTGATTGCCACCATTGTCTGCCCTACCAAATTTCTCGAAATGGCCAAAACATTGGTCCTTGTTTGGCTGATTGACAATTCTTTTATGGACAATTCTCCTTTAGCAACTCTAGCCTATTTTCTCTAGCCAAATTTCGTTGACTCATGGTCAAGCAAAACGCCAAACATAATAGCCTACTCAAATTTTTGGTAAGGTAAACTTGGGCAGGAATAAAAAAAAACTTACGTCTCCGACCATTTCAACAATGCTTTCTTGCTACGAAGTGCCATCATCCATCCGACACCCTTTTTTTTTCCTTTTTCCTCCCCATCGACTGTCGGGACTATCAAAGCTTCTCTTCCCACATCTAGTGTGTTGTCCAACAACCTTCAGGAACAGATGCATGACCACCTTCATGAGCATGTTGTCTAGCACCTTTCCGCCACAGGGCTAGGGTTTTGCCATCTAGTTGTGGCACGAGCATCGTGGTGGTTTATGCGCATGCCACCTATGGCTTACATGTCAAAAAGTGCGCGATCAAATTCGCCAAAGACATTGTCACACCTTCTCGTGACTGCGAGATAATATAGGGTACTCATTGTTTATCTTCAGTTCCAAGTTAAAAATTGGTCTATGTACGATTCAATATGAATATCAAGCTGATATTGGTTGAGAAATCAATTATGTAGGTAGGAAGTTGGATTTTATGAGTAAGAATGTGATTATATTGTGTTGGAAGTTTGATCTAGGCGGATTAAGTTGACTTCTTTTATGGGCAGAATGTCAATTTATATTAGGTTGGAGGTTGGAACTCCATTCCGCATGAGATGAAACTAGGAAATGCTTTGTTTGAAGTTGATTTTTTTTCTAGCTTGAAAGTTGCTTATGTTTTGGTTCAAAGTTGATTTTTTATAGCTTGAAAGCTGCTTATGTTTTGGTTTAAAGTTGATTTTTAATATATAATTTCGTTTCCCCCCCTCTGGCTTTATCACCGTGACATCACTGCAAAAGAAGTTTGTGTGCGCCCGCGTTTTTGGGGTTGCCGCGGTGGTGGTGATTGCTGAAGAAACACACCCATGCACGACAAAGAGAAGACCTACGCATAACTTATGGTTAATTACAAGCATAGTTTAAAAAACCGGACCCGAACGGTGGTTGAACCGGAAATAACCGAAACCAGTGTCCTTGCGGTTTTTAAGTGCAGCGGACCGCTCGAGCAATCGAACCGGCCGTTTTTTTTTGGAAAAACCGATGTACCGGGCGGTTCACAGAAAATCGGCCGGTTCGATGCCGTTTCCAGAAAAGCCCCTCAATCAACTCGTTTTCATGCAAACAAGCTGGGGGTAGAATCAGAAAAGGAAGAAACCCCCTTTTTAGTAGGGGTCCAGCCATTTTACGAGCATTTTTTCTCGATTTTATGTATGGACAAACCCTATCGGGCGTCGGCACCCCCCTCCGGCGCAACCCTTTCTTGGCGCTATGGCGTGGCGATGCCGCTTCTCCCTTGCCGCTCCGCATGGTAGCACCAGGGCACCAGCCTGTGCCGCCACTCCCGTGTCCTGCCATCTGCACCACCTCTATTGACGGTTGGGGAGAGGAGTTGTCGCCACCTGGTTAGACTGGTCCGTACAAGTTTGATCTCTCTCCACTCCAGTTAAATCGACCAAGCTTCCCTCTGGTTGCCTCCCTTCATTCTAGAGTCCAGACCAGGAGCAGACGAGCAGGATGACCAAGACGGTCGACGATCACCTCCGATTACACATTTTTTATCTATATATTGGTTGGTGCATATATTGATAAAATATGTATTATTTTATTACTTAAAAAACCGAATCGAACAGGTGAACCGGCGGTCCGACTGGTAAAAATCTGAACAAGCAGCCTCGCCGGTTCGATTTTTTAAATCTATAATTATGAGTCCTTCAGAGATAAAAGTGGCCGGTTGCTCGACACGTAAGTGCTATATATACAGAGTAATGAGCTCAGTTTGATAAGTATAAAAAAACACTCTCTCTTTAATTAGCTTTCTCTCGGAGAGAGGGAATCTTTCATAGATCCCGCGGTTTTCTTTAGTATTCCCTCCAGGGCCAGATTGCTTCATTTGTTTACTCTGGCGGCGCTGTTGGACTAATGATAACGAAAACGGACAAGGCTACAGGTTGTACGCACGACCGCGAGATGCCATCTTCCACGAGCAATATAAGAAGGTGATTAACAATGGCCAAGCACACGGCGCATGCTCCCCTTCACAAGATTCGCGCTGGGTTTCTTAAACCGTTTCCGTATCCAAAGCAAGCTAAGAGCATCTCTAGTAGACACCGTAAAAAGCCGACCCGCATATGACGCTTACAGTTCGACGCCGAACTATTTTGCGGGTCAAAATCATGCGCGGCAGAGTAGACCCTATATATGAAACTGTATAATTTGAAAAAAAACCTTTTACGGAGGAATTTACAATTACACACTTTATCATACTACATGATCATACACTAGTTCGGCATATACTACATCGTATATTACCACAGTACATTGTACCACTAGTACTAGGGGGGGTGGTGGTGGTGGTGGGGGGGGGGGATCTCGCGGCCGCGAGGCCGAGGTCGATGTACCAAAATGGACGAGCTCGCGGCCGAGGACGACGCGGTGGAGGAGCTCAGTCCTCCTCGTCGGAGCTTACGAGGTCGATGAACTTCTGCCTCTGCTCCTCGCGGATGTGCCGCTACTCATCGTTCTTGTCCTTCGCGGCAAGGTTGGCCGCGACCGCCTGCTTGAGGATGAGGTCTTCGAGCTCCTCGTCGTGGCGCCGGCGCTCCGCCTCCTCACGCAAGCTCCGTTCGGCAATGGCAGCCGCGACCGCGTCGACATCAACCATAAAATCTTCGGGCCCGATGACGCCTCGGCGCTTGATCTCCTCCGGCTCCTGCTTGACAACGACGTGCTCGATCTCCTCCGGCTCCTCCGATCACTCCCTCTTCACGGGAGAAGCGCGGCACCGGAACGGCCCCTCGCGGCGGAGGAAGAGCCCGCGACCGAGGAGGGCGACCGGAGGAGCCCATGCCGGCGGTCGTACTCCTCCGTCTCGCGACGGAGGAGCGACGCCGGCGGCTCGAGGCCTTGGTTGGTCCACTTCTTGGCCGCGCACTTCCTCGCGCCGTCCGCGCAGACACACCGCTCGCGCTCGGGGTAGTCGCCCCGTCGGAGCTGCGGCTGGAAGCGGAAGCAGGCTCACCGAGAAATGCGAGGGAGGGAGTGGGGAATTGCGGCGAAACACGGCGGCGGGGGATAGGGTTTCGACCCGTATCTGTCCCGCAAACCCGTAGATATACTGCTTCTGGGGGAGGTTTGCGTGCCGCGGTAAAAAAATTACAGGCCGGACAAGTATATGACTCTGTTCTGACCAGAAAATTGGATCGAGCCCGTATACTCGTCAGAATTTTGCTGGTTCGCGAGATATACGAGGTCTGCTAGAGTTGCTTTAAGTAGACACACGCCCAAGATAATAAACAAAACTAGAGCAGTACACGATGCATATGGTGGTGCACTGCTGTGATGGATGCTCCGTCTCGGCTTTTTTGTTTGGTCCCTGGCTGGCCGCAGTGATTTGCCACATGCCCGAAATCCTTTTCGGGGCGCGCCGGGCCGGTGGCGCGCGACGTGAGCCGGAGACGCGACCTCAGCTCCGCCGTGCGAGACACGACGGCACGGCGCGTCGGGTCGGTCCGTCGCGTCCACACCAGAATCTGGGCCGGCAGGTCGGCAGGCACGAGTAGACGGGCGAGCTCACTGCTCACAGGCGTGATATCCGGTGGCCACGTAGCGGCGGCACCCACCTCGTGTTGCAGTTGCAGCGGCGGTGGTGGGGCTCCGGCCGTCGCATGCGTGCGTCGTCGCGCACTGCGTAGCCCATGTGGGCGCGTAACGTAGCTGGCCGGGCGCACGCGCGCGCGGTGGAAAGCGGCCAATAGCGGCGCCGCGGGCACGAGGCGCGGCCGGGAAACGACGCGCGGTGCCATCAGTGTGGCCTGGCCTGGGCCTCACGCGCCGCTTTGGTCGTTGGCGGCCGTGGCGCCGTGCGGGCCGGGGGATCGACCGGGCCGACAGAAGCCGGAAGCCGTCGGTCTCCAGGGCAAAAGTACTGTCGCCATGAGTGTTGCAACGTGACAGGAGTAACTCTCCAATGCATTTCTCTACGGGGACACGAGAATGCACCAAATTCTTGTCAATTCGGAGGCCTCGATCGGGCCCGTGCCAAAGAAAAACTTTCAGACTGGGGTGCCGCCTGACCGGATTAGCCGATTGGAGAGGGAGGTTGGGTTGGGTTGGCCACTCCGGCGCCCGGTCGGCGGCACATGATTAGATCAGAATGGTAGTGGTTTAAGTGGCAGCGTCTCTCTCTCTCTGGCTTGCCCGTGAGATGTGATCATAGCCTGATGTAATCATGGTTTAGCGAGCGTGCGTTCTGTACTGCGCCATCATGCGGTCTACTAGCTGGTTACGCTTTCTCTCTCAAACATGTGTTTCTATTCCGTTTTGTTAAGGTTGTCAAACCATGAGCCATTATACTTTTTTTTAAAGATCCAGCAAATGCTGGCTTTTCATTGATTCTAGCAGGAAACAGCGGGAAAACAAAGGGGAGGTGAAGATCCGAGGATCAATTGCGTAGGGATGGCCACATGCAGCCGAAAACCCTAGTACAAGATTTTTTTTCTCTCAAGGTGGTTCCCCGAAGGGGCTCTCGATGCACGTTGCTCCTGTGATCCTCCAGAGCTCGATGCTGTCTCGGATGCGCCTGATGATTTCTCGCACGCTCGGAAGGCTGCGTCGAAAGGTGCAGTTGTTTCTTTCTTGCCAAATCTCCCAGCATGCCAGCAGCAGGATTGACCGCACACCGTGTCGTCGTATGGATCAGTGCGTGCCAAGATGTTGTGGACGATCGTGCTGGAGTTTCTGCGGCTCCAGCAGTCCGCAGGGGAGAGGGCGGAGCAGCCGTGCCATTGCCCGATCGCACTCCACACTTGCCTAGACTCCGGGCAGTTCCAGAACAGGTGGCTAGAGGATTCGAGTCTTCTGACGCAGAGTTGGCAGAAGTAGCCATTCGGCCAGCCCCGCCTCTGCAATCTGTCATTGCACCAGAGCCTGTCCCGCAGCAGCAGCCAAGAAAAGATTTTGATCTTCCCCGGCGCCCAGGCTTTCCAGATCAATTGATCGAAGTTGGTCGCGGTCGTGCCCTGAAACTGAGTTGGGTATGCAGACCTGGCCGAGTACGTCCCCGAGCTCGAATGCTTCCAGGTGAGATCGTCCGACACACCTGGTTGGAGGGGCGGCGCTGATCGCTGCAGCTCGCGGTGCAAAGCCAGGACGTCCTCGAGGAGGTGCTGGTTTTGCCCGTGGGCGAGATCGCGGATCCAGGTGTCGTCGCTGAGTGCGTCGTGGACCGATCTGTGCTTTCGTCGAGAGTGGATGAAGAGCCTGGGGAAGCGCTGCGAGAGACTTCCATGTCCGAGCCACGGGGAGCGCCAGAAGGATGCCCGCGTCCCGTCTCCGATCATCACCTTTGTCGAGGCCGAGAAGAGTGCCTTGTCCGCATCATCACATGGCAGTTCAGAGCCCACCCAGGGCCTTTCCAGGTGGTGCCAGGCGATCCAGAGCCAACGCAGACGGAGCGCTCTACCGAAGCGCTGCAGGTCCGGGATGCCTAGGCCTCCCTGCTCCGTGGGGGCACACACCGTCTGCCAGTTGACCTTGCTACTGGCACCAGCGATCTCTTCATCTTGGCGCCAAAGGAAGCGCCGTCTTCACTTGTCGACCTCCCTGAGGATCTTCTTTGGGACGCGGAGGACGGTGAGCGCGAAGGTTGGCATGGCGCTCAAGACGCAGCGGACAAGCGCTCGGCGTCCCGCCATCGGCAGCAGCTTGCCCTTCCATCCTGCTAATCTCGCCTTGATTCTATCGATGATAAACTGGAGGTGAACGAGGCGTAGACGGCCCGTGGTGACCGGGAGGCCAAGATACCTAATGGGGAAGGGGGCGACAGAGCCCGCAAAACCCTGCAACACCTCCCCAATGTTGATGTTCTCGCATCGGATGAGGGAGACCGTGGATTTGGCCGGGTTGATGCAGAGTCTGGTTGCTTTTCCAAAGTCACCTAGAATGCGCAGCAGGGAGTCGACCTCGTCGCGGCTAGGGTTTAAGAAGATAACGGCATTGTCAGCATATAGGCTCACCCGTAGCGCAAGGTCACGCCCAGGGAGGCGGTGTAGGAGCTGCTGATCCACAACCGCGGCGATGAGGTGATGCAGCGGATCGATCGCTAGGAGAGAAGGAAGGGGGATAGCGGGTCGCCCTGACGCAACCCCCGTAAGTGGAGGATCCTTGGGCATGCCGTGCCGTTGAGGGAGATCGAAGATGAAGCAGTGACAAGAAGACGCGCGACCCAATCCCTCTAGCGCGCGCTAAACCCTAGTTTCTGAAGCAGTTCGAGGAGATACCCCCAGGACACAGTGTCGAATGCTTTCGCTATGTCCAGTTTCATTAGAAGAATGGTGTTTTGCAGCGATGCGGGGCCCGGACGGAGTTTTGCACGTAGAGGAAACTGTCATGGATGCACTTTGTCTTGAGGAATGCCGTCTGCGCAAGCGAGATGATAGAGCAGATGACGGAGGCGAGCCTAATGGAGAGGACCTTGGAGATGAGCTTCGCGATTGAATGGATCAGGCTGATAGGACTATAGTCAGTGATCACCGTCGCCCCGTCCTTCTTTGGCAGGAGGATGATCGCCGCGTTATTGATCACGGACATGTCGCGCCCTGCGAGGTTGTAGAACTGACGGAAGGCTGCCATGATGTCGTCCTTGATGATGGGCCAGCAGGAGCGGAAGAAGGAGCCGTTGAAGCCGTCTGACCCTGGGGACTTTTCTTGTGGAGACTTGCAGATCGCCGCCCACACCTCCTCTTCAGTAAACGGGTTGTCGAGGACGGCCGCGGGCAAGGTTGGCAGGCGGACGGCGTCCCAGTTGATGGTGCAGCTATGCGGCGTCGCCGACCCTAAGGTGGAGTTGAAATGCTCATGGATGATCCGTTCCTTGTCGCCATGGGGGGTGGCGATGGCGTCGCCGCCGTGAAGGGCGTGGATGAAGTTTTTCTGTCGCCTGGAGTTGATTTTTGCTTGGAAAAATGCCATCTTGGCATCGCCCGCACGTAGCCAGGTGACCCGTGACGCCTGCCGCTTGCGGGCTGTGTCGATCGCAGCGAGGCCGAGGATGCGCAACTTAAGCCGCCTCCGCAACTGCAGTTCTTCGCTCGAAAGCTGTTTGCGCTCCTGGGCAATGTCAAAACGCAGGATGATCTCAATTGCCATGTGCATCTGAAGCCTTGTCTGAAGCCTTGTCTCACTGAAGAAGCCCTTTGCCCAAATCTTCAGCTCTTTTGCCGCTCTAGCTAGCTTGGTGTTGAGACGCTGGAAGGCGCAGTTGGAGGCGATCGACCGGTTCCACGCGCGTTGGACCGTCACGTGGAAGCGAGGAAAGCGCGACCAGAAGGATTCAAAGCGAAAACAGGCTGCGCAACGAGGTGAAGAAGCTTTAGACAGCAGCAAGGGGCAGTGGTCGGAGCACGATGTTGAAGCGGCATGGAGGAGATATGACGGGAACATGGCGCTCCATGCCATATTGCAGAAGAATTTTTCAATGCTAACTAGGGTCGGTGTCGTCCGCTCGTTGCTCCATGTAAATTTTCTGTTTTTGCACTTGATCTCTTTCAGTCCTACCGCGTCGATCGCAGCTCTGAACTTGCCCATGATTCTACGGTTAATGTTGTTGTTGTTCTTGTCTCGCGCCTCATAGATCAGGTTGAAGTCTCCATTGATGAGCCAGGGGGCGTTTGTTGGTAGTGCAGCTCTGGCTAGCTCGGCCAGGAACTCATCTTTCCTCCCATCGTCGACGGGTCCATACACTATTGTCATCCAGAAGGATGAAGCTGTTGCCGCTAGGGTGATTTTGGTCGTGATGGAGAAACGGCCGATGGCGTGGGATTGCATGTCTACGCGGCTCTTGTCCCAGAAGATCATGACGCCTCCATGAGTGCCACTCGCCGGGAGGACGACGCAGTCGGCGAGCCTGCACCCGCCAACCTCTCTAACCAACGATCTGCTCCACTCGTCGATCTTAGTCTCTTGCAGGCAGAGAAGGGCCAGCTTGTGTGTTTCTGCCGTCTCGCACACTACAGCTCGCCGGGCCGGCGAGTTGAGCCCACGGACATTCCAGCACATGATTTGATAGTTTGTGTCAATCATGGGGAGAACGGGTGATTGCTCCTATGACTAATACTATTAGAAAGCAAACACAAGTACACCACCATCGGTCCGGGGGAACGCCGGCGGCCACCAATAGGCCCCAAATTCCGCCGGCGATCAGCTATGCCCTTGCTATAAGAGCACCTATGACAGTTACAGCACATGGAGAAACCTATCTCTACCCAGCCGCACGTTGAGCGTCGCCGGAGGCTAGAACTTCTGATGGAATCTAACATGGGGAAGCATTGGCCTGAGCGGCTTCTCCATCTTGTCCGTGCATGCCCGCGGTGATCTTGAGGGCCGCCGCGTCGAGGTTGGTGAGCTTGGCAATGGCCTTGATGTCGGCGTCACAGAGCGGCTCGTGGAAACGGTGGATCAGCGCCTCTGCAGCCTTGGCCATCATGGTCTCCTTTGGTCCCAGGATGCCCAGGCCGTGCACGATGCGTAGCGTGGCCCTCTAGCTGACCGGGACGCTGGATGGGTTGGCCGCCTGACGAGCATTCTGGCGGGACGGCGGTGCTGCAGGCCTGGAGCGTGCCGGTGTCTTGGCGCGAGCCGGGGCCTTCCCCAGCACGGATGGCACCGGAGTGGCGAACAGCTGGCCTGGCGGGGCGCCGCCACCACCAGCTTCAGAGACTGCAGGTGGCACACCTGGGAGGTGACCGCGCCGAGCTGCAGGGAGTGCATTGTGGCCGCTCCGGGGGTGTGCTGGGCGAGGGAGAGGGCCGGGCCCATGTCGATGCCGTCATCGAGGTTGATGGCTGCGTCTGCGTTCTCGTCGAAGCAGAGGGGCTTGTCGACGGCGGCAGGAGCAGCCTTGTCCATCGTGGCCTTCCTCGGGTCTACCCGTGGAGGAGGGGGCAGCTCCCTGCCCACCTCGTCGAAGAATTCTGCCACCGGGTCGCCGCCATTCGATGGCCCGCCCGATGTCCTTGGCAGGGGCCGTGGCGGCGCCAGCAGCGGGTTAGTGTTGGGGAACGTAGTAATTTCAAAAAAATTCCTACGTACACGCAAGATCATGGTGATGCATAGCAACGAGAGGGGAGAGTGTTGTCTACGTACCCTCGTAGACCGAAAGCGGAAGCTTTAGCACAACGCGGTTGATGTAGTCGTACGTCTTCACGATCCGACCAATCAAGTACCGAACATACGACACCTCCGAGTTCAGCACACGTTCAGCCCGATGACGTCCCTCGAACTCCGATCCAGCCGAGTGTTGAGGGAGAGTTTCGTCAGCACTACGGTGTGGTGACGATGTTGATGTTCTACCGACGCAGGGCTTCGTCTAAGCAATGCTACAGTGTTATCGAGGTGGTCTATGGTGGAGGGGGCACCACACACGGCTAAGAGATCAATGATCAATTGTTGTGTCTATGGGGTGCCCCCTGCCCCCGTATATAAAGGTGCAAGGGGGGGGGGTGCAGCCGGCCAGGGAAGAGGCGCGCCAGGAGGAGTTCTACTCCCATCGGGAGTAGGACTCCCCCCTTTCCTAGTTGGATTAGGACTTGGGAGGGGGAAAGAGTGGAGGAGAAGAAGGAAGGGGGGCGCCGCCCCCTCTGCTTGTCCTATTCGGACTGGGTGGGGGGGGGAGGAGGGGCGCGCGGCCCTGCCCTAGCCGCCTCTCCTCTCTTCCACCTAGGCCCATTAAGGCCCATTAAGTCCCCGGGAGGTTCCGGTAACCCCTCGGTACTCCGGTAAAATCACTATTTCACTCGGAACACTTCCGATATCCAAACATAGGCTTCCAATATATCAATCTTCATGTCTCGACCATTTCGAGGCTCCTCGTCATGTCCGTGATCATATCCGGGACTCCGAACAACCTTCGGTACATCAACACACATAAACTCATAATGTAACTTCATCGAAACGTTAAGCGTGCGGACCCTACGGGTTCGAGAACTATGTAGACATGACCGAGACACATCTCCGGTAAATAACCAATAGCGGAACCTGGATGCTCATATTGGCTCCCACATATTCTACGAAGTTCTTTTATCGGTCATACCGCATAACAACATACGTTGTTACCTTTGTCATCGGTATGTTACTTGCCCGAGATTCGATCGTCCGTATCTCAATACCTAGTTCAATCTCGTTACCGGCAAGTCTGTTTACTCGTTCCATAATACATCATCCCGCAGCTAACTCATTAGCTGCAATGCTTGCAAGGCTTAAGTGATGTGCATTACCGAGAGGGCCCAGAGATACCTCTCCGACAATCGGAGTGACAAATCCTAATCTCGAAATACGCCAACCCAACAAGTACCTTCGGAGACACCTGTAGAGCACCTTTATAATCACCCAGTTACGTTGTGATGTTTGGTATCACACAAAGTGTTCCTCCGGTAAACGGGAGTTGCATAATCTCATAGTCATAGGAACATGTATAAGTCATGAAGAAAGCAATAGCAACATACTATACGATCGTGTGCTAAGCTAACGAAATGGGTCATGTCAATCACATCATTCTCCTAATGATGTGATCCCGTTAATCAAATGACAACTCATGTCTATGGTTAGGAAACACAACCATCTTCGATTAACGAGCTAGTCAAGTAGAGGCATACTAGTGACACTCTGTTTGTCTATGTATTCACACATGTATTATGTTTCCGGTTAATACAATTCTAGCATGAATAATAAACATTTATCATGATATAAGGAAATAAATAATAACTTTATTATTGCCTCTAGGGCATATTTCCTTCAGTCTCCCACTTGCACTAGAGTCAATAATCTAGATTACACAGTAATGATTCTAACACCCATGGAGCCTTGGTGCTGATCATGTTTTGCTCGTGGAAGAGGCTTAGTCAACGGGCCTGCAACATTCAGATCCGTATGTATCTTGCAAATTTCTATGTCTCCCACCTGGACTAGATCCCGGATGGAATTGAAGCGTCTCTTGATGTGCTTGGTTCTCTTGTGAAATCTGGATTCCTTCGCTAAGGCAATTGCTCCAGTATTGTCACAAAAGATTTTCATTGGACCCGATGCACTAGGTATGACACCTAAATCGGATATGAACTCCTTCATCCAGACTCCTTCATTTGCTGCTACCGAAGTAGCTATGTACTCCGCTTCACACATAGATCCCGCCACGACGCTTTGTTTAGAACTGCACCTACTGACAGCTCCACCGTTCAATGTAAACACGTATCCGGTTTGCGATTTAGAATCGTCCGGATCAGTGTCAAAGCTTGCATCAACGTAACCATTTACGATGAGCTCTTTGTCACCTCCATAAATGAGAAACATATCCTTAGTCCTTTTCAGGTACTTCAGGATGTTCTTGACCGCTGTCCAGTGATCCACTCCTGGATTACTTTGGTACCTCCCTGCCAGACTTATAGCAAGGCACACATCAGGTCTGGTACACAACGTTGCATACATGATAGAGCCTATGGCTGAAGCATAGGGAACATCTTTCATTTTCTCTCTATCTTCAGCAGTGGTCGGGCATTGAGTCTTACTCAACTTCACACCTTGTAACACGGGCAAGAACCCTTTCTTTGCTTGATCCATTTTGAACTTCTTCAAAACTTTGTCAAGGTATGTGCTTTGTGAAAGTCCAATTAAGCGTCTTGATCTATCTCTATAGATCTTGATGCCCAATATGTAAGCAGCTTCACCGAGGTATTTCATTGAAAAACTCTTATTCAAGTATCCCTTTATGCCATCCAGAAATTCTATATCATTTCCAATCAGCAATATGTCATCCACATATAATATCATAAATGCTACATAGCTCCCACTCACTTTCTTGTAAATACAGGCTTCTCCAAAAGTCTGTACAAAACCAAATGCTTTGATCACACTATCAAAGCGTTTATTCCAACTCCGAGAGGCTTGCACCAGTCCATAAATGGATCGCTGGAGCTTGCACACTTTGTTAGCTCCCTTTGGATCGACAAAACCTTCCTGTTGCATCATATACAAGTCTTCTTCTAGAAATCAATTCATGAATGCAGTTTGACATCTATCTGCCATATTTCATAATCATAAAACGCGGCAATCGCTAACATGATTCGGACAGACTTAAGCATCGCTACGGGTGAGAAGGTCTCATCGTAGTCAATCCCTTGAACTTGTCGAAACCCTTTCGCAACAAGTCGAGCTTTGTAGACAGTAACATTACCGTCAGCATCAGTCTTCTTCTTGAAGACCCATTTATTCTCAATTGCTTGCCGATCATCGGGCAAGTCAATCAAAGTCCACACTTTGTTCTCATACATGGATCCCATCTCAGATTTCATGGCTTCAAGCCATTTTGCGGAATTTGAGCTCACCATCGCTTCTTCATAGTTCGTAGGTTCATCATGATCTAGTAGCATGACTTCCAGAACAGGATTACCGTACCACTCTGGTGCGGATCTTACTCTGGTTGATCTACGAGGTTCAGTAACAACTTGATCTGAAGTTCCATGATCATGATCATTAACTTCCTCACTAATTGGTGTAGGTGTCACAGAAACCGGTCTCTGTGATGAACTACTTTCCAATAAGGGAGAAGGTACAGTTACCTCATCAAGTTCTACTTTCCTCCCACTCAGTTCTTTCAAAATAAACTCCTTCTCTAGAAATGATCCATTCTTAGCAACGAATGTCTTGCCTTCGGATCTGTGATAGAAGGTGTACCCAACAGTCTCCTTTGGATATCCTATGAAGACACATTTTTCCGATTTGGGTTCGAGCTTATCAGGTTGAAGCTTTTTCACATAAGCATCGCAACCCCAAACTCTCAGAAACGACAACTTTGGTTTCCTGCCAAACCACAGTTCATAAGGCGTCATCTCAACGGATTTCGATGGTGCCCTATTTAATGTGAATGCGGCCGTTTCTAAAGCATAACCCCAAAATGACAGCGGTAAATCAGTAAGAGACATCATAGATCACACCATATCTAGAAAAGTACGATTACGACGTTCAGACACACCATTACGCTGTGGTGTTCCGGGTGGAGTGAGTTGCGAAACTATTCCACACCGTTTCAAATGTAGACCAAACTCGTAACTCAAATATTCTCCTCCATGATCAGATCGTAGAAACTTTATTTTCTTGTTACGATGATTTTCAACTTCACTCTGAAATTCTTTGAACTTTTCAAATGCTTCAGACTTATGCTTCATCAAGTAGATATACCCATATCTGCTTAAATCATCTGTGAAGGTGAGAAAATAACGATATCCGCCACGAGCCTCAACATTCATCGGACCACATACATCTGTATGTATGATCTCCAATAAATCTGTTGCTCTCTCCATAGTACCAGAGAACGGTGTTTTGGTCATCTTGCCCATGAGGCACGATTCGCAAGTGCCAAGTGATTCATAATCAAGTGGCTCCAAAAGTCCATCAGTATGGAGTTTCTTCATGCGCTTTACACCGATATGACCTAAACGGCAGTGCCATAAATAAATTGCACTATCATTATCAACTCTGCATCTTTTGGCTTCAACACTATGAATATGTGTATCACTACTATCGAGATTCATCAAAAATAGACCACTCTTCAAGGGTGCATGACCATAAAAGATATTACTCATATAAATAGAACAACCATTATTCTTTGATTTAAATGAATAACCGTCTCGCATCAAACAAGATCCAGATATAATGTTCATGCTCAACGCTGGCACCAAATAACAATTATTTAGGTCTAATACTAATCCTGAAGGTAGATGTAGAGGTAGCGTGCCGACCGCGATCACATCGACTTGCGCATCATCACCTCATCCTTTGCCAGTGTTCGCTTAATTTGTAGTCCCTGTTTCGAGTTGCAAATATTAGCAACAGAACCAGTATCAAATACCCAGGTGGTACTGTGAGCTCTAGTAAGGTACACATCAGTAACATGTATATCACATATACCTTTGTTCACCTTGCCATCCTTCTTATCCGCCAAATACTTGGGGCAGTTCCGCTTCCAGTGACCAGTCTGCTTGCAGTAGAAGCACTCAGTTTCAGGCTTAGGTCCAGACCTGGGTTTCTTCTCCTGAGCAGCAACTTGCTTGCTGTTCTTCTTGAAGTTCCCCTTCTTCTTCCCTTTGCCCTTTTTCTTGAAACTAGTGGTCTTGTTAACCATCAACACTTGATGCTCCTTCTTGATTTCTACCTCCGCAACCTTTAGCATTGAGAAGAGCTCAGGCATCGTCTTATCCATCCCTTGCATGTTATAGTTCATCACGAAGCTCTTGTAGCTTGGTGGCAGTGATTGGAGAATTCTGTCAATGACGCTATCATCCGGAAGATTAACTCCCAGTTGAATCAAGTGATTATTATACCCAGACATCTTGAGTATATGCTCACTGATAGAACTATTCTCCTCCATCTTGCAGCTATAGAACTTATTGGAGACTTCATATCTCTCAATCCGGGCATTTGCTTGAAATATTAACTTCAATTTCTGGAACATCTCATATGCTCTATGATGTTCAAAACATCGTTGAAGTCCCGGTTCTAAGCTGTAAAGCATGACACACTGAACTATTGAGTAGTCATCAGCTTTGCTCTGCCAGACGTTCATAACATCTGGTGTTGCTCCTGCAGCAGGCCTGACACCCAGCGGTGCTTCCAGGACGTAATTCTTCTGTGCAACAATGAGGATAATCCTCAAGTTACGGACCCAGTCCGTGTAATTGCTACCATCATCTTTCAACTTTGCTTTCTCAAGGAACGCATTAAAATTCAACGGAACAACAGCACGGGCCATCTATCTACAATCAACATAGACAAGCAAGATACTATCAGGTACTAAGTTCATGATAAATTTAAGTTCAATTAATCATATTACTTAAGAACTCCCACTTAGATAGACATCCCTCTAATCCTCTAAGTGATCACGTGATCCAAATCAACTAAACCATGTCCGATCATCACGTGAAATGGAGTAGCTTTCAATGGTGAACATCACTATGTTGATCATATCTACTATATGATTCACGCTCGACCTTTCGGTCTCAGTGTTTCGAGGCCATATCTGCATATGCTAGGCTCGTCAAGTTTAACCTGAGTATTCTGCGTGTGCAAAACTGGCTTGCACCCGTTGTAGATGGACGTAGAGCTTATCACACCCGATCATCACGTGATGTCTGGGCACGATGAACTTTGGCAACGGTGCATACTCAGGGAGAACACTTTTATCTTGAAATTTAGTGAGAGATCATCTTATAATGCTACCGTCAATCAAAGCAAGATAAGATGCATAAAAGATAAACATCACATGTAATCAATATAAGTGATATGATATGGCCATCATCATCTTATGCTTGTGATCTCCATCTCTGAAGCACCGTCATGATCACCATCGTCACCGGCGCAACACCTTGATCTCCATCATAGCATCGTTGTCATCTTGCCCATCTTATGCTTCTACGACTATCGCTACCGCTTAGTGATAAAGTAAAGCATTACAGGGCGATTGCATTGCATATAATAAAGCAACAACCATATGGCTCCTGCCAGTTGTCGATAACTCGGTTACAAAACATGATCATCTCATACAATAAAATTTAGCATCATGTCTTGACCATATCACATCACAACATGCCCTGCAAAAACAAGTTAGACGTCCTCTAATTTGTTGTTGCAAGTTTTACGTGGCTGCTACGGGCTTTAGCAAGAACCGTTCTTACCTACGCATCAAAACCACAATGATAGTTTGTCAAGTTGGTGCTGTTTTAACCTTCGCAAGGACCGGGCGTAGCCACACTCGGTTCAACTAAAGTTGGAGAAACTGACACACGCCAGCCACCTATGTGCAAAGCACGTGGGTAGAACAGTCTCGCGTAAGCGTACACGTAATATCGGTCCGGGCCGCTTCATCCAACAATACCGCCGAACCAAAGCATGACATGCTGGTAAGCAGTATGACTTATATCGCCCACAACTCACTTGTGTTCTACTCGTGCATATAACATCAACGCATAAAAATGGCTCGGATGCCACTGTTGGGGAACGTAGTAATTTCAAAAAAAATCCTACGTACACGCAAGATCATGGTTATGCATAGCAACGACAGGGGAGAGTGTTGTCTATGTACCCTTGTAGACCGAAAGCGGAAGCGTTAGCACAACGCGGTTGATGTAGTCGTATGTCTTCATGATCCGACCGATCAAGTACCGAACGTACGGCACCTCCCAGTTCAGCACACGTTCAGCCCAATGACGTCCCTCGAACTCCGATCCAGCCGAGTGTTGAGGGAGAGTTTCGTCAGCACGACGGCGTGGTGACGATGTTGATGTTCTACCGACGCAGGGCTTCGCCTAAGCACTGCTACAGTGTTATCGAGGTGGTCTATGGTGGAGGGGGGCACCGCACACGGCTAAGAGGTCAATGATCAATTGTTGTGTCTATGGGGTGCCCCCTGCCCCTGTATATAAAGGAGCAAGGGGGGGGGGTGCGGCCGGCCAGGGAGGAGGCACGCCAGGAGGAGTCCTACTCCCATTGGGAGTAGGACTCCCCCCTTTCCTAGTTGGATTAGGACTTGGAAGGGGGAAAGAGTGGAGGAGAAGAAGGAAGGGGGGCGCCGCCCCCTCTCCTTGTCCTATTCGGACTAGGGGGGGGGGAGGGGCGCGCGGCCCTGCCCTAGCCGCCTCTCCTCTCTTCCACCTAGGCCCATTAAGTCCCAGGGAGGTTCCGGTAACCCCTCGGTACTCCGGTAAAATCACTATTTCACCCGGAACACTTCCGATATCCAAACATAGGCTTCCAATATATCAATATTCATGTCTCGACCATTTTGAGACTCCTCGTCATGTCCGTGATCATATCCGAGACTCCGAACAACCTTCGGTACATCAAAACACATAAACTCATAATATAGCTATCATCGAAACGTTAAGCGTGCGGACCCTACGGGTTCGAGAACTATGTAGACATGACCGAGACACGTCTACGGTCAATAACCAATAGCGGAACCTGGATGCTCATATTGGCTCCCACATATTCTACGAAGATCTTTTATCGGTCAGACCGCATAACAACATACGTTGTTCCCTTTGTCATCGGTATGTTACTTGCCCAAGATTCGATCGTCGGTATCTCAATACCTAGTTCAATCTCGTTACCGGCAAGTCTCTTTACTCGTTTCGTAATACATCGTCCCGCAGCTAACTCATTAGCTGCAATGCTTGCAAGGCTTAAGTGATGTGCATTGCCGAGAGGGCCCACAGATACCTCTCCGACAATCGGAGTGACAAATCCTAATCTCGAAATACGCCAACCCAACAAGTACCTTCGGAGACACCTGTAGAGCACCTTTATAATCACCCAGTTACGTTGTGATGTTTGGTAGCACACAAAGTGTTCCTCCGGTAAACGGGAGTTGCATAATCTCATAGTCATAGGAACATGTATAAGTCATGAAGAAAGCAATAGCAACATACTATACGATCGTGTGCTAAGCTAACGGAATGGGTCATGTCAATCACATCATTCTCCTAATGATGTGATCCTGTTAATAAAATGACAACTCGTGTCTATGGTTAGGAAACATAACCCTCTTCGATTAACGAGCTAGTCAAGTAGAGGCATACTAGTGACACTCTGTTTGTCTATGTATTCACACATGTATTATGTTTTCGGTTAATACAATTCTAGCATGAATAATAAACATTTATCATGATATAAGGAAATAAATAATAACTTTATTATTGCCTCTAGGGCATATTTCCTTCAGTTAGGCGGGGCAGCAGCCGTCCCAGAGGAGGACGCCGCCCGGGACCCGGCCCTGCCCATCTTGGCAGCGTGGCCCTGGCGTCCGTCGCGGGGGCGGCTCCGGCTGTGCCGTGAGGTGGGTGTGCAGCTGCGGTGGCGCTCCGTGGGGGGAGTGCGGCTGTCTCCTTGCCGCGGCCCCGACCTAGCAGCGTGTCCTTCTAGGTCCTATTCTGGCTGTCGTCGCCGTCGTGGCTGCGCCTGTGGCCAGCCAAGGGCATGCCCTTGCAGTCCGAGGACGCCACCTGCGCGGGAGGGCACAGACGCGGCCCCGAGTCCTATGATGGCCTGTCGTCTTCCACACCTGCCACCCAGCCACCCTCGTGTGGGTAGCTCGGGTACGGACGATCGTCGAAGGAGGAGGAGGGGAGTCTGCTTTGTCCAGAGTGCGAGGAGCGAGGGGAGAGCGGCGTCCTGTCTTCAACGCGATCAATGTGCAGCAGGACGTCCCAGCGGAGCAGGTCGGGAGGTGGTGCGACCGCTCTACTCGGCGGCGAGAAGCCGAGCATCTCCTCCACCCTGTCGGATCCCCGCGCATGCTTCCAGAGCGTCCTCTTGGTGGGGATGTGGTGGAGTTGCCACACCCACACCCAAACAGCGAAGAGCTTCGTGTCCGCGCGCGCGAAGGTGTGGCTGTCGAGGCGGTCGATGATCACCTTGTCGCCCAGCGCCTCCTTCGTGCCCTACAGGGTCCACAGCTGCATTGGCAGCTTCTCCATGACGACGCGGACGTGAAGCATCCAAGTGTCGTGGATCGCGTGCGTGTCCTCCCTCCACGGCTCCAGGGGGAAGGAGACGCCATCCATGGTGATCGAGCCGCGTCGGACGGCGAGATCCTTGTGTGCCGGCATGGTGAAGTGGATGAAGAAGTCTTCAGGATCATGGCTGGTGACACGGAGGAGGTGCGTGGGGATCTGAAACTCCTGCTCGATGGCCCGGCCAATGGAGAGGGGGCTGGCCGCGTACAGCTTGCTCAACGCGGTGACCACCACCGCGTGCTGCTGCAGCAGGAAGACCTGCCGCTCCATCTCTGGGGTGGATGCGATCACTGATAATCCACAAGTATAGGGGACCGCAACAGCTTTCGAGGGTAGAGTATTCAACCTAAATTTATTGATTTGACACAAGGGGAGCCAAAGAATATTCTCAAGTATTAGCAGTTGAGTTGTCAATTCAACCACACCTGGAGACTTAGTATCTACAGCAAAGTGTTTAGTAGCAAAGTAATATGATAGTGGTGGTAACGGTAACAAAAGAGTAATGAAAGCAAAGTAATATTTTTGGTATTCTGTAGTGATTGTAATAGTAGCAACGGGAAAGTAAATAAGCATAAACCAGTATATGGAAATCTCGTAGGCATTGGACCGGTGATGGATAATTATGCCAGATGCGGTTCATCATGTAACAGTCATAACATAGGGTCACACAGAACTAGCTCCAATTCATCAATGTAATGTAGGCATGTATTCCGAATATAGTCATACGTGCTTATGGAAAAGAACTTGCATGACATCTTTTGTCCTACCCTCCCATGGCAGCGGGGTCCTATTGGAAACTAAGGGATATTAAGGCCTCCTTTTAATAGAGAACCGGAACAAAGCATTAGCACATAGTGAATACATGAACTCCTCAAACTATGGTCATCACCGGGAGTGGTCCCGATTATTGTCACTTCGGGGTTGCCGGATCATAACACATAGTAGGTGACTATAGACTTGCAAGATAGGATCAAGAACACACATATATTCATGAAAACATAATAGGTTCAGATCTAAAATCATCGCACTCGGGCCCTAGTGACAAGCATTAAGCATAGCAAAGTCATAGCAACATCAATCTCAGAACATAGTGGATACTAGGGATCAAACCCTAACAAAACTAACTCAATTACATGATAGATCTCATCCAACCCATCATCGTCCAGCAAGCCTATGATGGAATTACTCATGCACGACGGTGAGCATCATGAAATTGGTGATGGAGGATGGTTGATGATGACGACGTTGACGAATCCCCCTCTCCGGAGCCCGAACGGACCCCAGATCAGCCCACCCGAGAGGCTTTAGGGCTTGGCGGCGGCTCCGTATCGTAAAACGTGATGATTTCTTCTCCTCTATTTTTTTCTCCCTGAAAGCAAATATATATAGTTGGAGTTGGCGTCGGAAGGTCTCCAGGGGGCCCACGAGGTAGGGGGCGCGCTCTAGGGGGGCCCACCCTCGTGGACAGGGTGTGGCCCCCTGGTTTCATCTTTGGCGAGGATTTTTTATTATTTTTTATAAGATATTCCGTGGAGTTTGAGGTCATTCCGAGAACTTTTGTTTTCTGCACATAAAACAACATCATGGCAATTCTGCTGAAAACAACGTCAGTCCGGGTTAGTTCCATTCAAATCATACATGTTAGAGTCCAAAACAAGGGCAAAAGTGTTTGGAAAAGTAGATACGACGGAGACGTATCAACTCCCACAAGCTTAAACCATTGCTTGTCCTCAAGCAATTCAGTTGACAAACTGAAAGATAAAGAAAAACTTTTACAAACTCTGTTTGCTCTTGTTGTTGTAAATATGTCAAGCCAGGATTCAAGTTTTCAGCAAATACTATAACTAACCACATTTGCAATAATTCTCAGGTCTCATAATTACTCATATCAATAGCATAATCAACTAGCGAGCGATAATAATAAATCTCAGATGACAACACTTTCTCAAAACAATCATAATATGATATAACAAGATGGTATCTCGCTAGCCCTTTCTGAGACCGCAAAACATAAATGCAGAGCACCTTTAAAGATCAAGGACTGACTAGACATTGTAATTCATGGTAAAAGAGATCCAATCATAGTCATACCCAATATAAATTAACAGTAATGAATGCAAATGACAGCTGTGCTCTCCAGCCAGTGCTTTTAATAAGAGGGTGATGACTCAACATAAAATTAAATAGATAGGCCCTTCGCAAAGGGAAGCATGGATTTGTAGAGGTGCCAGAGCTCGGTTTTGAAATAGAGAATAAATAATATTTTGAGCGGCATACTTTCATTGTCAACATAACAACTAAGAGATGGTGATATATTCCATGCTACACACATTATAGGCGGTTCCCAAACAAAATGGTAAATTTTATACTCCCCTCCACCAACAAGCATCAATCCATGACTTGCTCGAAACAACGAGTGTCTCCAACTAGCAACAGGTCCCAGGGGGAGTTTTGTTTGCAATTAATTTTGATTTAGTTTGCATAAAGCATAGGACTGGGCATCCCGGTGACCAGCCATTTTCTCGTGAGTGAGGAGCGGAGTCCACTCCTCTTGAGAATAACCCGCCTAACATGGAAGATAAGGGCATCGCTAGTTGATACATGAGCTATTCGAGCATACAAAACAGAATGTTTATTTGAAGGTTTAGAGTTTGGCACATACAAATTTACTTGGAACGACAGGTAGATACCGCATATAGAAAGGTATAGTGGACTCATCTGGAGTAACTTTGGGGTTTAAGGGATTGGATGCACAAGCAGTATTCCCGCTTAGTACAAGTGAAGGCTAGTAAAAGACTGGGAAGCGACCAACTAGAGAGCAACAACAGGCATGTACATGCATTAAAATTAATAAACATTGGATGCAAGCATGAGTAGGATATAATCCATCATGAACATAAATATCGTGAAGGCTATGTTGATTTTGTTTCAACTACATGCGTGAACATGTGCCAAGTCAAGTCACTTAAATTATTCAAAGGAGGATAGCACCCCACTATACCACATCATAACCATCTCAATAGCATGTTGGCACGCAAGGTAAACCATTATAACTCATAGCTAATCAAGCATGTCATAAGAAACTATGATCTCTAATTGTCATTGCAAACATGTTTATTCATAATAAGCTGAATCAAGAACGATGAACTCATCATATTTACAAGAACAAAAGAGGTCGAGTTCATTCCAGCTTTTCTCATTTCAATCAGTCCATCATATATCATCATAATTGCCTTTCACTTGCACGACCGAACAAAGTGAATAATAATAAGAGTGTACGTGCATTGGACTAAGCTGGAATCTGCGAGCATTCAATAAATAGGAGAAGACAAGGCAATATGGGCTCTTGGTTAAATCAACTATTATGCATATAAGAGCCACTTCAAAAATTTAATTATGGTCTTCTCCTACTCACCCCAAAGAAAAGAAAAGAAATAAAACTATTTACACGGGAAAGCTCCCAACAAGCAAAAGAAGAACGGGAGATATTTTTGGGTTTTCTTTTTAATTATTACTACTATAGCAGAAAAGTAAACTACTACTATTTTTTTTGTTTTTCCTTAAGGTTTAACAAACACACAAGAAGAAAGCAGGAAAAAGAAAATAAACTAGCATGGATATTACAATGAAAGAGTATGAGCACCGACATCTAGCAATGAGTGTGTGTGAACATAAATGTAATGTCGGTGAGAAATACGTACTCCCCCAAGCTTAGACTTTTGGCCTAAGTTGGTTTATTGCCAGGAATAGCCTGGCGGATACCCGTAGGTGTAGCTGGGATCGTACTGCGACGAAGAATAGCTGGGGTCGTACTGTGATGCAGCGGCTATCGCCTCCTGAGCTGCAGCGTGGAGTCGGGCTGCCTCTGCTCCCCTCTCGTACTCATCTGCCTCCTCTCTGGTAATAGTATATCTTCCTTTTGTCTGAGAATCAAAGAAGGCAGGAGCAGGGAGAGTAATGCGGACCACATGCCGTTTGTTAAAGATTAGTCGATACTGGAGAGGTGATTCGGTCCTCTCGACAAACTGGTGGGAAGCCATAGAATCAAAATCTAAATAAGTAGGAGGCAACTCCATGTCACCCTCACGAACGTCTATCTTAAGAAAATTTGCTAAGCGGGTTGCATAAATTCCTCCAAAGAAATCTCCATTATATCTATTATGATGCAACCTATGAGCTACAATGGCTCCCCTATGATAAGATTGGTCTCCTAACACAGCACTCCTGAGAATGCTAAGGTCAGGGACGCACATGTGACATGCTTCATCCTTAGCATTTATGCACCTACCTATGAAGAGAGCAAAATAGTGTATAGCAGGAAAATGAATGCTCTCTATGGTAGCTTGTGTTATATCTCTAGATTCCGCTACAGTTATACTAGCAAGGAAGTTTCTAAATTCAGATTTATGGGGATCAATAGTACTACCCCATTGTGGGAGTTTGCAGGCAAAAGTAAAATCCTCTAAATCCATGGTATAGGATTTGTCATAAACATCAATGATGACTGAAGGAGAATTACGCGAAGATGAAAACTCAAACCTCCTCACAGATGAACTTGTGAGATCATGATACTGGGGGCATTTGACTGCCTCAAAGTCCACAAGATCGGCGTTACGCAAATATGCGTTAAATTCCTCTTTGATTCCCGCTCGATCCATAAAATTTTCTGAAGGCCATTCACAGGGCCGCACTGGAGGGTCCCTCGGGGGCTCCTCATCAGCATCACGCATTGCAAGCCTGGGGCCTTGCTTCCTTGAAGAACCACCCTGGAACATCTTCCTGAGCATATTGCTTTTCTCTGAAAAATTTCTAAATTTTTTAGTAACTTTAAACAAAAGTGAACAAAGCTCAACAAAATTGATAGCAACAACTCCTACAAGTGCCTAGAGCCTATATCAAGCATTAGAACTACTTGGAACCATATAAATTTTGACATGCAAGCTCAAGAACATGGTCACCTATGCATCACAAATTTGCAAAGAATAAAGCACTAGAACAAAAACTAATTGGACCAATGGAGGATTCACATACCAAGGAACAATCTCCCCAAGCAGTTTTGCGAGAGGTGCTTTGAGCAAGGAGATCGAAAATCACAACAAAGTGAGCTAGAACTCGTGCTTGAGCTGGTTATTCGTGTTTGTGGGGGAAAGAAGAAGAGGATGGGTGCAGGAATAAGTGGAGGAGGGCCACCGTGGGCCCACGAGGCAGGGGCGCGCCCTTCACCCTCGTGGCCAGGTGGCAGCTCCCCCCGCGGTGATTTCAGTACCATAAATCCTCAAATATTCCCGAAAAAATCATATTAAATTGGCATGGCATTTGGAGGACTTTTATTTTCGGGGTATTTTTATATTGCACGGATAAGTCAGGAAACATGCAGAAAAATACTATTTTTACTTTATTTCAACTGAATACCAGAAAGTATAAAGAGGGAACAGAAGGTTGTGCTTCTAGTTTCATCCATCTCATGTTCATCAAAAGGAATCCACTAACAAGGTTGATCAAGTCTTGTTAACAAACTCATTCTGATTAACATGAAACCTAAGAAATTTCGAATAACACTATGTTACCTCAACAGGGATATGCACATCCCCAATAATAAGAATATCATATTTCTTTTTGACAGTAGGAAGAGGAAATTCAAAACCTCCAACTAAAATCGATGGAATTTTTCCAATAGAGTTGATACTATGAACTTAAGGTTGTTTCCTCGGAAAGTGTACTGTATGCTCATTACCATTAACATGAAAAGTGACATTGCCTTTGTTGCAATCAATAACAGCCCCTGCATTATTAAGAAAAGGTCTTCCAAGAATAATAGACATACTATCATCCTCAGGAATATCAAGAATAACAAAGTCCGTTAAAATAGTAACGTTTGCAACCACAACAGGCACATCCTCACAAATACCAATAGGCATAGCAGTTGATTTATCGGCCATTTGCAAAGATATTTCAGTAGGTGTCAACTTATTCAAGTCAAGTCTATGATATAAAGAGAGAGGCATAACACTAACATCGGCTCCAAGATCACATAAAGCAGTTTTAACATAATTTCTTTTAATAGAGCATGGTATAGTAGGTACTCCTGGATCTCCAAGTTTCTTCGGTATTCCACCCTTAAAAGTATAATTAGCAAGCATGGTGGAAATTTTAGCTTCCGGTATCTTTCTTTTGTTAGTAACAATATCCTTCATATACTTAGCATAAGGATTCATTTTGAGCATATCAGTCAATCGCATACGCAACAAGATAGGTCTAATCATTTCAGCAAAGCGCTCAAAATCCTCATCATCCTTTTTCTTGGATGGTTTGGGAGGAAAAGGCATGGGTTTCTGGACCCATGGTCCTCTTTCTTTACCATGTTTCCTAGCAACAAAGTCTCTCTTATCATAACGTTGATTCTTTGATTGTGGGTTATCAAGATCAACAGCAGGTTCAACTACTACATCATTATCATTACTAGGTTGAGCATCATCATGAACATCATCATTAAGATTTTCACTAGGTTCATATTCATTGACAGATTGTGTTTCAGCATCAGACATAGATATATCATTTGGATTGTCAGGTGGTTCAGCAATAGGTTCACTAGAAGTTTGCAAAGTCCTATCATTTTTCTTTTTCTTCTTTTTAGAAGAACTAGGTGCATCAATATTATTTCTCTGAGAATCTTGCTCAATTCTCTTAGGGTGGCCTTCAGGATACAAAGGTTCCTGATTCATTCTACCAGTTCTAGTAGCCACTCTAACAGCATAATCATTTTTCTTACTATTCATTTCATCGATCAATTCTTTTTGAGCTTTAAGTACATGTTCTACTTGAGTGGTAACCATAGAAGCATGTTTGCTAACAAGTTTAAGTTCACCTCTAATATTAGCCATATAATCACCCAAGTGCTTAATCATATAAGTGTTCTGTTTTAATTGTCTACCAAAATAAGCATTAAAATTTTCTTGTTTGACAATAAAGTTATCAAACTCTTCTAAGCATTGTCTAGCAGACTTATAGTGAGGAATATCACCTTCATCAAATCTATAGAGAGAGTTTACCTTTACTACCCGTGTTGGGTTATCAAGATCATATGTTTCTTCAACACGCGGTAAATTAAGACCATGTATTTCTTCAATAGGAGGTAAATTCTTAACATCTTCAACTTTAATACATTTTTCTTTCATAGATTTCTTTGCCTCTTGCATATCTTCAGGACTGAGAAATAGAACACCTCTCTTCTTTGGAGTTGGTTTAGGAATAGGCTCATTAATTGGAGCAGGAGCTGGCTCAGGAGGCGCCCAGTTATTTTCATTTGTCAACATATTATTCAATAGAATTTCAGCTTCATCCGGTGTTCTTTCCCTGAAAAGAGAACCAGCACAACTATCTAGGTAATCTCTAGAAGTATCGGTTAGTCCATTATAAAAGATATCAAGTATTTCATTTTTCTTAAGAGGATGATGAGGCAAAGCATTAAGTAACTTGAGAAGCCTGCCCCAAGCTTGTGGGAGACTCTCTTCTTCAATTTGCACAAAGTTGTATATTTCCTTTAAAGAAGCTTGTTTCTTATGAGCAGGGAAATATTTAGCAGAGAAGTAATAAATCATATCCTGGGGACTATGCACACAACGAGGATCAAGGGAATTAAACCATATCTTAGCATCGCCCTTTAATGAGAACAAAAATATTTTAAGGATATAAAAGTAGCAAGATCTCCCATCATTAGTGAACAGGGTGGCTATATCATTTAATTTAGTAAGATGTGCCACAACAGTTTCAGATTCATAGCCATGAAAAGGATCAGATTCAACCAAAGTAATTATATCAGGATCAACAGTGAATTCATAATCCTTATTGGGAACACAGATAGGTGAAGTAGCAAAAGTAGGGTCAGGCCTCATTTTATCTCTAAGTGATTCCTTGTTCCATTTAATTAATAGCCTCTTAAGTTCACGACTATCTCTGCAAGCTAAAATAGCGACAGAAGATTCCATATCAAAAACATAACCGTCAGGAGTAACAGGCCTCTCTTCATCATCACTTTCATCATTATAATCAGATTCAATAATTTCTTTCTCTCTAGCCCTAGCAATTTGTTCATCAAGAAATTCACTAAGGGGCATAGTATTATCAGGCATAGAAGTAGTTTCATCATAAGTATCATGCATAGCAGAAGTGGCATCATCAATGACATGCGACATATCAGAACAAATAGCAGAAGCAGGTTTAGGTGTCGCAAGCTTACTCATAACAGAAGGTGAATCAAGTGCAGAGCTAGATGGCAGTTCCTTACCTCCCCTCGTAGTTGAGGGGAAAATCTTAGTTCTTTCGTCTTTCAAGTTCTTCATAGTGACCAGCAGATATAAATCCCAAGTGACTCAGAGAATAGAGCTATGCTCCCCGGCAACGGCGCCAGGAATTGATCTTGATAACCCACAAGTATAGGGGATCGCAACAGCTTTCGAGGGTAGAGTATTCAACCCAAATTTATTGATTCGACACAACGGGAGCCAAAGAATATTCTCAAGTATTAGCAGTTGAGTTGTCAATTCAACCACACCTGGAGACTTAGTATCTGCAGCAAAGTGTTTAGTAGCAAAGTAATATGATAGTGGTGGTAACGGTAACAAAAGAGTAATGAAAGCAAAGTAATATTTTTGGTATTTTGTAGTGATTGTAACAGTAGCAATTGGAAAGTAAATAAGCGTAAACCAGTATATGGAAAGCTCGTAAGCATTGTACCGGTGATGGATAATTATGCCGGATGCGGTTCATCATGTAACAGTCATAACATAGGGTGACATAGAACTAGCTCCAATTCATCAATGTAATGTAGGCATGTATTCCGAATATAGTCATACGTGCTTATGGAAAAGAACTTGCATGACATCTTTTGTCCTACCCTCCCGTGGCAGTGGGGTCCTATTGGAAACTAAGGGATATTAAGGCCTCCTTTTAATAGAGAACCGGAACAAAGCATTAGCACATAGTGAATACATGAACTCCTCAAACTATGGTCATCACCGGGAGTGGTCCCGATTATTGTCACTTCGGGGTTGCCGGATCATAACACATAGTAGGTGACTATAGACTTGCAAGATAGGATCAAGAACACACATATATTCATGAAAACATAATAGGTTCAGATCTGAAATCATGGCACTCAGGCCCTAGTGACAAGCATTAAGCATAGCAAAGTCATAGCAACATCAATCTCAGAACACAGTGGATACTAGGGATCAAACCCTAACAAAACTAACTCGATTACATGATAGATCTCATCCAACCCATCATCGTCCAGCAAGCCTACGATGGAATTACTCACGCACGGCGGTGAGCATCATGAAATTGGTGATGGAGGATGGTTGATGATGACGACGGTGACGAATCCCCCTCTCCGGAGCCCCGAACGGACTCCAGATCAGCCCTCCCGAGAGGTTTTAGGGCTTGGCGGCGGCTTCGTATCGTAAAACGCGATGAGTTCTTCTCCTCTATTTTTCTCTCCCCGAAAGCAAATATATAGAGTTCGAGTTGGCGTCGGAAGGTTTCCAGGGGGCCCACGAGGTAGGGGGGCGCGCCCTAGGGGGGGGGGGCGCCCCCACCCTCGTGGATAGGGTGTGGGCCCCCTGGTCTTCATCTTTGGTGAGGATTTTTTATTATTTTTTATAAGATATTCCGTGGAGTTTCAGGTCATTCCGAGAACTTTTGTTTTCTGCACATAAAATAACATCATGGCAGTTCTGCTGAAAACAGCGTCAGTCCGAGTTAGTTCCATTCAAATCATACATGTTAGAGTCCAAAACAAGGGCAAAAGTGTTTGGAAAAGTAGATACGACGAAGACGTATCAATCACCTTGTGACTGGTTCTCGGACGGCGCCCGTGGTCGATGCGGTGGGCGTTCGTCGGGGCCATCAGGGGCGGTGGATGGCCGGCGGGGAACACTAGGCGTTCCCGCACTGGACGGGCTTGCTGCTCGCCCACAGCCCGGCTCCTCTTGTTCTTGGGGCACTCCCTGCCGATGTAGCCCGGGAGCTTGCAAATGATGCAATGGAGGGGGTCGTGGCAGTCGACGCGGCGGTGGTGAGGGCTAAGGCAGCGAAAACAGAGGCCCTTGAACTTTCTTAAGAAGGCCTCGCGCCCGGGCGAGGGAGGGGAGCACCCAGATCTGGGCCCGCGGTGGCGTCCTGAGTTGCCCGGCGGACGCCTGCCGGCCTTCTTGCTCTTGCGGGATTGAAAGCGAGTCCATCCCTCATCAATGTCGGTCGGCTCCGAAACGGGCGGTGGGGAGGGCACAACTACGATGGATCAAAGCCGGGGTTGCTCTGGCGGGGGGGGGGGGGGGAGGGGCTTGTCGAGATCCAGTGGACCGGAGAGGGGGCGCCCTCGAGGTCAGAACCCCGCATCAGGATTTGCGGGGGCGTCCCCACACTAGCGCGGCCGGTGAACGGGGAGAGGACGGCACAGCGGAAGACCCAGGGGATCCAGATCCGCCCCCTAGTCTGGAGCATTGATGGATGGCTGGCGGGGAAGCGGGATCCCGGGGCGGTGGCGGGGCCGGCATGGGCGGCAGTGGCCTCCCGGGTGGGGCAGCTGCGCTGGGGGCGGCGGCCGCCACGGCCGGAGTGGCCAGCGGCGCGGGGGCGGAGCGGGGTCTAGCCTAGGCGTGGAGTGGTCCCTCAAGCTCGTCCCAAGGCATGTATTTCGTACGAGAGTACAATAGTCGTCCCTCCGCTTCTCTTAGTACACATGGAGATCATGACCTAGCGCCGCCATCGAGGGAGGCGATCTGAAGCGATGGCCTCGCCGCCACCACCGCCGGCCGCCGCGCCCGCCGTGTGTGGCCTCTCCTCTGCGTCCAACCTCAGTCTGGACGTCGGAACAGCAGCGGCTATGTCCGCAGTTCGATCGCATGACCCCATGGTGTGTAGCGATCCAGCCGCCTCCGAGTTGGGGCCGGGATGCCCTAACCCTCGCCGCAAGGAATCCCAACCTCCCGTCTATTCAAACTCATCTAACCCATCTAGGGTTTCAGAGAGATCACCAAAAAACCCACGCAAGCCGCCTGATCGAAATCCAGAGATCGCCCCTCCGCCGCTGCCTGCTGGTATGTCGTCGCCGTCGCACGTGCCGGGCAAGAAGCCGCTGGTGGCCGTGGTGAGCTCGGAGGTAGGTGGGGGCGCATCCGGGGCTCCCTTTGTGGACGCTGCTCGCCCGAAGCCTACCTCCGGGGGAACCGATGCTGCTAAGCGGAGTAACCCGCGGCTACAGACGTCGGCGATATGGAATCAGCTGAAGACGGCAGGAGCGGCGGGCACGGCAAGGTCGGCGCCGGCGGCTCGCGAGCATGAGAGCAGGGATGAGGAAGACCCGGAGGCTTTTCGGGAAGGAGAGGACTCTGCCGTTGACGATATGTTGGCTGAACAAATGCAAGCCATGTCTGGTGGAAGTAAGGAAGCTAGGGACGTGCGCCATGCACATGCAGAAGACCACGTCCAGGCTCAGGTCCAGGAGAATGGAGCCAAGGGCGCCTAGTACTCAAACGCATCCCAGCCGAGGAGCTCGGATATGATTCCGGCGCTGCGCAATATGTCACAGGAAGTGAGCATGGATGAAGCGGACGAGTCTGGTGGCGCGTCCGCCTTGGGCAAACGTACTGCTGCTAGTGATCAAGTTGCTGCCGTAGGTGGACAGGAGACTGATAAGGCTATGGTGGATTCTGCTAACACAAACAACCCGGCCGCGCTTGCGCGTTCAGGTACACCAAAGAAGCGCCGGACTCTTGAGTCTCTGGACGGGCAGCAGACTACGCGTGGTGGTGGGATGACGGAACATGACATGATGGACGGAGCTCACACAATGGAGGCAGTCGGCCTAGGGGCCGCCGACGAACTGACGGGGCCGATGGAGCCCCGTCAGGAGCAATGAATATCCTAAGCTGGAACTGCCGAGGGGCGGGGAACACTCGGACAGTTCGTGATCTTGTGAGTCTGGTTCAGGCTCAGTCCCCTAGTATCGTTTTTCTTTGTGAAACTAGGCAATCAAAAAATAAAATGCAAAGGTACCGTGCTCGGTTAGGGTTAAGAGGTTTTGATGCTTTCGATTGTGCCGGTCATAGTGGAGGCCTTGCTTTGTATTGGCATGAGTCCGTGAGTCTTGATGTAAAAGAAATAAATGAACGCTATATTGATGCGTATGTAACTGGTGCGGATGGTGAGCCACCGTGGCGGCTTACATGTGTCTACGGTGAGCCTCGGATGGAGGACCGTCACCGCATGTGGTCCCTCCTCCGTAATCTCCACCAGCAGGCCAGCATGCCATGGGTCGTGGTGGGTGATTTCAACGAGGCGATGTGGAGTCTTGAGCACTTCTCCGACACACCGCGCTCGGCAGGTCAGATGCTTGATTTTCGTGATGTTCTTGAGGTTTGTGGACTGGGCGACCTCGGTTTTGCAGGGCTCCCATACACCTTTGATAATCGGCGTGGGGGACGGGCGAACGTCAAGGTTCGCCTCGACCGTGTTGTCGCCAATAACGCTTGGAGGGACACCTTTGCTCACGCCAGGGTGGAGCACTTGGTGGCGCCCAGCTCTGACCACCTCCCCATCCTGCTCCGTTGTGCACTGGAGGAGCCGCGCCAGGCAGCAAGTAGGAGATGCAGACAGTACGAGGTCATGTGGGAACGTGATCCTTCCTTGCCCGAGGTAATCATGAACACCTGGACTGAACTCGGGTCTATGTTACATCTTGGTGATGTTGCTTCAGGCTTAGGTAATATGATGAAAAAATTACAAGACTGGAGCCGGAAAAAATTTGGTAACGTTATTAAGGAAATTAACAAGTCTCGCTCTCGCCTAGAGGAGCTCATGTCTATGAATGCAGACAGGAAAGAAATCAGAGAGGCGACCGACCGGATGAATGAACTACTCTATAGGGAGGAGATGTTGTGGATGAAGAGATCCCGTATTGCATGGCTACGTGAAGGGGATCGCAACACCCAGTTTTTCCACCGGAAAGCGGTGTGGCGTGCTTGGAAAAACCGTATTAAATCCCTCATTGATGAGTCAGGGGTCACGCATAAGGACCACGGATCCATGGCGGCTATGGCCACGGCCTATTTCTCTAAACTTTTTACTGCTGACACTTCTCTTTGTGCGGACCCTATTATTGATTTGATACAGACTCGTGTTACTGACAGTATGAATGATGGCCTGTGCGCAGATTTTTCGGACAAGGAAATTGCTGATGCTCTATTCCAGATTGGGCCGCTCAAGGCACCAGGTCCGGATGGATTTCCCGCTCGCTTCTTCCAGAGAAACTGGGCTGTTGTGAAGGAGCAGGTTATTGCAGGGGTGAAGGAGTTTTTCCGGTCCAGGAGTATGCCTAAGGGGGTGAACGACACTTCCATCGTTCTCATTCCGAAGGTGGACAACCCGGAGAGGCTCACTGAGTTTCGTCCAATAAGCCTATGCAACGTCATTTATAAGGTGGTGGCGAAGTGCCTAGTGAACCGGCTCAGACCTATACTGGATGATATTATCTCCCCTGAGCAGAGTGCCTTTGTTCCTGGTAGGATGATTACAGACAATGCTCTAATTGCCTTTGAGTGCTTTCATTTTATTCAGCAGGAGAAGGATCCTAGTAAGAGCTTCTGTGCGTATAAGCTAGATTTATCAAAAGCTTATGACAGGGTGGATTGGATCTTCTTGGAGCGAATGATGAAAAAGATGGGCTTCGCTCGCCGATGGGTGGACTGGATTATGGCTTGCGTCACCTCGGTGAGATACACGGTTAAATTCAATGGAACCCTCTTGGAATCATTTGCACCGTCGCGTGGGCTGCGGCAAGGTGATCCTTTATCCCCGTTCTTGTTTCTTTTTGTGGCTGATGGTTTATCTGCTTTGTTAAAAGATGGGGAGGAAAAAGGTGATTATACCTCGCTGAAAATATGTCGCAGAGCACCGGGCGTATCTCACCTTCTGTTTGCAGACGATACACTTCTATTTTTCAAAGCGCAGGAGGATCAAGCAAACAAGATCCACGAAGTGCTAAGTGTTTATGCTAATGCAACAGGGCAATATATTAATCCGGCCAAGTGCAGCGCACTGTTTGGCTCCTCTTGCCCCACAGATCAGCAGGATGTGGTGAGAAATACGCTCCATATAGGCACTGTTACCTTCGAAGAGAAGTATCTAGGCCTGCCGACGCCTGAAGGTCGTATGTCACATGGTAAATTTCAGAACTTGCAGTCTCGTTTGTTGAAACGGATTATTGCATGGGGGGACACCCTCTCTCTCGCGGGCAAGGAGACTATGATTAAGGCAGTTGCACAGGCCATCCCTACTTATATCATGGGCATTTTCAAGTTACCTTTGTCTGTCTGTGATGACCTGAATAGGATGGTACGAAACTTTTGGTGGGGTGCATCGGAAGGCAAACGGAGAACACATTGGTTGGCATGGCCGAAGATACAAGCTCAGAAAAGCAAGGGGGGCTTGGGATTCAGAGATTTTCGCCTCTTCAACCAGGCTCTCCTAGCGAGACAAGCCTGGCGCCTGTTAACTAATCCCAACAGCTTGTGTGCGCAGGGTCTAAAGGCGCGGTACTACCCAGAGGGGCGCCTCGAAGACACGGTCTTCTTGGGGAATGCATCCCCGACTTGGCAGGCGATTCAGCATGGCCTTGAGCTCTTGAAGAAGGGCATCATATGGCGCATCGGGGACGGGCGAAACATCCGCATATGGCGTGACCGGTGGCTACCCAGGGAGCCGTCGCGTCAACCCGTGTCCCCGCAGGGCACGTGCCGCCTCAGGAGGGTGGCGGATCTCTTGGACGGCGACGGGTTCTGGCGCACGAACCTTCTTCATCGCTACTTCCTCCCGGCGGATATCGATGTCATCACCAGCATCCGTACTTCGCCTCGCACCCCGGACGACATCATTGCATGGGCACCAGAGAGGAACGGTATCTTCACTGTTCGGTCCGCCTACCGCCTAGCCATGGACGAGCACGAGCGTCCATTGGCGTCCGCCACGAGCAGGGCACCGGATGGTCGTCGCGCCATCTGGAAGATCATATGGGGGTGCCCTGCTCCCCCGAAGGTACGCGTCTTCGCCTGGAGAATCGTCACCAACTCACTTGCTACTTGGGCCAATAAATTCTCACGGCATCTCGAGCTTACTGACATATGCCCCCTCTGTGCTATGGAACGTGAGGACGGATTCCATGCGCTTTGCAGGTGCCCCTTGGCAAGGGAGCTCTGGCGCATCATGGCTTTGGACTGGAACATCCCCAAGGTGGATTCCATCCACAATACAGGCCCAGAGTGGGTCTTCTCACTGTTGGACCCCTTGGACGACACGGCAAGACTGGTGGTGCTCATGACCATGTGGCGAATATGGCATGTCCGCAACAAGATCACTCATGCTAAGGCGCCACCCCCTGCCGAAGCTTCCAGGCGTTTTTTGCGCGGGTACATCAACTCACTTTTGTGCTTACAACAACATCCTACGGGTGATCTAGTGAAGGGAAAGATGGTGGCCATTACATCACCACAATGCGCCCAGGTGCGCACGGAGACCAAGGCGATTGCGAGTTGGGCCCCCCCTAATGCCGGGCTGGGAAAAGTTGAACACGGATGGGAGTTATATCGCAGCCACGAGCGCGGCGGGTGGTGGAATGATCCTTCGAGATGATAGAGGTGACATCATCTATAGCGCATGCAGGGAGCTCCGCACATGCAACAATGCCCTCGAGGCGGAGCTAGCGGCGTGCAGAGAAGGCCTAGAGTTGGCCTTGTATCGGACGAACCTACCGATCGTGGTCGAGATGGATAGCACGGAGGCGGTGGCCATGCTTACAGGACGTCAGCGGGATAGATCGGTTCATCGTGCACTAGTAGAGGAGATTCGCAGCATGGCTTGTCTCTCTACTAGGGAGATCTCTTTTATTCACTGTAACCGCTCTCAGAACATTGTTAGTCATGAGCTGGCCGCCTATGGCCGTAGCACCCCGCGTACAGCAGTATGGCTTGCTGCCGGTATGAACTTTGTTGTAAACCTGGTTGCGGCTGAAAAGCCCCCGTGAGCTTAATGGAGATTTCTTTTCACCCCACAAAAAAAAGGGTATTTAACCAAAACCTACCACAATGCGTGCATGTGTCCCGGAAAACTAAAAGCTCCCCCATCTACCACTTTTGTGCTAAAAACAACCACTTGTTGGCAGCGACCGGTTTAACCCGCTTATGACAGGGATGGCCCACTCGTATGCGCCTATGTGGCACAACAGTCAACCTTGCTAGCTTTGACCGTTACGCTGGCTATTATGACATGTGTGGGACCCACCTACCAGACTCGATAAAAAAATTGCCCCTAAATCTCTCACATCATGGCCACAGCGGTGAAGGGCTGACCGGCTCGAACCTGTCAGGTGTTGCGCAATGGGAGGGCGAGGTGAGCGGGATATGGCCAGCCAGCTATGTCCACCTCGCGGCCTCACTTCTTTGCCCTCCTCCCGCAGTTGCACCGAGACCTACCAATTGGCTAAGGCCCCCAGCTAACACATCAAAGGTAAATGTGGACACTGCTGTCCACGGGAGATTGGGAGTTGGAGTAATTGTAGCCATAGCGAGAGATACATGTGGAGCATTTTTGGGTGCATCTACCATTTCTTTCGGGTCCATTACTGACCCCACCACTTTGGAAGCACTAGCAGTCAGAGAATCAATGGCACTGGCGGAAGATCTACAGCTACAATCCATTCAAGTGGCCTCGGACTACAAGGTGGTGATCGACGACATTAAGTAGAAGAATGGAGCAGTCTACGGTGCCATCATGCATGAAATCATAGAGTATTCTAGTAGCTTTACATCTTGCAATTTTGTTCATGAGGTCTAAGGTTCCATCATGCATGAAATCATAGAGTATTCTTGTAGTTTTACATCTTGTAATTTTGTTCATGAGTTTAGGAGCTCGAATGTCGAAGCTCACAATTTGGCGAAGCATGCTTTACAACTAGGGAATCGCCGCCGTGTCTGGTTAGGCCACCCTGGGAACCTTTCTTTCATCCATGTGAACTTGGTAACTGTCTAATAAAGCTTCGCTAATCGTCTCAAAAAAATCTTCCCATGATGCCCGTCGGTGGTCGCTTCGGCAACCACCAGTCGGGCATGGGAAAGCATGCGTGAAGGCACCAGGGACACGCCTCATGAGCACATGGGGGTGATAAGTCTCCAATGTATCTATTATTTTTGCTTATTCCATGCTGTTATAGTATCAATCTTTGATGTTTTATATTCATTTTATAATAACTTTATATCATTTTTGGGGACTAACCTATTGACATAGTGCGCAGTGCCAATTGATGTTTTTTGCTTGTTTTGGAGATTTTTTTGGACCAGAAGACAACTTGGGGGCCAAGGAACGACTAGAGGGGAGGCCCGTGGGAACCACAAGACACCAGGGTGCGCCCTGGTGGGTTGTGGGGCGCACGGGGGTCTCATGCACCGCTTCTTCGTCCTATAAATTCCCAAATATTCCAGAAACACTAAGGGAGTCGAGGAAACATAATTCCAGTCGCCGCAAGTTCCAGAACCACGAGATCCAATCTAACACCATCACGGAGGGGTTCATCATCCCCATTATATTGGTGCCTCTTGGATGATGCGTGAGTAGTTCAGCATTGACCTACGGGTCCGTAGGCAGTAGCTAGATGGCTTCTCCTCTCTTTTTGATTCTCAATACAATGGCGTCTTGAAGATCTATTTGATGTAATGACTTTTTGCGGTGTGTTTGTTGTGATCCGATGAAGTTCAAGTTTATGATCAGATCTATATCCATGAATATTATTTGAGTTTTTTTTATCTCTTATATGCATGATTATTTATAGCCTCGTATTTCTTCTTCGAATCTTTGGTTTAGTTAGGCCAACTAGATCGATTTTCTTGCAATGGGAAGAGGTGTTTTGTGATGGGTTTGATCTTACGCTGTCCTCACCCAGTGACAGAAGGGGTGCGAGGCACGTATGTATCGTTGCTATTAAGGATAGCAAGATGGGATCTATTCCTACATGAATAGATCTTGTCTACATCATGTCATCGTTCTTATTGCATTACTCTATTTCTCCATGAACTTAATACACTAGATGCATACTGGATAGCGGTTGATGTGTAGAGTAATACTCCCTCCATTCCCTTATACAAGGCCACTATGAAAAAATACAATTTTCATCTATACAAGGCCACTAACAGTAATCGAGACAAAAAATAATGATGTTTCCACGTACTACCAACTTGTTTAATACTTGCATGCATGTAGTCATAATGACACTGTGGTACTTCTTTCCCATTCCTTCTTTGCATGCATGCGGACGTATTAATGATCCCGGTTAACAAAAAGAATAATTGATTTGCAAAGCACTCATTAATTTTACCTTGGTACCTCTAATTTGAGTTTGTGGCCTTGTATAAGGGAATGGAGGGAGTAGTAGTAGATGCAGAATCATTTCGGTCTACTAATCTAGGATGTGATGCGTATATATTTATCATTGCCTTGGATATCGTCCTAATTATTTGATCTTCTATCAATTGCCCAACAGTAATTTGTCTACCCACCGTGTGCTATTTTCTCGAGAGAAGCCACTAGTGAAATCTACGGTCCCCGGGTCTATCTTTTGTCATATTTGCTTTCCGATCTATCTTTGTCGTATTTGTTTTCAGATCCATATTTCCAAAAACCCAAAAATACATTGCTGCACTTTTTCTTTACTTATTGTATTTCGTGTTTTATTCAGATATATTTATCCAAAATCATACAAATTAATCTATCTTTTTACCGAGGAGGGATTGACAACCCCTCTTACGCGTTGGGTTGCAAGGATTTGTTCTTTGTGTGTAGATATTGTTTACATAGTGTTTCTTGGTTCTCCTACTAGATTGATACCTTGGTTTCATAACCGAGGGAAATACCTACCGTAGTTGTACTGCATCATCCCTTCCTCTTTGGGGAAATACCGACACAGTTTCTAGCCGCATCAAAAGGAATTTCTGGCGCCATTGCTGGGGAGACATCATCAACATTTGTTAGGTTCCTAATCACAAATCTCATCTCCTTACAATTTACATTATTTGCCATTTGCCTTTCGTTTTCATCTCCCCCACTTCACAAAAAATTGCCTTTTTATTCGCCTTCTTTTTCGTTCGCCTTTTTCTCGTTAGATCTAACTTTTTTCTTGCAATCTTGTTTGCCTACCTTGTTATTATGGTTAGCATGACTACCCTTCCTTTGTCACCAGATTTTGAAGTTCTATACTTCAAGCAAAAACAAGGAGAAATTTTGAAAGATACTTGGTATAGGTTAATGGAATCCTATCGCATTTGTAATCTAAAGTGGGATGCAAAGATTTTGCTTCGTAATTTTTACATAAGATTAACTTCGCATCATAGACAACCCTTGGATTTTGCCGCAAAAGGGAACTATATTGAGCTTGATGCTAATGTTGCTTATGAAATCCTAGAAGGAATATTGGGAGTTCCACCACCAAAAAAGGGGTTTTCTTTTCCACAAGAAGGGGTTCAAATTTTAGACAAATTGGGTGATTTACATAAACATTTGGTCGAGTTGCAAAAATATAATGAACCTCTCAAACATATTAGTGGAAACCTCAATCGCATGAATACTTTGATTACTCTTTGCAATAAGCGTTTGAATATTTTAGATCTCAAGACGGTTTCTTTTCCTGAGAATTTGGGGAAGCGTAAAGAGCCTCCCGGGTTTGAAAAATCCCTCACTAAGGTGGCAAAAACCAAAGATGATAATACTTGAATCTATGCATTATGCCTGGCTAGGGCCATAAAACGACAACGCTTGTTGGGAGGCAACCCAATGAATACAATTTATTTTTGGCTTTTCCTTTCTGTTCTTGAGTGTTCACACAATTATGCTATTGTTGTAATTGTGCTTTTATGTTTTAATTAGTGTTTGTGCCAAGTAAAGCCTTTGGGATCATGTTTGGTGATAGTTGATTTGATCTTGTTGAAAAATAGAAACTTTTGCGCCCACTAGCAGAATTATTAAAAACCATAGAAACATTATTGATATACAAATTGCCTACGTTGTCATAATGTTTCAGAATTTTTGGAGTTACAGAAGTATGGACAAAGTCCAGATTACTATAGACTATTCTGTTTTCACAGATTCTGTGTTCGTTGCATTGTCTGCTTATTTTGATAAATCTATGGATTGTATTGGAGGGTATAAGCCATGGTAAAGTTGGAACACAGTAGATATAATGCAATAATAAAATATGAATGGTTTGCAACAATACTTATAGTAGTGATTTGCTTTATTATACTAACGGATCTCACGAATGTTTTGTTAAGTTTTGTGTGATTGAAGTTTTCAAGTTTTGGGTGAGATCACGATGGATGAAGGAATAAGGAGTGAAAAGAGCCTAAGTTTGGGGATGTCCATGGCACCCCAAGATAATATTCAAGGAGAACCAAGCAACTAAGCTTGGAGATACCCCGGAAGGCATCCCCACTTTCTTCTAACGACCATCGATAATTTTACTTGGAGCTATATTTTTATTCGTCACATATCATGAGTTTTGCTTGGAGCAACTTCTATTATATGAGTCTTTGCTTGTTTTTCTTTTTAGTTTGTCACAAGTATCCTTGCTGGACACACCTACTTGAGAGAGCCAAAATTATGCTTTGATTTGGTAGAATTTCTCTATGTGCTTCACTTGATTTTTTTAGCCATGGAATTGCTGTAGTGCTTCACTTATATCTTTTTGAGCATGGTGTGCTTTAATATTTTGAAGAAATACTCTCTTGTTTCACTTAGATTTAGTTGAGAGTTAGTAATTTTTTTTAAAAAAATCTCTCATGCTTCACTTATATTATTTTGAGAGATGAAAATCTGTATGCTCATGTTCTTCACTTAATTTTGTTTGAGCTTGTCAAAAGCAATTGCAACTTATGAAATTAGTCCCAAAGTGATAGATATTCAAGAGGGATATAATAAAAGCTTTCAGAAGATCATTGGACAAAATAAACTTCATTCTTTGTAGTAGTTTTGAGATATGATGATAGTAATATGTGAGTCATGTTGATGAGTAATTATGTTTTAGTAAGAATATTGGTGTTAAGGTTTGTGATTCCCTATGCAAGCATGAAAGTCAATAGTTATGCAATGAAATTACATCCTACTTGTGGTGCATTATTCGGTTTTAGTTATGCTTAATGCTCATTTATGAGAATTTTTGTTTCTTGGTTGGTTGCTTCTCAATCTTTTTGCTAGTCTCCACTTGTACTAAGTAGCAATGCTACTAGTGCATCTAAATCCTTAAACCTAGTTTTGGCATATAAGTCCACCATACCTACCTATATGCGGTATTTCTGTGCCGTTCTAAGTAAATTTGTATGTGCCATCTATAATTTTCAAAATGAATTTCCTTTTTGTGTGCTTGTACCGCTCATGAAGCGGCAGGGGGTGGCCAATATTTTCCATGCTAGATGTGCTATTCTCAAGATGAGTGTTTATTCACTTGCCATTGCACGAGAGTAAGACGGTAATAGGGATGCCGAGTCTCAAAATGAAAAAGAAATTTACTTTACGTTGTCAAATAACAAATTCCTTGGAAAGTGTTGGTATGGACGGTACCCGTGGATACAACTAGTCGTGGAGTGTTAAAGTATGGTGGGAAAAGGAATAAATTTATATTGTCCAATGATCTTCATGATTTTTTTATTATATCCATCTTGAATATCTATCACTTTGGGACTAATTTCATAAGTTGCAATTGCTTTTGACAAGCTCAAACAAATTTAAGTGAAGAACATGAGCATAAAGGTTTTCATCTCTTAAAATAATATAAGTGAAGCATGAGAGAATTTATTCAAAAATTTACTAACACTCAAATGAATCTAAGTGAAGTATGAGAGCATTTCTTCAAAAATATTAAAGCACACCATGCTCAAAAAGATATAAGTGAAGCACCAGAGCAATTCCATAGCTCAAAAAATTTAAGTGAAACATAAAGAGCAATTCTAACAAATCATAGCATAATTTTGGCTCTCTCAAATAGGTGTGTCCATCAAGGATACTCGTGAAAAACTAAAAAGCAAAACAAGCAAAGACTCATATAATACAAGACGCTCCAAGCAAAACTCATGATATGTGACGAATAAAAATATAGCTCCAAGTAAAATACTGATGGTCGTTAGAAGAAAGAGGGGATGCCTTCTAGGGCATCCCCAAGCTTACTTGCTTGGTTCTCCTTGAATAATAACTTGGGGTGCCATGGGGCATCCCCAAGCTTAGGCCCTTTTCACTCCTTATTCCTTCATCCATCATGATCTCACCCAAAACTTGAAAACTTCATTCACACAAAACTTAACAAAACCTTCATGAGATCCGTTAGTATAAGAAAACCAATCTTTACTTTAAGTACTATTGCAAACCCATTCAAATTTTGTTATTTTATTGTACCTACTCTATTCTAACTTTACCATGGCTTATACCCCCCGATACAAACCATAGATTCATCAAAATAAGCACACAATGTAACGAAAACATAATCGGATAGATGTTGATGATGTCTCCCCAGCAACTGCGCCAGAAATTCCTTTTGATGTCTCTTGAAACTGCGTCGGTATTTCCCCAAAGAGGAAGGGATGATGCAGTACAGCCACGGTAGGTATTTCCCTTAGTTATGAAACCAAGGTATCAATCTAGTAGGAGAACCAAGAACACTATGTAAACAGTACCTGCACACAAAGAACAAATACTTGCAACCCGACGCGTAGGAGGGGTTGTCAATCCTTCCTCGGGCAAAAGATAGATTGGTTTGTATGATTTTGGATAAATAGATCTCGCAATAACACAAAATAAAATAAGTAATAAAAAAGTGCAGCAAGGTATTTTTGGGTTTTTGGAATAATAAATCTGAAAATAAAAGCAAATAAAAATAGATCTCCAAGCAAATATGATAAATAATAGACCCGGGGGCCGTAGATTTCACTAGTGGCTTCTCTCAAGAAATAGCACACTGTGGGTAAACAAATTACTGTTGGGCAATTGATAGAAGATCGAATAGTTATGACGATATCCAAGGCAATGATCAATATATAGGCATCACGTCCAAGATTACTAGAACGACTCTTGCCTGCATCTACTACTATTACTCCACACATCGACTGCTATCCAGCATGCATCTAGTGTATTAAGTTCATGGAGAAATGGAGTAATGCAATAAGAACGATGACATGATGTAGATGAGATCTATTCATGTAGGAATAGCCCCCATCTTGTTATCCTTAACAACAACGATACATGCGTGTCTTGCTGCCCCTTCTGTCACTGGGAAAGAACACCACAAGATCGAACCCATCACAAAGCATCTCTTCCCACGACAAGAAAAATTGATCTAGTTGGCCTAACTAAACCAAAGATTCCAAGAATAAATACGAGGCTATAAATAATCATGCATATAAGATACTCCCTCCGTTCCTTGATATAAGGTGTATAGATTTTTGAGAAAAAGTCCGAAATATAAGGTTTATTGCGTTGCACCACTTGTTTGGATAATTTCTTAAGGGATTTGGTTACATTTCCTTATATAGGGCAAGCTCCTCTATTTTCTCATGTCAATTAGTCAGGTGTAATCTCTCACAAAACTTGTGAAATTTTCCCTCCACATGCGTTCTTTAATTTCCATGCCAAAAACTATACACCCTATATTGAGGAACGGAGGGAGTATCAAAGAAAACTCAAATAATATTCATGGATATAGATCTGATCATAAACTCAAAGTTCATCGGATCCCAACAAACACACCGCAAAAAAGAGTTACATCAAATAGATCTCGAAGAGACCATTGTATTGAGAATCAAAAGAGAGAGAGAGAGAGAGAGGAAGCCATATAGCTACTACCTATGGACCCGTAGGTCTATGGAGGACTACTCACACATCATCGGAGAGGCACCAATGAGGATGATGACCCCCTCTATGATGGTGTTAGATTGGATATCGTGGTTCTGGAACTTGCGGCGGCTGGAATTGTGTTTCATCGATTCCCCTAGGGTTTCTGGAATATTTGGGAATTTATAGGGCGAAGAGGCAGTGCATGGGGGGCTACGTGGGGGGCACAACCCCCCTGGGCGCGCCCTGGTGGGTTATGCTCCCCACGAGCCTCCCCTCTGGTACTTCTTTGGCCCACTGGGTGTCTTCTGGTCCAGAAAAAATCTCCAAAAAGTTTTGCTGCATTTGGACTCCGTTTGGTACCGATATTCTGCGAAGTAAAAAACAACAACTGGCACTAGGCACTATGTCAATAGGTTAGTCCCAAAAAATGATATAAAGTTGCTATATAATGATTGTGAAACATCCAAGGATGATAATATAACAACATGGAACAATCAAAAATTATAGATACGTTGGAGACGTATCATTGAATTACTCCATTTCTCCATGAACTTAATACACTAGATGAATGCTAGATAGCGGTCGATGTGTGGAGTAATAGTAGTAGATGCAGAATCGTTTCGGTCTACTAATCTTGGACGTGATGCCTATATATTGATCGTTGTCTTGGATATCGTCATAATTATTTGTACTTCTATGAATTGCCCAACAGTAATTTGTCTACCCACTATGTGCTATTTTCTTGAGAGAAGCCACTAGTGAAATCTATGGCCCCCAGGTCTATCTTTTATCATATTTGCTTTACGATCTATCTTTTGTCGTATTTGTTTTCGGATCTATATTTCCAAAAACCCAAAAATACATTGCTTCACTTTTTCTTTACTTATTTTATTTCGTGTTTTATTTAGATCTGTTTATCCAAACTCATACAAATTAATCTATCTTTTTACCAAGGAGGGATTGACAACCCCTCTTACGCGTTGCGTTGCGAAGATTTGTTCTTTGTGTGCATGTATTACATAGTGTGGCTTGGTTCTCCTACTGGATTGATACCTTAGTTTCATAATTGTGGGAAATGCCTACCGTAGATGTACTGCATCATCCCTTCCTATTTGGGGAAATACCGACGCAGTTTCTAGCCGCATCAGGGGGTAATTCTGTCGGGCATCATGCAGTTCCTGCAAGCCATCGATGAGCTCGGGGGCGGCATGGAGGCGCCAACCATGCGACTGGTGTGGGCGAGGGAGCTACTCCATGCGCGTGACCCTCGTGCCACAGCTCATGAGTAATCTGGCCAGCTTCTCATGCGTAGAGATGAACGAGCTACCATGAGTGTTCGTCTTGTCCTTGTCGGCGTGTTGCAATCCAATGAGCTGCCACTGGTGTGTTGTTGCTGGTAAGGTGGTCAAGTAAATGCCAGAGGGAGAGGCCGGACACAACCAAGAATTGACAATGACGGCCCCACATGTCATAACTGTCAACATAATTATCAACCTAATGGATTTGACTATATTGTGCCATGTCAGGCCTGACTTGTGGGACATCCGTGTCATAATTGGGTTTATTTCGGCCGAACCGACACCTACAAAATTTGGTAGTTTTTAGCACAAAAATGATAGGTTTTAGGAGAGGAAATGATAGTCTTTTGGAACACATACTTGTATTGTTGTAGTTTTTTCATTAAATGCTCTCTTTAAATAGCAGATGAAATATGACCATTGAGCTAGATCTGTCTTGGTGAAAGACCGGGATAGCGATACACAAGGAAATGAAATTTAATGTAGTTTTGAATCATACCCTATTGTGAACTTCTGATAGCAACCCTTTTTTGTAGTAACAAAGGATGAACTTAAGAACCTACTCTTGCGAACTTTTTTACTGAACACAGTACACACGCTGAAAGAGCATGGTGCCCCCATGCTTGATTTTGATAATTGATGACAATCCCTATGGACTAATGTTTGCCTTGAGTTATATTTGAAGGGGTTGTTCATAGGCAATGCTTGAAGACCATATGTTGGCTTCAAGGTTGAAAGAAGGAGATTATGTGTTGACCAAGGTGGTATTCAAGGATTTATCCAAAGATTGATCATGTGATAGTTGAGCCTATTGCAAGCATGCTTGAAGAAGAAGTTTGTGTGAACATTCATGTTTACCTTCAAGAAATCATCTTTATGAAGAGAGAAGATAAGGTACAAGGTTGATCAAGTGTAAGTCAAAAGAGTGATTTAGTTTGATCAACACACAAAGCATAGAAGATGTGCCGAGAAGGATCAAGTGATCTCATCGTATGGTAAGCATTGTCCATTACGCTTTGTGTACTTACCCATGGTCTATGTGAGAGTTCTTTGTGGGGTTAGGTATGTTTCCATGGGCGTGCATCAAAATAAAGATACTCCCTCCGTCCGAAAAAAGTTGTCCACACTTTAGTTCATTTGCAATTTTGCAAAAAAGCCCTTCCACCTTTTAAACTGTTGCTAATCATCCCCCCTTTGCTTCTTCCTCCTTCCTCCGTTGCCCGCCCGCACAGTGGTCACTGCAGCCACCATCGGCACCTGCAGTCGGGCCACAACGCTCGACGACGGCCAACCTGCGCCGGCCACACGGAGGCTGCTCAAGCTCATGCTGCTCCATGTTCATCGGGAAGAACTGGAGCCCCCACCAGCGAGGCCCTGGCCCCCGATCCGGACCCCAATCCATCCCCCGGCAGTGAGGCCCTGGCCGTGCTCTCCCTCCATGCCTCTGACCTGCCCGCAGACTTCGCCGTCGCCGGCCATGAGATCACCAAGAAGGACGAGGACGAGGGGTACGTGACGGCCGCGTCCAGGAGTGGGAGCAGTACGGCCGCGCCCGGAGGAGGGACGAGTTCCAAGGGCTCGAGGAGGAGGACGGCTGCGGCGACACCAGCCTGCCTAGTCCTAGAAGCAGCGGCTACGTCGCTGAGTAGGGTAAGAAGAAGGTCGTGCTCCTCCTGCTATTGCTCCTCCACCCGGAGCTCCTCTGCAGGACCGGCGACTGGTGGTGGTGGTGGTGGATGTCTCTGCTGCTACCCCTCTTCCCTTGCACGTGGCAGTGCTGCTGCTCCTCTGCCCTGCTCCTTGTGCTGCTGCTAGAGGTCGTGTTCCTCAGGAAGAAGAAGAAGGATGTAAAATTCAGTTAAAATTTCAGGTTTCAATTAATCTGTACTCCAAACTGTTAAAATTTACTGTGTATTTTTAGCAATGTAGCATTGAGCCTGAATGTTTTTGACAGTACACAAGTTTGAATTGTGAGTAATATCCTAATCTATATAGTGACTGCATATTGTCCCAGTGATGCATTCCCAAGTTTCAGAAATCCCAGAAACAGTTAACAGTTTCAGACAGTTTTAGTTAACCGTTTTTCAGACAAAACGGATTTACCAAGTTGTTGTTGCACCCCTTTAGTCCTGTTATCATCACTTGTCACTATATTGTTGAATGGGAATCAATAAGTGTCCATTTTCTGCAGATCTAGTGGTAGATCAAATTTCAGTCATGATGTTTATATTAATAAGAAAAGAAAAAGGAACAAGTCTGTGAGGATGATATTTCTACTGCTTGCTTTACGTCAATGTTTTAAACTTTTGTCTCGCAGCTCCTGAAGGTTCTGACTTTTGTTGGATTAAAAGCTTCTTGCTAAATTATTGGATTAGATTATAATGCCATGCAACTTCTTGGATTAAGAAGTTGACTAAATTATTCAGCTGTAGTAGTTTGATGTTGACCCTCCCCCTACATTACACTGGACAATTGAATTGTTGTTGACCTGACCCTCCTCCTACATTACACTGGACAATTGAATTGTTGTTGACCCTCCTGCTACATTACACTAGACAATTGAATTGTTGTTGACCCTCCTCCTACATTACACTGGATAATTGAACATGTGCTGAAGGAGTACTCCAGTAGGAGTGCATGTACAGGTTCAGTAAATTGCTATGGTTGTCGAAAGTGTTAGGAAAAAAGCGCTATGGTGATAGACTAAGCAATCAACCTAAAATTAAATCTCCTTTTATGCCTTTTAATGCTCCTTGTGTGCATTCTTTTGTAATCTTGATCAATTGATCAATCTTAGACACTGAGCATCGTACCATTAGGTTCTGTTAACTGACCATGTTTAGGTAATTTATTTTTATTACTTGGAGTTATTTGGATTTATTTGAATTACTTGGAATTATTTGAAAAGACTAGCCCTACCGCAAAAATTTCATTACATGAGTACACTGTAGGACAACATTAATCAAACTTCATTACATGACCTCTCTGAATTTTGTCATGGTTTCAGACCTAACTAGCACAACTTGACCCATTCACCACAATTGTCCCAATTCAAACAATTTGGAATTTCTTAATTTATCTATAGAGTGGCCACACTAGGAGTACTTGCTTCTTAATTCTGGCATTCTCTCATTTTGTTACTAGGACTAGTTTCTAATCTAAATTTTTATGTCTTAACTTGGGCTGCTTGAGCCTTCCACCATTTTAACCAAAAAGGATAAATAAATCCTTCGAGGCGTCCAAATTAACATCAGCATCAGGACTATCAATACATTAATGGTAGCACTTTTTTCTAATCAATACTCAAACTTTCAAAGAACAACCTATATGTTTTGTTCAATATACAAATCAATATGCATTGACAATTGAAATGCAGAGACACAAAATGGCAGAATCTTACTGCACATAATGTTAACATAATGGCAGAATCTTACTGCACATTGTGTTGCTTTAGAGACAAATGGTTCCAAAAAGATCAAAATTTCAGACTTTGGGCACGAGGAGAAGGACCTGCAGACTTGCAGAGCACTTGGGCACTTGGACATTGAGGAGGAGCCTGGGATGTTGAGGAGGAGCCGTCGTCGTTAGGGTCGAATTCCATTGCAGTCGCCATCCACTGGGCATGCATGATTAACTGAAATGATATGCGCATGGGCATGAGCATGGGAAGTTAACTCACTTCCATAGCAGTAACTTAAAATAAACATTTGTAAATTAACTAAAATTAAGTTAACAAAAAGGAAGGCATGGGCATGGGCAAGTTAACTCAAAAGGAAAGTACAGTAAGGTGTCATCTCAAAATTCTAACAGTTGATACAATGCTCACACTACTGAACTGGGATTAAAGATTCCGTTTTTATGCAGTATATTGACATTGTCATTGTGGTTTCAGTGGAATAAAGGTTCAGTGTTCATGGCATATAGGAGTATTCAGTGTCACTTGGATCAGACTGCCACTAACCACGGGTAGGTCGGCTGGAAGGAAGGCACGACGGTGGCGCCGTTCTGGTGATCCAACCTGCTTATCTCGCTCGCCACATACATCTTCCATGGGCTGTTGTAGGGAGGGAAGACCGGAGGATCCACAGGTCAATGGTGATCCACATCCGCATCCCAAAAGGAGAGGGGAGAGGATGATAGCGCAGCTCATTGGTGAATCCATGAGCAACCTCGTGTCGTCCGTAGCACGGGGATGTCAGCAGCAAGGCAGTCGAGGAAGGGGATGGGGAAAGGTGGGAATTTTAGGGATGGGAAAAGGGGAACGAGGAAGCTGGGTGGGGGAGCGGTGGAGCTGCGCGGCGCGACGGCGCGGCGTGGTGGAGCTGCAAGGCGTCGCCGGCGTCGCGAAGAAACAGTGGAGCGGCGCGGCGGAACGACATGGTGGCGCTGCGCGAAGTGGAGCTGCGTTGTGTCGGAGACGATGGACCGCGGGTTAGGTCGGTGAAAGCTGGAGGTTTTTCTTCAAAATGACCATGGTGACAACTTTTTCCGGACGAAGGGAGTATCATATAACCCATGGAGGATGACATCAAGTGGTGATCGTCATCAAGGTTGCGGTGTGCAAGTTCAAGTGGAGCATCATGGGGAGATCATGCTTGAAGCTTACCATCCATTCTCATGATAATGGACATGTGAAGATGTGCCTAAGAGAGGCTCGCCCATAGTGGAGTATGTGGGAGCAATCTACTTGTCTTCATCGAGTGTGCGCAATCAAGAAAGGTGTTCCAATTTGAGAAGGTCAAGATCGTCATCGTCTAGCTCAAGTGGATTATGAGCAAGGCAAAGGTTTGGCCTTGGTAGGTTTTTAATTTTATCGATCTCATGGTGTTAGTTGGGAGACCGAGTTATAGGATCGATTATCGTACTATCAAGGGGTGTTCTCGAGTGAGTAGCTTGATCATATCGTTCGTAGAGAGCTCAAACCATTGCATTCTTGGAATCAACTTTCTTGGTTCTTGTTTGGCTTTTCTCTGTGTGATTTTTGGAGCTTGTGGTCATCTTCATGATAAGCTCGAGTACATCGAAAACGGATTTCTTATGAATCATCTATTGTGTTTTCGATGTTGGAGTTTTTGTCGGTTCTTCACTCCTGAAGGTTTCACACCTGTATATCATGGGCATATCTCTTTTGCCTCTTCGTAAGATTTCTAGGCATGATTTGATAGTTATTGTCATTATCTTTTCAATCAAGGTTGAGTTCATCAAAATCAGAGTTCATTTGCAAAAGTTATGGCAGTTTTCGTCTTCTTGCATCCATATGTTTTACTTGGGCAATTTTGCAGCACCCAAGCCGTAGTATGCTACCTCTTGAGCATGTGTTGGTTTTCCCTTGAAGAGGAAAGGGTGATGAAGCAAAGTAGCGTAAGTATTTCCCTCAGTTTTTTGAGAACCAAGGTATCAATCCAGTAGGAGGCCACACGCAAGTCCCTCATACCTACACAAACAAATAAGAACCTTGAAACCAACGCGATAAAGGGGTTGTCAATCCCTTCACGGCCACTTGCAAAAGTGAGATCTGATAGAGATGATAAGATAATATTTTTGGTATTTTTTATGATAAAGATTGAACATAAAGATTGCAAAATAAAAATATATTGGAAACTTATATGATGGAAAATAGACCCGGGGGCCATAGGTTTCACTAGTGGCTTCTCTCAAGATAGCATAAGTATTACGGTGGGTGAACAAATTACTGTCAAGCAATTGATAGAAAAGTGCATAGTTATGAGAATATCTAGGCATGATCTAGTATATAGGCATCATGTCCGTGACAAGTAGAACGGCTCCTGCCTGCATCTACTACTATTACTCCACACATCGACCGCTATCCAGCATGCATCTAGAGTATTAAGTTCATAGGAACAGAGTAACGCATTAGGTAAGATGACATGATGTAGAGGGATAAACTCAAGCAATATGATATAAACCCCATCTTTTTATCCTTGATGGCAACAATACAATATGTGTCGTTTCCCTTTCTGTTACTGGGATCGAGCAACGCAAGATTGAACCCAAAGCTAAGCACTTCTCCCATTGCAAGAAAGATCAATCTAGTAGGCCAAACCAAACTGATAATTCAAAGAGACCTGCAAAGATATCAAATCATACATAAAAGAATTCAGAGAAGATTCAAATATTGTTCATAGATAATCTTGATCATAAACCCACAATTCATTGGATCTCGACAAACACATCGCAAAAAAGAGTTACATCGAATAGGTCTCCTAGAAGACCGAGGAGAACTTTGTATTGAGATCTAAAGAGAGAGAAGAAGCCATCTAGCTAATAACTATGGACCCGAAGGTCTGTGGTAAACTACTCACACATCATCGGAGAGGCTATGGTGTTGATGTAGAAGCCCTCCGTGATCGATTCCCCCTCCGGCGGAGCGCAGGAAAAGGCCCCAAGATGGGATCTCACGGGTGCAGAAGGTTGCTGCGGTGGAAATAGGGTTTCGTGGTGCTCCTGGGTGGTTTCGGGGTACGTAGGTATATATAGGAAGAAGAAGTAGGTCGGTGGAGCCACGAGGGGCTCACGAGGGTGGAGGGCGTGCCCAGAGGGTAGGCGCGCCCCCTGTCTCGTGGCTTCCTCGTTCGTTTCTTTACGCCCGCTCCAAGTCCTCTGGATCACATTTGTTCCAAAGATCACGCTCCCGAAGGTTTCATTCCGTTTGGAATCAGTTTGATATTCCTTTTCTGCGAAACACTGAAATAGGCAAAAAAACAGCAATCTGCACTGGGCCTTGGGTTAATAGGTTAGTCCCAAAAATAATATAAAAGTGTATAATAAAGCCCATTAAACATCCAAAACAGAATATATAATAGCATGGAGCAATAAAAAATTATAGATACGTTGGAGACGTATCAAGCATGCCCAAGCTTAATTCCGGCTCGTCCTCGAGTAGGTAAATGATAAAAACAGATTTTTTTGTGTGGAATGCTACTTATCATATTCTTCAATGTAATTTTCTTTATTGTGGCATGAATGTTCATATCCGAAAGATTCAAGATAAAAGTTTAATATTGACATAAAAATAATAATACTTCAAGCATACTAACTAAGCAATTATGTCTTCTCAAAATAACATGGCCAAAGGAAGTTAATCCCTATAAAATCATATAGTTTGGTCGTGCTCCATTTTCGTCACACAAGAATGCTCTCATCTTGCACAACCCTGATGACAAGCCAAGCAATTGTTTCACACTTTAGTAATCTCAAACTTTTTCAACTTTCACGTAATACATGAGCGTGAGCCATGGATATAGCACTACGGTGGAATAGAATATAATGATGGGGGTTGTGTGGATAAGACAAAAAAGGAGAAAGTCTCAAATTGACGCGGCTAATCAATGGGCTAGGGAGATGCCCATCAATTGATGTCAATGCAAGGAGTAGGGATTGCCATGCAACAGATGCACTAGAGCTATAAATGTATGAAAGCTCAACAAAAGAAACTAAGTGGGTGTGCATCCAACTTGCTTGCTCATGAAGACCTAGGGCATTTGAGGAAGCCCATTGTTGGAATATATATACAAGCCAAGTTCTTTAATGAAAAATTCCCACTAGTATATGAAAGTGACAAATAAGAAATTCTCTATCATAAAGATCATGGTGCTACTTTGAAGCACAAATGTGGAAAAAGGATAGTAGCATTGCCCCTTTTTATTTCCTTTTTTTGGGCCTTTTGTTTTTTATTTGGCCTTTTTTGGGACAATGCTCTATTAATGATGATCATCACACTTCTATTCATTTACAACTCAATGATTACAACTCGATACTTAGAACAAAATATGACTCTATATGAATGCCTCCGGCGGTGTACCGGGATGGGCAACGAATCAAGAGTGACATGTATGAAATAAAAGCGTGTCATAATAAACGGAACGGTGGAAAGTTGCATGGCAATATATCTCGGAATGGCTATGGAAATGCCATAATAGGTAGGTATGGTGGTTGTTTTGAGGAAGATATAAGGAGGTTTATGTGTGATAGAGCGTATCATGTCACGGGGTTTGGATGCACCGGAGAAGTTTGCACCAACTCTCAAGGTGAGAAAGGGCAATGCACTGTACCGAAGAGGCTAGCAATGATGGAAGGTTGAGAGTGCGTATAATCCATGGACTTAACATTAGTCATAAAGAACTCACATACTTATTGCAAAAATATACAATTCATCAAAAACCAAGGACTATGCGCATGCTCCTAGGGGGATAGATTGGTAGGAAAAGACCACCGCTCGTCCCTGACCGCCACTCATAAGGATGACAATCAAAGAACACCTCATCTTTCAAATTTGTCACACAACGTTTACCATACGTGCATGCTACGAGACTTGCAAACTTCAACACAAGTATTTCTCAAATTCACAACTACTAAACTAGCACAACTTTAATATCACTATCTCCATATCTCAAAACAATCATCAAGCATCAAACTTCTCTTAGTATTCAATGCACTTATATGGAAGTTTTTATTATGTCCATCTTGGATGCCTATCATATTAGGACTAATTGTATAACCAAAGAAAATTACCATGATGTTCTAAAGGACTCTCAAGATAATATAAGTGAAGCATGAGAGATCAATAATTTCTATAAAATAAAACCACCGCCGCGCTCTAAAAGATATAAGTGAAGCACTAGAGCAAAATTGTTTAGCTCAAAAGATATAAGTGAAGCATATAGAGTATTCTAATAAATTCCGATTAATGTGAGTCTCTATCAAAAGGTGTGTACAGCAAGGATGATTGTGGTGAACTAAAAATCAAAGACTCAAATCATACAAGACGCTCCAAGCAAAACACATATAATGTGGTGAATAAAAATATAGCTCCAAGTAAAGTTACCGATGGACGAAGAAAAAAGGGGGGATGCATTCCGGGGCATCCCCAAGCTTAGGATTTTTGGTTTTCCTTGGATTTTCCCTTGGGGTGCCTTGGGCATCCCCAAGCTTAGGCTCTTCCCACTCCTTGTTCCATAATCCATCAAATCTTTACCCAAAACTTGAAAACTTCACAACACAAAACTTAAGAGAAAATCTCGTGAGCTCCGTTAGCGAAAGAAAACAAAACACCACTTCAAGGCACTGTAATGAACTCATTATTTATTTATATTGGTGTTAAACCTACTGTATTCCAACTTCTCTATTGTTCATAAACTCCAATACTAGCCATAGATTCATCAAAATAAGCAAACAACACACAAAAACAGAATCTGTCAAAAACAGAACAGTCTGTAGTAATCTGTATCAAACGCATACTTATGGAACTCCAAAAATTCTAAAATAAATTGCTGAACATGAGGAATTTATTTATTAATCATCTGCAAAAATAATCAACTAAATATCACTCCCAGTAAAACGTTATAGCTAATCTCGTGAGCGCTAAAGTTTCTGTTTTTTACAGCAAGATCAAAAAGACTTCACCCAAGTCTTCCCAAAGGTTCTACTCAGCACAAACACTTATTAAAACATAAAATCACATCTAAATAGAGGCTAGAGCAAATATTTATTGAATAACAGCAAGTAAAAATATTGGGTTGTCTCCCAACAAGCCCTTTTCTTTAAAGCCTTTTAGCTAGGCAGTGATAATTTTAATGATGCTCACATGAAAGAAAAGAGTTGAAGCGCAAAGAGAGCATCATAAAACACGTGACAAACACATCTAAGTATAACATACTTCCTATGCATAGGAATATTATAAGCAAACAAATTTTCAAGACAAGCAAAAACTAGCATATGCAAGGAAGGAGAAAGAAACAATAACAATCTCAACATAACGAGAGGTAATTTAGTAACATGAGAATTTCTACAACCATATTTTCCTCTCTCATAATAATTAAATGTAGGATCATAGGCAAATTCAACAAAATAGCTATCACATAACATATTCTCAACACGATCCACATGCATGCGAAGTTGACACTCTTCCAAAAGAGTGGGATGATCATTAACTAAAGTAAAGACCTCTCCAAACCCACTTTTATCAAAAATACCATAAGATTGAACATTCTCCAAATATGTGGGATCTAAAGTTGACACTATTCCAAACCCACTTTCAATATTATTGCAAACACTATTGTCAATCTCATATTCATCATGGGGCTTAAATAAATTTTCAAGATCATAAGAAGAATCACCCCAATCATGATCATTGCAACAAGTAGAGGACATAGCAAAACTAGCATCCCCAAGCTTACGGTTTTGCATATTATTAGCACAATTTACATCAATAGAATTTATAATAAAATTATTGCAATCATGCTTTTTATTCAAAGATCTATCATGAATCGCTTCATAAAGTACTTCATCACAATTTTCAGATTCACGAATTTCAAGCAAAACCTCATAAAGATAATCTAGTGCCTTCAACTCACTAGGAATAGGTTCATCATAATTGGATCTCTTAAAGAGATTATCAAGTGGATGAGGATCCACAAAATTTTAGCAAGCGAAGATGCAAGCAAAAAGAAGGTACATGGTAACACAAGATCGAGCAGAAGAAGGGCGAAAGAAAAGGGCAAATCTTGTGAAGTGGGGGAGAGGAAAACGAGAGGCAAATGGAAAATAATGTAATGCGAGGGACAAGTTTTTTTGATGGGTACTTGGTATGTCTTGACTTGTGTGTAGACTCCCCGGCAACGGCGCCAGAAATCCTTCTTGCTACCTCTTGAGCATGCGTTGGTTTTCCCTTGAAGAGGAAAGGGTGATGCAGCAAAGTAGCGTAAGTATTTCCCTCGGTTTTTTGAGAACCAAGGTATGAATCTAGTAGGAGGCCACACACAAGTCCCTCGTACCTACACAAACAAATAAGAACCTTGCAACCAACGCGATAAAGGGGTTTTCAATCCCTTCACGACCACTTGCAAAAGTGAGATCTGATAGAGATGATTAGATAATATTTTTGGTGTTTTTTTCTGATAAAGATTGAAAGTAAAGATTGCAAAATAAAAATATATTGGAAACTTATATGATGGAAAATAGACCCAGGGGCATAGGTTTCACTAGTGGCTTCTCTCAAGATAGCATAAGTATTACGGTGGGTGAACAAATTACTATTGAGCAATTGATAGAAAAGTGCATAGTTATGAGAATATCTAGGCATGATCATGTATATAGGCATCACGTCCGTGACAAGTAGACCAACTCCTGCCTGCATCTACTACTACTACTGCACACATCGACCGCTATCCAGCATACATCTAGAGTATTAAGTTCATAAGAACTGAGTAACGCATTAGGTAAGATGACATGATGTAGAGGGATAAACTCAAGCAATATGATATAAACCCCATCTTGTTATCCTCGATGGCAACAATACATGTCGTTTCCCTTTCTGTCACTGGGATCGAGCAACGCAAGATTGAACCCAAAGCTAAGCACTTCTCCCATTACAAGAAAGATCAATCTAGTAGGCCAAACCAAACTGATAATTCAAAGAGACTTGGAAAGTTAACCAATCATACATAAAAGAATTCAGAGAAGATTCAAATATTGTTCAAAGATAATCTTGATCATAAACCCACAATTCATCGGATCTTGACAAACACACCGCAAAAAAGAGTTACATCGAATAGATCTCCAAGAAGATCGAGGAGAACTTTGTATTGAGATCCAAAGAGAGAGAAGAAGCCATCTAGCTAATAACTATGGACCCGAAGGTCTGTGGTAAACTACTCACACATCATCGAAGAGGCTATGGTGTTGATGTAGAAGCCCTCCGTGATCGATTCCCCCTCCGGCGGAGCGCCGGAAAAGGCCCCAAGATGGGATCTCACGGGTATAGAAGGTTGCGACGGTGGAAATAGGGTTTCGTGGTGCTCCTGGATGGTTTCAGGGTACGTAGGTATATATAGGAGGAAGAAGTAGGTCGGTGGAGCCACGAGGGACCCATGAGGGTGTAGGGCGCGCCCCTGCCTCATGGCTTCCTCGTTCGTTTCTTGATGTCCACTCCAAGTCCTCTGGATCACGTTTGTTCCAAAAATCACGCTCCCGAAGGTTTCATTCCGTTTGGACTCCGTTTGATATTCCTATTCTGCGAAACACTGAAATAGGCAAAAAAACCAGCAATCTGCATTGGGCCTTGAGTTAATAGGTTAGTCCCAAAAATAATATAAAACTGTATAATAAATCCCATTAAACAGCCAAAATATAATATATAATAGCATGGAGCAATAAAAAATTATAGATACGTTGGAGACGTATCATAGTACCACCCTGGCCCATGGTATTATTGCTTGGCGGTACTTCCGCAGACCAGTACCGCACCCACTACTGCTACCCATAATAAATGACTGTAGCATGGTAGTAGAATGGTAGTACCAGTTGCGCGGTACTTCCGCGTTCTACTGCCGCTGCTACTACCGCTTATTTTGAGGCTGTTGTTTCCCTTTCAGCATTTACAGTACTTGGGTGGTAGTTAATCGATAGTACCGCTTAAGGCAGTACTTCCGCATTGGCGCCACTCCAGTACCGCGGTTTCACCAAGCTATGTGATCCGAAGCGGTAGTACCGCTCGGATGGACAGGAGTACCGCTCCGGCGGCACTACCGCTCTAGTACTACTATACTCACTCGCTTCAGGCTGGAACTGCAGCTTGAAAAGGTAGTACAGCTCCTTTGAGTGGCAGTACCGCTTTACTACGAGCTGGGCATACTGGTTGGATCTGAGCCCCCTGTATGAAAGAGGGTATTCTTCCCCAATGGTTCTTATCCCTTTGAGCTCGTGTTTCCCCTCCATTGTTGACCCTCCTTGAGCTTGCTAACTCTCAATCCCTCCAATGATTCTTTCTCCTTTTTAGGGAAAAGAGGGAGGAGATCTAGATCTACGTTTCCACCAATCCATCTCTCCTCTAAGTGAGGGGAACCCTTTGGATCTAAATCTTCAAGTTCTTTCTGTTCTCTTCTTTGTTCCTTCTCTCATCTTCCTCCATAGTTCATAATTTGCTTATTGTCGGTTGCCGGAGTGACAGAAGCCTGAACATGGATAAGTGGGTTATTGCGTATGGGATTATAGGACTTGATACTTAATGTATGGTTGGGTTTTACCTTAATGGTATTTAGTAGTTGCGAATGCTTGCTAGAGTTTCAATCATAAGTGCATATGATCCAAGTAGATAAAGTATGTTAGCTCATGCCTCTCCCTCATATAAAATTGCAAGAATGATTACCGGTCTAATTATCAATTGCCTAGGTGACTTTCTTGTTGACAAAATCTATCTACTTTTATTATCTCGCAATTTACTCATAGTTTTATTCTCGCGAAGTACTCGTAGTTTTATTCTTGCAAAATAGTTTTATACTTGTGCTAGGTAAAGCAAACGTAAAGTGTGCTAGAGTTGTATCGGTGGTCGATAGAGCTTGAGGGAATATTTTTTCTACCTTTAGCTCCTCGTTGGGTCCCAGACTCTTATTTATCAAAAAAGGCTACAAATGATCCCCTATACTTGTGGGTTATCAAGACCTTTTTCTGGCGCCGTTGCTGGGGAGCAATAGCGTGAGGGTGAATATTCTCGTGTGTGCTTGTTTGCTTTACCACTAAGTAATTTTTATTTTGTGTTCTTGTTTTCTATCTTTAGTGATGGGTAGGAAACGCAAAATACCAAAAATAGATGTACCTACTAAACCAATGGTTGAAGAACCACCCAAAATCTATCATACTACTGAAGCTTTTTCACTTGGATCATCTTCGATCCCTATGTGCTCGTGCTGAAACCCCAACTAGCTTAGTTCAGGGAAAATCATTAAATGAGCATGCTTATTTTGTGCGACAACGCTTATCTCAAAAAGGGAAACTTTTATGGCATCATATTAATAGTGTGTATTGTTATGCTTTGAATTTATGCGAAATACATGATTTTACTTGTTGTCATAAAGACCCTAAAAAACACCTTCCCTTCCAATGTGAGTTTAAGGATAATATAATTTTATCTTCTTATGCCAAGGGGGTTTATAATTATTATTATATTGGACAAACTGAAGAATTTGTTGCTTTTAATGTATGAAATTGCTTCTTTGATTGAAAAGTATGATGCTACTCTTAACAAATCTTAAAATTTTGCCATACTTAAATATTGCTATGAAAATTATTATTCTAATGCTTATATTAAACCATATATTGAGGACTTCTCCGCTGTCCAAGAAGAGACTAATATTTTGCAGGAGCCTATGAAAGAAGAAATTGATGAAACTGTGAGCTCATTGGATGAAAAAGATGATGAGGAGAGCGAAGAACAAGCGGAGGAAGAACAGATTAGCTACTCGTGCCCACCTTCTAATGAGAGTAACTCTTCAACTCATACATTGTTTAATGTCCCTTCGTGCTTACCAAAGGATGAATGATATGATAATTGTCATGATCCCGTTGATTCATTTGAAATATCCCTTTTTAATGAACTTGATGCTTGCTATGCTTGTGGCCAAGATGCCACTATGAATTATGCTTATGGAGATGAACTTGCTATAGTTCCTCATGTTAAGAATGAAATTATTGCTATTTCACACACACATGATAGTCATGTCATCTTTTTGAATTCTCCAAACTACACTATATCGGGGAACTTTGCACTTTTTAAGGATTACATTGATGGGTTGACTTTTACCGCTGCACATAATGATTTTGATGAATTTAATATGCATGTGCTTGCTGCTCCTACTTGCAATTATTATGAGAGAGGAACTACATCTCCGCCTCTCTATGTTTCCAACACGATAAAATTGCAAGAAACTGCTTATGCTATGTATTGGCCTTTACTTGATGTGCATGAATTGTTCTTATATGACATGCCGATTTATAGAAAGAGAGTTAGACTTCATCATTGCATGATATATGTTTCTTTGTGCTCAGTACTAAATTACAAATCCTTGTTAATTCAAATTGGCTTTGATATACCTTGGGATCTGGGTGGATCAATTACTTGAGAACTTTATGACTAGCTTAATGGCTTTAAAGAAAGTGTTGCTAGGGAGACAACCCGGAAGTTTTATGGAGTCATTTTCTTATGTTAAGTGCTTTTATAAAGTTTAAAACAAAAAAAATATAGAGGGGAACCTAAAATTTCACAAAAAGAAAAGTGAAAGTGAGAGAGACGAGCATTGTTAAAATGGGAACTTTGTTCATGCCCATGGAAACTTTGTGAATCTCGATTACAGAAACTCTTCAACAAAAAAATTATCTCCTTGTACAAATACATTGTATTACAAAAATAATGTGCCAAGGTTTGCCTTTAGGATGATTATATTGCTTGTTGGTATGTGCGGTGTAAAAATAGAAACTTTGGCTGTAGTGCGTGAATTTACATTTTTTACTCGAACGTCAAAAGTTTCTAAAATTTTTACACGGTATTGCTATGCAAATTGTTTATTTATTTATAATGTTTAAGAATTTTTGGAGTTACAGAAGTATGTTGAATGTTCAGATTGCTACAGACTGTCCTATTTAAGACACATTCTGTTTTTTTATGCATTGTTTTGCTTGTTTTGTTGAAACTATCGATTTTATCGGTGGTATAAGCCATGTACAAGTTATAATACAGTAGCTATAATGCAAAACCAAAATATGAATGGGTTTTCAACAATACATAAAGTATTGATTTGCATTATTATACTAACGGATCTCACCGGTTTTCTGTTAAGTTTGTGTGGATGAAGTGTTCAAAGATTGAGGAGGTCTTGATATGAGGAGAAGGAGGAGAGGAAAGATTTCAATCTTGGGGATGCTCAAGGCACCCCAAGTAAATATCCAAGGAGACTCAAGCGTCTAAGCTTGGGGATGCCCCGGAAGGCATCCCATCTTTCTTCAACAAGTATCGATATGTTTTCATTTTAGTTTCGTTCATGTGATATGCGTAAATCTTGGAGTATCTTTTGTGTTTAGTTTTCATTTTTATTTTATGGAGCATGCTGGTATGATATGGTCCATGGTTGATTTATAGAATGCTCATTGCACTTCACTTATATCTTTTGAGTATGGCTTTATAGAATGCTTCATGTGCTTCACTTATATTATTTGAAGTTTGGATTGCATGTTTCTCTTCACATGGAAAACCATTATTTGTAGAATGCTCTCTTGCTTCACTTATATTTATTAGAGCATGGTCTTTTGTAGAAATAATTAAACTCTCTTTATATCTATTTAGAGAGTCAACATGAATTGGACATTTCCATGGTTAGTTATTAAATCCTACATAAAACTTATGGATCACTGGATATGATATGTTTGATTCCCTGCAATAGTTTTGTGATATAGAGATGATAATATGTGGGAGGTACTAGTAAACGGTTGTGGTTAGTAGGAATATTGGTGTTAAGGTTTGTGATTCCTGAAGCATGCACGTACAGTCTCTCATTATGCTATGAAGTTGAAGCATGATTTATTATTGATTGTCTTCCTTATGAGTGGCGGTTGGGGACGAGCGATGGTCTTTTCCTACCAATCTATTCCCCTAGGGGCATGCATAGTAGTACTTTGCTTCGAGGGCTAATAAACTTTTGCAATAAGTGTATGAGTTCTTTATGACTAATGTGATTCTATGGGTTATACGCACTCTTACCTTTCCGCAATTTGCTAGCCTCTACGGTACCATACATTGCCCTTTCTCACCTCGAGATGTGGTGCAAACTTTGCAGGTGCATCCAAACCCCGTGATATGATACGCTCTATCACACATAAGCCTCATTATATCTTCCTCAAAACAGCCACCATACCTACCTATTATGGCCTTTCCATAGCCATTCAGAGATATATTGCCATGCAACTTCCACCGCTTCCGTTTTGATGACTTGAGCATTCATTGGCATATTGCTTTGCATGATCATATAGCTGACATAGTAGTTGTGGCTCAGCCACCGTTCATCATTTTTTATACATGTTACGCTAGATCATTGCACACCCTGGGACACTGCCAGAGGCATTCATATAGAGTCATATTTTGTTATAGGTATCGAGTTGTAATATTGAGTTGTAAGTAAATAGAAGTGTGATGATCAACAATTTTCATTATTAGAGCATTGTCCCAGTGAGGAATGGATGATGGAAACTATGATTCCTCCACAAGTCGGGATGACACTCCGGACAAAAAAAATAAAATAAAAAGGTGAAAGAACGAAGGGAGAGAAGGGGCATGCTAAATCCACACTTGTGCTTCAAAGTAGCATAATGTTTTTCATATAGAGAGTCTCCTATGTTGTCACTTTCATATACTAGTGGGAATTTTTCATTATAGGATTAGATGCACACCCACTTAGTTTTCGTTGTGATCTTTCATACACTTATAGCTCTTAGTGCATTTGTTGCATGACAATCCCTACTCCTTGCATTAATATCAATTGATGGGCATCTCCATAGCCCGTTGGTTAGCCACGTCGATGTGAGACTTCCTTACCCTTTTGTCTTCTCTATACTTACCCCTATCATCATACTCTATTCCACCCATAGTGCTATATCCATGGCTCGCGCTCATGTATTGTGTGAGGGTTGAAAAAGCTAAAGCGTGTTAAAAAGTACGAACCAATTGCTCGGCTTGTCATCGGGGTTGTGCATGATAAATACTTTGTGTCGAGAAGACAGAGCATGACAAGACTATATGATTTTGTAGGGATAGCTTTCTTTAGCTTGATATTTTGAAAGACATGATTGTTTGTTGGGATGCCTGAGTATTAATGTATTTATGTCAAATTATAGACTATTGGTTTGAATCACTCGTGTCTTAATATTCATGCCATGATTAGATATATGATCAAGATTATGCTAGGTAGCATTTCCACATAAAAAAATTATCTTTTTATCATTTACCTACTCGAGGACGAGCATGAACTAAGCTTGGGGATGCTGATACGTCTCCATCGTATCTATAATTTTTTGTTTGTTCCATGCAAATATTATACAACTTTTACATACTTTTGGCAATAATTTATATGATTTATTGGACTAACCTATTGATCCAGTGCCTAGTGTCAGTTCCTGTTTGTTGCATGTTTTTTGTTTCGTAGATATCCATATCAAACGAAGTCCAAACGCGATAAAAATTTACGAAGAATTATTTTGGAATATATGTGATTTTTGGGAGTTGGAATCAACGCAGACGGGGGCCCATAGCCACCACAAGACACCTGGGCACGTCAGGCAGCCCAGGAGCATGGTGGTGGGTTGTGCCCTCCTCGTAAGTCGGTTTGGAGCTCTACTTAGGGCGCAAGGAAGCTTATATCCAAAAAAATCGTGTTAAAATCTCAGTGCAATCGGAGTTACAGATCTCCAGGAATATAAGAAAACGGTTTTTGGCCAGAAACAGGAACGCGAAACAGAAGAGAACAGAGAGGGAGATCCAATATCGGGAGGGTCTCCCGCCCCACCGCCGCCATGGAGGCCATGGACTAGAGGGGAAACCCTCCTCCCATCTAGGGGGGAGGTCAACGAAGAAGAAGAAGAAGAAGAAGAAGAAGAAGAAGAAGAAGAAGAAGAAGAAGAAGAAGAAAGAAGAAGAAGAAGAAGAGAAGAAGAAGAAGAAGAAGAAGAAGAAGAAGAAGAAGAAGAAGAAGAAGAAGAAGAAGAAGAAGAAGAAGAAGAAGAAGAAGAAGAAGAAGAAGAAGAAGAAGAAGAAGAAGAAGAAGAAGAAGAAGAAGAAGAAGAAGAAGAAGAAGAAGAAGAAGAAGAAGAAGAAGAAGAAGAAGAAGAAGAAGAAGAAGAAGAAGAAGAAGAGAAGAGAAAGAAGAAGAAGAAGAAGAAGGAAGAAGAAGAAGAAGAAGAAGAAGAAGAAGAAGAAGAAGAAGAAGAAGAAGAAGAAGAAGAAGAAGAGAAGAAGAAGAAAGAAGAAGAAGAAGAAGAAGAAGAAGAAGAAGAAGAAGAAGAAGAAGAAGAAGAAGAAGAAGAGAAGAAGAAGAAGAAGAAGAAGAAGAAGAAGAAGAAGAAGAAGAAGAGAAGAAGAAGAAGAAGAAGAAGAAGAAGAAGAAGAAGAAGAAGAAGAAGAAGAAGAAGAAGAAGAAGAAGAAGAAGAAGAAGAAGAAGAAGAAGAAGAAGAAAAGAAGAAGAAGAAGAAGAAGAAGAAGAAGAAGAAGAAGAAGAAGAAGAAGAAGAAGAAGAAGAAGAAGAAGAAGAAGAAGAAGGAGAAGAAGAAGAAGAAAGAAGGAGAAGGAGGAGGAGGAGGAGGAGGAGGAGAGGAGGAGGAGAGGAGGAAGAAAAGAAGGAGGAGAGGAGGAGGGAGAGGAGGAGGAGAGGAGGAGAGGAGGAGGAGGAGAGGAGGAGGAGGAGAGGAGGAGGAGAGGAGGAGGAGGAGGAGGAGGAGGAGAGGAGGAGGAGAGGAGGAGGAGGAGAGGGAGGAGGAGGAGGAGAGAGGAGGAGAGGAGGAGAGGAGGAGGAGGAGAGGATAGTGCACGGTGATCTACATCACACATCTGTTACCGTCAACACCAACTTTCTCCCCTCTATGCAGCGGTGTAATACCCCTTCTCCCCGCTGTAATCTCTACTAACCATGGTGCTCAATGCTATATATTATTTTTCCATGATATGTGGCTATCCTATGATGTTTGAGTAGATCCGTTTTGTCCTATGGGCTAATTGATGATTGTGGTTGGTTTGACTGTATATTGTGTTGTCCTACGTTGCCCCCCGTTCTCGCACAAACATGAGGGGTCCCCGCTATAGGGTGTTGCAATACATTCATAATTTGCTTATTGTCGGTTGCCGGAGTGACAGAAGCATGAACACGGATAAGTGGGTGATGACCCACAAGTATAGGGGATCTATCGTAGTCCTTTCGATAAGTAAGAGTGTCGAACCCAACGAGGAGCACACGGAAATGATAAGCGGTTTTCAGCAAGGTATTCTCTCCAAGCACTGAAATTATAGGTAACAGATAGTTTTGTGATAAGATGATCTGTAACGAGCAAAAAGTAACAAAAGTAAATAAAGTGCAGCAAGATGGCCCAATCCTTTTTCTAGAAAAGGACAAGCCTGGACAAACTCTTATAAAGAGAAAACCGCTCCCGAGGACACATGGGAATTATCGTCAAGCTAGTTTTCATCACGTTCATATGATTCGCGTTCGGTACTTTGATAATTTGATATGTGGGTGGACCGGTGCTTGGGTGCTGTCCTTACTTGGACAAACATCCCACTTATGATTAACCCCTATTCAAGCATCCGCAACTACAAAATAAGTATTAAGGTAAACCTAACCATAGCATGAAACATATGGATCCAAATCAGCCCCTTACGAAGCAACGGGATAAATAGGGTTAAGCTTCTGTCACTCTAGCAACCCATCATCTACTTATTACTTCCCAGTGCCTCCCATCATCTACTTATTACTTCCCAATGCCTTCCTCTAGGCCCAAATAATGGTGAAGTGTCATGTAGTCGACGGTCACATGACACCACTAGAGGAGAGACAACATACATCTCATCAAAATATCGAACGAATACCAAGTTCACATGACTACTAATAGCAAGACTTCTCCCATGTCCTCAGGAACAAACGTAACTACTCACAAAGCATATTCATGTTCATAATCAGAGGAGTATTAATATGCATATAGGATCTGAACATATGATCTTCCACCAATAAACCAACTAGCATCAACTACAAGGAGTAATCAATACTACTAGCAACCTACAAGTACCAATCTTAGACTTAGAGACAAAGAGATGAACTAGGGTTTGAGAGGAGATGGTGCTGGTGAAGATGTTGATGGAGATTGGCCTCCTCCCGACGAGAGGAGCGTTGATGATGATGATGGCGATGATTTCCCCCTCCCGGAGGGAAGTGTCCCCCAGCAGAACAGCTCCGCCAGAGCCCTAGATTGGTTCCGCCAAGGTTCCGCCTCGTGGCGGCGGAGTCTCGTCCCAAAAGTTTCCTTATGATTTTTCTCGGACGAGAGACTTCATATAGCAGAAGATGGGCACCGGAGGGCCACCAGGGGGCCCACGAGGCAGGGGGGCGCGCAGGGGGTAGGGCGTGCCCCCCCTCGTGCCCAGGGTGTGGGTCCCCTCTGGTATTTTCTTCGCTCATGATTTTTTATTATTTCCAAAAATAACTTCCGTGGAGTTTGAGGACTTTTGGAGTTGTGCAGAAAAGGTCTCTAATATTTCTCCTTTTCCAGCCCAGAATTCCAGCTATCGTCATTCTCCCTCTTTATGTAAACCTTGTAAAATAAGAGAGAATAGGCATAAGTATTGTGACATAATGTGTAATAACAACCCATAATGCAATAAATATCGATATAAAAGCATGATGCAAAATGGACGTATCAACTCCCCCAAGCTTAGACCTTGCTTGTCCTCAAGCGGAAGCCGATAACGATAAAATATGGACATGAGGGCATCATGATCATTCTTAAAACAACAACATATTTGGATGTAGTCATATGATTTCTATGCTCAATAATAATCTATTCACAATGTCAAGTATGAATCAGAAACTTCATTGAGAACTAACAAACTATAATCTCAGTCACTGAGGCAATTGCAATCTATCATAACATCAGAAAGAGTCTATGTAAGAGCTTTTCAGCAAGTCCACATACTCAACTATCATTTAGTCTTTCACAATTGCTTACACTCACGCAATACTTGTGGTTACGGAGTTTTAATCGGACACAGAGAAAGATAGGGGCTTATAATTTCGCCTCCCAACCTCTTACCTCAAGGGTAATGTCAACAATAAAAGTTCATGCTAACTTATATCCAATTGGATATATATATATATATATATATATATATATATATATATATATATATATATATATATATATAATATATATATATATATATATATATCAGGAACCTTCTAACACATTGTGCTTGCCAAAGGATAAAATGTAAAAAGGAAAGGTGAAAATCACCATGACTCTTGCATAAGGGTAAGAGATAAAAGTAAAAGATAGGCCCTTCGCAGAGGGAAGCAGAGGTTGTCATGCGCTTTCAGGGTTGGATGCACAAAATCTTAATGCGAAAGAACGCCACTTTATATTGCCACTTGTGATATAGACCTTTATTATGCAGTCCATCGCTTTTATTTCTTCCACATCACAAGATCGTATCAAGCTTATTTCCTCCACAGTAATCAATCATACATATTTAGAGAGCAATTTTTATTGCTTGCACCGATGACAACTTACTTGAAGGATCTTACTCAATCCATAGGTAGATATGGTGGACACTCATGGCAAAACTGGGTTTAAGGGAATTTGGAAGCACAAGTAGTATCTATACTTAGTGCAAAGAATTTGTCTAGCATGAGGGGGAAAGGCAAGATCAACATGTTGGATGATCCATGACAATATACTTTATTTCAGATATAAGAGAACATAACCCATTACGTTGTCTTCCTTGTCCAACATCAACTCTTTAGCATGTCATATTTTAATGAGTGCTCACAATCATAAAAGATGTCTAAGATAGTATATTTATATGTGAAACCTCTCTTTCTTTATTACTTCCTATTAATTGCAACGATGACCAAAGCTATGTTTGTCAACTCTCAACATTTTTTAATCATCATACTCTTTCTTTGTGAAGTCATTACTCTCCATAAGATCAATACGATCTCTTTGTTTCTTTTTATTTTTCTCTTTTCTTTTATTCCCTCAAGATCATGGCAAAAAAATCAATCCCTTGACTCAACACTAATCTTTATTATATAGCCCGCGGACTCGATTACATAGAGGGATCATAAAGCAAAACTCAAAACTAGATCATACTAAAAACTTTATTCTACTAGATCAAGATATTACTAAAAGGATCGAACTAAGAAAAACGGTAAAGATAGGAGTGTGATGGTGATACGATACCGAGGCAACTCCCCCAAGCTTGGCAGTTGCCTAGGGGAGTGCCCATACCCATATGATTATGTCTCTTTTGCCGAGGATGATAATGATGGAGTTGTTGATGATGTGAATTGTGCTTTCAACTTCTTCATGTTGTAGTTGAGGAGAGCAATTTCCTCCTTTAAATCATCGACCTCCGACTCCAGCTTCAAGATCTTGTCACATAAATCTCCCTTGCTTTTCTGCTGAAAACGAGAAGGAATAGATCGGTTGTTAGACAGTTTAGCCCTCTTAGGGAGATTAGACTTCTTAAACTTCACGTGCATATCCCAAGGCTGAGGTAGAGGGACATCTTCCTCCTCCGAACTTGAATCTTTGATCTTCATAAAATGAGCATCCTCCTCCTCATCCGTAGTTCGACCACAAGGAGATAAATCTCCATAGGTCTTGGGGTCAGCAGTGAGGTGTGAGACATAGCTCTCTCCGTCAGAATCCTGAGATGACATCTTGCTCTAATCTGCGGTAGAAACAGCTCGAAACAAGAACAGGGGATATTTGCGTGATATAGGAATCAAAACCGTCGGGAGATTATATAATGAATTTTTACCGACCGAAATACGTATCGTGCAAGAAAATGGAGTCCGGAGAGAACACGAGGTGCCCACGAGGTAGGGGGCGCGCCCAGGGGGTAGGGCACGCCTCCACCCAAGTGGAGGCCTCGTGTTCTTCCCGGACTGCTTCTTATTTTTCTATTTTCCTAAATATTCCAAAACGGAGAAAAATTGCAATTAGAATTGTTTTGGAGTCGGTTTACTTACCGTACCACATACCTATTCCTTTTCGGAGTCTGAAACGTTCTGGAAAGTGTCCCTTATGTATTCCTCCGGGGTTACGGTTTCGATAAATTAGTTTCAACATTTATAGGATTACCTGAGATATAATGTTTGATTCTTTGACCGTTCACCACCTTCGGATTTGTGCCGTCGAAGTTGTTGATTTTTATAGCACCAGAACGATAGACCTCCTCGATAATGTAAGGACCTTCCCATTTAGAGAGAAGTTTTCCTGCAAAAAATCTTAAACGAGAGTTGTATAGCAATACATAATCACCTACATTAAACTCACGCTTTTGTATCCTTTTGTCATGCCATCTTTTAACCTTTTCTTTAAACAACTTGGCATTCGCATAGGCTTGGGTTCTCCATTCATCAAGCGAGCTAATGTCAAATAGCCTCTTCTCATCTGCAAGTTTGAAATCATAGTTGAGCTCTTCAATGGCCCAGTATGCCTTATGTTCTAGTTCGAGAGGTAAGTGACATGCTTTTCCATAAACCATTTTATATGGATACATACCCATAGGATTTTTATATGCAGTTCTATAGGCCCATAATGCATCATCAAGTTTCTTGGACCAATTCTCTCTAGATCTATTAACAGTCTTTTGCAAAATTAATTTGAGCTCTCTGTTACTCAATTCTACTTGACCACTAGACTCTGGGTGATATGGAGATGCAATTCTATGATTAACATCATACTTGGCAAGCATTTTATGGAAGGCACCATGAATAAAATGTGAACCACCATCAGTCATTAAATATCTAGGGACTCCAAACCTTGGAAAAATAACTTCTTTAAGCATTTTAATAGATGTGTTATGATCAGCACTACTAGTTGGAATAGCTTCTACCCACTTAGTAACGTAATCAACAGCAACTACAATATGTGTATACCCATTAGAGGAAGGAAACGATCCCATATAATCAAAGCCCCAAACATCAAATGGTTCAATGACAAGTGAATAATTCATAGGAATTTCTTGACGTCTACTAATATTACCAATTATTTGACATTCATCACAAGATAAGACAAACTTACGAGCATCCTTGAAGAGAGTCGGCCAATAAAAACCGGACTGCAATACCTTATGTGCAGTTCTATCTCCATCGTGGTGTCCTCCATAAGCCTCGGAGTGACACTTGCGTAGGATCTGTTCCTGTTCATGCTCAGGTACACAATGTCTAATGACACCATCTACTCCTTCTTTATAAAGATGTGGATCATCCCAAAAGTAATGTCTCAAATCATAGAAAAACTTTTTCTTTTGCTGGTATGTGAAACTAGGTGGTATAAATTTAACAACAATGTAATTAGCATAATCAGCATACCATGGAGCAGTATGAGAAGCATTTATGACATTTAATTGTTCATTGGGAAAGCTATCAGCAATAGGTAGTGGGTCATCAAGAACATTCTCTAACCTAGACAAGTTGTCTGCAACGGGGTTCTCAGCTCCCTTTCTATCGATAATATGCAAATCAAACTCTTGTAGCAAGAGAACCCATCTAATAAGTCTAGGTTTAGCATCTTTCTTTTCCATAAGATATTTAATAGCAGCATGATCAGTGTGAATAGTTACTTTAGAATCAACAATATAAGGCCTGAACTTATCACAAGCAAATTCAACTGCTAAGAATTCCTTTTCAGTAGTGGCATAATTTCTCTAGGCACTGTCTAGAGTTTTACTAGCATATTGAATAACATTTAATTTCTTATCAGCTCTTTTCCCTAGAACAGCACCTACAGCATAATCACTAGCATCACACATAATTTCAAAGGGTAAATTCCAATCAGGTGGCTGAACGATAGGTGCAGAAACCAATGCTTTCTTAAGTACTTCAAATGCTTCCACACAATCATCATCAAAGACAAATGGTATATCTTTTTGTAAGAGATTAGTCAGAGGCCAAGAAATTTTTGAGAAGTCCTTAATGAACCTCCTATAAAAACCGGCGTGACCAAGGAAACTTCTTATACCTTTGATGTCCTTGGGACACGACATCTTTTCAATAGCATCAACTTTGGCTTTATCTACTTCAATACCTCTTTCAGAAATTTTATGCCCCAATAAAATGCCTTCATTAACCATAAAGTGGCACTTTTCCCAATTCAAGACAAGGTTAGTGTCTTCACATCTCTGCAAAACTCGATCAAGGTTGCTCAAGCAATCATCAAAAGAGGATCCATAAACGGAGAAATCGTCCATGAAAACCTCACAAATCTTTTCACAAAAATCAGAGAATATATCCATCATGCATTTTTGAAAGGTAGCAGGTGCATTACATAAACCAAAAGGCATACGTCTATAAGTAAAAGTACCGAAAGGGCAAGTAAAAGTGGTCTTTGCTTGATCATCAGCTCACACATGTATTTGAGAGAAACCAGAATAACCATCTAGAAAGCAAAAATGTGTGTGTTTGGATAATCTTTCTAGCATTTGATCAATGAATGGCAAGGGGTAATGATCTTTTTTAGTAGCTTTATTTAATTTACGGAAATCAATTACCATCCTATAATCTGTAATAATTCTTTGCGGAATCAATTCATCTTTATCATTAGGAACGACAGATACCTCCCTTCTTAGGGACACAATGGACAGGACTTACCCACTGACTATCAGCAACAGGATAAATTATACCTGCTTCAAGGAGCTTTAATATTTCCTTTCTTACCACTTCTTTCATCTTAGGATTTAACCGTTGTTGATGATCAATAACTGGTTTGGCGTCTTTCTCCAAATTTATTTTGTGTTGACATAGAGTGGGACTAATGCCCTTAAGATCATCAAGAGTATATCCAATAGCATAACGGTGCTTCTTCAGAGTTTTCAATAATTTCTCTTCCTCCTTCTCTGAAAGGTTAGCACTAATAATAATAGGATATCTCTTCTTTTCATCAAGATAAACATATTTAAGAGTATCGGGTAACGGTTTAAGCTCAAACACGGGATCACCCTTGGGTGGAGGAGGGCCCCCTAAGATTTCAACAGGCAAATTGTGTTGCAAAATGGGTCCTTGTTTAAGGAATACTTCATCTATTTCCCTTCTTTCATTCATAAACATATCATTTTCATGGTCTAGCAAATATTGTTCTAAAGGATCACTAGGAGGCATGGCAATAGAAGCAAGACTAATAATTTCATCCTTACAAGGCAATTCCTCTTCACGGTGTTGTCTACGAAATTTAGAAAAATTAAACTCATGAGACATATCACCCAAACCAATAGTAACAACATCCTTTTTGCAGTCTATCTTAGCATTAACAATGTTCAAGAAGGGTCTACCAAATATAATGGGACAAAATCTATCTTGTGGGGAACCAAGAACTAGGAAATCAGCAGGATATTTAGTTTTCGGACACAAGACTTCAACATCTCTAACAATCCCAATTGGTGAAATAATATCTCTATTGGCAAGCTCAATGGTAACATCAATTTCTTCTAACTCAGCGGGTGCAATATCATGCATAATTTCTTTGTATAAGTCAATAGGTATTGCACTAGCACTAGCACCCATATCACACAAGCCATGATAACAATGATCTCCTATATTAACAGAAATAACAGGCATGCCTACCATAGGTCTATGTTTATCTTTAGCACTGGGTATAGCAATTCTAGCAGTCTCATCACAGAAATAAATAACATGCCCATCAATATTATCAGCCAAGAGATCTTTAACAATAGCAATATTAGGTTCAAATTTAACTTGCTCAGGAGGTGTATAGGTTCTAATATTGCTTTTACGAACCACAGTTGAAGCTTTAGCATGATCTTTTATCCTAACAGGAAAAGGTGGTTTCTCAACATAAGCAGTAGGAACAATAGGATCATTATAAGTGATAGTCTTTTCTTCAACTTTAATAGGTGCAACTACTTTTACTTCTATGGGAGGATTATATTTAAAACACTTCTCCTTAGGGAGATCAACGTGAGCAGAAAAAGATTCACAAAAAGAAGCTACTATCTCAGAGTCAAGTCCATAATTAGTGCTAAATTTACGGAAAACATCGGTATCCATAAAAGATTTAACACAATCAAACTTAGGTGTTATAACTGACTCCTTACCTTCGTCGAGGTCCTAATCTTCAGAGTTGCGTCTAATTATTTCCAATAAATCCCATTTGAATTTAATAGTCTTCATCATAAAAGAGCCAGTACAAGAAGTATCGAGCATGGTGCGATTGTTGTTAGAAAGCCGAGCATAAAATTTTTGAATAATCATTTCTCTTGAGAGCTCATGATTGGGGCATGAATATAACATTGACTTAAGCCTCTCCCAAGCTTGAGCGATGCTTTCTCCTTCGCGAGGCCAAAAATTATATATATAATTACGATCATGATGAATAAGATGCATGCATAGGATAAAACTTCTGATGAAATTCCAATTTTAATCGTTTGTAGTTCCATGATCCCATATCATCACATAGCCTATACCATGTCAATGCATATCCCTTCAAATATAAAGGGAAGACCTTCTTCTTGATAACATCATTGGGCATACCTGGAAGCTTAAATAATCCACAAACTTCATCCACATAGATTAGGTGCTCATCAGGATGTAATGTTCCATCTCCTGCAAAAGGATTAGCTACCAGTTTCTCTATCATACCCAAATGAATTTCAAAGTAAACATTTTCAATTTCAGTAGGTTCAGTAGGTTGAGGAGCAACTCTTTGCTCTACTGGTCGGGTTGAATATACCCCGAACAAGCCCTTCAGAGGATTACTTTCCATAGTAACAAGTGACAGTAAATTTCAGCACACTATATAAATTTTTCCTTACCAAATTCCACGTACCAAAGGCGCTTCACTCCTCGGCAACGACGCCATAAAAGAGTCTTGATGACCCACAAGTATAGGGGATCTATCGTAGTCCTTTCGATAAGTAAGAGTGTCGAACCCAACGAGGAGCACAAGGAAATGATAAGCGGTTTTCAACAAGGTATTCTCTGCAAGCACTAAAATTATAGGTAACACATAGTTTTGTGATAAGATGATTTGTAACGAGCAACAAATAACAAAAGTAAATAAAGTGCTAGCCCAATCCTTTTTGTAGCAAAGTACAAGCCTGGACAAACTCTTATATAGAGAAAAGCGCTCGCGAGGACACATGGGAATCATCGTCAAGCTAGTTTTCATCACGTTCATATGATTCGCGTTCGGTACTTTGACAATTTGATATGTGGGTGGACCGGTGCTTGGGTGCTGTCCTTACTTGGAAAAACATCCCACGTATGATTAACCCCTATTGCAAGCATCCGCAACTACAAAAGAAGTATTAAGGTAAACCTAACCATAGCATGAAACATATGGATCCAAATCAGCCCCTTACGAAGCAATGCATAAACTAGGGTTTAATCTTCTGTCACTCTAGCAACCCATCATCTACTTATTACTTCCCAATGCCTTCCTCTAGGCCCAAATAATGGTGAAGTGTCATTGTAGTCGACGTTCACATGACACCACTAGAGGAGAGACAACATACATCTCATCAAAATATCGAACGAATACCAAGTTCACATGACTACTAATAGCAAGACTTCTCCCATGTCCCCAGGAACAAACGTAACTACTCACAAAGCATATTCATGTTCATAATCAGAGGAGTATTAATATGCATATAGGGTCTGAACATATGATATTCCACCAAATAAACCAACTAGCATCAACTACAAGGAGTAATGAACACTACTAGCAACCTACAAGTACCAATCTTAGACTTAGAGACAAGAATTGGATACAAGAGATGAACTAGGGTTTGAGAGGAGATGGTGCTGGTGAAGATGTTGATGGAGATTGGCCCCCTCCCGATGTGAGGAGCGTTGATGATGACAATGGCGATGATTTCCCCCTCCCGGAGGGAAGTGTCCCCGGCAAAACAGCTCCGTCAGACCCCTAGATTGGTTCCGCCTCGTGGCGGCGGAGTCTCGTCCCGAAAGCTTGCTTATGATTTTTTTTCTCGGATGAAAGACTTCATATAGCATAAGGTGGGCACCGGAGGGCCACCAGGGGGCCCACGAGGCAGGGGGCGCGCCTAGGGGGGTAGGGCGCGCCCCCACCCTTGTGCCCAGGGTGTGGGTCCCCTCTGGTATTTTCTTCGCTTAGTATTTTTTATTATTTCCAAAAATAACTTCCGTGGAGGGACTTTGGGAGTTATGCAGAATAGGTCTCTAATATTTGCTCCTTTTCCAGCCCAGAATTCCAGCTGCCTGCATTCTCCCTCTTTATGTAAACCTTATAAAATAAGAGAGAATAGGCATAAGTATTGTAACATAATGTGTAATAACATCCCATAATGCAATAAATATCGATATAAAAGCATGATGCAAAATGGACGTATAAGTGGGTTATTGCGTATGGGAGTAAAGAGGACTTGTGAGTAAAGAGGACTTGATACTTAATGATATGGTTGGGTTTTACCTTAGTGATATTTAGTAGTTGCGGATGCTTGCTAGAGCTCCAATCATAAGTGCATATGATCTAAGTAGATAAAGTATGTTATCTCATGCCTCTCCCTCATATAAAACTGCAAGAATGATTACCGGCCTTGTTATCGATTGCCTAGGGACAAATGACTTTCTTGTTGACAAAAGCTATCTACTTTTATTATCTTGCAATTTATTCGTAGTTTTATTCTCGCAAAGTACTCGTAGTTTTATTCTTGCAAAATAGTTTTATACTTGTTCTAGGTAAAGCAAACGTAAAGTGTGCATAGAGTTGTATCGGTGGTCGATAGAACTTGAGGGAATATTTGTTCTACCTTTAGCTCCTCGTTGGGTTCAATACTTTTATTTATCGAAAAAGGCTACAAACGATAAATAAAAGGCTAGGGCTGGCCCAAAATGTACGGGTTCGGTGACCTTCCTCAAGGGTCCCTTAGTGGAATCACGGCATCTTGCATTGTGCGAGACATGAGGAGATTACGGTGGCCCTAGTGGCATTTTGGGAAGCATTGTGCCTTCACACCGCTCCAAACAGAGATTGGCATCCACAAGGGTGTGAATTTCAGGATACATTGTCGTCGCCATGTCCTCGATTATCTCTTACCCGAACCCTTTACTTTGTAATTGCCATAGTGCTTCATGTTATATAGCTTGCTATCATTAGTTGTTTACCTTACTTAGCATAAGTTGTTGGTGCACATAGGTGAGCCCAATTGACTTAGGTTTGGTGCTTGACAAATTAAACACTAGTATTATTCCGCATTTGTTCAAGCCTAAACCGTCAGTATTATAAAGCGCCTTTTCACCCCTCTAGGCAATATCCACGTCCTTTCACACACACATATATTCAACCCTATGAATGTACGCACACTCCGAGATACTAGGCACACACAATATTTTAATATTGACGAAGTCACCACAAACGTCTTTGTACTCGACGAGAATGTTTCGTTCCACTGAACACACATCCCAGAAGGCCTAAATAAATTCAGAAAAATGCTATTGGTTTACCTTTTGTGAGCTTCTCGTACTATCTCTTTTGTTGTTTGCCTTTCTGTTAGTTGTAGATTCTTTTTTGCGGGGTTCTGTTAGTTCTTAGTTGTAGCTTGTATGTTCTTTGCTATTGGTTTCTTTTTTTTCTTTTTTTTTGTTGTGGTTGTTTCCTTTTCTTAGACCAGGCTTTGTATCCTCACCTAACAGTTAGTTTTTAATCCTATATACCTAAAAGAGTGATTCTATTAGTTTATTTACTTCAAAACGCAAGCATGTCCCAGTACCAAGTACTTATCAATGAGATAAGACCTACCTCAACATGCAATCATGGAGAAAATATATTTTTTCTGTTGTTCAACTTATATTCAATAAACCAAATTTACCAATACACACAATGAATTATAATACGTCGTGTGTATTTTTAATTTTGCATCACGTGTTATTAACCTAAATATTTATATTCCACACAATCAAATCTCATCGAAATATATTGCAATTGATTCTCGCAGCAACACACGAGGTATCATGTAGTATACGATAGAGAGTGTAACATTTGTTAATATCTTTTAAGCAATCATTATGTCCTTTATTTAAACATGTAAGGAATGTTAATCAGCTCTTGGGTAGGCGGTTATTTATAAAATATTCAGAAAATCATATAATGTTCGTGAAATTAAAAAATGTTCACAAATTTATAAAATATGCATGATTTTTTTTAAATGTTCAGAAAATTCAATAAACTGATATTGACTTGCAAAAATGTTCATAGTTTCAGAAAATGTTTGCTCATTCCAAAAATGTTCACCAAAGCAACAAAATGATCAACAATTTCATAAAGTGTTCCCAATTTCCAAAAAGTGTTTACTGATTCAAAAACAACGTTTTGGGTTTCAACAAGAATGTTCACAAATTCAAAGATGTTCTTAAATTTGCATAAAATATTCAGATTCAAACCATGTTCACGATTTTTTTAAACGCGAATTCAAAAAACTTCATGATTAACATTCATCGATTCAAAAAAAATATACACAATATTTCGAAAAAATCTGCAAAATTTAATAACTTTTCGCATATTCGGAAATATTTTAGAATTAAGGAAAATGTACGCAAAGTTGGAACATGTTCACAATTTCATAAATAAATATTCGTGAAAATCAAAAAATGTTTATAGTTTCAAAATAAAGTTTAAGAATTTTAAAAGATGGTCGCAAGTTGGAAAAAGGGAATAAAACTAACATCAAAAAAATGTAACAGGGAAAATGAAAGAGAAAAAAGAATGCAAGATAAAGAAAACAGAAAAGCATAAAAACCAAATAAAAACAGTATGAAAAAGGTAAACCAGGAAAAGGCTAGGGCCGGCCCAAAATGTACAGAGCAACCCGCGTGTTAAATAGGATTGGCCCGTCTATACATCGCTTCATGCACTCTGGAACGAGTTAGACTGGCCCAGGCACTCTGGAACAACAGGCTCATTTTTCTTTTCACGTTTTTTTTTCTTTCGTTTATTATTTATTTTTAAAATTTTGATTATACTTCTAAATACTCTAAATAAGTATATTATAAAAATCACTCTCTATATAAAATTTGAAACGACCAAGCATTTGAATTTTTTTAATGTGTACAGAGGAAATGTCTGTATACGAAAAAATTATACAAAAGAATAAAACGTGTATGAAACAATTTGATGATGTATTGTAAAATTTTTAATTAAGTATTTAAAAAATATATTAAAAAAGTGTTGGAAAAATGTTAATCAAGCATTTGTAAAATGTGACCGTGTATTCATAAAAATGATAAAAAATTGACCATGTATAGAAAAATGTTAATTGAGCATTTGAAAAAAAAATGTAATCAAGGTTTTGAAAAATGTTAAATGTGTATAGAGAAAATGTTTAACGTGTGTTAAGAAATGATGGGAAATTTTGATCATTTATATAAAAATGTTTATGAAGCATTTGAATTTTTTTTGAAGAACTATTTGGAAAATGCTAATTAAGCATTTGAAAAATGTTAAATGTGTTTAGAGAAAATGTTGACCATGTATTAAAAAAATTGCATTTGAATTTTTTTAATCAAGCATTTGAATTGTTTTGAAGTTTCATTGAAAAGATAATTACTATATATTATAAAACGTTAATCTTGTATTTAAAAATGTTAATCAAGCATTTGAATTTTTTTAAGTGTGTATGGGAAAAAATTGAACACGTATTAGAAAAATATTAATCTTGTATTTTAAAAATATAATCATGCATTTGAAAAAAAAGCATGTATAAAAAATGTTGACCATGTATTGAAAACATGTTAAATTTGTATTGGAAAATGTTAAACGGGTGGTAGAAAACTGTTGTTGACGTATACAAAAAATGTAGAATAAAAACCAAAAGAAACAAAGGAAACCATAAAAAGGAAAAAGGAAAAGGAAATGAAAAAAAATGAAGGAACAGATACAAAAAGAATGGAAAAACGGAGAAGGAAAAAAGAAAAGATAGAGAAGAAAACAAAAACAAAGGAAAAACTCGGGGAAAACCGACTCGAATCGGCTCAAGTAGGCCGCGCCCCTACCACTTACCATGAGCGGGAAGCAGGCGGAGTGGCTAGCAGAGCTGGCTTCAATTCTCCATGGAGACCAGGGATCGATCCCTGTGTTTGTTTCTTTTCCTTTTCTTTTTCATGGATGGGCCGACCTGGTTACTGTAGATGCGTCAGGGAGACAACCTACCGTCTCGCTGAATGCGAGATATAGTCGCTATGGATTGGCATCGCGTGTAGTGTCCCATAAAATGGGCTAGGGTCACTGCATAATGGGAGGCGCACGTCTCATGCGAGGCAGGCATTGTAGTGCAGTCACACTTCACGTACACACATGTTTTTGTGATGACTCTTTGCAATGAGGTGATTTTGTTGAGATGGTAGCGGCCCTCTGGGCAGTCTGGTACATGAGAAAAGCAGGAACTAGATCGTCGACGGCGCGCGTTGCTGCGCCCGTACATTTTGGCATTATAATATTAGTTACTAATGCAATTATATATGTAAATGTACTAATTTAATCATCATATTGTCATACATTATATTTAAGGTTAGTATTCAATATCACAGCTATGAATTTTTTGCCCGAAATTCAACTAACGGTGTGTGCGTTTGTGCTTGTTTATTTTGTTATTGGTGGAACAAATATTTTAAGTTGATTATTATGCTCGTAGGAATGTGTTAGATGTTAAGGTGGCGATAATTTGATTTTGTATAAGAATACTTGCTTCTTTTGGGTTTATTGGGCCCCTTGTGCTTTGTATAAGTCAAGCATAGCATAAGTAACATAAACAGACACATACTTTTTCTGTTATACTTTTATACCAAAGTGAAACCACCCTTTAATTTTTTTGCTAATAAAGTGCATTTTTTACTTCATTGACAACAGCTTGTATAATTTCAACCGTTCCTGTATCAAACATTTTCTAAAGATTATCAGGCGTCACACTGGTACTATTGTACATCACATCATGATTCAAGTCGTAACATAATTAACCATACACTGATTTTAATTGAATAGAAAATGAGGAATACAAGAATCCACATTGCGAAAATTACAGGGTCGCTAACATTTTGATTTTATCCTAACTTATTCAACTTACTGGAATCCATTAAGGAATAGAACAATGGCACTAACATTTCGTTTTTCTATATAGAAACAATTCAACTTACTGGTACTAACCATAGGATAACTAACTGATCAATTCATCCAATCTGTTTCCCCAAGAAGGCAAGTAATAATGTGTGCAACCCAAGAGGGGACTGAACACTATGTATCAAACAAAGCTTAGTGGAGTCAAAACTCATCGCATCGCTCTAACTGCATCCTGGATATATCACCTGGCGTGATGCACAGCCAAACTGCAGCTTGCAGTCTAGTAGCTGCAGTAGCTTCTGATTAACCTCCTCGGATTTTAGAATCCGCGGCGTGAAAACATATTCTGGGTGTACATCATGTTCATCCTACGCGGATACGTCATAGGTACTGCTCATTTGTTATAGACTCGGTCTGGTCGGCAACTGACACCTGAATTCCATTGTGCCCGCTGCAAAAAAAGAAATAGCATGAACTCTTAAAAGGCAAAATTGCAATTACTTGTAAAGTCGACTATCAAATAGTACAAGGATTAAGTACAAAGACAATGTACCAAAATAAATAATACTGTATCATCTTCTCAAGTGAACTGGCTCCATACAGAGATGTGCTCCTTTAGCTAACATTCATTCTACATAAGGCCCCATTTAGGATACCTGATAAATGGCCAGAGCTAATGAACTCGAAACCTACTCAAATTCTGCTCCACCACCTAGTGAAATTCCACTCCACCACATCATCTCTCGAGTTACTACATATATATGTTGATCACATATATTCCTCTCCTCTGTCCATAATTACCATCTCTCTGTTCCTAAACCTCTCACATTGTGACATGAACAAGATACTACACAAATGTTTGGTGTATCACAAAATAGACTACACCTGATTGTAGTCTCGTACATATTTCACTGAAAATTTTACAATATGCCGATGCAACCCTACATGAGAAAATTTCATTCCTGTACTTCTCTGTCCCCAACTTCTAACTCTTCTTTGCTATGTGCAGATAAATGACTTCATGACGACATCCTAACCTAGAGTACATATTTTGCTCTAATGTGTAGAGCTGATAAGAATAGAGATTACCCTGAAACCAATTGATGATTGACCTAAACTGAAGCAAAATCTTGAAAAAAGAAACCAAGCAACAACAACACAGTAGAAGTTAATCAATAATTTCTTTGACAAATATATTGTTCATTGTACCCTCATGTACAAGGTTTACCTAATTGGTGCGGATATTGGATGTCCCAATCTGACTGAGGGGTGGATTTTAGTCACCTAAGCTTTGTGCAATATCTCCTGCGTGAAACAACAGTCACCACCTGCATGGGTGGAAGAAGGGATAGTACAGGTAAGGGTGGAAATTAAGATAGAGGCCAACCTAGTTGAGAACCGTGCTGCGAGAGTAAGAACAGTGATTCAGTTTAAAAGAAAAGGAGCAAGAACGGTGATTGAGATTTGAGAGGGACATGTGAAGGAGCATATATACAACACAGGTTGGAAAATAGAAAGGCACACACCTTCATTAATGGCCATCGGCGAGTGGCATACATCATCCACCATGAATGACTCTAGAAACTGAAGATTGATTGCCTTCTTCAAATCCCAAAGATCAGATTCGATTGTCGATTGCCTCATGGAACTGCCGAACACCCGAATGCCTATTGCCTTGACCCGCATCACACACGTCGGCTGGATCCCCTCGTAGACAGACCGCCTGCGTCGGTTGGATCCAGGGATCCCCGCGTCACCTGCATCGCGCTCGGCTGGATCAACCAGGCAATCCCCATTAGACCTTCCCTGTGGCAGCGATCGAACACATTTTTCCGCAGGTTAGCCTGATGGGCCGGCACAAAAGCCCAGTGCACCACAGATCTCAGTTTTTTCTTCCGGTGTAGAGGCCCTTAAGGATAGTTGGGCCAGAAAAATAACTGCGGTGGAGCTCAGAATTGGCAGCAGATCTAACGGCTCAGGTCACCAGATCACGCGAACGGACGGACAGAAACTGCCAAGTCGTGAGAGGGCTCGGAAAGGGTTCAGTTTTACTGTCCTTAATTTCAGGCTCTGATGTCCACTCATCTTCTTGTGAAGAGCTTATATGGCTGAGTTAACGGTCGTCGTTGGCCCACAACGAGCAGCTAGCCAGCCGACTCGTAATAGTGTTCGGCGGCCTTGGATTAGACCACCGCTTGGTTATATGAAAATCAATGTTGATGGTGCCATTGGGAGACATGGAGATGGAGGTGTCACGGCTGCAATTTGTCAGGATCATCTGGGTAATTATATTGGCTCATCGGGCAATCAACTTCATGGGTATTACAGATGTGCCAACTTTGGAAGCCTTAGAATGTCGCGAGGCTTTGGCTTTGGCCAATGATTTGAACATGTCCCGGATTATTAATTTTTCAGATTGCTCCTTCGTGATAAAAGACATTGAGTCAAATCAAGGTGGGAGGCATGCGACCATCATCAAGGAAATTCAAGCTAGTAAATTAGAATTCTTGGAATGTGATTTTATGTAAAGAGAAGATCTCAAAATTTTAAGGCTGATAGTAAAGCTAAATTCGCTTTTGTCTCTAGGCATAGTAAGGCACGTGTGGTTCCTTCAATCACATGACATTATAATGATTCTGTTGAACTTGGTTGAATAAAGAATCGTTAGACCCCCCAAAAGAACGTACACACATGTTTTTTCATTCATTCGTTATTGTTCCTTTTTTGTTTTTTTATTTACTTTTGTTCATATTTCATATTCTAAATGAATATGTTTAAAAAATCCATTTACTTTAATTTTTCAATGTTCACTGTGTTTTTAGAAAAAGTTAATGGATTGTAAAAAATAGTTTGCACAAATTTTTAAAATTTCTGTACATTTTAAAATGTTCAAGTGTTTAAAAGGTGTTGTGTGAAATATTTAAAAAATGAAAATTGTAAAAAATAAACACATAATTTAAAAAGTTTTGTACCATTTAAAAATATGTTTGTCACATTAGAAGAAAAAGTTCACACGCTTTCAAGAATATGTTCATGACATCTTCAAAGAATGTTCACATAATTTTGGAAAATAGTTTGTACAATTCAAAAAAAGATGTTCATTGCATTTTAAAAAGTTCAAACACTTAACAAAATATTTTTCACATTTAAAAAAAATATTGATGACATTTATGATAAATATTCTAAACATGCTTAAAAATGTTAAATGTGCATTTGGCGAATGTTCATGTGTATTTCAAAAATATATTTTGTGTGTATCTAGAAAATGTTCAACATGCGTACGAAAAAAAATTCACTAGGTATCTGAAAAAAGTCCACACGTATCTGAAATTTAAGAAAAACAAAATAAAACAAAAAAGGAAAGCAAAAAATAAATACCATAAGAAAGAAAAACCTAAATAGAAAACACATAGAAGAAAAAAACACAAGGCGGATTTGATTACGTGCACTGTTTTTGCCTCTATGCATGTGTGTCTCACTTGCGTCTGGCTGAGATAATACAGACCAAAACATCATTTGCACATCATTTTGTTTCGTGCATGTAGGCTTGCTGCATCAGGGAACTAATTTTTACCTTGCGTTTGGTTGCATGTGTTGCACTAGGTTGACGCACTACACGGTGTTTGGTTGCGTATGGCATAAGCTGTGATCACCCCTTCTCACTAGTGATGACCTTACCACACACGATTGAATCATCGTTTCAATCCTATCTAGGAAAGAAATGACAGTTCATCCAAACTAATAACAAATGGTAGTTCATTCCGGCTACTAACAAATAGCAATATAAATTGATAGTCATATGGATCAATAGGGGAGTGTTCATCGATGCTGAACTAGTTCGAAGTCCATCCTCATCTTCCTCTTATGCTGCTCCCGCCGTTTCTTCTTCTTCCAACGTTGTTTTTTCTTCATATCCTTGTGTGACCTCTGTTTTCCCACATTGCCTCAGCCTGCTGCATCCTTTTGTACTTTGCTACTTGTGAACTGTGTTGGGATTTTCCCGAAGAGGAGAAAATGATGCAGTACAGTAGAGATAAGTATTTCTGTCAGTTAAGAACCAAGGTTATCAATTCAGTAGAAGAACCAAACAACACCTCATTGGCAGCACCTACACACAAACAACAAATCCTTGCAACCCAACGCGAACAAGGGGTTGTCAATCCCTCGGCGGTTACGTGCAAGATTAAATTATGTAGTAATTGATGGATAGACTGAACAAAAATACAAAATAAAATAAATAAATTAAAAGTGCAGCAAGGTATTTTTAGGATTTTTAATATATGATAGAAGTAGACCCGGGGGCCATAGTTTTCACTAGAGGCTTCTCTCTTGAAAATAGCGTACATTGGGTAAACAAATTACAGTTGGGCAATTGATAGAACAACAAATAATCATGGGGGCTTCCAAGGCAATGATCATGTATATAGGCATCACATCCGAGACAAGTAGACCGACTCCTGCCTACATCTACTACTATTACTCCACACATCGACCGCTATACAACATGCATCTGGAGTATTAAGTTCATAAAGAATGAAGTAACGCCTTAAGCAAGATGACATGATGTAGACAAAGTAAACTCAAACATGAATAAAACCCATCTTTATATCCTTAATGGCAATGATACAAATACGTGTCATGCCCCATTCTGTCACTGGGATTGAGCACCGCAAGATCGAACCCATTACAAAGCACTTCTCCCATTGCAAGAAAAATCAATCTAGTTGGCCAAACCAAATCAATAGATCGGAGAGAGATACAAAGCTATAACAATCATGTAGAAAAGAGTGAAAATTATATAGTTTGACATAAAAATATAAATACTCAAGCATACCAATCAGCAACCATATCTTTCAAAATATCAATGCTAAACAAAGTTATCCTAGCCCAATATGCTCAGTCATTAATTGGTCCATTCATGAAACACACTCAATATTAACTACACCCAATGCACAAGTATGTCCATAGTGCTCTCCAATTGGTGCTTTATAAGAGAAGATGGAGACTCAAAATAAAAATAAAAATTGCATAAAAGTAAAAGAGATAGGCCCTTCGCAAAGGGAATAAGAGATTTGCGGAGGTGCTAGAGCTCAAAGTTTAAAACAAAGATACAAATATTTTTGAGATAGGCATGCTTTTCCCGTCAATGATACAACCAAAAGTTCCCAACATCTTCCATGCTAGATACATTATAGGCGGTTCCCAAACAGAAAATAAATTTCATTTACTTTCCACCATTCTTTCACAATCCATAGCTAGCCGTATCCACGGGTGCCTTCCAAACTTCCAACCAGCTGTCCTCTCCTGCGCAAAAGCGGATCATGAGGCTTGTTAATGCGGCCATTGTTCTTGGATTTTCTTGGCCGAGGTGTCTGGCGAGCCATTCGTCTCGAACGTTATACCTAAAAGCTGCTAGGGCTTCGGCGTCCGGACAGTCGACTATCTGATTCTTTTTAGTAAGGAATCTGTTCCAGAATTTCCGAGCTGACTCTCCGGGCTGTTGAGTTATGTCACTTAGATCGTCTGCATCCGGAGGGCGGACATAGGTCACTTGAAAATTTTCCCGGAAAGCGTCTTCGAGTTCTCCCCAACTTCCAATGGTGTTTTCGGGAAGGCTTTTGAGCCAATGCCGAGCTGGCCCTTTAAGCTTGAGGGGTAAGTATTTTATGGCGTGGAGGTCATTTGCTCTTACCATGTGTATGTGGAGGATATAATCCTCAATCCAGACTACAGGGTCTGTTGTTCCGTCGTACGCCTCTATGTTTACGGGCTTGAATCCCGCTGGAAATTCATGGTCCAAAACCTCATTGGTGAAACATAGGGGGTGTGCGGCACCCCTATATTTGGGTGTGCCGTGATGTTCGGATATTGGTTGTGTTGCACTGCTTACGGGGACTTGCTTTCTTGGCCCATAGATAGATCTAGCTGGGCCATCTTTTTTATGCGAATCCTTGAGTGGGTCGCGTGCCGGCTTGTATGCGGTGCCGCTTGCCACTTTATGCGGGCCATGGGGTCGTCTATCCGATCGGGTGGCTTTCTTATTTTTTGATTGCGGGGGCTCTAAGGCCTCCTCGTCAAATTCTGGCAGTAGCTTTCGCTTCGGATAGCTTTTGATGTGGCGACTGCCGCCGTATTTGTCTGCGGTGTTGAGTACTTTGCTCCATCTGATTCTGAGTGCATCTTCCGCAGTTTTCAGCTTCAGCTTCTGCTTTTTTAGGCTACGCGCCGTGGCAACGAGCCTTCGATGGAGGTTCTTCTGCTCCATTAGCTTGTCCGGCGTAAGGTCGTCCGGAATGCTGTTCTCGCCGGGGGCAGGTTGTTCGGTTTGTTTATTCGAGTTGCCCTGTTCGTCGTCCACCGGCTTGTCCTGCTCTATGGCTTGGTCTGTATGGCTGCTGTCTCTGTCGAGGCGGGGCTTGGAGCGGCATTTACGTCGCCGCTTTGATTGATTTTCGAGAGAACGATCCCTCGTTGCATCCCTGTGTTCCTCGTCGTCGCTTCCTTTGGGTGTGTCCACCATATACACATCATGAGATGAGGTGGCTGTCCAGTGCCCTATAGGCGTTGGTTCATGTTCGTCTCCTACATCGTCGTCCATACCGTCGATGTCTTCGGAGTCGAAGTCGAGCAAGTCGTTTAGATTATCGACAGTGGCTACCAAGTGGGTGGTGGGTGGGCTTCGAATTGCTTCGTCGTCCGCATCCCAATCCCGTCGGTCGTAATCCGGCCAGGACTCTCCTGATAAAGAGAGAGACTTTAGTGATTTTAGAATATCGCCGAAGGGCGAGTGCTGAAAGATGTCCGCGGTGGTGAACTCCATGATCGGCGCCCAATCGGATTCGATCTACAGGGGCGCGGAGGGCTCGGAGTCCGGAGAGGAGTCCGACTCCTTGGAGTCACGAGCCTCGCGGAGGGCGGGGCTGGTGTTCGGCTTGATCACCGTAGACATTGCAGCCCCCGGGGCAGTGTCTAACCACCTGCCCTCGTTTGGTATGGTCGACTCCGAGTTAAGGGTCGGAGCGGACACAGGTGCGGCCTCCAGGGCACTGTTCGGCGGCAGAGCTAGATCATGCCCAACGTGACAGTGCGGCGCGCTCGGCAGTGGCTCGAATCCATCGAAGATCAAGTCCCCATGGATGTCAGCCGTGTAGTTTAAGCTTCCAAATCTGACCTAATGGCCAAGGGCATAGCTTTCGATCTGCTCTAGATGGCCAAGCGAATTGGCGCGCAGTGCGAAGCTGCCGAAGACGAAGATCTGTCCGGGGAGAAAGGTCTCACCCTGGACTGCATCCCTATTGATGATCGGAGGAGCCATCGGGCCTAAAAGTGACGACACAGAGGAACTCTCAATGAAAGCACCAATGTCGATGTCAAAACCAGCGGATCTCGGGTAGGGGGTCCCGAACTGTGCATCTAGGCGGATGGTAACAGGAAGTAGGGGACACGATGTTTTACACAGGTTCGGGCCCTCTTGATGGAGGTAAAACCCTACGTCCTGCTTGATTAATATTGATGATATGGGTAGTACAAGAGTAGATCTACCACGAGATCAAGGAGGCTAAACCCTAGAAGCTAGCCTATGGTCTGATTGTTGTTCTATCCTACGGACTAAAACCCTCCGGTTTATATAGACACCGGAGAGGGTTAGGGTTACATAGAGTCAGTTACAATGGTAGGAGATCTACATATCCGTATCGCCAAGCTTGCCTTCCACGCCAAGGAAAGTCCCTTCCGGACACGGGACGAAGTCTTCAATCTTGTATCTTCATAGTCCAGGAGTCCGGCTGAAGGTATAGTCCGGCTATCCGGACACCCCCTAATCCTGGACTCCCTCACCAAGGTTCTCTTTCTTTACCATGTTTCCTAGCAACAAAGTCTCTTTTATCATAACATTGACTCTTCGATTGTGGGTTATCAAGATCAACAGCAGGTTCAATTTCTACATCATTATCATTACTAGGTTGAGCATCATCATGAACATCATCATTAACATTTTCACTAGGTTCATGTTCATTACTAGATTGTGTTTCAACATCATACATAGAGATATCATTTGGATTGTCAGATGGTTCAGCAATAGGTTCACTAGAAGTTTGCACAGTTCTATCATTTTTCTTTTTCTTCTTCTTAGAAGAACTAGGAACATCAATATTATTTCTCTGAGAATCTTGCTCGATTCTCTTAGGGTGGCCTTCAGGATACAAAGGTTCCTGAGTCATTCTACCAGTTCTAGTAGCCACTCTGACAACATAATCATTTTTCTTACTATTCATTTCATGAAGCAATTCTTTTTGAGCTTTAAGTACTTGTTCTACTTGAGTGGTAACTATAGAAGCATGTTTGCTAACAAGTTTAAGTTCACCTCCAATATTAGCCATGTAATCACCCAAGTATTTAATCATATCGGAATCATATTTAAATTGTCTACCAAAATAGGCGTTGAAATTTTCTTGTTTGACAATAAAATTATCAAACTCATCAAAGCATTGCCTAGCAGACTTATAGTGAGGGATATCACCTTCATCAAATCTATAGAGAGAATTTACCTTTACTACCTATGTCGGGATATCGGGATCAGGAGGTTCTTCAGTAAATAAGTGATCAAGTTCATAAAGTTTCTTTGATAGGCGGTAGATTAAGACCATGTATTTCTTCAATAGGAGGTAAATTCTTAACATCTTCAGCTTTAATACCTTTTTCTTTCATAGATTTCTTTGCCTCTTGCATATCTTCGGGACTGAGGAATAGAACACCTCTCTTCTTTGGAGTTGGTTTAGGAATAGGCTCAGTAATTGGAGCGGGAGCTGGCTCAGGAGGTGCCCAATTATTTTCATTTGTCAACATATTATTCAATAGAATTTCAGCTTCATCCGGTTTTCTTTCCCTGAAAAGAGAACCAGCACAACTATCCAGGTAATCTCTGGAAGCATCGATTAGTCCATTATAGAAGATATCAAGTATTTCAGGTTTCTTAAGAGGATGATCAGGCAAAGCATTAAGTAACTTGAGAAGCCTCCCCCAAGCTTGTGGGAGACTCTCTTCTTTAATTTGCACAAAGTTGTATATTTCCCTTAAAGCGGCTTGTTTCTTATGAGCAGGGAAATATTTAGCAGAGAAGTAATAAATCATATCCTGGGGACTACGCACACAACCATGATCAAGAGAATTAAACCATATCTTAGCATCACCCTTTAATGAGAACGGAAATATTTTGAGTATATAGAAGTAACGCGATCTCTCATCATTAGTGAACAAGGCAGCTATATCATTTAACTTAGTAAGATGTGCCACAACAGTTTCAGATTCATAGCCATAGAAAGGATCAGATTCAACCAAAGTAATTATATTTGGATCAACAGAGAATTCATAATCCTTATCAGGAACACAGATAGGTGAAGTCGCAAAAGCAGGATCAGGTTTCATTTTATCTCTAAGTGATTCTTTGTTCCATTTAATCAATAACCTCTTAAGCTCGTATCTATCTCTGCAGGCTAAAATAGCTAAAGAAGCATCTTTATCAAAAAGATAACCCTGAGGAATAACGGGCATATTTTCATCATCACTTTCATCATCGTATTCAGATTCATCAATTTCTCTTTCTCTAGCCCTAGCAATTTGTTCTTCAAGAAATTCACTAAGGGGCACAGTAGTGTCAGGCATAGAAGCAGTTTCATCGTAAGTATCATGCATAGCAGAAGTGGCATCATCAATAATATGCGACATATCGGGACGAATAGCAGAAGCAGGTTTAGGTGTCGCTAACTTACTCATAACAGAAGGTGAATCATGTGGAGAGCTAGATAGTAGTTCTTTACCTCCCCTCGTAGTTGAGGGATAAATTGTTGTCTTAGCGTCTTTCAAATTCTTCATAGTGTCCAGCAGATATAAATCCCAAGTGACTCAAAGAATAGAGCTATGCTCCCCGGCAACGGCGCCAGAAAAAGGTCTTGATAACCCACAAGTATAGGGGATCACAACAGTTTTCGAGGGTAGAGTATTTAACCCAAATTTAATTGATTCAACACAAGGGGAGGCAAAGAATATTCTCAAGTATTAGCAGCTGAGTTGTCAATTCAACCACACCTGGAAACTTAGTATCTGCAGCAAAGTGTTTAGTAGCAAAGTAATATGATAGTGGTGGTAACAGCAACAAAAGTAAAGACAGCAAAAGTAATGTTTTTGGGTATTTTGTAGTGATTGTAATAGTAGCAGTGGGAAAGTAAATAAGCGTAAACCAGTATATGGAAAGCTCGTAGGCATCGGATTAGTGATGGATAATTATGCCGGATGCGGTTCATCATGTATTAGTCATAACATAGGGTGACACAGAACTAGCTCCAATTCATTAATGTAATGTAGGCATGTATTCCGTATTTAGTCATACGTGCTTATGGAAAAGAACTTGCATGACATCTTTTGTCCTACCCTCCCGTGGCAGCGGGGTCCTATTGGAAACTAAGAGATATTAAGGCCTCCTTTTAATAGAGAACCGGAACAAAGCATTAGCACATAGTGAATACATGAACTCCTCAAACTATGGTCATCACATGGAGTGGTCCCGATTATTGTCACTTCGGGGTTGCCGGATCATAACACATAGTAGGTGACTATAGACTTGCAAGATAGGATCAAGAACTCACATATATTCATGAAAACATAATAGGTTCAGATATGAAATCAGGGCACTCGGGCCCTAGTGACAAGCATTAAGCATAGCAAAGTCATAGCAGCATCAATTTCAGAACATAGTGGATACTAGGGATCAAACCCTAACAAAACTAACTTGCTTACATGATAAATCTCATCCAACCCATCACCGTCCAGCAAGCCTATGATGGAATTACTCACGCACGGCGGTGAGCATCATGAAATTGGTGATGGAGGATGGTTGATGATGACGATGGCGACGAATCCCCCTCTCCGAAGCCCCGAACGGACTCCAGATCAGCCCTCCCGAGAGAGATTAGGGCTTGGCGGCGGCTCCGTATCGTAAAACGCGATGATTTCTTCTCTCTGATTTTTTCTCCCCGAAAGCCAATATATAGAGTTGGAGTTGGCGTCGGAGGGTGTCCAGGGGGCCCACGAGGTAGGGGGCGCGCCCTAGAGGGGGGGGCGCCCCCACCCTCGTGGACAGGGTGTGGGCCCCCTGGTCTTCATCTTTGGCGAGGATTTTTTATTATTTTTTCTAAGGTGTTCCGTGGAGTTTGAGGACTTTCCGAGAATATTTTCTTTCTGCACATAAAACAACACCATGGTAATTCTGCTGAAAACAGTGTCAGTCCGGGTTAGTTCCATTCAAATCATACAATTTAGAGTCCAAAATAAGGGCAAAAGTGTTTGGAAAAGTAGATACGACGGAGACGTATCAGTAAACATTATGTCCCCTGCCTCCTGTTACCATCGACCTTAGATGCACAGTTCGAGACCCCCTACCCGAGATCCGCCGGTTTTGACACCGACATTGGTGCTTTCATTGAGAGTTCCACTGTGTCGTCCCCAAAAGGTTTGATGGCCCCTTCAATCGTCAACGACGATGCTGTCCAGGGAGAAACCTTCCTCCCCGGATAGATCTTCTTATTCGGCGGCTTCGCACTGCGGGCCAACTCGCTTGACCATCTGGAGCAGATCGACAGCTACGCCCATGGCCATCAGGTCAGATTCGGGATCTTGAACTACGTTGCGGACGTCCGTGGAGACTTGATCTTCGCTGGATTCTAGACCACGACAATCGCTCTTGGTCATCTCGACGAACATGACCCAAATCTGTCGTCGGACCGCTTTCAGGAGATAGCTCCTATAACTGCTCCGACCTTAGATCCGAAGCATACTGCGCCACCCAAGGACGGGAAGCTCGACCCCGCCACGGAGGCCACGGATCCCGCGGTGTTGGAGCCGCACATGGACCTAAACTCATGGGACATCTGCGTTACCAGAACTCCGGACTCATCTCCGGTCATAAGTTCCGAACCATATGAGCCCGCGGACGCCGAACTTGATCGTTTATCGATCTTCAAATTCGGCGCCGCAGACATCTTCAAAATTCACCTTTGGGCGATGTGCTAAACTCATTAAAAAACCTGTCCTTGGCAGGGTACTCACAGCCGAACTATGTTCGGTTCTAGCTAGGGGCTGATGACGGAGAATTTCGCTTCCCACCCACCACCCACTTCATAGCCACCGTCGAAGACTTAACCGACACGCTGGACTATGACTCTGAAGACATCGACGGCATGTACGACGATGCCGGAGACGAGGAGGCCCAAAACCCGCCGCTCACTGGACGATGGACGACCACTTCATGGTGGATACGCCGAAAAATAATAGAGGCGATGACAAGGAAAACCCAGCAAAGGAGGACCCTCCTAAAACACAACCAAAGCACCGGCGTCAGCGGCGCCGCTCTAAATCCCACCGCAGCAGGGACAACAACACCGGCACATGAGACGACAACACTCCGGATGGTGCCGAAGACACAAAAGAACCCGACGAACAAACTGCCGAACAGGACAATCGGGAACTAGGGCACGTCAGCCCTAACGAACAGGCCATAGAAGAAGACTTGGAGGACGGTAGTTACCGTCCGCCCTCCGAGGAGGAGGTGAGCCTCGGCAACGAAGACTTCATCATGCCTGAGGAGCCTCTAGAGCAGGAGCGCTTTAAGCTTCAGCTATTAGCCACTGTGAGGAGCCTGAAAAAGAAGCAGGAACAGCTCCAAGCTGATCAAGACCTGCTCAATGACAGATGGGCCGATGCCCTAGCAGCCGAGGAATACGGCCTTAAACGCCCAGCCAAAAGTTACCCGAAGCGCAAACTGCTACCTCAGTTCGATGATGAGGCGCCAGAGCCTGCACCAGCATCACACAATGCGGTTGATCGGCCATCGCGCGGCCAGGATAAAACGGCAACCCGAGCCAAAAAATAGACTGTTCCACCTCGCCATAAAGGCAGGGATAAGACAGCTCGGGGCTATACATATGACCTTCATCAAGACCTGGACAGTAGAGCAGGACATACAAGATCGATCTACGGATCGCGAGGACGTGCCTTGACACGCCACGACGGCTACCTATTCGGACGCGACAAACCTAGTCACGCCCGGGCCGATAACCATAGACGGACTCCATCGGAGCTACGTCGCGACGCGACTCGATATAGAGGCGCCGCACACCCTCTTTGCTTCACTGATGAAGTAATGGACCATGAATTCCCCGAAGGGTTCAAACCCGTCAATATTGAATCATACGACAGAACAACCGATCCCGCGGTATGGATCGAGGATTTTATTCTCCACCTCCACATGGCCCGCGGGGATGACCTTCACGCCATCAAATACCTCCCACTAAAACTTAAAGGACCAGCCCGACACTGGCTAAAAAGTCTGCCCGAGAATTCTATTGGCAGCTGGGAGGACCTGGAAGAAGCTTTCCTCGACAACTTCCAAGGTACATATGTTCGGCCACCAGATGCCGATGACTTAAGTCACATAGTTCAACAGCCCGGGGAGTCAGCCAGGAAGTTCTGGACTAGGTTCCTAACTAAAAAGAACCAGATCATCGACTGTCCGGATGCCAAAGCCCTAGCGGCCTTTAAACATAGCATCTACGACGAATGGCTCGCCCGCCACCTCGGCCAAGAAAAGCCAAAATCTATGGCAGTCCTCACGGCACTCATGACCCGCTTTTGCGTGGGTGAAGACAGTTGGTTGGCTCGTAGCAAAAACATAGCCAGCGAGGCAGGCCCCTCTGAGGTTAAGAACAATAACGGCAAGCTCCGACCTAACAGACACAAACGTCGCAACAATAATGATAATACCGACGACACTATAGTCAACGCCGGATTCAGCGGGTCCAAGTCTAGCCAGTGGAAGAAACCGTACAAGAGAAACAATCAGGGACCATCCAGTCTGGACCGCATACTCGATCGCCCGTGCTAGATACATGGCACCCCAGATAAACCAGCTAATCATACCAACAGAGATTGTTGGGTTTTTAAACAAGCCGGCAAATTAAACACAGAGAACAGGGAAAAGGGATCGCAAAGCGAGGACGACGACGAGGAGCCCCGGCAATCAAACACAGGGGGCAGTAGAAGTCCCCCCCCCCCCCGCAAGTCAAAACGGTGAACATGATATATGCTACACACATCCCCAAAAGGGAGCGCAAGTGCGCAATAAGGGACGTTTATGCGATAGAGCCAGTCGCCCCGAAATTCAACCCATGGTCATCGTGCCCGATCACTTTTGATCGACGGGATCATCTGACCAGTATCCGGCATGGCGGATCAGTGCTACCTCTTGAGCACTGCGTTGGTTTTCCCTTGAATAGGAAAGGGTGATGCAGTAAAGTAGCGTAAGTATTTCCCTCAGTTTTTGAGAACCAAGGTATCAATCCAGTAGGAGACCACGCTCGAGTCCCACGCACCTACACAAACAAATAAGAACCTCGCAACCAACGCGATAAAGGGGTTGTCAATCCCTTCGATCACTTACGAGAGTGAGATCTGATAGATATGATAAGATAATATTTTTGGTATTTTTATGATAAAGAGAAATAAAGATGCAAAGTAAAATAAACGGCAATAGAAATAGCTAAGTGTTAGAAGATTAATATGATGGAAAATAGACCCGGGAGCCATAGGTTTCACTAGTGGCTTCTCTCAAGATAGCATAAGTATTACGGTGAGTGAACGAATTACTGTCGAGCAATTGATAGAATTGAGCATAGTTATGAGAATATCTAGGTATGATCATCTATATAGGCATCACGTCCGTGATAAGTAGACCGACTCCTGCCTGCATCTACTACTATTACTCCACACATCGACCGCTATCCAGCATGCATCTAGAGTATTAAGTTCATAAGAATAGAGTAACGCTTTAAGCAAGATGACATGATGTAGAGGGATAAACTCATGCAATATGGTATAAACCCCATCTTTTTATCCTCGATGGCAACAATACAATACGTGCCTTGCTGCCCCTGCTGTCATTGGGAAAGGACACCGCAAGATTGAACCCAAAGCTAAGCACTTCTCCCATTGCAAGAAAGATCAATCTAGCAGGCCAAAAAAACTGATAATTCGAAGAGACTTGCAAAGATAGCCAATCATACATAAAAGAATTCAGAGAAGATTCAAATATTGTTCATAGATAATCTTGATCATAAACCCACAATTCATCGGATCTCGACAAACACATCGCAAAAGAAGAGTAACATCAAATAGATCTCCAAGAGAATCAAGGAGAACTTTGTATTGAGATCCAAAGAGAGAGAAGAAGCCATCTAGCTAATAACTATGGACCCGAAGGTCTGAGGTAAACTACTCACACATCATCGGAGAGGCCATGGTGTTGATGTAGAAGCCCTTCGTGATCAATGCCCCCTCCGGCAGGACGCCGGAAAAGGCCCCAAGATGGGATCTCACGGGTACAGAAGGTTGCGGCGGTGGAATTAGGTTTTCGTGGGTGCTTCTGATGGTTTGGGGGTACGTAGTTATATATAGGAGGAAGAAGTAGGTCGGTGGAGCCACGAGGGGCCCACGAGGGTGGAGGGCGCGCTCCCCTACCTCCTGGCTTCCTCGTCTGTTGCTTGACGTCCACTCCAAGTCTTCTGGATCACGTTTGTTCCGAAAATCATGTTCCCGAAGGTTTCATTCCGTTTGGACTCCGTTTGATATTCTTTTTCTGCGAAACATTTAAATAGGCAAAAAACAACAATTTGGGCTGGGCCTCCGGTTAATAGGTTAGTCCCAATAATAATATAAAAGTGTATAATAAAGCCCATTAATCATCCAAAATAGAATATAATATAGCATGGAATAATAAAAAATTATAGATACGTTGGAGACGTATCAAGCATCCCCAAGCTTAATTCCTGCTCGTCCTCGAGTAGGTAAATGATAAAAACAGAATTTTTGATGTGGAATGCTACTTAGCATAGTTTTCAATGTAATTCTCTTATTTGTGGTATGAATATTCAGATCCGAAAGATTTAAGATAAAAGTTTAATATTGACATAAAAAATAATAATACTTCAAGCATACTAACTAAGCAATTATGTCTTCTCAAAATAACATGGCCAAAGAAAGTTCATCCCTACAAAATCATATAGTTTGGTCATGCTCCATTTTCTTCACACAAGAATGTTCTCATCATGCACAACCCCGATGACAAGCCAAGCAATTGTTTCATACTTTAGTAATCTCAAACTTTTTTCAACTTTCACGCAATATATGAGCGTGAGCCATGGATATAGCACTATGGATGGAATAGAATATGATGATGGGGGTTATGTGGAGAAGACAAAAAGAAGGAGAAAGTCTCACATTGACGCAGCTAATCAACGAGCTAGGGAGATGCCCATCGACTGATGTCAATGCAAGGAGTAGGGAGCCATGCAACAGATGCACTAGAGCTATAAATGCATGAAAGCTCAACAAAAGAAACTAAGTGGGTGTGCATCCAACTTGCTTGCTCAAGAAGACCTAGGGCATTTGAGGAAGCCCATTGTTGGAATATACAAGCCAAGTTCTATAACAAAAAATTCCCACTAGTATATGGAAGTGACAAAACAAGAGACTCTCTATCAAAAAGATCATGGTGCTACTTTGAAGCACAAGTATGTAAAAAGATAGTAGCATTGCCCCACTTTATTTTTTTTGGTGCCTTTCTTTTTTTCTTTTGGCCTTTCTATTTTTTTGGGACAATGCTCTATGAATGATGATCATCACACTTCTATTTATTTACAACTCAATGATTAGAAATCAATACTAGAACAAAGTATGACTCTATATGAATGCCTTCGGCGGTGTACCAGGAAGGGCAATGAATCAAGAGTGACATATATGAAATAATATGCATGGTGGCTTTGCCACAAATACGATGTCAACTACATGATCATGCAAGGCAATATGACGATGATGAACGTGTCATGATAAACGGAACGGTGGAAAGTTGCATGGCAATATATCTCGGAATGGCTATGGAAATGCCATAATAGGTAGGTATGGTGGCTGTTTTGAGGAAGATATAAGGAGGTTTATGTGTGATAGAGCGTATGGTATCACGGGGTTTGGATGCACCGGCGAAGTTTTCACCAACTCTCAAGGTGAGAAAGGGCAATGCACGGTACCAAAGAGGCTAGCAATGATGGAAGGGTAAGAGTGCGTATAATCCATGGACTCAACATTAGTCATAAAGAACTCACATACTTATTGCAAAAATCTACAAGTCATCAAAAACCAAGCACTACGTGCATGATCCTAGGGGGATAGATTGGTAGGAAAAGACCATCACTCGTCCCCGACCGCCACTCATAAGGAGGACAATCAAAGAACACCTCATGTTTCAAATTTGTTACACAGCGTTTACCATACGTGCATGCTACGGGATTTGCAAACTTCAACACAAGTATTTATTAAATTCACAACTACTCAACTAGCACAACTTTAATATCACTACCTCCATATCTCAAAACAATCATCAAGCATCAAACTTCTCTTAGCATTCAACACACTCATAAGAAAGTTTTTACTAATCTTGAATACCTAGCATATTAGGACTAATTTCACAATTAAAGCAAATTACCATGCTGTTTTGTAGGACTCTCAAAATAGTAAAAGTGAAGCATGAGAGAACAATAATTTCTATAAAACAAATCCACCACCGTGCTCTAAAAGATATAAGTGAAGCAGTAGAGCAAAAACTATATAGCTCAAAAGATATAAGTGAAGCACATAGAGTATTCTAATAAATTCCGAATCATGTGTGTCTCTCTCAAAAGGTGTGTACAGCAAGGATGATTGTGGTAAACTAAAAAGCAAAGACTCAAATCATACAATACTCTCCAAGCAAAACACATATCATGTGGTGAATAAAAAGATAGCTCCAAGTAAAGTTACCGATGGACGAAGACGAAAGAGGGGATGCCTTCCGAGGCATCCCCAAGCTTTGGCATTTTGGTGTCCTTATATTACCTTGGGGTGCCTTGGGCATCCCCAAGCTTAGGATCTTGCCACTCCTTGTTCCATAATCCATCAAATCTTTACCCAAAACTTGAAAACTTCACAACACAAAACTTAACAGAAAATCTCACGAGCTCCGTTAGCGAAAGAAAACAAAACACCACTTCAAGGTACTGTAATGAACTCATTCTTTATTTGTATTGTTATTAAACCTACTGTATTCCAACTTCTCTATGGTTTATAAACTATTTTACTAGCCATAGATTCATCAAAATAAGCAAACAACACACGAAAAACAGAATCTGTCAAAAACAGAACAGTCGGTAGTAATCTGTAAGTAACGCAAACTTCTGGAACTCTAAACATTCCATCAAAATAGGACGACCTAAATAATTTGTTTATTGATCTCCTGCAATTGTAATCAGTATTTTATCACGTTCTGGTGATTTTTAACAAATGTTTTCGTGAACAGAAAGTTTCTGGAATTTTCAGCAAGATCAAATAACTATCATCCAAGAAGATCCTATAGGTTTAACTTGGCACAAACACTAATTAAAACGTAAAAACAAATCTAACCAGAGGCTAGATGGATTATTTATTGAATAACAGCAAGTAAAAATATTGGGTTATCTCCCAACAAGCGCTTTTCTTTAAAGCCTTTTTAGCTAGGCATTGAGATTTCAATGATGCTCACAAGAAAGACAAGAATTGAAGCACAAAGAGAGCATCATAAAACACGTGACAAACACATCTAAGTCTAACATACTTCCTATGCATAGGCATCTTATAGGCAAACAATTATGAAGGCAAGCAAAAACTAGCATATGCAAGGAAGCAGAAATAAACAATAGCAATCTCAACATAATGAGAGGTAATTTAGCAACATGAAAATTTCTACAACCATATTTTCCTATCTCATAATAATTACATGTAGGATCATAAGCAAATTCAACAATATAGCTATCACAAAACATATTCTTAACACGATCCACATGTATGCAAAGTTGACACTCTTCCAAAATAGTGGGATTAACATTAGCTAAAGTCATGACCTCTCCAAACCCACTTTTATCAAAAACTTCATAAGATTGATCAAAGTCCAAATATGTGGGATCTAAAGTTGACACTCTTCCAAACCCACTTTCCATACTACTGCAAACATTATTATCAATCTCATATTCATCATGGGGCTTAAATAAATTTTAAAGATCATAAGAAAAATCACCCCAATCATGATCATTACAACAAGTAGTAGACATAGCAAACTTAGCATCCCCAAGCTTAGGGTTTTGCATATCATTAACACAATTGACATTAATAAAATTTATAATAACATCATTGCAATCATGCTTTTTATTCAAAGATCTATCATGAATCACTTCATAAATCACTTCATCACAATTTTCAGATTCACGGATTTCAAGCAAAACTTCATAAAGATAATCTAGTGCACAGAACTCACTAGCAATTGGTTCATCATAATTGGATCTCTTAAAAAGATTAGCAAGAGGATGAGGATCCATAGATCTTAGGTTCTCTATTTAGGAATAAATAAACAATTATTCCAACCAAACGAGCAAATGAGCCAAGTAAGACATCAAGGCAAACGAAAAGACAAACAGAAGAAGGGCGAATAAAAGGCAAAGGTGAAGTGGGGGAGAGGAAAACAAGAGGCAAATGGCAAATAATGTAATGGGAGGGATAAGAGTTTGTGATGGGCACTTGGTATGTCTTGACTTGTGCGTAGACTCCCCGGCAATGGCGCCAGAAATGGCTCATTGTTGGGAGTCAAATCTTGACTTGACTTGGCGCGAATCTCCCCGGCAACGGCGCCATAAATCCTTCTTGCTACCTCTTGAGCACTGCGTTGGTTTTCCCTTGAAGAGGAAAGGGTGATGTAGTAAAGTAGCGTAAGTATTTCCCTCATTTTTTGAGAACCAAGGTATCAATCCAGTAGGAGGCCGCACACAAGTCCCTCGTACCTACAAAAACAAATAAGAACCTCGCAACCAACGCGATAAAGGGGTTGTCAATCCCTTCACGGTCACTTACTAGAGTGAGATCTGATAGATATGATAAGATAATATTTTTGGTATTTTTATGATAAAGAGAAATAAAGATGCAAAGTAAAATAAACGACAATAGAAGTAGCTAAGTGTTGGAAGATTAATATGATGGAAAATAGACCCGGGGGCCATAGGTTTCACTAGTGGCTTCTCTCAAGATAGCATAAGTATTATGGTGGGTGAACGAATTACTGTCGAGCAATTGATAGAATTGAGCATAGTTATGAGAATATCTAGGTATGATCATGTATATAGGCATCACGTCTGTGACAAGTAGACCGACTCCTACCTGCATCTACTACTATTACTCCACACATCGACCGCTATCCAGCATGCATCTAGAGTATTAGGTTCATAAGAACAGAGCAACGCTTTAAGCAAGATGACATGATGTAGAGGGATAAACTCATGCACTATGATATAAACCCCATCTTTTTATCCTCGGTGGCAACAATACAATACGTGCCTTGCTGCCCCTGCTATCACTGGGAAAGGACACCGCAAGATTGAACCCAAAGCTAAGCACTTCTACCATTGCAAGAAAGACCAATCTAGTAGGCCAAACCAAACTGATAATTCGAAGAGACTTGCAAAGATAACCAATCATACATAAAATAATTCAGAGAAGATTCAAATATTGTTCATAGATAATCTTCATCATAAACCCACAATTCATCGGATCTCGACAAACACACCGCAAAAGAAGAGTGACATCAAATAGATCTCCAAGAGAAAATCGAGGAGAACTTTGTATTGCGATCCAAAGAGAGAGAAGAAGCCATCTAGCTAATAACTATGGACCCGAAGGTCTGAGGTAAACTACTCACACATCATCGAAGAGGCCATGGTGTTGATGTAGAAGCCCTCCATGATCAATGCCCCCTCCGGCAATACGCCGGAAAAGGCCCCAAGATGGGATCTCACGGGTACAGAAGGTTGCGGCAGTGGAATTAGGTTTTCGTGGATGCTTCTGATGGTTTGGGGGTACGTAGGTATATATAGCAGGAAGAAGTAGGTCGGTGGAGCCACGAGGGGCCCACGAGGGTGGAGGGCGCGCCCCTACCTCGTGGCTTCCACGTCTTTTGCTTGACGTCCACTCCAAGTCCTCTGGATCATGTTTGTTCCGAAAATCACGTTCCCGAAGGTTTCATTCCGTTTGGACTCCGTTTGATATTCTTTTTCTACGAAACACTGAAATAGGCAAAAAATAGCAATTTGGGCTGGGCTTCCGGTTAATAGGTTAGTCCCAAAAATAATATAAAAGTGTATAATAAAGCCCATTAATCATCCAAAACAGAATATAATATAGCATGGAACAATAAAAAATTATAGATACTTTGGAGATGTATCAATCGGCCGCACTAGTCCTGGACCCAATCAGTGACGGATTCCACCTAACGCGAGTCCTCATGGACGATGGGAGCAGCCTCAATCTGCTCTATCAGGATACAGTGCGTAAAATGGGCATTAACCCATCACGGATCAAGCCCACAAGGACTACCTTTAAAGGAGTCATACCGGGTGTAGAGGCCCGCTGTACGGGCTCAGTCACACTAGAGGTAGTCTTCGGATCTCCGAACAACTTCCGAAGCAAGGAATTAATCTTTGATATCATCCCCTTTCGCAGCGGCTATCACACACTGCTTGGACGAACGCATTTTCTCGATTCAATGCGGTACCTCACGATGCTTATCTTAAGCTCAAGATGCCCGGTCCACGCATCGTTTTAACGGTCAACGGAAACACGGAACACTCCCTCCGTACAGAGGAGCACACCGCCGCCCTAGCAGCAGAAGTACAATGCAGCCTTTTCAAGCAGAACCGTAATCCGGCTGCCGAGCCCTTGGACACCGTTAAAAGAGTCTGGACTATGCTGCAACAGGACATCTCGACTCGTCAAGAGCTCAATTAGCAATTCGGCCTCCGTCCTAGCCTCGATCAAGTAGTGGCATTAGTACCACACATACATAATTACGCACTCGAAGTTCCATAGGCATCGACGGAGGCACAACTAGTTTGTGATCCATAGTTCGACCGATACCGGACACAAGCATACTTCCACCATTTCCTTTTTTCCTTTTTGATATTTTCTTTTACATAAGCCTTCTTCGACGACCGGATTACTGGCCCTGTCGAAGGATGTAATACACCAAGGAAGCAAGAAGCTTTGACTTACAAGGGAGGGCCCATATGGTCTCTGCTAACGATCGCTATACCTGTTTTACATACCCGCACGCAGCTCGCTCCTGGTCATGGCATGTTAAATAGCCTTACTCACTTATTGCATTACTTGCACAAGTACGCCTCGACGTATTAATCAAATCACAAGGGAAATTAATCGGCAGTGTCAACTTATTACTTGATTTTTTCCTTGCCTATGTATTATTACTAATCGCACCCGTACACTCTGGTACGTACTACTTCTCCAGGGGCTTCACCACGCCCCGCAACACGGCAATAAAGTCCGAACACTTTTTATAGTATAGTTCGGCACCCCGAACTTATAGCATTATATGCATCGGCTCCGAATCATGTCTTTGGTCAATAGTTGAGTTCCCGGCTCCTGTGCTTACTACCTTACGTTTCGCTATATCGGCTAGGGTAGTAAAGAGAAAACTACTGCGATTGTGTCCCGGTTCTTCCGGACGAGCACCTCAGTAGAGAAAGCCGAAAACTGACTGCCATGATGTGGCAAGAGCTGGTCAGCTGTTCGAGAGGTTTCAAATCCTTAGAGATTTTTTTTGCTTTATGCGAGGAATCGGTTTCTATCCGATCAGGCATGTATAGCGCCCCTGGTTCGACCTTCCGAATACCAGGGGCTTCGCCAAAATTCTCATTGTCAAACTCCTATGGCTAAGTGAGGGCGATAAAAGTCGTATAGTCTGATTGCCTTGTTCGTTGCGCTAAACACCTCCTTTAAGGACCAGAAGGTGGAGTAAAGAGTGTTTAGATTTATCCTGAACACCCCCGTAGTATCTACGTGGGGGCAGAAGCCGACGACTGGTTAACCCTCAGATTTCATAAATGGACGCACATGAGGTAAAATTTTAAGAGTCACAAACATTATATTACATAACGATCTTGTTTCACATTACAGTACAGGACAACATGAATGTTTTCATGGAAATATAACATCCTTCGCACATTGCTCCGCCACATGGCAGGATCCCTCTAGGACACTATCAAAATATAGCTCGGGTCAACGGTGCTCCTTGCCCTCAGGCGGTCCCTCGGTCATCAGCTTGTTGGCATCCATCTTCGCCCAGTGCGTCTTGACGCGGGCAAAGGCCATTCGTGCACCTTCAATGCAGACCGACCGCTTCACGACTTCAAGTCGTGGGCAGACACTCACAAGATGCTTCACAAAGCCGAAGTAGCTGCTGGGCATAGGCTCGGCAGGCCATAGCCGGACTATTAGGTCCTTCATGGCTAGCGCGGATGCCTTGTGCAGCTCGACCAACTGTTTCAGCTAGTCGCTGAAGGGCACCGGATGTTCTGGTCCGAGGTATTGAGACCAGAACAGCTTCTCCGTAGAACCCCCTTCTTCAGCTCGATAGAACTCGGCAACATCCGATATGCTACGCGGCAAATCCGTAAACGCCCCTGGAGAGCTCCAAATTCGGGTAAGTAAAAGGAACGTTTCCTTCACAGACTTGCTTTGCATAATGACAGCTTTACCTGCCACGATCTTCTTGGCCGCCTGGATTTCCTGGAGGGTGCTCTGGGCTTCGGTTCGGGCATCTCGTGCGCTCTGGCGGGCCTTCGCAAGTTTGGACCCTTGCGTCTTAGAATCACGCTCCAAGGACTCATACTTCTTGACGGTGTCCTGGAGCTCTTGCTGGACCTCACTGACCCGAGCCTCGTGCTTCTCGCGCGCGGCATGTTCCTTGGCCGCTTTGTCCTCGGCCTTGGCTAACGCCTTCTTAAGGGCTGCCACCTCGGTCGTGGCCCCTAATAAGGTTCATGACACTTTAGTCAGCACGAACTATTCATCCTTTCTAAAAATACACGCAAGTTACTGCATACCTTGGCTATTCTCCAGCTGCTTCTTCACGAAGCCAAGCTCTTCCTCGGCTCGCTCCAGGTTCTGCTTCAGTTCGGAGACCTCCACAGTATGAGCGGCAGCAGCCAGCAGCGATGCCTGCTTATTCACATAGACATCTTATATTAGGCTCCTGCGATAATTATTTTGATCCTCTGTTCGGCTTTTTTCCGAACACCGAACAGAGCATCAGGGGCTACTGTCAACACTATGATATTCTTTTTACAATTACATTACTTACCTCAAAGCCCGTTAAAAGTCTAGCGCAGGCTTCGACTGAACCTTCTAGATCACCGTACCCATAAGGACATGGTGTTCATCCACAATGCAAGCGCCTCGCAGCGCTTCCAGCAGATTATCCGGTGGCTCTGGTTGGACAGAGGTCACCGGCGGAACAGGGACGCCTCCTCCTTTTGGGGAAGGCCGTTCGCTGGACTCCAGAGCCGTGTAGGTCTCCGGAATGGTATTCGGTTGGGGGCCGAATGGAACTTGTCCCCCATCACTAGTCCCCATGGGGGCTTTCTCCCCCATGTGTCCGGCGGCCGAGGAGTCATCCTTGGGCGTCGTCCAGACGATCTCCAGAACCTCCCCTGACCTGGGAAGGTCCTTTGGGACACCTCCTCTTCGTTACCCTTGGTCGGGGGAGAGTGAGCAGGCGGCGGTGACACGCTGGCCATCTCCTTTGAATCTAGCGAACCTCCAGTTGAGGATCGCGGGGAGCTGTCACGGGTCGGACTACAATGGCATAATTTAAATATATTAATATTACAAAGTGGAAAGGCCAGGCATTTGGATGTGCATAAGGTTTTTTACTTACGAGGCGGCCCGAGGCTTGGTCCGGGGCATTCGCTCCGGACTACTATCGACATCCCACGCGAAGTTATCCGCAAGGGAGCCCTTCCCCCTCTTGGGCGCCTTCGCCTCCAGATTTGTGGAGGCCCCCCTTTTCTTCCTTCCCCCCTCAGGGGGGAGTCACTTTCTTCTTCCTCTTCATCGTCGTCTTCGGCGGCCGAAGAGTCGGTCTCGTCTTCGGACGATATGTCCGAAGCATCCTTTCGGCGAAGGCCACTCCTGGTCCCTTTGGCCGTTTTCTTGGCCTTCTTCTCCGGCCCATCATAAGGCGCCAGAAACAGCATCTTCATCAGGAGTGGGGTTTCTTTGTCTTTGGGTAGCGGGGTCGGACAATTAATCCGCCCCGCTATGTCGGTCCAGGCCTAAAAAATTGATAGGAAGGCTTAGACTCCTTCCTCAAACTATGCCAGTAAAGGTTATACCTTGAAAACATGAAAGAACTTACAAAATTCGCCCGGCATTCTAAGCTAAGCCCGCGATCCTCGGTCGTGGGCGGTGGTGTCTCGCCGGCCTTGAAGAGAACTTTCCAGATGTCTTCGTGCGTTGTGCCGAAGAGCTCTAGTAGCGTCTGGTGCTTGGCCGGATCGAACTCCCACAAGTAGCAAGTCCGGCGTTGGCACGAAAGGATCCGGCGAATGAGCATAACCTGGATCACGTTGAAAAGTTTGATCTTCTTGGTTATCATGTTATGGATGCACGTCTGGAGCCCAGTCAGCTCGTTCGAAGAACCCCAGGTTAGGCCCTTCTCTTGTTAGGAGGTGAGCCGCATCGGAACTCCGGATCGGAATTCGCGGCTTGGTGATGTAGAACCACCCCGACTGCCACCCCTTCACCGTATCCACAAAGGAGCCTTCGAGCCAGGTGACATTGGGCATCTTTCCCACCATGGCACCTCCGCACTCTGCTTGTTGGCCGCTCACCGCCTTCGGCTTCACATTGAAGGTCTTCAGCCATAGGCCGAAGTGAGGTGGGATGCGGAGAAAGGCCTCGCACACGACTATAAATGCCGAGATGTTGAGGATAAAGTTGGGGCCTAGATCATGGAAGTCTAGCCCGTAGTAAAACATCAGTCCGGACAAATGGGTGGATAGGGAATCCCAGCCCGCGGATGAAATGCGCGAGGAACGTTACCCTCTCATGGGGCTCGAGGGTAGGGACAATCTGTCCCTTGGCTGGAAGCCGGTGAACGACCTCCTTGGCAAGGTATCCGGCCTCTCAGAGCTCCTTGATACCTTTCTTCCTAACGGAAGATGCCATCCACTTGCCTCCAACTCCGGATCCGACATGTTTGGAATACTTTCTCGGGCGGGGAAAGCTAGAGCTTGGGCGCTGGAGCTCAGGGGTGGATGGGCAGAGGAAGGAGAAGGCGTGGGTGAATGAGAACGAATCCTTATCCCCTTATAAAGGCCGCAAATGTCAAACGCCTCCCCACTCTCCTTAAAACTCGCCTATTCCCAAGGGCTGTGTAAACAACACGGTTGGGTTACCCACGCCCGTATTGATAAGAATCCCGTAATAAGGGGACATGATCTCTTCTTTGACAAGACATACCAATGGCAACTGCGTCTCAAAACGTGGAGCGGCAGACGAAAAACGGTTCGAAATTATGACCAGGCAGACATAATGTCATGTTACAGAAAGTTGTCAGCAGATTGGACTCGTGTAAAATTATATTCTCTTTGCGGTTGCGTGTGGTGCGTGTTACAGGTCCGGACACATTCAATACGTCCGAAGACTATCTTGGAGTTCGGAAGGAGGAACCCGCCTTGCAATGCCGAAGATAGATCTACGCGCCGGATACCTTGTCATTGAAGCCAGGTTCAGGGGCTACTAAGGGAGTCCTGGACTAAGGGGTCCTCGAGCGTCCGGCCTGTTAGCCATGGGCCGGACTGATAGGCTGTGAAGACACGAAGAACGAAGACTGCACCCATGTCCGGATGGGACTCTCCTTGGCGACCAAATATGTAGATTCCTTTCCTTGTAACCTACCTTGTGTAACCCTAGATCCTCCTGGTGTCTATATAAAACACATGACTTAGTCCAAAGGGGGATAGACTCATTACCATTGTCATACAGGCTAGACTTCTAGGGTTTAGCCATTACGATCTCATGGTAGATCAACTCTTGTAATATTCATATTCATCAAGATCAATCGAGCAGGAAGTATTACCTTCATAGAGAGGGCCCGAACCTGGGTAAACATTGTGTCCCCTGTCTCCTTTTACCATCGACCTTAGACGCATAGTTCGGGACCCCCTACCCAAGATCCACCGGTTTTGACACCGACAGTGAGCACCACACTGCACAACATATAGAACATATACACTAGAGCAACAAAGTGCATGGTAAAATTAGATAGCACAATACACTAGAATTTGTGAAGGAACGGCAGGAGCATCACACACAACGGTTAAACCAAGCATGCTTAAGCGCCGTAGCTAGCAAATGGCAAGGTGCTCCTCCAAGATCTGGGGGTCGACACGAATGGCAGCCACCACGACCACATCCGCGCGTGCGGCCGTGATTTGGTACTCTGCTGCCAAATGCTCCTTGGGATCCTGGCTATACTGCGTGCACCATGGCTTAGGGCGGCACTTATTTGGTGGAGGGGTCGGTGATTTGGGTGGAAGGTGTCGCGCTCGCGCCGGCGGTCGGGGCATGTGGGATGTGGAAGGAGGAGGAGGATGGGGGTCGGGTGTGGATTACCTGCCTGGATAGACGAGGCCGAGCAGCGTGAAGGAGGGTCGCCGACGAGGAGGTGGCGCTGCAAGCAAGGAGTGAAGGTTTCAACTTGGAAAGGAAGGCGGAAAGAGGGGAAAGTGGCTTTTGGTAAGGGGGAGGGGCGGGGAGGTATATATTTCCGTGGAAACCGACAATTTGGAATCAGTTCAGCCAAAAAACTGGCGCGCAAAGTGTCATAAGACACGATCTCTTATTCAGAACTGTGTATGATATGTGGACATAAAAAATGATTCAGATAGCTTAACCCATGTGTGATGAGTTTGAACGCCAAAAGTTTTGGTTCGAATTTTCATGGTTACAGTGGTCATCCACGTCATTGCATAATTTGGGTACACAAAGGAGACTACAACACACCCATACTTCTTAATCGAGCAAGTTCAGCAATTAAGTAGAGCTAGCTGACCTAAACATTACTCTAACAAATTAAAGATCGACGCTCTTAATTAAACAAAACAAAGAGTACTACTACAGCTGGTGATCGTCGACTCTGCCGCCGCCTCCATGTCCAGCTTGCACTCGACAGTCTCCTAGGGAAGGGGCTCCATGGCATCCATCGCACCATACTTGGCAAGCATCTCGCCATCCGCGTCCACCATCTCTTTGGAAAAGGCTGCCACGACCTGGGCGTGGGTGGAAGCGATCTGGGCTTGGACGGGCTCCGTCATCACAAGGTATGCGGCGGAGGAACGGACGACTGGTCGAACACTCTTGGCGATTGCCAGCTCTTCGGTCGTGGGTTGCCGACCGTTGTCGGAGAAGCTTCGTTCGATTTGTGCGGTGACCGCCCGGAGCTGGGCGTGGGCGGCCTCGACATGGTCATGGGCGACCTCCATCAGGGCTAAGGCCACCGCTGCGGAACAGACAGCTGCTGTGCCACTCTCGCCAGTTGCTATCCCCGAGGCAGATGTTGCTGCCGCCACCTGAGAAGCAACAGCAGCCGTTTGGGCTGCCTTTGCCGCCCGGTTGCAGATTGCGGCCACGCTCATACACCTTGTTAGCTGATAACCCACAAGTATAGGGGATCGCAACAGTATTTGAGGGTAGAGTATTCAACCCAAATTTATTGATTCGACATAAGGGGAGCCAAAGAATATTCACAAGTGTTAGCAGTTGAGTTTTCAATTCAACCACACCTGGATAACTTAATATCTGCAGCAAAGTATTTAGTAGCAAAGTAATATGGAAGTAACGATAACGGTAGCAAAAGTAATATTTTTGGGTTTTGTAGTGATTGTAACAGTAGCAATGGAAAAGTAAATAAGCGGAGAACAATATGTGAAAAGCTCGTAGGCATTGGATCGGTGATGGAGAATTATGCCGGATGCGATTATTCATGTAACAGTTATAACATAGGGTGACACAGAACTAGCTTCAATTCATCAATGTAATGTAGGCATGTATTCCGAATATAGTCATACGTGCTTATGGAAAAGAACTTGCATGGCATCTTTTGTCCTACCCCCCCCGTGGCAGTAGGGTCCTATTGGAAACTAAGGGATATTAAGGCCTCCTTTTAACAGAGTACCGAACCAAACCATTAATACATAGTGAATACATGAACTCCTCAAACTACGGTCATCACCGGGAGTGGTCCCGATTATTGTCACTTCGGGGTTGCCGGATCATAACACATAGTAGGTGACTATAGACTTGCAAGATAGGATCAAGAACTCACATATATTCATGAAAACATAATAGGTTCAGATCTGAAATCATGGCACTCGGGTCCTAGTGACAAGCATTAAGCATAGCAAAGTCGTAGCAACATCAATCTCAGAACATAATGGATACTAGGGATCAAACCCTAACAAAACTAACTCGATTACATGATAAATGTCATCCAACCCATCACCGTCCAGCAAGCCTACGATGGAATTACTCACGCACAGCGGTGAGCATCATGAAATTGGTGACGGAGGATGGTTGATTATGACGACGGTGACGGATTCCCCTCTCCGGAGCCCTGAACGGACTCCAGATCAGCCCTCCAGAGAGAGATCAGGGCTTGGCGGCGGCTCCGTATCATAAACGTGATGAAACCTTCTCTGTGATTTTTTTCTCCCCGAACGAGAATATATAGAGTTGGAGTTGAGGTCGGTGGAGCACCAGGGGGCCCACGAGGCAGGGGGCGCGCCCCCACCCTCTTGGAGAGGGTGTGGGCCCCCTGGCCTTGATTCTTTTGCCAGTATTTTTATTATTTCCAAAAATAATCTCCGTGAAGTTTCAGGTCATTCCGAGAACTTTTGTTTCTGCACAAAAATAACACCATGGCAATTCTGCTGAAAACAACGTCAGTCTGGGTTAGTTCCATTCAAATCATGCAAGTTAGAGTCCAAAACAAGGGCCAAAGTGTTTGGAAAAGTAGATACGACGGAGACGTATCAACTCCCCCAAGCTTAAACCTTTGCTTGTCCTCAAGCAATTCAGTTGATAAACTGAAAGCGATAAAGAGAAACTTTTACAAACTCTGTTTGCTCTTGTTGTTGTAAATATGTAAAGCCAGCATTCAAGTTTTCAGCAAAGATTATGAACTAACCACATTCACAATAACACATAGGTCTCATGTTTACTCATGTCAATGACATAATCAACTAGCGAGCAATAATAAAAATCTCGAATGACAACACTTTCTCAAAACAATCATGATATGATATAGCAAGATGGTATCTCGCTAGCCCTTTCTGAGACCGCAAAACGTAAATGCAGAGCACCTTTAAAGATCAAGGACTGACTAGACATTGTAATTCATGGTAAAAGAGATCCAGTCATAGTCATACTCAATATAAATTAATAGTAATGGATCCAAATGACAGCGGTGCTCTCCAGCTGGTGCTTTTTAATAAGAGGGTGATGACTCAACATAAAAGTAAATAGATAGGCCCTTCGCAGAGGGAAGCAGGGATTTGTAGAGGTGCCAAAGCTCGATTTTGAAATAGAGATAAATAATAGTTTGAGCGGCATGCTTTCATTTTCAACATAACAACCGAGAGAGGGCGATATCTTCCATGCTACACACATTATAGGCGGTTCCCAAACAGAATGGTAAAGTTTTTACTCCCCCTCCACCAACAAGCATTAATCCATGGCTTGCTCGAAACAACGAGTGCCTCCAACTAAAAAGAGTCCCAGGGGGGTTTTGTTTGCAATTGTTTTGATTTGATTTGCATAAAGCATGGGACTGGGCATCCCGGTGACCAGCCATTTTCTCGTGAGTGAGGAGCGGAGTCCACTCCTCTTGAGAATAACCCGCCTAGCATGGAAGATACAGACAACCCTAGTTGATACATGAGCTATTCAAGCATACAAAAACAGAATTCCATTTGAAGGTTTAGAGTTTGGCACATACAAATTTACTTGGAACGGCAGGTAGATACCGCATATAGGAAGGTATAGTGGACTTATATGGAATAACTTTGGGGTTTAAGGAATTGGATGCACAAGCAGTATTGCCACTTAGTACAAGTGAAGGCTAGAAAAAGACTGGGAAGCGACCAACTAGAGAGCGACAACAGTCATGAACATGCATTAAAATTAATAAACATGGAGTGCAAGCATGAGTAGGATATAATCCAGCATGAACATAAATATTGTGAAGGCTATGTTGATTTGTTTCAACTACATGTGTGAACATGTGCCAAGTAAAGTCACTTGAATCATTCAAAGGAGGATACCACCCTATCATACCACATCAGAACCATTTTAATAGCATGTTGGCACGCAAGGTAAACCATTATAAACTCCTAGCTAATTAAGCATGTCATAAGTAACTATAATTTCTAATTGTCATTGCAAACATGTTTATTCATAATAGGCTGAATCAGGAACGATGAACTAATCATATTTACAAAAACAAGAGAGGTCGAGTTCATACCAGCTTCTCTCATCTCAGTCAGTCCATCATATATCGTCATTATTGCCTTTCACTTGCACGACCGAATGATGTGTATAATAATAATAGTGCACGTGCATTGGATTAAGTTGGAATCTGCAGGCATTTAATTCAGGGGAGAAGACAAGGTAATGTGGGTCTTGGTTAAATAAACAATAATGCATATAAGAGCCACTTTAACAATTTCATTATGGTCTTCTCCTATCGACCCCCAAAGAAAAGAAAAGAAATAAAACTATTTACATGGGAAAGCTCCCAACAAGCAAAAGAAGAACGGGAAATCTTTTTGGGTTTTCTTTTCATTATTACTACTACAGCATGGAAGTAAACTAGCTAAAAGCTACTACTTTTCTTTTGCTTTTTCTTAAAGTTTTTCAAACACACAAGAAGAAAGCAAGAAAAAGAAAATAAACCAGCATGGATATTACAGTGAAAAAGTATTAGCACCGGTAACTAGCAATGAGTGTGTGAACATGAATGTAATATCGGTGAGAAATACGTACTCCCCCAAGGTTAGGATTTTGGCCTAAGTTGGTCTATTGCCACGGCTGGCCAGGCGATATCCAAAGTTATAGTTGGGGTCGTACTGAGATGCACCGGCTATTGCATCGTGGGCTGCAGCTTGGAGGCGAGCTGCCCTCGTCCTCCTCTCATACTCACATATCTCCCCTTTGCATATGCGTTAAATTCTTCCTTGATTCCTGCTCAATCCATGAAGTCCTCTGAAGGCCATTCACAAGCCCACACTTGAGCTTCCCTCGGTGGTTCATCGTCTGCATCGCGTACTGCGTGCCTGGGCCCTTGCTTCCTTGAAGGACCACCTTGGTACATTTTCCTAAACATAATTCTTCCTCTAAAAAATTTCTGAACTTTTTAGTAACTTCAAATAAAAGTGAACCAAACTCAACAAAATTGATAGCAACTACTCCTACAAGTGCCTAGAGACTATATCATGCATTATAACTACTTGGGACCATATAAATTTGACAAGCAAGCTCAAGAACATGGTCACCTAGGCAGCAAAAAATTGCAATGAATAAAGCACTAGAACAAAAACTAATTGGACCATTGAGGGAGTCACATACCGAAGAACAATCCCCCAAAGCAGTTTTGTGAGAGGTGCTTTGAGCAAGGAGATTGAAAATCACAACAAAATGAGCTAGAACTCGTGCTTGAGCTGGTTGGTGATTTTTCCGGAGGAAGGAGTGTGTGTCGGATCACGGGTTCCGGCAGACCCTTAAGGTTCGAACTCTGGGGTGCGCGAGGAGATCGTGCCCTCTACCTCTCCGTCTTGTAAGGATCTAACTACCAGAAGAACAACACAAGAGACACAGGGTTTATACTGGTTCGGGCCACCATTGTGGTGTAATACCCTACTCCAGTGTGGTGGGTGGATTGCCTCTTGGGCTGATGATGAAGAACAATACAAGGAAGAACAGCCTCGCGAGGGTCTGTTCTTGGCTAGGGGATGAACTGCTAGGGGAGTTCGATCGCCCTTCTCTCTCTCTCTAGATACTGAATCAGGTCTCCATCCGCCCCCCTACCCTGGGGTGGCTAGTCCTATTTATAGGCAAAGGCCCTGGGCCTCTTCCCAAATATTGAGTGGGAAGGGTGCCAACAATTGGCCAATTTGAAGGGGAACATCTGGTACACTTATCCTGACTAAAGTTGGTCTTCGCCTTCCAAAGGCCCAGTGATGACGCCGTCCTGGGCTCCATGGTGACATCCTTCCCACCGTTGGACTGGTCTTGGTCTCGTTGCACCGAAATGGGTGCCTTTGTTTGATCCTCTCGCCTGCGCTTGCCCCCTTTGCACCAAAGAGGAAAGGGAGACGCTGCGCGGGCTGGCGCCCGCCTGGCACCCTTGGTCGTCATGGCTTGCGTCATGGGCACCTCGTGAGGTACCTGCCTTGATCTCTCCGCCTCCTCGCGAGCCAGCCTAAGGAGGCCGTGCTTGAGGAAGCGCCGTGTCGTCCGCCTCGTGAGGCTTGGCCCCTTGCGAGGGTCTTGAGCCTTGTGCTGATGAAGATGCGCTACGCTGGGCCCCCATTTGGGCCACGCCGCAGGCCGCAGGTAGGCAAGTCTGGGGACCCCCGTTCCCAGAACGCCGACAATAGCCCCCGGGCCCAAGGCACGCACGGACTTGGCCGTGCCGAGAGGCGAAAGGGCAAGGGCGAAGCGCCGCGGGCCCTAACAGCCTGCGGCCTTGGGCGCCGCGTGGCGGTTGATTGGACGTGGGCGGCACTGTTTACCCACGCTCCCTTATTCTGCGCCGCGCTAGGTTGCCCCATAGTTGTACACAGCCGCCCCCTTTTCCTGTTGCTTGACCGTCTCCTGCTCTTCCTCCCCCCAAACTCTGACCCTTGCTTCCAATCCCATCTCGCATCTCCTCTCTTCCGCCCGCCGCCATGGCTCCAAAGAAAGAGAAGTGAAAGAAGCCTGTGGCTCCATCTCGCCCGCCGCCGCCGGTGGCGCCTGCTGTCGGCCGCTCAATCATACTCAACCTGGAATGCCTGGGCAAGCTCAGTCCGGCTCTGGCCACCGCCTTCAACGAGTGTGGGAGGACGACGGCTTGGCCTACGTATCACTTCCCCACCGATAGGATAATCACCGAAATCCATTACTTCGACGACGCCTTGTGGGCGGGTTTGGTGCCTCCCTTCTCCGATTTCTTCAACGCCATCCTCAATCATTATCAGATCCACATGATGCATCTGGGTCCTGAGTCCATTGCCCTCCTTTCAGTCTTTGCTTTTGTTTGTGAGGCGATGGTAGGCATCCCTCCTTCTGTTGCCTTGCTGCGCCACTTCTTCTCCCTGCATCTTACCGACCCCATGCAATGCTCGGCATGCGTGAGCTTTGTAGCTTCGCCCAAGACCGCAGCCTCTGGTATCGACTTCAACCTCCCTCTGCCATCAGCCGGGTTCCGTGAGCGGTGGTTGTATGTTGATGTCGGGGTGCCCAGCCCCCGTCTCGCGAAGCCGACATCGCCTGCTGTGCTCAACTCAGGCTGGGGTCAGGAGACGCTCGTGAGCCCCCGGCTCACCTTCGTCTGGCACCGCTTTATGTCCTTGAAAAAGCTTGGCGTAACGGCGCCCAAGGTGGTGAATGAGTTCCTATTGCGCCGCATTGCCCCTCTCCAACGCCATTCTCGTCGAATGTGGGCCTTTAGCGGGCATAGTGACCGCATGAGGCTTCAGGAAGAAGACCTGACACTCGAGGCGCTGAGGAAGGTGCTCTTGGTCCTGACAGGCGATCCCAACCCCGGGGGTATCCGGCAGGGGGGAGCTTTGCTGTACCTCTGCCAAAACAGGGGTGACTTTGTTGGGGAACGTAGTAATTTCAAAAAAATTCCTACGCACACGCAAGATCATGGTGATGCATAGCAACGAGAGGGGAGAGTATTGTCTACGTACCCTCGTAGACCGAAAGCGGAAGCGTTATATCAACGCGGTTGATGTAGTCGTACGTCTTCACGATCCGACCGATCCAAGCACCGTTACTCCGGCACCTCCGAGTTCTTGGCACACGTTCAGCTCGATGACGATCCCCGGGCTCCGATCCAGCAAAGCGTCGGGGAGGAGTTCCGTCAGCACGACGGCGTGGTGATGATCTTGATGTACTACCGGCGCAGGGCTTCGCCTAAGCACTGCAACGATATGACCGAGGTGGAATATGGTGGAGGGGGGCACCGCACACGGCTAAGGAACGATCACGAAGATCAACTTGTGTGTCTTGGGGTGCCCCCTGCCCCCGTATATAAAGGAGCAAGGGGGGAGGGCCGGCCGGCCCTAGGGGCGCGCCAAGGGAGGGGGAGTCCTCCTCCTAGTGGGAGTAGGACTCCCCTTTCCTAGTCCAACTAGGAGTGGGAAGGGGGGAAGGAAGGAGAGGGAGAGGGAGAGGGAAAGGGGGCGGCGCCCCCCTCCTTGTCCAATTCGGACTCCTCCTGGGGGGGGGCGCCACCTCCTGGTGCGGCCCTCTCTCTCCCCCCGTGGCCCAATAAGGCCCATACTTCCCCCGGGGGGTTCCGGTAACCCCTCCGGCACTCCGGTAATATCCGAAACCTCTCGGAACCATTCTGATGTCCGAACATAGCCGTCCAATATATCAATCTTTATGTCTCAACCAGTCCGAGACTCCTCGTCATGTCCGTGATCACATCCGGGACTCCGAACTCCTTCGGTACATCAAAATGCATAAACTTATAATAACTGTCATCGTAACCTTAAGCGTGCGGACCCTACGGTTCGAGAACAATGTAGACATGACCGAGACACGTCTCCGGTCAATAACCAATAGCGGGACCTGGATGCCCATATTGGCTCCTACATATTCTACGAAGATCTTTTATCGGTCAGACCGCATAACAACATACGTTGTTCCCTTTGTCCATCGGTATGTTACTTGCCCGAGATTCGATCGTCGGTATCCAATACCTAGTTCAATCTCGTTTGCCGGCAAGTCTCTTTACTCGTTCCGTAATACATCATCCCGCAACTAACTCATTAGTTGCAATGCTTGCAAGGCTTAAGTGATGTGCATTACCGAGAGGGCCCAGAGATACCTCTCCGACGATTGGAGTGACAAATCCTAATCTCGAAATACGCCAACCCAACATCTACCTTTGGTGACACCTGTAGTACTCCTTTATAATCACCCAGTTACGTTGTGACGTTTGGTAGCACCCAAAGTGTTCCTCCGGCAAACGGGAGTTGCATAATCTCATAGTCAAAGGAACATGTATAAGTCATGAAGAAAGCAATAGCAACATACTAAACGATCGGGTGCTAAGCTAATGGAATGGGTCATGTCAATCAGATCATTCAACTAATGATGTGACCTCGTTAATCAAATAACAACTCTTTGTCTATGGTTAGGAAACATAACCATCTTCGATTAACGAGCTAGTCAAGTAGAGGCATACTAGTGACACTCTGTTTGTTTATGTATCCACACATGTATTATGTTTCCGGTTAATACAATTCTAGCATGAATAATAAACATTTATCATGAAATAAGGAAATAAATAATAACTTTATTATTGCCTCTAGGGCATATTTCCTTCAGTCTCCCACTTGCACTAGAGTCAATAATCTAGATTATACAGCAATGATTCTAACACCCATGGAGTCTTGGTGTTGATCATGTTTTGCCCGTGGAAGAGGCTTAGTCAACGGGTCTGCCACATTCAGATCCGTATGTATCTTGCAAATCTCTATGTCTCCCACCTGGACCAAGTCCCGGATGGAATTGAAGCGTCTCTTGATGTGCTTTGTTCTCTTGTGAAATCTGGATTCCTTCGCCAAGGCAATCGCTCCAGTATTGTCACAAAAGATTTTTATTGGACCCGATGCACTAGGTATGACACCTAGATCGGATATGAACTCCTTCATCCAGACTCCTTCATTTGCTGCTTCCGAAGCAGCTATGTACTCCGCTTCACATGTAGATCCCGCCACGACGCTTTGTTTAGAACTGCACCAACTGACAGCTCCACCGTTTAATGTAAATACGTATCCGGTTTGCGATTTTGAAACGTCCGGATCAGTGTCAAAGCTTGCATCAACATAACCTTTTACGATGAGCTCTTTGTCACCTCCATACACGAGAAACATTTCCTTAGTCCTTTTCAGGTACTTCAGGATATTCTTGACCGCTGTCCAGTGATCCACTCCTGGATTACTTTGGTACCTCCCTGCTAAACTTATAGCAAGGCACACATCAGGTCTGGTACACAGCATTGCATACATGATAGAGCCTATGGCTGAAGCATAGGGAACATCTTTCATCTTCTCTCTATCTTCTGCAGTGGTCGGGCATTGAGTCTGACTCAACTTCACACCTTGCAATACAGGCAAGAACCCTTTCTTCGCTTGATCCATTTTGAACTTCTTCAAAATCTTGTCAAGGTATGTGCTTTGTGAAAGTCCAATTAAGCGTCTTGATCTATATCTATAGATCTTAATGCCTAATATGTAAGCAGCTTCACCGAGGTCTTTCATTAAAAAACTCTTATTAAAATATCCCTTTATGCTATCCAGAAATTCTATATCATTTCCAATCAGTAATATGTCATCTACATACAATATCAGAATTGCTACAGAGCTCCCACTCACTTTCTTGTAAATACAGGCTTCTCCAAAAGTCTGTACAAACCCAAATGCTTTGATCACACTATCAAAACGTTTGTTCCAACTCCGAGATGCTTGCACCAGTCCATAGATGGATCGCTGGAGCTTGCATACTTTGTTAGCTCCCTTTGGATCAATAAAACCTTCTGGCTGCATCATATACAACTCTTCTTCCAGAAACCCATTCAGGAATGCAGTCTTTACATCCATTTGCCAAATTTCATAATCATAAAATGCGGCAATTGCTAACATGATTCGGACAGACTTAAACATCGCTACAGGTGAGAAGGTCTCATCGTAGTCACTCCCTTTAACTTGTCGAAAACCCTTTGCGACAAGTCGAGCTTTGTAGACAGTAACATTACCGTCGGCGTCAGTCTTCTTCTTAAAGATCCACTTGTTCTCTATTGCTTGCCGACCCTCGGGCAAGTCAACCAAAGTCCACACTTTGTGTTCATACATGGATCCTATCTCAGATTTCATGGCTTCCAGCCATTTTGCGGAATCTGGGCTCACCATCGCTTCTTCATAGTTCGTAGGTTCACCATGATCTAGTAGCATGATTTCCAGAACAGGATTGTCGTACCACTCTGGCGTGGATCTTACTCTGGTTGATCTACGAGGTTCTGTAGTAACTTGATCTGAAGTTGCATGATCATCATCATTAACTTCCTCACTAATTGGTATAGGTGCTACAGAAACAGATTTCTGTGATGTACTACTTTCCAGTAAGGGAGCAGGTACAATTACCTCATCAAGTTCTACTTTCCTCCCACTCACTTCTTTCGAGAGAAACTCCTTCTCTAGAAAGGATCCATTTTTAGCAACAAATGTCTTGCCTTCGGATCTGTGATAGAAGGTGTACCCAACTGTTTCCTTTGGGTATCCTATGAAGACACATTTCTCCGATTTGGGTTCGAGCTTATCAGGTTGAAGCTTTTTCACATAAGCATCGCAGCCCCAAACTTTAAGAAACGACAACTTTGGTTTCTTGCTAAACCATAGTTCATAAGGCGTCGTCTTAACGGATTTTGACGGTGTCCTATTTAACGTGAATGTGGCTGTCTCTAGAGCATAACCCCAAAACGATAGCGGCAAATCTGTAAGAGACATCATAGATCGCACCATATCTAGTAAAGTGCGATCACGACGTTCGGACACACCATTGCGCTGTGGTGTTCCAGGTGGCGTGAGTTGCGAAACTATTCCGCATTGTTTCAAATGTAGACCAAACTCGTAACTCAAATATTCTCCTCCACGATCAGATCGTAGAAACTTTATTTTCTTGTTACGATGATTTTCAACTTCACTCTGAAATTCTTTGAACTTTTCAAATGTTTCAGACTTGTGTTTCATTAAGTAGATATACCCATATCTGCTTAAATCATCTGTGAAGGTGAGAAAATAACGATATCCGCCACGAGCTTCAATATTCATCGGACCACATACATCTGTATGTATGATTTCCAATAAATCTGTTGCTCTCTCCATAATACCGGAGAACGGTGTTTTAGTCATCTTGCCCATGAGGCACGGTTCGCAAGTACGAAGTGATTCATAATCAAGTGACTCCAAAAGTCCATCAGTATGGAGTTTCTTCATGCGCTTTATACCGATATGACCTAAACGGCAGTGCCACAAATAAGTTGCACTATCGTTATCAACTCTGCATCTTTTGACTTCAACATTATGAATATGTGTATCACTACTATCGAGATTCATCAAAAATAGACCACTCTTCAAAGGTGCATGACCATAAAAGATTTTATTCATATAAATAGAACAACCATTATTCTCTGATTTAAATGAATAACCGTTTTGCATTAAACAAGATCCAGATATAATGTTCATGCTCAACGCTGGCACCAAATAACAATTATTTAGGTCTAATACTAATCCCGAAGGTAGATGTAGAGGTAGCGTGCCGACCGCGATCACATCGACTTTGGAACCGTTTCCCACGCGCATCATCACCTCGTCCTTTGCCAGTGTTCGCTTAATCCGTAGTCCCTGTTTCGAGTTGCAAATATTAGCAACAGAACCAGTATCAAATACCCAGGTGCTACTGTGAGCTCTAGTAAGGTACACATCAATAACATGTATATCACATATACCTTTGTTCACCTTGCCATCCTTCTTGTCCGCCAGATACTTGGGGCAGTTCCACTTCCAGTGACCAGTCTGCTTGCAGTAGAAGCACTCAGTTTCAGGCTTAGGTCCAGACTTGGGTTTCTTTGCTTGAGCAGCAACTTTTTTGCTGTTCTTCTTGAAGTTCCCCTTCTTCTTCCCTTTGCCCTTCTTCTTGAAACTGGTGGTCTTATTGACCATCAACACTTGATGCTCCTTCTTGATTTCTACCTCCGCAGCCTTTAGCATTGCGAAGAGCTCGGGCATTGTCTTATCTATCCCTTGCATATTATAGTTCATCACGAAGCCTTTATAGCTTGGTGGCAGTGATTGAAGAATTCTGTCAATGACGCAATCATCCGGAAGATTAACTCCCAGTTGACTCAAGTGATTGTAATACCCAGACATTCTGAGTATGTGCTCACTGACAGACCCATTCTCTTCCATCTTGCAGCTATAGAATTTATTGGAGACCTCATATCTCTCAATCCGGGCATTCTGTTTGAATATCAACTTCAACTCCTGGAACATCTCATATGCTCCATGGTTCTCAAACCGTCGTTGAAGTCCCGGTTCTAAGCCGTAAAGCATGGCACACTGAACTATCGAGTAGTCATCAGCTTTGCTCTGCCAGACGTTCATAACATCTGGTGTTGCTCCAGCAGCAGGCCTGGCACCTAGCGGTGCATCCAGGACGTAATTCTTCTGTGCAGCAATGAGGATAATCCTCAAGTCACGGACCCAGTCCGTGTAATTGCTACCATCATCTTTCAACTTTGCTTTCTCAAGGAACACATTAAAATTCAACGGAACAACAGCACGAGCCATCTATCTACAATTAACATAAACAAGCAAGATACTATCAGGGACTAAGTTCATGATAAATTTAAGTTCAATTAATCATATTACTTAAGAACTCCCACTTAGATAGACATCCCTCTAATCTTCTAAGTGATCACGTGATCCAAATCAAACTAAACCATAACCGATCATCACGTGAAATGGATTAGTTCTCAATGGTGAACATCATCATGTTGATCATATCTACTATATGATTCACGCTCGACCTTTCAGTCTCCATGTTCCGAGGCCATATCTGCATATGCTAGGCTCGTCAAGTATAACCCGAGTATTCCGCGTGTGCAAAACTGGCTTGCACCCGTTGTAGATGGACGTAGAGCTTATCACACCCGATCATCACGTGGTGTCTGGGCACGACGAACTTTGGCAACGGTGCATACTCGGGGAGAACACTTCTTGATAATTTTAGTGAGAGATCATCTTATAATGCTACCGTCAATCAAAGCAAGATAAGATGCATAAAAGATAAACATCACATGCAAATCAATATAAGTGATATGATATGGTCATCATCATCTTGTGCTTTGTGATCTCCATCTCTGCAGCACCGTCATGATCACCAACGTCACCGGCGCGACACCTTGATCTCCATCGTAGCATCGTTGTCATCTCGCCAATCTTATGCTTCCATGACTATCACTACCGCTTAGTAATAAAGTAAAGCATTACATCGCGATTGCATTGCATACAATAAAGCGACAACCATATGGCTCCTGCCAGTTGCCGATAACTCGGTTACAAAACATGATCATCTCATACAATAAAATTTAGCATCATGTCTTGACCATATCACATCACAACATGCCTTGCAAAAACAAGTTAGACGTCCTCTACTTTGTTGTTGCAAGTTTTACGTGGCTGCTACGGGCTTAAGCAAGAACTCATCTTACCTACGCATCAAAACCACAACGATAGTTTGTCAAATAGACTCCGTTTTAACCTTCTCAAGGACCGGGCATAGCCACACTCGGTTCAACTAAAGTTGGAGAGACAGTCTTCCGCAAGCCATCTATGTGCAAAGCACGTCGAGGGAACCAGTCTCGCGTAAGAGTACGCGTAATGTTGGTCCGGATCGTCTCGTCCAACAATACCGCTGAACCAAAGTATGACATGCTGGTAGGCAGTATGACTTGTATCGTCCACAACTCACTTGTGTTCTATTCGTGCAAATAACATCAAACCATAAAAACCTAGGCTCGGATGCCACTGTTGGGGAACGTAGTAATTTCAAAAAATTTCCTACGCACACGCAAGATCATGGTGATGCATAGCAACGAGAGGGGAGAGTATTGTCTACGTACCCTCGTAGACCGAAAGCGGAAGCGTTATATCAACGCGGTTGATGTAGTCGTACGTCTTCACGATCCGACCGATCCAAGCACCGTTACTCCGGCACCTCCGAGTTCTTGGCACACGTTCAGCTCGATGACGATCCCCGGGCTCCGATCCAGCAAAGCGTCGGGGAGGAGTTCCATCAGCACGACGGCGTGGTGACGATCTTGATGTACTACCGGCGCAGGGCTTCGCCTAAGCACTGCAACGATATGACCGAGGTGGAATATGGTGGAGGGGGGCACCGCACACGGCTAAGGAACGATCACGAAGATCAACTTGTGTGTCTTGGGGTGCCCCCTGCCCCCGTATATAAAGGAGCAAGGGGGGAGGGCCGGCCGGCCCTAGGGGCGCGCCAAGGGAGGGGGAGTCCTCCTCCTAGTGGGAGTAGGACTCCCCTTTCCTAGTCCAACTAGGAGTGGGAAGGGGGGAAGGAAGGAGAGGGAGAGGGAGAGGGAAAGAGGGCCGCCCCCGCTCCTTGTCCAATTCGGACTCCTCATGGGGGGGGGGGCGCGCGCCACCTCCTGGTGCGGCCCTCTCTCTCCCCTCGTGGCCCAATAAGGCCCATACTTCCCCCGAGGGGTTCCGGTAACCCCTCCGGCACTCCGGTAATATCCGAAACCTCTCGGAACCATTCCGATGTCCGAACATAGCCGTCCAATATATCAATCTTTATGTCTCGACCATTCCAAGACTCCTTGTCATGTCCGTGATCACATCCGGGACTCCAAACTCCTTCGGTACATCAAAATGCATAAACTTATAATAACTGTCATCGTAACCTTAAGCGTGCGGACCCTACGGTTCGAGAACAATGTAGACATGACCGAGACACGTCTCCGGTCAATAACCAATAGCGGGACCTGGATGCCCATATTGGCTCCTACATATTCTACGAAGATCTTTTATCGGTCAGACCGCATAACAACATACGTTGTTCCCTTTGTCCATCGGTATGTTACTTGCCCGAGATTCGATCGTCGGTATCCAATACCTAGTTCAATCTCGTTTACCGGCAAGTCTCTTTACTCGTTCCGTAATACATCATCCCGCAACTAACTCACTAGTTGCAATGCTTGCAAGGCTTAAGTGATGTGCATTACCGAGAGGGCCCAGAGATACCTCTCCGACGATTGGAGTGACAAATCCTAATCTCGAAATACGCCAACCCAACATCTACCTTTGGTGACACCTGTAGTACTCCTTTATAATCACCCAGTTACGTTGTGACGTTTGGTAGCACCCAAAGTGTTCCTCCGGCAAACGGGAGTTGCATAATCTCATAGTCAAAGGAACATGTATAAGTCATGAAGAAAGCAATAGCAACATACTAAACGATCGGGTGCTAAGCTAATGGAATGGGTCATGTCAATCAGATCATACAACTAATGATGTGACCTCGTTAATCAAATAACAACTCTTTGTCTATGGTTAGGAAACATAACCATCTTCGATTAACGAGCTAGTCAAGTAGAGGCATACTAGTGACACTCTGTTTGTCTATGTATCCACACATGTATTATGTTTCCGGTTAATACAATTCTAGCATGAATAATAAACATTTATCATGAAAGAAGGAAATAAATAATAACTTTATTATTGCCTCTAGGGCATATTTCCTTCAGACTTCGTGAGGCAGATGCCCCCCTTCGACGAGTGGGGGCTATGCCCTGTCGGCCTCCAGGGGCCTCACGAGAACCCTGTGGTGGTGATTTCCCTTCCGGTCGGCCTGGGTGAATCCTCCTCGAGTGGTGGCGCAGGGAGACAGGAGACAGCGGGGGTCGAGGGAGCCGCGGATGATGCGACCGCACCTGGCAATGCTCTTGATGGGGCAGCTCACGAGGTCCGTGCTGCCGAGGCTGCGGGTGAGGCGCTGCCGCTTCCGACGCTTGAGGCCGAGGCTCCTGAGCCCCCGGCCGTGGTCTCTGGCGAAGCAACTGCCCGTGCGCATCAGGCATGTGTCCTCGACGCAAGTGGACTTGGTACTCCGCCCTCTTCGCAGGCTGATTCCTGTGCATCTCTCCTGGGCCGTTTCCGTGTGGACTTTGAGGCCCTCCAGAGAAAAAGGGAGGCCCTGGGCGACGACTTCCCTTGCCGCTTGCTGAGGCGCCGGAAGTACTTTGCTGTCAATGAGTAAGTCTTCCCCTTTTCTGTTCCCTATCCTGCTTGCCACATCCGCTGATCCTTGCTCTGTAGGCCTCTCCCTACTGAGCTCAATGAAGCCGCCGAGTCGACACCTTCCTTGACTTCGTCTCCTCCGCCACCCCTTGGTTCCTCGAGCAGCACTGCCCTTGTGGTTTGGGCGAGCGACGACGCGGACCGTCACACAGCGCGTGGTGACTCCTCTGTTCCCACGATCTCCTTCCGCGGGCCTTCCCTTGACATAGGCAGCCTGTCGTGGGCTTCTCGTTGGGTCGCGGGCTGCGACTGTCAGAGGCTCCCCTCGGGCCCCCCTCCCGAGGGCAGGCCGGACTCAGGCCGGGCTTCTGATGCGGCGCGGCCAGCCGTCGTGCGGGCGCCAGCCCCCAGCCCCCTGCCCGGGGCTGGAGCGATGGTCCAAGGTCCTCGACGCCTGCTTGGGGCGGATGATGGCGTGGCAGATGTGCTTGACCGTGCTCGGGGGCGTCGTGCCCGGCGCCATGAGTTCCTCCGAAGGGCGAGTGGCGCCGTAGACCTGCTTGGGCAGGAGCTCGCTGAGGAAGACGCGCGCCTAGAAGCCGAGGGCCTGTGCCTGGCCGCAGAGCAGCGCGAGCTGGAGGCCGCCGCTGCCCTTGCGCGTCGTCTGCGCGACCTTCATGACGAAGGAGCGAAGGCGTCGCTGGAGGCTTCCCTGGCGGCTCGGTCTCAGGCCGTTGAGAAGGCCTGAGGAGCAGACCGACGGTGAGAAGCAGCAGAAGAACGGGCTCGAGAGCTCTTGGCTCGGTGTCGCTCGTTGGAGGAGCAAGCGGAGCTGCGCGAGGCAGCCCTTGCATCGATGGAGGTGGCTTCTGGCGACCCGGCTGAGCTTCGGAAGCGCGAGGAAGCGTTGGTGCTGGAGGCCGCCGAACGTGCTCGCGAGCACGAGCAGCTGGAGACGAGGGAGCGCCTAGTGACGCAGGCGGAAGATGATGTCGCCGCATGGGAAACGCGTGTCCTGGAGGAGGTTTGCCGTCGGGTGGCGACAGCGCGCCAAGGCCTCGAGCGTGAGTTCGAGGGGAAGCTGGGGATGATCCGAGTCGAAGCTGAGGGTAGAACCGCCGCCTTGAGGGCCCAACGGGATGAGGCGACGCGACGAGCTGACGCCTACCGGGTCGCTCTTGAGGCAGCGCAGAAGGAGCTGGCCACCTTCCAGGCCGAGGTGCTCCGCCTGCGCCAATGTGTGGAAGAGGCTGTGGCCGTCGAGCGTCAGAATGCCGACGAGATATGCCAGCGGCATGTCCTGGAGCGCGAGCACGGCCCCATGCTCACCAAGCTCAGGGAGAGGGATAACATTGCCCTGGGCGACATCTATGAGGCTGCCGTGGGCGAGCTGCACACGATTAACTACGCCGGCAACTTGTAGTTCTTCACCACCGTGGTGACACAGCTGGAGGCACGGTCGGTCAAAGCCGAGAGGTTGGTGGAGGAGAGGATCCGCGCCCTGCTCGGGCGCGCCTTTTCCCGCGTCTTCAGCCATCTTCGAAACATGGATCCCCACTTCGACTTCGACGCCGCCATCGCCCCAGTTCCCCAAGCCATTCGAGGTGACCTGGCTGAATGGGTGGAGAGCAACGTAGATGCTCTCGTCCGGGCATTCACTTCGGATGATGACGACGTGGTCGTGGCCGCCGACGAAGGTGGCGTGGTGGATGACCCCAACGCAGTTGATGGTGGCGCAGACGACGAAGGCGAGTCCAGCGACGCCAGCGATAGCTCGGGAGGCGCCCCCGAGGATGCATTGGGGGATTTGTCAGATTGACTGTCGTGGGTTTGTCACGGCAGATGTCCTAGCGAAAGGACTTAGTCGTGGAGCCATCGCAACGGGTTAACTTGAAGGGGTTAAAGCGGACAAAGGGACACAGGGAGTTTATACTAGTTCGGCCCCTTCGATGAAGGTAAAAGCCTACGTCTAGTTTGTGATGGAATTGATGGGGTTTCGATGACTAGGGAGCAAACAAGCTTCGCCTAGGCCTCGAGTTATGGTTGTCTGTCCTTGAACCGCTATCGGGTCGTCCCCTTATATACACGGGTGACACCCGTCGGTTCATAGAGTCCCAATCTCCGGGTTGGTCTCTCCCTATTCCTAACTTATAATACAAGCTTATATACATGCCGATTTACGGCTACAGATACTGAACCGACTATGGCCTTGGGCCTTTGTCTAGCCTCTGGGCTTTAGCACCTTTGGACTACTGATGAAGTTAACCCAGCCCAGGTAGGCCGGTTTACGCCCAGTAGTAATATCCCCAACATTGACCATGTACTATCCTCGTCTTTTTACCCTGCATAGATAGAACTCAGGCGTTTGGCCCGACGGTTGTGAGAGCATTTTGGGAGGGTAAGCCCCTCATGTATGAACTCGTATCTAATGTATCTGCAATGATTAAATCGTACGCGTGTCCAACGGTAGGCTGGTTCACCCTTGTTCCTTCTTGGCTCCAAAGCCGCCTGCTGGATGGCGCCGCGCCTCGGGTGCTTTCCAGTTGAAACCTCGGGAGGCGGGGTCGTTGCTGACAGGAAACCCCATAGGCGTGGGCCGTCTTCGCAGGCTCAGGGCCTTTTCTCGAGCGAGACGTCTTCACAAGCGTTCGCCCTCTTCACAGGCTCCGGGCCTTTTCTCGAGCGAGACGTCTTCACAGGCGTTCGCCTTCTTCACAGGCTCAGGGCCTTTTTCCGAGCGGGACGTCTTCACAGGCGTTCGCCTTCTTCACAGGCTCCGGGCCTTCTTTCGAGCGGGACGTCTTCACAGGCGTTCGCCTTCTTTACAGGCTCCGGGCCTTCTCCCGAGCGGGATGGCTTCGCAGGCATTCGCCTTCTTCACAGGCTCCGGGCCTTCTTCCGAGCGGGACGTCTTCACACGCGCTCGCCTTCTTCACAGGCTCCGGGCCTTCTCCCGAGCGGGATGGCTTCACAGGCGTTCACCTTCTTCACAAGCTCAGGGCCTTTGTCCGAGCGGGACGTCTTCACAGGCGTTCGCCTTCTTCACAGGCTCCGGGCCTTCTCCCGAGCGGGATGGCTTCATAGGCGTTCGCCTTCTTCACAGGCTCAGGGCCTTTTTCCGAGCGGGACATCTTCACAGGCGTTCGCCTTCTTCACAGGCTCCGGGCCTTCTCCCGAGCGGGATGGCTTCACAGGCGTTCGCCTTCTTCACACGCTTCGGGCCTTTCATGAGAAAACGATCTCCGCAAGCACCAAAGGTCACCTTACGATGGAGCGACAGCGGCAGTCTGGGCTGTGCTCAAGCTAGGCCTGACCCGGCTCGCGAGGGGCTCGCGAGGGGAGGCAGCTGTGGTGAGATGGTGACCAAAATGCGGGAAACGATTCAAACAAGACCAAGCACCCCTTCCCCGAACGCACGCAAAGCTCAAATTCGAATTCAACTTAAATCCAGCGGGGGAAAAAGGTTACAACGAAAGGAAGAAGGCAATGAACGCAAACAAAAAGGCCGCGTCCGGCACCTAATCTAGTCTTCGACGTCTTCTCACCAGCGCGGAGCTAAGTGCTGTCCACTGGGCGTGGGAGGGAGCCCCAGGGCCTGAGGCCGGCACCCCTGAGACTCCGGGGCGTGTACATCCCCACTCATTATTACGTGAGAGTGTCACGGGGCGGCGAGCTTCACAGGCACTGGGCCTACTTCACAGGAACCGGCCTTGCTTCATATCGCCAGACGAGGGCCCCGCCTTGCGCCACACTCTAGTGCCACCAACGACGACCGGAAACCAGGACGCCGTCGGTGGGGTAGAGCGGTCGCCAGCGGTTCCCCCGACGACCACGAGTCCTCCGCCAGGGGCAGGCCCTCAGGCGCCTCCCCAGCGGAGGGCCTACCTTCTAAGAACGCCTTGCTCCAAACGCCGCGGTGGTGATGAAGGATCCCTACCCCTTTCCTGCAGCCCCCTGCGTCCTCCTCCCGAGGGGTAGGAGGCCGCGGGAGCGGGGCAGCTGCTTGCTGCGGCGACCTGCACCTCCTGTGACCCATGATTAGCGTATGCCTGCTCTTGAGGAATTAACGGTACCCGATAGTCGTTGCCTCCAGTGTGACCGACGGAGCCGTCCTGGGGTCCCTGGAAGGGCTCGGCCTCTGGCGTCTCGTCCCCCCAGCTGGGGCTGAAGAGTGAGCCCTGTTCGCCCTCGTGAGCGTGCCCTTGGTCCATCATGTGGGGCACGTATTCCTCTGGCGCCGCCACCCCGAATGCTGTGCTGTAGTGCTCCATGCGCCATGCGGCGTTGCTCGCCGTGCCCACCGTGGGGTTGTAGCGCGGTTGCCCGCACGCGCCGTGGGCCGCGCCGAGCCCTTCTCCTTCTCGCGCCGGGGGCAGGGGTAGCGCCACCGTCAGTCCAGCGCCGACGGATTCGCTGGTGCCGGGGTAGTCCTGAGGCCCGCGGGGGCGCGTGGGGCCTCCTCGTGCGTCGCCCTGAGCTGGAGGCGGAAGCCGAGTGCAGAAGGGGTGAGCCCCCGAAGCGGCGAAGCCCAGGAGCTCGGCGACCCGCTCCAGCAGCACGTCGCGGCCGCCCTCCAGTAGCCTGCCTGCAGCAGCTCCCGCGCTACTGTGAGCGCGGCCCTCGAGTTCGCCTGTTCCCGGCGGGTGTACGGTGTCGTAGTTGCGGCGTGATTGGAGGCCCTCGCTGCCGACCGCGCCTGTCGCGGTGTGAGGGTCGCAGAAGCTTTCCCGCATCACCCGCGGCCCGCAGCGCCCTGCGGACCGCGAGCTGCCTATGGCGCGGGGTCGCCCGGAGCGGGAGGCTCCGCGCAGATGGGCCACGCCGCCCCATGGGCCTTGGTTGCCCGCCTGGTCGCCGGACATGGTGACGATGACGCAACGGGAGACGGAGCGATGGGAAGGCAGATTTCGGCGGACCCCTACCTGGCGCGCCAAATGTCGGATCACGGGTTCCGGCAGACCCTTAAGGTTCGAACTCTGGGGTGCGCGCGGAGATCGTGCCCTCTACCTCTCCGTCTCGTAAGGATCTAACTACCAGAAGAACAACACAAGAGACATAGGGTTTATACTGGTTCGGGCCACCATTGTGGTGTAATACCCTACTCCAGTGTGGTGGGTGGATTGCCTCTTGGGCTGATGATGAAGAACAATACAAGGAAGAACAGCCTCGTGAGGGTCTGTTCTTGGCTAGGGGATGAACTGCTAGGGGAGTTCGATCGCCCTTCTCTCTCTCTCTCTCTCTCTCTCTAGATACTGAATCAGGTCTCCATCCTCCCCCCTAGCCTGGGGGTGGCTATTCCTATTTATAGGCAAGGGCCCTGGGCCTCTTCCCAAATATTGAGCAGGAAGGGGGCCAACAATTGGCCAATTTGAAGGGGAACATCTGGTACACTTATCCTGACTAAAGTTGGTCTTCGCCTGCCAAAGGCCCAGTGGTGACGCCGTCCTGGGCTCCATGGTGACCTCCTTCCCACCGTTGGACTGGTCTTGGTCTCGTTGCACCGAAATGGGTGCCTTTGCTTGATCCTCTCGCCTGCGCTTGCCCCCTTTGCACCAAAGAGGAAAGGGAGACGCTGCGCGGGCTGGCGCCCGCCTGGCACCCTTGGTCGTCATGGCTTGCGTCATGGGCACCTCGTGAGGTACCTGCCTTGATCTCTCCGCCTCCTCGCGAGCCAGCCTAAGGAGGCCGTGCTTGAGGAAGCGCCGTGTCGTCCGCCTCGCGAGGCTTGGCCCCTCGCGAGGGTCTTGAGCCTTGTGCTGATGAAGATGGGCTACGCTGGGCCCCCATTTGAGCCACGCCGCAGGCCGCAGGCAGGCAAGTCTGGGGATCCCCGTTCCCAGAACGCCGATAGTGTGTGGGTGCAGGAATAAGTGGAGGGGAGCCACCATGGGCCCACGAGGCAGGGGGCGCGCCCAGGGGGTAGGCGCACCCTGGACCCTCGTGGCCAGGTGCTTGCTCCCCCTGCTGTGTTCTCAGTGCCAGATATTCTCAAATATTCCAGAAAAATCATATTTCAGTTTCGGGGCATTTGGAGAACTTTTATTTTCGGGGTATTTTTTATTGCACGGATAATTCAGAAAACAGACAAAAAAAGTACTATTTTACTTTATTTAATCTAAATAACGGAAAGTAAAAGGAGGGTACAGAGATTTGTGCTTTCTAACTTCATCCATCTCATGCTCATCAAAAGGAATCCACTAACAAGGTTGATCAAGTCTTGTTAACAAACTCATTCCGAAAAACATGGAACCGGAGAAATTTCGAATAACACTATGTTACCTCAACGGGGATATGCACGTCCCCAATAATAAGAATATCATATATTTTTTTGACAGTAGGAAGAGGAAATTCAAAACCTCCAAAAATAATCGATGGAATTATTCCAATAGAGTTGATACTATGGACTTGAGGTTGTTTCCTCGGAAAGTGTACAGTATGCTCATTACCATTAACATGAAAAGTGTCATTGGCTTCGTTGCAATCAATAACAGCCCCTGCAGTATTCAAAAAAGGTCTTCGAAGAATAATAGACATACTATCGTCCTCGGGAATATCAAGAATAACAAAGTCCGTTAAAATAGTAACGTTTGCAACCACCACAGGCACATCCTCACAAATATCGACATGTATAGCAGTTGATTTATCAGCCATTTGCAAAGATATTTCAGTAGGTGTCAACTTATTCAAATCTAGTCTACAATATAAAGAGATAGGCATAACACTAACACCTGCTCCAAGATCACATAAAGCGGTTCTAACATAGTTTCTTTTAATGGAGCATGGTATAGTTGGTACTGCTGGATCTTCAAGTTTCTTAGGTATTCCACCTTTAAAAGTATAATTAGCAAGCATGGTGGAAATTTCAGCCTCCGGTATCTTTCTTTTATTTGTAACAATTTCTTTCATGTACTTAGCATAAGGATTCATTTTAAGCATATCAGTCAAACGCATACGCAAAAAGATAGGCATAATCATTTCAGCAAAGCGCTCAAAATCCTCATCATCCTTTTTCTTGGATGGTTTAGGAGGAAAAGGCATGGGTTTCTGAACCCATGGTTCTCTTTCTTTACCGTGCTTCCTAGCAACAAAGTCTCTCTTATCATAATGTTGATTCTTTGATTGTGGGTTATCAAGATCAACAGCAGGTTCAATTTCTACATCATTATCATTGCTAGGTTGAGCATCAACATGAACATCATCATTAACATTATCACTATGTTCATGTTCATTTCTAGATTGTGTTTTGGCATCAGAAATAGAAATATCATTAGGATTCTAAGGTGTGTCAACAACAGGTTCACTAGAAGCATGCAACGTCCTATCCGTTTTCTTTTTCTTCTTCTTAGAAGAACTAGGTGCATCAACATTATTTCTCTGAGAATCTTGCTCAATTATCTTAGGGCGGCCCTCAGGATAAAAAGGTTCCCGAGTCATTTTACCCCCTCTAGTTGCAACTCTAACAGCAAAGTCATTATTCTTACTATTCAATTCATTGAGAAAATTATTTTGAGCTTTAAGTACTTGTTCTACTTGAGTGGTAACCATAGAAGCATGTTTACTAATGAGTTTAAGTTCACCTTTAACTCTAGACATATCATCGCTCAAGTGTTCAATCATATAAGCATTATGTTTTAATTGTCTACCAACATAAGCATTTAAATTTCTTGTTTGACAATAAAATTATCAAACTCATCTAAGCATTGGCTAGCAGACTTATAACAAGGAATATCACCTTCATCAAATCTATAGAGAGAATTTACCTTCACTACCTGTGTCGGGTTATCAAGACCATGTATTTCTTCAATAGGTGATGAATTAAGACCATGTATTTCTTCAACAGGCGGTAAATTAAGACCATGTATTTCTTCAACAGGAGGTAAACTCTTAACATCTTCAGCTTTTATACCCTTTTATTTCATAGATTTCTTTGCCTCTTGCATATATTTAGGACTGAGAAATAGAACACCCCTTTTCTTCGGAGTTGGCTTAGGAGTTGGTTCAAGAAGTGTCCAATTGTTTTCATTGGTCAACATATTATCCAATAGCAATTCAGCTTGATCAACTGTTCTTTCCCTGAAAACACAACCAGCACAACTATCCAGGTGGTCTCTGGAAGCATCGGTTAGTCCATTATAAAAGATATGAAGTATTTCATTTTTCTTGAGAGGATGATCAGACAAAGCATTAAGTAATTGGAGAAGCCTCCCCCAAGCTTGTGGGAGACTCTCTTCTTCAATTTGCACAAAATTATATATTTCCCTTAAAGCAGCTTGTTTCTTATGAGCAGGGAAATATTTAGCAGAGAAGTAATAAATCATATCCTGGGGACTACGCACACAACTAGGATCAAGAGAATCAAACCATTTTTTAGCATCACACTTTAATGAGAACGGAAATATTTTAAGGATATAATAGTAGCGAGTTTTCTCATTATTAGTGAATAGGGTGGCTATATCATTTAATTTAGTAAGATGTGCCACAACAATTTCAGATTCATAGCCATAAAAAGGATTAGATTCAACCAAAGTAATTATATCAGGGTCGACAGAGAATTCATAATCCTTATCAGTAACAAAGATAGGTGAAGTATCATAACCAGGATCATATTTAATTCTAGCATTCAGAGTTTTTTGTTTCAGCTTAACTAATAATTTCTTAAGATCACTTCTATCATTGCAAGCAAGAAAGTCTCTAGCAGTTTCTTCATCCATAACCTAACATTCAGGCACAACAAGCAATTCATATTTAGGGGGAGAATCTTCATCATCACTTTCATCAATATTATCAGTTTCAATAATTTCATTCTCTCTAGCCCTAGCAAGTTGTTCATCAAGAAATTCACCAAGTGACACAGTAGTATCAAGCATAGAAGTAGTTTCAGCATAAGTATCATGCATAGCAGAAGTGGCATCATAAATAACATGCGAAATATCAGAATTAATAGCAGAAGCAGGTTTAGGTGTCCCAAGCTTACTCAAAACAGAAGGTGAATCAAGTGCAGAGCTAGATGGTAGTTCCTTACCTCCCCTCGTAGTTGAGGGATAAATTTTAGTTTTCTCGTCTTTCAAGTTCCTCATAGTGACTAGCAGATATAAGTCCCAAGTGACTCAAAGAATAGAGCTATGCTCCCCGGCAACGGCGCCAGAAAATAGTCTTGATAACCCACAAGTATAGGGGATCGCAACAATTTTCAAGGGTAGAGTATTCAACCCAAATTTATTAATTCGACACAAGGGGAGCCAAAGAATATTCTCAAGTGTTAGCAGTTGAGTTGTCAATTCAACCGCACCTGGATAACTTAATATCTCCAGCAAAGTATTTAGTAGCAAAGTAATATGGAAGTAACAGTAACGGTAGCAAAAGTAATATTTTTGGCATTTGTAGTGATTGTAACAGTAGTAACGGAAAAGTGAATAAGCGGAGAACAATATGTGAAAAGCTCGTAGGCATTGGATCGGTGATGAAGAATTATGCCAGATGCGATTATTCATGTAACAGGTGTAACATAGGGTGACATAGAACTATCTCGAATTCATCAATGTAATGTAGGCATGTATTCCGTATTTAGTCATACGTGCTTATGGAAAAGAACTTGCATGACATCTTTTGTCCTACCCTCCCGTGGCAGCGGGGTCCTATTGGAAACTAAGGGATATTAAGGCCTCCTTTTAATAGAGTACCGGACCAAAGCATTAACACATAGTGAATACATGAACTCCTCAAACTACGGTCATCACCGGGAGTGGTCCCGATTATTGTCACTTCGGGGTTGCCGGACCATAACACATAGTAGGTGACTATAGATTTGCAAATATATTCATGAAAACTTAATAGGTTCAGATCTGAAATCATGGCACTCGGGCCCTAGTGACAAGCATTAAGCATAGCAAAGTCATAGCAACATTAACTCAGAACATAATGGATACTAGGGATCAAACCCTAACAAAACTAACTCGATTACATGATAAATCTCATCCAACCCATCACCGTCCAGCAAGCCTACGATGGAATTACTCACGCACGACGGTGAGCATCATTAAATTGGCGAAGGAGGATGGTTGATGATGACGACGGTGACGGATTCCCCTCTCCGGAGCCCCGAACGGACTCCAGATCAGCCCTCCCGAGAGAGATTAGGGCTTGGCGGCGGCTCCGTATCGTAAAACATGATGAATCCTTCTCTCTGAATTTTTTTCCTCCCCGAACGTGATATATAGAGTTGGAGTTGAGGTTGGTGGAGCACCAGGGGGCCCACGAGGCAGGGGGCGCGCCCAGGGGGCAGGCATGCCCCCACCCTCGTGGACAGGGTGTGGGCCCCCTGGGCTTGATTATTTCACCATTATTATTATTATTTCCAAAAATAATCTCCGTGAAGTTTCAGGTCATTCCGAGAACTTTTGTTTCTGCACAAAAATAATACCATGGCAATTCTGTTGAAAACAATGCCAGTCCAGGTTAGTTCCATTCAAATCATGCAAGTTAGAGTCCAAAACAAGGGCAAAAGTGTTTGGAAAAGTAGATACAATTGAGACGTATCATTAGCACGCGCATGGCGGCTGCGGCTGCGCTCTCGCCGGAGTGGGCCACCAAAGTTGCCCTCACGACGCGGGTCCACGTGCCCATCTTTCACCGGCGACGATTGAGCAGTGAAATGATATTTGGGGAGCGCGCTAGTGTGCTTGAGACGCCGGTTGTGGACTGTAGCCGACACACCTTATCGCGTAAGCCATAGGCGTACTATACACCGACGGTGCTCCAGGATATTTTGTGCTGCATCTCACACGGTTGGTGATAATAAATTGTGTGTGATCTACTTGATTTTTCATCTTGATTTGAATTACATAATGGGGTCACAGTGGGGTCACAGCGGCAATGGACGGTGTTTGAATTGCTAGACCTTTTATCTGGAGTGAACATGCAACTATATGTGTGTCATAAAAGAATTGTAATTATTCAGGGTTCGTTTGAATATTTTATACATTAAATTGGTTTTCTAGCCATTTCAGGTGCGCAATTCAAAATTAAACTACATGCACATGCTCCGGTGCACCAACATGGGTTGTAAAATCATATATGTGTCCATGGGTTTATGCTTATCTCCCATGCAAGAAATGGGGATGAAATTCGAACACCACGACACTGTGGCTCTCCGGCAAACGTCGACGTACTTGCTTTTATAATTCTAGTAAATCCAAAATTCGTCCAAAATTCATGAAACTTGGCATGCTATCATGGAGCGGCATCAACATGCCGTGGTAAATTTTTTGTCCTATTTGGGGCAGGTTTGGGTATAAGCTTCTCATAAACCAGAGCTTCTCACAACAAGTGTGATGGTTTCGGTAGGGAACATTTCACCTTTCTGGACGAAACCGATATCCGTTGCCTCTTCTCGATTTCAATTTTTTTCCTAGTGTCAACATAGCACAACAGGAGTGTTGTGTCAATTTTTGGGATTTTTCGGGGTTCGCTTGGACATTTTTATACATTAACTGAGTTTTCTATGCATTCATGTGCATAATTCAAATTTGAACTACAGGTACATGCTCTAATGCATATAAATTAGTTGAAAATTCAAATCCGTGTCCTTGGTTGCCTGCTTAGGTCCCATGCAAGAAATGGGAATGAATGTCAAACACCCTGCCACCGTCGATCGGCTGCAAACATTGAGATACATGGTTTTTAAATTCTAGTAAATCCAAAACTCGTCTAAAATTCATGAAACTTGGCATGCTATCATGGAGCGGCATCAACATGTTGTGGTAAATTTTTTCCCATTTGGGCCACATTTGGGTATATGCTTCTCACAAATCGGAGCTTCTCACAACAAGCATGATGGTTTCGGTAGGGAACGTCCCACCTTTGGGGACGAAATGATATCCAATCCCTCTTATTGCTTCCAAAAATTTTCTCGTGTCAACATAGAACAACAGGAGTGTTGTGTCAATTTTTGTGATTTTTCGGGGTTCGTTTGGACATTTTTATGCATTAACAAAGTTTTCAATGCACTTATGTGCATAATTCAAATTTGAACTACACGCACATGCTCCAGTGCATATAAATTGGTTGAAAAATCAAAACTGTGTCCTTGGGTGCATGCTTAGGTCCCATGCAAGAAATGGGAATGAATTTCAAACACAAGGCCACCGTTAATTGCCGGCAAAACATTGAGATGCCTGGTTTTTAAATTCTAGTAAATCCAAAACTTGTCTAAAATTCATGAAACTTGGCATGCAATCATGGAGCGGCATCAACATGCCGTGGTAATTTTTTTGTCCCATTTGGGGCAGGTTTGGGCATATGCTTCTCACAACAAGCATGATAGTTTCGGTAGGGAACGTCCCACCTTTGGGGACAAAACAATATCCATTGCGTCTTATTGCTTCCAAAAGTTTTCTCATGTCAACATAGAACAACAAGAGTGTTGTGTCAATTTTTGTGATTTTTGGGGTTCGTTTGGACATTTTTATGCATCATCTGAGTTTCCAATGCATTTATGTGCATAATTCAAATTTGAGCTACATGCACATGCTCCAGTGCATATAAATTGGTTGAAAAATTGAATCTGTGTACTTGGGTGCATGCTTAGGTCCCATTCAAGAAATGAGAATGGATTTCAAATACCAGGGCACCGTTGATTGCCGGCAAAACATTGAGATGCCTGATTTTTAAATTCTAGTAAATCCAAAACTCGTCTGAAATTCATGAAACTTGGCATGCTATCATGGAGCAGCATCAACATGTCGTGGTAAAATTTTTGTCCCATTTCGGGCAGGTTTGGGTATATGCTTCTCACAAACCAGAGCTTCTCACAACAATCATGATGGTTTCGGTAGGGAACGTCCCACCTTTGGGGGCGAAACGATATCCATTGCCTCTTTATTTTTTCTCATGTCAACATAGAACAACAGGAGTGTTGTGTCAATTTTTGTGATTTTTCGGGGTTCGTTTGGACATTTTTATGCATTAACTGAGTTTTCAATGCATTTATGTGCATAATTCAAATTTGAACTATATGCACATGCTCCAGTGCATATAAATTGGTTGAAAAATCAAACCTGTGTCCTTGGGTGCAAGCTTAGGTCCCATTCAATAAATGGGAATGAATTTCAAACACCAGGGCACCGTTGATTGCTGGCAAAACGTTGAGTACTTTATTTTTAAATTCTAGTAAATCCAAAACTCGTCTGAAATTCATGAAACTTGGCATGCTATCATGGAATGGCACCCGACATGCCGTGGTAAATTTTTTGTCCCATTTGGGGCAGGTTTGGATATATGCTTCTCACAAACCAGAGCTTCTCACAACAAGCATGATGTTTTCGATAGGGAACATCCCACCTTTGGGGACAAAACGATATCCATTGCCTCTTATTGCTTTCAAATTTTTTCTCGTGTCAACATAGAACAACAGTAGTGTTGTGTCAATTTTTTTTGATTTTTCGGTGTTCGTTTGGACATTTTTATGCATTAACTGAGTTTTCAATGCATTTATATGCATAATTCAAATTTGAACTACATGCACATGCTCCAGTGCATATAAATTGGTTGAAAATCATATCTGTGTCCTTGGGTGCATGCTTAGGTCCCATGCAAGAAATGGGTATGAATTTCAAACACCACGACACCGTTGATTGCCGGCAAAATGTTGAGTACTTTATTTTTAAATTCTAGTAAATCCAAAACTCGTCTGAAATTCATGAAACTTGGCATTCTATCATGGAATGGCACCCGACATGCTGTGGTATTTTTCGTGTCCATTTTGAGAGAAGGCGCACTCGAATAATGACAGCCAACAAAGGCATTTCGAATGTTTGTATAATTCTAACCGTGTGCGTTCTGTTAACCATTCACGTGATGCCACTTTCTTGGTTTTAATGGCTGTAGGAGGTGCCGCGCGGACATCTGCTTAACCTTGACTGAATGGGAAGCGTGCGAGCGCCGTCCGGTGCGCAGGCTGACCGAGAGGCGTGCAAGCTGTCCTCGAATGCGCAAGCTCACTGGAAGCGTGCGAGCTGTACGCTGCGCATGCTCACTGGGAAGCGGGCCTTTGACTTCCATGGCCGCCCACCTTGCTCGCAACCTCTCCATTAATGGCGCCCAAGCCGCAGTTTAATTCGATTTTTAAATATAAAACAACTCAACACAAACGTTTTAGTTAGAACACCCATATGCAAACCTACAGCTTCCCCAGGAAGCCAAGAGAAAATGTGCCGACCAGGATTTCAGCAGCTCTGGATCGCTGTCACAGCCCTAGCTTTCCTTTGCTTGTCATTGCATATGCATCCATGCATCATCCTAAATTCAAGGAAATTGAATTGAGGGAATTCTCAAGCCTCAGAAATCTTTTAAAAAAATGATCAACATTAAAATATTTTCAAATGAGCCCAACAAAATGTTCCTGCTAATCTCCGAAAATATTGGCAAGAGCTAATTTCTGAATTGGGTTTATATTTACTATAAATTAGATATAAGCCCAATAATTTTGAAAGTTTGCATGTGGCTCTGAACTAGTTTCCGAAGTCCACATAATAATTTTCAGAAGCATAAAAATTGGTTTGGTTTGAAAACAGAACTCAAAACAAACTTAAAAAAAATAGAAAACAGAATAAAAGAGAGAGAGAGAGAGAGGAAAGCTTACATGGCGCTTACCTACAGCCCAGAGGCCCAACACTGTGCAACCCAGTAGCTGGCCCAACCCACCACCGCTGCCAGTCGTCTCCCACCTCACGCAAGAAGGACGCGAGGCGTGTGTTCACCGCACGCCGGCATGCGCCCGTGCCACCTCCTGCCTGACTGCCTGCGTCCCTGACGCCCTGGAGGCCTCCAGCGCTGCCACGCAAACCCCCTGGCCCCTCTCTCACTCTCCCCGTGTCCATTCCCCTCCTCTGCTCTCTCCGTGCAGCACCACCGAACGCCACCATCGCCGCCGCTCTCCGCTGTCGCGGCCACAACCATCCCCTCACCCCTCTGTCGTGTTCACGAGCATCACCGTTGAGCTCCGCCTCCCCAAGCCGAAGGAACCGATCCTGGACGCTCTGCATCGCCTCCACGCCATCGTCTTCAACCTCGGGCACCGCCGAGGTCGCCGGCGACCGCACCTCATCTCCAACCCCTCCCTGAGCTCGCTGAGGCCTCCGTTCAACTCGCGGTGAGCCCCGTCGAGTTTCCCCTCTCTCCATTCGCTCGCCCCCATGCCGTACCCGCCGTCCCACCGCAAACAGAGCTCGCTGCCGCCGGCCATGTTGTCGTCGCGGCCATGGCTTGTTTCGGTCGCGTCCGAGCACGCCGTTGAACTCCTGGAGTTCTGAGGAGCCTGTAGGGCACTTCACCTAGCCCCTCCGTGCACCGTAGCCTCGTGCACGACCGAGCCCGAGCTCCGGCCGCCGCTAACCTCAATGCCGGCGCTGCTTCCGGGCTCCCCATGACCTGCTGCTGCCTTGCCTGGATGCGCGGGAGCACGGGCTTCCCCTTGGGGCCCTCAGCATGCCCAACTGCTGCCCCTAGCGCCACTCCGGCGAGCCGCCGCCGCTCTGGTTGGTCGCCGTCGGCTAAACGCCGGCGTAACCGGCCATTAGGGCCTAATCACCCCAATAACCAATCCCCTGGGCCACTGACGCACGGGCCCCATGCCCTAATTAACCCCAGCTTTAATTCTTCTTAGATTAGTTATAACCCAACATGACCCACACGTCAAAGTTGATAATGCTGACGTGGCCGTTGACCGGTCCCACCTGCCTGTGGCTCTAACCAGCCCTGAGTCACTGACCATTGGGCCCCACTAGTCAGGTTTGACCTGGACCGGCCCCTGTTAACTTGCTGACATCACACCGACGTCATGCTGACACAGTAATCAATTTCTGGTATTTAAATAAATCTAAATGATTTATTTATTTTTCAGAAATTTGGGTAAACTTCTAAAAATCATAGAAAATAAACCGTAGCTCAGAATGAAATAAATTATATATGAAAAATGATCATAAAAATCCAATCTATCCATCTGTACTAGCTTCATGCATATTTAAACAACTTAACCTTGCTGTTTAGATCAAAACATGATAATGCACTTTATAAGTTCTTTGTTTGAATTTGAATTTGAACCTTTGGTTCAAATCAACTCAAACCCTTCTGTTCTTAGCTGCATTAGCTCAAATCACAACATATTGACATGTCATGATCATGCATCATATTGTGCATTGCATTGATTGTGTTTCCTCTCTGTTGCTGGTAACTGTTCCCCCTCCATAGACGTGGTTCCGACGATGAGTTCGATGACACCGATGAAGAGCTATACTATCTTCGGAAGTGTCAGACAAGCAAAACCCCCTTGTTCATTCCGATATAATCCCACTTTCTCGCTCTGCTCTCTTTTATTGCATTAGGACAACAGCGATTCAACTGTTACATGTTGCGGTAGTTGAACCCCTTTCCTCTGCATGACCTGTCATTGCCACAGTAAATAGATGAAACCCACTAGCATGAGTAGGAGTTGTTTGAGCCCTGATGTGCCTACTCATTCATGCTTGTTTGTCATGCCTGCTATTGCTTAGAGTTGTGTCAGGTCTGGTACATCGGGGATGAATTGGAAAGTTGTGAACATGTCCTACTGTTGAGAGCTAAGTGTGTGAACACGATTTGGTAAAGGTAGTGGTGAGAGGCCATGTAGGAGTACATGGTGGCTTGTCTCATTGAAACCGTCCTCGGGAACTGAGTTCTGTGTTTGTGATCCATGAACAACTACTACCACACATTGGGTTCCGGTAACTTGACCCCTCTCGGCTTATTAACCCCCTCGATATCTGTCCAGGAGTTGCAACTAGTTTTTGGTGTTTGTAGGTTGTGTTAGTAGTCTACCAAGCGGCAGCTGGTACAGGTGGGCTTGGGATAGACTAGGCACCGTGGCACGGTGTACCAAGCGTAGATCCATTCGTTGAGGTGGGCTTGGGAAACCTGCACACATCGTTTGGGGCCGTGAGCGACACCCCGGCAGGATCTCCTTGCGGATGGAACCCGAATAGGCGATAAACCTGGACTAGAGACTTGTGTGGTTAGTCAGGTCGTGGGCGACTCCCTCACCAGGCTTCTGCTTGAAGGTTGCCGAGATACACGACGTGTACATGGTGGTAAGTGGCGAGAGCGTGTGTGAAGAAGTACACCCCTGTAGGGTTAACATCATCTATTCGAATAGCTGTGTCTGCGGAAAAGGACTTCTGGGTTGCCTGTACAGTTCATAGACAAGTGAAAGTGGATACTCTAAAATGCGCAAGATAAGTGTCGTGGAATTGTCATGGCAGATGTCCTAGGGTGAGGACTTAGTCGTGAGGCCAGCGCATCGATATGGTAGCTTGAGAGGGGTTGAGCGGAATCGAGAAATGCAACGCAAGACAAAGATTTAGACAGCTTCGGGCCCCGGGAAACATCATCCGGTAATAGCCCTACATGCTGTTTGTGGCTAGGTCTCATTATCGTCATGAGGGAGTCGCCGGTAAACCGGCTCTTTGTGTCTAGCCCTAGAGATTGTTTCTTATTGCTGTCGCTTGTCCCTCTTTGGGGAGCCCTGCCCCTCCTTATATATGTTGAAGGGGCGGGTTACATGTGGAGTCCTATTAGGATTAGGACTAGGCTGTCTCTAATACAAACCGGCTACAAGTCCAGGTCTTAACTCCTTGTAAGACAAATATTCCTCACGCCTTTCCTCTTAAACCGGTCCACCATAGTATGAACCGGCCTTCTGGGCCTTGGGCCTTGTGATCCGTCTGACCCGCCCGCCGGGTCACCAGTTAGTTATAATGACCAGGCGGGTTGCCTGTAAACCGCCCGGTCAGGGCGGGTCGCCAGTGAATCCCCAAGTGTCAGCCGGGTCTCAAGTAAACCGCCAAGCCCGGCCGGGTTATACTTCCGGCCGGTTTACGCCGCGGGGTATATCCCCGACATTAGCCCCCAGTTTAATTTGGATCTATCCATGTTAAACTGATCCTGTAAAATAAACACATAAAAACTCGACAGATTATGCTCTGGGTTAAGAATTCTTGTAAACTGGCACCTGATCATCCTTAATTCCTTGTCATTTCCTTCTTCTAGAAAATCCAGGTCAATAACCATCTTCATACTCAAATTGCTGACATTGGTTTCTCATAGAAAAATATTGTAAAGAATAATCCACTTGAGTCAGCTTCCAAAACACCGGTTTAAGAAATATGGGTCTTGAAATACTCATCCGATATTTAGCCAGTTTGAAGACGTAAAACTTGTCGGTTTAATATCACCAAAATTGTCGGGTTATAAAAACTGATAATTTCGGGTCATGATTGTTTCCAACGCCGGTTCATGATTGTTGCCAACACCGGTTCATGATTATTGATGACGCCGAGTTATGATTGTTGCAGACACCGGGTCATAATGATTGGTGATGCCAGGTCAATCTGGTTTGTTCAAAACTGAAAATCGGAAGATATTTCTCCCTTATATCCATATTACCTGTAGCCCCCAAGTCTTGAATAGAACAAAGTGATGATTTGAGACTTGTTTCCATATAATTACTGCCACTTTGAAGAAATCCACGTTGTTCATCTCTAGTAAAAACTGAATACTCCATATATGTAGCCCCCAAGTACCGGGTTGTCATGCTTGCAACAACCTGGGACTTGTAATTGCTTATGAAAACTTCAATCAGTGTAGCCCCCAAGGGCCGGGTCATTATGAAATAATGAGTAGGGACTTTGCAAATATAATCATGTAGACTTGAGCAGTGATGTGTAGCCCTCAAGGGCCGGCTCATTAAGGTAATACTGAACTGGGACTTGATATATACTTCAATGAAAATAACATCTTATAATGTAGCCTCCATCGTAGGGCTTGAATTTTGACAGGAGCAATTGGTAGCCCCCAAGTGTCATGGTGCATGCCTGCAGCGACATGAGACTTGCATATTTGATATAATCTCAACTTTGAATAATGTAGCCCCCAAGTGCCGGGTCGTAAGCCTGCAGCGACTCGGGACTATTCCTTCCATTGTAGAATAAATCATATCATTTGATAAATTAATACCCATTGCGCTAAAACGACTTTAAAAACCTCAATAATACCGGTTATTAATAATCATAATAAAAATCCAGCCATGTTGGCTATTCAAGATAATATGATCCGGCATGAAAACCTTATTCATTCAATATCATAATGAAAATTCAGCCAAGTTTGGCTATTTGAATAATATAACCCAATGATTTATAAGCGCATGATTCCAATGGCGCAATCCAAATATATACTGGCAACTTACAATCCAAAGCCAGGCCGGGTTAACAAACACCGGATAATTTATCATCATATACTGGCGACTTATCGTCTTAAAGCCAGGCAGGGTTAATAAACGCCGGTGATTTATAATCATGCTTTATTCAACCTGTTTCTGCATACAACAAGTTTAAAGTGTCCTGGCGGTTTACCGCCGGACGGGTCATAATGCCCAACATATAACCAGGGTTTATAACCAAGGCTGCATTTAAGAATAATCAAATATGAAATATATCATACCTGTGACATTGAATCACATCATTGGTTGGCCAACTTTATTGTAGTAAAGATGATAACCCCAATCTTGAGTACTGATAACTCCTTCCATATTGTGCCGGTTTATGATAAAACTGTACCGGGTTGTGATATAATACTGGTGACTTGTAGTCAAACCAGACCGGGCTGATAGTCTCCGGATTATGATTTGATCGTATTCCGTCAATTTGTAATTGACAGTCGAACCGGTTTAATAATGTCGGTTTGAAAACGCAACAAAAGAAATGTTTATCAAAAAAGAAAACAGAATTCAAGCAAAGGCAAAGATAAAACCATTGCAAATGAGGCTTTGAGCCGATCAAGAGGCATTACCATGGTCGGACACGACCAAGCCCCCAAAAAGGCGTAGCTATGGTTCGAGTCAGCCAGGTCCCCAAATGATGCTTTGGCATTACGCCGATCAAGAGGTGTAGCTATGGTTCGGGTTCGACCAAGCCCCCAAGTGATGCTGTGGCACTAGGCCGATCAAGAGGCGTGACTATGGTTCAGACGTGACCAAGTCCCCAAGTGATGCTGTGGCATTACGCCGATCAAGAGGTGTGACTATGGTTCGGACACGACCAAGCCCCCAAGTGATATTGTGGCATTGCGCCGATCAAGAGGCGTTGCTATGGTTTGGATACGACCAAGCCCCCAAGTGATCAATAATATAATAAGCCAATAAGGCAGGACACCCATGTTTGAACCGCGCATCATGGAAATAGGTCCTCTTCGGCAACCTTTAACTTTTTGCAAGAGATAAATTCTTCTTGAACCAGTATTTTGAACCGGATATTGAGAGCTTCAAAGCTTTGTGGAAGACATCTTTCCCTTGAACCGGATTTTAAACCGGAATCTTCATTTTCAGCCGGAAATTTTTCTGACGGCCTTTAAACTCGAACTTGCGAGAAGTTAATTCCTTTTTGAACCGGACATTGTTAAACCGGATTTGAGCGCTTCAGAGCTTTGTGGGAGAGTAGATTTCCCTTGAACCGGATTGTAAACCGGATATTGAGAGCTTCAGTGAGACTGACTTCCCTTGAGTCGGATTTTAAACCAGAATCCTTTCTGATGACCCGGAACTTCTTCATTGAGCCGGGATTTTGTAACTGTCATATACTTTCTAAGACGGAAATTTTCTGACGGCCTTTAAATTTTCATCAATATAACAGTAGCCTCCGGGACTGGGTTATCTTTCCCTCCATTGTCCTGGGGTTCTTAAATTTGCTGAAACTGGCAAGATTTGCTGAGTCATGTCATCGTAGCCCCCGAGTCTCAAAGGTGACCCGAGGAGTTGGCTTGAGACTCTCCATATTTGACCGTGATATAAATCGGCATAACTTGTATATCATTGGTGTTGATAGCACAATGTGAATCCACCGAAGGTTGAGGTGACTGCAGCGGGTTATAAATGATCCCGTATGAGCCGTGTCAGCAACTCGGCCAATGGTTCCTTCCAACTGGCGATTTGAAATTAACCAAACTGTAGTGGCGGCGACTTGTGCGCCTGCCCATTGAGCCACCCAGTGTAGACGGCGGTTGATAGTATATGATAATTTGCCTTCATTTTATTGAAAGAAAACCGGGCTACCCAAGCTGTGACTTGCTCATACCCAATAAACAGCTCATGCAGACAGGTGCAGCCCGGTATGTTGATGTAGACCAGGCCGCGAGAGACGGACGACAAAGACGATCGCGACTTCAGAGGCAGCACAGGTAGCTGAGTCGGTCGCGGTGTTATAAGTCGGTGCAGTCTGGTGAACCGGCCGCGGATGGGGAAAATCGGCACCGGTGTTGTAAACCGGCACGGACGGGCGAGTTAATCGCGGGCACAGTAACCCGCGCAAACGGGCGAGTTAACGTAGACCGGATCCTCAGAGGCGGCAACTTATGTACGTCCGCCCACTCCATAGATATGGAATGATACCATCTTTACAATGAATCATCATCCTGCAAAAAATATATATTGCCGACCAGAGTAATTGTTTCTTTGACAAAAACAATATGCGCCAAAAATAAACCTTAGATGGATACCACCTGACTCGCCTGGACAGTAAATGAGTCGGTTGCGGCGTTGTAAGCCGGTGCGGACGGGGAAAATCATCCTCCGTGTTGTAAGCCGGTGCAGACGCGTGAACCGGTCGCGAGGGCGGGCGGGCGAGTCGTCCGTGGCGCTGTAAGCCGGTGCAGTCGCAAGAGACGGCCACAGGCGCGGATGGATGTAAACCGAACGGCGGGGGCTGCGATTTGCACGTGTATCCGTCGAGCAGCATGGCACGGAGGAACGCCAGTGCAAAATTATGCTGGCCGCGCTCCATGTCCACCGTATAACAATACCTTTGTCATAAATAATTGTCCTGCATAAAAATATTGCAGGACATAATAATTTTTCCCGGATGAATTAATATACGCTCAGAAAAAATAAAGAAAAATAGCACTGATATTTGTTATCGGATGATGATGCTGGTGTTGGATAATGCTGGACATAGTTGGACGCATATGTACGTGTATACTGATCTGACGTAGTAATGTCACCCACTGACTATGTGCAGATGCCTTCACGTACAGTATTCTATGCATATTTGCACTGTTTCTTCCATTAGTACTAGTCTGGCTAGTGTTGCATAAGGTCTTCACGTGGAGGAAACAGGAGCATCAGCTATGGTTAATACTCCCAAGCACATCTTGATTGGTGCTGATTTCTCTGAGGCTGTTCATTAACAAAAAATTTGCTGAGTACGTGCTTGCTTCTCCGCTTGATGTGAGATGGTGCTGGTTTTGTATCTTCCATGAACCAGCGCTCGTGGATAGGACATGCAGGAGCCATGTATGGAGCAGACGTTCTAGCATTGACCAATATGTAGGTGATAGTGCACACAATGAAAGTATGGAGACGTCTAGCTCTTCTGTTGGCGCATCTCGACTGGTTGCACTATGCAAAGAACTATCCCTCTGCTTTACGTTTCTGAAAACGAGAGAAGAAGCAGCAGCCGGATCTGAACCCCAGAAAATTTTGTCAGAATAAGCGGCAAGCACGGCCACAGCAGCAGCGGAACTGCACTGGCTGTGCGAGGCGAAGACGGGTCAGCACAGCGGTTTTAGGCCAGAGCAAGATGCGGCGATGGCGGCTCAATACGAAGGCACTCAGAGCAACGACTTGAGACAGAGGCCGGTGGAGACGCCCGACGACTCGCAATAGAGGCTATGGTCATAGAGGCGGCGAAACCGGACGGAAGGCGGCTTGCAGGCCGCGGCAGTGGAGGCAGCACAGGGTCGGTTTGACCCGGAGGTCAGCGCGGCGAGGCCGGCTCCGGCTCGGAGCGGTAGCGGAGGCGGGACGAACCACAGCGGAAGCTGCACGAGACCGGGTCGGCCCTGGGGCGCCAGACCGCAGAGGCGGGGACGGAGACTGCAACGGCTCGAGGCCGGTGGATTGACGAGGCGGAGGCAGGCCGAGTCGGAAACAGTGGTCGGCAGCCGCGCGGAGGCAGAGGCATCCGGTTCGAAGGCGGGGCCGTGGCGATGGAGGCAGCGAATTGGAACAGACGGCTTAGGCGGCAGGTTGCCGCGACAGAGTCAGCTTTGTTGGCCAGGACGGCGGCGGAAACCATACGAGGCCAGGCGTGGCTCGGCGTTGACTCGCCATAGAGGAGGCGGCTCGTCGGCAGCTTGCTCGCTGCGGGTAACTCAGCCACCAAGCAGAGGAAGGGTCAACGGGGCGATTCTTAGGAGGAGTCACAGCCCGCGGACAATCCGCTCCCAGGTCGTGGCTGTTTCCGGGTCGACCCCAGTTGAATAGATCGGGGTGTGGTCTCCCCCCTTTTTTTGGCAATTGAAAAACTTTCAAGCTGACCGTACTCAAGTGCTTGGTGGGCCACCTTATACGAACGGCCGCCGCGGAGGATTACTCGGGGTTGGATCCTTGCTTGCACACGCGTTTTTTGATTGATTTGACATAGCGCACAGCGGATGCAGCACAATTTCTGCCAACCTCGGCGACAAACAACCGTAGAAAAATTTGATCTTAACTTCGGACTTCGACGGATCACGTTTGCGCATGAAAGAAAACTCCAAACCGTGAGATTCGCTGGCTCTGCCGAAGACTATCTCCTGCCGAATTTTTTTTATCCGGCCAATTGCAACCTTCTCGATCCCTGTGAGAGATCCCTCCAAGAACTCATCACCACCGTGCGCGATCCCCATGGTGGACGCCAACTGTCGTGGAATTGTCACGGCAAATGTCCTAGGGTGAGGACTTAGTCGTGAGGCCATCGCATTGATATGGTAGCTTGAGAGGGGTTGAGTGGAATCGAGAAACGCAACGCAAGACAAAGATTTAGACAGCTTCGGACCTCGGGAAACATCATCCGGTAATAGCCCTACATACTGTTTGTGGCTAGGTCTCATTATCCTCATGAGGGAGTCGCCGGTAAACCGGCTCTTTGTGTCTAGCCCTAGAGATTGTTTCTTATTGCTGTCGCTTGTCCCTCTTTGGGGAGCCCTGTCCCTCCTTATATATGTTGAAGGGGCGGGTTACATGTGGAGTCCTATTAGGATTAGGACTAGTCTATCTCTAATACAAACCGGATACAAGTCTAGGTCTTAACTCCTTGTAAGACAAATATTCCTCACGCCTTTCCTCTTAAACCGGCCCACCATAGTATGAACCGGCTTTCTGAGCCTTGGGCCTTGTCATCCGTCTGACCCGCCCGCCGGGTCACCAGTGAGTCATAATGACCAGGCGGGTTGCCTGTAAACCGCCAGGTCAGGGCGGGTCGCCAGTGAATCGCCAAGTGTCAGCCGGGTCTCAAGTAAACCGCCAAGCCCGGCCGGGTTATACTTCCGGTCGGTTTACGCCGCGGGGTATATCCCCGACAATAAGCGTGAGTGCTATGGATGGCGTTCTCGTAGGAAGACGGAAGCGGATCCATAGTGGTGTATTGATATGGTGAATATGTTTTTTTTGACTATATACTGCAGGGCAACAGCCTCACAGTGCTTTATTAAAACTCAGCATAAACAATCCAAGGTACAAAACAAGAGAAAATAACAACTAACTATCTAGGGTAAGGAGGCTAACCAGTCTAGTAGCTTATCTCTATATTTACATTTGATCCTATGAGTTAACAGAGTTAAATCGTGTACAAAGTTCCTTCTCCAGGCTCTGAAGCTTGGTGTCTCATTCCTGAAGATTTTGCCATTCCTTTGAGTCCAAATGTTCCAGGTGGCAGTAAAAACCACTTCTGTGAAGAAGGGCAAAGCAAACTCATCTCTATCCGAAGAAGCCATGGAGTAGGTTGACTGATGAGGCTGAACCTGCCAAGAAATCCCCAGATAGTTCTAAACTCTCTGGCTGAAATGGATGGCATGTGAAGAAGAGACGAATTCTATCTTCATGAATTTGAGATTGGCAAAGCACACAGGAATCATCCTGGATGATCCAGTGCCTACGCTGCACCATATCCCTTGTGTTAAGGCGATCCATAAGAAGAAGCCATCCAAAAACTCTGATATTGAGAGTGCAAGAGCATTTCCATATCCATTTGAAAATAGGATCAACCACAATGCTAGAGAAAGCATAGTCATAATATATCTTGGTCTGGAATTGACCAGACTTAGATGGCCATCTCCAAATGTCCTTACTGTTAGGATCAAGCTCAATAGGAAGGAGCATAGACTGCAGCTGATCAAACTCTTGGAAAGCCTCTAGAGACAGAGGTAGATGGAAGCTATCAGTCAAATTAGGCAGCTCAAGGACATCCTTAATAGTGGCTGTCGGTGTCAAAACCGGCGGATCTCGGGTAGGGGGTCCCGAACTGTGCGTCTAGGCGGATGGTAACAGGAGACAAGGGACACGAAGTTTTACCCAGGTTCGGGCCCTCTCGATGGAGGTAAAACCCTACGTCCTGCTTGATTAATATTGATGATATGGGTAGTACAAGAGTAGATCTACCACGAGATCAAGGAGGCTAAACCCTAGAAGCTAGCCTATGGTATGATTGTTGTATGTTGTCCTACGGACTAAAGCCCTCTGATTTATATAGACACCGGAGAGGGTTAGGGTTACACAAAGTCGGTTACAACGGTAGGAGATCTAAATATCCGCATCGCCAAGCTTGCCTTCCATGCCAAGGAAAGCCCCTTCCGGACACGGGACGAAGTCTTCAATCTTGTATCTTCATAGTCTAGGAGTCCGGCTGAAGGTATAGTTTGGCCATGCGGACACCCCCTAATCCAGGACTCCCTCAGTAGCCCCTGGACCAGGCTTCAATGATGAAGAGTCTGGCGCGCAGATTGTCTTCGGCATTGCAAGGCGGGTTCCTCCTCCAAGTATTTCATAGAAGATTTTGAACACAAAAGACAATGTCCGACCCTGCAAAATAAGTTTCCACATATTGCCATAGAGAGAGTAATATTTACACAAATCTAATCTGCCGACGTATTCCGTAGCGTGACAGCACACCCCGGCTAAATCTTTATTCGAATCGTTTTTACTCCCCCACCTCAGCGCGTTTCGCGAGGCGGTTTCCTTGGCACGTCTTGTCAAAGCAGAGATCGTGTCCCCTTATTTACGAGATTCTCATCAATACGGACGTTGGTAACCCAACCGCGCCATTTATCACGGCGCTTGGGAGATAAGCGAGTTTTACCAGGCTGGTGGGGACACTTAGCCGCATCCACCCATGTAAGGGGATAAAGATCCACCTTTTTACCTACGCCTTCTTCCTCCTTTGCCTATCCATCTTCCGTGCACTCGAGCTCCAGCGCCCAAGCCCACACTTCCCACCTCAACCTTCTCCAGCCATGTCCGGAGCGGGAGGCAAGTGGATGGTCTCCTCCGTTACGGAGGGACACGTCAAAAAACTGAGGAAAGCCGGATACTTGTCTAACGACATTGCGCACCGGCTTCCCGAAGAGGGGCAGCTCCTCCCCACCCCAAGGCCCCATGAGAGGGTAGTATTCCTTCCCCATTTCCTTCGTAGACTGGGCTTTCCTCTCCACCCGTCCGTCCGGGGGCTCATGTTCTACTATGGCCTGGATTTCCACAATCTGGCCCCGAACTTCGTCCTCAACATCTCGGCATTTATCGTCGTGTGTGAGGCTTTCCTCTGCGTCCGCCCCCATTTCGGCCTATGGCTCAAGTCTTTCAACGTCAAGCCCAAGGTGGTGCGCGGCAACCAGGCGGAGTGCGGAGGCGCCATGGCGGGCAAGATAGCCAATGTCCTATGGCTCGAGGGCTCCTTTGTGGAGACCCTGAAGGGGTGGCAATCGGGATGGTTTTACATCGCCGAGCCGCGTGATCCCAAATGGGTCACAACCCCCGAGTTCCGGTCCGGACCCCCTACGCGGCTCACGTCTTGGAAAGAGACAGGCCTGTCGTGGGGCAATAAAGGAGAGGTAACCGGACTGCAAAAATGCATCCAAACATTGGTGAACAAGCAGCTTAAGCTCGTCAACGTAGTCCAGGTTATGCTCGTCCGCCGGATCCTCCCGTGTCAGCAATGGGGCTTCAATTTGTGGGAGTTCGTCCTGGTGCAGCACTCAACCCTGAGCAAGCTCTTCGACACAACATACGAAGATCCATCTATGAGTTCATCTAGCAACGAGTCATGGGAGAGAGATTGCATCTACATACCACTTTGTAGATCGCGAGCGGAAGCGTTAAATGAACGGGGATGAGGTAGTCGTACACGACGTGATCCAAATCACCGGAGATCCTAGCACCGAAAGGACGACACCTCCGCGTTCAACACACGTACGGTCAGCGTAACGTCTCCTTCTTCTTGATCCATCAAGGCAAAGGAGAGGTTGAGGAAGATGGCTCCAGCAGCAGCACGACGGCGTGGTGATGGTGGAGTTGCAGTACTCCGTCAGGGCTTCGCCGAGCCCTACGGAGGAGGAGGAGATGTTGGAGAGGGAGAGGGAGGCGCTAGGAGCAAGGGTGTGCTGCCCCCTCCCCTCCCCCCTTTATATAGCCCCTAGGGGGGGGGCGCCGGCCCTAGGAGATGCAATCTCCTAGGGGGGCGGCGGCCAAGGGGTGGGGCTTGCCCCCCAAGCAAGGTGGCGCCCCCCCTCTTTAGGGTTTCCCCCCTCTCTAGGCGCATGGGCCTCTAGGGGCTGGTTCCCCTTGGCCCATGTAGGCCAAGGCGCACCCCTAGAGCCCATGTGGCCCCCCGAGGCAGGTGGCCCCACCCGGTGGACCCCCCGGGACCCTCCGGTGGTCCCGGTACAATACCGATAACCCCGAAACTTGTCCCGATGGCCAAAACAACACTTTCTATATATAATTATTTACCTCCGGACCATTCCGAAACTCCTCGTGACGTCCGGGATCTCATCCGGGACTCCGAACAACATTCGGGTTACTGCATATACATATCTTCACAACCCTAGCGTCACTGAACCTTAAGTGTGTAGACCCTACGGGTTCGGGAGACATGCAGACATGATCGAGACGGCTCTCGGGCAATAACCAACAGCGGGATCTGGATACCCATGTTGGCTCCCACATGCTCCACGATGATCTCATCGGATGAACCACGATGTCGAGGATTCAATTAATCCCGTATACGATTCCCTTTGTCAATCGGTATTTTACTTGCCCGAGATTCGATCGTCGGTATCCCAATACCTCGTTCAATCTCGTTACCGACAAGTCACTTTACTCGTACCGTAATGCATGATCCCGTGATCAAACACTTTGATCACATTGAGCTCATTATGATGATGCATTACCGAGAGGGCCCGGTGATACCTCTCCGTCAAGCGGAGTGACAAATCCCAGTCTCGATCCGTGTCAACCCAACAGACACTTTCAGAGATACCCGTAGTATACCTTTATAGTCACCCAGTTACGTTGTGACGTTTGGCACACCCAAAGCACTCCTACGGTATCCGGGAGTTACACGATCTCATGGTCTAAGGAAAGGATACTTGACATTGGAAAACTCTAGCAAACGAACTATGCGATCTTATGCTATGTTTAGGATTGGGTCTCGTCCATCACATCATTCTCCTAATGATGTGATCTCGTTATCATTGACATCCAATGCCCATAGTCAGGAAACCATGACTATCTGTTGATCAACGAGCTAGTCAACTAGAGGCTTACTAGGGACACGTTGTTGTCTGTTATTCATACATGTATTACGATTTCCGGATAACACAATTATAGCACGAATAAAGACAATTATCATGAATAAGGACATATAATAATAATGCTTTTATTATTGCCTCTAGGGCATATTTCCAACAGTCTCCCACTTGCACTAGAGTCAATAATCTAGTTACATTGTGATGAATCGAACACCCATAGAGTTCTGGTGCTGATCATGTTTTGCCTTAGGGAGAGGTTTAGTCAACGGATCTGCGACATTCAGATCCGTGTGCACTTTACAAATTTCTATGTCTCCATCTTGAACATTTTCACGAATGGAGTTGAAGCGACGCTTGATGTGCTTGGTCTTCTTGTGAAACCTGGGCTCCTTTGCAAGTGCAATAGCTCCAGTGTTGTCACAGAAGAGTTTAATTGGCCCCGACGCATTGGGTATGACTCCGAGGTCGGTGATGAACTCCTTCACCCAAATTGCTTCATGTGCTGCCTTCGAGGCTGCCATGTATTCCGCGTCACATGTAGATCCCGCCACGACGCTCTGCTTGCAACTGAACCAGCTTACTGCCCCACCATTCAAAATATACACGTATCCGGTTTGTGACTTAGAGTCATCCAGATCTGTGTCGAAGCTAGCGTCGACGTAACCCTTTACGACGAGCTCTTCGTCACCTCCATAAACGAGAAACATTTCCTTAGTCCTTTTCAGGTACTTCAGGATATTCTTGACCGCTGTCCAGTGTTCCTTGCCGGGATTACTTTGGTACCTTCCTACCAAACTTACGGCAAGGTTTACATCAGGTCTGATACATAGCATGGCATACATAATAGAACCTATGGCTGAGGCATAGGGGATGAAACTCATCTCTTCTATATCTTCTGCCATGGTCGGACATTGAGCTGAGCTCAATTTCACACCTTGTAACACAGGTAAGAACCCTTTCTTAGATTGATCCATATTGAACTTCTTCAATATCTTATCAAGGTATGTGCTTTGTGAAAGACCTATGAGGCGTCTTGATCTATCTCTATAGATCTTGATGCCTAATATATAAGCAGCTTCTCCAAGGTCCTTCATTGAAAAACTTTTATTCAAGTAGGCCTTAATGCTGTCCAAGAGTTCTACATCATTTCCCATCAAAAGTATGTCGTCTACATATAATATGAGAAATGCTACAGAGCTCCCACTCACTTTCTTGTAAACGCAGGCTTCTCCATAAGTCTGCGTAAACCCAAACGCTTTGATCATCTCATCAAAGCGAATGTTCCAACTCCGAGATGCTTGCACCAGCCCATAAATCGAGCGTTGGAGCTTGCACACCTTGTCAGCATTCTTAGGATCGACAAAACCTTCGGGCTGCATCATATACAATTCTTCCTTAAGGAAACCATTAAGGAATGCCGTTTTGACGTCCATTTGCCATATTTCATAATTGTAGAATGCGGCAATTGCTAACATGATTCGGACGGACTTCAACTTCGCTACCAGTGAGAAAGTCTCATCGTAGTCAATTCCTTGAACTTGTCGATAACCCTTAGCGACAAGCCGAGCTTTATAGATGGTCACATTACCATCCGCGTCTGTCTTCTTCTTAAAGATCCATTTATTTTCTATGGATCGCCGCTCAACGGGCAAGTCAGTCAAAGTCCATACTTCGTTTTCATACATGGATCCTATCTCGGATTTCATGGCTTCCAGCCATTTGTCGGAATCCGGGCCCGCCATTGCTTCCTCATAGTTCGAAGGTTCACCATTGTCTAACAACATGATTTCCAAGACAGGGTTGCCGTACCACTCTGGTGCGGAACGTGTCCTTGTGGACCTTCGAATTTCCGTAGGAACTTGATTAGAAGCATCTTGATCATCATCATTAATTTCCTCTCTAGTCGGTGCAGGCACCTCAGGAACGTTTTCTTGAGTTTCGCCATTTTCCGGTTCAAGAGGTAACACTTCATCAAGTTCTACTTTCCTCCCAGTTACTTCTTTCGAGAGAAACTCTTTCTCTAGAAAGGATCCATTCTTGGCAACAAAGATCTTGCCTTCGGATCTGAGGTAGAAGGTATACCCAATAGTTTCTTTAGGGTATCCTATGAAGACGCATTTTTCCGACTTGGGTTCGAGCTTTTCAGGTTGAAGTTTCTTGACATAAGCATCGCATCCCCAAACTTTTAGAAACGACAGCTTAGGTTTCTTCCCAAACCATAATTCATACGGTGTCGTCTCAATGGATTTCGACGGAGCCCTATTTAAAGTGAATGCGGCAGTCTCTAAAGCATAGCCCCAAAAAGATAGCGGTAAATCGGTAAGAGACATCATAGATCGCACCATATCTAATAGAGTGCGATTACGACGTTCGGACACACCATTACGCTAAGGTGTTCCAGGCGGCGTGAGTTGTGAAACTATTCCACATTTTCTTAAGTGTGTGCCAAAATCGTGACTCAAGTATTCTCCTCCACGATCTGATCGTAGAAACTTGATCTTTCTATCACGTTGATTTTCAACCTCACTCTGAAATTCCTTGAACTTTTCAAAGGTCTCAGACTTGTGTTTCATTAAGTAGATATACCCATATCTACTCAAGTCATCAGTGAGGGTGAGAACATAACGATAGCCTCCGCGAGCCTCAACACTCATTGGACCGCACACATCGGTATGTATGATTTCCAATAAGTTGGTTGCTCGCTCCATTGTTCCTGAGAACGGAGTCTTGGTCATTTTACCCATGAGGCATGGTTCGCACATGTCAAATGATTCATAATCAAGAGACTCTAAAAGTCCATCTGCATGGAGCTTCTTCATGCGTTTGATACCTATGTGACCAAGGCGGCAGTGCCACAAATATGTGGGACTATTGTTATCAACTTTAACTCTTTTGGTATTCACACTATGAATATGTGTTCCATCACGTACGAGATTCATCAAGAATAAACCATTAACCATCGGAGCATGACCATAAAACATATCTCTCATATAAATAGAACAACCATTATTCTCGGATTTAAATGAGTAGCCATCTCGAATTAAACGAGACCCAGACACAATGTTCATGCTCAAACTTGGCACTAAATAACAATTATTGAGGTTTAAAACTAATCCCGTAGGTAAATGTAGAGGTAGCGTGCCGACGGCGATCACATCGACCTTGGAACCATTCCCGACGCGCATCGTCACCTCGTCCTTCGCCAGTCTCCGTTTATTCCGCAGCTCCTGCTTTGAGTTACAAATGTGAGCAACTGCACCGGTGTCAAATACCCAAGAGCTACTACGAGTACTGGTAAGGTACACATCAATTACATGTATATCACATATACCTTTTGTTTTGCCGGCCTTCTTGTCCGCAAAGTATTTGGGGCAGTTCCGCTTCCAGTGACCACTTCCCTTGCAATAAAAACACTCAGTCTTGGGCTTGGGTCCATTCTTTGGCTTCTTCCCGGCAACTTGCTTACCGGGCGCGGCAACTTCCTTGCCGTCCTTCTTGAAGTTCTTTTTACCCTTGCCCTTCTTGAACTTAGTGGTTTTATTCACCATCAACACTTGATGTTCCTTCTTGATTTCTACCTCTGCTGATTTCTGCATAGCATATACCTCAGGAATGGTCTTTACCATCCCCTGCATGTTGTAGTTCATCAAAAAGCTCTTGTAGCTAGGTGGAAGCGACTGGAGGATTCTGTCAATGACCGCTTCATCCGGGAGATTAACTTCCAGTTGAGTCAAGCGGTTGTGCAACCCAGACATTTTGAGTATGTGTTCACTGACAGAGCTATTTTCCTCCATCTTACAGCTAAAGAATTTGTGGGAGACTTCATATCTCTCGACCCGGGCATGAGCTTGGAAAACCATTTTCAGCTCTTCGAACATCTCATATGCTCCATGTCTCTCAAAACGCTTTTGGAGCCCCGGCTCTAAGCTGTAAAGCATGCCGCACTGAACGAGGGAGTAATCATCGCAGCGTGACTGCCAAGCGTTCATAACGTCTTGTTCTGCAGGGAGGACAGGTGCGTCACCCAGCGGTGCTCGTAGGACATAATCTTTCTTGGCAGCTATGAGGATGATCCTCAGGTTCCGGACCCAGTCTGTATAGTTGCTGCCATCGTCTTTCAGCTTGGTTTTCTCTAGGAACGCGTTGAAGTTGAGGACTACGTTGGCCATTTGATCTACAAGACATATTGTAAATATTTTTAGACTAAGTTCATGATAATAAAGTTCATCTAATCAAATTATTTAATGAACTCCCACTTAGATAGACATCCCTCTTCTAGTCATCTAAGTATTACATGATCCAAGTCAACTAGGCCGTGTCCGATCATCACGTGAGACGGACTAGTCAACATTGGTGAACATCTTCATGTTGATCGTATCTTCTATACGACTCATGCTCGACCTTTCGGTCTTCTGTGTTCCGAGGCCATGTCTGTACATGCTAGGCTCTTCAAGTCAACCTAAGTGTTTGCATGTGTAAATCTGTCTTACACCCGTTGTATGTGAACGTTAGAATCTATCACACCCGATCATCACGTGGTGCTTCGAAACAACGAACTGTCACAACGGTGCACAGTTAGGGGGAACACTTCTTGAAATTATTATGAGGGATCATCTTATTTACTACCGTCGTTCTAAGTAAACAAGATGCAAAACATGATAAACATCACATGCAATCAAATAATAAACGTGACATGATATGGCCAATATCACATAGCTCCTTTGATCTCCATCTTGGGGCTCCATGATCATCTTGTCACCGGCTTGACACCATGATCTCCATCATCGTGTCTCCATGAAGTTGCTCGCCAACTATTACTTCTACTACTATGGCTAACGCGTTTAGCAATAAAGTAAAGTAATTTACATGGCGTTTCTTAATGACACGCAGGTCATACAAAAAATAAAGACAACTCCTATGGCTCCTGCCGGTTGTCATACTCATCGACATGCAAGTCGTGATTCCTATTACAATAGCATGAACATCTCATACATCACATATAGATCATTCATCATTCATCACAACTTTGGCCATATCATATCACAAAGCACGTGCTGCAAAAACAAGTTAGACGTCCTCTAATTGTTGTTGCAAGTTTTACGTGGCTGAATTAGGGTTCTAGCAAGAATGTTTTCTTACCTATGTGAAAGCCACAACGTGATTTGTCAACTTCTATTTACCCTTCATAAGGACCCTTTTCATCGAATCCGCTCCAACTAAAGTGGGAGAGACAGACACCCGCCAGCCACCTTATGCAACTAGTGCATGTTAGTCGGTGGAACCGGTCTCACGTAAGCGTACGTGTAAGGTTGGTTCGGGCCGCTTCATCCCACAATACCGCTGAAGCAAGATAAGACTAGTAGCGGCAAGAAAGTTGACAACATCTACACCCACAACAAATTATGTTCTACTCGTGCAATAGAGAACTACGCATAGACCTAGCTCTGATACCACTATTGGGGAACGTTGCAGAAAACAAAAATTTTCCTACGGTTTCACCAAGATCCATCTATGAGTTCATCTAGCAACGAGTCATGGGAGAGAGATTGCATCTACATACCACTTTGTAGATCGCGAGCGGAAGCGTTCAATGAACGGGGATGAGGTAGTCGTACACGACGTGATCCAAATCACCGGAGATCCTAGCACCGAAAGGACGGCACCTCCGCCTTCTACACACGTATGGTCAGCATAACGTCTCCTTCTTCTTGATCCAGCAAGGCAAAGGAGAGGTTGAGGAAGATGGCTCCAGCAGCAGCATGACGGCGTGGTGATGGTGGAGTTGCAGTACTCCGGCAGGGCTTCACCGAGCCCTACGGAGGAGGAGGAGATGTTGGAGAGGGAGAGGGAGGCGCCAGGAGCAAGGGTGTGCTGCCCCCTCCCCTCCCCCCTTTATATAGCCCCCTAGGGGGGCGGCGGCCCTAGGAGATGCAATCTCCTAGGGGGGCGGCGGCCAAGGGGTGGGGCTTGCCCCCCAAGCAAGGGGCGCCCCCCCTCTTTAGGGTTTCCCCCCTCTCTAGGCGCATGGGCCTCTAGGGGCTGGTTCCCCTTGGCCCATGTAGGCCAAGGCGCACCCCTAGAGGCCATGTGGCCCCCCGAGGCAGGTGGCCCCACCCGGTGGACCCCCCGGGACCCTCCGGTGGTCCCGGTACAATACCGATAACCCCGAAACTTGTCCCGATGGCCAAAACAACACTTTCTATATATAATTCTTTACCTCCGGACCATTCCGAAACTCCTCGTGACGTCCGGGGTCTCATCCGGGACTCCGAACAACATTCGGGTTACTGCATATACATATCTTCACAACCCTAGCGTCACCGAACCTTAAGTGTGTAGACCCTACGGGTTCGGGAGACATGCAGACATGACCGAGACGGCTCTCGGGCAATAACCAACAGCGGGATCTAGATACCCATGTTGGCTCCCACATGCTCCACGATGATCTCATCGGATGAACCACGATGTCGAGGATTCAATTAATCCCGTATACGATTCCCTTTGTCAATCGGTATTTTACTTGCCCGAGATTCGATCGTCGGTATCCCAATACCTCGTTCAATCTCGTTACCGACAAGTCACTTTACTCGTACCGTAATGCATGATCCCATGATCAAACACTTTGATCACATTGAGCTCATTATGATGATGCATTACCGAGAGGTCCCGGTGATACCTCTCCGTCAAGCGGAGTGACAAATCCCAGTCTCGATCCGTGTCAACCCAACAGACACTTTCAGAGATACCCGTAGTATACCTTTATAGTCACCCAGTTACGTTGTGACGTTTGGCACACCCAAAGCACTCCTACGGTATCCGGGAGTTACACGATCTCATGGTCTAAGGAAAGGATACTTGACATTGGAAAACTCTAGCAAACGAACTATGCGATCTTATGCTATGTTTAGGATTGGGTCTCGTCCATCACATCATTCTCCTAATGATGTGATCTCGTTATCATTGACATCCAATGCCCATAGTCAGGAAACCATGACTATCTGTTGATCAATGAGCTAGTCAACTAGAGGCTTACTAGGGACACGTTGTTGTCTGTTATTCACACATGTATTACGATTTCCGGATAACACAATTATAGCACGAATAAAGACAATTATCATGAATAAGGAAATATAATAATAATGTTTTTATTATTGCCTCTAGGGCATATTTCCAACAGTATTCCTTCCCCATTTCCTATGCGGACTGGGCTTTCCTCTCCACCCGTTCGTCCGGGGGCTCATGTTCTACTATGGCCTAGATTTCCACGATCTGGCCCCGAACTTCGTCCTCAACATCTCGGCGTTTATCGTCGTGTGTGAGGCTTTCCTCTGCGTCCGCCCCCATTTCGGCCTATGGCTCAAGTCTTTCAACGTCAAGCCCAAGGTGGTGCGCGGCAACCAGGCGGAGTGCGGAGGCGCCATGGCGGGCAAGATAGCCAACGTCCTATGGCTCGAGGGCTCCTTTGTGGAGACCCTGAAGGGGTGGCAATCGGGATGGTTTTACATCGCCGAGCCGCGTGATCCCAAATGGGTCGCAGCCCCCGAGTTCCGGTCCGGACCCCCTACGCGGCTCACGTCTTGGAAAGAGACATGCCTGTCGTGGGGCAATAAAGGAGAGGTAACCGGACTGCAAAAATGCATCCAAACATTGGTGAACAAGCAGCTTAAGCTCGTCAACGTAGTCCAGGTTATGCTCGTCCGCCGGATCCTCCCATGTCAGCAACGGGGCTTCAATTTGTGGGAGTTCGTCCTGGCGCAGCACTCAACCCTGAGCAAGCTCTTCGACACAACATACGAAGATACCTGGAAGGTGCTATTCAAAGGCGCCGAGGCTCCCGCATCCGCTTCCGAGGACCACGGATTCAGCACGCAGCTTCCCGCTAGTGCGGTAGGCTATTTTTACCTTTTACAGGATGTTGGTTTTCCATAGTTTGACTCTATGCGGGATCTAAACTCCCTTTCCTTTGACAAGATTGGCTGGCGAAGTCCGGACAGATCGACTGTCCGGCCCCTTTGCACGAAGACCCAGCCGATGCTCGCTTAGCGAAGTTGCTGGCTCCGGCACCTTACGTGGTGCCGGAGAAGAAGGCCAAGAAGAGGGCCACAGGGACTCGAAAGAGTTCCCGGCGCCCGGAGGTATCGGGTTCATCATCCCACGAATCTGAGACGCGCTCCTCCCATGAAAACGAGGAGGAGGAAGAAGAAACCTCTCCCCCTCCAGCGGGAGGAGGAAGGAAAAGGAAGGCCACCCCGACCGGGGAGGCCGAAGGGTCCAAGAAGGGGAAAACCCTTCCTTCGGACTACCCCACCGACGCCGACGACGACGAAGAGGAGTGGCCGCGCAGGGCCAAGCGTCCGGTGGAATCGTAATCATCCGGGCACCCGAGTAATTCATAGCATTCCTTTATTGCACAACCTTTCCTCATGTTGAATATATCTATGAAGTCCGCCCAAAGCCGGGCTCGACGAGTCGTCGAGCGGCTCCCTGGATTCGTCGGACGTGAACTCCCTTCCGACGGCTACCTCCCCCCGCCCTACGGACGACGCCGAAGTGTTGTCCCAACAGGCTCCAAGCCAGGAGGAAGTGGTTCTGGAGGCGCCACTGATAGTGCAACTATCCCTAGGTGGTTTTGGTAATTCATAACAACATATAGCTCATTGAGCTAATGCTATTCCAAGACAATTATTTCAAGAAAGCTCAATGATTGGCATGGCATGGATGGTGAAAGTGGAACCCTCAAAATGCTAAGGACAAAGGATTGGCTCAAGCTCAAAAGCTCAAGACTCTTCTTTTTACATTTTAGTGATCCAAGATCACATTGAGTCCATAGGAAAAGCCAATACTATCAAGGAGGGATGAGGTGTTGCTTAATGAGCCTTTTGCTTCATGTGCTTAATGATATGCTCCAAAATCCTCAGCTACTTTCCCATATCCACAAATGACCTAAACTCCAAGCCAAACTCGGTCCTACCGATTCTTTCCATCCGGCGCCACCGAGTTTCACTTGTCATAAGCCACTGCCAAACCCTAGCAAATTGGTTCTACCGATAGGGATCTCGGTCCCACCGAGATGGGGTTGCAATCTCTCTGTTTCCCTTTTGTAACTTTTCGGTCTCACCGAAAGAGCAAATCGGTCCCACCGAGATTGCAATGTAAACTCTCTGCTTCCCTTTTGTAACTTTTCGGTCTCACCGAAAGAGCAAATCGGTCCCACCGAGTTTGCCTGACCAACTCTCTGGTTAGCCAATTACCAAATCGGTCTCACCGAGTTTGTGTAATCGGTCTCACCGAGATTACATTATGCCCTAACCCTAACCATATCGGTCCTACCGAGTTGCATGTCAGTCCCACCGAAAATCTCTAACGGTCACTAGGTTTACCTTTTCGGTCCGACCGAGTTTGTTGATTCGGTCTCATCGAGATTGGTAAATTGTGTGTAACGGTTGGATTTTGTGTGGAGGCTATATATACACCTCCTCCTCATTCGTGGAGAGAGCCACCAGAACACATCTACACTTCCAACTCATATGTTCTGAGAGAGAACCACCTACCCTTGTGTTGAGGCCAAGATATTCCATTCCTACCATATGAATCTTGATCTCTAGCCTTCCCCAAGTTGCTTTCCACTCAAATCTTCTTTCCACCAAATCCATATCCTATGAGAGAGAGTTGAGTGTTGGGGAGACTATCATTTGAAGCACAAGAGAAAGGAGTTCATCATCAACACACCATTTGTTACTTCTTGGAGAGTGGTGTCTCCTAGATTAGCTAGGTGTCACTTGGGAGCCTCCGACAAGATTGTGGAGTTGAACCAAGGAGTTTGTAAGGGCAAGGAGATCGCCTACTTCGTGAAGATCTACCGCTAGTGAGGCAAGTCCTTCGTGGGCGATGGCCATGGTGGGATAGACAAGGTTGCTTCTTCGTGGACCCTTCATGGGTGGAGCCCTCCGTGGACTCGCGCAACCGTTACCCTTCGTGGGTTGAAGTCTCCATCAACGTGGATGTAGGATAGCACCACCTATCCGAACCACGGAAAAAACATCCGTGTCTCCAATTGCGTTTGAATTCTCCAAACCCTTCCCTTTACATTCTTGCAAGTTGCATGCTTTACTTTCCGCTGCTATATACTCTTTGCATGCTTGCTTGAATTGTGTGATGATTGCTTGACTTGTCCTAAAGTTGCTAAAATCTGCCAAGAACTAAAATTGGGAAAAGGTTAAGGTTTTATTTGGTCAAGTAGTCTAATCACCCCCCTCTAGACATGCTTCCGATCCTACAAGTGGTATCAGAGCTTTGGTCTCCATTTGCTTTGATTTCCATACCTTTTGGTGGTCATAGCCTTGGTTTCACAACCTAGGAGAGTATGGCGTCTAGCGAGGGAAATTATCACCGTAGAGGTCCTTACTTTGATGGCACTAATTTTGCTAGTTGGAAGCATAAAATGAAAATGCATATTCTTGGACATAACCCCGCCGTTTGGGCTATTGTGTGTGTTGGTTTGCAAGGTGACTTCTTCGATGGGAAAGAACCAAACCGTGAAGCTACCGCAGATGAGTTGAAGATGTTACAATAAAACGCTCAAGCTTGTGATATTCTCTTCAACGGATTATGCCCCGAAGAATTCAACAAAATCAGCTGTCTTGAGAATGCAAAGGAAATTTGGGATACTTTTATTGATATGCACGAAGGTACCGACTCCGTCAAGGAATCCAAATTGGATGTGCTTCAAAGTCAACTTGACAAGTTCAAAATGAAGGATGGTGAAGGTGTCGCTGAAATGTACTCTAGGCTTGCTCTCATCACAAACGAGATTGCCGGCTTAGGGAGTGAAGAGATGACCGACAGATTCATCATCAAGAAGATCCTAAGAGCCTTGGATGGAAAATATGATACCGTGTGCACATTGATTCAAATGATGCCCAATTACAAAGATCTCAAGCCAACGGAGGTCATTGGAAGAATTGTTGCTCATGAGATGTCACTCAAGGATAAAGAGGAACTTCACAACAAATCAAGTGGTGCCTACAAAGCCTCATGTGAAGCCCCCACATCATCAAGTGAGAAACAAAACTTCAATGAAGAATTGAGCTTAATGGTGAAGAACTTCAACAAGTTCTACAAGATTAGAAGTAAAGATAGAAGCTCCAAGTCCAGGTCCTACAATGACAAAAGATCTTCTAGTCGAGAGCGAAACTGCTACAATTGTGGAAGACCCGGACACTATTCCAATGAGTGTACGGCTCCCTACAAAAGAAGAGAAGATTCTCCAAAAAGAAGAGGCAAAAGAGAAGAATCACCATCAAGAGAGAGAAGGAGTAGAGATGATCGTTATGAACGAAGATACTCACGGAAAGGCAAGGATTCGGAAAGAAAGGAAAAATCATCAAGGAGCTACATAAAACGAAGACATCAAGCTCATGTTGGTGAATGGGTATCCGGCTCCAACTCCGACAACCACTCCGAGAGAAGTTATCACTCCGATTCCGAATATACTCAAGATGAAGGAGTTGCCGGTCTAGCACTTGTGTCAACCAACTCCTACGACATATTTGACTCACCAAATGAAGGAATTGGAAGATGCTTCATGGCCAAAGGTCCTAAGGTAACTCATCCTGAGTATGTTGATTTCAATAGTGATGAGGATGACTTGTTAGGTGATGATGATTTACTTGTTGACAACTCTAGTGATGAATACTATGATGAAACGTCAATTAATCATGCTAATCAAGATAAAACGAATGACAATGAGAAGGAGAAAATTGAGGCTCTAACTAAAGAACTAAACACTCTTAAGTTAGCTCATGAAACCATCTTCGAAGATCATCGAGAACTTTTAAGAGCTCATGAGAAGTTACGCTTTGAAAAGCTCAATCTTGAGCAAGAGCATGAGTTCTTAAAGGCAATCAATGATGATCTCCGCAAGAAAAGTTCTTCTTACATTGCCAAGCGTTTACTCTTATCCACTTACATGCCTCAAGTCAAGTCAAATAACAAGAACAAGAAAGATTCTTCCTCTAGTAGTAACAATGATCACGTTAAATCCAATATTGTTGCTTCTAGTAGTTCTCTTGATTCCACTAACGATTCTCTTAGCCAAGTTACTGTTGAGCAAGAAAATAGCTTATTGAAGGGAATCATAGAGAAAGGAGTGTACAAAAGCCTTGCCGGAAGTAAGCAATTCGAGGAGATTGTACGCAAGCAAGGAAGGCACCGGAAGAATCAAGGTGTTGGTTTTGAACGAAAGTTCAATGCCAATGGAGTTGAGTGGGAAGAAGATCAATATCCCAAGACAAAGTTTGTTCCTCAACAAGAGAAGTATGATCCTACTTCTTTCAAGGGGACACAAACTCAAGATGATCTTCCACCACAAGACTACAAGCAAAAAGGCAAGGACAAGCTTCAAGAGGAAACTGATGCATTTGAAGAAGCTCCTAAGACCTTAGTCAAGTGGATTCCCAAGACTCTTCAAGTTCCACTTCATCAAGTACGACTACAACTCCAAGGATTCCCATCAAGATGGTGTGGATCCAAAAGAAGAAGAACTAGAGAGTTCTTGAGGGTGACTCCGCCAACATACTTCACTCTTATCATTTTGGCAAGAACAAGTGCAATCAACTTCCACATCTTGCACTAGTTCAAGGAGTCACAAACCCTCTTGTTGGTAAGTCAAGGGACAAGGTAACCTAAAAGCCTTCATAGACATCATCTTGTGTGTGCATCGCTCTATGTCTATGGATATTCTTGTTTGTTCCTTGTGGGACTAACCCATGTAGGTATTGAAAGTGCAAATCACTCAAAAGGATAGCTCCAAGTGATCTACATCAACATTGAGCATCCACATCTTCAACATCTACATGAAGTCATCATCGACAAAACCCAAGGTTAGTTCATCCCTCTTAGGGGAGATATCACATCTAGGGGGAGCTTTACTCTAAGACTTGAGTTAAAGCAACTCTAATGCTGTGGACACAACAATGCTTTATGTAAAAGTGGTAACCCCACTTGAGCTTAAACGATGAGTATGACCTATGATCAAATGTTCTCATTCGACTCCTAAGTCAATATACTCATATATAGATGACCTAGTCATCGCCAATTGCTTGATAGATGCTAGAACTGGATGTGCATGCTTTGTCACATATTTTAATTGCCATTTTATTGTGTGAGCATGTTGGTTGCATATTTTACTCATTCGAGGACATCCACTTGTTGTTTTGATTGTTTGGCTTTATTTCTCTTTTGCCAAGTGGATGGACAAGGATGCCTAAGAACCTCCTCTAGCTATCTATGCTTTTCTCGTCTCAAACTCTATTCATGCTACATCACAAAATTGATCAAGTCAGATTCGAACCACTCTGTGTGAGGAGCACTCGGAGTCCCCGATTCGTCATAGACTTAAACTTCCAAAACCTCTTTGTGATTCTCGGTCTGACCGATACCCCACTTTCGGTCTTACCGAGATCATTAAGTTGATCTATGTTTTCGATCTCAGTGCAACCGATTTGAACCATTCGGTCACACTGAGTTGCAATAACTGTATACAGTTTTGCATCTCGGTGCCACCGAGTTGTTCCACTTGGTCACACCGACAGGGTCGGGCTATATATAGACACGGAGAATTTTTTTGGAAATTTCTCCGAACCCCTCCGCCCGCGCGATAGCTTGCTCTGCCTACGTGGTCTCCGGATCGTCTCCTCGCCGCCAGCCGCCTCCAGTCGCTGGTCTCCGTCGCTGTTAATGGGAATCAACCCCGCCGTTGCCGCCGTAGCGAGTCTCCGCCGGACTAGGGTATGGACTCGATCTTTGTGCTATTCCCAAATCCGATTCCTAGAACATTGTGAACATAATGATTCTTGCCACGTTTGATAAACTCCTATCTAGTCAATGAACTCATAGAATAGGTTTGATTCGAAAATTTTAGGGTTAGGTTTCTGCTGAAACCATCTCGGACCCACCGAGTTGAATAACTCGGTCCCACCGATTTGGCTTATGCCATTGCACAAGTAAAACTCGGTCTGACCGAGTATTGCTAATCGGTGTGACCGATTTTGGAACTTTGTGAAACCCTAGCAGTCTTGGTGCCACCGAACTGTGACTCGGTCCAACCGAGTTCACTAGTTTAGGTTCCAAAAACTGCTTCGGTATCACCGAGTTTGAAAATCGGTAGATCCGAAATGCTTTCTGTGGGAAACTAAAACTAAGTTTTTGAATCATTCTTTTGCAAAAGTCTCTGCATTTTGTGATGCTCATCCACTCTACCTCATCTATAAACTATTCACAGGGTCAGCAGTCAGCTTGTTCATCATGTCAGACCAGAGTGATAGCCAGAACCTGTCAGAGCAGCCAGTGCAGATGAGTGAGGGCACTAGTCCCTCCAGCTCTTCAGATGAAGGCAGCAGGAGCACCCCCAGCAACCTGCCAAAAGCTACCACAAGACAAAGGAAGAAGAGAACCTCAGAATCAGAGGATGAGGACTATGTGGCAGAGGAGGAAGCAACTTCCAAGAGAGTTGTGCTCAAGAAGGAGTATGGCTCAGCTGTAGCCATCAAGCCAGGAATGCTCAAGAAAGCACCAGCTAGGAGAGTTCCTACCTCCAAGCCTAGGAAGGCTGTTCCTGAGGAAACTATAAAATTCACTATGGAATCTGAAAAGGAAGAAATTGGCCAGGACAAGAACAAGAAGAGAGCTAGAACAACCACTGCCAAAGTTGTTGGCAAGCCTTCTATGAGGAGAGATTCTTCTGATGAAGAAGAGGAAGAAGAAAAGGTGGCTGCACCAGCACCTAAGGCACCCAAACTGATGGGTGATGCTATAAGATCAGGGGCAACTGCATCTAAGCCCAAGGAAGCCCCCAAGGCTGCTTCCAAGGCCAAGCCAGCTCCAAAGCCAAAACCAAAGAGAAATACAAGGAGCATCCCAGCTTCTGAGATGAACAAGGCCCCAGTGCCTGACACTGAAGAAGAAGAGGAAGGCCAAGTGCTGAGAAAGTTGAAGCCCAAGATCCCAGACCACAATGATGCTCATCCTGTGGCCGAGGATATGAAGATCAGAAGAGACTCTGAGCTAAGAAAGTGGAGAGCAGAGGATCCATATGCTACCAGGAGAAGGACAACTGTTGACTACAGGTTCCACACGAAGGAACAGCAGGACTTCTATGAGACAGTCTTGTTGGACAAGAAGCCTGTTGTGTGTGATATGAGATGGGTCGACTGGGAATATATCAAGGACAATGAAGAGCACTACCCTGGAGTGCAAGACAGCTTCAAGGCATTTGGAGTAGCTGACTTTGTTGGGCAGAAGCTCACAAAGTGGAATGAGGAGTTGATCATGCAGTTCTACTCCACAACACATTTCTACCCAGATGGAAGGATCACATGGATGTCTGAAGGTACAAGGTACCACTCAACTGTTGAGGAATGGGAAAAGTTGATCAATGCCCCAGAGGAAAATGAAGATGACTTGGATGTCTATTCCAAGAAAAAGATGGATCATAACACTATGGCAAATATGTACAAGGAGATTCCAGCAGATGATCTTGACACTCACCAGTTTGGGTCTGTAAAACACTTGTTGTCAGGTCTGCCTACGATCAACTGGATCCTTAGGCACACACTTTTGCCCAAGTCTAGAGATCACAGGATGATCAGAGGTCATGCCATCAACCTACTACATATCTTTGATGTGCCTCAGAAATTTAAGGTTATGAGCCTCATAGTAGAGACTATCAAGAGGACTGCAGCAGATCAGAAGAGGAGCTGCGGTTATGCCCCTCAGATCCAGATGTTGATTAACTCAAGAATTGGCACAGACACATACTTGTTGGACAAGGAACATTTGCCTATTCATCCAGATTTCGAGGACAACCAAGTTGTGATGAATGAAAATGAACCATCATCAGCCCAAGCACAAGCCAAGAAGGAGAAGGCAAGGAAGAAGAAAGCTGCCAATATGCCAACTCAAGAGGAGGCATCTGAGTACTTCTTGAAGAACAAGCAAGAGCAGCTCAGTTACTTGATTGCATCCACCCTGTGGATTGGCAAAGGACTGGCCACCCTAACTCAGAACCAGGCAAGCTTAGAGAGAATCGTACAACAAAAGTTCTATGACTTGGATATCAAGGTGACAGAGATTCAGACTGCAGTGGAGCAACTCCAAGATGACATGCAGGAGAGGAAAGGGAAGACTACCACTGATGCATTTGCCAGAGTGCCACGAGCTCAGAGGTCCACTGCAGTGCCAGTTCCTGACACAAGAGCCACCGCCTCAGCTCCAACTCCAACCACGTCTACGGAAGCCTTCGTCCTTGGAGTGATCCGGACTCCACCACCACCAAAAGATCAAGCCTGAGTGTCGATCTAGCACTATGCATTTTCTAGGAACTTTTTGGTAACTTGTTGCCAAAGGGGGAGAAAAATGTATAGATCATAGGCTTCGAGAGAGAGAGTGTTGCTTTTTTTCTCTCTTGCTTTATTTGGTGGTTTCTCAAACATTGTTTGCTTTTGGTCGAGATACTTTGATATGCTTGTGAGACATTGATGATCATGTGTTTGATCATAAGCTACACTTATGCATGCTTGATATATCTTATCTATATTTTGTGGTAATTCACTTTTCCTTGGTGATGAGTGCATGTATTTCATTATTATCATTTTGAGCGCTCCACCAAGATGTATGTGACATGGAAGAGTAACCCATAATTCTAACTCTTTCTGCCAAAGCAAATTTTAAATATGCACAAATTTAGGGGGAGCTCTTACTTATCACATACTTCTCAAAGCGACGATATGTTTCATTCTTATTATCATTTGTCGAAGCTTTGATCTACATGTTGTCATCAATTACCAAAAAGGGGGAGATTGATAGTGCAACTATCCCTAGGTGGTTTTGGTAATTCATAACAACATATAGCTCATTGAGCTAATGCTATTCCAAGACAATTATTTCAGGAAAGCTCAATGATTGGCATGGCATGGATGGTGAAAGTGGAACCCTCAAAATTCTAAGGACAAAGGCTCAAGCTCAAAAGGTCAAGACTCTTCTTTTTAAATTTTAGTGATCCAAGATCACATTGAGTCCATAGGAAAAGCCAATACTATCAAGGAGGGATGAGGTGTTGCTTAATGAGCCTTTTGCTTCATGTGCTTAATGATATGCTCCAAAATCCTCAGCTACTTTCCCATATCCACAAATGACCTAAACTCCAAGCCAAACTCGGTCCTACCGATTCTTTCCATCCGGCGCCACCGAGTTTCACTTGTCTTAAGCCACTGCCAAACCCTAGCAAATTGGTTCTACCGATAGGGATCTCGGTCTCGCCGAGATGGGGTTGCAATCTCTCTGTTTCCCTTTTGTAACTTTTCGGTCTCACCGAAAGAGCAAATCGGTCCCACCGAGATTTCAATGTAAACTCTCTGTTTCCCTTTTGTAACTTTTCGGTCTCACCGAAAGAGCAAATCGGTCCCACCGAGTTTGCCTGACCAACTCTCTGGTTAGCCAATTACCAAATCGGTCTCACCGAGTTTGTGTAATCGGTCTCACCGAGATTACGTTATGCCCTAACCCTAACCATATCGGTCCTACCGAGTTGCATGTCAGTCCCACCGAAAATCTCTAACGGTCACTAGGTTTACCTTTTCGGTCCGACCGAGTTTGTTGATTCGGTCCCACCGAGATTGGTAAATTGGGTGTAACGGTTGGATTTTGTGTGGAGGCTGTATATACCCCTCCACCTCCTCTTCATTCGTGGAGAGAGCCATCAGAACACATCTACACTTCCAACTCATATGTTCTGAGAGAGAACCACCTACCCTTGTGTTGAGGCCAAGATATTCCATTCCTACCATATGAATCTTGATCTCTAGCCTTCCCCAAGTTGCTTTCCACTCAAATCTTCTTTCCACCAAATCCATATCCTATGAGAGAGAGTTGAGTGTTGGGGAGACTATCATTTGAAGCACAAGAGCAAGGAGTTCATCATCAACACACCATTTGTTACTTCTTGGAGAGTGGTGTCTCCTAGATTGGCTAGGTGTCACTTGGGAGCCTCCGACAAGATTGTGGAGTTGAACCAAGGAGTTTGTAAGGGCAAGGAGATCGCCTACTTCGTGAAGATCTACCGCTAGTGAGGCAAGTCCTTCGTGGGCGATGGCCATGGTGGGATAGACAAGGTTGCTTCTTCGTGGACCCTTCGTGGGTGGAGCCCTCCGTGGACTCGCGCAACCGTTACCCTTCGTGGGTTGAAGTCTCCATCAACGTGGATGTAGGATAGCACCACCTATCCGAACCATGGGAAAAACATCCGTGTCTCCAATTGCGTTTGAATTCTCCAAACCCTTCCCTTTACATTCTTGCAAGTTGCATGCTTTACGTTCCGCTGCTATATACTCTTTGCATGCTTGCTTGAATTGTGTGATGATTGCTTGACTTGTCCTAAAGTTGCTAAAATCTGCCAAGAACTAAAATTGGGGAAAGGTTAAGTTTTTATTTGGTCAAGTAGTCTAATCACCCCCCTCTAGACATACTTCCGATCCTACAAGTGGTATCAGAGCTTTGGTCTCCATTTGCTTTGATTTCCATACCTTTTGGTGGTCGTAGCCTTGGTTTCACAACCTAGGAGAGTATGGCGTCTAGCGAGGGAAATTATCACCGTAGAGGTCCTTACTTTGATGGCACTAATTTTGCTAGTTGGAAGCATAAAATGAAAATGCATATTCTTGGACATAACCCCGCCGTTTGGGCTATTGTGTGTGTTGGTTTCAAGGTGACTTCTTCGACGGGAAAGAACCAAACCGTGAAGCTACCGCGGATGAGTTGAAGATGTTACAATACAACGCTCAAGCTTGTGATATTCTCTTCAACGGATTATGCCCCGAAGAATTCAACAAAATCAGCCGTCTTGAGAATGCAAAGGAAATTTGGGATACTTTGATTGATATGCACGAAGGTACCGACTCCATCAAGGAATCCAAATTGGATGTGCTTCAAAGTCAACTTGACAAGTTCAAAATGAAGGATGGTGAAGGTGTCGCTGAAATGTACTCTAGGCTTGCTCTCATCACAAACGAGATTGCCGGCTTAGGGAGTGAAGAGATGACCGACAGATTCATCATCAAGAAGATCCTAAGAGCCTTGGATGGAAAATATGATACCGTGTGCACATTGATCCAAATGATGCCCAATTACAAAGATCTCAAGCCAACGGAGGTCATTGGAAGAATTGTTGCTCATGAGATGTCACTCAAGGATAAAGAGGAACTTCACAACAAATCAAGTGGTGCCTACAAAGCCTCATGTGAAGCCCCCACATCATCAAGTGAGAAACAAAACTTCAACGAAGAATTGAGCTTAATGGTGAAGAACTTCAACAAGTTCTACAAGAGTAGAAGCAAAGATAGAAGCTCCAAGTCAAGGTCCTACAATGATAAAAGATCTTCTAGTCGAGAGCGAAAGTGCTACAATTGTGGAAGACCCGGACACTATTCCAATGAGTGTATGGCTCCCTACAAAAGAAGAGAAGATTCTCCAAAAAGAAGAGGCAAAAGAGAAGAATCACCATCAAGAGAGAGAAGGAGTAGAGATGATCGTTATGAACGAAGATACTCACGGAGAGGCAAGGATTCGGAAAGAAAGGAAAAATCATCAAGGAGCTACATAAAACGAAGACATCAAGCTCATGTTGGTGAATGGGTATCCGGCTCCGACTCCGACAACCACTCCGAGAGAAGTTATCACTCCGATTCCGAATATACTCAAGATGAAGGAGTTGCCGGTCTAGCACTTGTGTCAACCAACTCCTACGACATATTTGACTCACCAAATGAAGGAATTGGAAGATGCTTCATGGCCAAAGGTCCTAAGGTAACTCATCCTGAGTATGTTGATTTCAATAGTGATGAGGATGACTTGTTAGGTGATGATGATTTACTTGTTGACAACTCTAGTGATGAATACTATGATGAAACGTCAATTAATCATGCTAATCAAGATAAAACGAATGACAATGAGAAGGAGAAAATTGAGGATCTAACTAAAGAACTACACACTCTTAAGTTAGCTCATGAAACCATCTTCGAAGATCATCGAGAACTTTTAAGAGCTCATGAGAAGTTACGCTTTGAAAAGCTCAATCTTGAGCAAGAGCATGAGTTCTTAAAGGCAATCAATGATGATCTCCGCAAGAAAAGTTCTTCTTACATTGCCAAGCGTTTACTCTTATCCACTTACATGCCTCAAGTCAAGTCTAATAACAAGAACAAGAAAGATTCTTCCTCTAGTAGTAACAATGATCACGTTAAATCCAATATTGTTGCTTCTAGTAGTTCTCTTGATTCCACCAAAGATTCTCTTAGCCAAGTTACTCTTGAGCAAGAAAATAGCTTATTGAAGGGAATCATAGAGAAAGGAGTGTACAAAAGCCTTGCCGGAAGTAAGCAATTCGAGGAGATTGTACGCAAGCAAGGAAGGCACCGGAAGAATCAAGGTGTTGGTTTTGAACGAAAGTTCAATGCCAATGGAGTTGAGTGGGAAGAAGATCAATATCCCAAGACAAAGTTTGTTCCTCAACAAGATAAGTATGATCCTACTTCTTTCAAGGGGACACAAACTCAAGATGATCTTCCACCACAAGACTACAAGAAAAAAAGGCAAGGACAAGCTTCAAGAGGAAATTGATGCATTTGTAGAAGCTCCTAAGACCTTAGTCAAGTGGATTCCCAAGACTACTACAAGCTCCACTTCATCAAGTACGACTACAACTCCAAGGATTCCCATCAATATGGTGTGGATCCAAAAGAAGAAGAACTAGAGAGTTCTTGAGGGTGACTCTGCCAACATACTTCACTCTTATCATTTTGGCAAGAACAAGTGCAATCAACTTCCACATCTTGCACTAGTTCAAGGAGTCACAAACCCTCTTGTTGGTAAGTCAAGGGACAAGGTAACCTAAAAGCCTTCATAGACATCATCTTGTGTGTGCATCACTCTATGTCTATGGATATTCTTGTTTGTTCCTTGTGGGACTAACCCATGTAGGTATTGAAAGTGCAAATCACTCAAAAGGATAGCTCCAAGTGATCTACATCAACATTGAGCATCCACATCTTCAACATCTACATGAAGTCATCATCGACAAAACCCAAGGTTAGTTCATCCCTCTTAGGGGAGATATCACATCTAGGGGGAGCTTTACTCTAAGACTTGAGTTAAAGCAACTCTAATGATGTGGACACAACAATGCTTTATGTAAAAGTGGTAACCCCACTTGAGCTTAAACGATGAGTATGACCTATGATCAAATGTTCTCATTCGACTCCTAAGTCAATATACTCATATATAGATGACCTAGTCATCGCCAATTGCTTGATAGATGCTAGAACTGGATGTGCATGCTTTGTCACATATTTAAATTGCCATTTTATTGTGTGAGCATGTTGGTTGCATATTTTACTCATTCGAGGACATCCACTTGTTGTTTTGATTGTTTGGCTTTATTTCTCTTTTTCCATGTGGATGGACAAGGATGCCTAAGAACCTCCTCTAGCTATCTATGCTTTTCTCGTCTCAAACTCTATTCATGCTACATCACAAAATTGATCAAGTCAGATTCGAACCACTCTGTGTGAGGAGCACTCGGAGTCCCCGATTCGTCATAGACTTAAACTTCCAAAACCTCTTTGTGATTCTCGGTCTGACCGATACCCCACTTTCGGTCTTACCGAGATCATTAAGTTGATCTATGTTTTCGATCTCAGTGCAACCGATTTGAACCATTCGGTCACACCGAGTTGCAATAACTATATACAGTTTTGCATCTCGGTGCTACCGAGTTGTTCCACTTGGTCACACCGACAGGGTCGGGCTATATATAGACACGGGAATTTTTTTGGAAATTTCTCCGAACCCCTTTGCCCGTGCGATAGCCTGCTCTGCCTACGTGGTCTCCGGATCGTCTCCTCGCCGCCAGCCGCCTCCAGTCGCTGGTCTCCGTCGCCGTCAATGGGAATCAACCCCGCCGTTGCCGCCGTAGCGAGTCTCCGCCGGACTAGGGTATGGACTCGATCTTTGTGCTATTCCCAAATCCGATTCCTAGCACATTGTGAACATAATGATTCTTGCCACGTTTGATAAACTCCTATCCAGTCAATGAACTCATAGAATAGGTTTGATTCGAAAATTTTAGGGTTAGGTTTCCGCCGAAACCATCTCGGACCCACCGAGTTGAATAACTCGGTCCCACCGATTTGGCTTATGCCATTGCACAAGTAAAACTCGGTCTGACCGAGTATTGCTAATCGGTGTGACCGATTTTGGAACTTTGTGAAACCCTAGCAGTCTTGGTGCCACCGAACTGTGACTCGGTCCAACCGAGTTCACTAGTTTAGGTTCCAAAAACTGCTTCGGTATCACCGAGTTTGAAAATCGGTAGATCCGAAATGCTTTCTGTGGGAAACTAAAACTAAGTTTTTGAATCATTCTTTTGCAAAAATCTCTGCATTTTGTGATGCTCATCCACTCTACCTCATCTATAAACTATTCACAGGGTCAGCAGTCAGCTTGTTCATCATGTCAGACCAGAGTGATAGCCAGAACCTGTCAGAGCAGCCAGTGCAGATGAGTGAGGGCACTAGTCCCTCCAGCTCTTCAGATGAAGGCAGCAGGAGCACCCCCAGCAACCTGCCAAAAGCTACCACAAGACAAAGGAAGAAGAGAACCTCAGAATCAGAGGATGAGGACTATGTGGGAGAGGAGGAAGCAACTTCCAAGAGAGTTGTGCTCAAGAAGGAGTATGGCTCAGCTGCAGCCATCAAGCCAGGAATGCTCAAGAAAGCACCTGCTAGGAGAGTCCCTCCCTCCAAGCCTAGGAAGGCTGTTCCTGAGGAAACTATAAAATTCACTATGGAATCTGAAAAGGAAGAAATTGGCCAGGACAAGAACAAGAAGAGAGCTAGAGCAACCACTGCCAGAGTTATTGGCAAGCCTTCTATGAGGAGAGATTCTTCTGATGAAGAAGCGGAAGAAGAAGAGGTGGCTGCACCAGCACCTAAGGCACCCAAACTGATGGGTGATGCTATAAGATCAGGGGCAAATGCATCTAAGCCCAAGGAAGCCCCCAAGGCTGCTTCCAAGGCCAAGCCAGCTCCAAAGCCAAAACCAAAGAGAAATACAAGGAGCATCCCAGCTTCTGAGATGAACAAGGCCCCAGTGCCTGACACTGAAGAAGAAGAGGAAGGCCAAGTGCTGAGAAAGTTGAAGCCCAAGATCCCAGACCACAATGATGCTCATCCTGTGGCTGAGGATATGAAGATCAGAAGAGACTCTGGGCTAATAAAGTGGAGAGTAGAGGATCCATATGCTACCAGGAGAAGGAAAGTTGTTGACTACAGGTTCCACACGAAGGAACAACAGGACTTCTATGAGACAGTCTTGTTGGACAAGAAGCCTGTTGTGTGTGATATGAGATGGGTCGACTGGGAATATATCAAGGACAATGAAGAGCACTACCCTGGAGTGCAAGACAGCTTCAAGGCATGTGGAGTAGCTGACTTTGTTGGGCAGAAGCTCACAAAGTGGAATGAGGAGTTGATCATGCAGTTCTACTCCACAACACATTTCTACCCAGATGGAAGGATCACATGGATGTCTGAAGGTACAAGGTACCACTCAACTGTTGAGGAATGGGAAAAGTTGATCAATGCCCCAGAGGAAAATGAAGATGACTTGGATGTCTATTCCAAGAAAAAGATGGATCATAACACTATGGCAAATATGTACAAGGAGATTCCAGCAGATGATCTTGACACTCACCAGTTTGGGTCTGTAAAACACTTGTTGTCAGGTCTGCCTATGATCAACTGGATCCTTAGGCACACACTTTTGCCCAAGTCTGGAGATCACAGGATGATCAGAGGTCATGCCATCAACCTACTACATATCTTTGATGTGCCTCAGAAATTTAAGGTTATGAGCCTCATAGTAGAGACTATCAAGAGGACTGCAGCAGATCAGAAGAGGAGCTGTGGTTATGCCCCTCAGATCCAGATGTTGATTAACTCAAGAATGGGCACAGACACATACTTGTTGGACAAGGAACATTTGCCTATTCATCCAGATTTCGAGGACAACCAAGTTGTGATGAATGAAAATGAACCATCATCAGCCCAAGCACAAGCCAAGAAGGAGAAGGCAAGGAAGGAGAAAGCTGCCAATATGCCAACTCAAGAGGAGGCATCTGAGTACTTCTTGAAGAACAAGCAAGAGCAGCTCAGTTACTTGATTGCGTCCACCCTGTGGATTGAGAAAGGACTGGCCACCCTAACTCAGAACCAGGCAAGCTTAGAGAGAATCGTACAACAAAAGTTCTATGACTTGGATATCAAGGTGACAGAGATTCAGACTGCAGTGGAGCAACTCCAAGATGACATGCAGGAGAGGAAAGGGAAGACTACCACTGATGCATTTGCCAGAGTGCCACGAGCTCAGAGGTCCAGTGCAGTGCCAGTTCCTGACACAAGAGCCACCGCCTCAGCTCCAGCCATAGCACCAGCCCAACCAGCTCCAGCATCCACTTCAGCTCCAACTCCAACCACATCTACGGAAGCCTTCGTCCTTGGAGTGATCCGGACTCCACCACCACCAGAAGATCAAGCCTGAGTGTCGATCTAGCACTATGCATTTTCTAGGAACTTTTTGGTAACTTGTTGCCAAAGGGGGAGAAAAATGTATAGATCATAGGCTTCGAGGGAGAGAGAGAGAGTGTTGCTTTTTTTCTCTCTTGCTTTATTTGGTGGTTTCTCAAACATCGTTTGCTTTTGGTCGAGATACTTTGATATGATTGTGAGACATTGATGATCATGTGTTTGATCATAAGCTACACTTATGCATGCTTGATATATCTTATCTATATTTTGTGGTCATTCACTTTTCCTTGGTGATGAGTGCATGTATTTCATTATTATCATTTTGAGCGCTCCACCAAGATGTATGTGACATGGAAGAGTAACCCATAATTCTAACTCTTTGTGCATTTGCAGTCCAAAGCAAATTTTAAATATGCACAAATTTAGGGGGAGCTCTTACTTATCACATACTTCTCAAAGCGACGATATGTTTCATTCTTATTATCATTTGTCGAAGCTTTGATCTACATGCTGTCATCAATTACCAAAAAGGGGGAGATTGATAGTGCAACTATCCCTAGGTGGTTTTGGTAATTCATAACAACATATAGCTCATTGAGCTAATGCTATTCCAAGACAATTATTTCAGGAAAGCCCAATGATTGGCATGGCATGGATGGTGAAAGTGGAACCCTCAAAATGCTAAGGACAAAGGCTCAAGCTCAAAAGCTCAGGACTCTTCTTTTTACATTTTAGTGATCCAAGATCACATTGAGTCCATAGGAAAAGCCAATACTATCAAGGAGGGATGAGGTGTTGCTTAATGAGCCTTTTGCTTCATGTGCTTAATGATATGCTCCAAAATCCTCAGCTACTTTCCCATATCCACAAATGACCTAAACTCCAAGCCAAACTCGGTCCTACCGATTCTTTCCATCCGGCGCCACCGAGTTTCACTTGTCTTAAGCCACTGCCAAACCCTAGCAAATTGGTTCTACCGATAGGGATCTCGGTCTCGCCGAGATGGGGTTGCAATCTCTCTGTTTCCCTTTTGTAACTTTTCGGTCTCACCGAAAGAGCAAATCGGTCCCACCGAGATTGCAATGTAAACTCTCTGTTTCCCTTTTGTAACTTTTCGGTCTCACCGAAAGAGCAAATCGGTCCCACCGAGTTTGCCTGACCAACTCTCTGGTTAGCCAATTACCAAATCGGTCTCACCGAGTTTGTGTAATCGGTCTCACCGAGATTACGTTATGCCCTAACCCTAACCATATCGGTCCTACCGAGTTGCATGTCAGTCCCACCGAAAATCTCTAACGGTCACTAGGTTTACCTTTTCGGTCCGACCGAGTTTGTTGATTCGGTCCCACCGAGATTGGTAAATTGGGTGTAACGGTTGGATTTTGTGTGGAGGCTGTATATACCCCTCCACCTCCTCTTCATTCGTGGAGAGAGCCATCAGAACACATCTACACTTCCAACTCATATGTTCTGAGAGAGAACCACATACCCTTGTGTTGAGGCCAAGATATTCCATACCTACCATATGAATCTTGATCTCTAGCCTTCCCCAAGTTGCTTTCCACTCAAATCTTCTTTCCACCAAATCCATATCCTATGAGAGAGAGTTGAGTGTTGGGGAGACTATCATTTGAAGCACAAGAGCAAGGAGTTCATCATCAACACACCATTTGTTACTTCTTGGAGAATGGTGTCTCCTAGATTGGCTAGGTGTCACTTGGGAGCCTCCGACAAGATTGTGGAGTTGAACCAAGGAGTTTGTAAGGGCAAGGAGATCGCCTACTTCGTGAAGATCTACCGCTAGTGAGGCAAGTCCTTCGTGGGCGATGGCCATGGTGGGATAGACAAGGTTGCTTCTTCGTGGACCCTTCGTGGGTGGAGCCCTCCGTGGACTCGCGCAACCGTTACCCTTCGTGGGTTGAAGTCTCCATCAACGTGGATGTAGGATAGCACCACCTATCCGAACCACGGGAAAAACATCCATGTCTCCAATTGCGTTTGAATTCTCCAAACCCTTCCCTTTACATTCTTGCAAGTTGCATGCTTTACTTTCCGCTGCTATATACTCTTTGCATGCTTGCTTGAATTGTGTGATGATTGCTTGACTTGTCCTAAAGTTGCTAAAATCTGCCAAGAACTAAAATTGGGAAAAGGTTAAGGTTTTATTTGGTCAAGTAGTCTAATCACCCCCCTCTAGACATACTTCCGATCCTACAAGTGGTATCAGAGCTTTGGTGTCCATTTGCTTTGATTTCCATACCTTTTGGTGGTCATAGCCTTGGTTTCACAACCTAGGAGAGTATGGCGTCTAGCGAAGGAAATTATCACCGTAGAGGTCCTTACTTTGATGGCACTAATTTTGCTAGTTGGAAGCATAAATTGAAAATGCATATTCTTGGACATAACCCCGCCGTTTGGGCTATTGTGTGTGTTGGTTTCAAGGTGACTTCTTCGACGGGAAAGAACCAAACCGTGAAGCTACCGCGGATGAGTTGAAGATGTTACAATACAACGCTCAAGCTTGTGATATTCTCTTCAACGGATTATGCCTCGAAGAATTCAACAAAATCAACCGTCTTGAGAATGCAAAGGAAATTTGGGATACTTTGATTGATATGCACGAAGGTACCGACTACGTCAAGGAATCCAAATTGGATGTGCTTCAAAGTCAACTTTACAAGTTCAAAATGAAGGATGGTGAAGGTGTCGCTGAAATGTACTCTAGGCTTGCTCTCATCACAAACGAGATTGCCGGCTTAGGGAGTGAAGAGATGATCGACAGATTCATCATCAAGAAGATACTAAGAGCCTTGTATGGAAAATATGATACCGTGTGCACATTGATCCAAATGATGCCCAATTACAAAGATCTCAAGCCAACGGAGGTCATTGGAAGAATTGTTGCTCATGAGATGTCACTCAAGGATAAAGAGGAACTTCACAACAAATCAAGTGGAGACTACAAAGCCTCATGTGAAGCCCCCACATCATCAAGTGAGAAACAAAACTTCAACGAAGAATTGAGCTTAATGGTGAAGAACTTCAACAAGTTCTACAAGAGTAGAAGCAAAGATAGAAGCTCCAAGTCAAGGTCCTACAATGACAAAAGATCTTCTAGTCGAGAGCGAAAGTGCTACAATTGTGGAAGACCCGGACACTATTCCAATGAGTGTACGGCTCCCTACAAAAGAAGAGAAGATTCTCCAAAAAGAAGAGGCAAAAGAGAAGAATCACCATCAAGAGAGAGAAGGAGCAGAGATGATCATTATGAACGAAGATACTCACGGAGAGGCAAGGATTCGGAAAGAAAGGAAAAATCATCAAGGAGCTACATAAAACGAAGACATCAAGCTCATGTTGGTGAATGGGTATCCGGCTCCGACTCCGACAACCACTCCGAGAGAAGTTATCACTCCGATTCCGAATATACTCAAGATGAAGGAGTTGCCGGTCTAGCACTTGTGTCAACCAACTCCTACGACATATTTGACTCACCAAATGAAGGAATTGGAAGATGCTTCATGGCCAAAGGTCCTAAGGTAACTCATCCTGAGTATGTTGATTTCAATAGTGATGAGGATGACTTGTTAGGTGATGATGATTTACTTGTTGACAACTCTAGTGATGAATACTATGATGAAACGTCAATTAATCATGCTAATCAAGATAAAACGAATGACAATGATAAGGAGAAAATTGAGGCTCTAACTAAAGAACTAAACACGCTTAAGTTAGCTCATGAAACCATCTTCGAAGATCATCGAGAACTTTTAAGAGCTCATGAGAAGTTACGCTTTGAAAAGCTCAATCTTGAGCAAGAGCATGAGTTCTTAAAGGCAATCAATGATGATCTCCACAAGAAAAGTTCTTATATTGCCAAGCATTTACTCTTATCCACTTACATGCCTCAAGTCAAGTCTAATAACAAGAACAAGAAAGATTCTTCCTCTAGTAGTAACAATGATCACATTAAATCCAATATTGTTGCTTCTAGTAGTTCTCTTGATTCCACTAACGATTCTCTTAGCCAAGTTACTCTTGAGCAAGAAAATAGCTTATTGAAGGGAATCATAGAGAAAGGAGTGTACAAAAGCCTTGCCGGAAGTAAGCAATTCGAGGAGATTGTACGCAAGCAAGGAAGGCACCGGAAGAATCAACGTGTTGGTTTTGAACGAAAGTTCAATGCCAATGGAGTTGAGTGGGAAGAAGATCAATATCCCAAGACAAAGTTTGTTCCTCAACAAGAGAAGTATGATCCTACTTCTTTCAAGGGGACACAAACTCAAGATGATCTTCCACCACAAGACTACAAGCAAAAAGGCAAGGACAAGCTTCAAGAGGAAATTGATGCATTTGAAGAAGCTCCTAAGACCATAGTCAAGTGGATTCCCAAGACTACTTCAAGTTCCAATTCATCAAGTACGACTACAACTCCAAGGATTCCCATCAATATGGTGTGGATCCAAAAGAAGAAGAACTAGAGAGTTCTTGAGGGTGACTCCGCCAACATACTTCACTCTTATCATTTTGGCAAGAACAAGTGCAATCAACTTCCACATCTTGCACTAGTTCAAGGAGTCACAAACCCTCTTGTTGGTAAGTCAAGGGACAAGGTAACCTAAAAGCCTTCATAGACATCATCTTGTGTGTGCATCACTCTATGTCTATGGATATTCTTGTTTGTTCCTTGTGGGACTAACCCATGTAGGTATTGAAAGTGCAAATCACTCAAAAGGATAGCTCCAAGTGATCTACATCAACATTGAGCATCCACATCTTCAACATCTACATGAAGTCATCATCGACAAAACCCAAGGTTAGTTCATCCCTCTTAGGGGGCATATCACATCTAGGGGGAGCTTTACTCTAAGACTTGAGTTAAAGCAACTCTAATGATGTGAACACAACAATGCTTTATGTAAAAGTGGTAACCCCACTTGAGCTTAAACGATGAGTATGACCTATGATCAAATGTTCTCATTCGACTCCTAAGTCAATATACTCATATATAGATGACCTAGTCATCGCCAATTGCTTGATAGATGCTAGAACTGGATTTGCATGCTTTGTCACATATTTCAATTGCCATTTTATTGTGTGAGCATGTTGGTTGCATATTTTACTCATTCGAGGACATCCACTTGTTGTTTTGATTGTTTGGCTTTATTTCTCTTTTGCCAAGTGGATGGACAAGGATGCCTAAGAACCTCCTCTAGCTATCTATGCTTTTCTCGTCTCAAACTCTATTCATGCTACATCACAAAATTGATCAAGTCAGATTCGAACCACTCTGTGTGAGGAGCACTCGGAGTCCCCGATTCGTCATAGACTTAAACTTCCAAAACCTCTTTGTGATTCTCGGTCTGACCGATACCCCACTTTCGGTCTGACCGAGATCATTAAGTTGATCTATGTTTTCGATCTCAGTGCAACCGATTTGAACCATTCGGTCACACCGAGTTGCAATAACTGTATACAGTTTTGCATCTCGGTGCCACCGAGTTGTTCCACTCAGTCACACCGACAGGGTCGGGCTATATATAGACACGGGAAAAACGCGATAGCTCGCTCTGCCTATGTAGTCTCCGGATCGTCTCCTCGCCGCTAGCCGCCTCCAGTCGCTGGTCTCCGTCGCCGTCAATGGGAATCAACCCCGCCGTTGCCGCCGTAGCGAGTCTCCGCCGGACTAGGGTATGGACTCGATCTTTGTGCTATTCCCAAATCCGATTCCTAGCACATTGTGAACATAATGATTCTTGCCACGTTTGATAAACTCCTATCCAGTCAATGAACTCATAGAATAGGTTTGATTCGAAAATTTTAGGGTTAGGTTTCCGCCGAAACCATCTCGGACCCACCGAGTTGAATAACTCGGTCCCACCGATTTGGCTTATGCCATTGCACAAGTAAAACTCGGTCTGACCGAGTATTGCTAATCGGTGTGACCGATTTTGGAACTTTGTGAAACCCTAGCAGTCTTGGTGCCACCGAACTGTGACTCGGTCCAACCGAGTTCACTAGTTTAGGTTCCAAAAACTGCTTCGGTATCACCGAGTTTGAAAATCGGTAGATCCAAAATGCTTTCTGTGGGAAACTAAAACTAAGTTTTTGAATCATTCTTTTGCAAAAATCTCTACATTTTGTGATGCTCATCCACTCTACCTCATCTATAAACTATTCACAGGGTCAGCAGTCAGCTTGTTCATCATGTCAGACCAGAGTGATAGCCAGAACCTGTTAGAGCAGCCAGTGCGGATGAGTGAGGGCACTAGTCCCTCCAGCTCTTCAGATGAAGGCAGCAGGAGCACCCCCAGCAACCTGCCAAAAGCTGCCACAAGACAAAGGAAGAAGAGAACCTCAGAATCAGAGGATGAGGACTATGTGGCAGAGGAGGAAGCAACTTCCAAGAGAGTTGTGCTCAAGAAGGAGTATGGCTCAGCTGCAGCCATCAAACCAGGAATGCTCAAGAAAGCACCTGCTAGGAGAGTTCCTGCCTCCAAGCCTAGGAAGGTTGTTCCTGAGGAAACTATAAAATTCACTATGGAATCTGAAAAGGAAGAAATTGGCCAGGACAAGAACAAGAGGAGAGCTAGAACAACCACTGCCAGAGTTGTTGGCAAGCCTTCTATGAGGAGAGATTCTTCTGATGAAGAAGAGGAAGAAGAAGAGGTGGCTGCACCAGCACCTAAGGCACCCAAACTGATGGGTGATGCTATAAGATCAGGGGCAACTGCATCTAAGCCCAAGGAAGCCCCCAAGGCTGCTTCCAAGGCCAAGACAGCTCCAAAGCCAAAACCAAAGATAAATACAAGGAGCATCCCAGCTTCTGAGATGAACAAGGCCCCAGTGCCTGACACTGAAGAAGAAGAGGAAGGCCAAGTGCTGAGAAAGTTGAAGCCCAAGATCCCAGACCACAATGATGCTCATCCTGTGGCTGAGGATATGAAGATCAGAAGAGACTCTGGGCTAATAAAGTGGAGAGCAGAGGATCCATATGCTACTAGGAGAAGGACAGTTGTTGACTACAGGTTCCACACGAAGGAACAACAGGACTTCTATGAGACAGTCTTGTTGGACAAGAAGCCTGTTGTGTGTGATATGAGATGGGTCGACTGGGAATATAACAAGGACAATGAAGAGCACTACCCTGGAGTGCAAGACAACTTCAAGGCATGTGGAGTAGCTGACTTTGTTGGGCAGAAGCTCACAAAGTGGAATGAGGAGTTGATCATGCAGTTCTACTCCACAACACATTTCTACACAGATGGAAGGATCACATGGATGTCTGAAGGTACAAGGTACCACTCAACTGTTGAGGAATGGGAAAAGTTGATCAATGCCCCAGAGGAAAATGAAGATGACTTGGATATCTATTCCAAGAAAAAGATGGATCATAACACTATGGCAAATATGTACAAGGAGATTCCAGCAGATGATCTTGACACTCACCAGTTTGGGTCTGTAAAACACTTGTTGTCAGGTCTGCCTACGATCAACTGGATCCTTAGGCACACACTTTGGCCCAAGTCTGGAGATCACAGGATGATCAGAGGTCATGCCATCAACCTACTACATATCTTTGATGTGCCTCAGAAATTTAAGGTTATGAGCCTCATAGTAGAGACTATCAAGAGGACTGCAGCAGATCAGAAGAGGAGCTGTGGTTATGCCCCTCAGATCCAGATGTTGATTAACTCAAGAATGGGCACAGACACATACTTGTTGGACAAGGAACATTTGCCTATTCATCCAGATTTCGAGGACAACCAAGTTGTGATGAATGAAAATGAACCATCATCAGCCCAAGCACAAGCCAAGAAGGAGAAGGCAAGGCAGGAGAAAGCTGCCAATATGCCAACTCAAGAGGACGCATCTGAGTACTTCTTGAAGAACAAGCAAGAGCAGCTCAGTTACTTGATTGCGTCCACCCTGCGGATTGAGAAAGGACTGGCCACCCTAACTCAGAACCAGGCATGCTTAGAGAGAATCGTACAACAAAAGTTCTATGACTTGGATATCAAGGTGACAGAGATTCAGACTGCAGTGGAGCAACTCCAAGATGACATGCAGGAGAGGAAAGGGAAGACTACCACTGATGCATTTGCCAGAGTGCCACGAGCTCAGAGGTCCAGTACAGTGCCAGTTCCTGACACAAGAGCCACCGCCTCAGCTCCAGCCACAGCACCAGCCCAACTAGCTCCAGCATCCACTTCAGCTCCAACTCCAACCACGTCTATGGAAGCCTTCGTCCTTGGAGTGATCCGGACTCCACCACCACCAAAAGATCAAGCCTGAGTGTCGATCTAGCACTATGCATTTTCTAGGAACTTTTTGGTAACTTGTTGCCAAAGGGGGAGAAAAATGTATAGATCATAGGCTTCGAGGGAGAGAGAGAGTGTTGCTTTTTTTCTCTCTTGCTTTATTTGGTGGTTTCTCAAACATTGTTTGCTTTTGGTCGAGATACTTTGATATGCTTGTGAGACATTGATGATCATGTGTTTGATCATAAGCTACACTTATGCATGCTTGATATATCTTATCTATATTTTGTGGTCATTCACTTTTCCTTGGTGATGAGTGCATGTATTTCATTATTATCATTTTGAGCGCTCCACCAAGATGTATGTGACATGGAAGAGTAACCCATAATTCTAACTCTTTGTGCATTTGCAGTCCAAAGCAAATTTTAAATATGCACAAATTTAGGGGGAGCTCTTACTTATCACATACTTCTCAAAGCGACGATATGTTTCATTCTTATTATCATTTGTCGAAGCTTTGATCTATATGTTGTCATCAATTACCAAAAAGGGGGAGATTGATAGTGCAACTATCCCTAGGTGGTTTTGGTAATTCATAACAACATATAGCTCATTGAGCTAATGCTATTCCAAGACAATTATTTTAGGAAAGCTCAATGATTGGCATGGCATGGATGGTGAAAGTGGAACCGTCAAAATGCTAAGGACAAAGGATTGGCTCAAGCTCAAAAGCTCAAGACTCTTCTTTTTACATTTTAGTGATCCAAGATCACATTGAGTCCATAGAAAAGCCAATACTATCAAGGAGGGATGAGGTGTTGCTTAATGAGCCTTTTGCTTCATGTGCTTAATGATATGATCCAAAATCCTCAGCTACTTTCCCATATCCACAAATGACCTAAACTCCAAGCCAAACTCGGTCCTACCGATTCTTTCCATCCGGCGCCACCGAGTTTCACTTGTCTTAAGCCACTGCCAAACCCTAGCAAATTGGTTCTACCGATAGGGATCTCGGTCTCACCGAGATGGGGTTGCAATCTCTCTGTTTCCCTTTTGTAACTTTTCGGTCTCACCGAAAGAGCAAATCGGTCCACCGAGATTGCAATGTAAACTCTCTGTTTCCCTTTTGTAACTTTTCGGTCTCACCGAAAGAGCAAATCGGTCCCACCGAGTTTGCCTGACCAACTCTCTGGTTAGCCAATTACCAAATCGGTCTCACCGAGTTTGTGTAATCGGTCTCACCGAGATTACGTTATGCCCTAACCCTAACCATATCGGTCCTACCGAGTTGCATGTCAGTCCCACCAAAAATCTCTAACGGTCACTAGGTTTACCTTTTCGGTCCGACCGAGTTTGTTGATTCGGTCCCACCGAGATTGGTAAATTGGGTGTAACGGTTGGATTTTGTGTGGAGGCTGTATATACCCCTCCACCTCCTCTTCATTCGTGGAGAGAGCCATCAGAACACATCTACACTTCCAACTCATATGTTCTGAGAGAGAACCACCTACCCTTGTGTTGAGGCCAAGATATTCCATTCCTACCATATGAATCTTGATCTCTAGCCTTCCCCAAGTTGCTTTCCACTCAAATCTTCTTTCCACCAAATCCATATCCTATGAGAGAGAGTTGAGTGTTGGGGAGACTATCATTTGAAGCACAAGAGCAAGGAGTTCGTCATCAACACACCATTTGTTACTTCTTGGAGAGTGGTGTCTCCTAGATTGGCTAGGTGTCGTGGGTTTGTCACGGCAGATGTCCTAGCGAAAGGACTTAGTCGTGGAGCCATCGCAACGGGTTAACTCGAAGGGGTTAAAGCGGACAAGGGACACAGGGAGTTTATACTAGTTCGGCCCCTTCGATGAAGGTAAAAGCCTACGTCTAGTTTGTGATGGAATTGATGGGGTTTCGATGACTAGGGAGCAAACAAGCTTCGCCTAGGCCTCGAGTTATGGTTGTCTGTCCTTGAACCGCTATCGGGTTGTCCCCTTATATACACGGGTGACACCCGTCGGTTCATAGAGTCCCAATCTCCGGTTTATATTCGTATCCGGGTTGGTCTCTCCCTATTCCTAACTTATAATACAAGTTTATATACACGCCGATTTACGGCTACAGATACTGAACCGACTACGACCTTGGGCCTTTGTCTAGCCTCTGGGCTTTAGCACCTTTAGACTACTGATGAAGTCAACCCGACCTAGTTAGGCCAGTTTACGCCCAGCAGTAATATCCCCAACATTAGGCCCCAGCTTGATTTGAACAGGTTCATGTCAATCCTTTAGCGAAAATCTTTGTCTTCATCATCTTCCTGTATCTGTTGAACCATTGTGTCGTCATCTTCTTTGGTTGCTGTAAACCGGCATGACGTCATCATGAAGCTAGCTTTTATAACGCCTTCTTTGTTTAACAGATCCGCACTAATCGAGGCGACAACTCCGAAATTTGTGGCTCCTGGATTCGCGCGCCTGACACATGTCCTTTGCTTCATAAATAGGGCTGAAGGGTCATTTCCTTTTCTCTCCTTCATCCCCTTTCTCTTCATCTTCTCCGCACCGCCAGCCTCGGAGCTCCGCCGCCGTTGCTGATCTCTGCATCGTCTTGGGCCGCTGCATCGACCTGACCGTACCAGAAAACCGCGGCGTCCTTCCGCATCTTCCCCATCTCCGGTAAGATCTCTGTCTTTATCAACCTGGATCCATACTAGGGTTTCGCGTTCTTGCCGTGTTCTTGCTCACTGTTCGTATTCCTGCTCATACCTCTGGATAGATCCAAGAAAACCCTACTGTGATTTACCAATGGGCCTTTAGCATTCGTCTTGTAGATTCATGCTTAAGTTCATAGATCCAAATAACCTTTCTGCTCTTTGAATCAATATTGTTCCGCCTTAAGCTTTTAAATATTTTCGTTTTTCTGAACTGGCTTTAGATCCATCGTTGTAGAGAAGTCCTGTGAAATCTGTTTCTGTATTTGTACACCCTCAATTGCTTTCAATGTTCAGATCCGGCGGTTTAACTTAGGCGTAGAAAATGTAAAGGACCAGTATATATCATTAGTCCCCTTGTTTGAACCGCCAGACGTTGCCACCTTGCATAACTCTGGTTTAGATAGGACTGCCTTCGGTTTAAATAGATATGCACCCGGTTTAATCAAACACATACTTGAATAGAAACCACTTGTCTTGTAGATTTCCTCATGGCCAAGCAAATATATGAATGCAACTGGGTTCCTTCGCGTGTTACGGAAACACAGCTGAACAACTTAGTTCTCACCGGCGCTTTAAGCAGTAAAAACACCGTCCACTGTAGAGTCCCAGGCACAGAATGTCCTCCCACCCCTGAAGAGGGAGAGGTTGTTGTTTTTGCGGATCACCTGGCCCGGGGCTTTAGTCTGCCCGGTTCAAAGTTTTATCGGGATGTCTTAGCCAATTTCCAACTGCGCCCACAAGATATCGGTCCCAACTCTATCACTAATATATGCCACTTCCAAGTGCTTTGCGAAGTGTACTTCCAAGAGGAACCCACAGTGGAATTGTTCCGAGACTTCTTTCACTTGAACCGTCGCACAGAGTTTACTGATGGCCCCAATATGGAACTGGGTGGTATGGCGATTCAAAAAAGGAAAGAAGTCACTTATCCTCACGCGAAACTGCACAGTCATCCCCAGGAGTGGAATAATTCCTGGATCTACTGCAAAGATACCTCCCCTGCTGAAGAGAATCCATTGCCTGGTCTCCGTCCGGAACGGCTTAGCAACACTCACCCCTTTTCTCAAAGGTTAACTGGCAAAGAGAGGAGTAAGTACGCTCGTCAGTTGTCCAAGCTCAGAGCTTTCCTGGCCAACGGTTTAACTGGAGTTGATCTTGCCCGTTGTTGGATATCCTGGAGTATATTGCCCCTCAGCCGGCGCTCCGGTTTGATGTGTGAATATACGGGCAGTGTTGACGATCCGCTGCGGCATGTAAACATCCAGCTTACTGATGAAGAGGTAACATAAGCTGTAAACAAAATTTTGAACGAACCGGAGCACGTCTGCGCTCGTACCGACCTGCTTCCTTTTTGCACCACCAAAAAACCGCCGGCCGTAAGTCTGCATTTTTCCTTTGTACTAGCTTTGATGCTATTGTACTTGTCTATTACTGATACCGACATCTGTTTGATGCAGGGTAATGATCCGTTTTGGAGCAAGAAAATCCTTCAAGAGAAAAACGATAAACCGGACAGACCAATCCGGCCTAAGACCAAGGTAGTTAAGAAGTCTGCCCATAAAAGGAGAACCACCGCTTCCTCTGATCCGCCCGCTGATGACGATGTGGGTAATCCGGACCTTGAGGTAGAACTTGATTCCCTCGGTTTATTTTTTATACACCTTATTGATGATGATATTTGTCAGGATGATGCCGAAGCTAGCCATGCTGACGATGTAGAGGTAATTGTTCCTTCCTCTGACTCAAGCCTTCCGCCTTCACATAAAATCCGTCAGGCAAACCGCAAAGTTAAATTTTCTCATCCCCTTGCTTATTTGGATCCCAACTTTCTTATGAAGACCCAACTGCATGAGGTGCGCCGCACAACTCGACACAGCGGTCAGGTAGTTACCTCCGCCGGTTTACCGAACAATCCGGTTCGGAGACGTCATTCAGAGGTCTCTAATTTGCTTGTCAGTATTCGTCCTAAAGCGGGCTGTTTTCGTCAACCGCTTAATCCGTCTGACTCCGATTATCAGGTCACCTCGCACTCATCCTCTGGCGAATCAACTGGCACCCAGCTGCCTCCACTTAAAACCGTGCTTGGGTAAGCTTACACTTCTCATAACGTTGTTGATTTTTGTAGCTTTCAATACATACTGTCTTTGATTTTGCTGCTTCCTTTTAGGGCCAAACCGAGGCCAAGTAAGAAAGCTCGCCTGGATAAGGCAGCTGAAGAAGACGCTGCTCCTGAACCGGATGCTACCCCAAACATTGAAGCGGTCATCCATGAAGATGTGGTTAATGACCCACTAGTACGAGATGAAGTTGTTACTGCTGGGGAAGGTTTTGTTAACACCTCCGGTCCTGCTGACCAGCCAGCCAGTCCCATCCGGATTGAGAAAACCACCAGTCCTTCCAAACCTGCCGATAAACCGACTGCGCCAGTTCAAACCGGCGAGTCTAAGGATGATGAAGTCATAATCACTCGCATTGGTCGTTCTGAACCGGGGAATCTCGTCGCTTTAGCTAAGCATACTGCCAAAGAAGAATTTTCTGCCATGAGCAAAGGCAAATGGGATGTTGATCTGGCAACATACACTGCTCTGGGCGCCCAAGATGTGCATTCTGGATATTTGAACCGGCTGTATACTAGCCGTGATTATGAAGCTAATATGGTAAAGCTGATGAAAGAGAAGCTTGAGGTAACTTCCATGAATTTGTTCCTACTTATCACCATTGTAGCTCCCAAGGGCCGGTTCAGCCTATTATGGTTGAATCGTGTCTTGACATAAAAAATTCCATGCTTCAAAATTCATTGATATAGCCCCCAAGGGTCGGTTTAACTTGGTGCAGTGTAACCGAGACTTTAATCTTCATACCGTGGCATCAGAACCTTATCAGAGCAAATAGCCATTAGCCCCCAAGTGCCAAGTTGAATACTTGTATTGAGCTTGGGACTTGACAATTAACTGATAGCTATAGATCAAATAAGCATTAGCCCCCAAGTACTAAGCGCATAACTTGTTATGTGGTTGGTACTTCATTGTTCATATTTGTTGTTAAACCGTATAACTGTCGGAATGCAGGCTGAAGTAAGGGCCAGAGAAAACCAAGTTGCCGACCTTCAAGAGAACTTGAAAACCCAACAAGCTGAAACCTCGAAAGCAAAGGAAGAGCTAACCAGTGCTTTAAGCAGCATGGAGCAGCTGAAGGAGGACTTCAAGAAGGAACGGGCCGACTGGGCTACAGAAAAGGCCGCTTTAACCAAGAAGATTGAAGATGCAGAGGCTGCCCTTAAACCAGTAACTGATGAATTAACCAGCGTAAAGCGACAAGTGCACGCCATGACTGCCGCCATCTTTGGTAAGCTTCTTGCGACTTGTATAATAATCGTGATCCTCTTATAAACAACCCGGTTTGCAAACTGCTGATCATGTTACAGGCACTCGCATTAACCACTTGGGGTCGGACGTGCAGATGAAGCTGAAAGCCGCCTACACCTTAATCGAGCAGTTGTACACTAGAGCGTAGCGGATTATCTCAACCGCGTCACACAATAATCCAGCACCCACTTTGATCCAAGATACGCTGAAGAGACTGTCAATGCTCCCTGCTCGGATTGATGAGCTAAAAAAGTCTGCTGCTCGAACCGGAGCCATCAATGCCTTAATCCGGGCCAAAGCATGGGTGCCCGATTTTGATCCTGTTGAAGCGGCTCAAGGCTATCCCAGCTTGAAGGAGGATGGCTCAGAATTCAGCGAAGAGGATTTAAGAGAGATAAACCGGGCGGTGCGCCCTTTGGCCTGCCAATTGGTGGAGGAAGCAAATTTGTCGCATTATCAAGCTCAGTGCAATGACCAGAACAAAAGAGTGGCTGCACCAATCCCTGAAGCGGAAAACCTGATTCCTCCAATCCGTAAGCATACTTACGCCCCTGATATTGAATCGTCTTCACTGATCCATGAAGAGGCTGTCTTTCAAGCATTAATGGGAATCGACTGGACCAGTGTTGACTTCCAGCCGCTGGGTAGAGACGAGGAAGCTGAAGCAGCGCAGGATGATCCAGAACAATCAAACCGGGGTGGCCAGCAGGCATGAACCGAAGGCAGCTTTAGCTAGCTTCCTTGTTATATCTTATCAAGAAAACAATGATCTCATTTGGGCACCAAGCTGCCTTGTAATAGGATAGACAATACTTTTTGCTTCTTGAGATGCCTTCATGCATCTGTGCTGATACCTTTATTTGGAAGGTCAATATTGCCAACTTATATCTTCCTGCAATCATAAAATCTTAAACTACCAGGGCGGTTGTACCGCCATCCGGTTTATGAATCTTTATGTAGATACGCCAGGAGACTTGCAAATATGATCAAATTCTGTGATACGAAATACCTGCCATTTATTGGGCACGAAGTAGGCGTGTAGCCAATCTTGAAGCGGGGGTTTGAAAACCCTAAACCGTCATGGGAGAAAATAGCTCCTGTATATATAACGCCGGCTTACTGTGTAAACCGTGCTTTGATCATAATAGCCTTTTGTTACTCCAAAAAAGGATATGAACAGAAAAAATCAAACCGGGCAAATAATCTTCGGTTTAAAAATGGACCGTGTTCCGCCAATTTGGCTGTTTGAACCGGTACAAAGCACTATCGGTTTAAAAAACGCAACTAAGATAAAATAGCAACTCCTTAAGAAAGGCTATTTAAAGCAAAAGCAATGATAAAACTTTTTGCAAAAGAGAGGCTTTACTGAGCCGATCAGATGGTGTTACCATGGTCAGACGCAACCAAGCTCCCCAAAGGTGTAGCTATGGTGCCAGTCGGCCAGGTCCCCAAATGACTCGTGGCATTACGCCGGCCAAGTGGCATGGCAATGGTTCGGGTTCGACCAAGCCCCCAAGTGACTCTAAGGCCTGTAGGCTGACCAAGAGGCGTGACCGGTTCAGACTTGACCGTGTCCCCAAGTGATCTAGTGGCTTTCGCCGATCAAGAGGTGTTGCATCGGTTCGGACACGACCGAGCCCCCAAGTGATCTGGTGGCTTTCACCTATCAAAAGGTGTTGCATCGGTTCAGACATGACCGAGCCCCCAAGTGATATTGATAATATTTGCAAGGGGTAAACCGGAGGTCGTTTTAAAACATAACAACTCCATGTAACCACACATGATAGAAACGAACAGATACCCCGCTTTAGCTGAGGATCCGGTTTATTATATTGATAATATATACATTGTCATAATATGTACATAAGCAAAGCCAATGGCTCAGGTGTAGTAAGGCCGAAGATGAGCTATGTTCCATGGCCTGCTGGTCTCCTCCTCTGACTTACGTGAGTCCTTATGCTCTCGAATATCAATCAGATAGTATGACCCGTTGTGCAGATTTTTGCTGACCACGAACGGTCCTTCCCAAGGCGGAGATAACTTATGCATATCGGTTTGATCTTGAATGAGCTGAAGCACCAAATCTCCTTCTTGAAAGGTTCTGGTTCTGACCTGACGACTGTGATAGCGACGAAGATCTTGTTGGTAAATCGCCGAGCGGGCAGCTGCTGTGTCTTGCTCTTCATCCAACCGGTCCAAAGCATCTTGCCGAGCTGTCTCGTTATCTGCTTCAACATAAGCCGCAACCCGAGGTGAATCGTGACGGATATCACTAGGGAGAACCGCCTCTGCCCCATAAACCATGAAGAACGGTGTGTATCCAGTTGATCTGTTGGGCGTGGTATTGATGCTCCATAACACAGAGGGCAATTCTTCGACCCAACAACCCGGCGTCCTCTGCAAGGGAACCATAAGCCGTGGTTTGATGCCTCTCAAGATCTCCTGATTAGCTCTTTCTGCTTGACCATTGGACTGCGGGTGTGCCACTGATGAAACATCAAGGCGGATGTGCTCCCGCTCGCAGAACTCTCGCATGGCACCCTTAGATAAATTGGTACCATTATCTGTGATGATACTGTGTGGAAAGCCAAACCGGAAAATCACTTTTTTGATGAACTGAACTGCAGTGGCTGCATCACACTTGCTAACGGGCTCTGCCTCCACCCACTTTGTAAATTTATCAACAGCCACCAGGAGGTGGGTCTTCTTGTCTTTGGACCTTTTGAAAGGCCCAACCATATCCAGCCCCCAGGTTGCAAATGGCCAAGTAATTGGAATCATCCTCAATTCTTGAGCCGGAACATGAGCGCGTCTTGAGAATTTTTGGCAACCATCACATCGCCTGACCAGATCCTCCGCATCAGCATGGGCAGTCAGCCAATAGAAACCGTGGCGAAACGCCTTAGCCACCAAAGACTTTGAACCAGCATGGTGACCACAATCCCCTTCATGGATCTCACGCCAAATTTCACAGCCTTCCTCAGGAGACACACAGCGTTGAAATACTCCTGATACACTGCAATGATGCAACTCGCCATTGATGATTGTCATGGACTTGGACCGCCGTATTATTTGTCTGGCCAGAGTCTCATCCTCTGGTAACTCGCCCCGGTTCATGTACGCCAGGTAGGGAAGTGTCCAATCCGGAATGACGTGGAGTGCTGCCACCAACTGTGCCTCCGGATCAGGAACAGCCAAATCTGCTTCTCTAGGTAGCTGAACCGATGGGTGGTGTAATATGTCGAGAAAGACATTAGGCGGGACCGGTTTACGCTGTGAGCCTAGCCGGCTCAAAGCGTCCGCCGCTTCATTCTTCTGACGGTCCACGTGGTCCACCTGATAACCCTTGAAATGACCAGCAACAACATCAACCTCCCGACGATATGCCGCCATGAGTGGGTCCTTAGAATCCCAAGTACCAGACACCTGTTGAGCTACCAGGTCCGAGTCACCGAAGCACTTAACCCGGCTTAAGTTCATCTCTTTAGCCATCCGGAGACCATGGAGCTAGGCTTCGTACTCAACTGCATTGTTAGTACAAGGGAACATTAAGCGGAGAACATAACAAAACTTGTCACCTCGTGGGGAAGTTAATATGACTCCAGCCCCCGAGCCCTCCAATTGCCGTGATCCATCAAAATGGATGGTCCAATATGTGTGATCCGGCTTCTCTTCAGGGGCCTGCAGCTCTGTCCATTCATTAATAAAATCGACAAGTGCTTGGGACTTCACTGCTGTCCGAGGCACGTATTTCAAACCGTGTGGCCCAAGCTCTATAGCCCACTTGGCAATCCGACCTGTTGCTTCCCGGTTCTGGATGATATCACCCAAAGGGGCAGAGCTGACCACTGTGATGGGATGCCCTTGGAAATATTGCTTCAGCTTCCGGCTTGCCACGAAAACTCCGTATACCAGCTTCTGCCAATGCGGATATCTATGTTTGGACTCAATAAGCACTTCGCTGATATAGTAAACCGGACGCTGAACCGGGTACTCTTTGCCTGCCTCCTTCCGCTCCAACACTATAGCTACACTGACCGCACGAGCATTGGCAGCGACGTACAGCAATAATGGTTCCTTGTCAACGGAGGCGGCAAGTACAGGCGGATTGGCCAATTGCCGCTTTAAATCCTCCAATGCCTGATCCGCGTCAGGACTCCAGACAAACTGATCCGTTTTCTTCAACATCTGATACAACGGGATCGCTTTTTCACCAAGGCGACTGATAAACCAGCTCAACGCGGCAATTCGGCCAGCCAAACGTTGAACATCATTAATACATTTCGGTTTAGCCAGAGAAGTGATAGCCGTGATCTTCTCCGGATTAGCCTCAATTCCCCTGTTGGACACCAGTAAACCCAATAACTTGCCTGCTGGTACACCAAAGACACATTTGGCCGGATTGAGCATCATCTTGTACATCCTCAGGTTATCAAAGGTTTCCTTCAAGTCATCGACCAAAGTCTCCTTCTTCCTTGACTTAACAACGATATCATCCACATAAGGATGCACATTACGGCCAATCTGATTGTGAAGACAATTTTGCACACACCGTTGATAAGTTGCATGGGCACTTTTGAGCCCAAAAGGCATAGACACATAGCAGAAGGCTCCAAAAGGAGTTATGAACGCCGTCTTCTCCTGGTCCTTAACTGTCATTTTGATCTGATGATAGCCGGAATAAGCATCCAGGAAACATAAACGCTCGCAACCTGCCGTAGCATCAATAATCTGATCAATACGGGGGAGGGCAAAAGGATCTGCAGGACAGGCTTTATTAAGATCAGTATAATCCACACACATGCGCCAGGTGCCGTTTTTCTTAAGGACTAGCACCGGATTAGCAAGCCACTCAGGGTGGAAAACTTCAACAATGAAGCCAGCTGCCAAGAGCCTGGCCACTTCTTCTCCAATAGCTTTTCGCCTCTCCTCGTTGAACCGACGGAGGAACTGTTTCACCGGTTTGTATTTAGGATCCACGTTAAGAGTGTGCTCAGCAAGTCGCCTCGGTACACCAGGCATGTCAGAAGGCTTCCACGCAAAGATGTCCCGATTCTCACGGATGAACTCGATGAGCGCGCTTTCCTATTTCGGATCCAGATTGGCACTGATACTGAACTGCTTGGACGAATCGCCAGGTACGAAGTCAACAAGCTTAGTCTCAGCGGCTGATGTAAATTTCAGGGCCGGATCATGCTCCGTAGTAGGCTTCTTTAAAGGAGTCATATCCATCGGATCAACATTGTCTTTGTAATACTTGAGTTCTTCGGTACTACAAACCGATTCTGCGTAAGCCGCATCTCCTTCTTCGCATTCCAAAGCGACCTTGCGGCTTCCGTGAACCGTGATGGTCCCCTTATGACCCGGCATCTTGAGTTGCAAGTATACATAATAGGGCCGTGCCATGAATTTCGCATAGGCTGGTCTACCGAACAGGGCGTGATACGGGCTTTGGATTTTTACCACCTCAAACGTCAGTGTCTCGGACCGGGAATCGTGATCATCTCCGAAGGCCACTTCCAATGCTATCTTCCCAACGGGGTATGCTGACTTGCCAGGTACCACACCATGAAATACCGTATTCGAAGGCCGGAGTTCCTTATCTGTCAGCCCCATTCGATGGAAAGTCTCATAGTATAGGATATTAATGCTGCTACCTCCATCCATGAGTACCTTGGTGAACTTATAACCTCCCACCTGAGGTGCCACCACTAAAGCCAGCTGACCTGGATTGTCAACCGGGGGAGGGTGATCCTCTCTACTCCATATGATTGGTTGCTCTGACCAGCACAGATATCGGGGCACGGCCGGTTCAACAGAATTAACTGCCCGCTTCTGGACCTTCCTGTCCCGCTTGTCCAAGCTAGTGGTGAATACATGATACTGCCCACTATTTAGCTACTTTGGATTGCTCTGGTAACCCGACTGCTGTTGTTGCTGATTGTTACCACCCTGGTTATTCTGATTATGCTGGTTGTTATGCCCGCCCGGGTTACCATTAAATCCTGAACTGGAATTTCCACCACCGTGACTCGGTCCAGATCCAGAACCACCACCAGAGCCGGAGTCATACCGGAAGGCATTGGAGCTCTTGAATTCTTGCATGATATAGCAATCTTTCCAAAGGTGGTTTGCTGGTTCCTCCCTTGTCCCATGCTTTGGACAGGGATGGTTTAATAGATAGTTCAGGCGTTCCGGATTAGGACTAGGCCCTCCACTGCGGTTTTTGCCCTTATGCCGCTGGCCTCTGTTCTGCACGTTAGTATTGGCCACAAAATCCATGTTGCCATCCGCTTTACGCTTGCCTCCACCACCGTTTCCTGCTGAGTGATGGTGCTGACCCCTGAAGTTGCCGTTCTTCTTTCCCTTCCCTGTCTTTTCATCATCAGACTCGGGATCCTTGGTACTATCAGAATCAGCGTATTTTACCAAAGCGCCCATGAGGGTTCCCATGTCAGTACAATGGCGTTTCATTCGTCCTAACTTCAGCTTCAAAGGTCCAAACCGGCAATTGCCTTCCAAGGTTATAACTGCGGTGTCCGCATTGATGCGGTCTGAAGAATGCAGAACTCGTGAGACCCTGCGAACCCAATGAGTCGTTGATTCTCCTTCCTCCTGGACACAGGCAGCTAAATCCACTATTGACATGGGCTGCTTACACGTGTCTTTGAAATTATTGATGAACCGGTCTCTCAGCTGGGCCCATGAACTGATAGAATTGGGCGGCAGGCTTTTTAACCAAGTGCGGGTCGTCCCTTCAAGCATCATGGTAAAATATTTTGCACACGCCGCCTCATCAACATCAAGCATCTCCATGGCCATCTCATAACTCTCCACCCACGTCTCTGGGGGTTGATCCGCCATGTAGTTCGGCACCTTGCGCGGGCCCTTAAAATCCTTGGGCAGGCGCACATTGCGTAAAGCCGGGACAAGACAAGGCACTCACTAAGCGCTAGGCGTGAGCCCCGGTTCAACCGAAGTGGTGGGACGAACCAGCGTGAACTGATGAGTCTGATACTGTGCTGCTAACTCAGCTTCCCTGCGCGCTCGGGCCCGGTCTACCACCTCCTGGGCATCGGGAGCCGGATTGTTGCCACGGGGTGCTTCACGCCGCATGTTACTTGACACAGCTGGTTCCTCCATACGCCTGCTATAACTCTGGGCCGGACATGGGGTAGAATGAATCCGGTCACGGCTGTGTGAATATGCTTCCTGTTGGATCAAGGCCGTCCTAAGGAGATCCTTAACCCGGCGCGTTTCGATCGCCTGTAATGAATCACCTTCAACCGGAATAGCCTCTAGCCGTGCCGCAGCTGCAACGAGGTTATCCATCGGATTGGAGTAGTGACCCGGAGGTGTAGGCACGACCTGCGGTACACCAGCATTATGATGAAGCAGATCTATTAAACGGGGCTGAAACGGCGCTCCTGCCGCAGGTGCCTCCGCCCGGTTTACTGCCGGCGGATTATTGATTCCCGCTTCAGGGGTGTTGAAAAGATTCCTTCCTTCAAAAACTGAGGGTAACCGAGATCGGTATTTCCTCCTCATGACTTCCTGTGAGGCGTTCTGGTCCAGCATGAGTTTATAAGCTTGGGCATCCAAAGCAGCCCGCTCCGCGGTCATCCTGACCTCTTCTGCTGCCAGATCCGCTTTGGCCTGGATAATCTGCTCTCTCACCTTTGCGATCTCCGTGTTATGAGCATCCTGATCCACCGGATTAGCCTCCACCATGAGCGCAGCCAATGCGTCGAATAGATCTGATAACACTTGAACCGGCGGGCGCACCGAGCCTCCTGCTCCGGCAACCGTTGCTGTTGCTGAACCAGAAATCATCACCGCGGTTGTCGATGAGTGAGGTGCTGCTTGTGTACCGGCCATGAGTGAGGGGTCTGGAATACTGTTGCCATCGGAACAGCCCCCAATCCGGCCATCTTGTAGCTGATACAATGACTCAGTCTCTCTGGTCGATGACTCGTCGCCGGAGTAAACGACAGTTTCACCACCAGATCCTGATCCGTCCTCATAGCTTCCTCCATTGATGACTCCCACGAAGGCATGCTTCACGGCCGGTTTAACCCGGGCAGGTCGTGCACGCTGAGCTGTCTCGACGAGGTCAGTGCAGGTGTCCAGCTCAGGGCCCGGTTCACCGATCTTGCCGATGAAGACATGTATGCCACCAAAGGGGACCCGGTACCCGTACTCAATTGAGCCGGCCTCGGGGCCCCAGCCTGCATCGTCGATGTAGATCTTGCCGCGATGACTCTTGGTCATCCGGCCCACGGTGTATCCCTCGAGTCCTTCAAAGCGGCCGTCCAAGAACTTGAAACCATCATGCGATAGCCCCACGGTGGGCGCCAACTGTCGTGGGTTTGTCACGGCAGATGTCCTAGCGAAAGGACTTAGTTGTGGAGCCATCGCAACGGGTTAACTCGAAGGGGTTAAAGCAGACAAGGGACATAGGGAGTTTATACTAGTTCGGCCCCTTCGATGAAGGTAAAAGCCTACGTCTAGTTTGTGATGGAATTGATGGGGTTTCGATGACTAGGGAGCAAACAAGCTTCGCCTAGGCCTTGAGTTATGGTTGTCTGTCCTTGAACCGCTATCGGGTTGTCCCCTTATATACACGGGTGACACCCATCGGTTCATAGAGTCCCAATCTCCGGTTTATATTCGTATCCGGGTTGGTCTCTCCCTATTCCTAACTTATAATACAAGTTTATATACACGCCGGTTTACGGCTACAGATACTGAACCGACTACGGCCTTGGGCCTTTGTCTAGCCTCTGGGCTTTAGCACCTTTAGACTACTGATGAAGTCAACCCGGCCCAGTTAGGCCGGTTTACGCCCAGCAGTAATATCCCCAACACTAGGTGTCACTTGGGAGCCTCCGACAAGATTGTGGAGTTGAACCAAGGAGTTTGTAAGGGCAAGGAGATCGCCTACTTCGTCAAGATCTACCGCTAGTGAGGCAAGTCCTTCGTGGGCGATGGACATGGTGGGATAGACAAGGTTGCTTCTTCATGGACCCTTCGTGGGTGTAGCCCTCCGTGGACTCACGCAACCGTTACCCTTCGTGGGTTGAAGTCTCCATCAACGTGGATGTAGGATAGCACCACCTATCCGAACCACGGGAAAAACATCCGTGTGTCCAATTGTGTTTGAATTCTCCAAACCCTTCCCTTTACATTCTTGCAAGTTGCATGCTTTACTTTCCGCTGCTATATACTCTTTGCATGCTTGCTTGAATTGTGTGATGATTGCTTGACTTGTCCTAAAGTTGCTAAAATCTGCCAAGAACTAAAATTGGGAAAAGGTTAAGTTTTTATTTGGTCAAGTAGTCTAATCACCCCCCTCTAGACATATTTCCGATCCTACAGCCACAAGGCGGCCTCCCGGACTCCAGGAGTAAAGGGGATACAACCCCCCAGGGCTCAAAGTCCGGCTTTGAGCCGGACACCGCGCCGGAATCGTCAACGGTTCCGGACCGCGGTAGGCGAACTCCTTCCAAGAGGAGCAAGCCTACTGATCCGGCGGCCCCCGTCCAACCGGAGGCGCCGGACAATCAGCTGGAGGTGCTTAACGGCGCCTCCATCGACGAGGAGCACCACACTATTATGAGTGCGGTGATCCAGAAGGTTCAGTCCGCCAAGAGCGGACTGACTGAAGCTTGTGCCAGCCTTCTAACAGGTTTCGAGGTAAGTGCAGGATATATAAAAAATATTACCGCATAGACAGTAGCCCCTACTGCTCTATTTGGCGTTCGGAAAGAAAAGCCGAATAGAGGATCTAATAAAATTCGCAGTAGTCTAACAGAAAAAGAGTCAATATGCGTATGCAGGGTTCGCTGCTGGCAACCGCCGCACTGACTGCGGAGGTGGGCACACTAAAGCAGGGCCTCGAGCGGACCGAGCAAGAGCTCGGCCTTGCCAAACGGCAGCTCGAGGAGAAAGAAGGTAAGAAATACCTTATATAAAAAAAAGAAAATATAAAAGTGCAATTGCAAAAATATGACAGGATTAACATGGTTATTGTAGGGGCCACAACTGAGGTGGCGACCCTCAAGCAAGCGTTGGCCGAGGCCGATAAGAGAGCGGCCACGGAGCGCTCCAAGCGGGAGAGGTATGAAGCCCAGGTTGGCGAGGTGCGGCAAGAGCTCCAGGCTCTCATGGAAAAACATGAGAGTTTGGAGCTTGACTCAAAGACGCGAGCGTCCGAGCTCGCGACGGCTATTGAAAACGCCAAGTCTGCCAATGCTGAATCCCAGAAGGCCCTCCAGGAGTTGGATGCGGTGAAAAAGATAGCGGCAGGTAAGGCATTCTTTATGCGAAGTAGACATGTAAAAGTGAGCTTCTTGTTACTTACCCGAATCTGGAGCTCTCCAGGAGCATTTGCAGATCTTCCCCGTAGCATATCCGATGCCGCCGCATTCTACCGAGCCGCGGAGGGCAGCTCGATGGAGAAGGTGTTCTGGTCTCAGTATGCTGAGGCCGGACACCCAGTGCCCCTGAGCGACCAGCTGAAGCAGCTGGTCGAGCTCCACAAGGCGGCCGAACAGGCCATGAAGGGCCTCATAGTTCGGCTGTGGCCTGGAGAGGCTCTGCCTGGGAGCTACTTCGGGCTGGTGCGGCGGGTGGTGGAGGCCTGTCCAAGGCTCGAGGTCATCAAGCGCTCTGTTTGCATTGAAGGTGCCCGTAGGGCCCTTGCCCGCGCTAAGGTCCACTGGGGCAAGCTGGATGGTAAGAAGCTTGTGAAGGACGGGCCACCGCCGGGGAAGGAGCATCGCAAGCCTGAGAACTATTATAAGGACGTTCTGAAGGGTGCCCGCCTTGTGGCGGATGAATGTTCCATGGATGTAATTTTGGAGTAAACTCGCTCGTGTTATCCTGTGCGTTGAAAACTTGTTCATGTGCGCTTAAGCAACGCGTTTTGAATTTAAAATATTACCTTCTGTGCGGCCGTTTATCAAATTTGAGAGATGGCGAGTCGTCGGCTTTTGCCTCCATGCCACTAGTGCTGGGGTGTTCGGGAGAAACCTGAGCGCTCTTTTTCCAATGTTTGGGTCCATCAAGGGAGGCGCTCAGCACAACGAACAAGGCAACCGGACTATAGTGCTTGAACACTCTCACTTAGCCATAGAATTCTATAATTTTAAATTCCGGCGAAGCCCCTAGTGTTCGGAATACCAAGTTCGGGGCGCTATCCACGCCTTTCGCCGGACAAAGCCGACTCCTCGCTCTGAGCGGCATAAGTCTTTAGGGACTCAAAAAACCTCTCGAACAGCGACCAATCTCTCGCTTCATCATGACAGTCAGTTTTAGCTTTCTCTACTGAGGTGCTCCGCCCAGCTCAACTGGGGCACAATCGCAGTAGTTCTCCTAGGGCTACCTTAGCCGATACAACGGAATGTAAGGCACCAAAACATAGGAGCCGAGCAAACCCAACTATTGACCCAAGACATGATTCGGAGCCGATGCATATAATGCTATAAGTTCGGGGTGCCGCACTTGTTAAAGTGTTTGGACTTCTCACACCATATAAGGGGGTACTGAAGCCCCTGGTGTATTGACCATACCAAAGTGTACGGGTGCAACATGTCGTTAATGAACATATATTTGTAAAAAACAGTAATGCGAAAGTAGACAAAAGCTATGCATTGTTTATAAAAAGGCTGCGATCGAACCAGAATGATACAAATGGTGCGATAAGCAAAAGTGGGACTATTTAAGATGTCCTTTCCAGGGGCAGGCTGCGGAATAGTATGCAAAACAGGTATACTGCTCGTGATAGAGACAACCTGGGAGTTATATAATGCGACGTAGCTTTTCTGCTTCCCTGGTTCTTGCATCGTTTGAGCGGCAGTTGGATTGCCGAACAGGTCTTCCGAAGTATGGAGTCCTAAAAGTAAGAGAAAATAAAGAAATCGGCAGCCCTTGGTGTGGTTTAAGCCGTGTTTCGGGCGTGCCATGATGGTGCCCCTCCCCCTGTGCCCATGGTATTTTGAGAGCGTAGTTATGTACGCGAGGCACTGGTTTTGCTAGTTCGCGAGGGCTGGGTTTGGGGCCGCGTTGCTACGCCTGCTCGGAACGTGCCAGGTGGTCTTGTTGTAGGTTACTCCGGGCGCGCTTGACGATGTCCGGACGTTTAACGGCCAGAATGGGGAGCTGCCTTGAGAGGCTGCTTTGTACTTCCGCTGCGAGGGCCGCCGTGTGCTCCTCCGTTCGGAGGGAGCGTTCGTTGTTTCCATTGACCGTGATTACTCCTCGAGGGCCTGGCATCTTGAGCTTAAGGTATGCGTAGTGTGGCACTGCATTGAACTTTGCGAATGCGGTTCGCCCGAGCAGTGCGTGATAGGCACTGCGGAACGGGACTATGTCGAAGATTAACTCCTCGCTTCGGAAATTATCCGGAGATCCGAAGACCACTTCAAGTGTGACTGAGCCTGTACAGTTGGCCTCTACACCTGGTATGACGCCTTTAAAGGTCATTTTGGTGGGCTTAATCCTCGAGGGATCTATGCCCATTTTCTGCACTGTATCCTGGTAAAGCAGGTTCAGGCTGCTGCCGCCGTCCATAAGGACTCTTGTGAGATGAAATTCGTCAATAATTGGGTCTAGAACCAATGCGGCGAATCCGCCATGACGGGTGCTAGTGGGGTGGTCCCTTCGATCGAAGGTGATCGGGCAGGAGGACCATGGGTTGAACTTTGGGGCGACTGGCTCCATCGCATATACGTCCCTTAAAGCATGCTTCCGCTCCCTCTTGGGGATGTGGGTTGCGTATATCATGTTCACCGTCCGCACTTGTGGGGGAAAGCCCTTCTGTCCACTCTTGTTCGGTGGCCGGGGCTCCTCCTTGTCATCGCTACGCAGCCCCTTGCCTCTATTTTCGGCATTTAGCTTGCCTGCCTGCTTGAACACCCAACAATCTCTATTGGTGTGATTGGCTGGCTTTTCGGGGGTGCCATGTATTTGGCACAAGCGATCGAGTATTCGGTCCAAACTGGACGGACCCTGAGTATTTCTTTTGAATGGCTTTTTCCGCTGACCGGATTTATAGCCTCTGAATACGCCATTGACTGTCTTTTTTTGATATTGAACGACAGTGGGAGAGGCTCCCACCGACTTGTATATTAACTCACCAACTGATTGTACATAATTACATGTGGGGGTTTTGTAGGGTTCCCCTCAACCCATCAGCGACATAAAAGAAGTTTTGCTGTTTACAAGTTTTGTACCGCATTGACTGTCGTATCCTCGTTGTTGTCGCTGTTAGCGCGGCGTTTTTGCTTGTTCCGACGCGACCTGCCACTGTTGTCCTTGGTGTCCGAATTACCAAGGCTCTTGGTCAAGTTATTGCTACGAGCTAGCCAGCTGTCTTCTCCCGTGCAAAAGCGGGTCATGAGCGTCGTGAGTGCTGCCATGGATTTCGGCTTTTCCTGTCCAAGGTGCCGGGCAAGCCACTCGTCGCAGATATTATGCTTGAAGGCTGCTAGGGCCTCAGCGTCCGGATAGTCGACTATTTGGTTTTTCTTTGTTAGGAACCGTGTCCAGAATTGTCTGGCTGATTCCTCTGGCTGCTGAATTATGTGGCTTAGGTTATCGGCGTCTGGTGGTCGCACATAGGTGCCCTGGAAATTGTCGAGGAATGCAGCTTCCCGGTCCTCCCAACACCCGATAGATTCTGCTGGCAAGCTGTTAAGCCAATGCCGAGCTGGTCCCTTCAGTTTGAGTGGGAGGTATTTGATGGCGTGCAGATCGTCGCCGCGGGCCATGTGGATATGAAGGAGATAATCCTCGATCCATACCGCGGGATCTGTTGTGCCATCGTATGATTCGATGTTCACGGGTTTGAAACCCTCAGGGATTTGATGATCCATTACTTCATCTGTGAAGCATAGGGGGTGTGCGGCGCCTCTGTATTGGGTTATATCACGACGCAGCTCAAATGAGCTTTGTCTATTGTGTCCGGCCCGGCCAGATTTATTATATCCGGAGTGACGATCACCGTCACGTGCCGTGGGGCATCTGCGCGATCCATAGATCGATCTTGTTTGCTTTGCCTTGTCCTCCAATATATCTCGCAGGTCTGGCGCATTTTCCCGTGCCTTAAAATGTTTTGAACGGCGCCGGGGTGCGGCTTGAGTGGAGGGCCGAGAGGCCTCTCTGTCGCGGCCACGAGGTGGCCGATCGGCCGTGTCATGCGCTGGTGATGTAGGTTTAGGTGCTTCCTCCTCTAATCGGGGTAGCAGCCTGCGCTTTGGGTAGCTCTTGGAGGGGCATTCGAGTTCATACTCTTCGGCCGCAAGGACTTCAGTCCATCTGTCGGCTAGCAAATCTTGATCAGCTCTAAGTTGTTGTTGTTTTTTCTTGAGGCTGCTTGCCGTGGCCATAAGCCTGCGTTTGAAACGCTCTTGTTCGACGGGATCCTCTGGCACGACGAATTCGTCGTCGTCGAGGCTTGCCTCGTCTTCGGAGGGAGGCATATAATTGTCATCCTCGACCTCTCTGTCTGCCGCTCTCTCGTGAGGGCTAGCTTCTCCATCCTCCTGCGCTGAATCTTGCTGGAGGGGGTGTTCTTCGGCGCTATCCGGAGTATTATTATCTCCTATGCCGGAATCACCATTTTTGCTTTGGCGGGATTTAGAGCGGCGCGGGTGACGCCGGCGCTTAGGCTTTTTCTTGGAGGGGTCATCCCCCGCTGTTCCATCGCCATTTCCTTCTTTTGGGGTATCCACCATGTATATGTCATACGACGAGGTGGCTTTCCAGTGCCCTATAGGTGCTGGTTCTTGGTCGTCTCCTACATCGGCTTCCATACCGTCGATGTCTTCGGAGTCGAAGTCGAGCATGTCGGTTAAATCATCGACAGTGGCTACAAAGTGGGTGGTGGGTGGGCTTTGAATTTCTTCGTCGTCCGTATCCCAACCTTGCTGACCGCAGTTCGGCTAGGTCTCTCCTGATAAAGAGAGATACTTTAATGACTTCAGAATATCGCCAAAGGGCGAGTGCTGAAAGACGTCCGCGGCGGTAAACTCCATGATCGGCGCCCAATCGGATTCGATCGGCAGGGGCGCGGGGGGCTTGGAGTCCGGAGAGGAGTCCGGCCCGACGGAGTCACGGGCCTTGTGGAGTGCGGGGCTGGTGTTCGGCTCGATCGCCGTTGGGATCGCAGCCCCAGAGGCGGCGTCCAACCACCCGTCCTCGATCGGCGCAGTTGGTTCCGAATCCAGGGTCGGAACCGATGCGTGCGCGGCCTCCAGGGCACTGTTCGGCGGTAGAGCTAGATCATGCCCATCGATACTGTGCGGCGCGCTCGGCTGTGGCTCGAATCCGTCGAAGATCAAGTCCCCGCGGATGTCAGCCGTGTAGTTTAAACTTCCAAATCTGACCTGATGGCCAGGGGCGTAGCTTTTGAATTGCTCCAGATGGCTAAGCGAATTGGCCCGTAGTGTTAAGCCGCCGAAGACGAAGATCTGCCCGGGGAGAAAAGTCTCACCCTGGACTGCATCATTATTGATGATCGGAGGAGCCATCGGGCCTAAAAGCGACGACACAGAGGAACTCTCAATGAAAGCACCAATGTCGGTGTCAAAACCGGCGGATCTCGGGTAGGGGGTCCCGAACTGTGCGTCTAGGCGGGTGGTAACAGGAGACAAGGGACACGAAGTTTTACCCAGGTTCGGGCCCTCTCGATTGAGGTAAAACCCTACGTCCTCCTTGATTAATATTGATGATATGGGTAGTACAAGAGTAGATCTACCACGAGATCAAGGAGGCTAAACCCTAGAAGCTAGCCTATGGTATGATTGTTGTATGTTGTCCTACGGACTAAAGCCCTCCGGTTTATATAGACACCGGAGAGGGTTATGGTTACACAAAGTCGGTTACAATGGTAGGAGATCTAAATATCCCCATCGCCAAGCTTGCCTTCCACGCCAAGCAAAGCCCCTTCCGGACACGGGACGAAGTCTTCAATCTTGTATCTTCATAGTCCAGGAGTTCGGCTGAAGGTATAGTCCGGCCATCCGGACACCCCCTAATCCAGGACTCCCTCAGTGGCCAAATCATCAATCACAAAGGAATGGAGTCTTGGAAACCGATCCTTAAGAATAACAAGATTGCCACCTACTTCCCATTTATCCAGTCAGAAAACCACAGAGTCGCCAGCATGAACCTGCGGCATTGCCAGTTTACAAAATTTATCATATAGCTTAAGCACATCACGCCAACAGAAGGAACCACACATTCGGGTAGCTTGTAGAGCCGAGGATTGATAATAAGAGTCCCATATTAAATTAACCCACGGAATATCCATCTTGTTAAAGAACTTGAAAAGATGTTTAATCAGAAGAGCATCATTCTGCACATTCAGATCAAGAACTCCCAAACCACCATATTTCTTTGGTCTGCTAACCAGCTCCCAAGCTGCCAAAGGCTGTCGAGGCGTGTTCGAATTACCTCTCCAAAGACATTGACGTTCAATTCTCTTGATTTGTTTAAGAATTCCCTATGGGATCGACAAAGTGCAAAGAAAGTATATTGGCATTGAAGTGAGGATCGATTGGAGCAACTGGAGCCTACTGCCCTGATTGAGGAGGCAAGAAGAAGCTGAAAACCTTCTCTCAATACGATCGACCAAAGGCATCAAATCAGATATTGTAGGTCTCATTGTTCCCATAGGCAAACCAAGGTAGTTAAGGGAAGTGGACCAAAAGTGCAACCAAGCAAGCTGGCAAGTCTAGAGCCCTCCTCATCAGACATATTTAAAGGGATCATCAAAGACTTACTGAAGTTAACTTTCAAACCAGTTGAGACAGCAAAAACTTGAAGCATCTCCTTAAGTGCAATTAGTTGGGAGTCAACAGCAGGCAGAACAATAAGGGTGTCATCGGCGTACTGCACAATTGGAAAGTCATTGGACTTGGTGGGTATTGGCAAAGTGAGTATGTTGCGTCGACACACATCGTTAACTACTGACTGTAGCAAGTCCACGACAATGACAAATAAAAGTGGCGACAAAGGATCACCCTGACGAACTCCAGATCGACACTTGAAATGCTGGCTAGGAACCCCATTCAACAGAACTAAAGATGACCCAGAAGATAGCAAGCTATCAACCCACCCCCTCCAACGATCGTCAAAACCCTTGCATTTCAAAATTCTAAGGATGGCCGTATGTTCAAGAGTATCAAAGGCCTTTGTGAAGTCAAGTTTTAGCAGAACTATAGGTCTCTTTGAAGCTTTACATTGGTGAATATATTCAAAACACCAGGCAAGACAATCTTGAATGGAACAGCATTTGAGGAAACCATACTGGTTTTGGTGAATGCAGCTAAGGATAACTTTCTGCAAACGATTGGCCAGAAGCTTGGTGAGAAATTTTAAACAAGTGTTTGTGAGAGAGATGGGCCGAAAATCACCAACAAACTACGGGCTCGGCTTCTTGGGTATAAGAGTTATGAAGGATGTATTTAAACATTCCAAGTTACATTTGCCCTCATAAAAGTCTTTGACCAAATCCAAGAAATCAGCTTTGAGGATATGCCAACATTTCTTTAAGAAAAGTCCCGTAAAGCCATCCGGACCAGGAGCACGATCAAGAGGTAAATGCTTGATAAACTCATCCACTTTGACCTCAGAGAAAGGTTTAGATAAATCCTCCAGCCCATCAAATCTAGCCAGGAGATTCTCCAAGTCAAAACCCATCTGAATACCTTGAGCGTGACCCATGCGGTTTTTGAATTCAGACCAAAACATTCCAGCAAGTTGTTGATGATCGGTCACCACATCTCCAGCAACATTTTTAATAGAGGAGATGGTGTTTTTGCGGTACCTTTCAGTGGCCATGGCCTGAAAAAACTTAGAGTTCTCTTCACTAATCTTGATGAAACGGATTGTGCAACGCTGTTTCCAGTAAATGAACTGTAAATGAAGAATTTCCTCTAAATGCAACTTCACAATTCGGCGAAAATTCAACTCCGGCCAGGTTAGAGTACGTAGTTCCTCAAGGCCATCAAAAAATAAAATGACCGTGTTACAATCTGCAATGAGTGCTTTAATCTTAGAAAGATTCACATGCCATTTTTTAAGAGCAACTCTGAGAGCTTTAAACTTGGCAGAGATAGAACCAGCGGCAGAAGATTTCCTGGAAGGCATATTCCAAACATCCTGAACATATTCCATAAACCCTGGAAGATTCACCCAATAATTCTCAAAACGGAACAACTTGGCCTTTGGAATGCAGGTTGCAACATTTACTACACACGAAACGTGATCTGAAGCAGTGCGCGCCAACGGCTAGACCAAAGTATTAGGGTGATTATTAGTCCAAGAGACAGATGTGAAGAACCAATCGATCTGCTCTAGCAAAGGGATAGACTGCATGTTGGACCAAGTATACCGACGACCTTTAATTGGCAGTTCAACCAGGCCCAGATGGCGAATAATTTCATTAAAGAGGAAAATATCATTGACATTACCCCCTGGCAAATGGTGATTATCCAACGAGCGCATAAAGTTAAAATCGCCAACCAACAACCAGTTGTCATCGAAATGGATATCCAAATTGTATAACCATTGCACAAATTCATCACGAGTCGGGTTCTGACAAGGACCATAAATAGGAACCAAGGTCCAAACTTCAGACGTGTGCAGGTAACAAAACTCCATGATGATACCATAGGGTTTATATTGTACTAACTTTCCAGCAAAGAAAGAGGAATTCCAAACAACCACAATTCCAGCCAATGCACCGGCAGATGGTACATACACAAAGTTATGAAAGCGCCGAGGACAAAATTTCCTAAGGAAACACTGATCAATATGCATGCATTTGGTTTCCTGAAGGCAAATAATTGAACACCCAGATTCATCGATATTTTGCTTGACTGCTAACTGAGGGGCTTCAGAGTTAAGGCCACGTACATTCCAACACAGAACCTTCCAGTCTCTAAACGCGTTGCAATTCATTAGAACCCAAAATAAGTTCAGCATGAGGGAGACCATGCAGTGATCTACCCAACCCAAAAGCCAAGTCCACACGGTAATTCAACACAAATGAAACAAAGAAAATAAAAATGACGATTATTAAGGTACGCCACCTCAAAAGAGTTACTTGCAGTCGTAGTTCAGGATAGCCACCGAGTCAAAGCTGGCTTGCTGCAGTCAAACTCCACCACCCCTTTGTTGATACTGATGCATATGTAGATAGTTCTGATGTAAGTCTTGCTGGGTACATTTGTACTCAGGTTTTCTTAATTTATGTTTTTGCAGAGAGACGTCAGTCTGACTAGTAATTCCGCGTGGACTTCTACGTTTAGCTTGTTACCTCAGCTACGATCTTGTACCCTTGGGAGGGTCTTGAAGATAGTCAAGCTTCTCAGCCTTTTTCATTTGTAGATCTTTGTACTCAGACATGTTAAGCCTCCGCATGTGCTTGTTGCTTGTATGCTCTGTATGTTGGGTCATGAGACCCATGTTTGCAATACTTGGCTCCTCGGAGCCTAATGAATAAATACTTTGAGTCATAGAGTTTTGTTGTGATGCCATGTTGTATTTACACATATCGGGCATATTGTGTGTATGATTGAAATGCTTGGTATGTGTGGGATCCGACAACCTAGTCGTTTATCCTTGGTAGCCTCTCTTATGGGGAAATCTAGTCTAGTGCTTCCACTGAGCCATGGTAGTCTGCTATAGCACGGTTTACCAGAGTCCTGCTAGCCCAGTTAATACTGCTCTGGAACACTTAGAGTGGTCGGCATGTGATCCACTTCGTTCCTGTGTCTGCCCCTTCAGGGAAATGTCACGCGGTGACTTCCGGAGTCCTGCTAGCCTGCTACAGCCCGGGTTCCCGGAGTCCTGTTAGCCCAGTTGCTACGGCCCGGATTCACACGCTGATGACCGACATGTTCGATGTTGTTTCATGTATGCATATCCCCGCAAGTTAGTGCCACTTTGGGTTCACGACTAGTCATGTCGGCCCGAGTTCTCTGTCATATGGATGCTAGCGACACTATCATATACGTGAGCCAAAAGGCGCAAACGGTCCCGTGCCAGGTAAGGTGGCACCCGTGGGAATACCGTGCGTGAGGCCGTGAAGTGATATGATGTGTTACATGCTAGATTGGTGTGACTTAGAATCGGGGTCCTGACAATCGCAAACTTTTTAGATAGAACACCCGTATGCAAAGTGAGAGCAGCGTAGGATTTGTGCATCCCTTCAAAGCAAACGGTGGTTTTGGATGACCCGTGTGCAACCACGTATAAACAATTTGGTAAGGTTTGTCAATCCTTGTAACATTGCGATTTGTCAAAATATGCAGCTAAAAATCACTAGCACTATCTAATTTTTGCAACTAAAATTCAGTAATTAAGCATAGATTTCATTCATAGATTATGTAGTTGTTCTTAATTTATACAAATAGTTCAACTTGACAGCTGAACCGACCAAACTTTTCCCCAATTGTTGCCAACTGCGTATTGAAATAGCTAGTTCAACTATAAATACTAGCTAATTTTAAGTATGTTGTACAGTTCCACCACATCTATAGTCAGATGAACTGAACAAAATAGCCTCTAAATACTACTATTACTACTACTACTACTGCAGAGGGGCTTTACTAGTTCCGTCTGCCTCTCCTCTGCCAAGCGCGCTTAGTAAGAGGCGGAGGAGGAGGAGCCTACCGACGAGCTAGGCAACCGCAATATGGTGCCTGCCGCTGTTGCAGCTTCAGCGACGCTCACCTCGAACGCCCTTTGCTGCTCTAGACGACCCCTCTTGAAGCGGTGGTTCTCCTCATAGATCTCCTGATTCCTCGCCTCTGAGGCGGCGTGTGGCGCGGCCACGGTGGCGGTAAGGCTCTTTGTGTGCTCGATGAGGCGCTCCTCCTCCTCCCGCACGAACTCGGTGTAGCGTGCAAGGTCACTAATGCACGTGATGGCATCCACCTCCTCCTCCCGCCTTCGGGCAGCGGTGGCGGAGTGGGTGATGACCCCGGCGGTCGACGATGGGCTGGCGGTCATGACCACCACCTCCCGCCTTCGGGCTGCGGTGGCGGAGCGGTGATGGCCACAGTGGCCGACAGTGGGGTGGTGGCCACGACGACCACCTCCCGCCTTCGGGCCGCGGCGGCGGAGCGGGCGATGGCCCTGGATTTCGACTGTGGTGTGGCGGTTGCCGGCCGCCGACGGGCACCGGCGGCGGAGCGTGTGGTGGGTGTTCCGCACACCCAACAGGGACGCCACGTGCACCACACTACGCCGGGGACTGCGCTGCCGCCACGGTGTAGCCTCCCAGCTGGAGCTGTCCTCTAATGATGGCAGAGTGACTGAGCGACGACGACGGACCGGTGCCATTGGCGATTGTGGGAGAAGCAGACGAGATAAGCTACAGGGAGGGACGGGAAAATGCGACGCAGGACTCGCCGACCGTGAGGGTTTTGTAGCAGGCCGGTAAGCATTGGGATGTTGGGGGATTTCATCGAGTCGGGCGGGAAGCTTGCGCGGGAACCTGCGAGGTTGCGTGGGAACGGGATCACCGACGATTCATTGGCGCCACCATTTGGCCAAAAGAACGCCCCGTGCATTGCGCAAGCTTGCGATGTAAGCCGTCTGCATCAGCGGGGTGACAAGACGTGCGAGAGGAGGAAGAAAGGCCACGTACACATATGGTTAATAAAAAAACGTTTGCGATTTAATTACCTACTATACCACCGTCCTGGTTTATAAGTATGATTTAACTAATAAAATACGAATGCATGCCGCCAAAGATTAAATAGTTGGATTTGTATTTGAACTTAATTTCCAATTATATAATTTTTATAACATGCATTAACATTTTGTTGGTTAAATTTGAGGGCAAAGTATGGCACAGAATATAAAGGAGACAATAGACTAAACGGAGGTGGTAGCACGCGGCCGCTCCCTACGCAGCGACGCAACTGTTGGCCGGCTTGTAGGCGACCATTTCCTGCGTGTTCAACTGCTCTATGCGTGTGGTTGCTTGCGGTTCAGGTGGCTGCGGCACGCTCTACTCGCGTCCCGCCGCGCGCGCTCTACTCTCGCGTCCCTCCAGGTGCTCTGCCCTCGTCCCTCCACGCGCGCTGCCAGTGTTTGGGGCCGGCGCACGATCATGCATGTTCGTGCATGCGGTTGCGCCGGGTGCGGCGCGACGATGCAGTTACCCGCTGCAAAAACTGCCATTTGGACGCGCCGAGAATCCACGCCGCCCGGCCCCCTTTTATTCCTACAACCATTTACCTTCATCTCTCGTCTCACACGACACAATAAGCACACCCACGAGGGCACATACAGAGAGGACATCCAGCGGTGCGCTCCCCGTGGCTCCAATGGCACTCCCAGCGGCCGACGACAACAATGGCTTGCAGTTCACCAGGCAACACGTCATGGACACCCACGTGAGGGGGAAGGCTCTCTCGGTGGTGTACACGAATGATTCGGTCTCAGTGGAGAGCTCCATCCAAACTATGGAGCAGTTCCTTGCCGAGGACAAGTACCAAGTGGTCGGCTTCGACCTCGAGTACACCATGGGTCGTGCCGGGCACGAACAGAAGGTTGTCATCACCCAGTTGTGCGTGCGACATGACGTCCTCGTCTACCACTACCACCTGGCCACAACGCCTTGCGAGCGTTTCTCCAGGTTTATCAACAGCTCCGACTACAGTTTCGATGCGGTGGACACCACCAACGATCTAAAAGTGCTCAAGGTTTCGGTCTTGAAATGCCCAAATCTTGTCAACATCCAGCGCCACTAGAAGGTCTGGGGCAGGGATAAAAACAAACTGAACTCCCTGGTTGACCTCGCCTCGGCCATCATCGACCCCTACTATGTGAAGATGAAGGAAGAGAGCAATAGGGACAAGAACGCCTGGCACAGTGTGTGGCATGAGAGACTCGATGAACAACATGTCAAGTACGCGGCCATGGACGCGTACACAAGCTACGAGATGTACAGGCGGATCGTTGACATGAGGAACTGTCTTCTTCCTGACCCAGACTAGGGATCGAGCCACATAGCAGTGGCGGGAGCGTCACAATAAGTAGATGACTAGACGATCATTTCTCCTACTTTAGAGTGCATGCAATTGTTTATTGAGGTGTGTGCTAATGATCTGTATAGTCACTTATGTAATTGGATGTTTATTTCAGTTATATATATATACATATGTTATTCTACTGTAGACAGAGCAAATCACACGGCTTATTAGCAGCAATCTTCTGTGTTATTATTGGTCTTCTCACACATTCCTGATTATGGACCTGTTTGCCGCGTATCACACACATCTTGTTCAGTTGAACAATTCCATTGTGTTACCTAATCACACACAGTTCATCCGAGTGAACCGTATGTTGTATATTGCACACGCCTTCATCTGGCTGCCCGTTTCTTTTGTTCCTCCTCATCCCAAACAGTTAATTGAGCTGAACATTATGCCCTGCATCGCACATGCAACTAAATTCTGAATCGTGTTTGATGCATACGTCATTGCAAACGTTTTGCACCTTTTTGACGGTTTTTTACACCACTATTTGCGATTATGGCACTGCACACAGTTTTGTCGAAGGGTCTCTGATCGTAGTGTCGCGTTTGGGCCATCCTGCAGTAGTGACCCCCTACCGCATCATGAGTGGTACGGGCACACAAAACGGTTTTTGAATGATTAGAGTTGGCACATGCAAATTTACTTGGAACGGCATGTAAATACCGCTTCTAGGTAGATATGGTGGACTCTTTTGGCACAACTTTAGGTTTAAGTAGTTGGATGCACAAGCAGTATTTCTGCTTAGTACAAATGAAGGCTAGAAAATAGATTGAGAAGCAACCAACCAAAAACGAAAATGGTCATAAACATTCATTGAGAATAACTAACATTGAATAATGCACCATAAGTAGGATGTAACTTCGTTGCATAACTACTGATTTTACGTGCATGCATAGGGAATTGATGCGTCTTTAACGTATCTATAATTTTTGATTGTTCCATGTTGTTTTATTATCAATCTTGGATGTTTAATAATCATTTTATAGTCATTTTATATCATTTTTGGTACTAACCTATTGACATTGTGCCAAGTGCCAGTTGCTATTTTTCCATGTTTTTACATCGCAGGAAATCAATATCAGACGGAGTCCAAATGCAATGAAACTTCATGATGATTTTTTATGGGCCAGAAGGAAGGCAATGGGCCCTGGTTGCACTTGGGGGGAGTCCCGAGGAGGGGACAACCCACCAGGGCGCGCCAGGAGGGCCAGGCACGCCCTGGTGGGTTGTGCCCACCTCGGGTGCCCCACGGACCGCCTCTTTGCTCTATAAATACCCCAAAAATATCAGAACCCTAGAAGCGTCGATGAAATATTCATCCAGCCGCCGAAGAGTCCAAAACCACCAGATCCAATCTAGACACCATCACGGAGGGGTTCACCACTTCCATTGGTGCCTCTCCGATGATGCGTGAGTAGTTCCTTGTAGACCTTCGGGTCTGTAGTTAGTAGCTAGATGGCTTTCTCTCTCTCGCTGAATTCTCAATACAATGGTTTCTTGGAGATCCATATGATGTAACTCTTTTTGCGGTGCGTTTGTTGGGATCTGATGAACTTCGAGTTTATGATCAGTTATATCTTTTTATATCCATGTAAGTTATTTGAGTTTCTTTGATCTCTTATATGCATGATATCTTATAGCCTCGTATTTCTTCTCCGTTATTTGGGTTTTGTTTGGCCAACTTGATCTATTTATCTTGCCATGGGAAGAGGTGCCCGGTAGTGGGTTCCATCTTACGGTGCTTGATCCCAGTGACAGAAAGGGAACTGACACGTATTCATCGTTGCTAGTAAGTATAAAAGACGGGATCCCTATCTGACGCAATAGATAATGGATCTTGTCTACATCATGTCATCATTCTTATTTGCATTACTCTGTTTTTCCATGAACTTAATACACTAGATGCATGTTGGATAGCGGTCGATGTGTGGAGTAATAGTAGTAGATGCACGCAGGAGTCGGTCTACTAATCTTGGACGTGATGCCTATGTAATGATCATTGCCTAGATATCGTCATAATTATTTGAAGTTCTATCAATTGCCCAACAGTAATTTGTTTATCCACCGTTTGCTATTTTTCTCGAGAGAAGCCACTAGTGAAACCTACGCCCCCCGGGTCTTCTTTCTCATATAATTGCCTTGCGATCTACTTTTCCTTTGTGTTTTTATTCAGATCTATTAATCCAAAAATTAAAAAATACCTTGCTGCGTTTTATCTTTATTTATTTTATTTGGCGTTCGATCTATCAATCTACCACAATTTACCTCACGTCTGTTTGCCTATCTTGAGGCGCCGTACCCCGGAAGGGATTGACAACCCCTTTAACTCGTCAGGTTGCGAGGTGTTGTTGTATGTGTGCAGGTGTTGTTTACATTATGTTTCTTGGTTCTCCTACTGATTCGATACCTTGGTTTCATCACTGAGGGAAATACCTACTGTCCCTGTCCTACATCATCCCTCCCTCTCCGGGGAAATACCGACGTAGTTGCAGCAACCATCAAGGAGAATTTCTAGAGCCGTTGCCAGGGAGGATCTTCAACATAACCAGGTTCCTAATCACAAATCTCATCTCCTTGCAATTTACATTATTTGCCATTTGACTCTCGTTTTCCTCTCCCCCACTTCACAAAAATTTGCCGTTTTATTCGCCTCTCTTTCTTCGCTCGCCATTTCTATCGGCGTTCTGGGAATGGGGGTCCCCAGACTTGCCTGCGGCCTGCGGCGTGGCTCGAATGGGGGCCCAGCACGGCCCATCTTCATCAACACAAGACCCAAGACCCTCGCGAGGGGCCAAGCCTCGCGGGGCGGACGACACGGTGCTTCCTCAGGCGCGGCCTCATCAGGCTGGCTCACGAGGAGGCGGAGAGATCAAGGCGGGGTACCTCACGAGGTGCCGATGACGCAAGCCATGACGAGCAAGGGCGTCAGGCGGGCGCCAGCCCGCGCAGTGTCCCCCCTTTCCTCTTTGGTGCAAAGGGGGCAAGCGCAGGTGAGAGGATCAAGCAAAGGTATCCATTTCGGTGCAACGAGACCAAGACCAGTCCAACGGTGGGAAGGAGGTCATCGTGGAGCCCAGAACGGCGTCACCAAAGGGCCTTTGGTAGGCGAGGACCAACTTTAGTCAGGATAAGTGTACCAGATGTTCCCCTTCGAATTGGCCAATTGTTGGCGCCCTTCCCGCTCAATATTTGGGAAGAGGACCAGGGCCTTTGCCTATAAATAGGACTAGCCACCCCCAGGGTAGAGGGGACGAGAGGCATCTAGAGATCATCCATCAGTCACTGGTTGAACTCCTCCTGGCAGTTCATCCCCCAGGCCAAGAACAGACCCTCGCGAGGCTGTTCTGCCTTGTAGTGTTCATCATCACCAGCCTAAGAGGCAATCCACCACACCACACTGGAGTAGGGTATTACACCACATCGGTGGCCCGAACCAGTATAAATCTTGTGTCTTTGTGTTCTGAGTTCGTCGAGTTCGTCCGCGAGATCTTAGCGAGCTAGGGCGTAGATCGGTAGGGATGAAATCTTCGCGCGCACCCCAGTGTTCGAACCTTGAGGGTGTTGCCGGAACCCGTGATCCGACATTTGGCGTGCCAGGTAGGGGTGCGCCGAAATTTGTGTTGTTCTTTCGGTAGTTAGATCTTTGTGAGACGGAGAGGTAGAGGGCATAATCTCCGCGCGCACCCCAGAGTTCGAACCTTAAGGGTCTGCTGGAACCCGAAATCCAACATTTGGCGCGCCAGGTAGGGGTGCGCCGGAATTTGTCTTCCACCGCTCCGCTCTCCGCTGACCGTCGCGTCCATGTCTGATGCTCGTCGGGCCCGCGCCGAGCGCCGGGCCGCCATCGCTTCCCGCGTCGCCCAGACGGCTCCCGTCGGTGGGCCTCCTTGTCGTTCCCCGTCGCCCGCCGTCAACGCCGCCACCGGCCCGGTGGGGAACGAGCATCAAGCGTCGTCTTAGCACCCGTCCGTGCGGCAAGACGGCCGCACCGCTACTCCATCGCTCACACCAGCTGGCTCTTCGTCCCGCGCGCTCCGCGCACCCTTGGAGGCCCGAGCTACGCTCATCGCGGCAAACGAGCTCCTGCGCTACCGTCCCGTCGACGACGTCTACGAAGAATGTCTCGACCGCGTCGCCGAGCTCGTCCGCGCCGCAGGGGGCTCTCCTGCGCCGTCCGCTCCACTGCGCCGCACCCCGCCCCGCGCGGGCCATGAAGCTCCGGGGGCGTACCAGCCACCCCCTCTCCAAGAAGACGCCATGGCTCCAAGACGCGTGGCCCCTGGGCGGAACCCGCTCCGTCAGGCGCCAGCCCAGCAAGAACGGAGCTGCCAAGAAGTCCCTCGACCGCAAGAGGCTGCCCGGGCGCTCCCTGCTCCGGCTCGCCGTGATCCTGCTCCAGCTCCGGCACGTCAAGACCCCGCACTGCTTCCAGCTGCAGCGCATGGGGACCCGCAAGGCCAAGCTCTCCCTCAACCAAAGCCTCCCGTGGCCACCGCAGGCTGCCGCGCCTACACCACCGAGCTGCACAGCGTCGCGTGGCCCGGCAAGTTCAAGCCAGACCTGCCTCCTCGCTATGACGACACGACTGACCCCGCCGAGTTCCTCCAGCTCTACGAGCTGGGCATCGAAGCTGCCAGCAGAGACGAGAAGGTCATGGCGAACTGGTTCCCCATGGCGCTCAAGGAAGGAGCTCGCACCTGGCTCCTGAACCTGGCTCCGGGCACGATCTCTTCCTGGGACTAGATGCGCACCCGCTTCATCGCCAACTTCCAAGGTACTCGCGACCGGCCGCCCGCCGTGAGCGACATGCGCCGCATCAAGCAACAACCCGGAGAGACCCTGCAAAAGTACATCCAGCGCTTCAATAGCGCGTGCCTCAAGATCCCCAAGGTGTCCGAGGAAGCCATCATCTCGGCCTTCTCCGATGGTGTGCGCGACGTCAAGATGAAGGAGGAGTTGGCGATGCATGAAGACCTGTGCACCTCCCTGGAGCTATTCAACTTGGCGACCAAGTGCGCCAGGGCTGAGGAGGGGCGTCTCTCCCTTCTCGAGCTGCCTGCCGCAGACCCAGAAGAGAAGAAACCCAAGGCCAAGGACGTGAAGCGCAAGGGGGCTGCCGTGCTCGCGGCAGAGCCGGACACCAAGCGGGGCAAGGATCTGCCTGAATCCTCCAGGGGCAGCCGGTACTGTGTGTATCACGACCTCCACACCCACAACACCAACGAATGCCAAGAACTCCGCGCCGTGTGAGAAGGAAGAATCGGCTGTCGCCCTGACCGTGCTGACCTGGGCTACGGCCGGGGAGGAGGAAGAAACCCAGGATGCTGGGAAGACCGCGGCCCGCGCCAAGGATGGCGTGATCAACCTCACGAGGACCGCTGGCGAGACTTGCCTCGCGAGGGGGATTGGCGGGATCAGCCTCGTGAGGATCGCCTGCAGGGCAACGCAGGCCTCCCCCCGCTGCCACCTCAGCCAAGGAGGAACGAGGACCGCCACCAAGACGAGGGGGCTGGGGGCTTCCAGGAGCCACGCGCAATCGCCTGCATCCTGGGCGGAGCTCAAGCCCCAGCCTCCCAACACATCTTCAAGCAGTTTGCCCGCGAAGTGAATGCAGTCCTCCCCAGGCTCGAAGCAACGCGCCCTCTCAGGTGGTCGGCATGCACCATCACGTTCAGCTCAGCGGATCAGCTCAAGTGCGCGGCCATAGCCGGGGTCCTCCCGATGCTTTGCTCCCCAGTCATCAGCAACGTACTGGTCACCAGGACCCTCATCGATGGTGGAGCAGGGCTCAACGTCCTGTCCGTGGAAACATTCAACAATCTCCAAGTGCCCTACGACCAGCTTCAACCAACCAAGCCCTTCTCCGGAGTCACCGACGGTTCCACGATCCCGATCGGGCAGGTCCGCCTCCCTGTCACCTTCGGAGCCCGCAGCAACTACCGCACCGAGCTCATCGACTTCGACGTCGCTCACATCCGCCTGCCGTATAACGCCATCCTTGGGTACCCAGCGCTGGCCAAGTTCATGGCCGTGACTCATCATGGCTACAACGTCCTCAACATGCCAGGAAGTGGCAGAGTCATCACGGTGCCATGTGAAGAGAAGGATGCAGTGTGTTCCCTGGAGCGAGCCTTTCAGGCCGCGTCGCTAGAAGACCCAGATCGCGGAAGCAGGAGGCTTCCCGAGGTCACCCCCAAGAAGAAGAAGACATCGTCAGGCTCAGCCCCTCAGGAGGCAGGCCCCTCAGGGTCCGCATCTGCCCAAGGGGACCCTCCTTCCATCGCATAGGAAAGCGCGCCTGGCGGCCTCCTCAGGCAGGGCTCAGGGGCTCTCACCTGGAGGGCCACCGACCTGGCCAGGGCCACGAGGGAGGCGCTTGGGCACCACGTGGAGGCGTGCCTCAAAGCACGTTTTCCTCAAGAAGGAGTGAGGCAAGGAAGGTCAGACCAGCGGGAGTTCGTTAACGAGGCCGTTCAAGAACTACAGGAGTCAAGAATCATGAGAGGTTGCCGCCGACTACCGGCTGTGGCTCCCCATCCAGGCGAGGATGGTGGGCTGCGCGTCTGCATCGATGTACCAGGGCTCAATTAGGTCGCCACGACGGAGCACCTCTGGCCCTCGCAAGTGGGGCGTTGTGGAGGTCCACCCCACAGCTATGTTCGTATGCCTTACGGCTTGCCGAGCGTGGCTGCTGTGTACCAGCGCCTCATGAGGGGCATCATGGAGACTCAGGAAGACAGGCGTTCCGCAGTCCTGGCGGAGATGGAGATGATTCGCGAGGAGCCACCAGCGCCTCCGGAGCCTCCTTAGGCCCCTAGGCCTGGGGGCTCGTGAGGATCTGCTTCCGCAGCCCACCGAGTCTGCTGCACCAACACCACTTCATCTTCGACATCTTCAGGTGACGTCCTTCAAGCTTCATTTCCAGCTGGGAGCGCCCTCCCAGGGCTGCATCATTCCCAGGCCGCGTGGGTCCGTCCCTGCGGCATGTATCCATTTTTATTTTTCGGTCATTAGCTTTCTTTGTTGGGGGCGCCCCTCGGGCTGCATCATCCCCAGGCCGCTCGGGCCAGGCCCAGTGGCGTGTATCTTCCTTGCATTTATTTCCAACTATGCATTCGCCTATCATGCTTAATTACTTGATGCCTGTTCACGGCACCTCTTCTTCTCCATGTCGACCACTTGCATGTTAAAGGGAGGGGGTACCTGAGCATCGCGACTCAGGGCTCTTACTGGCTCTCCAGCCCTCACCCTCTGGCCTTGTCGACGGCATCGCGACCTGGCATACCAGCGATGGCTGAGACAAGCTTGAGGGCCGGGACCCGAGGACGTAGAGTGTCGGCATCTAACCCAATTTGCAGGAACACACCTCAAGATACGGCCCAGTGCCAGGCGCAACCCGCCTAGAGGTAGGGCCCCGTGAGTCCCGCGCTGGCTCACGGGTGCCCAGATACACCTCACCTAGCCCTACCGTGCCGGCCACATGTCAGGGCGGGGCTGTACACGCCCCAGGGGCTCCTCCCGGAGGGGAGCCCCCTCCCACGTACCAGTGGAAGCACCATGCTCCACGCTGGCTGATGACACTGCTGAGGAGCGGCTATGCTCGTACACATACGGAAGCACTATGCTTCGCGCTGGTGATAAACAACTGAGGGTGGTCTCCGGGCCGCATCAACCTCAGGGAGCCCAGAGCTCAACGTCTAGCCTCATTGTAACGCCTTCCCTCGGGAGCGTCGCGCGAGGGGGCTAGGCACGGGGGCTACGCCTGGGTCACGCCCGGACGTACGCCACCCAACCAGGCCGCTCGGGCCTGGTTCGTCACGCGTCTCTCCCCGAGCGGAGCCAAGGTATGAAGGCCGTTTGAGCGTCAAGGGGTACTCCTGAGCGTCACCACTCAGGGGCCTAACTGGTCCCGTAGCCCCTCACTCCTTAGTTCCGAAAGGCTATGCTGGGTGAGGTACGCGCGGGGCCGGGCTCTACAGACGTAGAACGGTAGTCCCGCTTGCATCTCACCTCATCGCCCGCTGTTTGCGCGTCAAGGGGGACTCCTGAGCATCGCGACTCAGGAGACTAACTGGCTCCGTAGCCCCTCACTCCTTAGTTCCGAAAGGCTATGCTGGGTGAGGTACGCGCGGAGTCGGGCTCTGCAGACGTAGAACGGAAGATACACCTACATCACACCTCCCTACTTGTTGTTCGTGCGCCAAGGGGGACTCCTGAGCATCGCGACTCAGGAGCCTAACTTGTCACGTAGCCCCTCACTCCTTTGGTCCCGTCCTGGTTTCCGGTCGGGGCTAATGCTGGGTGAGGTACGCGCGGGGCCGGGCTCTGCCGGCGTAGAACACAAGCAAGTAGGGAGGAAAAGCATAAAACTCAAGGAATTTAAAAGCAAATATTACAGTCCATACTGTCGTCTCAGTACCAAACACAAGTTTAAATGCCTCCCCGAGGCGTGATGCATGTGCAGGAATTAAAAGAAGAACAAGAGCGGTAACGGAGTCACTTGTCGGTGGTGGAGCAGCACGGAGCGGCTTCGCCTCGTGGAGCAGCAGGGCTAGCAGCGCCTTGCTTCAGCTTGGTGCTGAAGGCCCGGAACTTCCCCAACAGAGCCTCCGCGCGCCCCTTCACGGCTTCGACAGCGGCGGCAGCACCCTCGGCACTCACCGGCTCCAACAGGCCGTCGAGGTCTGCGCTGTGATCGCGAAGTTAGATGTGGGCAAAGACCCGCGTCAGCGCAGCACAAGACAAGACGCGCGCCTCGGCCTCGGCCATGGGGCCGAGGCCAAGGGCGACATCCCCAAGGGCACGAACCAGGAAGGGAAGCAGCTTGGCGGGGCCGTCCTCGGCACCGGCTAGCGGGCTCTCCAGGCCGCTCTCGTAGAGCGTCTTCAGCGAAGCACGGGCCTCCTTCTCCATGTCCGCGAAGGCCACACGATCCTCGGCAAGGACCCGGGCCTTGCGGTCCAGCTCGGCCTTCGTCACCTCCAGCTCCTTCTGCAGCGCGTCTAGGTGGTCACGGTGCTTCTTGAGCTTGGCCTCCCGATCCTCGATGGCCGCCTCATGAGCCTTCGCGCCTTCTTCCTTCTCTCGGCGAAGGCGGACCTCCTTCGCGATCTGGTCTCACAGGCCTTGCAGCTCGTCCTCCAGCTCCTTGCAGCGACCACGGGCTTCAACCACCTCTCCCAGGGCCGCGTCTCGGGCAGCCTTCGCCTCGAGGGTGGCCTCCCTCTCTCCGTCACAGGCCGTCGAGGCCTGAACCAGCGCCGCCCGAATCGAGGCGTCGGAGCGGATCCACCCCGAAGCCAGCTCCAGGCGCCCGGCCACCGGGCGAGGGTCGGCGCCAAGAAGATCCTGCCGCAGCCGGTCCAGTTCAGCAACGGCACGCTCCAGGACGGCAGAAAGAAGGCGGAGAAACATCAGCACGCTCCAAGACAGCGGGAGGAGTTAGGGAAGCAGCGGTCGGTGGAACGGGAGGAGAAGGTAGCAGCGGCGAGACCACAGCATCCTGAGGTGGAGTCTGCTGCGCCCCGACGACCGTGGTGGCGGCAGCAGGCAGGGGCACCTCGGGAGTCACTTGGGCCATGGAGGCTGGGATCGCCCCCGCCAGCTCAGCCAGGCCTCGCTAGGATGACCGGGCAGGAGAAGCCCGTGCGTCTCGATCGCCTTCCCCTGCAGGCGGAGGTGTTGCCGCGGATGGGGCCTCGGGAGCCCCCTTCGGCTTCTTCGCTGTGGGCGCCAGCCTATCCAAGAGAAGCGAACATCAAGCCTCAGCGGCGGAACAAGAAACCAAAGATGAAGGATCAAGCACTTACGGGTCGTCCCTGGAGAGCTCAAGCAGCCTCCGGCCATACTTGAAGCCTGAGAGCCGGCTGGAGGGGTCAACCTCAGAAGCAGAAGGCGCGTCCGCGGATCGCCCCAGAGCCAGGGCGGACCCATGGGGGATCAGCCCGGTCCTGCCCTTCTTCGGGATCAGGGGCGAGCTCCCGCTACCCAGCACGTCGTCGTCCTCATCATCATCGCTTGACGAAAGGCGGAGAGTACGGGGTCTGCGCCGGGGAAGGGGTGACCTCGACTCTCTGTCAGTTGCCTTGGAGTCAGGGCCCTTCTCCTGCTCCTCTTCGCCCTCCTCTTCGCCGGAGTCGCCGAAGGACACGTCCACCAGCCCCTCGGGAGCCACCGCGGGCACGGGCCCGTCCCCGTTGAAGACGGGCATGGACTCCACCACCTGCTTCCAGGCGTCGCGAAGGAACAAGGGCGCAGGCGCGCCCTCCAACCTTGCCACCTCGCCCCCGACCAGAGATTGAAGAACCGCGGTCAAATCCTCGTCGCCCAAGGCCGCGGGGCTCGGATGAGGCCTCCACATCGGAGGTGAGTACTGCCGAAGCGGAGCCAATTGGTGCTCCAGGAACTCCCTCAGCAGCGACGCGCCGGTCAGCTTCGCCGCCGCCATGCTGGCCGGCTTCAGGTCCGCGTCCATCTTCTCCAGTACTGGCTCCGCGCAGGGGTCCATGAGCTCCGCCCGGGACCAGTCGCTGGAACTCACGGGCTGCTCCGCGGGTAGGATCAGCCGAGGGTGGATGCGCCCGACGTCTACCAAGACCCACTTGCTCCTGAAGCCCTCAATCCTCTTCTCGGGATTCGAAATGGCAATGGCGCCGCCGCACGCGACGAAGCTCGCACATGCGGAAGGGGAACCACGGGTGACCCGGAGGTAGAAGTAGTGGCGCAGCAAGGCCACTGAGGGCTGCACCCCCACATGAGCCTCGCAGTAGTAGGCGAAGATCGCCAGAAGAAGGATGGAGTTGGGGTGGAGATACAGAGTTTGTAAGTCGTAATGGCGGAGGCCAGAGAGGAAGAACTCGGAGAAAGGAGGCACCTGGCCTGCAGTAATGGAGCTTACGTAGAGAGGGTAGAAGGTGCTTCCTCGGCCCTCAAGGGTGGCAGAGCCGACCTTGAACACCTGCGCCCCGTCAATGCCCTGCGCCGCCGCCATCCAGTGCAGCCGGGAAAGGCTCGCCTCTGACACATTGGGCAGGTCCAGAGCAGGTGAGAACCAAGCTTTGGCCGGAGGCTGACGCGGCGTCATGTCTTCCTAGGTCACACGGGTGGAGCAGATCTAGGAGTTTGGAGGAAGGAAGGAGAGACACAAGAAAGGGGATCTGAGCAGCGACAGGAGAAAGAGAAGAGAAAAGCCTGGGCAGACGCCGCGCCTTTAACCTGCGCGGCTGCGGAGGCGCTCGCGTCCAATCAACCGCCACGCGGCGCCCAAGGCCGCAGGCTGTTAGGGCCCGTGGCGCTTCGCCCTTGCCCTTTCGCCTCTCGGCACGGCCAAGTCCGGGCGCGCGTTGGGCCCGGGGCTACTGTCGGCGTTCTGGGAACGGGGGTCCCCAGACTTGCCTGCCTGCGGCTTGCGGCGTGGCTCGAATGGGGGCCCAGCACGGCCCATCTTCATCAACACAAGACCCAAGACCCTCGCGAGGGGCGAAGCCTCGCGGGGCGGACGACACGGTGCTTCCTCAGGCGCGGCCTCATCAGGCTGGCTCACGAGGAGGCGGAGAGATCAAGGCGGGGTACCTCACGAGGTGCCCATGATGCAAGCCATGACGACCAAGGGCACCAGGCGGGCGCCAGCCCGCGCAGTGTCCCCCCTTTCCTCTTTGGTGCAAAGGGGGCAAGCGCAGGCGAGAGGATCAAGCAAAGGTATCCATTTCGGTGCAACGAGACCAAGACCAGTCCAACGGTGGGAAGGAGGTCATCGTGGAGCCCAGAACGGCGTCACCACAGGGCCTTTGGCAGGCGAGGACCAACTTTAGTCAGGATAAGTGTACCAGATGTTCCCCTTTGAATTGGCCAATTGTTGGCGCCCTTCCCGCCCAATATTTGGGAAGAGGCCCAGGGCCTTTGCCTATAAATAGGACTAACCACCCCCAGGGTAGAGGGGACGGGAGGCATCTAGAGATCATCCATCAGTCACTGGTTGAACTCCTCCTGGCAGTTCATCCCCCAGGCCAAGAACAGACCCTCGCGAGGCTGTTCTGCCTTGTAGTGTTCATCATCACCAGCCCAAGAGGCAATCCACCAAACCACACTGGAGTAGGGTATTACACCACATCAGTGGCCCGAACCAGTATAAACTCTGTGTCTTTTGTGTTGTTCTTTCGGTAGTTAGATCTTTGCGGGACGGAGAGGTAGAGGGCATAATCTCCGCGCGCACCCCAGACTTCGAACCTTAAGGGTCTGTCGGAACCCGAAATCCGACAATTTCCTTGCCAGATCTACTTTCGGGTGCAATCTTGTTGTGTGGTCATCATGACTCAAGAGAACACCAAGTTATGTGATTTCCCAAATACCAACAACAATGATTTTATTGGCACTCCTCTTGCTCCTCCCGCCACAAGTGCGGAGACTTGTGATATTAATACTGCTTTGCTGAATCTTGTTATGAAAGACCAATTTTCCAGTACTCCTAATGAGGATCCGTGTCCCATCTTAATACCTTTGTGGAATTTGTCGGATTTCGGGTTCCGCAAAACCCTTAAGATTCGAACATAGGGGCGTGATGAAGATCTCTCCCACTACACGCCTACCTAGCGCCTCGCTCTTCTCCTGGTGGTGAGAATGGAATGCAAGCAAGCAAGCAAGTAGAGAACACAAGAGTTTACCCAAGTTCAGGCCACCTTGTGGTGTAAAACCCTACGTCCTGCTTTAGTGGATTGGCCTCGCGAGGGCTCGAGTATGAACAAGTACAGTGGTTTCCTGAGCTTAGGAGGCGAGCTCAAGATGGGTGAGGGAGCGGATGTTCTTGCTCCTTTGCTATGCTAAGTCCCAATGTGTTGGTCCCCTTTCTATGCTAGGAACCCTAGATACTTATATAGACGGCCAGGGTCCTCTTCCCCCGAAATGTTTAGGCGGGAAGGGAATCCCACAACGACCATTTGAGCGGGAACACAAGGACGCTCCTATCCTGACAAAAGGTGGTCATTGCCTACAAAGAGGGCAGGCGGTGACGCGGTGGTGGGCTCGGCGATGACATCCTTCCTGCCGTCCTTGCGGTCTTCGGTCTTATTGCACCAAAGGGGAAACCTTTGCCTGGCCCCTCGGGAACCTGCGCCTATGCGGTCCCCCTTCCACCGATATGGAAACTGCGCCTGCTGGCACAGTTCATCATGGCTTGCGTCACTGCCTCCTCCCGAGGCAGCCCTTGCCTTGAGATCTCTGCCCTCCCGAAGCAGCCTAGCCGAGGCCACTCTTGGGAGAGGTCTTGGTTGCCCCTCCGGAGCAACCTAGGTGAGGCCGCTCCCTGAGGAGGTCTTGGTCGTTCTCCTCGCGATGGTTGGCCCCCTCGCGAGGGTCTTGAGCAGCTGGTCGATTAGCCGGGCTCTACCGGGCCGTACCAGGAACGCGACGTGGGCTGCAGGCAGGCAAGTCTTGGTACCCTGGTTCCCGGTACGCCGACAGTAGCCCCCGGGCCCAAGGCATGCGTGGAGTTGGCTTCTGGGCGAAGCCTAGTCGAGGACGGAGCGCCGCGGGCCCCAAACACTGCGGGCTAGGCTGGCGCGTGACGGTTGGATGGGACGTGGCGACTCCACTCCCCACGCAGCCTTGGTAACCGTGTGACTAGACGACTCCTCGGCGCGGGCGACGCGGCCATCATGGCCATGACCAATCGATGGTTGGCCTTCCTCACCCTATAAATGAGGCCCGGGGGAGCCCCCAGGCCATCTTCAAGCCAGGCCCACCATCCTCTCTCCTTCCTTTGTTCCCTTTCGCCCCCAAGATTTTCATGGCGCCGCTGAGGAAGTCCTCCGCCACAGAGAGGGGCAAGGGTGTGAAGGAGCTGGTCTCGCCGCCGCCGAAGAGGGGCCGCGGGCGCCCCCGCAAGCATGGCGCCACGGCCGTGACGGTTCCTCGAGGAAGCAGGCGCGGCTTCTCGGGCTTCGACGGGGTCGCCGGCGAGAGGCGTGGAGCCTCTCCTCTCGGTGGGGCGGCCGTGGCCGCGGTGGTCGAGGTGGCGCAGGGGGGCAACCGGCGCCTATCCGTCCCTAGCGATTGCAACTCCACTCCTCCAACACGGCCTCAGAATTCGTGATGTGGGTGGAGAAGCCCGGCAGCATGTGGCTCCGGCTTCCCCGCTGGTTCCGCGCCGAACTGCCAGAAGAAGGGCCCGACGGCGTTTGGCTGCAGGCCGACGGGTGCTGTAGTGGAGCCTTCTGGGTGGGGGTCGAGGTTCTCGCTTTAGGCGACGTGTTCCTTGGTCGTGGCTGGCGATCCTTCGCTCGTGCACGCCGGCTGCAGGGAAAGTGCACCCTCCACTTCAAGTACGACAGGGTGTGGTCGCTGCTCGTCAAGGCCTTCTCGGAGGGAGGAAGGCGCCTTGGGTGTTGCCCAGAGGTGGGCGACGATGAGGAGGGTGGCGACGGCATCCTGAGGAGCAGCTCTCCCTCTAAAGACAAGCTCAGCCTCGGCAGGCTCCGCGGGTCCCCCCTTTGTGGCAGCAGCTCCTCCAGTAGCGGCGGCTATCCTGGGTGGCCGCTCCGCCGCGCACGGCTCGCCGAGGAGGAGTGGCCCTCGCGCCACCGCTCTTCGGTGAAGTGCAAGGAGTAGGGCTCCGTCTTGGTTGAGGTGCTGACTACACGGATCCACGAGCTCCGAACCCGCCTGGCCCTTGTTTTTGATTTTCTTCATTTCCTTCCTGTACTTAGTTTAAGCTGCCTCGGGTGGGCGTGTAATGAACAATGGCATGTATGCATGAAATGGAAGTCTGCTGTTATTTTTGTTCTGGATGAAATTAGTTAGCTTGTGTACTGCGCTCGTCGTGAGACGAAGTCCTGAGGCAGGTGGCCTCCTAATGTCACGAGCCCCCAGGCGAGTCATGAGGACCGCCGGGCTCGGAGCCCCCGAGCGTGGATGAGCCTTGGTGAGTTGAGGAGGGCTCGCGCCCTGAGCTCACTTGAGAGCATGGAGCGAGTACTGATATGCCAAGGCCTGAGCAGGCTTGGCGAAGTAAGTCATCAGGGCTGAAGAGCCTGACGCCAGAGCCTGAGCAGGCTTGGCGAGGTGAGGTCGTGAGGTCAGCCGAGAGCTGAGACCGGCCGTATCCCAGCCCCCACGCGCGAGGCGTGCGAGGGAGGATAAGCGGCGCAGCCCGGCCCGAAGAACCGAACTTGAGAACATCGCAAGAAAAACGAGCGAAACCATAGCAAACCGCAATAAACTCGAAAAACTTCATAGCACGAGGTAGGGGAAGGGCTGACAGCCAAGGAAGTAGAAAAGGCTGACAGCCAAACACCAAGGCGAAAAAAAGGAAAAAGGTCGCGTCCGACCCCTAGCTACGTCTTCTTCCCAGCGCGGAGCTAAGGACTGCCACTGGGATGTGGGTGGGAGCCCGATCTGAGGGCCCGTAGGCAACACACAGGAGACTCCGAGGCATGTACAACCCCAACTCATTATTACGTGAGAGTGTCACGAGCAGAGACCTTCACGGGCACGGAGCCTTGATTGTCTTCACGGGCACGGAGCCTTGATTATGGATAGAACCTCCTGAGGTGCTGAATGTTCCAGGAATTCTGGATGAGTATCCCATCCTGCATCTCCAGGCACACAATGCCAGGCCTAGAGACACGGGCGATTCTGAACGGGCCCTCCCACATAAGCGAGAGCTTGTGTAGCCCTTCCTGGGAGAGGACCCGCCTCAGGACCAAGTCACCAACTTCCAATGTTCTCGAGAGGAAACTGCGGCAATGATACCACCGTAGCGCCTGCTGATATCGGCGCTGCCCTGAGCGCAACTCGGCGGCGGCCCTCCTCGCCGAGCACGAGGTCCATCTGCCAGGCGGCGTCCTGGCGTTCCTCATCGAAAGCCAAGACCTGTGGGGAGCGACGCTTGACCTCGTGAGGGAGGACCGCCTCTGCACCATAAACGAGAAAGAACGGGGTTTCTCCCGTAGGTTTGGTTGCGGTGGTGCAGATTGACCACAACACGGACTGGAGCTCATCGATCCAGCCCCTGCCCCAGGCCTCGAGCTTTTTCTTGAAGCTGCGCGTCTTGAGGCCGCGTAGGACCTCTGCGTTTGCGCGTTCGGCCTGCCCATTGCTCCTAGGGTGGGCCACTGAGGCGTAGCAGATCTGCGTTCCAAGGTAAGCACAATATGATCTGAAGAGATTGCTCGTGAACTGCGAACCGTTATCCGTGATGATGCGGTTAGGGACGCCGAAGCGGGTCACGAGGCCCTTGATGAAATTGACTGCCAATCATGCGGGAATCGTGCGCACCGGCTCCACCTCGGCCCACTTGGTGAACTTGTCGACGGCGACATAGAGGAAACGGTAGCCCCCCGCCGCTCGGGGGAACGGTCCCAGGATGTCCAGCCCCCAGACCGCGAAGGGCCAGGAGAGCGGGATGGTCTGAAGATCTTGTGCTGGCTGATGGATTTGCTTGGCATGGAACTGGCATGCCTCGCAGGCTCGCACGAGCTCCGTGGAGTCGTCCAGCGCTGTGGGCCAGTAGAAACCACTACGAAAGACCTTGCCCACGAGGGTGCGGGACGACGAATGATGGCCGCAATCCCCTCCGTGGATGTCGGCCAGCAGCTCTTGTCCTTGCCTCCTCGAGATGCATTTTAGCGAGACGCCATTAGGGCGCCCCCTGTAGAGCTCACCGTCTTGGATGCAGTAGGCCGAGGCCTGCCGAGCCACGCGTTCTGCGCCTTCCTCCTTCTCCGGCAAGGTGTCGCGCAGTAGGTATGCCTTGAGTTCCTCAGTCCAGCAATCTTCCTTAGGTTCGGCGGCGAGCAGCAGGCGGGCTCCGGAGGGCGGTCCACAGGGTGGTGCGCCGACCTCGGGAGCCGCTGGCAGCCCCTCATGCGTCGATGCCAGCTCTGGAGTAGGTGGTGCTGCCGATGGCCTGAGCAATCGCTCCTCAAAGACACCTGGTTCCTGCGGCTCTCGTCGGGTGGTTCGCTTGGCGATGTCGTCTGCTTCCTTATTCGTGCCCCTCGACACGTGCTGCAGCTCCAGTCCTAGTAACCGCTTCTCCATCTTGCGCACCTCCTCCAGATACGCTTCCATGTGTTCGTCCTTGGGCTTGTACTCTTTGTTAGAGAAGTTGACGAGGAGCTGCGAGTCGCCTTTGATGGGGAGACGCTTCAGCCCTAGTGCGGCCGCAGCCTGGAGCCCGGCGATTAGGCCCTCGTACTCTGCGATGTTGTTGGAGACCTTTTCGCCACGCTGGAAGGAAAGTTGCACTGCGTAGCGGAGCTTGTCCTGAGTGGGTGATACCAGCACGACGCCAGCCCCCGCGCCGATGCGCGAGAAGGCACCATCGAAATATACCACCCATCCTTCCGGAGTTTCGTCGCCCGGGGCGAGCGAGCGGTCCTCGCAAGCCCCCTGGTCCGGAGCGTCGGTCCACTCTGCCATGAAATCAGCCAGCGCTGCTGTTGGGAAACGTAGTAATTTCAAAATTTTCCTACGCACACGCAAGATCATGGTGATGCATAGCAACAAGTGGGGAGAGTGTTGTCTACGTACCCTCGTAGACCGAAGTGGAAGCGTTGACGCGACGTAGAGGAAGTAGTCGTACGTTCTCCTCGCGATCCAACCAATCACAGCACCGTTACTCCGGCACCTCCGAGTTCTTGGCACACGTTCAGCTCGATGACGATCCCCGGGCTCCGATCCAGCAAAGCGTCGGGGAAGAGTTCCGTCAGCACGACGGCGTGGTGACGATCTTGATGTGTTACCGGCGCAGGGCTTCGCCTAAGCACTGCAACGATATGACCGAGGTGGAATTTGGTGGAAGGGGGCACCGCACACGGCTAAGGAAAGATCTCAATGATCAATTGTGTGTCTATGGGGTGCCCCCTGCCCCCGTATATAAAGGAGCCAAGGGGGAGGGGCTTGCCGGCCAAGCCTGGCGCGCCAGGAGAGTCCTACTCCCTCTGGGAGTAGGAATCCCCCCCCCCCCCAATCCTAGTTGGACTAGGATTCTCCAAGGGGAAGAGAGAGAGAGGGGGCCGGCCACCTCTCCTAGTCCTAATAGGACTAGGGGAAGGGGGAAGGCGCGCAGCCCATGAGGGCAGCCCTCTCACCTCTCCACCAAGGCCCATGTTGGCCCATTATGCTCCCGGGGGGTTCCGATAACCCTCCCGGTATTCCGGTAAAATCCTGATTTCACCTGGAACACATCCGATGTCCAAACATAGGCTTCCAATATATCATTCTTTACGTCTCGACCATTTCGAGACTCCTCGTCATGTCCGTGATCACATCTGGGACTCCGAACTCCTTCGGTACATCAAAATGCATAAACTCATAATAACTGTCATCGTAACGTTAAGCGTGCGGACCCTACGGTTCGAGAACAATGTAGACATGACCGAGACACGTCTCCGGTCAATAACCAATAGCGGGACCTGGATGCCCATATTGGCTCCTACATATTCTACGAAGATCTTTATCGGTCAGACCGCATAACAACATACGTTTGTTCCCTTTGTCATCGGTATGTTACTTGCCCGAGATTCGATCGTCGGTATCCAATACCTAGTTCAATCTCGTTACCGGCAAGTCTCTTTACTCGTTCCGTAATACATCATCTCGCAACTAACTCATTGGTTGCAATGCTTGCAAGGCTTTATGTGATGTGCATTACCGAGAAGGCCCTGAGATACCTCTCCGACATTCGGAGTGACAAATCCTAATCTCGAAATACGCCAACCCAACAAATACTTTCGGAGACACCTGTAGAGCACCTTTATAATCACTCAGTTACGTTGTGACGTTTGGTAGCACACAAAGTGTTCCTACGGTAAACGGGAGTTGCGTAATCTCATAGTTAAAGGAACATGTATAAGTCATGGATAAAAGCAATAGCAACATACTAAACGATCGGGTACTATGCTAATGGAATGGGTCATGTCAATCAGATCATTCAACTAATGATGTGATCTCGTTAATCAAATAACAACTCTTTGTTCATGGTTAGGAAACATAACCATCTTTGATTAAAGAGCTAGTCAAGTAGAGGCATACTAGTGACACTCTGTTTGCCTATGTATTCACACATGTATTATGTTTCCAGTTAATACAATTCTAGCATGAATAATAAACATTTATCATGATATGTAAGGAAATAAATAATAACTTTATTATTGCCTCTAGGGCATATTTCCTTCAGTCTCCCACTTGCACTAGAGTCAATAATCTAGATTACAAAGTAATGATTCTAACACCCATGGAGTCTTGGTGCTGATCATGTTTTGCTCGTGGAAGAGGCTTAGTCAACGGGTCTGCAACATTCAGATCCGTATGTATCTTGCATATCTCTATGTCTCCCACCTGGACTAAATCCCGGATGGAGTTGAAGCGTCTTTTGATGTGTTTGGTTCTTTTGTGAAATCTGGATTCCTTTGCCAAGGCAATTGCACCAGTATTGTCACAAAAGATTTTCATTGGACCCGATACGCTAGGTACAACACCTAGATCGGATATGAACTCCTTCATCCAGACTCCTTCATTAGCTGCTTCCGAAGCGGCTATGTACTCAGCTTCACATGTAGATCCCGCCACGACGCTTTGTTTAGAACTGCACCAACTGACAGCTCCACCGTTTAATGTAAATACATATCCGGTTTGCGATTTAGAATCGTCCGGATCACTGTCAAAGCTTGCATCGACGTAACCGTTTACGACGAGCTCTTTGTCACCTCCATAAATGAGAAACATATCCTTAGTCCTTCTCAAGTACTTAAGGATGTTCTTGACCGCTGTCCAGTGATCCACTCCTGGATTACTTTGGTACCTGCCTACTAAACTTACAGCAAGGCACACATCAGGTCTGGTACACAGCATTGCATACATGATAGAGCCTATGGCTGAAGCATAGGGAACATTTTTCATTTTCTCTCTATCTTCTGCGGTGGTCGGGCATTGAGTCTTACTCAACTTCACACCTTGTAACACAGGCAAGAACCCTTTCTTTGCCTGATCCATTTTGAACTTCTTCAAAACTTTGTCAAGGTATGTGCTTTGTGAAAGTCCTATTAAGCGTCTTGATCTATCTCTATAGATCTTAATGCCCAATATGTAAGCAGCTTCACCGAGGTCTTTCATTGAAAAACTCTTATTCAAGTATCCCTTTATGCTATCCAGAAATTCTATATTATTTCCGACCAGTAATATGTCATCCACATATAATATCAGAAATGCTACAGAGCTCCCACTCACTTTCTTGTAAATACAGGCTTCTCCAAAAGTCTGTATAAAACCAAATGCTTTGATCACACTATCAAAGCGTTTATTCCAACTCCGAGAGGCTTGCACCAGTCCATAAATGGATCGCTGGAGCTTGCACACTTTGTTAGCTCCCTTTGGATCGACAAAACCTTCTGGTTGCATCATATACAACTCTTCTTCCAGAAATCCATTCAGGAATGCAGTTTTGACATCCATTTGCCAAATTTCATAATCATAAAATGCGGCAACTGCTAACATGATTCGGACAGACTTAAGCATCGCTACGGGTGAGAAAGTCTCATCGTAGTCAATCCCTTGAACTTGTCGAAAACCTTTTGCAACAAGTCGAGCTTTATAGACAGTAACATTACCATCAGCGTCAGTCTTCTTCTTAAAAATCCATTTATTCTCAATTGCTTGCCGATCATCGGGCAAGTCAACCAAAGTCCACACTTTGTTCTCATACATGGATCCCATCTCAGATTTCATGGCCTCAAGCCACTTTGCGGAATCTTGGCTCACCATCGCTTCTTCATAGTTCGTAGGTTCATCATGGTCTAGTAACATGATTTCCAAAATAGGATTACCGTACCACACTGGTGCGGATCTTACTCTGGTTGATCTACGAAGTTCAGTAGAAACTTGATCTAAAGTTTCATGATCATTATCATTAGCTTCCTCCCTATTTGGTGTAGGTGTCACAGAAACTGATTTCTGTGACGTACTACTTGTCAATAAGGGAGTAGATACAGTTATCTCATCAAGTTCTACTTTCCTCCCACTCACTTCTTTCGAGAGAAACTCCTTCTCTAGAAAGTTTCCGAATTTAGCAACAAAAATCTTGCCTTCGGATCTGTGATAGAAGGTGTACCCAACAGTCTCCTTTGGGTATCCTATGAAAACACATTTTTCCGATTTGGGTTCGAGCTTATCAGGTTGAAGCTTTTTCACATAAGCATCGCAGCCCCAAACTTTAAGAAACGACAACTTTGGTTTCTTGCCAAACCACAGTTCATAAGGCGTCGTCTCAACGGATTTTGATGGTGCCCTATTTAACGTGAATGCGGCCGTCTCTAAAGCATAACCCCAAAACGATAGCGGTAAATCGGTAAGAGACATCATAGATCGCACCATATCCAGTAAAGTACGATTACGACGTTCAGACACACCATTACGTTGTGGTGTTCCGGGTGGCGTGAGTTGCGAAACTATTCCGCATTGTTTCAAATGTAGACCAAACTCGTAACTCAAATATTCTCCTCCACGATCAGATCGTAGAAACTTTATTTTCTTGTTATGATGATTTTCCACTTCACTCTGAAATTCTTTGAACTTTTCAAATGTTTCAGACTTGTGTTTCATTAAGTAGATATACCCATATCTTCTTAAATCATCAGTGAAGGTGAGAAAATAACGATATCCACCACGAGCCTCAACATTCATTGGACCACATACATCAGTATGTATGATTTCCAATAAATCTGTTGCTCTCTCCATAGTACCGGAGAACGGTGTTTTAGTCATCTTGCCCATAAGGCACGGTTCGCAAGTGCCAAGTGATTCATAATCAAGTGACTCCAAAAGTCCATCAGTATGGAGTTTCTTCATGCGTTTTACACCGATATGACCTAAACGGCAGTGCCACAAATAAGTTGCACTATCATTATCAACTCTGCATCTTTTGGCTTCGACATTATGAATATGTGTATCACTACTATCGAGATTAAGTAAGAACAAACCATTCTTTAATGGTGCATGACCATAAAAGATATTACTCATATAAATAGAACAACCATTATTCTCTGATTTAAATGAATAACCGTCTCGCATCAAACAAGATCCAGATATAATGTTCATGCTCAATGCTGGTACTAAATAACAATTATTTAGATCTAATATTAATCCCGAAGGTAGATGTAGAGGTAGCGTGCCGACCGCGATCACATCGACTTTGGAACCATTTCCCACGCGCATCGTCACCTCGTCCTTAGCCAATCTTCGCTTAATCCGTAGCCCCTGTTTTGAGTTGCAAATATTAGCAACAGAACCAGTATCAAATACCCAGGTGCTACTGCGAGAATTAGTAAGGTATACATCAATAACATGTATATCATATATACCTTTGTTAACCTTGCCATCCATCTTATCCGCCAAATACTTGGGGTAGTTCCGCTTCCAGTGACCAGTCTGCTTGCAATAGAAGCACTCAGTTTCAGGCTTAGGTCCAGACTTGGGTTTCTTCTCTTGATTAGCAACTTGCTTGCTGTTCTTTTTGAAGTTCCCCTTTTTCTTCCCTTTGCCCTTTTTCTTGAAACTACTGGTTTTGTTAACCATCAACACTTGATGCTCCTTTTTGATTTCTACCTCCGCGGCTTTCAGCATCGCGAAGAGCTCGGGCATAGTTTTGGTCATCCCTTGCATATTATAGTTCATCACAAAGCTCTTGTAGCTTGGTGGCAGTGATTGGAGAATTCTGTCAATGACGCAATCATCCGGAAGATTAACTCCCAGTTGAATCAAGTGATTATTATACCCAGACATTCTGAGTATATGCTCACTGACAGAACCGTTCTCCTCCATCTTACAGCTATAGAACTTATTGGAGACTTCATATCTCTCAATCCGGGCATTTGCTTGAAATATTAACTTCAACTCCTGGAACATCTCATATGCTCCATGGTGTTCAAAACGTCGTTGAAGTCCCGGTTCTAAGCCGTAAAGCATGGCACACTGAACTATAGAGTAGTCATCAGCTTTGCTTTGCCAGACGTTCACAACATCTGGCGTAGCTCTTGCACCAGGCCTGGCACCTAGCGGTGCTTCCAGGACGTAATTCTTCTGTGCAGCAATGAGGATAATCCTCAAGTTACGGACCCAGTCCGTGTAATTGCTACCATCATCTTTCAATTTTGCTTTCTCAAGGAACGCATTAAAATTCAACGGAACAACAGCACGAGCCATCTATCTACACAACATAGACAAGCAAGATACTATCAGGTACTAAGTTCATGATAAATTTAAGTTCAATTAATCATATTAATTAAGAACTCCCACTTAGATAGACATCCCTCTAATCCTCTAAGTGATCACGTGATCCAAATCAACTAAACCATGTCCGATCATCACGTGAGATGGAGTAGTTTCAATGGTGAACATCACTATGTTGATCATATCTACTATATGATTCACGCTCGACCTTTCGGTCTCCGTGTTCCGAGGCCATATCTGTTATATGCTAGGCTCGTCAAGTTAAACCTGAGTATTCCGCGTGTGCAACTGTTTTGCACCCGTTGTATTTGAACGTAGAGCCTATCACACCCGATCATCACGTGGTGTCTCAGCACGAAGAACTTTCGCAACGGTGCATACTCAGGGAGAACACTTCTTGATAATTAGTGAGAGATCATCTTATAATGCTACCGTCAATCAAAGCAAGATAAGATGCATAAAAGATAAACATCACATGCAATCAATATAAGTGATATGATATGGCCATCATCATCTCATGCTTGTGATCTCCATCTTCGAAGCACCGTCATGATCACCATCGTCACCGGCGCGACACCTTGATCTCCATCGTAGCATCGTTGTCGTCTCGCCAATCTTATGCTTCCACGACTATCACTACCACTTAGTAATAAAGTAAAGCATTACATCGCGATTGCATTGCATACAATAAAGCGACAACCATATGGCTCCTGCCAGTTGCCGATAACTCGGTTACAAAACATGATCATCTCATACAATAAAATTTAGCATCATGTCTTGACCATATCACATCACAACATGCCCTGCAAAAACAAGTTAGACGTCCTCTACTTTGTTGTTGCAAGTTTTACGTGGCTGCTACGGGCTTAAGCAAGAACTCATCTTACCTACGCATCAAAACCACAACGATAGTTTGTCAAATAGACTCCGTTTTAACCTTCTCAAGGACCGGGCGTAGCCACACTCGGTTCAACTAAAGTTGGAGAGACAGTCTTCCGCAAGCCATCTATGTGCAAAGCACGTCGAGGGAACCGGTCTCGCGTAAGAGTACGCGTAAGGTTGGTCTGGATCGTCTCGTCCAACAATACCGTTGAACCAAAGTATGACATGCTGGTAGGCAGTATGACTTGTATCGTCCACAACTCACTTGTGTTCTACTCGTGCAAATAACATCAAACCATAAAAACCTAGGCTCCGATACCACTGTTGGGAAACGTAGTAATTTCAAAATTTTCCTACGCACACGCAAGATCATGGTGATGCATAGCAACGAGAGGGGAGAGTGTTGTCTACGTACCCTCGTAGACCGAAGCGGAAGCGTTGACGCGACGTAGAGGAAGTAGTCGTACGTTCTCCTCGCGATCCAACCGATCACAGCATCGTTACTCCGGCACCTCCGAGTTCTTGGCACACGTTCAGCTCGATGACGATCCCCGGGCTCCGATCCAGCAAAGTGTCGGGGAAGAGTTCCGTCAGCACGACGGCGTGGTGACGATCTTGATGTGTTACCGGCGCAGGGCTTCGCCTAAGCACTGCAACGATATGACCGAGGTGGAATTTGGTGGAAGGGGGCACCGCACACGGCTAAGGAAAGATCTCAATGATCAATTGTGTGTCTATGGGGTGCCCCCTGCCCCCGTATATAAAGGAGCCAAGGGGGAGGGGCTGGCCGGCCAAGCCTGGCGCGCCAGGAGAGTCCTACTCCCTCTGGGAGTAGGAATCCCCCCCCCCCAATCCTAGTTGGACTAGGATTCTCCAAGGGGAAGAGAGAGAGAGGGGGCCGGCCACCTCTCCTAGTCCTAATAGGACTAGGGGAAGGGGGAGGCGCGCAGCCCATGAGGGCAGCCCTCTCACCTCTCCACCAAGGCCCATGTTGGCCCATTATGCTCCCGGGGGGTTCCGATAACCCTCCCGGTATTCCAGTAAAATCCTGATTTCACCTGGAACACATCCGATGTCCAAACATAGGCTTCCAATATATCATTCTTTACGTCTCGACCATTTCGAGACTCCTCGTCATGTCCGTGATCACATCCGGGACTCCGAACTCCTTCGGTACATCAAAATGCATAAACTCATAATAACTGTCATCGTAACGTTAAGCGTGCGGACCCTACGGTTCGAGAACAATGTAGACATGACCGAGACACGTCTCCGGTCAATAACCAATAGCGGGACCTGGATGCCCATATTGGCTCCTACATATTCTACGAAGATCTTTATCGGTCAGACCGCATAACAACATACGTTTGTTCCCTTTGTCATCGGTATGTTACTTGCCCGAGATTCGATCGTCGGTATCCAATACCTAGTTCAATCTCATTACCGGCAAGTCTCTTTACTCGTTCCGTAATACATCATCTCGCAACTAACTCATTGGTTGCAATGCTTGCAAGGCTTTATGTGATGTGCATTACCGAGAAGGCCCTGAGATACCTCTCCGACATTCGGAGTGACAAATCCTAATCTCGAAATACGCCAACCCAACAAATACTTTCGGAGACACCTGTAGAGCACCTTTATAATCACTCAGTTACGTTGTGACGTTTGGTAGCACACAAAGTGTTCCTACGGTAAACGGGAGTTGCGTAATCTCATAGTTAAAGGAACATGTATAAGTCATGGATAAAAGCAATAGCAACATACTAAACGATCGGGTACTATGCTAATGGAATGGGTCATGTCAATCAGATCATTCAACTAATGATGTGATCTCGTTAATCAAATAACAACTCTTTGTTCATGGTTAGGAAACATAACCATCTTTGATTAAAGAGCTAGTCAAGTAGAGGCATACTAGTGACACTCTGTTTGCCTATGTATTCACACATGTATTATGTTTCCAGTTAATACAATTCTAGCATGAATAATAAACATTTATCATGATATGTAAGGAAATAAATAATAACTTTATTATTGCCTCTAGGGCATATTTCCTTCAGTCTCCCACTTGCACTAGAGTCAATAATCTAGATTACAAAGTAATGATTCTAACACCCATTGAGTCTTGGTGCTGATCATGTTTTGCTCGTGGAAGAGGCTTAGTCAACGGGTCTGCAACATTCAGATCCGTATGTATCTTGTATATCTCTATGTCTCCCACCTGGACTAAATCCCGGATGGAGTTGAAGCGTCTTTTGATGTGTTTGGTTCTTTTGTGAAATCTGGATTCCTTTGCCAAGGCAATTGCACCAGTATTGTCACAAAAGATTTTCATTGGACCCGATACGCTAGGTACAACACCTAGATCGGATATGAACTCCTTCATCCAGACTCCTTCATTAGCTGCTTCCGAAGCGGCTATGTACTCAGCTTCACATGTAGATCCCGCCACGACGCTTTGTTTAGAACTGCACCAACTGACAGCTCCACCGTTTAATGTAAATACATATCCGGTTTGCGATTTAGAATCGTCCGGATCACTGTCAAAGCTTGCATCGACGTAACCGTTTACGACGAGCTCTTTGTCACCTCCATAAATGAGAAACATATCCTTAGTCCTTCTCAAGTACTTAAGGATGTTCTTGACCGCTGTCCAGTGATCCACTCCTGGATTACTTTGGTACCTGCCTACTAAACTTACAGCAAGGCACACATCAGGTCTGGTACACAGCATTGCATACATGATAGAGCCTATGGCTGAAGCATAGGGAACATTTTTCATTTTCTCTCTATCTTCTGCGGTGGTCGGGCATTGAGTCTTACTCAACTTCACACCTTGTAACACAGGCAAGAACCCTTTCTTTGCCTGATCCATTTTGAACTTCTTCAAAACTTTGTCAAGGTATGTGCTTTGTGAAAGTCCTATTAAGCGTCTTGATCTATCTCTATAGATCTTAATGCCCAATATGTAAGCAGCTTCACCGAGGTCTTTCATTGAAAAACTCTTATTCAAGTATCCCTTTATGCTATCCAGAAATTCTATATTATTTCCGACCAGTAATATGTCATCCACATATAATATCAGAAATGCTACAGAGCTCCCACTCACTTTCTTGTAAATACAGGCTTCTCCAAAAGTCTGTATAAAACCAAATGCTTTGATCACACTATCAAAGCGTTTATTCCAACTCCGAGAGGCTTGCACCAGTCCATAAATGGATCGCTGGAGCTTGCACACTTTGTTAGCTCCCTTTGGATCGACAAAACCTTCTGGTTGCATCATATACAACTCTTCTTCCAGAAATCCATTCAGGAATGCAGTTTTGACATCCATTTGCCAAATTTCATAATCATAAAATGCGGCAACTGCTAACATGATTCGGACAGACTTAAGCATCGCTACGGGTGAGAAAGTCTCATCGTAGTCAATCCCTTGAACTTGTCGAAAACCTTTTGCAACAAGTCGAGCTTTATAGACAGTAACATTACCATCAGCGTCAGTCTTCTTCTTAAAAATCCATTTATTCTCAATTGCTTGCCGATCATCGGGCAAGTCAACCAAAGTCCACACTTTGTTCTCATACATGGATCCCATCTCAGATTTCATGGCCTCAAGCCACTTTGCGGAATCTGGGCTCACCATCGCTTCTTCATAGTTCGTAGGTTCATCATGGTCTAGTAACATGATTTCCAAAATAGGATTACCGTACCACACTGGTGCGGATCTTACTCTGGTTGATCTACGAAGTTCAGTAGAAACTTGATCTAAAGTTTCATGATCATTATCATTAGCTTCCTCCCTATTTGGTGTAGGTGTCACAGAAACTGATTTCTGTGACGTACTACTTGTCAATAAGGGAGTAGATACAGTTATCTCATCAAGTTCTACTTTCCTCCCACTCACTTCTTTCGAGAGAAACTCCTTCTCTAGAAAGTTTCCGAATTTAGCAACAAAAATCTTGCCTTCGGATCTGTGATAGAAGGTGTACCCAACAGTCTCCTTTGGGTATCCTATGAAAACACATTTTTCCGATTTGGGTTCGAGCTTATCAGGTTGAAGCTTTTTCACATAAGCATCGCAGCCCCAAACTTTAAGAAACGACAACTTTGGTTTCTTGCCAAACCACAGTTCATAAGGCGTCGTCTCAACGGATTTTGATGGTGCCCTATTTAACGTGAATGCGGCCGTCTCTAAAGCATAACCCCAAAACGATAGCGGTAAATCGGTAAGAGACATCATAGATCGCACCATATCCAGTAAAGTACGATTACGACGTTCAGACACACCATTACGTTGTGGTGTTCCGGGTGGCGTGAGTTGCGAAACTATTCCGCATTGTTTCAAATGTAGACCAAACTCGTAACTCAAATATTCTCCTCCACGATCAGATCGTAGAAACTTTATTTTCTTGTTACGATGATTTTCCACTTCACTCTGAAATTCTTTGAACTTTTCAAATGTTTCAGACTTGTGTTTCATTAAGTAGATATACCCATATCTTCTTAAATCATCAGTGAAGGTGAGAAAATAACGATATCCACCACGAGCCTCAACATTCATTGGACCACATACATCAGTATGTATGATTTCCAATAAATCTGTTGCTCTCTCCATAGTACCGGAGAACGGTGTTTTAGTCATCTTGCCCATAAGGCACGGTTCGCAAGTGCCAAGTGATTCATAATCAAGTGACTCCAAAAGTCCATCAGTATGGAGTTTCTTCATGCGTTTTACACCGATATGACCTAAACGGCAGTGCCACAAATAAGTTGCACTATCATTATCAACTCTGCATCTTTTGGCTTCGACATTATGAATATGTGTATCACTACTATCGAGATTAAGTAAGAACAAACCATTCTTTAATGGTGCATGACCATAAAAGATATTACTCATATAAATAGAACAACCATTATTCTCTGATTTAAATGAATAACCGTCTCGCATCAAACAAGATCCAGATATAATGTTCATGCTCAATGCTGGTACTAAATAACAATTATTTAGATCTAATATTAATCCCGAAGGTAGATGTAGAGGTAGCGTGCCGACCGCGATCACATCGACTTTGGAACCATTTCCCACGCGCATCGTCACCTCGTCCTTAGCCAATCTTCGCTTAATCCGTAGCCCCTGTTTTGAGTTGCAAATATTAGCAACAGAACCAGTATCAAATACCCAGGTGCTACTGCGAGAATTAGTAAGGTATACATCAATAACATGTATATCATATATACCTTTGTTAACCTTGCCATCCATCTTATCCGCCAAATACTTGGGGTAGTTCCGCTTCCAGTGACCAGTCTGCTTGCAATAGAAGCACTCAGTTTCAGGCTTAGGTCCAGACTTGGGTTTCTTCTCTTGATTAGCAACTTGCTTGCTGTTCTTTTTGAAGTTCCCCTTTTTCTTCCCTTTGCCCTTTTTCTTGAAACTACTGGTTTTGTTAACCATCAACACTTGATGCTCCTTTTTGATTTCTACCTCCGCGGCTTTCAGCATCGCGAAGAGCTCGGGCATAGTTTTGGTCATCCCTTGCATATTATAGTTCATCACAAAGCTCTTGTAGCTTGGTGGCAGTGATTGGAGAATTCTGTCAATGACGCAATCATCCGGAAGATTAACTCCCAGTTGAATCAAGTGATTATTATACCCAGACATTCTGAGTATATGCTCACTGACAGAACCGTTCTCCTCCATCTTACAGCTATAGAACTTATTGGAGACTTCATATCTCTCAATCCGGGCATTTGCTTGAAATATTAACTTCAACTCCTGGAACATCTCATATGCTCCATGGTGTTCAAAATGTCGTTGAAGTCCCGGTTCTAAGCCGTAAAGCATGGCACACTGAACTATAGAGTAGTCATCAGCTTTGCTTTGCCAGACGTTCACAACATCTGGCGTAGCTCTTGCACCAGGCCTGGCACCTAGCGGTGCTTCCAGGACGTAATTCTTCTGTGCAGCAATGAGGATAATCCTCAAGTTACGGACCCAGTCCGTGTAATTGCTACCATCATCTTTCAATTTTGCTTTCTCAAGGAACGCATTAAAATTCAACGGAACAACAGCACGAGCCATCTATCTACACAACATAGACAAGCAAGATACTATCAGGTACTAAGTTCATGATAAATTTAAGTTCAATTAATCATATTAATTAAGAACTCCCACTTAGATAGACATCCCTCTAATCCTCTAAGTGATCACGTGATCCAAATCAACTAAACCATGTCCGATCATCACGTGAGATGGAGTAGTTTCAATGGTGAACATCACTATGTTGATCATATCTACTATATGATTCACGCTCGACCTTTCGGTCTCCGTGTTCCGAGGCCATATCTGTTATATGCTAGGCTCGTCAAGTTAAACCTGAGTATTCCGCGTGTGCAACTGTTTTGCACCCGTTGTATTTGAACGTAGAGCCTATCACACCCGATCATCACGTGGTGTCTCAGCACGAAGAACTTTCGCAACGGTGCATACTCAGGGAGAACACTTCTTGATAATTAGTGAGAGATCATCTTATAATGCTACCGTCAATCAAAGCAAGATAAGATGCATAAAAGATAAACATCACATGCAATCAATATAAGTGATATGATATGGCCATCATCATCTCATGCTTGTGATCTCCATCTTCGAAGCACCGTCATGATCACCATCGTCACCGGCGCGACACCTTGATCTCCATCGTAGCATCGTTGTCGTCTCGCCAATCTTATGCTTCCACGACTATCACTACCACTTAGTAATAAAGTAAAGCATTACATCGCGATTGCATTGCATACAATAAAGCGACAACCATATGGCTCCTGCCAGTTGCCGATAACTCGGTTACAAAACATGATCATCTCATACAATAAAATTTAGCATCATGTCTTGACCATATCACATCACAACATGCCCTGCAAAAACAAGTTAGACGTCCTCTACTTTGTTGTTGCAAGTTTTACGTGGCTGCTACGGGCTTAAGCAAGAACTCATCTTACCTACGCATCAAAACCACAACGATAGTTTGTCAAATAGACTCCGTTTTAACCTTCTCAAGGACCGGGCGTAGCCACACTCGGTTCAACTAAAGTTGGAGAGACAGTCTTCCGCAAGCCATCTATGTGCAAAGCACGTCGAGGGAACCGGTCTCGCGTAAGAGTACGCGTAAGGTTGGTCTGGATCGTCTCGTCCAACAATACCGTTGAACCAAAGTATGACATGCTGGTAGGCAGTATGACTTGTATCGTCCACAACTCACTTGTGTTCTACTCGTGCAAATAACATCAAACCATAAAAACCTAGGCTCCGATACCACTGTTGGGAAACGTAGTAATTTCAAAATTTTCCTACGCACACGCAAGATCATGGTGATGCATAGCAACGAGAGGGGAGAGTGTTGTCTACGTACCCTCGTAGACCGAAGCGGAAGCGTTGACGCGACGTAGAGGAAGTAGTCGTACGTTCTCCTCGCGATCCAACCGATCACAGCATCGTTACTCCGGCACCTCCGAGTTCTTGGCACACGTTCAGCTCGATGACGATCCCCGGGCTCCGATCCAGCAAAGTGTCGGGGAAGAGTTCCGTCAGCACGACGGCGTGGTGACGATCTTGATGTGTTACCGGCGCAGGGCTTCGCCTAAGCACTGCAACGATATGACCGAGGTGGAATTTGGTGGAAGGGGGCACCGCACACGGCTAAGGAAAGATCTCAATGATCAATTGTGTGTCTATGGGGTGCCCCCTGCCCCCGTATATAAAGGAGCCAAGGGGGAGGGGCTGGCCGGCCAAGCCTGGCGCGCCAGGAGAGTCCTACTCCCTCTGGGAGTAGGAATCCCCCCCCCCCCCAATCCTAGTTGGACTAGGATTCTCCAAGGGGAAGAGAGAGAGAGGGGGCCGGCCACCTCTCCTAGTCCTAATAGGACTAGGGGAAGGGGGAGGCGCGCAGCCCATGAGGGCAGCCCTCTCACCTCTCCACCAAGGCCCATGTTGGCCCATTATGCTCCCGGGGGGTTCCGATAACCCTCCCGGTATTCCAGTAAAATCCTGATTTCACCTGGAACACATCCGATGTCCAAACATAGGCTTCCAATATATCATTCTTTACGTCTCGACCATTTCGAGACTCCTCGTCATGTCCGTGATCACATCCGGGACTCCGAACTCCTTCGGTACATCAAAATGCATAAACTCATAATAACTGTCATCGTAACGTTAAGCGTGCGGACCCTACGGTTCGAGAACAATGTAGACATGACCGAGACACGTCTCCGGTCAATAACCAATAGCGGGACCTGGATGCCCATATTGGCTCCTACATATTCTACGAAGATCTTTACCGGTCAGACCGCATAACAACATACGTTTGTTCCCTTTGTCATCGGTATGTTACTTGCCCGAGATTCGATCGTCGGTATCCAATACCTAGTTCAATCTCATTACCGGCAAGTCTCTTTACTCGTTCCGTAATACATCATCTCGCAACTAACTCATTGGTTGCAATGCTTGCAAGGCTTTATGTGATGTGCATTACCGAGAAGGCCCTGAGATACCTCTCCGACATTCGGAGTGACAAATCCTAATCTCGAAATACGCCAACCCAACAAATACTTTCGGAGACACCTGTAGAGCACCTTTATAATCACTCAGTTACGTTGTGACGTTTGGTAGCACACAAAGTGTTCCTACGGTAAACGGGAGTTGCGTAATCTCATAGTTAAAGGAACATGTATAAGTCATGGATAAAAGCAATAGCAACATACTAAACGATCGGGTACTATGCTAATGGAATGGGTCATGTCAATCAGATCATTCAACTAATGATGTGATCTCGTTAATCAAATAACAACTCTTTGTTCATGGTTAGGAAACATAACCATCTTTGATTAAAGAGCTAGTCAAGTAGAGGCATACTAGTGACACTCTGTTTGCCTATGTATTCACACATGTATTATGTTTCCAGTTAATACAATTCTAGCATGAATAATAAACATTTATCATGATATGTAAGGAAATAAATAATAACTTTATTATTGCCTCTAGGGCATATTTCCTTCAGTCTCCCACTTGCACTAGAGTCAATAATCTAGATTACAAAGTAATGATTCTAACACCCATTGAGTCTTGGTGCTGATCATGTTTTGCTCGTGGAAGAGGCTTAGTCAACGGGTCTGCAACATTCAGATCCGTATGTATCTTGTATATCTCTATGTCTCCCACCTGGACTAAATCCCGGATGGAGTTGAAGCGTCTTTTGATGTGTTTGGTTCTTTTGTGAAATCTGGATTCCTTTGCCAAGGCAATTGCACCAGTATTGTCACAAAAGATTTTCATTGGACCCGATACGCTAGGTACAACACCTAGATCGGATATGAACTCCTTCATCCAGACTCCTTCATTAGCTGCTTCCGAAGCGGCTATGTACTCAGCTTCACATGTAGATCCCGCCACGACGCTTTGTTTAGAACTGCACCAACTAACAGCTCCACCGTTTAATGTAAATACATATCCGGTTTGCGATTTAGAATCGTCCGGATCACTGTCAAAGCTTGCATCGACGTAACCGTTTACGACGAGCTCTTTGTCACCTCCATAAATGAGAAACATATCCTTAGTCCTTCTCAAGTACTTAAGGATGTTCTTGACCGCTGTCCAGTGATCCACTCCTGGATTACTTTGGTACCTGCCTACTAAACTTACAGCAAGGCACACATCAGGTCTGGTACACAGCATTGCATACATGATAGAGCCTATGGCTGAAGCATAGGGAACATTTTTCATTTTCTCTCTATCTTCTGCGGTGGTCGGGCATTGAGTCTTACTCAACTTCACACCTTGTAACACAGGCAAGAACCCTTTCTTTGCCTGATCCATTTTGAACTTCTTCAAAACTTTGTCAAGGTATGTGCTTTGTGAAAGTCCTATTAAGCGTCTTGATCTATCTCTATAGATCTTAATGCCCAATATGTAAGCAGCTTCACCGAGGTCTTTCATTGAAAAACTCTTATTCAAGTATCCCTTTATGCTATCCAGAAATTCTATATTATTTCCGACCAGTAATATGTCATCCACATATAATATCAGAAATGCTACAGAGCTCCCACTCACTTTCTTGTAAATACAGGCTTCTCCAAAAGTCTGTATAAAACCAAATGCTTTGATCACACTATCAAAGCGTTTATTCCAACTCCGAGAGGCTTGCACCAGTCCATAAATGGATCGCTGGAGCTTGCACACTTTGTTAGCTCCCTTTGGATCGACAAAACCTTCTGGTTGCATCATATACAACTCTTCTTCCAGAAATCCATTCAGGAATGCAGTTTTGACATCCATTTGCCAAATTTCATAATCATAAAATGCGGCAACTGCTAACATGATTCGGACAGACTTAAGCATCGCTACGGGTGAGAAAGTCTCATCGTAGTCAATCCCTTGAACTTGTTGAAAACCTTTTGCAACAAGTCGAGCTTTATAGACAGTAACATTACCATCAGCGTCAGTCTTCTTCTTAAAAATCCATTTATTCTCAATTGCTTGCCGATCATCGGGCAAGTCAACCAAAGTCCACACTTTGTTCTCATACATGGATCCCATCTCAGATTTCATGGCCTCAAGCCACTTTGCGGAATCTGGGCTCACCATCGCTTCTTCATAGTTCGTAGGTTCATCATGGTCTAGTAACATGATTTCCAAAATAGGATTACCGTACCACACTGGTGCGGATCTTACTCTGGTTGATCTACGAAGTTCAGTAGAAACTTGATCTAAAGTTTCATGATCATTATCATTAGCTTCCTCCCTATTTGGTGTAGGTGTCACAGAAACTGATTTCTGTGACGTACTACTTGTCAATAAGGGAGTAGATACAGTTATCTCATCAAGTTCTACTTTCCTCCCACTCACTTCTTTCGAGAGAAACTCCTTCTCTAGAAAGTTTCCGAATTTAGCAACAAAAATCTTGCCTTCGGATCTGTGATAGAAGGTGTACCCAACAGTCTCCTTTGGGTATCCTATGAAAACACATTTTTCCGATTTGGGTTCGAGCTTATCAGGTTGAAGCTTTTTCACATAAGCATCGCAGCCCCAAACTTTAAGAAACGACAACTTTGGTTTCTTGCCAAACCACAGTTCATAAGGCGTCGTCTCAACGGATTTTGATGGTGCCCTATTTAACGTGAATGCGGCCGTCTCTAAAGCATAACCCCAAAACGATAGCGGTAAATCGGTAAGAGACATCATAGATCGCACCATATCCAGTAAAGTACGATTACGACGTTCAGACACACCATTACGTTGTGGTGTTCCGGGTGGCGTGAGTTGCGAAACTATTCCGCATTGTTTCAAATGTAGACCAAACTCGTAACTCAAATATTCTCCTCCACGATCAGATCGTAGAAACTTTATTTTCTTGTTACGATGATTTTCCACTTCACTCTGAAATTCTTTGAACTTTTCAAATGTTTCAGACTTGTGTTTCATTAAGTAGATATACCCATATCTTCTTAAATCATCAGTGAAGGTGAGAAAATAACGATATCCACCACGAGCCTCAACATTCATTGGACCACATACATCAGTATGTATGATTTCCAATAAATCTGTTGCTCTCTCCATAGTACCGGAGAACGGTGTTTTAGTCATCTTGCCCATAAGGCACGGTTCGCAAGTGCCAAGTGATTCATAATCAAGTGACTCCAAAAGTCCATCAGTATGGAGTTTCTTCATGCGTTTTACACCGATATGACCTAAACGGCAGTGCCACAAATAAGTTGCACTATCATTATCAACTCTGCATCTTTTGGCTTCGACATTATGAATATGTGTATCACTACTATCGAGATTAAGTAAGAACAAACCATTCTTTAATGGTGCATGACCATAAAAGATATTACTCATATAAATAGAACAACCATTATTCTCTGATTTAAATGAATAACCGTCTCGCATCAAACAAGATCCAGATATAATGTTCATGCTCAATGCTGGTACTAAATAACAATTATTTAGATCTAATATTAATCCCGAAGGTAGATGTAGAGGTAGCGTGCCGACCGCGATCACATCGACTTTGGAACCATTTCCCACGCGCATCGTCACCTCGTCCTTAGCCAATCTTCGCTTAATCCGTAGCCCCTGTTTTGAGTTGCAAATATTAGCAACAGAACCAGTATCAAATACCCAGGTGCTACTGCGAGAATTAGTAAGGTATACATCAATAACATGTATATCATATATACCTTTGTTAACCTTGCCATCCATCTTATCCGCCAAATACTTGGGGCAGTTCCGCTTCCAGTGACCAGTCTGCTTGCAATAGAAGCACTCAGTTTCAGGCTTAGGTCCAGACTTGGGTTTCTTCTCTTGATTAGCAACTTGCTTGCTGTTCTTTTTGAAGTTCCCCTTTTTCTTCCCTTTGCCCTTTTTCTTGAAACTACTGGTTTTGTTAACCATCAACACTTGATGCTCCTTTTTGATTTCTACCTCCGCGGCTTTCAGCATCGCGAAGAGCTCGGGCATAGTTTTGGTCATCCCTTGCATATTATAGTTCATCACAAAGCTCTTGTAGCTTGGTGGCAGTGATTGGAGAATTCTGTCAATGACGCAATCATCCGGAAGATTAACTCCCAGTTGAATCAAGTGATTATTATACCCAGACATTCTGAGTATATGCTCACTGACAGAACCGTTCTCCTCCATCTTACAGCTATAGAACTTATTGGAGACTTCATATCTCTCAATCCGGGCATTTGCTTGAAATATTAACTTCAACTCCTGGAACATCTCATATGCTCCATGGTGTTCAAAACGTCGTTGAAGTCCCGGTTCTAAGCCGTAAAGCATGGCACACTGAACTATAGAGTAGTCATCAGCTTTGCTTTGCCAGACGTTAACAACATCTGGCGTAGCTCTTGCACCAGGCCTGGCACCTAGCGGTGCTTCCAGGACGTAATTCTTCTGTGCAGCAATGAGGATAACCCTCAAGTTACGGACCCAGTCCGTGTAATTGCTACCATCATCTTTCAATTTTGCTTTCTCAAGGAACGCATTAAAATTCAACGGAACAACAGCACGAGCCATCTATCTACACAACATAGACAAGCAAGATACTATCAGGTACTAAGTTCATGATAAATTTAAGTTCAATTAATCATATTAATTAAGAACTCCCACTTAGATAGACATCCCTCTAATCCTCTAAGTGATCACGTGATCCAAATCAACTAAACCATGTCCGATCATCACGTGAGATGGAGTAGTTTCAATGGTGAACATCACTATGTTGATCATATCTACTATATGATTCACGCTCGACCTTTCGGTCTCCGTGTTCCGAGGCCATATCTGTTATATGCTAGGCTCGTCAAGTTAAACCTGAGTATTCCGCGTGTGCAACTGTTTTGCACCCGTTGTATTTGAACGTAGAGCCTATCACACCCGATCATCACGTGGTGTCTCAGCACGAAGAACTTCCGCAACGGTGCATACTCAGGGAGAACACTTCTTGATAATTAGTGAGAGATCATCTTATAATGCTACCGTCAATCAAAGCAACATAAGATGCATAAAAGATAAACATCACCTGCAATCAATATAAGTGATATGATATGGCCATCATCATCTCGTGCTTGTGATCTCCATCTTCGAAGCACCGTCATGATCACCATCGTCACCGGCGCGACACCTTGATCTCCATCGTAGCATCGTTGTCGTCTCGCCAATCTTATCCTTCCACGACTATCACTACCGCTTAGTAATAAAGTAAAGCATTACATCGCGATTGCATTGCATACAATAAAGCGACAACCATATGGCTCCTGCCAGTTGCCGATAACTCGGTTACAAAACATGATCATCTCATACAATAAAATTTAGCATCATGTCTTGACCATATCACATCACAACATGCCCTGCAAAAACAAGTTAGACGTCCTCTACTTTGTTGTTGCAAGTTTTACGTGGCTGCTACGGGCATAAGCAAGAACTCATCTTACCTACGCATCCAAACCACAATGATAGTTTGTCAAATAGACTCCGTTTTAACCTTCTCAAGGACCGGGCGTAGCCACACTCGGTTCAACTAAAGTTGGAGAGACAGTCTTCCGCAAGCCATCTATGTGCAAAGCACGTCGAGGGAACCGGTCTCGCGTAAGAGTACGCGTAAGGTTGGTCCGGATAGTCTCGTCCAACAATACCGTTGAACCAAAGTATGACATGCTGGTAGGCAGTATGACTTGTATCGTCCACAACTCACTTGTGTTCTACTCGTGCAAATAACATCAAACCATAAAAACCTAGGCTCCGATACCACTATTGGGAAACGTAGTAATTTCAAAATTTTCCTACGCACACGCAAGATCATGGTGATGCATAGCAACGAGAGGGGAGAGTGTTGTCTACGTACCCTCGTAGACCGAAGCGGAAGCGTTGACGCGACGTAGAGGAAGTAGTCGTACGTTCTCCTCGCGATCCAACCGATCACAGCACCGTTACTCCGGCACCTCCGAGTTCTTGGCACACGTTCAGCTCGATGACGATCCCCGGGCTCCAATCCAGCAAAGCGTCGGGGAAGAGTTCCGTCAGCACGACGGCGTGGTGACGATCTTGATGTGTTACCGGCGCAGGGCTTCGCCTAAGCACTGCAACGATATGACCGAGGTGGAATTTGGTGGAAGGGGGCACCGCACACGGCTAAGGAAAGATCTCAATGATCAATTGTGTGTCTATGGGGTGCCCCCTGCCCCCGTATATAAAGGAGCCAAGGGGGAGGGGCTGGCCGGCCAAGCCTGGCGCGCCAGGAGAGTCCTACTCCCTCTGGGAGTAGGATTCCCCCCCCCCCCCCAATCCTAGTTGGACTAGGATTCTCCAAGGGGAAGAGAGAGAGAGGGGGCCGGCCACCTCTCCTAGTCCTAATAGGACTAGGGGAAGGGAGGAGGCGCGCAGCCCATGAGGGCAGCCCTCTCACCTCTTCACCAAGGCCCATGTTGGCCCATTATGCTCCCGGGGGGTTCCGATAACCCTCCCGGTATTCCGGTAAAATCCTGATTTCACCTGGAACACATCCGATGTCCAAACATAGGCTTTCAATATATCATTCTTTACGTCTCGACCATTTCGAGACTCCTCGTCATGTCCGTGATCACATCCGGGACTCCGAACTCCTTCGGTACATCAAAATGCATAAACTCATAATAACTGTCATCGTAACGTTAAGCGTGCGGACCCTACGGTTCGAGAACAATGTAGACATGACCGAGACACGTCTCCGGTCAATAACCAATAGCGGGACCTGGATGCCCATATTGGCTCCTACATATTCTACGAAGATCTTTATCGGTCAGACCGCATAACAACATACGTTTGTTCCCTTTGTCATCGGTATGTTACTTGCCCGAGATTCGATCGTCGGTATCCAATACCTAGTTCAATCTCGTTACCGGCAAGTCTCTTTACTCGTTCCGTAATACATCATCTCGCAACTAACTCATTGGTTGCAATGCTTGCAAGGCTTTATGTGATGTGCATTACCGAGAAGGCCCTGAGATACCTCTCCGACATTCAGAGTGACAAATCCTAATCTCGAAATACGCCAACCCAACAAATACTTTCGGAGACACCTGTAGAGCACCTTTATAATCACTCAGTTACGTTGTGACGTTTGGTAGCACACAAAGTGTTCCTACGGTAAACGGGAGTTGCATAATCTTGTAGTTAAAGGAACATGTATAAGTCATGGATAAAAGCAATAGCAACATACTAAACGATCGGGTACTATGCTAATGGAATGGGTCATGTCAATCAGATCATTCAACTAATGATGTGATCTCGTTAATCAAATAACAACTCTTTGTTCATGGTTAGGAAACATAACCATCTTTGATTAAAGAGCTAGTCAAGTAGAGGCATACTAGTGACACTCTGTTTGCCTATGTATTCACACACGTATTATGTTTCCAGTTAATACAATTCTAGCATGAATAATAAACATTTATCATGATATGTAAGGAAATAAATAATAACTTTATTATTGCCTCTAGGGCATATTTCCTTCAGCTGCCCCCTTGACGACCCGCGTGGTGCTGAACTCCAGCAGGAACGCCTGCAGTTCGATGTTCCACTCAGCAACCCTCCCGACGACGTACGGGCCCCGGAGTACCTTCTCTAGGGGTTAGGCTGAGACGACCTTGATGGGATAGCCTTGAAAATAGTAGCGCAACTTCCTGGAAGCAATGAGGAGTGCCAGCAGCAGCTTCTGGGGCATGGGGTAGCGCGAGCGAGCGTCGCGGAGCATGGTGCTGACGAAGTACACGGGATGCTCCACGAGGGTTGGTGATGCGGGATCCTCAGGCGGTTCTGATGGCTCAGGTGCTTTACATAGATCGGCGGGGTCGCCAGTCGTTGCGGCCGTGTCGGCTCCGGAGGTCGTGTCGTGAGGCAGCGGAGTTCCGGAGGGCATCGGGTCGTTCCGCGAGCTCTGGCCCCTGACCCTTTCCTCTCGTGCCACTACCAGCGCCGCGCTGGCGGAGTGAGGCGTAGCAGCGAGATAAAGGATCAAGGGCTCCTGAGGCCTTGGCGCCACCATAACCGGCGGGCTGGTGAGGTACTTCCTGAGATCTTGGAAGGCAGCGTCGACCTCCGGAGTCCACTCAAAAGGCCCCTTCCTCTTCATGAGCTTGAAGAAGGGGAGGGCGCGCTCGCCGAGCTTCGAGATGTAACACCTCAAGGACGTCACACATCCCGCAAGTTTCTGCATTTGCTTCAGGGTCGTGGGCGGCTTCATTCTCTCGATGGCTTTGACCTTTTCCGGGTTGGCTTCAATGCCCCGGTGCGAGACCAGGAATTCCAGCAGCTTGCCCGAGGGGACCCCAAACACACATTTTTCCGGGTTGAGGCATAAGTTCACCTTGCGCAGGTTGGCGAACATTTCCTCCAAGTCCCCGATACGGGTCTTGGCCTCCTTGGACTTGACCTCAATGTCGTCGATGTAGGCCTCTGCGTTCCTCCTGAGCTGAGGGCCGATGGTGATGTGCATCAGCCGCTGGAAGGTGGCGCCTGCGTTCCTCAGCCCGAAGGGCATGCAGATGTAGCAATAGGTCCTACATGGGGTCAGGAACAACGTCTTCTATACGTCTTGTACTACCATTTTGATCTGGTGGTAGCCCGAGAAGGTGTCGAGGAAGCAAAGCATGTCGCACTCGGCCGTTGAGTCCACGATTTGGTCGATGCGAGGGAGAGGGAACGGGTCCTGAGGGCAGAACTTGTTGAGGCTCGTGAAGTCGACGCACATGCGCTCTTTGCGTCCTTTCTTCGGGACGATGACGGGGTTGGCCAACCATTCTGGGTGGTCCACCTCCCGGATAACGCCTGCTTCTTCCAGCTTTCGGACCTCTTGGACGGTGAAGGCCTGCTTTTCCGGAGCCTGCCGCCGCGCCTTTTGCTTGATAGGTCGTGCGTTCGGGCACACCGTGAGGTGGTGTTCGATGACGTGCCTAGGCACCCCGACCAAGTCGGTCACCTTCCATGTGAACATGTCCTTGTTCGCCTTGAGGAGTGGTGTAGCGGGCCGCTCCCCAGTGGCCGGGCCGGCGATGGGGTTGTCGACGAGAAGGACGAAGCGACCGTGAGCGACATGGTCCGCCGATGCCGCCCGGGCAACGGGAATGGCTCCAGCCTCCGCGCGGATGCAGCAGGCAGGTGTCGCCATGGCGACGCAGAGCAGAAGGGGGAGGCGAGGTCATCGGAGAGGCGAGATATCGACACGCCCCCTACCTGGCGCGCCAATTGTCAGATTTCGGGCTTCGCAAAACCCTTAAGATTCGAACACAGGGGCGTGACGAAGATCTCTCCCACTACACGCCTACCTAGAGCCTCGCTCTTCTCCTGGTGGTGAGAATGGAATGCAAGCAAGCAAGCAAGTAGAGCACACAAGAGTTTACCCAGGTTCAGGCCAGCTTGCGGTGTAAAACCCTACGTCCAGCTTTAGTGGATTGGCCTTGCGAGGGCTTGAGTATGAACAAGTACAGTGGTTTCCTGAGCTCAGGAGGCGAGCTCAAGATGGGTGAGGGAGCGGATGTTCTTGCTCCTTTGCTATGATAAGTCCCAATGGGTTGGTCCCCTTTCTATGCTAGGAACCCTAGCTACTTATATAGGCGGCCAGGGTCCTCTTCCCCCGAAATGGTGGGAAGGGAATCCCACAACGGCCATTTGAGCAGGAACACAAGGACGCTCCTATCCTGACAAAAGGTGGTCTTCGCCTGCAAAGAGGGCAGGCAGTGACGCGGTGGTGGGCTCGGCGATGACATCCTTCCTGTCGTCCTTGCGGTCTTCGGTCTTGTTGCACCAAAGGGGAAACCTTTGCCTGGCCCCTCGGGAACCTGCGCCTGTACGGCCCCCCTTGCACCGATATGGCAACTGCGCCCGCTGGCATGGTTCGTTATGGCTTGCGTCACTGCCTCCTCCGGAGGCAGCCCTTGCCTTGAGATCTCCGCCCTCCCGAAGCATCCTAGCCGAGGCCACTCTTGGTAGAGGTCTTGGTTGCTTCTCCGGAGCAACCTAGGTGAGGCCGCTCCCTGAGGAGGTCTTGGTCGTTCTCCTCGTGATGGCTGGCCTCCTCGCGAGGGTCTTGAGCAACTGGTCGATCAGCCAGGCTCTACTGGGCCGTACCAGGAACGCGACGTGGGCCGCAGGCAGGCAAGTCTGGGTACCCTGGTTCCCAGTACGCCGACAGGATTATGCGATATGCAAAAGAAAAAGGATGTGGACAATGATGTGGTCAAGATGAAATTATTACTGTTTTCTTTGCGTGATTCTGCAAAAATTTGGTTCTCTTCTTTGCCTCACAATAGTATCAATTCTTGGAATAAGTGCAAAGATGCTTTTATCACTAAGTATTTTCCGCCCGCAAAAATAATTTCCCTTAGAACCCAGATCATGAATTTCAAGCAACTTGAACATGAGCATGTTGCACAATCTTGGAAAAGGATGAAAATGATTCTAAGGAGTTGCCCAACTCATGGGTTAAATCTTTCCACAAAATGATGCTAAGGATGAAAGTTTTATGCGAGGTTGAATTTTTTTTATCGAAATATTTTTGATTCCGCCGCGGGTGGAACTTTCATGGAAATTACTTTGGTTGAAGCCACCAAATTGCTTGATAATATCATGGCAAATTATTCACAATGGCATACCGAAAGAGCTCCTACTAGTAAAAAAGTTAATTCGGTTGAAGAAATATCTTCTTTGAGTGATAGAGTTGATGCTCTTATGAAATTGGTTGCTACTAAAAGTGCTCCTATTGATTTTAATGATATGCCTTTGTCTACTTTGATTGAGCAAAATAGTGATGCCATTCATGTGAATTTTATTTCTCGCAATAATTTCAACAACAATGCTTATAGAGGAAATTTTAATCCTAGGCCTTTTCCTAGTAATTCCTCTAATAATTATGGTAATTCCTATGGAAATCAATATTATAATAATATAGGAACACCTCTGATCTTGAGAATAATTTTAAAGAATTTATCAACACGCAAAAAGTTTTCAACACTTCCATAGAAGAAAAGTTGAATAAGATTGATGATTTGTCTAGAAGTGTTGATAGAATTGCTCATGATGTGGAAAATCTCAAGATAAAATTTTTTGTGCCTAAAGTTGATGAATCAATTAAATCTCTTTATGTTTCTATGGATGAAATTAAGAAAAGAACTGCTATGCTTAGAGCTAAAAGAGAATTTTTTAGAGAAAGCTTTTTCTAGGGATTATTCTTGCAAAAATGATGAAGATCTTAAAATTATTGGTGTTTCTTCTATTGATTCCTTGTTTAGTAAAGTTAACAATGATGAAAAATGGACTGGACAAGAGTCAACTTTAGGTAGAAGGCATCCCAATATTTCAGAGGGTGAAAATCTTGTTCTGAAAATTGATAAAAGTGCGTTTGAAGAGGTCAAAACTTTAGTTAGTGATGCACCCACTATTTTGGATTACAAAGATTTTAATTATGATAGTTGCTCTTTGAGTGATTGTATTTCTTTGTTGCAATCCATGTTGAATTCACCCCATGCTTATGAACAAAACAAAGCTTTTACTAAACATATTGCTGATGCTATGATGAAAGCTTTGGAAGAAAAGTTAGAATTAGAAGTTTCGATTCCTAGAAAATTGCAGTGATTAGTGGGAACCTACTATCAAAGTCAAGATTAAAAATTATGAGTGTTTCCGAAATATTTATGTGATGTGCTTGGTCTTACCAATCTTGAAGAATGTTCCTTGAATTTGCACTTGGCGGATTCTACTATTAAAAAGCCTATAGGAAGAATTAATGGTGTTCTTATTCTTGCAAACAGGAACTATGTGCCCATAGATTTTATTGTTCTTGATATTGATTGCTATCCCTCTTGTCCAATTATTCTTGGTAGATCGTTTTTACGCACTATTGGTACCGTGATTGATATGAAAGAAGGCAATATCATGTTCCAATTTACTTTGAGAAAGGGTATGGAACACTTTCCTAGAAAAAAAATCAGGCCACCTTATGAATCAATCATGAGGGCATCCTATGGATCTCGAACCAAAGATGACAAAACTTAGATCCTTGCCTTACGCCTAGCTAAGGGCGTAAAACTATAGCGCTTGTTGGGAGGCAACCCAATGAATAAAATTGATTTTTCCTTTTTGATTTCTCTTCTTGTGTGTTTACACAATTATGCTATTTGTATGATTGTGCTTTTTATGTTGCAATTAGTGTTTGTGCCAAGTAAAGCCTTTACGATCTTCTTGGGTGATAGTTGTTTGATCTTTCTAAAAAAGACAGAAACTTTGTGCTCACGAAAATAATTTTCATAAATCACAGAAAAGAGCTTTTGCCCTGATTAGTTTTGCAAAAGATTAATATACAAATTACCCTCGCCATCCTAATTTGGTAGAATTTTTGAAGTTACAGAAGTATTCGCTAAAGACAGATTACTACAGACTATTATGTTTTGACAGATTCTGTTTCCTTTGTGTTGTGTGCTTATTTTGATGGCTCTATGGTTTTCTTTGATGAATTTTGCCATAGAAAAGTTGGAATACAGTAGATATAATACAAAAACAAAAGTTGAATTTGTTTGATACAACACTTATAGTAGTGGTTTACTTTCTTATACTAACGGATCTCATGAAGGTTTTGTTGAGTTTTGTGTGATTGAAGTTTTCAAGTTTTGGGTTATCTTACGATGGATGAAGGAAGGATTTAAGAGCCTAAGCTTGGGGATGCCCCATCATCCCAAGATATTATCCAAGAATGAGCAACCAACTAAGCTTGGGGATGCCCCCGAGTGGCATCCCCGCTTTCTTCCAACAACTATCGGTATTTTGCTCGAGGCTATATTTTTGTTCGTCACATGATATATGTTTTGCTTGGAGTGTCTTGTATGATATGTGTCTTTGCTTGTTTTATTGTTTGTTTTAAGTCATCAATCCTTGCTGGACACACCTATTTGAGAAAGCCAAAATTATATCATGACTTGTTAGAATTTCTCTCTATGCTTCACTTAAATCTTTTATGAGCTAGGACTTGCTCTAGTGCTTCACTTAAATCTTTTTGAGCATGGTGTGCTTTGTTATCTTTGAAGAAATGCTCTCTTTCTTCACTTAGATTTATTTGAGAGTTAGTAAAATTTTGAAGAAATGCTCTCTGGATTCACTTAGATTTATTTGGGAGTTAGTAAAATTTTGAAGAAATTCTCTCTTGCTTCACTTAAATTATTTTGAGAGAAAGAAAATTTGTTATGCTCATGATCTTCAGTCATATTTGTTTGAGCTTATGGAAAGCAACTCATGAAAATTAGTCCCAAAGTGATAGATATCCAAGAAGGATAAAGAAAAGAATGTCATGAAGATCATTGGACAAAATAAACTTGATTCTTAGTAACAGTTTTGAGATATGATGATGTGATATGTAAGTTATGTTGATGAGTAATTGTGCTCTAGTAAGAATATTGGCGTTAAGGTTTGTGATTCCCTATACATGCACGAAAGTCAATAATCATGCAATGAAAATTATATCCTACTTGTGGTGCATTATTCGGTGTTCATTATGCTTAATGCTTGCTTATGAGATTATTCGTTTCTTGGTTGGTCGCTTCTCAATCTTTTTGCTAGCCTTCACTTTGCACCAAGTATGATTCTACTTGTGCATCCAAAATCCTTTAAAACTGTTTTGCCACATGAGTCCACTATATCTACCTATATGCGGTATTCTTTTGCCGTTCTAAGCAAATTTGCATGTGCCATCTCTAATTTTCAAACTAAACTTCTCTTTTGTGGATTTGTTTCTCTCGCAGAACGGTAACAGGTGGCTAATATTTTCCATGCTGGATGTGTTATTCTCACGATGAGTGTTTATTCACTTGTCATTGCACGAGAGTAAGGCAATGGTCTTAGGGATGCCCAGTCCCGAAATGCAAAAATGAATTTACTTTATGTTGTCAAATAATAAATTCCTTGGAAAGTGTTGGTACGGAAGGCACCCATGGATACGGCTAGCCATGGAAAGTGAAAGAATGGTGGAAAAAGGAATAAACTTTATTTTCTATTTGGGAACCGCCTATGGCATATCTATCATGGAAAGTGTTCGTAGTTCTGCGTCATTTTCGTTGGTGGGATGGATACACCTCCCAAAATGTTTTTATCTCAAATTTTTCGCTTTGAGCTCTGGCACCTCTACAAATCCCTACTTCCCTCTGCGAAGGGCCTTTCTTTTACTTTATGCAATTTTTATTTTGAATTTGAGTCTCCATCTTCTCTTACAAAAGCACCAACTAGGAGGCAATATGATCATGCGCAAGTATTGGGTGTAGTTAATATTCGAGTGTGTTTCATGAATGGATCAATGTTTGAGCATGATGGGATAGGGATAACTTATTTTAGCGTTGATATTTTGAAAGACATGGTTGCTTGTTGATATACTTGAGTATCTAAATTATTATGTCAAAACTAGACTATTGCTTTGAATCACATAAAAGTTCAAATGTCCATGCTATAAAGAAAATAATATGATATGACTTGATGAACAACACTCCACATCAAAAATTCTGTTTCTATCACTTACCTACTCAAGGACGAGTAGGAGTTAAGCTTGGGGATGTTGATACGTCTCCAACGTATCTATAATTTTTTATTGTTCCATGCTGTTTTATTATCAATCTTGGATGTTTTATAATCATTTTATATCATTTTTGGTACTAACCTATTTTATAACAACATGGAACAATAAAAAATTATAGATACATTGGAGACATATCAATTACCAAAACCAAATATGGGGGCACCACATGTTCTTTAAGCAAGGCAACAGGGTGCGCCCAGGGGGTAAGGCGTGCCCTGATGCCTTGGGGGCCCCGTGTGGCTTCATCTGACCTAATTCCACTTCTATAAATTCTCAAATATTGGGAAAACCCTAGAGACACACACGAAACAACTTCTGCCTCAAGCTTATGTTCTTCTGTGATCCCATCTGGAGACCTTTTCCGGTACTATGTCGTAGGGGGAATCAATCACGGAGGGCTTCTACATCAACCTTGCTGCCCTTCCGATGATGTGTGAGTAGTTCACCATAGACCTACGGGTCCATAGCTAGTAGCTAGATGGCTTATTCTCTCTCTTTGATCTTCATTACAATGTTCTCCATGATCTTCATGGAGATCGATTCGATGTAATCTTCTTCTGCGGTGTGTTTGTTGGGATGCAATGAATTGTGGGTTTATGATCAGATTATTCATTGAAAGTAATTGAGTCTTTTCTGAACTTTATTATGCATGATTGTCGGTGTCAAAACCGGCGGATCTCGGGTAGGGGGTCCCGAACTGTGCGTCTAGGCGGATGGTAATGGGAGACAAGGGACACGATGTTTTTACCCAGGTTCGGGCCCTTTCGATGGAGGTAAAACCCTACTCCTGCTTGATTAATATTGATGATATGGGTAGTACAAGAGTAGATCTACCACGAGATCAAGGAGGCTAAACCCTAGAACCTAGCCTATGGTATGATTGTTGTTCTGTTCTTCGTCCTACGGACTAAAACCCTCCGGTTTATATAGACAGGAGAGGGCTAGGGTTACATAGAGTCGGTTACAATGGTAGGACATCTTCAATCTTGTATCTTCATAGTCCAGGAGTCCGGCTATCCGAACACCCCCTAATCCAGGACTCCCTCAATGATTATTATAGCTGTGTATTTCTCTGGTCTATCTATTTGGTTTGGCCAACTAGATTGATTTATCTTCAGTGGGAGAGGTGCTTTGTAATGGGTTTAATCTTGCGGTGTCCTCACCCAGTGACAGTAGGGGTAGCGAGGCACGTATTTGTATTGTTTCCATTAAGAGTAAAATGACGGGGTTTCATCATATTGCTTGGTTTTATCCTATCTACATCATGTCATCTTGCTTAAAGCGTTACTCTGTTTGTCATGAACTTAATACCATTGATGTAGGCAGGAGTCAGTCGATTGATGGAGTAATAGTAGTACATGTAGGCAGGACCGATGTCTACTTTGTCATGGACGTGATGCCTATATACATGATCATTCCATGAATAACGTCATAACTATAAGCTTTTCTATCAATTGCCCACCAGTAATTTGTTTACCCACCGTATGCTATGTTTCGAGAGAGAAGCCTCTACTGAAAACTATGGCCCCCGGGTCTACTTTAAACATATTACTAAAACAAAAAATACCTCACTGCAATTTATTTACTTTTATTTTACTTTGCAATTATATATTTACCACTACCAGATATGATCCTTGCAAGTAACGAGTTCAAGGGGATCGACAACCCTCTTGCCCATGTTGGGTGCAAGTATTTGCTCTTGACTGTGCAAGTGCTATTCACTAGGATTTGTGTGGTTCTCCTATTCATTCGATAACCTTGGTTATCACTAAGGCAACAGTACAAAAATACAAGAATAAAGTAAATAAAGTAATTGCAAGATTAAATTGTATGGTGATAGATAGATAGATCGACCAAAAAATCAAAATAAAATAAATAAAGTAAAATTGCAGCAAGGTACTTTTAGGATTTTTAATATATGATAAAGGTAGACCCGGGGGCCATAGTTTTCACTCGAGGCTTCTCTCTTGAAAATAGCATACGGTGGGTAAACAAATTACACTTGGGCAATTGATAGAAAAGCAAATAATCATGACAATATCCAATGCAATGATCATGTATATAGGCATCACGTCCAAGACAAGTAGACTGACTCCTGCCTGCATCTACTACTATTACTCCACACATCAACCGCTATCCAGCATGCATCTAGAGTATTATGTCCATAAAGAACGGAGTAACGCCTTAAGCGAGATGACATGGTGTAGACAAAGTAAACTCATGCATGAATAAACCCCATCTTTTTATCCTTAATAGCAATGATACAATACGTGTCATGTCCCCTTCTGTCACTGGGATTGAGCACCGCAAGATCGAACCCATTACAAAGCACATCTCCCATTGCAAGATAAATGAATCGAGTTGGCCAAACCAAATCAATAGATCGAAGAGAAATACAAAGCTATAATGATCATGCATAAAAGAGTTCAGAGAAAACTCAAATAATATTCATGGATAATCTGATCATAAACTCACAATTCATCATATCCCAACAAACACACCCCAAAAAGTGATTACATCAGATATAACTCAAAGAACATCGAGGAGAACATTGTATTGAAGATCAAATAGAGAGAATAAGCATCTAGCTACTAACTATGGACCCGTAGGTCTATGGTAAACTACTCACACATCATCAGAAGGGCAACAAGGTTGATGTAGAGTCCCTCCGTGATTGATTCCCCCTCCAGCAGAGTGCTGGAAAAGGCCTCAAGATGGGATCTCTCGAGAACAGGAACTTCTAGCGGCGGAAAAAGTATTTCATGGACTCCTCTGTTGGTTTCCCGATTTTATAGAATTTATAGATGCGAAGTTAGGTCAAACAGAGCCACATGGGCCCCAGGAGCCACCAGGGCGCGCCCTACCCCCCTGGGCGTGCCCTGGTGCCTCGTGGGCCACTGCTCCATCTTTTCGTCCCCTCCCAAAGCTTCTAGGGTCTCTTATGTCTAGAAAAAAATCTCCAAAAAGTTTCGTGGCATTTGGACTTCTTTTGGTACTGATATTCTTAAAAACCAAAAATAGGCAAAAAAACAACAACTGGCACTGGGCACTAAGTTAATAGGTTAGTCCCAAAAAATGATATATAATTGCTTGTAAGTGTATATAAAACATCCAAGATTGATACTATAATAGCATGGAACAATCAAAAAATATAGATACGTTGGAGACGTATCAGGCACCCCCAAGCTAAACATAATTTTTGATGTGGAATGCTACCTATCATATTCATCATATAATATTTTGTTTTTTGGCATGGACATTTGGACTTGAATGATTCAAAGCAATAGTCTATAGTTTGACATGAAGACATAAATGCTCAAGCATACTAACAAGCAACCATGTCTTCCAAAATATCAATGCTAAAGAAAGTTATCCCTAGCCCATTATGCTCAATCATTGATCCATTCATGAAACACACTCAATATTAGCTACACCCAATGCACAAGTATGACAATAGTGCTCCCTAGTTGGTGCCTTGCAAGAGAAGATGGAGACTCAAAATAAAAATAAAAATTGCATAAAAGTAAATAGATAGGCCCTTTCGCAGAGGGAAGCAGAGATGCCAAAACTCAAAGCTTAAATTAGAGAGATGAAATTATTTTGAGATGCATGCTTTTCCTGTCAACAAAAACGATCGAGAATCCCCAATATCTTCCATGCTAGACACATTATAGGCGGTTCACAAACAGAAATAAAGTTTATTTCCTTTCCACCATTCTTTCACAATCCATGGCTAGCCGTATCCACGTGTGCCTTCGATACCAACACTTTCCAAGGAATTAATTATTATCATCATACTATTATTATTTTTCATTTCGGGACTGGGCATCCCTATTCCGCCACTTCCTCGTGTAATAACAAGTGAATAAACACTCATCATGAGAATAACCCACCTACCATGGAAAATATTGGCCACCCCTGCCGCTTCATGAGCGGTACGGGCACGCAAAATAGAAAACTATTTTGAAAGATTAGAGTTGGCACATGCAAATTTACTTGGAACAACATGGAAATACCGCATATAGGTAGGTATGGTAGACTCATTTGGCACAACATTGGGTTTAAGGAATTGGGTGCACAAGCAACATTCCTGCTTAGTACAAATGAAGGATAGAAAGAAGGTTGAGAGGCGACCAACCGAAAAGCAAACACGGTCATAAAAATGCATTGAACATAACTAACACGGAATAATGCACCGTAAGTAGGATATAACTTTGTTGCATTACTATTGACTTTACGTGCATGCATAGGGAATCACAAACCTTAACACCAATATTCTTACTAAACCACAATTACTCACTAACATGACTTACATATTATCATCTTCATATCATAGAACTATTGCAAGGAATCAAAGTTAGCATATCCAATGATCTTTCATGAAAGTTTTTATTATATCCCTCTTGAATATTCATCACTTTGGGACCAAATTCATATCTTGTGCAAATTACCGTTACTATTATCAACACTCAAAAATATATAAGTGAAGCATGAGATTGCAAATATTTCTTCAAAATTTAATCACTCTCATGCTCAAAAAGATATAAGTGAAGCACTATAGCAACTTCCTAGCTCAAAAGATTTAAGTTAAGCACATAGAGTATTGTAACAAATCATGATAAATTTGTAGATCTCTCAAATAGGTGTGTCTAGTAAAGATGGTTGTGACAAACTAAAAAGAAAACAAAGCAAAGACTCATATAATACACGACGCTCCAAGCAAAACTCATAATATGTGACAAATAAGAATATAGCTCCAAGTAAAAGTACCGATGGTCGGTAGAAGAAAGAGGGGATGCTTTCTGGGGCATCCCCACTCTTATTTGCTTGGGAGTACTTGAATATTACCTTGGGGGTGCCTCGGGCATCCCCAAGAGTTGGCTCTCGCCACTCCTTATGCCTTCATCCATCATGATCTCACCAAAAACTTGCAAACTTCAATCACACAAAACTCAATAAAACGTTCGTGAGACCCGTTAGTATAATAAAGCAAATCACTACTTTAAGTACTGTTGCAAACCCATTCATATTTTATTACTACATTATACCTAATGTATTCTAACTTCACCATGGCTTATACCCCCCCGATATAATCCATAGATTCATCAAAACAAGCAAACAACGCAATGAAAACATAATCTGTCAAAAATAGAACAGTATGTAGTAATCTGAACATTGACCATACTTTGTTAACTCCAAAAATTCTGGAAAAATTGGGAAATGTGGGAAATTTGTATATCAATCATGTGTAAAAAACCCAGAATTTATCACGATCCAGCAATTTTTAACAATTCTGCTACTAGACGCAAAAGTTTTTGTTTTTGCACAGAATCAAAGCAGCTATCATCCAAATCATCCCAAAGGCTTTACTTGGCACAAACACTAATTAAAACACAAAACACAATCATATTAGTAGCATAATTGTGTATACACAAGAAAACAGAAAAACAAACACGAAAATTAAGATAACTATTGGGTTGCCTCCCAACTAGTGCTATTGTTTTACGCCCCTAGCTAGGCATAATGCATAGGCTCAAGTATTGTCATCTTTCTTCTCCTTTCCTAAGGATGTGTTCTCACCGGGAGGCTTTTTAAAGATAATATGAAGCACACCATCCATGGGTATTTTAGCATTACTAAGTTGACCATCTTCAAATCCCTCTTGATTCCCTTTTACAATCCAAGAATACTATTTTTTAATACCATTGAAAACTTGTTGGATTATGTTTAAGGGAGGGACCTCCTTTTTGGTATTCTCATCAAAAGTGTGATCATTGCGAAGTAAATATCTCAACAAATAATCACTATTGTATAAAATATCATCTATCACTGGTTTTTCACGGTTCATACCGCAAAAAACAAAGATCTCTCTAGCTTCTCGCACTATGTATCATATTCATTTATGAGCACAAGGGTATCTCCTTAGCTCTAGGATTTTTAATAACTGGCAACTCATAAATCAACTTGCAAGGTAGATGGGTACGGATACATCTTCTCTCAAGTTTAAGAACAAGTGCAGAAATAGCTTTGGCATAATTTTTGGTTCTTTTAAGTATACACTACAAAAAAATACACTTCCGTGATGATATGTGTTTGTCATAGTAGGTCGCGTTTTCTGTCATGCATGTACATCCATGACAAATTTATGGCAGAATCAAGATAGTCATACATGTGATGTCATAGAAGTGTTCCATGACATTGCCAAAATTATCATCACGAAAGTGTCCACTTCCATGATGATAAATCGTGCGTCACAGAAGTGCTTTCGTCAAGGGTGACCGACACGTGGCATTCACCGTAGCGGAACGCCGTTAAGCTATCGGGTCGGATTTTGGATCCGATAACCCGTTAACAGCCACGACCAATGCCGATTTTCCACGTGTAAAATTCTCACTGGTTGACGGATCCACGCGTTAGCTCCACGTTGGCACAGGTGTCACTCATCCAACGGTCGAGATGGGCCTATGATATGTTGACACGTGGACCGGCCCAAAAGTGGCCCACAAAGTTTAAATGGGCCGGCCCAACTGAAGGCCAATAAGATTTAGCGGACCATAATGGGCCAGCCCAGCTAAAGGCCTACAAAATTTAGCGGACCATAATGGGCCGGCCCAGCTAAAGTCCCACATGATTTTGCAGACCATAATGGGCCGGCCCAGCTAAAGGCCCACAAGATTTTGCGAACCACAATGGGTCGGCCTAGCTAAAGGCCCACAAGATTCTGCCGACCATAATGGGCCGTCCAAGCTAAAGGCCCAAGATTCTATGTCAAATCGGCCCATCAACGGCCTGTCCTAAACTTGTCATCAATGCGGCCCATGGTCACTTCTGGCCCGTTAACAGTCCGCTAAGTAATTGGGCCGAATTACGGCCCGGTGTATTTTCGGCCTGTTAAAGGTACGGCTTCATTTGGCCCATTTACAGGCCATCAAAACTTTTGGCCCATAAACGACCGTGAAGGATTTGGGTCATATTCGGGCATGTCTGACATTCGGCCTGTTAGAGGCCCACTATAGCTTTGGGCCACTTTCGGCCAGTTGTCATTTTCGGCCTGTTAACGGCGGACGTAAACCATGTGCCATATGTGGCCCAACGTCATATCGGGCCCATTAACGGCCCATATAAAAATGACGATAATCTAGCCTGACCAAAGTTTCGGCCTGTTAAAGGCCCGTGTATTAGGTCGGCGCATTTACGGCCCGTCTGAATTTCGGCCTGTCAAAGATCCGCATCGTAAATGGGCCACCATTTCGGCCTGCTAAGTCCAGTGGGTTATTTGGCACAATCAGGGCCCAATCTTACTTTCGGTCTATTAAAGGCCCATGTTTTTATGGGCTCGAGATATTTACACCTGTAAACGGCCTATTTTTACTGAGGGCCCAAATTATGTTTAGGCCTGTTAAAGGCCCACTATGGGCACATGCCTACCAGAAAAATATAAAAGCTTATGCTGATTTAGGCCCAGATATTTTTAGTGGGCTACATGCCAATTTCTGCCCGTAATCGTTTTTAGCCCAATTGGAATGGGCCCGACGAATGTTGGCATGTTGGGCTCCTATGAAGCTTTCGGCCGAATACATTACTAAGATAAACCTCCACTATACAAAAATAGCGTCGTAATTACTGCAGCCTGAGGCAGCATCATAAATGTTGTATCACAACAAAATAAATTCCAACCATACAACAAAAGGCCTGTTGGCATAAAGTTTACAGTCCTTCCAGATAAAAGCACCATCAGATGTATAGAAGCACAGATCATTTGACCTAAGTGCTAATGTTTCAGGCTATAGAATCTGATCGAGCAGCACGATCTCCACCTTTTTCCGCCATTGCTCTTGAACAACGAAGCGAATGTCTGATAGTCTGGTTTCAAAGCCATTCATATCTTGACGACATTTCTCAACCACTATTCTTGTTTCCTAAACAACGTCCATTAGGGATTGGACTTGTGTCTGGAGCACAGATATATCACTCTGTCTAGCAGGAAGATTTTGTTGAGTAGGCGATTTGGACGAGGTTACCTCGACAACCAACCCAGAATTACGCAGGAAGGTGCTTTTTGCACTGTTAGTGGAGAGATACTGACGCACTGCAGCAAGAGGTGACATTGTGCCTGTAGTAGCCTCGTCACCTTCAGGTGGTTGTGGCTGTTCAATCATTTGTTCCATAGCTTCCTGAAAGTTTGAACTTGTAGATTAGTGTACCAGATAAGTTACTAATGTGACAAAAACAAACAAAGTAGGTTAAACGTTTATACATAACTTATTTTGGTGAACTACTGTAATACATTAGCATGTATTGTAGTGCCAAATACATAATAAAATCACTTTCGGAACATATGTCCATGTAGCATGCCTACTGTATTGTCTATTTCCTCACATTCGTTGACATCTAAGGATAAAGAGACATGGTTTAAAGTAGGATGAACATAGTATGACATCATTCATATCATGGGCAAACAGATATAAAACAAACAGGCTATTTTATCATTGTGTGTGCACGTGAACATAACAACTAGATTACAGATCAAGACCAAAAGAATATCCTTCATTTGTTTTAAACCATGTAAGGTGAAATGATACGTTAAGAAAAATGTGAATAAAAGTGAACAGAGTAACTAACATTGGCTGCAAACCAAGTAGTTAAATGAACACATCACAGTACCAATCAGTTCAAGGCAGGAGGAGTAAGGACTTACAACAGCGGCTTGAACTGGTGTGCTCATGCCCTTCATCTTGCTGGTGTGGCAATCCTTGAAGATTTGCACTGCATTTGGTTCAGGTTCCTTTTGGTCCGCACGGTATTTCCTCTGTATTTGGAACAAGTCAATATAGATACGATAATATGGCACAAATAAAGAAGGAAGTAGCAGCTATTTACAAGAGCCTCGCAGTGTGCAATATAGCTACGAGATCCTATTGTCTGCTGGAATTTCACTTTAGAATGGTTGGTTTTGTTCTTCAAACAGTTAGCCTAGAATAAGATACACTTGGAAGGCACATACATAAATACAAGTTCAATATGTGGTCTGATCAAATACATATAGCCTACCTGATACTTTGGATCAGACCAGTGTTTAACGAGGGTTGTCCAGTCTTCATGTGTAATATATTCCACTGGAGATGTTTGGGCGATTTCATTGTTAGCCTTGCCTTCAAAGTGAGATTTTCTAAGGTGGTACCGATACTGTCGCAGAGCAGACTGAAAACATTAGTGCATGCTTGTTTAGTTGCATCATCTTTCAGATCCAACTTGAACCTCATCTGTTGAAAAAAGAATGTGAGTCTTATTAGGAGGAAGCTAGAAAGTATGAATAACATTACTTATGGATAAATGGTCAAGGAAGGTGTTAAATTGGGTGTTGTGTTTCTCATTCCTGTACTGGATCCACGTTGGGAGGATACGTGCATGACACCTAACGGCAACGTCTGCCTCTAATACTAACTTGGCTGACTCTGTAGCATCACGTGGCCTTTTTAAACCTGCCTCAAAATGGATCTCCATTCTTCCTCCTTTAGATTTTGTTAATCTGTCAAGCATTATCCCTGATGTCTGTTTCCGCTTGCGCTGTGGTGCTAGTTCAACAATGAATATGGAAAGTGTTAGTGTACATCAAACTGTGAGAGTACATATAAAGGAGCATGCAACTGCAACTTGACTCGGTCAGGCACCATCTTGGTGTTGATGCTCATGAGGTTCATCTAATCTTGCCAAGTCATGTTGTGTTAGCAGTGCTTCAGAAGTAGTGTTAGGTGTGAAGGCAGCTTGGGAACTGGCCAGTTCCGGAGCAAACAAGCGAGTAACTGGTTGAGATGCTGTTACAGTTGAAGCGGATGCTGCAGCTGGTGGAGCAGGTGATATTGTGTTTGTAGATTTAGCCGGTGGACATGGACCTTCTACTGCACTATAAGTACAAGCAGAATCTCAACGGCAGAACCTTTTCCGTTTCACCTCACGAGTAACAGCACTCCCTACTATATTATTTTCCTTGCTCTTTTTTTACTTTGCCATGTCAAGCTGTACCCACAACACAAAAGAATAAAATCACTCTTCAGAACTCATTGATGCATGATACAGACAAGCAATACTTTGATGTAAGACAACCGTATGATGATGAAATATGTAAGAAAAATAGGACGACATGACATATTCACAACTACGATGTGCAAACTAAGCAGAAGGATTTTCAAGAAAACAGAAGTAATGCAAGCTAGACACCATATGAAAGATGCAACCAATATTACTTTGCCAAGTTAAAAGTGTCTTGTCATAAGTGGCAATTCGAAAAATTAGAAGCAGTACAACATAGAAATCAATGCAAGATGCAACCATTATCAAACTGCCATGTTAAAAGCGTCCAATCATGAGTGACTGATGCGGGATACACAACAACAGTACTTTGATGTAAGAACATGGTATGATAGATAGATGCAGTGTATTCTAGACACAGAAAGCCATGTCATATGCACATGTATAACGTATAAACTCAGCAGGTGCAATTTAATCAAAATAGAAGACATACAGGCTAGACAACATATGCAACATGAAACCAATTATCACACTATCAACTTAGAGCAAGCACCTGCGATGGAGGAGTACGAGAGATGAACTCATCATGTAGACTTGGGACTTCAACTTCATTAGCAGTAGCAGTGGAAAATCTAGAGAGACTCTGTTTGCGTCGGTGCGGAGGACCACCAACATCCCCTAACTTACTATTTTCCTTCCTATTTTCTGATATTGCCTTATGAAGTCAAAACCACAAGAAGATGAATAAAATTAGCTCTCCATAACTGGTTGATACATGATACAAACGAACACTACTTTGATGTAAGGCAAGCGCAGGATAGGAGGATGGAATATATACAAAAGAAGATAGTGTTTCATGTTCACACGTATGATAGGAGGATGGAATATGTATGAAAAAACAGTAAGCGGAAGGCATTTCAACAAAATTAGAACAAATGAAAGCTAGGCACCATATGAACATGCAACCAATATCACTCTATCAGGTAAAAAGTGTCTCATCGTAAGTGCTATTTCAAGAAATTAGAAATAGTACAAGCTAGAAGACAATGCAAGATTCAACCTACATCACAGTACCAAGTTAAATGTGTCTTATGGGTAAGTGATCGTTGCAGGTATAAGTTGTAAGCTACGCAGATAAAATTCAACATAATGAGAAGCAATACAAACTATACATCATACGAAAAATGCAACCATGTATAACAGTTCCACGTAAGAGAAAGCACCTGTGATGGTGGAGTACAGGAGATGTGCTCATCATGTACACGTATGTTCTAGAAACAGGAATACGTGTCATATTCATAGGCATTATGTGTAAAGTAAGCAGATGCAATTCAATTTAGAAGCAATACAAGCTAGACATCATACGCAACATGCAACCACATATAATAGTGTCAAGTTAGAGCAAGCACCTGTGATGGTGGAGTAGGGGAGATGTGCTCATCATCTACACAGCTACGTTGACTGTCCAGCCTTGTGTTGTCTTGTGAATCTTGTTGGGAGGATGGCGGAGTAGAATCTGTAGAGACCCCTTGTTTGAGTTGCTTCGAAGGACCACCATCATCCACTGTCGGACTAATTTCCTTCAGCTGTAATGATTTTGCATTGTGAAATCAAACCGATAGGAAAAAGGAATAAAATCCGCTCTTCAGAACTCATTAATGCATGATACTGACGAACACTACTCGGATGAAAGGCAAACACATGATGCGAGGATGGAATATGTATGAAAAACAGGATGGTGTGACATATTCAGACCTATGATGTGGTAACTAAGCAGAAGGCATTTCAACAAATTAGAAGCACTGCAAGCTAGACATCATATGAAAGATGCAACCAATATCACTCTGCCAAGTTCAAACTGTATGGTGTTTCAACAAATTAGAAGCAGTACATGCTAGAAATCATATGCAAGACACAACCAATATCACAGTGGCGACTTAAAGGTGCCTTATCATAAGATATAGTATGTACCAAAAATAGGAAAGCGTGTCATATTCACATGTATCATGTGTAAGCTAAGCAGATGCAGTTTACACTAATTAGGAGCAATACGAGCTAGACACCATATGCAACATGCAACCAGATATCACACTACCAAGTTAGAGCAAGCAACTTGGATGGTGGAGTAGGGGAGAGGAGACTTGGACCTTGTAATGCACTATCAGTACAAGGAGAATCGGTACAGATGCTCCGTTTATGTTGCTGCGGAGGACCACCATTATCGCCTTCCTTACTTTTTTCCTTCCTCTTTCTTGATTTTTCCTTGTCAAGTCAAACCTACAAGAAAAAGGAATAAAATTTGCTCTTCAGAACTCATTGATGCATGATACTGACGAACACTACTTTCATGTAAGGCAGCCGCATGATAGGAGGATGGAATATGTATGAGAAACAGGACGGCGTGACATATTGACATGTATGATGTATAAAGTGTAAACTAAGCACAAGGTGCTTGAACTTGTTAGAATCGACGCAAGCTAGAAACCATATGAAAGATGAAACCAATATCGCTCTGCCAAATTAAAAGGGTGCCCTAACAAATGTATTTGACCAAATTAGAAGCAATACATGGCAACAGGCTAGAAATAATATGCAATATGCAACGAATAAAGGTGACTCATTGTAAGTGATTGATGCAGGATACAGAAGAGAGGTAGTTTCATGTAAGAACAAGGTTAACACATAGATGTCGTGTGTACCAAAAATAGGAAGGCATGTCATATTCACAGGTATAGTGTGTAAACTATGCAGATGCAATTTACCCTAATTAGAAGCATTACAAACTAGACACCGTATGCAACATGCAACCACATATCACACCGCAAAGTTAGAGCAAGAACCTGTGATGGTGGTGTAGGGGATGTGCGGTCTTCAGGTACAGAGCTATGTTCAATATCTTCATTTAGGCTTGCTGTTTCTTGAGAATCATGTGGAGAGGATGAAATTGCATTCTTTATAAGAGTATTGCATCTCATATTAACCAACGCGCGTGACTGTCTCATCATAAGCGATAGACGCAGGATACACAAGAACAGTAGTTTGATGTAAGAACATGGTGTGATAGGCAGATGTAGTACGTACCAAAAACAGGAAGGCGTGTCATATTCACACGTATAATGTGTAAGCCAAGGAGATGCAATTTAAGAAATTAGGAGCATTGATGAGGGATACACAAGAAAAGTAGTTTGATGTAAGAACATGGTTAATAGAAAGACGTAGTATGTACCAAAAACAGGAACGCATGTCATATTCACAGGTATAATGTGTTAACTAAGCAGATGCAATTTACCCTAATTAGAAGCATTACAAGGTAGACACCATATGCAACATGCAACCACATATCACACTGCCAAGTAAGAGCAAGCACCTGCGATGGTGGTGTGGGGGAATTGCGGCGATCAACTAGAGAGCTACGTTGACTATCTTCATTTAGCCTTGCTGTTTCTTGAGAATCATGTGGGGAGGATGACACTGCACTCTTTAAACGAGTATGGCGTCTCACAGTAACCCACCCGGGTGACTGTCTCATCATATGTGATTGAGGAGGGATACAAAAGAGCATTAGTTTGATGTACGGACATGGTTAATAGACATATGTAGTATGTATCAAAAACAGGAAGGCCTGTCATTATCAAAGGTACAACGTGTAAAGTAAGCAGATGCAATTTAACCAAATTGGAAGCAATACAAGCTAGACACCATATGCAACATGCAACCACATTTGACAACGCGAAGTTAAAGCAAGCACCTAGGATGGTGGTGTGTGGCAATTGAGATCATCAACTGCAGAGCTACGTTTACTGTCTCCAACTGCTGACACTGCACCCGTTAGAGCGTTGGAACGCTTAGTGCTTATCTTCGAATTACACTGGAGCAACTTCTGTCTTTTCTTTTCTGCATTCATCAACACTACATCAGAGTCTGAAGTACCCATGCATAAAAAACAATAGTGTGAGTATGGGCGAAGTGTGTGCACAATTAGTACAGTGTAAAGGTAGCAGATAGCAGGTCGGTGAGAAATACATGATGGGAGACATATGATAGCTCTATAACATGCATGGCAACTAAATTACTACAGGATTCTATGAAAATAACAATCGACTGAAAGCAAATAGGTCAGTCCATTTTTTCTGCACCGTCTGATGTACAAAGAACGGGCAGATCGCCTTCATCTACCTCCAGCCAGTCAGTGTTGACGATCTTCCTCGAAACGCCAGCGGCCACCGGCCCCGTATTCCTCCCCTGCCTGCGCCTTCCCCTCGACCTCACTGCACCGCCGTGCTTGGCACCGCCCCCCGGCCATCCATTCAAGCCCCGCCGACCTCCAGATCGGGCGCAAGCAGCTCCTGTGCCCCACACCCCTATGATAGACACCGATGCGCCGCTTCCCCGGGGAATAGGCGGACTAGGTGCTCCGCGCGCCTAAGCGGGTGCTGCTTCTTTTAATTGCGGTTCGACTGACCCTGAATTGAAATCCAAGCGGGCTACTGACCTCTAGCAAAGGTGAAATAGTAAAAGGGAGGAAACCTTGTGCATTTAGTATCACGAAGAAGATGCAGTAAGAAGCGCTCAACTAGCTTCTTTCGTGGGATGAATACGGTGTGAGCGGAGACGTAAGATTTGCACGAATAAGGGAAGAGGAGTACCTCTTTCTGCTGGCAGTGTTGTGTCCTCCTTCTGTTTTTCCGATGATCTTCTTGTTGTTCGCCGGAAACCAGAAGTTGTGGAGGACGGTGCAGCCTTGGACGAACCCATGGCCAAGTTGTTGAGTGTGGTGCGGTGGCCATCTGTCGGCGGCGGGGAAGCAGATCCGAGGCAGCGAACAATGGCATAGCGGGAACAGGTCCGGTGCGGTGGATGGTTGCGACAGTGGAACCGCAGTAGTGAGGCGTAGGACGGCGTGGTTGGAGTGGTTCTGGTACGGTGCACGTCGGCATCGGCGTCGTGGAGGCAGCTCTGCCTCGGCTTCAGCTGCTAAGTCCTTGAGGGCGTTGCGGTTGCGGTTGCGTTGGATGATGACGTCGGGGTACCGGCTCCGGCGTGATGGAGGAGGGCGGCGGTGGATTGGCCTCTATGGGGTGGAGGACGGAGGAGGGTGGGGTTTCGCGGCTGGTGGAGAGGGCGTTTTCACGCCCACGGAGTATGAATGGGAAAACGAAGGGAGGCGGGGAACTAAGGGGGAACAATGTTTCGGTTTGAGACGCGCTTGTTTGAAATTTGGGGAAAGTTACAAACTTTGCCCCCATCTAAAATTTCAGACATATTGCGGGTTGGGGGTAGGACAGTCATGTCAGGTGTCCCAAATGTGGGCGGGATAGATTTCGGCCGAGCGCATGGGTAGGCGCCCACGGCGTATGAATGCTTCTCTGGCGTCTTGGTGAAGTTACAAACCTACCCCGGTTTAGACCTTTGGACATCGAGCCGATAGGCTACACGGCTCAGACTTAGGACAGGAATTTCCTATCACCAAAACATTAGTCTCGCGCGATTTCGAGTGACCAAAGGCCTATTTGGCACTTCGTTCAATATTTGGGAGCAGAAGCATTAACGTTTTCTGTTCTCTTGAATGAACTTTCAGGATTTGTCAAACTTCACAAATCTTTACTCTTGAAAATCCTAAAGCTACGATTATTTTGGAATGGAGGGGGTACATTTGAATAAACATTGTACACGAGTATATATTAAAAAATATGCAACTTACCTCATTCGTGTATGGTTCCAGATATAATCTCCTTGATTGCAAAAAAAATTTAGATATGCGTATGAATATATATAGCATGTTCAAACTCACAACAAAGATTGATGCCCCCTTTTACATCTGATTTACAAATGCCATTATCTCAGGTTCAAATAGAAGAATGCACTTCCTATGAATTCGACTCTTCGAAACCTCCTTTATGTTGAATTCGAAATGTATTCTATTTCGTAGCTAGCAATTTGGAATGTATCCATGCAAGTGACAAATGTATAAAGTGCTTCACACTAACAACATGGAATGCACTAATTAATGTTTATATATGAATTGCAAAAGCATCCATTGCATGTATTTCAAACCGCTCTCACTCTATGGATCGATAATATGAAATAAACGCATGCACATGCTAGAATTCAATTGCAGTTGAAGAAAGAGCCTACTCCTGGTACTGTATATTAGTGATAGGGGTGTGTACAAATTACACGCGAATACCAGGCATTGTGCGTGTGTGTATACTATCGACGAACTAGCCCCCAAGCTTGTATAACATACTAAGGGCCTAGGGTTTCAAATCATATATAGTCGGCTTATCACCAGTGGGGATAGAGTCCTCCGCGACTCTGGTAGCTTCGTGTTGTACGCCGAGTCCTCCACATGGGTCTTCGTATAACACGTCTCGGTCCAACCATATGTGGCGCAGGATGGAACCGACCCATGAGTCTTCATGTTGACCCACCACAACTAGAAATGATGTGCCCACCACACCACACACGCAATCGGCCACTAAGAAAATAAGCATATACAATAGTACAATGGTATCTAGCTCACGATACGTCTCCATATTTTGTTGATGACACTGACGGACTTTGCATTTGATGCGTGCTCCATATTTTGTTGACGACACTTATGGTCATTGTATTTGAAGCGAAAGCACGATATGGTCACTGGACTTCAGAATAAGCTCATCACGGTCACCACATACATTTTGTCGTGCTAACCAACATGTGGTTGAATGGTTAGAGGACAGTGGTTTCTCGAGCCCACCAAGGTTAAAGTCTCGGTGCTCGCATTTATCTTGTGTTAATTTCAGTATTTTCTGGCGATGTACGTTCAGTGGGAGGAGACGTTCTACTCGACTACGAGGCACCTATGGTGACTTCATAAAATCTCAAGATCATATATGCTGGCCCACTCTCTCGAAGGTGCTCATAGGGGTAGGGTTCGCGTGTGTGCGCTTATAGCGGTGAGTGCTTGCGCGTATATATGAGCCCTTGCGTCTATACTGTGTTAAACAAATACATATCATGATTATACGGTCACTGGATCACCCGTACAACTCTGTATTTTGTTGATGACACAATCAATTGACCAGTCAAACGTTCCAGGCGGCGCAACTAGTGTTGCACCATCGGGGCGCGTAATCGTGGGGCCCACCTGTCAGCCCGTATATGAAAGAAAGAAATGGTAGTTTGAGTCTGTACTGTGTTAATAAAATAGGACTACATTTTAGGGTGATCATACGGTCACTGGCTCACCATACAGCTCCGTAATTTGTTGATAACACGATCAATTGACCAGTCAAACGGTCCACATTTAGCAGCGCACATTACCATAGGGCCCACCCGTCAGCGCGTATATGAAGGACATAAATGGTAATAAATTAGTGGTCGGTGGGTATTCGAAGTCGTGAGACCTCTGGTTGGCAGTCACCGGCGGTTGGGGGGCGTTCATTGGGCGGTGGGGTGGGGATCCCCGGAGAAAAAGCTCGGCGAGGGGGGGGAGGGGGGCTGGAGGGATGGTTGGTGCGGCGACGAACCAGCGGTGGGGAGTGGTTTCGGGGAGGGTGGGCCGGCCGCGGGCGGCGGGGGATGGCGGTTCGGCCGGTGGTGGCTGGCGGCTCAGGGGGGTGAAGTTTGATGATAAACTGGAGGCCCTTGATTTCGTATCCAACGGCTAGAAAATCTAATGACCAGAGATGAAGAAGTCAGTCGACTGACGTGTAGCCTCACCACACACGTACACATGCACGCACGCAAGACACACACGCATGTAGGCGTGCAACACTGACATGTACACACGCACGCATGCTGGCGTGCAACACTGACACGTACACATGCACTCATGAACACATGCACGTACGCACCCATGCATGCAACACTGAAACGTACCCTTGCACGCACGCAACACTCGCATGCCTGCATGCACACAGCACACGACGCAAGACACACGCTCAACCTATACGTGCGTGCACCATTTATTAAGGACATGGATTGTTACAGGTATTAATCAACCTTATCTGTGATAAGCAGAACATTGATGTTTGTAGCGGTCTTTAAGAATCACAACGTATCGAACGGGCTATCAACATAGTAGGATTATCTACATGAAAAAGATGACGTCACACTCAATGAACAATCATCGGTTTGTGAAATGCCCGCTTCTGACCGCCCTGGCCCACCAAAGGTTCCTCTGCTGTGCGCTGCCTGTGTTGGGTCACTGACATGCAGGCCATGCACCCAAAGATCCCACACGTTAGTGGAAGAATGGCGCGGTGCCCTAGGTCAGAGTCGAGGGCGCCACTCGTGGCACGCCCGGCTGAACACGCCTCCGTGCCGCATTCAAACGCCTCCATGAAACCTGCCCGTGTGGAAGCCGAGAAACCCACTCTGGACACACGTCCGTTCATGACCAGGCCGGTGTTAAACGCAATGCCGGCCAAGCTCATCCCGTCCGCCGTCTATTTAGTCTCCTATTTAAATGAGGCCGAACGCCGGCCAATAATCGCACACCTCCGCCGCTCCCCTATCTCCTCCACCATTTTGTCCACTCTTACTATGGCTTACGAAGAGTAGTTACTTCGCATCCAAGCCGGCTGGGTAGCCCGCCGGATACGAGCTATGCAGCTCGCTGATCCACCTCCCTCCCCTCGCACGACGGAGCCAGTTGCCGCCCCAAGCCGGCGCACGGTTCAGCAACTCGCCGCTCCGGGCCAGCTCGATGAGGAGCAGCGCACGGGCGTCGTTGCTGCCGTCCATGCTGCCGCCTCGTACCGCGTCTCCCATTTCTGTGGCCAAGACTCCCATGCCGGCGGCCGCGCCATGCAAGCAGCGGTAGAAGCCGGGTGCACGGAGAGCGACGAGTCGGTTGCCAGCGCCTCCGCGTCCGCCGCCATCATCAAGGAGAAGTAGAACACGGGAGGCCGCTGCCGCTTGGGTCCCATGAAGGCCACTACGGAGGCGACGCTGGCGTACACAACAGGTGTCTTGCCGGATTATTTTGTTGCGAGG